>CM061348.1:136808828-138154328 GCA_030867105.1 Liasis olivaceus
GCACTTTTTAAAATAATAACAATAATAACAATTTCTAAGGGCCAGACCAAGCATGTCTGGTCAAGTGTTGGTGTCATTAGGGTAGGACATAATTTGGGGCTTTTTAAAGAACATAAGGGACTAGATCATTTTTAAAACTATAAAACAGTATGATATACCTTTTGGAGAGTGGAGTCCTTGTACTCTCTGAGCTTGGTTGTTTACTTGCAGATGTTTCATTACCCAACTAGGTAACATCATCAGTGCTAGAAGGGAGTGCGGTTTGTTCTTTGTTTATATACAGTAGCTTGCCCTGCCAGTGTTGGTGGGGGTGTGGTTTTCTCCTTGGTAGTTCCTTGATTAGGGTATTGTTTTCTGCTTGATAGTTTGTCTGGTGTTAACCCTGCTTATCTGGGTGTTGGCTGCTGGAGAGGATGTGTTCTGGCCTTTTTGTTTCCTTCTTAGTTTTTTTATTGTCTCTTTTGAATGGTGTGTAAATGTGGTTTATCTCTGTCTATTGATGGCTGATTTGTCTGAATGCCAAGCTTCCAGGAATTCCCTGGCATTTTTGGCTTTAGCTTGGTCTAGGATGCTCACAGTCTCCCAGCTGAAACTATGGTTGATTCTATCCATGTGTTGTGAGATTAAGGAGTTTTCATTCTGTCGTATGACTGCTAGATGGTGTTCATGGATGTGCTCTGCTAGTGTTCTGCCTGTCTGTCCTACATAGTGGCCTTACAGTCTGTTTTGTAGATGACTCCTGTTTTTTCTTCTTGGGCTACGGGGTCTTTTGGTTTACTTAAGCTGTTCTGGAGGGCTTTAGTTGGTTTGTGTGCTGCGGTAATGCTGTGTGGTTGTAACAGTCTGTTGGTTGTTTCTGAGATTTTTTGATGTATGGTAGTGTTATCCTTTTCATAGCTTGTGTTGGTTGTGCTATAGTGGGTTGAATGGTTAGGTACTTTTTGATAAAGTTGCATGGATATCCATTTTGTTGGAAGATACTGTATACTGTATCCTTTTTCTGGTATTCTGGGTTGCTGAAGTGCTCCAGTGCATTCTGGGTTGCTGCAGTCTCTTCTGTTGGAACCTTTTGGAGGCTTAAGATAGCTATTTTGCACCTTTAGCTAGAACCTTTGCCAAGAACTAGACAGCAAATTGCATCACTGAGCATCAGCAGTTTTCCCCTCAAATTGGAGCAGTGCAATCTGGGATGTTCTGAGGGTTTACATGTTCACAGGTTACCTCCCATTCCACAAATAAGATAAAATATCTCCACATAAAAATGAGCTATGGGCTCTCTCATGGTTAGTTGTGCTCAATTCATACAATAAACATAGAACTATGGCTATTTTCTAGACACAATGCCCACTGGGAGGTCAGTGGGTACACGAGCGCTTTCCCTTCTGTTATCCAAACACATCCCCCATAGGGAATTCCTGTAACTAGAGTGGAGGATTTTACAGTCTGCCCATCATGTACACTGTCGTCTGAACAAAGGCTCTCAGACTGATTGCTATTCCAGCTCAGCTACAGCAGAGGGACTTCATATGCCTGGGCTAGGAAAGAGTGGCTGCTGCAGTGCCAGCCCAGGTCTCCAAGAAGAAACTGGTAGTTAGAAGCTAATATAGCCTATTTCCAGTTCTATTGAAGGCCTACCTGGAAGAGCAAAGTATTGTGGATTCATAGATACCTGGTTTATGGGAATGAGGCACTGCTGCAGGAGGAGCCTGTGGGGCAAAGCTGATGCGCAAACCTAATAAGGGCCAGGAATCTCTTACCTGCCAGCTCTTGGATTCTATTTCAAGGTAACTTTAATCTGCTTAATGCTACCTAATCTTGCTACTTGCCCAGTTATTCTAACAGGCTCGGCTGGCATCTGTAATGAAATGTCATTTGATGACCTTGAGCTAGTTTTGTTGTTCGCTAATTTCCAGAAACACTGATATTACACTCAACACATTTCAAGGGTTTAAGACAATATCACATTTTCAAGTTGCATTTCTTAGATGGTTAAGAATTACATGCTACTATTCTGCTTCTGTTAAAAAACATGCTCCAAAGAGAAAATGCCACACACCGCAAAGCCATCTAGATTACCAGTGCCTGCAAATAACTCATACAGAATCAGGACATATAAGTCAATTTCTACAATATGACATTCAAGAATCTTTCATAAGCAAGCCAGCCAAGGAAGGAAGCACAGAGCGAAGAAGCTTTTGTGGGCTGAAGCTTGCGTATATTCCCCATCTCTTCACAGCTTTCTCAGGGAAAATATTTTCAGCTCTGCATGCTGCAGAATCTTCTCCCTTCCTAGAACTTTGAACTCACTTGCAGCAAAGTACAGCTCATTGCATGGGAGTTGAGACAAACTGAAGCCAAGGAGCAATACTTTGCCAAAGCTGGCAAACTCAGGTGATCTGAGGATAAAGTCTGTCCTAGTTTCCTTTCCTTAATGGGAAAAAATTACCACCTCCTTTATATGACTGCTGTGAGTCAGAGAATGGATAAGGATTCTGCACCACTATGCATTTTAAAACATACAGTCTCTTTTGAAGTGTTCCCAGTACAAAGTAATGGTCAGCTTAGTTATCTAAATGAGCTTGCTACTAAGATGGATCCTAAATGGAAACCACCTAAGGAAAAACAGCTACGTTCAGTATAAAGAGAAAGACAGAACACACAGGGTTAAAAGGTTTAAATCAGTTATTTATACCGATCTAGAAACATCACACTAAGACGTACTAGAACATTTCCACCCAGATTAGGGAAAGAAGCCAAGACAAAATCAGTTTTCTTTTTGCAAATGCATTTTGTCTAGTTTCTTTGGGGGTAAAAGAAACCATGCATATTTTTAGGCAAAACCTCAAACTCAGCAATCAGACTCTGAAAGCACCAAAGAGCAAAATGGAAGGAAGCAACTGGCTTCTTGCCCACCAAGAGACTTAGCCTACAGCACCAAAAACAGCTTGCAACCCAGAAAAGCATGCGATAAGGCTCACATACCAGCCATTTCCTTAATTCTGGAATCTGAATTATGCTAGTGTTGTGCCACGAAGCTCGTGTGCTTGGGGTCATAAAACTGCTGGAATCAGAGGGGAAGGGATTAATGGAGCTTAGAGAGGGCAGACAATGGAATACAGCTCTACCTCCCCGAGGCCTGCACAAACAAAAAGTGCAATCGTTGTTTGGCAGAAATATACGTAATAAATAAAGCTGCTTTTTTTTCAGAGTTTGAATGAGGCCAGGTTCCTCATTGCAGGAGACTGTGCACAACCCAGGGAACACAGCTGTCCTCAACTTTTTCATCCTGGATTATTGCTGTAGTCCAGATTAGGCCATTCATATTCTTAAAACCAATGCAAAAGAGTTCTTCAACAAACAATCTAGGCTGCCAGGATAAACCCCTAAGGCATTTATAGGCCCAATTCTCCAAAAGTATTCTAAAGAAGGAAAGTGCAGAACATCAAGAACTCTTGATACAAATTTCATAGTCAAAGGAGATCCCTGCTTAAAAGGAAAATAATTTGAATATCTGACTGAAAAGAAAAATCATTATTAATTGGGCAAGTTTTAGAACAGAATTATCTAAAAAGCAGTTAAAACAGTAAACAATCAGGTGATGGATAAATGTTTTGCGAAATGGCCTATTTGATATCTGCAACAAAAATGGCATGGACGAATCCATGAAGTCACCAGGATCTAAATTCAATCTGAAGGAGACTTCAAAAATGCCAGGTTATTTATGCAATAAATAATTGTGAAATTCCAAGGTTATTTATTAACATTATTTTTGCTGCCTGCTCAAAAACTCTAGGCAGCTTATAGCAACATATTAAAATATCCATAAAATCCATAAAAATTAAAATAATTAAAACTTTTTTTAAAATGTGAGGCAATGGGGAGATTCCCTGGTGTCAGATTCTGTCAAGGAGATGGAACAGATAATGAGAAACTGGCACAGCAATTCTGCATTCAGTAGCATCATCTAAATGTACTGTATGAACCAGACCATCACATTAACCACTAATTTTTGTTTGTTTGGACACAGCATATTTATATGGACACACAGTTGTGTTTTGTTCATCCAAGTCTAGGGATTAAAATATCATATGAACCCAGACATGTATGAAGAAATTATAAAAGCCCATACTCAGGACTACTCAGTGTCTCCTTCCTTTCAATAAGAGAGGACCAATCTTCTCCCATGTGAGTCAAGACTATGATTAAGCACTATGGTATTAGTCAACTTACTATCAGGTAGACAATTCTTTCTTGCTAGACTCTGAAGCAAAGGTAAGTTAAAATATCTGTGCAAAATATATTACTTAATTTTTTCCAAATAATTATTTTTATTATACCTATTATACTTATACAAATAATTACACTTTCCCCACCATGCATACAAAACACCTTGCAGCAAGAACAGAGAAAATTCTCTAAGGATGTTAAAGGAACACAAGACAGAATAAGACTACTGCAGCCTTCCTTAAGGTGGTGCCAACAGGGATAACAACCCCCACAATTTCAAGTCCTGTCATAAAACAGCACAGCAGGAGGGCATCAAGCTAGGGAAAGCTATTCAAAGATACTCAACATATTAACAATAGCTAACACCAGGTGTGGGGAGCAGGAGCGCAGGAAAGAAAAAGGAGGAATTATATGCCAAAAATTATAGTCTCCCTCAAGTCAAGCTTAATGTATTATGAGTTCATGGCACCCCATTACTGAAGCAGTTTGCGCCTTCTTCTGGGATGTTTCCAGACCTCTCAGTGTAACCTTCAGTCCTGGAATTTCCTGGTGGTCTCTCCTCCGTCTGACCTTATTGAGCTTTCTGAGACCAACCACTGCCGAATAGCCCTCAGAAACACCAGGAATCAAAAAATTATGGGATGGAATGATGACAAAAACGTGGTTCGAGGAAAAGAGCGGGTATAGATCCCGCAACCGGAAAGCGAAAGAGGAATTCACAGCAACCCCAGGTCCGATTTGGGGGTCGGCGCAGAAGAGCCAGAGAGAGGCTTGGGACATGGGACCCGCCTTCCTTCTCTCGAGCCCCGGGTGCTGGAGGGAGGCGACCCAGCAAGGGGGTGGGCGGCCCTACTGTCCCCGCTCAAGAAACATTCAGGTGAAGTGACTCACCTGATGATTGATCCCCCAAGCCAGGACGCCCAGAAGAGGGTCGGCGGAGCGCAGCAATTTCACGCGCTGCGGGACGAAGTGCTTCTTCTTCGTCTTCGTGCGCGCCCCCGGCCCCACCGAGGCGGCCATCCTCGCCGCGGCTCCCGCTCGGAGTGGCGCCTCACCCGCCCACGCGCCGGTCTCTCGGCAGCCCGGACGCCGGCAACGGAAGTAGCGCTCAGCTGATCCCGCCACACGTGACCCGAAGGGAGGTGGGGAAGCTGCGTCACAGAGGACCCGGCGCAGCCTCAACTTCCGGCCGCGGTTGGAAGCGATACCCGGGTGTGGAGTAGCGTTCGCCTGCGATGTCTGGGATGGCGAGCGTAGGGCTGGGTTCGCGCAACGCGTTACCAAAAGGTGGCTGCCTAGCTTGTGGGGGTCTGTGACGTGTGAACACTGCCGGCGTAGGCTTGCACGCTTTTCCTCTACTTTACCTCTATGGGGAGGGAGCTAACACGGCTCTCGCAGGTATACAATGAATGAAACCAGTCGAAGGGTTGGAAAAGAATATGGTTTGCGGGGAAGCATTTAAAAATGCAGCCGAACAGAGGAAGTGGTCAGTAGGCAAGACTGTTGGTTCATCGAGCCCTTCGTTAAGAAAGTGCTTTCGGAGAGAGTCGGAGCCACGATGCCGTAAATTCTAATTAAAAATATATACAGTATACACGCGCGCACACGCTGCCTCGGGTCAGTTTTTGACTCATGGCGACTGCCTGGACTAGTCCCTGCTGTTTTCTTGGCAAGGTTTTTCGGAAGTGGTTTGCCATTGCCTCCTTCCTAGGGCTGAGAGAGAGAGACTGGCCCAAGGTCACCCAACTGGTTTTGTGTAGAATTCATGGTCTGTAGCCTGATGCCTTAACCACTACACCAAACTGACTCTAAATTAATAATTAAAATAATTATAATTCAGTAAATATACAAACATACTACTGGAAACCACTAACATCACATAAAGTCTGAATTGTTCTAAGTTTGTTTCATCTGCAGATCTAAAAGACACAGCAGGCAGAACTGAATAGGCATCTCTGATGCTGTAAATCTATTAGAGAATGTTCCAGCAGTAGCATCTATTAACACCTAATGCAGTGATAGGCCAGACTCAAAAACCTATCTGGGAAAGGTGATTGAGACCCATCTGCCTCATCTCAATTATCTCGACCCATTTCAGTTGGGCTGTTAGCCCAGTTAGACAGAAAAATTGTTTTGGTCACTTTGGTGGATGATCTATGCTGGAAATTAGATGGGTTGGAGTAGTGTTTCTTAAAGTGTGGTCCTAAGACCCCTGGGGGTCCACAGAATCAAAATTACTTGCCAGTCTATGTTGAAAAATAATACAATATTAAAATCCCATCAAACAATTATGAAAAGCAGCAGCGGCAGCAAATGCGTCAATTTTAATTTTTAATACAGTAAATATAGATCCCTACAGACAAAACCCATGCAAACAAAAAGCTTTTTTGGGGTCCTCCATAACTTTTAAAAGAGGGAAGGGGTCCTGAGAGAAGAAAGTTTAAGAAACGCTGGGTCAGACAGCAGCCCTGCTTGCTCTTCTTGAACTATTGGGGGCTTTCAAAAGTATAAGTCATTGTATTCTGGATCATTTGGCAGTTTATAGGGACACTTTGCAGTTATTCCCATCTTTCTTGATGAGCTGTAAGAGGAAGGTGGGGCTAGAGGCACCATCACTTACTTCACGTTTTTTCAAAGACAGTAAATGTTAGCTCAATATGTGCAATAAAGACATGGCAGTACACTGTTTTCTGTGTTGTTTAACTAATATCTTTTATCTATTAATAGGAATTAGTTGAAGCTCTGATCATATTGTAGGTCACAGTGCTGCAGAATTATAGATCCTTCTAAATATTTCACGAACTCTTTCCCCACTGTAGTTTTCAGAGGCTTGTGTATCTGGCACGCAGGAGAGAAGCTTGAATGTTGTTCCCAGACACAGTAATCTGTTCCTGACACGTTGACGCTAAACTGATGGCATGTCTGCCGTGATGTTATGACACAATATCGTCTCTGTAGTGCCAATATGGAGGGTCATGACACCAGTACATTAGGATGGGGTCATAATGCACATTTTATCGGTTACTGCCCCACACCAGCAGATGTCTGTGCTCCCAGAAGTCCCCCAGGAGCTACATTTGAACTCCACTCTCTTCTCCTTAAAAATTACCAAGATGCACTTTTTAGTTTAACATATGAATTGCCTTTAATTTATGTCTTTGAATTTTTATTTTTGTACTCTTTATGTCATTGATTGTTAGCAGCTTTCCATTCTTACAATGACTAGAAAGGCAGGATGTAAATCTGCTTCAAAATGGCAAGAAAGCACAGCATTATTTTTCAGCAGTTGTGATCAGAACAGGGCTAAATAAAGTGGACCCTTATATTGCTTATTCCTGCCATAAATAATAGTTTACAAATTACAGTGACTGGGTTCTCATAAAACACTTACGTGAGAATTCAATGAATGTTACCACCATTCGTTCTCAGAAAAGCTAGAAGATAAATCTCTCTCTTATGAAACAATTATATTGGAGTCAAGAAAAAATGCTTCTTTCCTGAATCTGTTCTGTTTACACTGCTTGATGATCAGATTTTCTTGAATGAAATGGCCTAGCTATAATCCAGGAAACAATTGATGCTGATATTCTTTATTTTAGTTGTTAGTAAGACTTTACACAAGTACACATTTTTGTTCTCAAAAGGCACATCAGCAAATCCTATGATTGTTGGATAGTATATATCATGAAATAAAACAGTGGTCCAGGATAATTATAAAATACAGGAGTGTATTTTGTTGCACAGGTTACATTTGGTATTGGAACTGCCTTCTAGCACAACTTTCTTAGTTATGAAGTATATAATTGCACCTAAAGGGAGAGAAAAGGACTGTGAAAGTGTGGCCTTACCTCTACTGCATGCATCTGAAACCCATTTTCTTAGGAATAAAACTCTGGGCAAATATTGTTACCTAGTAAGTTTAGCAAAGACTCAGATAAAATTGCTGTCTGAGACAAATGTGGCTATGAATCATGAGCCATGGATCACTTTAAATCAGAGAGCAATGATTCTGGAATCATTCTGATTTTCTGTAATAGCTTATAGTACTTATAAATACCAGATGCTTCTGTGACAGTCTTTCCATATGATACCCTTCAGATCTACAATTTCCAGATTTCATAGCCAGCATAGCCAACAGGGATGCTGGTTGTAGAAATCCAGGAGTTGGTCTCAACGTATCTGGAGGGGACTGGGTTGAAGGTTGTTGTAATAAGATATTGGAAATGTAAATTCCTTCAACTATTTGTTACCTAGATGTGCAAACAACTTACAACCAACAGAAATGTTTTTCAAACTCTGGATGGCATAGGATTGTTGATACAGATGTTTCCTATGCCAGTATCATAGTACCGTTATTCTCAGCTTTGAATATCTAAAATCTTGTCCTTCAATTACCAGAACATAAGAAAAGTTGTGCTGGATCTGCCCAATGATCTAACCCAGCTTTCCGTTCCTACAGTGGCCAACCAGATACTTAGGAGAAGCCAAGCAGGAGAGGAGCATAGTAACATCCTCCTACTTGTCCACCAACAACTGGTATATTACTTCCAGAAATAGAGGCTATATGATCATTGTGATTAGCAACCTTTGAACAACCTTATCCCCCATGAGACTCCTTTTAAAACTGCCTAACTTATAAAGAAGTATTTCCTTTTATCTGCCTCAAATATCTCACCATTCAACTTAATTGAATGTCCCTGGGTATTATCATTATTATATAATACTATTATATTATTCTCATACTATGAGAGAGAAAAATGTTGTCCTATCCATTTTTTGATATATGTCTCGCATACCTTCTTACACCCTGATGGAAAGCAAAGTAGCTTTATGATTAAGGTGTTAGACTTGCACTAAGACACTAGAGATTTAAGTCTTCATTTTGACCACAGAGTTCACTGAGTGATTTTGGGCCAGTCGCTCTGTCACAGATCAACCTATTTCACAGCATTATTTTTATGGATATAAAATTAGAAGAGAGCCACATGTAAGCTACTATGAGGTTTTAGAGAAAAGGCAGGATATAAATGCAATAATTTTTTTTGTTCTGATATAAAAAGTGCCAAATATTGTAATCATCCCTTGATCATTTTGATTGCCCCTCTTTGTACCTTTTCCATTTATATCCTGTTTGTAGGGCGGTGACCAGAAATACTGAGTTTGGAAGCATTATTATGGATAATAAAAAATTCTGATTATTAAATCATAATATTTCTGTAATTTCCCTAGCTGGCCTTTTCCCCTATCACCCATTCTGTTTTTCTGATACTCACTGCGGCTACTTTATTATATAAACTGTTACTTTTAGTGTTTCACAAGGATCTATTACAGATACTTTTTTTCAAGTTTTTCCAGCCTTAGCAGGTAGCTGATGGCTTGAAAGCTAAGCAGGTTCAGACCAGGTTAGACTTGGATGGGAGATCACCAGAGAATTCCATGACTGTAGACTAGACTGGAAAACTGGAAAAAAATCTCACATGTTACAAAGCACTTCCATATAGTTGCCAAGAAATTGTATGAATATGTCCATATAGTCACACCAGGATTTGAGCTTGACTTAAGGGAGTCCTTATTATAGAGGCACACAGTAACAGAGCACACAAACCTGTTGTTTTTTAACCTCTTCATTTATTTTTTTAAATAAACTTTTGAATAGCTTGACATGCAACATTTGATGTGATTTGAGCAGACAGGGATAAAATGACAGGATGTCAACAACCATCAAGAAGACAGTTAAACAGGGTTATTGCTGTTAAGAGTTTGACAGCAAAGTGGCCTGCAATCCTTTGTAAGAGCCACCTTCCCTGTCCCCCAACCCTGTTTGCTCTATGTGACTCAAAAGTGGTGACATTAAGTTGAAGATGTGCAGTGGACTCACTGTTCCCTTAAAAGATACACATGGGAGCACAAACAAAAGGCCCCTGAGCCAGCTATCAAGAGATAATAAAAGGGAACAACTGAAAATATGTTGATAGCAGCCTAATTTTTGTTTCACTTTACAGAATCATTAGGCCCCAGCCTGCGCCCCAAATATGCAGCGGTTATGGTTGGTTAGGACTTGCTAGAGAATTACCTACCAAATCCAATCAGTCTGCTCTGCAAACTGTAACCCTGTCCCTGCAAAAGCAAAACTACTATCTAGTTCCCCCTTTACAGAATGAAATGGGGTCACCTACTCCTTAGGCCATGTTGCCGGCTCCTAGAGAAGTCATGGTCCCCACTGATAAGGTCCTCACCCATCGGAACCTTCTGTTCCCATTGAGGAAGCAATAACTGCTCAGGATAGGCAGCATTCCTAACATTGCTGAATTTCCAACTGAAGGAAATGACTAGCAGGATCTCCTTTCTGTAGAAGACTTTCCAAGCCATTCCTGAAGTGCCACAGCAACCTAAGGAAAATGGGAAATTTAAGTCCATAAAGGCTGAGGCTCAAGCATCATGGGAAACTCCTAACGGTGAACCTAGCTGCCAATATTTTATATCCTTTGAGGATTACCCCAAGGGATAAGAACTGGGTGTTAAAGCTCTGGGTCTTATCTGCAAGTCAGCTAATGCATAAGGTAACAGTTTTAGCCTACATACTTGGAGGCTTCTATTCTTACAGTAAGACCTAAAGGTTTTGGGGGTATTCTATTTGTTGCCAGCCAAGGGTCATTATCATATGTGGGAAATGCCTTATGCCCTTTCTTTTCAGCAAGAATCGTTTGCACATTAGGGGTGCTTCTACATCTAGGTTCTTCCCTGGCAGCCCATCCCTTAAGGCAACTGAGGCAGGAAAGGAGAGGCACAAGTCCTCCTAGAATAAGGAGCAGGGATTCAAAGAGATAAGGGAATACATTATTGTCTAGTTAAGTAAGTAAGACAGAGAAACAGTGAGAGTGAAGCAGCAGCTGATTAATATACAGGACACGGAGAGAGCAGGACACAAGGACAGGGCCCAATTGTAGCAGAAGTCAAGGAAAGCCGGGCTGCAGCATGCAGAGTTGAGGCTTCCATCCCATTT
Source organism: Liasis olivaceus (assembly GCA_030867105.1). Lineage (NCBI taxonomy): Eukaryota > Metazoa > Chordata > Lepidosauria > Squamata > Pythonidae > Liasis > Liasis olivaceus. The sequence continues at coordinate 136,820,059 of CM061348.1, forward strand.
AGAAACTACAAGATGAGGAAAAGAAGGAAGAGGGGAAGAGTCAATAGAAACGATCTTAAGATACAAGCTCCTCTCCAGCTAGATACTAAGGACGAAGCAGTATACTCAGTGTTCTGCATTTAGCTCTCCTATTTACCAGCAGTTCTTACAGAGATAAAATGAGTGTGGTTGAATCACCAAGTCCTTCAGAGATTTGGCAACAGCCAGCCAGAATACTTACTCCTGGAAACTCACAAACAGGATTTCTGTAGTGAAGGAGCAAGACAAGAAAAAAACAGGATCCCCCTATGTAGCCCCTTGTACAGGACAGAGTTTATTCTGTTTTAATTAAAAGATATCTGGCAAGTCTTATGAGAAAAACATTTACCCAGCTGGAGGAAGCTGAAGGGCAGGTCTGATGGATTCTTGGGAAAAGGAAGTATTAAAGATGCAACAAAAAAGTTGGTGAGATGGAGAGCACATGAGGGACTGTACCTGATGGTGTGTTTAGGTGCTCTGGACAGCTGGTGGTACTAGCTATTAGCTGGCTGCAGTCTCCTGATGAAGGGGAAAGAGCTTGGCTTGCTCATCAGCTTCAACACCACAGGGCAGGTCACTTCTACAGGAGAGGAAAAGGGAACACATAGCACTCAAACCTTCCCTCCCTGCTAAATGCTTTCCCCCTTTGTATACAAAAAGTTGATGACTTATCCCTGGAACTAGCCACTCGGAAGAAGTAAAACGGTTTGGTTCAGTGGCTAGACAATCTCCCTCCATACAGCTTCTCACCTGTTATCATTGATGTCTGTGGCATTTCCTGTGCACCCGTCCAGGTGAAGAACAAGGAAAGAAAAAAAAGCAGCAGTACAGTTCAGAGAAGGGCACATGCTGAAGAAGTAAACAGTGTTGTTTGTTTGTTTCAAGTTCTGCCAGGCAAAGTGAATATTCCCTTGCTGAAACTTAGTTATAACCTACCAGCACCTCATACACAGGATAATCACAAGGGAGACTTAATTCTGAAGAGTTCTCTACCAAGCTAACCATCTCTCAATTTATTTTGTTTCTTTGGTTTCCATCTTTCCTGACCCCTTTGTTTGTCTGTTTTGTGAGACAGAACCATGCACTGCATCCCTCTCTCTAAACCAAGAAACAGTAGGACATGGGAACAGACTTTCATTATAAAGACACCCCCTCCCCACCATTAGTGGTTGCTTTAGATGGGGTCACAATGATCTTGAACTGCTGGCAGACCCAATCTAGGCAAATACAGAAGCAAGAGGCACCCTCCCTTCTCCTTACAGTATGTTTATTCTTCTCCCCTATATCCTACCATTATCCATATTGAGCTTCTGATAGGAGGTCAGAGGGGCACTGGAGGAGCTACTTGCATTGCTGGAAGATGCATTTGTAAAGCTGCATGAGTGGAAAGAGAAAAAGGGGATACATGAGCAGTGAATGGATATCAATAGGTTGCTATCTATGCCAAAAGGACCATACGTGCCTGGCTATCTCAGTTCTGATTTATTTGGCTCAGTGCTAGAGCTTACAGCAGAGGGGGAACTTCTATGGATCACTATACTGTAGTAGAACAGAGAACCCTGAAGCCAAATGTGACATTAAAAGCTGGGGAGAAAAGATTTGTGTGGCAGAATTATTTTTAAAAAGCCATTACAAGTAAGGATGTGTAGGAAATGGATGGCTATTGAGATCTTGTATTCATGCGATACAGCACTACTCTATTCCTGTGGAGGGTATATAATCTGAAGAGGGCAAATCTGGGAAACAAGCATCTCATTAAATCCTCAATGTGGATGAATTTCTACCTTATTCTCCAATCTAAATCTTGTATCTTTGAGTGCCAGCCAACCATAGCAATCTTTAAAAAAAAGTTTTGATATTAATGCCAGTTATTTTTTCCTGTGCATTTGTGAAGATTGCAATGATCTTGTGAGTAATTTATATCTCCAGCTCAGATCTGATGTATCCCAGATAATCTTTAAAAAGTAGGTTAGACCAGCCAGCACACGAGCAAATACAAACAAATTCTTCTTGGCGTGACTTCTTCCCCACATGATAATATATAGTGGCTCTTGCACATTCAAATTATTTTATAATTCCAGAGTCCAGATCCAAAGAAATGTTGCTGTTTGGTCTACTCTTTGCAACCAGCCAATGACTAAGAAAGGACATGTTTTAGATCAGATTTTGTACAAGCTGAGTGAGATGATGGCACACAAAGTTTGATTTATGAAGCAAAATGTCCTTCAGGTCTCCTCCTGAAAAACTGATAGGTTGAGCTAGGAAGTAGGCTTTGTTTAAGCCAACCATAGTTTGCACAATGTAATGGAAGTAGAAGTAGAATATACTCACTAGCTGTCAGGCACAGTGCTGCCAGAATTCTGCAGATAGGCGTTCTGATAATTCTGGAAGAGGCTATTGGTGTAGCTGATGCAATCAGAATTACGGACACCATAAGGATTGGTTGGGGATGAAGCTGGATAGTGCCCTGGTCGCACTGGTTTAGCTGCAAAAGGAAACAAATACCATATATAGCCACAGTGACCATCTTTTCTTGGAAAAAAATAAAGGACAAACCTGAAAAAGGGACAAATCTGAAAGAGGTTCATAAGGATTAAAAAAAAACGTTTATGTTTATAACTGCTTTACAAAGGAAAGTTCAAGAGCAAAACCAAGAAAATAAATAATTAAACTAAATAAATCTAAAGGAAAGCTTTCTGAAATAAAGGACTGTCCGTTATAATAAAGGGCATATGGTCACTGTATATACAGCACTTCATCATTCATTCATTCATTCAAGATGTGTGATGCTTCTGCTTATCTCAGAAGTAGGCAATCTTTTGGTGGCCAGTGGCCTCACTTAACATTTTGGAGGGAACAAAGCAGGGAGTTGAACAAGGCCACAAAATGGCCAAGATTGCATCATATACATCAGCAGAGCTGAGGTTTTCTGGAGTTTATTTTTTTCCTTTGTTTTGAAAGAGTTGATTTTTAAAAAAAACTATGCTAAGCCTAATTCTATACCTTGTATGCATTTTCTGCTTCAGAATGGTGGAAATGTTTTTTGGTCAGAGAAGTTCTGAGGTCAGCAGAAAAGGGAGTTGGGCACTGCATGAGGCCTTGGAGTTTCAGGCAGTTCATCCCAAACTTGATCAAAGCTTTTTGTGGGAGCCAGAACGCAAGCTTAAATAACACTTAGACCTCCAAATGAGATATAGCAAAAGTACCAGCAATAAAAGAAATCACACCACCGAGAGCAACAGCCCAGACAACCAAATGCCTTCCTGGTTAAATAAAGTAAATAAAGTTGCCTCTGAACTGAGCATTATTCCTGGTGATTTCATTAATATATCCATGTAGTTTTCTTGGCAATAATGTGAAAATGGTGTGCCACTGCCTTCTTCTCTGTGTAACGAACTGCCAGGGCTTGTGATAAGAAACCATCTGCATCAAACGGCCTCTCCTTCCTACTCCCCCTCCCCTTTTCCAATGGCAGAACCGCAGCATGTAGAAAAAATCCTTTTTTTTTTTTAAACTAGCCATATAATAATCTATTATAAAATCTTGCGAGGATTCTGACACTCTGATTGGTTTTCAACATCTCAGTCTAGCTTATAACTCTGGGATTTTCTTGTGGTCTCCCATTCAAGGACAAAGCAGTTTTGGCCCCACTTATGTTTCTAGATTAGCCAGTGCTGCCACCCAGTGAAGCAAATAGCAAAAGAAGGGACAGAAAACAAGGGCTGTCTCACAATATAACACACAAAACGTTACTGTAATCCCAAATCTAACAAGCCACATTATGGTTTAGCATGCCATGGGAACCTAACCATTACCTTAAACTATTAATTTTATATCCACATAAATCACTGGGTCTGCTGTATTCTGAAATATTTATCAGTGCATTTATCAGATTGTATACAGTTCTTTTATTACATACTTAATATACTAGGGCAGATATAAACAAGGCCTTAATAGAAGGCTACTTTTATTCATTTTAAAAACTGGGTTTAGACCTTCAGCTTGCTAAAATTTTCAGACTCATGTGCCTACAGCAGAAACTCCCCTGGAAAATGACAAGCTGCTTTAACAACTTTCAGTTTGATGCTGCACCCACGCTCCCATCTTCCAAAGTACCTCTTCCAAAGTGAAGCCAAAGCACTGCACAGCCCTATCAAATACCGCATTATGGAACACGCGCATTCAGCCAAGTAGAAAAGATGTTTGCTCCTTCCTAGAACGCATATTATCAATAACATGCCTGCTACCACTGAGAGCTGCCTCTGTGCTCGCTGTGATCTGACCCCCAGTCCACAGATTTTGCTTGCTTACCAATCTGTGCAGAGTGGTTGCGCTTCATGCTGTTTTTGTAGCGCACCGCTTCCTTGATGCGGTCCACCTCCTGCTGGTAGCGGCGCTTGTCTTTCATTGCGCCTTCCTTGGCCTCCTTCAGTGCACCCTCCAGGGCCTTAACTCTCTCAGCCGTAGCCCGAAGACGTTTCTCCAGTTTAGGAAGCTCACAACGCAGATCTGCATTGTCACGAACCAGCTGGGCCCCAAGTTGACAAGAAAGGGAGAGAACAGTAACGGAGGTGAAGAGGACAAAGTAGGTACAACTCCATTCCCCAAGACCTGAAGCATTTGCTCTTGCCTCTACTCCCAAGGCGGTTCTGCCCTGCTTTCTCGCATTCTGCCCTTCCCAGAAAAATCTATGTGCTAATTCTGCCCATCCTGATCTACCTGGAAATCTCACACCTTAGAGGCATGACTGGGTTTTTTCCCCCACAGGGGAACAACTATGCCTGTTCTCATCCCCTTGTATCATGGATTTTGTATGAATGTCTGAATAGGCCCCAGGGCAACATATCAGGGGCATATTCAGGGCCAATACCTCAATATGTGGGAAAAAAACTTTATGCTTACTCTTGCCCTACTTCTGAACACCTTGGTGGAAAACTCCTGTGGAGCTGGCCTTGAGGATTGCCAGAGTGAAAAGTAGCAGACCTTTGAGGCGTTTCAATAATTGCACAAAAGGACATTTTTAACATAATCTGCCACTGCTGCAGGTTATAATGACATGGAGACAAACAACCCAACACCACGCCAACCGAGGTTCTCCCTGTTGCACATCTATTAAAGGCAGCCAATAGTTGGCACAGATGCTGGTGATAAGCCCCTGCCCTTTGCAGGTGACACCCATCCCTTGTTCCCATTAAGCAGGCCCCAATGTTTGCCCAAGTGCCGCAGACCCAAGCCATGCATCATGCCGGGGGTGGGGGCATTATATGAAGTGCAAGGTCGGGAGGTGAAGGCCGAGAACTCACAATGATCCATTTAACTCTCACCACATGCAAACTTGAATTAAGCACCAAGTGAGTGAGCAGCATGGGGTGACAGCTTAATGGCCTGAGATGAACTCAAGGGGCAGCCAACAGCACAATAGTAATTAGCAGGAAAACCACTGGGCAGCCCAGCCTCCAAGGGAGGGAGAGAAAATGTTTGAGATAATAACATTTAGCTCCCATATCCAGAGATCAACCTCAAACCAGGATGGGGGTGAGGCACATAGTGAGAATTTATGAATCATGCTTTTCCAGATAACTATAGGGACTCTTCTGTAATCAGGTGCCTGCCAGATGTGCTGGACTACAATTCCCATCAGCCCAAGCTAGCACGGCCAACACAAGTCGAATTTTAGTTGTTAGTAAGGAGGCTATATGGCCTCAAACTGGGAGATTATCTGGAGTTCAAGTCTAACTATTTCCATGGTTATTTTATATCTCCTTAATGCTGTAGCGGAAGAAAGAGCATTGCTGTTGAGAATTTAGCATGGAACAGCTAAGCTTGATTTATTTATTTTTTCTCCTTGCGACAGCTGCTGCGTAGGACAATTTGGTCAGGATTGCCATGGCAGAAGAATTGCTAGTAGAAGCCACATACATGAAGCTGCTGAGAATGAGGCCTTTGTATAGATGTGAAGGCCACAATGGCAGTGGTTGCCATGGCAGCAAATTACGACCTAATGCAAAAAGGTCAACCTGGATGGAGTTGCCATGGCAGTGGAATGGTGAGAAAGAAAGAGGCACCTGACCTTTTCCCCACCCCCCTGAAAAAATATCTGTACTCCCAATTTGGTCACCAAGTGCAAACATTTCCTGCCCAGCCCAACAGGCAGAGGAAGATGTGGGAGAGGCTGTACGGTACCTTGGAGACCCAGCGATCCAGCTAGGGTGCAGCAGCAATGGGAAAAGGGGGACACAGACACAACTGAGCACACCAGCAGAGTCCCCAGTTAAGCCCTGCTCTGGAAACCCAGAGAGAGAGAAGTTACACCCCAGCAACAACTATTGCTTCTGGCTGGTGGTATCAGAGTAGTACCTTCCTTCCCTGATCTGAAAATAAGGAAAGTTCTGTCTTTGTGCCTGAGATGTGGAACAGAACATCTTTCCACCACCCTACTCAGTTAAAGTAAGCAGAGGGAATTAGAGGAGGAATGAGATCAGAACAAGGGTAATGGAAATTATATGGGAAGTAATGGGTACGAGAAGCAATGCAGGGAATGGATATAGCAAACGTCAAACCAACATAGTCCCTTGCTACTTTGCCACCTTGCCTGATTTCCTCACTTCAATTAGTATACAATTTTGTGACAGAATGAAAGGCCTTAGCCTCAAATGTGCATCCGTCTCATTTTACTGCTTTCTACTCCCTGCTATTTTCATTCCGTTCATTATTTGAAACCTTCCAAGGCCAGCTGCAAAATCTCACCAAATTGCACATGGGAACAAATCTGTTTTCAGTTAAAGCTGCCAGAGCTTCATAGCAAGTATTGTTGGGAAGGAAAGAGAAAACAGAAAGGAGAGGTGTACTGAACTACCAGTGTGGCTGGAAGCAGAGTTCAAAAGTCAGGGTAAGAGAGCTGGGTAATTCCTGCTAGGCCAGATGGTGAGGAGTGTTTTCTGTATCATGTACCAGAAGGCACAATCCCCGCTGGGCCAAAGTGGGAATTTATCATGAACAAAGCTAAGCAAGGAAGAGCCATTCTTTAATCTGCTATTAGAGAGAACACATCGTTTGTGGATACACCCTTTACTTTGCATGCAGAAAATCCAAATTCAGTCCCCTGGTATCTCAGTAAACAAGGAAGCAGATGATGAAGAGAGCTCCAAGTCTGAAGCAGACAAAGAGGAAGCAGTTATTGAGGGGCTACAGAACCTCCCTGGAGACCTGAGCTCTGCTGCAGAACCTGAACTGGATCCTATCCCTTCAACCTCTTCAAATCCTGAAGAAGATTCACTGACTCCTGCAGTCTGTCAGTGCCACAGTGTGAAAGAATGGAGAACTAAGCCCTACAAGCGTGCAGGGTTCTGAGGCCAGGCTTCTTAGATGTAACATACACCTGATGAATCCAGGAACTGTAGATAGACCCACAGAAACATCTTCAAACACCTGCCTTGTTGTTGCCCTCTGCTCAAAAATCTCAGTGTGATTGTTTGGGTTTCTCAACCCTTTCCTGCACTGAGACCATGGATTTTACTGTCCCACTCCAATATGTGCTGTATGTGCTTTCTACTTCCTGAATTTTTTCCTCTTTCTGAACAATCCTACATTCTCCTTCAAGTTGGGTTTACTCCCAGTTCAAGGGGTAGAACATCACAATCTCAATCACATATATGGTTTCTGCCTTTTAATTTAAGACTACACTCCTATGGACTTTGCAAGAAGATCATAAGAATGATAAAAGCACTCTCCTCTGGGGTTGGAGAATTCTTTGGAAAGAAAGAGAGAGAGAGTTGATCTGAGAGCCTTCCACTTGGTCTCTGCAGAAACATCAGCCAGCGTTTTAGAATTTTGACATGTAAGGGAGGAGGCTCAGGGCTTTGGCCTCCTGCTCCCTAACTATGCCTTTACCGCACTCTTACAGCTGCCATTAAAAAAGTCCCTCCTATTGTTTCCAATGGGAGAGAACATTGCTCTTTCCTTCCTTCCACCCTAGCAACAGGGCTTTGGATTCCTCAGGGTCTCTGAAAGCAAAGCTCACCACCTAAAGAGTACAGTTGCTCTGTTCTAGAGGCTCACAAACCCTGTGCTGTGAAATGTTTTCACCTGGTATTTATTTCTTTTCAAAATTCATAGGAATCCTTTTAGAATAAATCTACTTCCCCTACAGGTAACACATGAATGAATAAATAAGTAGACAAGACAAGAAAATGATTTGCTGCATCTGGCTTGAGTCCTATCAATGACATGTCCAGCTTGTTGTCGCTGATCACATGGTAGGTATGTAAGAGGTGAGCAAGAAGCCTCAGCCACCCAAGCAGATCAGTGTAGGGGAGAGCACCTACCACTTTGGAAGGGAAGTAGTGGGGTGACCCATAGATCTTACAGTTTTTGCTAGATTCACACAATACACTGATCCTGAACCATAAATTAACCAATCACATTTTAGTCTACCATGTTGTATGAAACTGGCCTGGGTGGTTTATTTAGAGTTCAATGTGTCACACAAACCCAGAAAAGTGGATTAAATAATCTGAAGGAATTTGGTTCAGAACTCCCCGTAACAGCTCCATGCTGTCTTGGTACTTAAGACAGCCCCGGCCTCAATCTGTAAAATGTCTATTTCCCCTCTTTCAATGGCATGTTACAAGCATCAACTCTGTATTCACCCCTTCTCCCTTTGTATGCATGATTTAATGTATGCATGACTTAATCCTTTGTGATTAACCATGCTAGCAGAGACTAATGGGAGTTGAAGTCCAAGTAATTAGGCCTGTATTATTCTACCTTTCCCTCCATAGATTTGGGGTGATACAAAGGATTGTTTAATGTGTCAACCTTTCAAGGTAGACCAGGTCAAGAAACAGACTCCATAAGAACTAATGGAACTCTACTTTATTGTTACAGGGTATAATGATAGAATCTTGAAACCCTGACAAAATTTCTCTCTCCCTCTTATATCAAAGAGAATCAAGGCAGGGTAATCTTGAGCTTCTTCCTCACCCCCACTCCCCATCTTTCCAGACTAAGCTGATGTTTTCATAATGGCTGCTGCATACCTTCTTCAAGGCTATTTCCATACTCCTCTATGCCACGTTTAAGCTTCTAACTAACTTACAGATGGTGGTATATACATCTCCAGAGACATTAGCGATTGGAGTGCTAATCTAAGCCAAGTAAGTAAGCTAGCAAGCAAGGAAATAGTTGGATTACAGCTTAAAACTTCCAGAGGGCATTAATTAAAACTTCCAGAGGGCACTATCACTAAAATAAAATGTAAGAAGCCATAAGAAAAGAGCCAGTGTACCTACCCAACTACATACATGCATTCTACCAAGTTAGATGTTGCATTAGGTTTTTCTCCCTAACTCTTTTCCTCTGCTGCCCTATTTATATGTCTAATAATATTTCATTTTAATGCTTACATGAAGACACAGCAATAATCAAACAGCATACCATGTCCCTGTAATTTGTGGGAGCCCTTACTGAATTCCCTACATATCCTTTTCTCAAAAGACTTTATTTTGGCACATTTATTTCTATTTATTTGTACAATGTTATATTTCCTCTTTCTGCACATAAGCATCATTTGTCCAAGCATAAAGCATGCATTACTGATTCCATAAAACCCATGGAACCACATACTATAATCCCTGTGAATTACTACACACTCAGAAATACACCCTCCTGCATAGGGGTGATAAAAGAAATCAGCATGCAACTCTTCTCTCTTAAACCCCCAAAACATCCTCTATCCGGAACAGAGGGGTGGCTTGCCAAATAATCAAGGGTACTGACACAGTAAGAAGGGCAATATATTACAGGTTAGCAGAAAACAGGAGACAGCTCAGTACAAACTAAGACTGTGATGAATTTTGGGGTCAACGTGGGCCTTAATCTGGTCTTAGAAAAAGTGGTTCTATTTTGATGGGAAAGTAGGAGGAAAAGCTCTAAGACATGAGTGGGTAACCTGTTGCCTTCTAAATTTGCTGAACCATATTTCCCAGCAGACCTTGCAGCCTGATCAAAGCTAAGCAATTCCAGGAGTTATTGTTCAGCAATATCTGGCAGGCTCACCAATTCCCCATCCCTGATTTAAGCAAACATAATAAATGGGAACAGGTACGTGCAGAGCTTTGTTATAGAAAGGAAGAGCCACAGAATAGGCCTGGGCAATATATTAAGCCTGGATTATGTGAATCACCAAAGCAAACTAAGGACGTGTCCATGCACGGATTTGTGCCTGATGAGTCCTAGGTGAGTGAAAAAATTTGAGAGAGCATCCAGGTGGTCTCATGAACAAACATTCAGTGCTGCTACAATACATGGAGACAATGCAAAATGGAGATGGGGGAAAAAGCTTCCCATCCAATTGACTAAGTACTGTATAACGAACAAAAATAGCACTGAATTCACTGGCTGCCCTCATTCTCTCCATTTGCCCCTAGCCCTCTTTGTGCTTCTCTGGCCCTCGTTCATCCACTCACCTGTTTGTGAACTTTTGTAAGCTGTTCCAGGTTGTTCTCAAGAAAGGAAATCTTCTGTTTCTGGGAATGAGCCCCCCCACTGTCCTCGGGTTCCAGTTCTGCACTCTGGAAAGAAGCATCAAGAACATTTGTATCTCTGCAGCAGTGAAGGAGATGGGAAAAGAGGAAGATCCTGTGAGATAGCACAGCAATGGCACCAGCAGCACAAAGCCCCAATAAAACTCCTACTTGGACTGGTCCACACTAAAACAGGCAGCTTTGAATGAGAATTCCTTGATATAGTCCCCCCCACAAAGAACTGTAATTCCAAGTGTAGAATGTGGATCATACAAGACAAGGAATGGCAAGAATGGGCTCCAGAATTGGGAACGACTGTGAATTCACTGAGAAATGTTCAACAGAATCATTTTCTACCCTGATTTGAGCAAAGATTCAAAACTGCTATGCAGGGAACTTAGAAGAAAGTGCATTTCCTTTACAGTGGAAAGAAGACAGCTGACCTGCACGAAGGGCTCCCTAAGGATGAGTTGAGGCTCCAAACCTATCACACCAAGACCATCTAATTTGACAGCTATCAGTGGAACAGAGGATTTTGGAGCACAGTAGCTAGTGTAGAGTAATAGCTGAGAGACATGGCATAATGACATAGATTTATACCCACATCAAATCCCACCCTTGTAATGATTTCAGTTGGTGGCTTTAGGCAGTATCTCACAGCCTTAGCCCATCCTTCCAACCTGTAATTTGGGGACAGAACTGCAAGTCTACCTTAAGGGGTTTTTATAAGGATTCCTTTCAAAGGTAAAGTGTTTCAAACATTCACAAGCATGATAAACATGGTAGTTTTCGGTGAGTTTCAAGGGCTACCTACTTTCTTAACTCGAGTCGTGACGTCTTGAACGAACAGCTTGCGAAGGTTGTGGAGGGTCTGGAGTTCACGGGCCTAGATGGGCACACACAGAGAAAGGCAAGCTGAGATAAGATGTTAGCCTCCCGTTCACTTCCTTTGGTTCTGTTCACAAAATACATTTAACTGGATCACAGAGGGGGAGCATATTATGCAAACTCTTTAAGCTACACTAGTGACTTGCTTAACCAACTCTGTCAGATTTAGCCCCAAAGAGATAAATGACTCTTCTGTGCAGATAAACTCAGCTAATGTTTAGCAGGTAATTTTTACAAAGACCCACTCTAGTAATTCTAGAGAGACCCTGTGAAAATGGGACCTTTCTGGGAACCTGTGTGCCTTAGTAGTTTTAACTCCCCTCCAACAGAGTCACAGAAAGGGGAGGGCAAAAGGGGGCAGAAACAAATTGACAGCAAGTAAGCTGTCCCTCCAAATCTTACTGCAGTAGTGCCAACCACAATCACGCCACTTCAGATTTTTCTTTTAAAAAATACTCCTCCAGGAAGGAGAGTGGAATATAAAAGGCCAGAAGAGGGGGAAAAAAGTGACCACCTCTCAGATTTCTTTACAACAGCTGGGAGGGCTAAAAAAATGGCCATCACATGACAGAGCCCTCCTTGTACCAGATGCTGCTACCCACAGAGGTTGAGTCTATTCACTAGGACGGGGGAACACTGCCTTTGGGATGCTTACAACGGTTTCCTCCAGCCCCTTGAGGTCTTGCTTGGACTGCTCGTGGCGCTCGTAGAGAAATCTGTGAAGCAGAAAGAGCATGTGGGGCAAAGATACCATGGGAAAAGTGTTCTCATTTCACATCAAATAGGAGTTTAGTTGCCCTCAGTGAAGCATAACTGGTAGCACAAGCAGATGCTGTCCATTACCTCAAGCTTTAGAATCCAATGTATGGTCAAGATGAGAGGCAGTCACAGATATACAGGGTGGGCATGCTTCAGATCCCGTTGGCAAAGGAATGCCGGTTGGTGGGGCCCAGGAGGTGAGCCTTTTCTGCCATAGCGTCCGCCCGATGGAACATTCTCCCTATGGAGATCAGGATGTCCCCAACCCTGCCGACTCCTAAAGACCTAGCTGTGTGCCAGGATCTGGGGCCCCAAGTGTGTGAAGGGACCCATCTCCTGACTGTGTTAGTGACTGTGGACTTTGATACTTCCTTGGCTGCTATGTATTTTAATGTTGTAGTTGTACTTGTCTTTATTTTTATTTTGATATTGTTTGCCGCCCAGTCACTTGCTGAGATGAGCAGCTATACAAATTGATTAAATAAATAAATAATGGCTACCAAATTAACTTTTTGGTTCTGGGCTTAATACCTTTTACAACAGAGATGGGCAACTTTTACCAGGCTAAGAGCCTCATTGCACTTTTGAGTGGCATGCCTATATATTCCAAAACAGAAGAGGATGGAACCAGGACAAAAAACAAACTTGACTTAATACAATTGATACGATCACTCCCCAGGTTCCTAATCATCTTATCTTCTGCCCTTTGAAAAATTGTCACAATCAGTGGCAACTTTTGGAGGGGCTCTATGGGCTACATTCCAGGCTTTGGAGGATTGCATATAGCCTTGAGGCCTTAGATCAGGGTTTCTCAACCTTGGTGACTTGAAGATGTGTGGACTTCAGCTCCCAGGATTCTGGGAGTTGAAGTCCACACATCTTCAAGTCACCAAGGTATTGAGAAACCCTGCTTAGATTATACATGCCTGCTTTGTAAAGACTTAGGAAGCAGTTTTTTTGTTGAAGGAGGGAAAGTTGCATATTGAGTAGTAGAATTCAACTGCATGTATGTGAGAGTAGGCAGATTTGGGGGCAGAGGAAAAGCAAGTAACTGTGGAGGAATGGTTCACCCATCCCTTCCGGATCACTCCATTGCAGATGAATATAAATAATCTCTTAGAGCTGGGGACTGAGCACCACCTGCTTGGCTCAAGCTGTAAACTGTTCAGAGGTCTTCTATGTAGGAAAAGAATAACCCTAATATGGGTCATCATGGAGGCAGTGGAGGTGAGTCACAGCAGGCTTGAACAGGTTCTTATTGGGAAGGGAAGGAAATAGGAAGTGTGCAAAGGTTTGGGAATGTGAAATACTATCCAGTCATGACATTTCCTTGTGAAGGGTCATCTTAAATTTAGGATCATCTTCTTTTTGGATGAATCTGGTATATGTTCTTTTTTAAACCAAAGATGCTTGAATTACTAAATGTGTCCTCAATCAACTGAACTACAATTTCTTCCCCCCACTACACAGAATTAATGTATATCAGCTTTTCCCAACTGATGCCTTGTGGCATCAAATCCCAGAATTCAGCAGGACCAACACATTTTGTTCTAGATGGTGGGACATGTTCTTAAACACTGATTTCCATTTCTCTTGTGATCCCTCCCCAAGAGGGATTAGGAAAGGCAGCTGAAAATGTCTGGGGAAAGGAAGAGTTCTCACGTCAGCTCCTGAAGCTTTTGTGATTTCTCTTGCTCCTCACTCTTGAGTTTCTCATAGTCAGCACGAAGTTTCTCCAGTTCAAGTTCTAACTTCTGGTTTAAGCTGGACAGGAGAGAATATAGGGAGAAATGTGCTGTTCATGTTGAGATGGTAAGCAGATTATCACAGTTATTCACCAGCCTTTCCACTTAGCATAAAGAAGCCAGTGCTAAAGGCTGAAGACAGGGAGACTAAAGAGTCAAAGCCTCTGGCCCTTAAGGGGTTGCCTTTCAGGACAATATATACAAGATGATGTTTGAAACAACCATGTCTTAAGTCTTTTGATCACAACCAGCTTCTAGTCTTGAATATAATTCCAGGTTTAGAAACTGGTATAAATGGAGGTTTAGCACTGGTATAAATGGATTTTTAACTGCAGCAATCATCCTAAGTAATTTTTATTAGGACAAGTTCTATTGAGTGAACTCCAGTTCTCAGGAAGGAATTACTGACATTAAATTGGTTTTAGTTCATGGTGTCTCAGGGAGCTTAACCACCAGTCTAGAAATTCTATTGGTTATATGCCATTTAAAGGACACCAGTCAGTTGAATTTATGTCACACAAGATGTATGGATACAATGCAACAACGTTAAGCTATACTACATTGCCATTATCTCTAGAATTAATTAATATGAGATTTCTCCAATCTGGCTCCTCCAGACCTATTAAGAAAGGCTACAAATCCCAAAATTGTTAGTAAGCACGCTGGTTAAGAATTCTGGGAGTTGCAGTCTTAACACATCTGGTGGGTGCGAGGTTACCCCTACTTCCACCTTTGCTCCTAATTTCCATTCTAAATATATTTATAAGTGGTTGTTTCTTATTTTATTGTCTGTTCATATTACTCCTGCTTTCCAAACCTTGTCCAGTTTTCTGCTGATACTCTGCCATCGGTATCTTGACACTGATTAAGTCAGGCCCTGCCAAAAAAACCCAGCTTCGCATCTCCAACACAACCTATCCTATAATGAGAATCTCTCCCCTTCCCACCAGAACAGCTTGCCCCATCCTAAAAATGACTCACTCTTTGAGCTCATCAATGACTTTCTGCTTCTGGTTGATCTCATCACGTAGGCGTGCCAACTGTTTGTGGTGGGCTTCACGGTGACTCTCTAGCTGCACATCCAAGGCCTTCTGCAGGAAAGGAACAAAGCAATTCAGAAATGTAGAAAGCAGTCCTAGGGCCCCTGATAAGGCAGCACACCTTGGACACTCTTCACAAAGATCTTTAGTATTTTTCAGCAAATCTATACTCTCTTCAACAGCCTATCACATGCTTGTCCTGTTTTCTCTGTTCTCCTTTTAGAGCCTGGAATATGCCTGTCTGGCCCTCTGCCTCCCCATCTTTCTTTGTTTCCTCCATCTCTACCCCTCTTTTTGATGAATGCTGCCAAGGGCCAATAGGATTGTGTAAGAGGAATAACACCCTTGATGAAGAAGGACATGCCTTATCTCTTGTACTAACTTTGACTTCATCTGTATCTTGTATCAGGTCCTGCTCCTTGGCCACTTCATCCACAGTCTCTGTGGGAGAGAAGAAGAATCCTTAATGAGAGGATTGGGACAGAGTTAGAGCAGTGAGGTGGATGACCAGTGTTAGATTAGTAATTAGTAATTAGTTCTCTTGATCTAGGAGACTAAGCTAAAACATCAATTGCTCCTTTAATTTACCATGGTTCTTGAGCAAGCCTTTCTCTCAGTTTAATCCCTCAAACCCTAGAGCAGAATGGAGTGTGGAGTAGCACAAAAAGTTTCTTTTAAAAGACTTCTTCTGTAAAAACCATCCTTCATCTATAAAATGGAAACAGTAACCTGCTTCATACCATCGTACATATAGGAAAGGCTTTACTGTACAAAATGAATAAGCTACATACGAGTGATAAATAGTAACAGGAAGGAGCTACTGTGAAGGTTCAAACATGGTCAAGGATGCCTGCAAGCAAATAACATTGTACTCAAGGACTCAAATGTTCTGCATTAAAAAATATATATTCTGCAACCACTCCCACCCACCGATTTCCCGAATTATTCACATGCTTCTATATCAATTATAAACGATGCCATAAGCCCATTCCACTTGCATTACCTTGGGCCTGCAGTTTAGCCAACTCTTCACTCAGAGCATCATAGGATTCTTCCAGGTTCCGTTTCTTCAGCTCCACACTCTGCATGTACTCAGTAAGCGAACGGATCTTTGCTTCATGCTGAGAAGATTAGGAATCATGAGCAAATTAAAGATCCCTTCCACAAACTTAGTACAGATCCCAGAGTTTCCAATCTCATCTTTGATGAGAAGTTCCTGCTCATGCAAACTTGGAAACTAAGCTCTCCTCAAATGCATCTTCAGAGTTCCAAAATAAACAGGGCACCAAGCACTCAAGAAGTCCCTTCCATGTTGCATTTCAGGGATACACCGATCATAGTTTACAGTACAATTCTATGCAAGTATATCCAGAAGCTGCAATCAATAGAACTGCTTCTAAGAAATAATGCACAGGATTACGGCCTTGAATATTAATTAGATGGATCATTTATGACTCTTTTGAAACAGGAAATACTGCTTTCGGAGAAAAAAATCAATTTGTGCTTCTGGATGCAGGTGTGTTGTGCGCTCTCCCCATTTCACATACACACTCGTAAAGCTCTTCATGGAGCTGTAGATTCGTGTACACTTGCCAGCATTCAGAACTCCTTAGTAAAAATAAAAGGAGTGTTTGTGTGATCCAGAATGGGGAAATGAAAAATGGGCAAAGAACTTAAATAATCCTCAATCTGCTATTTCTCTGATCCTGTTTTAAAAATTGGTACATAGAATCAAGACCTGCAACAGCATGACGTCTGGCCCCAGGGATACATCCCAAAATATAAAATATTAAAACAGAGATTTGTATATCAAAGTGATCTATCATTAGATTTCTCATTGTTTTCATGTGCACTTAGAAGCAATTGTGAGGAGGGTGGAAAAATGAATTGGAATAGTGGCATTAGAGAAAGATGGGTAATACATCAACTGATATTTGAAAAAATGGAAATAGGAGAAGAGTTAAGCCTTCTCCCCTGTGATTTTTTTAAAAACAAAAGTCCCACTCTGGGGTTAGAGCCCAATGACATCAGCTCCACAGTTTATGCAGATCCACTGTTGCAGATACAATGTCCAAAAGATCATTCCATTAAAATGCCTGTCTGTAAAGAGCTGAGTATGTGCTTCTGGTCACTCTGATGGAACTTGGTCTCCCAAATATGTATGTATAAATATTTAAAGACACATGCCAGCCATTTGGCTTCTACAGGTCTGCTATAAGGAACACTCATGCATGGGTAGCAATGGTATCTTCCCCATGAACAATGAAGGTACTTTAAATACACATTTTGGGGAGCCTCAACCCCACTACTGAAATAATGATCCAGCAATAAACTGGATCAACAAGACTTTATCAGTTTTAAAAGCCATAGCTAGTGTCTTTTCATCCCCACTTCCATGAATCTGACCTGAGAAATGAGAAGCTGGCAGGAAGACAATTCCCTTCCTGTCACCTCCATCTTGCGGTGGCATTCGACTTGAAGACCCTCCAGCTGACGGCAGCGCTTCACAACTGACTTCACTTCTGATTTGATCTTGCTGATGTAGAGCCGGGCAACAGTAAATTCCTCCTCAATGGCACCACTAATCTCTACTGGCTAGAAATTAAAGATTTTAAAAGAAAACATATTATGTGGGGAACATAGTTCAACACATGATTCTTAGAAGCAGAACTGTTTACACATCCTTCCTTACCAGTTTGATCTCACCATTGCCCACAATGACGCTGAATTCACTCAGATCCTTCATAAGGCCATTGAGGACCTCAGCAATGCGTTTGCGCTGGTGCGCACTGAATTCCTGCAGGCGTTGCAACTCTGATTCCAAAGACAGCATGGTGGCCTGTAAAGAGAAAGACAACTATGGCTTATCTAGCTCAAAGAGAAGTCCTCTGGTTTAAAAATTTGGGACTCTCAATTTTTAGCTAAAGGGACAAGACCTTAATTTCCAACATTATCCTCTGGGAAGAACTAGATTATACAAACACAAAATTAAGAGGGAAAAATGGTTTAAACTTTTGTTCATATGCAAGGGCTCTGAGTAAGTATCTAACCGGAGGCTACAGCACATCATAATCTGACTGTTATGGGAATGGAAGTATTTAAACCAAACAGAAAGGCTATGGTGAATTTATTAGGAAGGTCAATGAACACCTGGTGCCACCATCACTGCACTTCTGAGATGCTTTCTCTAAGGAATCTCCCTATAGCACATTGTTTTCTTTTTAGCATCCCAGTAAGAGTTGTTTTGTTACCCAATGGCTTTTAAATAACTTTATTCCTTTAAGTTCTTTTGTCATTTTGATGAATGCATTGTTTCTAGACTTATATTTCGACTTATATTTTATTGTGCTGACTTTTAAAAAAGATTTATTTTGATCTTTTCTTTATTTGTTTTGTTTTAAATTGCTCATCTAAATAGGTCAGATAAGCACCTAGTAAATAGAAATAATAATGCTCCACACTAAAAAAAAATGCCTCAAGGAAAATTGAATTTTGCAACCTGTGCAAATCAACATCAGATTTCTCATATGCTGAATTATTTCTTCTGCCTTTCTTATTACTTTGTATATTTTGCGCTAGTGGTGGTAATTAAGACGAAAGCAATATGGGATGGTATTGCAGGACCTCAAGAACCAGAATTATTATTCATCCACTTTTCTGGCTCTAAAGATTTCAACATACATTGGTCCCATACATTGAAGCATATCACTGCATCCATTAGGGCAAGATATCTGCTCCTTTTTGATGAAGTATAGTACTGAATTTCTCACTAAGGTGAATTTTGCACTGATAGAAAAAGCACAACTTTGTTTATACTTGCACAAAATTGCAACATATGTATGGCTCTGCACTGAGAATGCAGTAAACCAGTACCAGAATGGCAACATACACACAACTCTATGCTAAGGGATAAGACTGTAACCTCTTCTAACTCTACTTCTAACTCTAACTTGTGTCTTGCAGTTCTGCAAAGAAGATCTCAGCACTTACCACCTTCTGAGACAACTCATCCACCAGTAGTTGATTCTGTTGATTCTTCTCTTCTACTTCCTGGGATTTCTGATCATAGTTGACAGCCAGCTCCTCCAGAGCTTGCAGTACCTCCTTCACCTCCTCCTTAGCAGAATCATTCTCAGACTGCAGATGGCTTAGCTCCTGCTGCACTTTTTCATTGTCCCCACGAGTGGACATTAGCAGCTGTCAGAGGGAAAAGGCAGGGTGAGTTGGTGAGTAGTTAGAGAAATGTCAGGGGAAATATAAGAAAGGAAGAAGAGCAGGAAGACCAAGCCTGGATGATGTAGAATGAGGTAGAAATATAAAAAGAGATGCAGAGTGCTGAGAAACAGAGGGGTTTTATGGCTACACTAGCCTTTTTCTACCCAACTGCTGATTATAGCTCCCATAAATCAGCCAGTGGTGCAGCTTGCTGAAATTTATCGCAGCTGCAGTCTAATACAGCCAGAGGACACCTAGCTGGGGAAGACTGGAATACAATTATTTAATTAAACTAGGGATGGGAAGACCAGGGCAAAATCCATAGCCAGCCACTAGGCTTATTAGGCAATGTTGGATGCATCAACATCTCTCACAGGACTGTTGTGAGGATAATGTGATGAGAAAGAACTACATAGTATATCATAGTATATGCACAAAAGTACTATTGGAAAATTGCTCACCTCCTCCTGGTCCAGCATCTGCTGCTTTAGTTTCTCCATCAGTTGGCTCTGCTGATTAATTTCATCATCCTGATTGGACAAAAATATGTCATTGCTAACTACCTTGTGCCGTGTCCATGGTTTCAGACAGGTAGGGCACAAGGAAAAGACATTGAGACTGAGATGAGAATCAGAGTAACCCAAGGGAAGAGGGACTCTATGTGGGATGGGTTGAGGAGAGATCTTTACCTTGTCATCAAGCTGCTTGTAGAGTTTGCGGATCTCCTCCTCATACTTATGCCGCTCCTCATCCGAGATCCGGATGACGATGGAGGAGTTGTTATCATTAACGGGTGTCTCATCACAAGTGTCAGGTACCACCTTCTCCTCATCACTCAACTGCTCTGTTTCTGGGACATTCTCACCTAAAAATGTTTAAATAGAAGACAAGAGACATTTTCACACACTCATTTCACTGCTGTGTTTAACATGAGTCACAAGGTATCCTAGTGCCTCTCAGGGACAGATCTGTGCAGTGACCAAATGAGAAATTACACTCCTTTCACCATCCTAGAAATGTGAAGTACATTCAAAGGAATCAGAATTAAGGAAAATAGGTGCACTTTTTCAGTGCTGGACAAACTCTGCAATTCAAGGCCATTTTGGTACAAATCTCTGAATGGAGAGTGAATTATGCAGCTATTTTTCACAGTAAGCACCCAATATCTTAAAGGAATATTACACCTGTCTTATCATAGGAGGTCACCGTCTGGAAGATCAAAAATTCAATGAAGAGAAATTACTTGGCACAAGTTCCTAGGTTCACTCCTTAGCATCTCCATCTCCTGTCCATGTTCAACAAAACTGGACTAGATGAATAATAGTCTGACTTGATATATGACAGTTACCTAGGTTTCTATGACCTTCCCTTGCATTTTATCCCTCTTAGATCCCTTGTCATATCTGCACTTACTATTTAGTTCCTAGGCAACCTGAAGCATCTGTATTGCAACATACATGCATCCAGCATATGTCTGGGATCATCTGTCCTTAAACTACATGAATCAATGTGACATTTCAGGACACTGATAACCATTCCCAAAGTCTTTCTGTTTGGCAAATGCAGCTCCCTGGAATGCAGTGTAGCCATAGTCCTTGCTTGTGTCCTTGCATTTTTTTTTAAATCTCTCACTCCAAACATTTATTGGCTGCCACAATGAAGAAGAGGAAATGTGCAATTCTCATTACTTTGTTTTTCAGGTACAATTTAAATTTAGTTAAGAACAAGCCTTCTGGTCATATCTCACCCTGTCAACATTTGGTTGATAGAGAGGAAATGCACCTATTGCTAATCTCACTTAGTTCTGAAAAAGACTAAACAGGAACGCATTTAACTACGAAGCAAAGAGGGCCTCTCTTTCCTCTGCACCTGACCTACCATTGCGCCAGCGCCCTAGCTCAGCCTCCAACTTGGTAATCGTCTCCTTCAGGGTCTTGTTCTTCTCCTTTTCCTTCTCAAATTTCTTCTTCCACTGTTCCGCTGTCAATTCCAGATTCACTGATGCTGTATTCTTGATTGTCTTGGCTCTGAAATGGAAGAGAATTTCTTTACACAAGGGACTTGGGTTTGCTTACCAGACATTCCATTTTTGACTGATTGATTGAATGTGCCAACAAGTTGTTTTTGATTCCTAGCAACCACATAGATAGATTTTCTCATGATGATCTATCAATAACCTGGTATTTCAGGTTTTCCAACAGTGCACTCATTGGCTCTGTAACTGAGTCCATCCACCTTGCTGCTGGTTGTCCTCTTCTCCTCTTTCCTTCCAAGACATTCCATTACACCCTATTTATTATACTGATCATCTTCCTAGTATTGAAGCGGCTGACCAAAGCGCTAAAAACAGAGGAAGCTCTTACTATACCACATTGCTCATACCGTGTATACTGACTAGCAGGAATAGGTTTTAAGGCTGGAGTTTTCCTCAACCTTAGCAGAAGATGCTTATGATCAAACCTTGGACCTTTCCATGCAAAGCATGTGCTCCACAACTGAAGTCAATCCTTTCCCTAGATGCGTCATCTCCTAAACAGCAGCAGAATAAGTTTTCCTGGCTGTCCCTTTCCCAAACTAACATATTTTACTACAATTGTGATAATTCCAAGGCAGTAAGATGGGAGTTGTAGTGAAAGCACCATCTAAGGAAAGGCTACTATAGAGTAACTTTTGATTAAATGGAGAAACGTGAATCGAAAGAAAGGGAAAAGTTGCTTAACGACAATGATGTGATTTTGTTTACTTGTCCATAAAATATACCTTATTTTAACTTAAAAGAAGTAGATGGCATTCAAATACACATTATGATAGAAGCTTCTGAGGACATAACCATGCAATTATTTTTCTCTGTTTTTGTTTTCACTAACAATTCTAAACATGTTGCATTTAGAACTCCGAGGTGTTCTTATGCATAAGACTAAATAGAATCTAAGGCCCTGTGGGCAAACATAGATTGATTTTATATCAATTTAACCATTATGGCTTTTTCATAAAGGATGTTGGGGAAGTATTGTTCAATAAGCAATGTGGAGATTTTTATTAGAAATTCCTACTTTCCCCCTCCCACCCACCAAGCTACAAATCCCAGGGCTGCTTGGGGAAAAGGAATGACTGATAAATCTGTTCATATCTGTAGTATAGATATTTTATGTCCCATCATGTAATCCTAGAACTAACGTCCGTCCGTCCTTCCTTCCTTCCTTCCTTCCTTCCTTCCTTCCTTCCTTCCTTCCTTCCTTCCTTCCTTCCTTCTTCTCTTTTGTCTCTGAAGTACTTATGTCTAAAGAATACTCTTATCATAATTAAGAAAACCTGGCACTCTTCCAGCATGTCCCCCATCCCAGTCCATTTGCTACTTTATTTTACCAATTCTCTGTTTCTCCACTTGGAAAATCTAAAACTAGCCTTCCCCAACCAAGTGCTAGCCAGCACCTGATATCCAAACATATGCATGTATGTATGTATGCATGTATGTATGTATGTATGTATGTATTTATCATATTTATATAGCAGCCCATCTCACAAAAAAGTGAATCTGGGTGGTGTACAGCACTCAATTAAAAAGAAAACCAATATATACATATAAAACAGACATTATTAAAACTATAAAAACTATAAAAAAGCACACAGAACAAGAAAGGATGATATTAACCACAGTAAGGGAGCCATCGCAAAATCTCCCTAATCCCTTCTGATCACATAGCCACGGCAGAGAAGGCCTGCCTCCTGGGACCCGCCAAATGTAATTCCCTGACAGATGGGACCCACAGCATGCCTTCTCTGCCAGACCTGATAGGATGGGCAGATGTAACTGGGGAGAGGCAGTCTCTCAGATAACCCAGCCTCATGATGTGAAGGGCTTTAAAGGTCAAAAACCAGCACCTTGAATTGGACCTGGAAGCAAACTGGCAACCAATGCAGCTCGTGAAGCAGAGGTGTAACGTGTATCACCCTATGGGCACACATAACTGCCTGCGCCACTGCATTTTGCACCAGTTGAAGCTTCTGGATATTCTTCAAGGGCAGCCCCATGTACAGCGCATTACAGAAGTCCAAATGAGAGGTGTCCAGGGCATGAGTGACTGTGAGCAAAGCTCCCTGATCCAGGAATGGGCACAACTGGGGCATAATACAAAACTATGCAAAGGCCCTCTTAGCCACAACTGCCACCTGCTCTTCGAGCGGGAGTTATGAATCCAGGAAGACCCCCAGACTATGTGCCAGGTCTGTTTGGGGCAGTGCCACCCCATCCAGCACCAAAGATGGTATAGCCCTAGCACCAGAAGGCCCCCAAACCCAAACCCACTCAGTCTTGCCAGGGTTCAGATAAAGCCTGTTGTTCCCCATCCAGATCCTCACAGCCTCCAGGCACCACGATAAGATATTCACAGCACTGCTTAATTCGCCAGGGGCAGAGATATATAATTAGGTATCATCAGGGTACTGATGATATCTCACCCCATAGCGATGGATGAGCTCACCCAGTGGCCTCATGTAGATGTTAAATAGGAGAGGGGAGAATACCGAACCCTGCAGCACTCCATATAGTAGGGGCTGAGGGTGGGATCTCTCCTCCCCAACTACCACCGATTGGAATTGGCCCCAGAGAAAGGAGGTGAACCAGCACAACACCATGCTGCCCACCTGCAATCTTCTGAGCCAATCCAGAAGGATACCATGATCGATGGTATCAAAAGCCACAGAGAGGTCAAGTAGGGCAAGGATGGATGCCCAATCCCCATCCCATCCTTGCCAGAGGTCATCCAAAAGTGAAAACAATACTGTTTCAGTCCCATACCTGGGCCTGAATCCAGACTGAAAGGGATCCAGATAATCCGCTTCATTCAAGGTCCTCCGAAACTGTTGCACAACCACCTTCTCAGTCATCTTCCCCAAAAAGGGGAGATTGGATACTAGATGAAAACCGTCCAGTATACTGGGGTCCAGCGATGGCTTCTTGAGGAGGGGGCAAACCAAAGCCTCCTTAAGAAGCGAAGGAATAACCCCCTCACTCAAGCAAGCATTAACCATCACCAGAACCCACTCACACGACACCCCCTGTGCCGCTTTAACCAGCTAGGAGGCGCATGGATCTAAAGAGCAGGTGGCTGAGCTCACAGTCCTGAGGACCCTGTCCGCTTCCTCAGGTCCAACAGGTTCAAACCGTTCCCAGATAACAGGGCAAGACTCCCCCCCAGGCATCTTCACTGGACTTGCAACAAAGCCAGCGTCCAAATGAAAATGAATCCAAGTGACTTTGTTCAACAGATGCTGAGCAAATTCCTCTGCACACTCATGCAAGAGGTTCTCTGAGCTCCCCTTGCCCAGGAGGGCTTGTGTCACCTGAAACAGGGCCACGGGGCAGCCATCTGCAGACACAATAGGAGCAGAGAAGTCCTGCCACTAGGTAGACCTTAAGACCGGCTCCAACCCATGTTTGGTTGAGTTCATCCCTCGTTGAGCGCCAGCAACACTCTAGATATCTCTTCTCTCATTTCAACTCCCTCAGCTCCTCTGTAAACCACAGGGAGTGCTGGGATCCCCAAGAGGCGAGAGGTCCCATGGGCATGATCCGATCCAAAGCCTCAGCCGCCCCCTTATTCCAAGTGGCGACCAGGGACCCATCTGGATCCATCAGTCATCAGGGGTGGACCAATCTAATGGATCCAACCTCCCTGCACTGGATAGTGGCGCCAGAGAATCCCATGGTAATCAGGGCATGATCTGACCATGACCAACTCCCCCAACTGCAGATCACATAGCCACTGCTCTGGCAGGAACACCAGATCTGGTATGTGGCCACTGTTCATGGTGGCCATGAACTCCTGAACTACCTCAGATCCCACTCCCAGGGAAGGCAGATTAAAATCCCCCAAGACCATAAGTCTAGGGAACTCCACTGCCAACCCGGAGATGGAATCAAGGAGCTCAGGCAGGGAGGTTGCTATGCAGCAGGGAGGCTGGTACAACAGCAACAGTCCCAACTGATCCCTAGAGCCCAACTTAATGAACAAGGTCTCACATCCGGTGACCTGTGGTGCAGCGCCCCTGAAGGCCGTAAGAGATTCAGATGACAATCGCCACACCCCCACCCCTGCCCTGGGATCTTGGCTGATGCCACACCTGAAACCCAACTGGGCATAACTCCGAAAGGGCAACCCCCCCTTCCAGATCCAACTAGGTCTCAGTGATACATGCCAGGTTGGCCCTCTCATCAAGGATTAAATCACTGATGAGGGAGCCTTATCACAGACTGACTTGGCATTAAGAAGCAGCAGCTAAAAGCCAGGTGAAAAATTTCTAGTGAACACCAGGTTGAGAAGGTTAGAACAGACAATATCACTTCAAAAAGCAATGCTGTCAGGATGCTTACCGCTGTCCAAACATGAGAGTAGATTTGGTCTCAGCATCATTAAAGTTGGAAGGAGAGCAGCAGATAAACATTGTTGTGCGGCAGTTCCCACCGAGGGAGTCCTGCAGGATACGGGTCATCTTGCTATCCCGGTAGGGCACATAGCTCTTCTGCATGAGATAATGGGAGCGGACATATTTGGCTTTTTCACACAGACAGAACTGACCACAGAAATGCCAACCTTTTCACAACTCCTATCTTAGTCAAAAAAATCCTATACATCCAATGGACAGGGACAAGCAAACTCTTCTAGGAATGTCATCTTCCAGATGGAAAAGGAAAACCTAAACCATCAGAAGGAAATAATTAACAGGCAGCAGCATTTTTTCTAGAGCAGAGGCAGTCAACATATTCCAGCAGTACTGATTGTATCAGATGCTTTAGTTGCATCTTTCCCCAAACTGGCACTCTTCAAGCCTCTTGAACCAGCACTCCCAGAATTCGAAAAGTCATACCAGCTATAAATTCTGGGAGTTATACAGGTCCAATTCACAAGACATTTTTCTTGCATTCACTACTCCCTTAATCCCATGCCCTACAAATTTTTTGAGGGTCGACTTTACCATAAGGCAGATGACCACCCCACAAATCTAATTTGGGTATCATATACTGTAAGGTCAATAAGTTGCTAACTATTTAATTGTTGTTGTTACTTTTGCATTTTTGCTTTCAGGGAGGGGGACAGTGCTTGTGGGATTTTTGCCACATGAGGCTTTGTCATGAGTCCTGGATCAGCACCACACCCCTGTGATCCCATCCATTGTTGCTATTGACAGCCCATTCACTGAAAATGCTACATGGCTACAGTTTCACAAGCATCTCTTGCTCCTCTGTAGTGGCTAGTGAAAAGAAAACTATAACTTGGAATGTTTTATTGTTACTCTGTTATAAAAGGGACATATGCCTCCTTACAAAATCCAGTATTTGTGCCTGCTGAGATATAAACCTTGGAAGAATAACATTGGGATCTATAGGCAGCAATAACTTGTTTCTGAATCTTAACACACTTGCTCTGAATTCTCTGGGTGATTATAGAATTCAGGCTCCCTCAGATATAGGTAACTGATTTATTTACAAGGTCATTTATAGTAACTTGGCAGGATTTCTAAGATAAGCCTGTAGCAATTTTCCCCCCAACCTAATAAATGGGGTGGGGAATCCACACTGTCTATTTTATTATTCTGTGCCTGAATATCATACATTTGTCTTTACATTTTCAGTTCTTTCCGCCATATATGGTTATATAGGACTAAGCATTCTAATAATAACCTTCAAGCTGATGAGAGTTTCTTAAAGATTACTCTGTTGATCAATTATAAGATCTACATTGCCCTACTTTTTTTTTTTTTATGAAAGCTAGGTTGATCAGACAAAATAAAAGTCCATGGATTTGGATTTAGGACTAGATAAGCCTTCCCAACCTGATGCCCTTCAGATATCAGGCTTCAACTCCCATAATCCCAAAACAGCTGGTAGGGATTTTCTTGTTTGTGTTAACTGGGGGGATTGTTAGTGTTGTAGGTTGGTTGCTTGGCTGCTATTTATGTTATTTATAATTTTGTTTATTGTTTATATTCTGTTTTTAATTGTTAACCACCCAGAGGCATGTACTTGAGATGGGCAGCCATATAAATTTAATCAATCAATCAATCAATCAATCAATCAATCAATCAATCAATCAATCCCTAGATATCCAGACAGCACCAGAATGGGGAAAACTGGCCAGCAATCTTTTTGCTAAGGGATGCACTACTCACCGTGCCCTCAGCCAGAGCGGAGATAACATTGCCAAGTGCCGACAGAGATTTGTTGATATTCTTGGCCTCATCCAACACAGCTCCCTCAGCTCCAGTCTTGCTGACCTGCCAGGAGAAGGCATTTGATTATTATAGTGGAGATAAAATCTGGATGTGATATGGGGTAAATCCTAAAAGAGGCCTTCTTCTCTGAATAGAAAAACTTCCTAGGTATTGGGAAAAAAACAACTGAATTAACTAGAAGGCTTAGAAGAACTAGGACACACATGGATACCACTAAAAACTAGCTGTCCCAAACATCTGAAATGTACTTCACTCCAAAAACAGCTCAAGAAAACTCCTTAACATTTAAGAAAGCAAAACCACATCAAGAAGCACAATTTGGTTGGGTGCTAGTCAAGGCTCATTGCCCAGGAAAATACAGGCCTGAACGGTGTGTACTTAAAATTAGCGGGAAACAAAACATTTTTCTTATGTTGGCTATTTAAAAGACCAGGCTTCTAATTACAGGTAGTCTTTACTTAATGACTGCCCTGTTTAGCGACTGTTCGAAGTGATGACAGCGCTGAAAAAATAACTTTACAACTGATCCTCACACTTATGACCATCACAGCATCCCACAGTCATGCAATTGCCGTTTGCGAGCTTCACAGCCGACTTCCGACAAGCAAAGTTAATGGAGAAGCCAGCAGTAAAATCACAAGTTGTGGCCATGCAATGCCTTGCTTAAAACTGCAGGTTTTAATGACTGCAGTGGAAGTGAGGTCGTAAGCCCGTCGTGGTCATGTGATGTCTCACTTAGTGACATAGCTGCCGGTCCCAATTGTGATTATTAAGCAAGGACTACCTGTATATTGTGCCTGGCTAGTGAAGCACCATATAGCCTGCACAGATTAGCTCTGCACAAGAAGGACCAACCCTATCATTAGGTAAAAAGAGCCAATTCCTCTGAGTGGTAGACAGTTATGGGTGGCAAATTAGGGCCTAGTCTCCCATCCACTGATTTCCCAACACACTGTTCAGAGCTGTCATTTAATTGCATTTAAGGCACACAGCTCTCTGGAGTTCCCTCAACTTCTGAGATACTGATCCGGAGACCTGTCAGTCAAATACTGGGTTTCCTGATGCACAGGAGAGGATAGTGTGACATTTTGATGAGCCTTCATTCCAAGGTATATATCTTATCAAAGCATTGCTGAGATACATATACACTTCTGATGCTGATCTTAGTTTATGAAAGAAATCAAACTCTGCTTGCTTCCCCACTCAGATTTCTCTTAAGCCCACAGCACCTTCTCACTGCCAGCCAAATCCACCAGGTAAAGCTTCCCACTCAGTTTTTGCTCAGTCTCCATGTTCTCCTGCTTAATGTTGATAAGGAAGATGCTGTGACTGCGGGAACTGTGCTCATTCATGTCTGCAAGGTGAAGAGAGAGAAAGAGGCAAGCCTGTTTTATTTCTCAAAGACAAACCCTGGGCAGAGATTTCCTGCACTACAAACATACAATATTCAGCCTACTGAGGGCTCTTCTAGGCATGAAGATTGGCAGTATTATTGGAGAAAGCTTAGCAAATTAGTTTGTCTACACACTTGTCTTTTTTCTGCTATACAGGTGAAACTCGAAAAATCAGAATATTGTGCAAATGTTCATTTATGTCAGTATGGCAACTCAAAAGGTGAAACCAATATATGAGATAGATGCATTACATGCAAAGCAAGATATGTCAAGCCTTACTTTGGTATAATTGTGATGATGATGGCGTACAGCTTATGAAAACCCCAAATTCACAATCTCAGAAAATTAGAATATTACATGACATCAATAACACAAGGATTGGAAATAGAACAATATCGGACCTCTGCAAAGTAGAAGCATGCATATGTACTCAGTACTTGGTTTGGGCCCCTTTTGCAGCAATGACTGCCGCAGTGCAGCGTGGCATGGATGCTATCAGCCTGTGGCACTGCTGAGGTGTTATGGAAGACCAGGATGCTTCAATAGCGGCCTTCAGCTCCGCTGCATTGTTCGGTCTCATGTCCCTCATCTTTCTCCTGGCAATGCCCCATAGATTCTCTATGGGGTTCAGGTCAGGCGAGTTTGCTGGCCAATCAAGCACAGTAATCCCATGGTCACTGAACCAGGTTTTGGTACTTTTGGCAGTGTGGGCAGGTGCCAGGTCCTGCTGGAAAATGAAGTCAGCATCCCTATAAAGCTCGTCTGCGGAAGGAAGCATGAAGTGCTCCAAAATCTTCTGGTAGAGGGCTGCGTTGACCCTGGACTTAATGAAGCACAGTGGACCAACACCAGCAGATGACATGGCTCCCCAAATCAACACAGACTGTGGAAACTTCACACTGGACTTCAAGCATCGTGCATTGTGTGCCTCTCCATTCTTCCTCCAGACTCTGGGTCCTTGGTTCCCAAATGAGATGCAAAAGTCGCTCTCATCAGAAAAGAGGACTTTGGACCACTGGGCAACAGACCAGTTCTTTTTTTCTGTAGCCCAGGTAAGACGCTTCTGACGTTGTTTGTTGTTCAGGAGCGGCTTGACAAGAGGAATACGACATTTGAAGCCAATGTCCAGGATCCATCTGTGTGTGGTGGCTCTTGATGCACTAACTCCAGCCTCAGTCCACTCCTTGTGAAAGTCCCCAACACTTTTGAATGGCCTTTTCCTGACAATCCTCTCCAGGCTGCGGTCTTCCCTGCTGCTTGTGCACCTTTTTCTACCACACTTTTCCCTTCCACATAACCTTCTATTGATGTGCTTTGATACAGCACTTTGGGAACATCCAACTTCTTTTGCAATGACCTTTTGGGGCTTTCCCTCCTTATGGAGGGTGTCAATGATGGTTTTCTGCACAACTGTCAGGTCAGCAGTCTTTCCCATGCTTGTGATTCCTACTGAACCAGCCTGCGAGACCATTGAAAGGCTCAGGAACCCTTTGCAGGTGTTATGGATTCATTGGCTGATTAGAGTGGGACACTTTGAGCCTAGAATATTGAACCTTTTCACACTATTCTAATTTTCTGAGATTGTGAATTTGGGGTTTTCATAAGCTGTACGCCATCATCATCACAATTATACCAAAGTAAGGCTTGACATATCTCGCTTTGCATGTAATGCGTCTATCTCATATATTGGTTTCACCTTTTGAGTTGCCATACTGACATAAATGAACATTTGCACGATATTCTGATTTTTCGAGTTTCACCTGTAATCCTTATACGTGCAAGTCTAAAAACAAACACTACAGAAACTTGTAGAACTGTTTGATCTGAGACAATAAGCAAGTCAGAGTATTACCATTTAAAGGCTGTCTCAGTTGAATAGATTACCAATTATATTATTTTCAACTCTCTGCAGGAAACCCACATTCCACCCCCCCTCCAGGTCCTATATAATACTTTGGGCTGCAGAAAAACACAACAAAACAAAATAGGTAATAAAAATATTTCTGAAAATTTCCTAATTATAAACTGAGAACAAAAAGAATCCTTACACAGAGAAAATTAATGAAGAGCTTGTCTTTGATACAGGATTTTTTATATAACTGGATTATTTGTATACTAGACCATACTGAAACGATGTTATCTCCTCACCTTCAGCTTTTATTAGACCTAGCCTGTCATCAGCCTACAATTGTGCAATTTAGGCATGTTTGATACAGAGGCAGCAATGGCACATCTTATCTCTAGGAGGCACTTAAAACTCTTGCTGGATGATTATAACTTTCTCTCAGTCTAAACGGAGAGGCTGAGATTTACTAGCAATCTCTATCAAAGAACTAACTAGCTCTGACCCTGCCCAGCTTTATCAAGATCAGCTGCTATGACTTTTAAAGGATGGTTGTACTTATTTTATTAGGGTATAAATATGTTCACAGGAGCTCATTCTGTCTCATACAGCTCATTATATTGATCTGGGCTAAACACGGAGGTGTCTTCACCCCCAACACTGTAAGACGTTGAGTCTTCCTGAAAGTTACATCTCCGTTGCCTACCCACATAGTTTATGCTCTGTCCTTCACTTTATCTGTTCCTCTATAACTGTCTGGTTTGATTCCACAACCAAACAGGACAGACTCATACTCCAACAGATAGTTAAGTCTGCAGAAAGGATAATTGCAACCCGCCTGCCTTCTGTAGAAGAACTGTATACTGTGAGGGTCAAAAGGAGGGCAGAGAGGATATCTGCAGACTCTTCCCATTCTGGATATAAACTGCTCCAACTTCTTCCTTCAGGACGGCGCTACAGAGCACCATATGTTAAAACATCTAGATATCGGAATAGTTTTTTCCCTTGTGCCATTGCTCTGTTAAACACGACATGACTCGATATGTGCTGGACAGTGGCTTCTCCCTTTGAAAAAGTTATCTTACTGTGAAGCGTTATTGTTTATTATTTTTCTGTTGCTATCCAAACGCACTGTTGATCTTGCCGAAGACAAATTCCTTGTATATATTTTATACTTGGTCATTAAAGTATTTTGTATTTGTATTGTATTATTTCCAAATTGTTTTTTTCTTTGGGAACCTTTGTTGAACTGTATTCTTGAAGGCTTAAGCATTTCTGCTCTCGGAGGGGTATTTCCCTGCTGATATATAACCCCCTGTAATTTTAATAAACTACTTCCACTTAACTTGTCTAATTCTGTCCTGCTGAAATTTAGGAACAACCGTGTTTCTCATTTGTACCTTCTCACATACCAACCACACTGCCAATATTTTCACACTTTCTTCCAGCTACATTTCCAGTTCTCACCAATTTGTTCTTGTTTAGTGATGGCGAACAGATTCTATGTTTTGAGCCCTGAGTATTTTGACAATGTTTGTAAGCAGTAGTTATAGGTACGTGCTACCTGAGGAAAAGTCTGCAGAAAGGATAATTGCAACCCGCCTGCCTTCTATTGAAGAACTGTATACTGTGAGGGTCAAAAGGAGGGCAGAAAGGATATCTGCAGACTCTTCCCATTCTGGATATAAACTGTTCCAACTTCTTCCTTCAGGATGGCACTACAGAGCCCCATATGTTAAAACATCTAGATATCAGAATAGTTTTTTCCCTTGTGCCATTGCTCTGTTAAACACGACATGACTCGATATGTGCTGGACAGTGGCTTCTCCCTTTGAAAAAGTTATCTTACTGTGTAGTGTTATTGTTACTGTTTATTATTTTTCTGTTGCTATCCAAACGTACTGTTGATCTTGCTGTTCATCACTGAAGACAAATTCTTTGTATATATTTTATACTTGGTCATTAAAGTATTTTTGTATTTGTATTGTATTAAAATCATAAGCGACATCACTCCAATCTTCCCTGAGCGTAAGAACCCTACTTTTCTTACATTTTCTTCAGTACAGATCTGCCTGTACAGCCTGTGACCTACTGGTCCAAAGCTGAAACCAGGCTTTTTGCAGCCTGTGGCACAGAACATGATGGTAGTTCTTGTCCATTCTATGGACTAACCAAAACTGGCAGCTGAAGGGTTTCCAGTATCTTGCCACTACTTGCCACCCCATCCTAGCATCTTCTGCCTGAAATAACTGCCTCAATCTGACCTAGACAAGCTTCTCATTTTTCCTGCTTTTCTGGATCTGCAAAAATAAGAAGGTACGAAGTGCTCAGAAAAACACTAGAAAATGTCCTAGTGAACCAGACATTCTTCCTGCCTTGGATATGGGCTCCCCAACTGCCTGCTCCATATTCCATCATCCTTCCCCAATTGTCTGCCTTCAGAACTCACTGGTGACGGCCACATGACGGTTGGATTTTCCTTCATCAATGACATCCAGGATTTCTTCA
This sequence comes from Liasis olivaceus, assembly GCA_030867105.1. Taxonomy (NCBI): domain Eukaryota; kingdom Metazoa; phylum Chordata; class Lepidosauria; order Squamata; family Pythonidae; genus Liasis; species Liasis olivaceus. Next base: position 136,853,224 of record CM061348.1, read on the forward strand.
GGGCTGGAGACAAAGCGTTCAGTGCAACCCTGAAGCAAAAGAGAGAGAGAGAGAGCATTTTGCTCCTGATCACATCACTCCCTTTAAGTTCATTGCTATGCTTGTTCCTAGTTATCTAATTCAATAAATAAAGCACCTGGGAAACTTTAATCTGACTTCTTGCCCTAGGCAGATACTCTACAACAGAAGTAGGTGATTTAGTGCCCTCTAATTGTAATGGACTAGAAACTCCCACAATTCCTTGCCATTGGCTTTGCTGCTTGGGTTGATGTAAAAAAAATGTTAAATTCGTATAATATAATTAGTTAAAACATCTGAGGATTATCTATGTGTTCTAAATAATTACATCTAGGAAAAGCAGAAATTTTGGGGAGAATCTCCCCATCACATACAATACTGCAGACCGTGCTATTTTTACATAAGTCTCTCTACTATGTGGTATTGAAAAAAATAGCAGAACTTCTTTTAAGATGCAATGCTTTAATTTATTTTGGTAGTACAATACCCAAAAGCAGACTTTTGAATCTTGCTCCTCTGTCTATAAAGCCTAATATTTTGTTATTGAGATTGACCGCTGCCCAGCATTGATTTCTTAGGAAATATCTTACGTCAATTTCCCAACTATCTCACCTTCACAAATGGCACACGGTTCTTATCCTCATGAACTGCGAGATTGGTCTTTGTCACTGTGGATGAGGAGAGAAATGGGTCTGAGAGAGCTCAATGAATCCAAGGAAATATGTTTTATTTAAATTACCCACTACCCTCACAAGTGTCAAAAATTTTCCCAAACCACTGATTTGTCCTATTTCCTGTCTTGCAAAGCACTGCCTGGTCTCCACCCCATGTGATACTTCATATGCTTTGAAGATCACTCACCGTCTAGCAGATCACGGATTTTGTCCAGGTAGATTTCAAAGTAAGAAACCTGAGAGGAGGGGGAATAAAGAAATGAAGGATGGGAAGATGGGAATGGATATCCTCAAACTACTTATGTTCTGATCCTCAAGGACATATGCCTTTCCTGCAGCAAACAACCAGGCACTCCCAGACATTCCAAGCAGGTAACTTGCACCCTTCAGATAGGGATTGTTCAGCTTTTAGCCTTTTTATAGCAAATACAGTGGAGCAGTAGGACAAAAAAGGCAAGTTTCTTTCAATCTAGCGGGTTCCAGATATGCTGGAGTACAGCTCCCATCAGTCCTAACTAGTAGATCTATCGTATCCTTAGCAGGAGTGGTATAAGAGAACCTGCATTTGAAGTATGGCTGTTTTCCACCCACCTGCCCAGGTGATTCACTCCAAGAATCTGGCATTTCAGCCTGGCATGATTTAGGGAAAGCTGCACCAGCTGGTTCATGAAAGCAACTGGTGGGACACCCACCCAACGCTATGAGAGCCTTCTGGGGTTAAAGAGTAGGACAGAATGCTTCAAGCAAATAAGTAAACAAGCACTATCCATATCACTGGTCCCTCCTTGTACTGCTGTATGTCTCTGACCTTAATGTGGAATTCCAGGTTTTCATCCATGGAGTAGATGTGGTTGAAGATGTCCTGGGCAATGCGTGGGATGATCCCCATGAGCTGGGGATCATGCAGCTTACCCTGGTGGAGCAAAAGGATTGACATTGAGTTCAATAATCCCTCCCAAATTCTTCAGGTGAGCTTTGATTTTTGAGACCTAGGCCCTATTTACAGATGCTATAATCAGGCCAATGTTTTCTAGTCACAGACCAGCTTTTAAAATGTATGTATCAGAAACCTCCTCACCTCCATGGTGTGAGTCTTTCCAGAAGATGTCTGCCCATAGGCAAAAATGGTTCCATTGTACCCAGCCAGTACATCTGCAAAAGAAAGGAGGATGAAGGACAAAAATAAACTTGGCCATTTTCACTGTATATCCATTGTTTATTCTCTTTCTGCTGCCCTACCCAAGCAATCCTGCTAAGCATCTGATATTTTACCAACGCCCAAACTAACCTTTGACAATCTGCATGGCACAGGCATGATAGACTTGTTCCTGGGTGGTATTAGGTGGGAAGACACGGTCAAAGACATAAGGCTTGCCCTGAAGAGGGACACAGAAAGATAAAATAGTAGATAAGAATACCCAGATGCTTACATGAAGCATCTGTGCCTACAGGGTATCAGAGTCTAGATGGGGCAAAATAAAATCAGGTTAATTCCCTCCATAACTGAATTACTGTACATCAGTAAACATCCAGAACACTGGAACCAGTAATTACTCCAGCCAGGGTCTAGTTGCTACATGACTTGGCGGGGGTGGGGTTGGAGTTCGTGGACTCATAGCTACTACTTAAACAATAGTTGGAGACCATGGTGGGCGGCATTTGCTCCACTTCAGCTGGTGCACTAGTTATACTCTATCTGGGCCAAAGATGACTTGGAGTCATGTCTTGATTACTACTCAGCTGGATTACTGTAACAAGCTCTAATGGTGCAGACTTTGGAGATGATCCAGAAGCTACAACAAATCAGTCCTGTCATTGTGGATAATATTTCTCTTGAAGTTGTTACACTGGCTATCTATAGGTTCCTGGGCCCAATTCAGAGTGCCAGTAATAACCCACAAAGCCCTATATGGCATAGCACCAGATTACATTAGATTTCCAGAATTTAATTTGCCTACCTATTACGAAAATCTCAGAAAAATCTGCTAAGAGTTACTTTTCTAACTGAAAGATGACCATTCAAAACTATTCAAAGATGAAAGATTCTTTGTTGTAGCTTCTACACCTTACAATTCCTCACCCTAGAAATTCATAAATCTCCCTCCTTCATGGCATGTAGAAGATCACTGGCTTTATTTCACCAAGCCTTCAACCATAGTTAAGTGTTATTGGGGTCTATCTTGCGGGAGGGTTGATATATTATTATGGCTGTTTTTTGTAATTTTTAAAGTGTTGTAACCTATCCAGATTTTTTTTTTTATTTGGGTGGGCTATAAAAAACAGTTAAATAGTACCAATCTCATTTCTTGCATCTCCCGTTTTCATAATTAAACAACCTAGAGGACAACTCAGCTTAATGCATTCTTAACTGGAAGGCCATTAGATCTCATTCCAAATATATCTGCACAGGATTGAAATAAAATGATTGTAATAATCTTTTACCATGCTATTCCACTTTATTCTACTTTTGCTTTCCAAATATCATGACACTCTCTTTTGTACATTTTGGCTATCTATTTGCTTCACAAGAAGAAAGCACAGAAAATGGCTCATTACCAAAATGAGAATCTCCAAAAATTCTTGGAGAACTACCACTCCCCTGTCCTATCACCAGCCTAGGGGTTATTGCTACTGTCACTCCCTATTTTGTGATTCTTCCAACTAACAAGGTCTTAGAATGGTCTTAGTGCATTCTAATTCTTAGCGCATTGTAGAATCTTTTCTCCCCAGAGATGAGATTGGCCTCATCACTCCTGAGTTTTCAAAGGTCCCTCAAGACCTGGTTGTGTCAGCAGGCTTGGGGATCCCAGGGGACAGATGAATTAATGAGGTGGCTCTATTATTAATATCCCTTCGCCTATTATTTTCCTTTTCTGTTTTGGTTCTGTTTTTATAGTTTTTAATGTTTTTAATAATTACTATATCAGGGTTTTATGTAACAATTGTTTATATATTTATTCTTTTATTGGACTGTTGTATGTCACCCAGAGTCACTTTTTGTGAGATGGGCGGCCATGTACATTTGACTAATAAATAAATAAAAAATAATGCTGCTAGGGTGATCCACAGCCTCCCATTCTGGGAAACCCAAACAAAAAATTCTTGTTTCAGAGAAATGTCCACTGGAAGATGATGTAGCACAGGGGAAAGATAGATGTAGGAATGAAGCTTTTCAGTCAAATGCATTGCTGAGTGTAAGAGCTTTTCTTGTCTGAAGTTCTTCCCCAATCTATCAGAAAGGCTCTGTTTACACAACCCATCTAATCCAGCCAGCCACTAACTTGGTCAGATGTACTTACTGGCCATTCTAGCAACACACAATCACACTAGCTAGGTCCAAAGTTGCCATGTTATGGAATAGAAAATTCCCAGCCACTTTCTCCAGGAAGTGCTGGTGTTCCATGAATTATTGCACCAGGAGAGTTCAGGCAAAGCTTAATTCCCTAATGACTGGCTAGGCAGACAGCAGTTGGCTTGGTTTAGGAGCTGCAGCCAATCAGTACGTTCAGTGCTGTCAGACCATAGCAGTGAATTCTGTAAGCAGAGACACTTGTTCAAACACTCTCTGTCTCCACCTCTTTTCCGTGGAAGACAGCTGGGAGGGGTTTACAAACTGCCCAACTCTTTACTCAGGTATGGTGTTCCCAGAGCACAGCTGACTGGGTGTTTGTAACTCAAAACAAGCTTGGGTTAAAACTAAGCCTCTCTTGCCCCATTACTGACCAAATTATGGTGTTCTCACAAAACATTTATTCTTCTTTTATGGGTTGGTCTTTGGCGAGGCGAAAGAGTTGAGAGAGTTGCCAAATCACAAGACCCGTATACGGGAGATAATGAGTTCCTGTGTACAGTAGACTGTGGATAAGGAGCTGTCCAAGTGCTGGATTCGTTTAAATGTAGATTAGGTGACTTTTTAAAGCCCCTTTGCTGCATCTCTGTCAGGTATAATTATATGTCAAAAAGCAACAATCAAGACAACAACAGGCATAACATTGCTCCAGAAGTTAGGCACATTTCAGTATAGTCCCTGCCCTGTGAAAATTCAAGCACAACAATCACATAAGCAACCTTAGACAATTAAGGTGGCATTCAGATAGCATACTTAACCTGGTAACTGAATCACACAATACAGTGAAACATAAACTTGCCAAACAAGCTGGCTCTACACAAGCTAAACAAGGTTAAACCCAACCAATTTAGCATGCTATGCCAATGCATCTGCTTCTCTTTTTCTGACTTGTTAAAATGTGTGATATGTGAATGCTGCTAAGGGTCATTCAGACCCATTCAACCTGCTGACTTGAGACAGTATAATCTGTACCTGTGGAATACTCATGCCGAATTTCTCAAAAATATGAGTGCCTGACCTGAAAGTCAATTAGAGAGTTAGAAATGATGAGGAAGCTGAACAGCGCTGAAAAATATATTCAGTGGTTTGGCTTCCTTATTGGACTGGTTCATAGGACCCATGGGTACAAAATCAGCTACTTATTTTATGTCCAGGCAGATGTTTTTCCATCTGCAGATGTTGTAGTGCCCAAGTTCATCATCTGAAAGTCTTGTCCAGAGCATAAAGCATGTTCTAGCCTGCCATTACTCAACCCATAGTAGGCTGAAAACCCAGTGGCCTCTATATATTTAGCATAATAGCTTATGTAGTTAATCTGTACCTGCCTCCTAACTTTATCACATTTCCAGGATATATGAGCTCTAGTTAATTACATCCTGGTGCCCTATTTCTGAGGGAAGCACTCCTTAAATAAATTTGAGAAATAAGGTTGGAGAGGGGAGGGCTAGATGAATGGGAAATGATGCTCTTGGGATTTTTCCTCTCATGTACCATCCTGTCATCCTACAACAGTCCAAGATTGCAGCCTGAAAGTCGAGGCTACAGGTAAGCTAGAGCAGGCAACCTTTTAGGCAGGGGGCACATTTGTAATACTGAGAGTCTGTCATGGGCATATTCACAAGGTGAATGCCATGATGGGCATAACAAATCACAAATGATTCATTTGCCAGAAGTATCAGCTTCTTCTAATCTCTCCCTCCAATCTCTTAGGATATTCCATACCACCTCAGCTCAATCTTTTAAACAATCTGATGCATCAGAAAGCCTGGAAGGTGTCATGGAAGATTGCTGTGGAGACACTGGTAGTTCCAGGTACCATGCTGGAGATCTATAAGGCCAGAACCAGAGGCAAACTCAGCTTAAAATCCCCCTGCAACTCACTAGCATGATTTTAAAAAAATCTGCATTACATACTTGCATAGAATAGATACTTTAGTAATTTCATTATAACTATCCCTACCTACAAATACATAGCTGAAACTTCTTCAGAAATTAAAGATCCTAGACCCAGTCCAGCATGCAACTAATTGTGCACAAATCCATTCATTTGAATGGGATGCAGTGTACTTCATCCCATGTGGAACACTCTCCCCCCAGAGGTGAGACGGGCCCCCACTCTCCTAGCCTTCTAGAAAGGGGTGAAGACCTGGCTCTCCTAGCTTGTGTGGGGCTTAAGGAGGGGTAACCAATCCTGGGGGTGGTTAGCACTCTAGACACTTCCAGAGGTTGATAATTTATTTAAACCATCTATCTCTAGGATTATATTATTTATTTGTGATTACTGTTATTGTATTTTAATTGGCTTTTACTCTTATTTATTGTAAACCGCCCAGAGTCGCTTGTTGAGTGAGATGGGCAGTGACTAAATTTGATAAATAAAGAAATAAATACTGGAATGTGACCCATGCTTTGTGCCATTAACTCCTAGTGATGTTTGGTATTTAAGACGGCTGTAGGTTGCCCTGCTATTCTTAGGAAGAGGAGATTCTGGCTTAATATTTTCCTTCATTTACCACTGACATTTATAATTGTAACAAAAATCTGTATGTACTAATGCCTGGTACATAGTTTACAACACCAGTCAGTGCTAACTGCTTTAGAGCCATAAAACCTGGTAACTTAAAGATGTATTGGCCATCCTAACTGAAAATTACGGGAGATGAATTCCCCAAAATTGGAGGATACCAATTTGGGGAAGGTTGCATTAGATCTTCTTTCTCATACATCCCTCAGTAACAAATTCTACCTACAGATATCTTGTTTCGTAGCTTGGTTTACTCCCTTATCAAGATGCTGCATTTAATATTCAAGCTGTAATAAATTGGTTGAAGGAAGGTGATGTGAAAGTTAATTCTTACCCAGTCAAAAATATACAACCTCAGTCCATCTCAGACTGTGAGCCAAACAAAAAACAGATGGAAACTGTATCTTCTGTCCAAAAAAGAATCACATCTAGACCTTTACACAGAGGGGTTGGGAGGAAAACATGCAAGAAAACGGAATGTTTATTATCATAAATAGAAGTTATAAATGACACATAGCAGTTGCTGGAATTTATTCATAATCGCTTCTTAGCTCTTCCATAATAAATTACTCATTAGAGGTTCATGGATTCTTATGTGCATGTTTAATTAGCTTCATGCCAGACTGCCAAGAAGAAGCCTCAGAGTTATGGCTTCTAATTATGGCTTCCCGATATCAGCTTTCCTGCTTGGCGTGGCATGGTTATACTTGCTCTGCTTAATTTGCTTGTTGTGCATTAAAGTCAACACTACCAAAGTAGGGTAATGTTCCACTCATCCCAAAGGTGGGATGAGAATAATGGGGAGAATCAGGAAAGATAGCACTTGGGGGAATTACCTCACCTGCTCCTCAATGATTCTGGCATTTTGTTCATATTTTTAGTGGCAGGGTAGTGGTGAACACAGAACAATAACCTAATGAATAATGAGTGAACTGTGAATAAGCACCTAGGTAACTGATAACAGCCAATTTCAAACCTTCCCCAGTGTTAGTTCAGCATGTTGAGTCTTGTGTCAATTTAAATATGAACCACACATGCACACAGACATATGGCATAAGCTTTCATGGGCTAGACTCCACTTCGTCAGATGCAGCTGCTGAAGTGGGTTTGACTTCAAGCCATCATACTCCTGCTTAGTCCTTAAGGGGCCTCAGGGATGTTATTTTTGCCACTGCAGACTTAAGATGACTAGCCCTCTGGAAATTGTTTGACTTTGGCTAATCCTAGCTTCTTTAGAGCAATGATATTCAGACACCTAGAATATGCCCCATTGCTTGTCTTCACAGCCCCTACTGGAAACTGTGAGCATCCTAGACCAAGCCAAATCCAAAAATGCCAGGGAATTCCTGGAAGCTTGGCGTTCAGACAAATCAGCCATCAACAGACACATAGAGATAAAACACATTTACACACCATTCAAAAGAGACAATAAGAAAGCTAAGAAGGAAACAGAAAGACCAGAACACATCCTCTCCAGCAGCCGACACCCAGATAAGCAGGGATTAACACCAGACAAACAATCAAGCAGAAAACAATTCCCCAATCAAGGAGAAAACCACACCCCCACCAACACTGTCAGGGCAAGCTATTGTATATAAACAGGGAGCAAACCCCACAGTCACTAGCACTGATGATGTTACCTAGTCAGGTATCTGCAAGCAAACAACCAAGCTCAGAGAGCACCAAGGACTCCATAGTTCAACCCTGAGCTGCATATATTCTCTTCTACCGGTATCACATATGGGTGTCTAATGCTTCAGAAATCATGCAAATGGGAGAAATATGCATGTAGGCAAGCCTCCACGGAGGAACTATTCTTCCTACATTAATGCCTACGACAGCATGTCCTGCCCCCCAGTGTCAGATACAAAACTCCAATAAACTACACAGCTGGATGGAAAATAGCTCAACAAAGCAGCCAAAAAATGATATGGCTAATGATCATGGATGCTCACCCCAGACTAAACAAATACTAGCACACCACAGACAACGTCAAGGAGCAACTGGAACAAACCATGACCCCAGAACACACAAAAACACTCACAATCACCATCAAGACTCTGTTGTTCCCTAAGACAAGCTGAAGAAAGGAAAACAAAACTCAAAAACAAACTACTCAAGCTAAACCCCAGAATCAAAGAAGTACCTGAACCCGAATGGGTAGTCAACTTGTCCAGCTACCCACTATCCACTGCAGAACACAATATCCTCCAGAAAGACCTCAACTATAAAATAGACGATGCTAATCAGTTAGAATTCTTTGCAGCCTTAGAAGCACCATTTAAAACACAGGACTTGCCACAGAGACCCAAGAAAGCATAAGGCAGACAATCACACCATAGGCCAGAAGAACACATAATCAGAACCAACTCAAAGCAGAGGACATAGCAGACATAGCACACCTCAAAAACGTACAGAAGGACCAAACCATCTTCCTCCTCCCAACAGACAAAGGCCGAACTATGGTTATCATGGAGAGATCACAATACATACAAAAAGCCAAAAAATTACAGTATTGGAGGACAAAGAAACCTACATCCCAGTAAACACCAACCCAATATAGAAACTAGACAACCTGATCAAGAGAACCCTTAATGACCTAACCAAGAAAGGTCAAATCACAAAAGAAGAACAGTGGCAGATGAAAAGCAGTGGACCCATCCTCCCACGCTTCTATGGATGCCCAAAAATACACAAGCCTGACATAATTCTTCATTCCAATTGTATCATTACCAGGAACCCCAACATACCACATAGTGAAAGAACTTACAAAAAAGCTTGGACATCTCACAGAGGCGAGCAAATATTCTATCAACTCCCCACTACAGCACCTCCAGAAAATCAAAAACCTAAAAATAGAGGATGAAATTATGGTTTCATTCGATGTCACAGCACTCTTTGCATCCATAGACCCAGAACTAGTGAAAACATCCCTGGCAGCAGTATTACACGATACACCTGACCTAACCAAATACACTAAGATCAAAATAGCCAGAAACATGGACTTCCTCAACCTCTGCCTCACTACCTACTTTCAGTTTGATGGACAAACATACCAATAAATCAGAGGAACACCCATGGGATCACCACTCCTGAGTCATAGAAGAGACTAATGCACTGTCTAGAAACTATAGCTCTCCCACGCATACCTGCCTTTTGAGGTATATGGATAGATTAAGACATTGAAAGCAAGACATTTAAATTTTCTGCAACAATATTATATAATTTGATTGTAACTGAATTTAAACAAATTGTCCATTTAAATATGGTTATATATATTAGGAATAATAAAAGAAAATCCACTCTACTTAAGGAAGAAAGAAGAGCATTTTTCCCCAAACAATTTGCCTTTAAATAGTATGGCTACTTTAGGTTCCTTGAGAATTATGATAATGCAGATATAATTTTTTCTGACCAAGCTTTTTGAAGGGAGGGGGATCCTCTTAAGTTCAAGATCATCTTCCTTTCAGATAAATATAGTTATTTATGAGAGGGGAGAGAAAAATAAAGACTTCAATAGTCAAGAACTCTAGGAAAGCATAAAAAGCAGAAAATTAAAAATATTGCAATGCATGGATTCAAAGATAACAACTGCTTGGTTCTTCTGCAGTTGAACTGGAGTCCTGGTCCGTTTTCATTTACAACCACAATTCTCTTAGCTGGATCTGCTAAGGTTATAATCAATTTCCTCTGTATGTGCTTCTTCTCTCAGTGAAAGCAGCTTCAAAAATCCCATAATCTGCTTTGGGAGAGTCAAGGCAACAGTTGCTGAGTGACTTAATCCGTGCTCAGCCATGTCAGGATGCTGGATGTAGAAAAGGGGAACAATGTGGGCATGTGGATGATTGTATTTGCCACATCAGGAAATCAAAGGAAAAACTGGGAGAGGATAATAAAGACACACAACATAATGGAAAGGATATGAAATAGACAAGATTTTTCCCACTCGTAAGCAATGGAAAAGCAATCAGAGATTCAGCAGCAACATCTTATTTTTAAAATGAAAAGTACTAGGGATCATGGCCACCCGTACCATAGATGCATTTAAACCCAAGGGAGGCTATTTACTCTACACATGCCAAGAAAAACTACCCTAACCCTGTAGTTACGGAATAGAGAAGGAGCTGATTCAAAATTAATTTCTATATTGGTTTAAACCCTAAGTTTTAGTATTACCTTGCTGTTTCCCACTGATGTGCCTTGTTCATCTAATCACTGGTGTTAAGTACTTGTAGAAGCCAAAATGTTTTGCCAAAGCAAACTAAATTCTATATCCATAACATTTTGATGATGGAAAAGGAGTCCTTAGGTATATAACTCTTTTAAAATTAGATCATTCGGTTGGATATTCTGTTTCAAAAGTGACCAGCCAGCTGCTTCTGAGTGTGTAAACTTGGTCTTCATGTTTCCAAGTGGAAGATTTATACTGTAAATATTTATTTGCTTCTTCTTTGCAATCTAATGCTATCTGGCACCCTAAAACACCCAATTTGCACATCTGATGGTTCCTCATCACTCCTGAAAACAACCTGACCTGGTGCAGACGTAGTTCCAGCATCAATTATGGTTGATGATTATTATATAGCTTTTGCAAACCACTTAGATTGCTTGATTGAAATGGCATAAAAAGGCTTGTAATAAATAAAGCCATAAAAATAAATTATACATTTTTTCCTCTCCTGACATTTATTCTTTACATGGCTGCTTGATGAAAAATTTTTGAAACCAGAATGCTTACAGCAATTTTATACAATGTCTATAAAAAAGGATATTGTCTCTATGGATTTTGGACCCCTCCCCCCCATTGTTTATCTCTAGCACTTTGGATTCAGTACTAGCCAGCTCAAGTTGCACACTCTATCCTGAGTCTAATATGTGAGTAATGGCAGAATCTAATTTATTTGCTGTTAATAGATTCTATGATGTCAAAAGCAGAGCAAGAAACAATTACGAGCATGACTGGAAATCATATACTGTATGATATTCTGGTACATGTGAGATCTATAGACACTCCTTGTGATACTGCACAAAATGTTGCTTACAATTTTTGAAAGATATTTTTCACAATGAGGGCTAGAAACTTGCTTTTTAAAAAGGGCAAGACAGTCAGACACTGAGGAAATAAAGAGTACCAGCTGTCCAAATCCAAGGTTAAGCCTTGTACACTAGACAAGATTAAGTTACTGTTTAAGTAACTTTACTTTTTTATGTTATTGCCTCCCAGGTTCCATCCATTTGTATTCCCTGTGTTAAGGCTGATTCACCCAAACATTAATTTCTCTATGAAACACATACACTGTCAGAATCCTCGCAAGATTTTATAGTAGATTATTATATGGCTAGTTACAAGAAATTTGCAGATGCTAAGGGAGTCAGATCAGCTACCCCCCCATCGTGCCAGTGACTGTGCCATAGAGATTGAGCCGGGGGCTAAATTTCCAAGGAAGAAAATGTATCTTAAAACACCCTGATCACACGAATCTAGAGGCTTTGACTGCACCGAGGAAACTGTCACCAAAGCAAATGAGATGGGCACAATATTTTCATCGATTTAACTTCTCCCTGAAGTATATTCCTGGGGGAAAAAATTTTCTGGCAGATGCTCTATCTCGGTTGCCTCAACACAATAGCACACGGGGGGAAGTAGTCGCTCCAGTAATTCCATGTACCCAAGCAGCCCTAAGAGTGGTCACTAGAGCTCAGAAAAAAAAGGGTGAAGGACAACCAGAAGGAGAGTTATTGGTAAAATTAAATGCCCAGATTGCTCAGGATGAGTGGTTCAAAAGCAACAGCCAGTTGCTAGTAAACAAACAAGGGGCATGGTGGTGGCAAGACAAGCTATATGTCCCTTCCGATGCTAGAAAGTGGGTTTTGCAAAGAAGTCACGACAGCAAAACAGCTGGGCACTTTGGTTTTGTGAAAACATTACATCTGATCAGACGTCAATTTTGGTGGCCAACAATGAGAAACGATGTAGGGGAATATGTAGCCACATGCCCCACGTGTGCTATGGCCAAAAAGAGAGGGGGCAAACCAATGGGGCTTCTACAGACAGTAGCTAACCCTGTAGCTCCTTGGAAGCAAATAAGCATGGATTTTATTGTAGACCTGCCTGAAAGCAACAAAAAGACTGTTATTTGGGTAGTTACAGACCTTTTTTCCAAACAAGCACATTTTGTGGCATGCCAAGCCATTCCATCAGCACCCAAATTGGCTAAATTATTCATACAACATGTCTACCGAGCTCATGGGGTCCCAGAACGGATAATTTCGGATCGCGGGGTCCAGTTTACTGCCAAATTCTGGAGAGCGTTCCTAAAACTACTGGGGGCATCGCAAGGCTTGCGTTCGGGTTACCACCCCCAGACAGCGGGATCATGTGAACGTCTGAACTCAGTATTGGAACAATATTTGAGATGTTTCATTAACTACCAACAGGACAATTGGGATGAACTGTTACCATTCGCTGAAGTAGCTTATAATAATGCAGTGCACCAAAGCACTGGTCTCACCCCTTTTAAAATAGCTACAGGACAAGACTTTGTACCCATCCCAGAACTGCCTAAGCAGACCACTCAAGTCGCTTCGGTTGATGAGTGGATCCAGCAGATGACACAAGTGTGGCCTCAGATTGCTGCCTCGTTGCAGGAGGCCAGAGCTACATACAAGAAATTTGCAGATGCTAAGGGAACACCAGAAAAAGACTGGAAAGTAGGAGATAAGGTTCTTTTATCTACTAAACATCTTAAATCATTACAACCTTCCAGAAAGCTCGCTCCAAGATTCATAGGGCCTTTTGTCATCGATAAAGTAATTAATCCAGTTTCACTACGATTACAGATGCCTGCCACCTTTAAAAAAATCCATCCAGTATTCCACTGCGACCTGCTTAAACCATATAAGGAGTCTTCTCAGTGGCATCCCTCTCCAGTACCTCCTAAACCATTGATGATTGAAGGAGAACAACATTTTGAAGTTAAAGAAATACTAGACAGCAGAAAGCACAGGGGGGGGGTTCAATTTTTAATTCAGTGGAAACATTTTCCCAAGTCAATGGCTGAATGGGTTGACAAGAAACATGTAAAGGCCCCACGTTTAGTTAAAAAATTTTATGATGCTTATCCTACAAAGCCTTAACAATTAGATTGGTTATTGTATTATGTGTATCTTTGCTTTTCCTTTTAGAGTGAAGAAGAGGAATCATCTGACTGACATCCTTTTCTGTGGAGGGGCAGTATGTCAGAATCCTCGCAAGATTTTATAGTAGATTATTATATGGCTAGTTTAAAAAAAAAAAAAAATGATTTTTTCTACATGCTGCGGTTCTGCCATTGGAAAAGGGGAGGGGGAGTAGGAAGGAGAGACCGTTTGATGCAGATGGTTTCTTATCACAAGCCCTAGAATGTTCAAGGCCATGCCAGCAAGGGAATCAGAAGACAAGAACTAAGGGCGAAGAAAGGGGGGGAAAAGAAAGAAAAGCAGTTTTTGGCGCGCTTTTATTCAGTCTCAGCAATGCTTTGGATCTGTACACTTATTCTTAATAAATGAACTTTCTTTTGAATCGATATTGGTTGCAAGGAGAGTTACTGGTTTTAAGATCAACAAGTGGCAGTTCGTTACATACACCTTGTGATGAAATGGTAGATTACTTACATTGTGTTGAAATAGTGCAAGAGTTACAGTTCCTTATTAGGAAAGTTGGGCAGAAACTAAGGCAACTTGGATAAAGTTTTGAGGACGTTTGGCTAAATAAAAAGAAGGAAACAAAAGGAAAAGGAGACAACTATAGTATAGTATATAAAAGAAAAGAAAAAACAAGAAAGAGACATTTGTGGCTTTTGTGAAAAAATAATCATTCTCTAAACAAAAATGGAATTCTGAGCCACTAAACTGGCACAACCTACAGCTATATTATCTGTTCATACAATCTTCCTGTTAAATAAAGTTTTAACTCTTTATAAACAACTGATCCTCTGAGTAAATGGGGGACACAATACAATACAGGAACATTCCCCACACCTAAAATACCACACTGTCAGGAAAAGAGCTGATTCAAAGATAACATCAGCGTAAAAACTATATCATTTCGAGGTTGTGGCAGTGAAATTGCAAAGTATAATTATACTATGCCTCTGCTGACCCACCCCCCTCCAATTCGGTGACAAAGTCACCCCAGTACAGAGAAAAAAGCTTTTGCACCGATCAGGACCAATTGAAACAACTGGAGGAGGGCATCTATGCTAAAGCAGAACTAGATCAAGGGTGCCCATTTCTAAGTCAGAAGCCACCACACTGAGTAGATGCACATAAATGCAGCTCTCTGCATTTCCTCGTCCATCCCCCCTCACCCTGTCCGTGAGATTTTCTGCAGTATGTAGAGTTCTCCTTCTAATGGTTGCCAGGCTACAAATATTCCTCCCCCCCCCCCGCTCGTGGGTGTGGCTACTTCTATTCTGCCTTAAAGCGATCCTCATATTGGACTGCGGGAACACCGAAGAAACACACTGCAGGAAAAGTGGCCACTTATTTCACATTCTGCGGCAGTAAAAACAGCAAGAGACAGCCAGGCCGCCGTATGAAGAGCATTCAGGGCAGGGGTGGAGAATCTGTGGCCCTCCAGTTGTTGCTGAACTCCAGCATCCCTCATCATTGGCCGTGATGGCTGGAATTATTGGGAGGTTTAGCTCAGCAATTCTTGGAGGTCCAACGGTTCCTTGTGAACAACTGTTCTGCGTTCAGTACAGTAATTTTGTGTATCAGTGTTTTAGTTAAGCTATTAATTACTGACCACAGTTGGAGTCTTTGCACTTTACTGTCAAATTTGCTGGAGGATATATGTCTTCCAGGCATCTTAAATGCCCAGTATTTATTTTCAAATATTTTCTGAGGTTGTTTAGTACAGACAGCTATTATATAAGTTGAAACAGTAAGTAACACTATCAAAAGATGGCAAAGTTAATTTAGGATGGCATGCCATTTACATCATCAAATCACACATTTCTACATCAAGGCAATTGCCAAACAAGTTTATCAGAACAATTTGCAGGTAAGAAGGAACTGAACTGTCAATCTTGGATATCTGAAGGGACTTCAGCAAGACTTCTCCTTCACTCCTTTCTAAGCTAGTATTTACTTGATGGTTCAGACAAACAGCAGATAACCTAAACTGTACACTATTTTTACATAAAACCTCTTTTATCAATGTGTACTTTCCCAAAGGAAATTTACATCTATAAAATCAGATCCCCAAGATATGGAATTAGTATATGTGTATGGTAGTCCTTGGGGTTCGAAGAAGACATGCTATTGTGCAGTTCATCTGTGGACACAGAGGTGGCTCTGCAGTCCCAGTCTGGAAGCACAGAGTCTAGCACAATGGGGGCACTGGAAGTCCATTGTTGTAGTAACTGTGGGTGTTATTCTGTGACGCTGCTCATGGTTTTCTATCAGTTTTTGGCACTGTCTGTCTTCAAAGCCAGTGGAAGCTCCATAGCACAGGGCTCACCAGTAGATTCTGTCAGCAGCTGCAGCTTCTAGTTCCCTTGGCTGGATGTCACAGTGTTGTAGGGTTTCTTTCACAACGTCTTTGTAGCACTTGCATGGTTGACCTTGAGGTCTCTTTCCAGAATCCAGTACACTATAGAGCAACTGGCGAGGCATACGGTGGTCATCCATTCTGATGACATGTTCCACCCACTGCATCTGGGTTCTGATAATCAGGGACTCAATGCTGATGGACTCCGTGCGATCCAAGACCTCCAGGTTGGAGACACGGTCTTGCCACCAAATGCCGAGGATGGAGTGGAGAGCGTGCATGTGAAATTTCTCCAGCTGTTTGATGTGCCTTCGGTACAGAGTCCAGGAGTCACACCCATATAGAAGAGAAGGGATAACCACAGTTCTGTATACTTTCAACTTTGTGGGGATGTGTGTGGATTGAGTACTCTAGTATGCAGCTGCTCCAAGTGCCTGGCTGGCCTTGCTGATCCTGGAGTTAATTTCTTTGTCCAAAAACCCATCGCTTGAGCTGATGCTTCCCAAGTATTTGAAACTGTTTACATTTGTCAGCTGGGTGTCATCAACAGTGATTTTGGGTTCTACGGGGTTGGTATTTGGCATGGGCTAGTGAAGTACTTCAGTCTTGTTCAGGTTGACAGTCAGGCTGAAGAGCATAGCAGTGTCTGAGAATTTGTTCAGCATTAACTGTAGATCACTGTCTTTGTGTACTAGGAGTGCATAGTCATCAGAAAAGAGGGTTTCTTGGATGACTGTCTGGAGGCACTTCGTCCGTGTGTTCAAGTGGCGAAAGTCAAAGAGAGAGCTGTCTAATCGGTACCTGATGTATACTCTCTCCTTCAGACCCCGGACAGCATGTGACAACATGCAAGTGAAGAAGAGACTGAACAGGACCGCGACTAGCACACCATCCTGTTTTACCCCACTGGAAATGGCAAATGCAGCTGATGTATCACTGTTGTAAAGAACTTGTCCTGTTATTCCATTGCGGAGTAGCTGAATCAACTTCATGAATTTCTTTGGGCATCCATAACGTCTC
This sequence comes from Liasis olivaceus, assembly GCA_030867105.1. NCBI lineage: Eukaryota > Metazoa > Chordata > Lepidosauria > Squamata > Pythonidae > Liasis > Liasis olivaceus. The sequence goes on from CM061348.1 coordinate 136,870,344, forward strand.
AGGATGATCCAGAGAGCCTCCCTGTTTACAATGTCAAATGCCTTTGTCAGGTCAATGAAGACAGAGTAAAGAGGCTTGTTCTGCTCAGTGCAGTTCTCCTGGACTTGCCCCATGGCAGATATCATGTCTGCTGTACTCCATTCTGGCTGAAAGGCACACTGCACCTCTGGGAGGTTCCTTTCTGAGACAGTGACAAGTCTGTTCAGGAGAATGCAGGCAAAGATCTTGCCTGCAATAGACAGCAGTGAGATACTCCTATATTTCCGCAGTCTTATTTGCTTCCCTTATTTTTGTAGAGAGTCACAATGAAGGAATCACTGAAGTCGTCAGGCATCACCTTTGTGGACCAAATGTCTTCCAAGATATCTTGGAACACCTGTAAAGTGTTTGGGTCTAGTGCTTTGTAGATCTCAGCAGGAATGCCATCCTGTCCTGTTGCTTCATCTGAGTTCATCTGTGAGATCGCTTTCTTGACCTCATCAGTAGATCAGAGGCAGATCTAGGGCATCCAAGACTGGCAGCTGAGGAATCTGCTGAAAGACATCATGATCAACTGTGGATGGCCTATTGAGTAGGTTGGAAAAGTGTTCAGCCCAGCTGTGTTTCAGTCCTTCCTGGTCTTTGATCAGGCTCAACCCATCAGATGACAGCAGGGGGGACCATCCTGATTTAGAAGGACCATAAGCTGACTTTATGACACTGAAGAACTCTCTGATGGCATGCATGTCTGCATAGCATTCCACCTGCTCAGCCTTTCCCTGCCACCACTTGTCCTGCATTTCTCACAGTTCCATCTGCACTTTGGACTTCAGGTGCTTAAACTTGTCTTTCTTTGAGACAGATGATGGATCATTCTGCCAATCTGCATAGGCCTTGTTCTTGGGCTGGAAGGCTGCTGCAATGGTCTCATGGTTTTCATCAAACCAGTCTTGATGTGCCCGGGTTTTCAGTCTGAGTATAGTTGTTGCAGTCTGCATGATGATATCTTTAAACTGTGTCCACTTTTCAGAACAGGTTCCTACAAGGGGTAAATTGCCAGAGAATTTTCATTAAGAACATCTTGGAAATGCTGGATTTGGCCCAGGTCTTGCAGTCTGCCAATGTTGAATGACTTTATGACAGTCCTTGATTGGTTACCATGTAAAGGGGTTATGTGCAGGTTGAGGACTGACTGGACCAGCCTATGATCTGTCCAGCACTCAGCACCTCGCATAGCTTGGGTGATGGTGACATCTTTGAAGTCATGCTGATGTACTATGACATAGTCAAGTAGGTACCAGTGTTTGGACGTGGGATGCATCCAGGTAGTTATGTACTTGTTTGCAAGTCTGAACATGTGTTAGTGATGCACAGGTTGTGCTTGGTACATTTACTCAGAAGCAGCAGGCTGTTGCTATTTAGTTTTCCCACCCCATCTCTCCCAAGGACTCCCTCCCAGTTGTTATCTGTCCCCATCCTAGCATTGAAGTCGCCCAGAATGACGAGTTTGTCACTGGCAGGGGTTGTTTGAATAATCTGATCCAGGTCCTCGTAGAAACCTTCCTTGTCTTCATCTGGACTCATGAGAGTTGGTGCGTAGGCACTGACAATGGTGATATACCAGGACTTGCTGAGAGGAAAGCAGAACTTCATAAAACGTTCATTTATTCCAGTGGTTAGAGTAGAGATGTTCCTCAGCAGAGCAGTTTTGATTGCAAAACCGACTCCATGAGTCCTGTTGCCAGTCTGCGGTTTCCCTTTCCAAAGAACATATATCCACTCGCTGCTTCCTGTAATGAACCCTCATCTGCCAGCCTGTCTCATTGAGTACAGTAATGTCAGTGCTAAAACGGCAAGGTTTAGCTGCTATGAGTGTTGCCTGTCTTTCAGGCCTTGACACCTTGTGTCTATCCAGCAAGGTGTGGATGTTCCAGGCTCCAAAAATTAGTTTTCTTTGATTCATTTTTCTTGATACTCGACCGCTAAGGAGATGATCTGCCAGCTGCAGTTAGCTAGCCATGATGTTGTGGGGCAGGGAATGTTTAGGGTACCTTTTCTAACCCCCTCCCTCATGCAAGGGTGGGCAGTGCTATCCTAGAAGGGCTGCCCAGTCGCCCTGGATGCTGCCGGACATCTTTGCTGCCCCAGGTACTGAGATGAAAGACCACTGGTCCAAGGGCCACCCACAAGCAGGTTTGTGACTACAACTGTCAGTGGTCATCTCCACCTGTTGCTTTGCCACTCCCCCATCGCCACAGGCTCAATGAATTAGGTTTGGTCTGAGATGATTTGCAGATGAATTGTAGATGAAGATGAACATGAATTGCACAACAGAAACTTGTGCATGATGGAGATTTAAGTGGAACAGCCATTGCACAGGGGTAGTCCCAGTCTCTCAGCATAACAGACCTTAATCCAGTGGCACAGAGACCTTAATCTGTTTCAGCTGGAGACCTCTCCTGCTGCAGTGGATGACCAGGATATCTAAGCGTCTTGTTGTGTTCTTAGTGTTCCACAACACCTGCTGGGCCTGCCTTCTTGACTGTTGAACCATTGATCAGTCTCTTCCACTCAATCTGCCAGGGCCAGACTTCAATATGTGCTAAATGTCTAAACAGCAACACAAGGCCAGGGAAGCAAGATTCACATGGACTTTCATAAATCTGGTTTAATTCCAGGGAAAAAAAAGGTTAGAATACAGAATCTTGGAAAGTAAATCAGTAAAATTCCAACCTTCATTAAGTGAATTCACTAAGGTAGGGTCTCTGTGAATTGTTTGAACGTCTTTCTCACAGATTATTTAATTGAATGGCTAGTAGCTCTTTTACCAGGTTAAGACAGAAACATCAGTTTGTTCTTTGTATGTTTTGAAATACTTCTTTTTCTTCCTCAGTCACCAGTAGTTCTATTATCTACATAGAGTCTTAATTTACAACATTTCTCTCACTTTTTAGAGGTCTGCCTGTCTAAGAATCTCATAAAGAATTAATGCCTGTAACATTCCTCATGTTATGATCCTTCCTAGCTCTGCATTCCACAAACACATTGTCAGAGAAAGGAATATAAGTCTTCCCCAGAATCCTGTTTCCTTAGTCTGGACCCAAATGTTCTTTCCTAAATATGTTCTGTATTTGGTTTATTTATATTAAACTGTGCAAGTAGTACTTCCTCTGTTACCTTTCCACTTCTGACTCAGTAACAAAGCTATCTCTCTTCCTCACTACAGTCTATGTACAACCTAGAGAACAGGTCTGTCTTATGCAAGTTTCAAAAGTAGTAGCTCTAGGTGATACTCCTATACACGCTTTTATAGGAAAAGAATCAAGGAATTTAATAAGATTAGTATCAGGAGTGTACATACAGCTGCACTGTTAGTTTCACTCAGAAATAAAAATGTTATATTGTAGAGGACAATGTCACTAGTAAAATTCATCTCAGTTCCCTTTCGGTAAGATGGGAATATTCATCTATTTCGAAGATTCCTTTGAAAATGAGCAAAATAAGCATCCTATGATAATAGGTAGGCTGTCCCTTAGTAAAGGTATTTCATAATGCAGCTTAATAACAACTTACTGTACTTGTTAGCCATAAGCGACAAGAAAATCCACACAGAATAGAGTGAATAGGCTGGCTTTTTCCTTGGCCAACATGAAAACCTAACAGGCTGGTTCAGGAGGGACAAAGTAAATAGAATATGGTAGAACACCGTACATAAGCCATCCTGGTTTAAGAACTGGAAGGTCCATTGCTGGTAAGCACCTGTACAACAGGTTTTGCAGGGACATGATCTTCTGGTCATAGTCTTTTATACTATGCTGAAGTGTATTTGGGTTCCATTTAAAATCCAATAATTATTGTTAAATATGTATTTCAATATACAGATTGGAATATGCAAATTTTAGGCAAATCTGTCTCCTCTTTTATTTTCACAGTGAAGTGATTTCTCTTTTCTTTTCTTTTTTCTTTTCTTTCTCCCTGCACAAATGGCCATCCAAGTTAGATCTCACTTGGTTTATACAAGGTAGATTTTTATATTTGCTAAGTGTGTGTTTCCATGCCAGAAACCTCTTAGCAGGTCAGTAAATCATCGTGAAGGCTATAATGATGATGATTTAGAAAATATATTACCTGCTTAGCATCATCACAAAACAATCAACTCCGACACATAACAGCTCATTGGGGATGCAAGGCATTGCCAGCAGAGCGCAAAGCCACCCTGCTTACTCTGGGGATAATCTCAATCAGAGCAGATTCAAAATGGTCCCTCTAACGCTTCTTGAGTACTGTGGAAGTCGGGAGTTACAGTATGCCAGGCAGCTGGCAGAAAGCTGTACCCCCAAGAGGCAGGCAAAGGTTGGGAGCAACAGGCCAGCAGGCGTGCTGCTTCCGACTGAGGTGCAGAGATGGAAAAAACTTGATTCTCTGTGGGAACTGCTTGCGACACTCCATATTGTAATGAGTTGTTGCTGTTTTGCTATGAGAGTGTTGAGGGAGCGGATAGTAAAAGCAGCATTTTCGCCATGTGAAGTAGCTTTCATCCATAATGCAGAGATGCAGAATGTAATGAAATCAATAAAATCATCTACTACTGTAGCAGGTTATCAATCTGCAACTTTTATACTACCAATATTAAAAAATTCAGATTTTCCCTTTTGGAAATATATAATTATATTATATATAATATTTAGTTATGCTTTATATATAATTATATTGTATTTAGTTATGCTTTATAACTAAATATTGTATATAACCAAAAAGTCATATTACTTGGCTTTTTTAAAAAGCAATTTGTAGTTACTTGTATTGGGTTTAAATGGTACCTTTTTATTCACTTCTCCAGCCTCGCTGCTTCCTCGTTCTGTAAATTTCAAGCGTAAGAAATCTCCACAATAGCCATTTTGACTGGGGAATTCTGGGAGTTGAAGTCCACTTATCAGGAGGATGTCCAAGTTGGAGGAAAAGTGAATCAAAAGGTTGGTCTATATCTTCATTGCCACAAATGAGAAGGTAAATCTAATAAAAATTAATATTATGATATTCATTGGAAACGATGAATCAATTTAAGTAAATTTGCTTTTTTTGCGTTCTGAAGTTTATATGAGTGAGGAGGGCGATTTTTAGAAAAATGACTTTACCATGGTGGCATCTTGCTTGCAGAATGATTTCTCCAGGGAGATTTGCACCTTGCCTTTACTTTGTCTTTTGTTTTTGTATCAGTGGTATTTTTATCTTTCAAATAACTTCAGTCTAAAAGTTATTTATGTCTCCTAGGCCCATTTATGCTATTTTTCTTCCCTGTTGCTAGTTTTACACCGTATTCTGCTGCTGTTTTCATTCTGCTTTGAATACTTTACAGTTTTAGGGTTTTCTAAAAATTACAACAGAACTTTCTATTTCTGTGTGGTATAGTATAGAAGTATAGTGAATAAATAAACCAAGTAAACAAAAATTAAACATTAAATAAAAAATTAGACAGGAGAGGTGTTCTACCAATGCCTATGTTGTTTCTTACCAGCTTCCATAAAATTCCTTCTCAGTGCTGGTACAATGGGAGGTCCATTCTCTGGGTTGCACCATGCAACCCTTTTCATTCCCATTTACAACTATAGAATCTTTATTCTAGAGAGGTCCACAAACTTGAATAGTTTCAAAGACTAAAAGATTCCAAACATAGCTAACTCATATTGCATGTTGCACGACCAATTTAGCTGTGACAGGCCTCCCAGAAATACAGTAGAGTTTCCTGCCAAGGCCAATAGCAGACCCATCTTTCATTTTAGCTCCTCCTGAGGATTGTCCAGAACAGCCTCCCCTCAGGAAAGAGTCTCCAATTATTTTGAATATCACCCCAGCCAGGTCTTCCATTATTCATGCTGGTGAAGATGATAGGTTTAGAATCCACCTTAACTGGATATTACCAGGATAGGTAAACTGATGTACATGTTATAGCCAGTCCTTTATAACAGAGACAAGAAATTTTTCAGGGATTTAAGGCTACCCTTCATTTTTCCCTTTTTCTGCTGGGCCCAAGTGATGGAATGGGTCTGATGGTGAGGTGATGTTGCAAAAGGGGGTGTGGTATGACTTCTTCAGGTTAGTTATCTTTAGGACTTTTTCTAAAAAATCTAGCTTGTGTTAGTACCTAGCAAAGTATTATGCACCGGATTTCTTGTATATCTACTAAATAATGGTGAGAAATACTGTCACCATTTTGTGGTGAGTAGTTGCTTATATTTAGTAGCACAATTTCTGAGAATTGTCAGGGTTTCAGAAAAGGTGTTCATGAATTGTATACAGCTCACTCCTATTTTATAAGCAGAGATATTAATAGCAAATTTAAAAAGTTACATAGTCATGACGGCTTATCAGAACATATCCAAAAGCAACGGTGTTTTAACCATTTTTACCAGACTAGAGAATCACCAAAAAAAAAACCAAAACCCTAGAAAACTTTTCCCAGAATATTTCAGGGTGAAAAAAGCCACAGTTAATTAGACCGTTTTCCTTGATGTGTAACAAAACTGATTACTAACATAAGCTCTTTTCAGCTTGGAAATTGGTTCAGCATCAATGGAAAACCCCACAGCAAACTAAATAATAAATACATACATAATCACTATTGCTCATAAGAATAACATTATTTCCAGTTATCCTTCCCCGTTCAGCCACGACAAGAAGCAGGTGCTGAGGATGAAAAGTCAAGTTGCACCTATATCAGATTGCAAAACCAGTGGCTTTATCTGTTGCCACAGCCAAAGGAGACCCCCCCCCCATAAAAAACCCTAGATGCCTTGTGTAATCTCAGCTGGAAAGAGCAGTAAAGGGCAGAGGATCAAGATGATGAGGGCATAAAAGCAAGGATGCAACTTAAGAGATAGATCCAGGATGGCCTAGAGCTGAACACAAAGGAAGGGAGTGGTCCCTAGAAAGGAAGGCTCCTAGTCACGGCTCTGAGTGATGACCAAGCAGCTGAGCCCAGGCATGCTGCTGCCTGCTCTCTCTGCAGTGAAATTCATGCCTTACTGGGGTTTTCTTCCAAAGGAAGAAGAACCGGGGTTGTCTTTCAGGAAAGGCAAAAATCTACCCAACTTCAGGTGTCTAAATGAATCCATCCTTTAATAGACCAGTCTTAACTGATCTGGTGATGTTTGGGGTAGAGCTTAAGCAATTCCAAATAGTTTGATCCTAGTTTAAATGAACAGACGGCTGTAGTCCAGGCTTTACAAAGAGAAAGAAAGAAAGAAAGAAATCACACCAATTGCAAACACAGGCCCATCGTGTTAAGGAGCTCCACTGAAAATCTCTGCTGAACCCACCAGCTGGAATGACTTTGCAGTGCAGCAGGACCAGATCAAAAGGCTTTTTTTACATGCCAGCCTTTTCCAAGCCAAGGCAAGGGAAAAACAACTTGGCATCCAAGTGGAAAATAAATTTGAGATCACAGGTCTTAATTTGCCAGTGCAGTAGGAAAGGAGTCAGGCCAAGCAGATTGATAACTTTCTCTGCTGCAAGGGTATAGGGAGACATCCTGGAACCAAAAAGAGATGTGCGGTACAGTAGTCTATTTGGGAGTTTAAATTCTCCTATATATCACAAGTAGCTGGGTCACCTTGGGTGGGACCAGCCTAACCTTAAATTAATACCCGTCAGTTGTATATAATTGCATAACTGCTCAGTGGATGAACCCCTACTTATATTTTGAGGACTGTTGAGGTGGATTATTCACCTGCTGGCCCTCTGCAAAGCAACAACGAGCCACTTCTTGAACATCTACGGCACTTTTTAGTCCCCCAATTGTAACTAGCCACTGATAAAATAATAGCTTGTGGCCTTGGCCCATTATGAGAGGAGAGAGAAGCGTAATTGTTCAGCATGGTAGCAGCATATCTGTTTCCACTCCAAGCAAAATCGGTTCTGACCCCTCCCCTTAGAGGGTGTTTTTAGCATCCAAAATATCCAAACAATCTGAAGGACAAAAACCCACAATTATAACAAAAAGTGGCAAACACAGAGACCCCCAAGGACAAGCTTTGGGGTGTTGTCAGACTTGTGTAAACAACCTGCAGACTATTTAGCAAGCCACCTGCATAAGGTTAACTCGTATTCTTATACTTATGAATGAAACTGAACATGGAGCATTGTGGGGGTGGGTAGGATGCAGTGGGCATTGCCAGAAAATCACAACCGCTGATGTTGGAAAATCAAATTAGATATCAACTTTACATCTTTGAGTGAATACTCTGTAGGTGGGGATGTGGGGGAGAAGAGGCAGCATAATTTCAATTTGAGCTGGCAGAATAATTCTAAGGTTTGGAAAGAGAAGAAAATACATGACTTGCAAAGAGATTTTGGGGGAGAGAAACCAACATTGCATTTGCGATGTTTTTTTGTTTTGTTTTCCACCCAATTCTAAGAGGTTCCTTTATTTTTCCTGAGGAGCCAAACCAATAGCTAAGCTAGCCACACCCAGTGGCTTCAAGCCTAAGGATGCAAACACACATACAACTCAAAGCATCTTCCTACCATTATCAATTTTCCCCAGACAGATGGAGATGCGTTCTTGTTTATGCTGATGGGCTTTTATGCTAGCAGGAAGATGTAAAAGATTCCACCTGGATGGTTCCTTAGGACACAAAAGAGCTGAATTTAAGCATAAAAAGAACCCGCTGGTTTTAAGAGTGACTGGCTCTTGCCCAAGGGCAGTCTGCCTTCCAGAACAGGCCTGGCTAAGGGGATCAAGTGGTGGAAGCCTTTTGTTTCAGAAGCATCCCGAAACAAATCTGCACGTTTCTCTCACCTCCAGTATTTGCTTACCCCAATGATGACGGTGTCATCGCCCTGGAAAACTGGGATGAATTTATCTCCCCGTAGGATCTCCGACTGGTTCAAGGGCCGGAACCTACAGAGCACCTTGATGCTGCATTCATTGACTTCGGTAGTCATGCTGGCTGGGCAATGGGGCTCTGTCCTAGTGTGCAGCTTTTGTAGCTAGAAGTGAAGAGGAGCAGGAGATGTAATTCCCAAGGAAAGATGAGAGACGGAGGAAGGCAAAAGCAGGTTGCACTCAGGCACTCTCCAAGGGAGGACCAAAAAAGGGGAGCCTTTCCTAGATTGTCACCCCACAGGAGCAGAGCAGTTGGCTCTCTCAGCTGGGCTGGTAAGTCTTCCACGCCTGTGGTACCCTGGGATGCTGCTTGCGGTGCCTGTATCCCCCCCCTCTCCTGCTGCAGGAATCGGCAGCATCAGCATCAGGCAAAGGGATGGGCTGTAGCTCAGGGTTCATACTTTTAAGGTGGAGCGACTCCAGTGCCTTAAGGTGGATATGAAAATTATTTAGAGGACTGCTCCTTCCAGCTAGTCTCTTCACTTGATGTTCCAGCTGGTACCAGTTACTTTGTTCCTTTTATTCTTCCCAGACATAGAAGAGTGCAGGGATCCTATAGACAATAGATGTATAGAAGAAGAAATGCTGAAAAGTGGAGTTTGTTGTGCAAAGTTTAGAAAAGTTATTTTTCCCCTTCGTATGCAGCTAGTAAAAGTTCAAGAGACTCTTCCTCCTTTGTTTCATTATTGCTCAGGAATATTCAGAAAGAAAAAAAAAATCACAACCAAATGGGACTTGAGTGGGATGGAACTTATTCAAGGTCATCACTGAAAAATTCACCAATGCCTATCATTTATAGAAGATTGGGAATAGCAAATTGCTACTTTCCCTCCATTAACTTGGTTAATTCAGCCAGGTTTTAAGAGAGCTTGTTTAAACAACAGGAATAAGAATTGAGCAAGACTTTTATAAATTGAGAAAAATTGTGTTTTTTGTTGGTAAGGACAGATAGGTAAATCTATTTGTCTGTAACTGGGCAATGCCTGTGGACTGACTTGCTACAAGGTGCTCCTAACTCATGTAGGAATGGGGCTTAATGAGGTAGGTATCCTTAGTGTATTCAACCAATAATAGGATCAATTAATCCATGAAGTCCACACAGTAGGCAATTTAACGCTTGGATATGTTTACATGACTAAGCAATGGGTGACAGTATACAATGGTACTCAGTGACTTCTCTGAGAAATGGTAATCTTGAAGCAAGGGGCAAATCATCCCTCAAAACAATCATACAACTTGCTTTTGATTCTCATCTTATGATGACAAGAGATCATAGAGACAGAATTGGAGTTGCTTGACACAAAAGTGAATGGGAAGCATGTCCTGTGGTGACTGTAAATAGCTTTTCTTCCAGTGGCTACTCATAGACCATGATGCTATATTGTGGGATAGGGTTACATAATAGAATAATGTCTAGAAGACCATGTCTGCTCAACCCAGCATTTGTGCCAGTTCTCCCTTCATTAACTGAGATGAAAGTTGACAAATCTTTTCCAAATGAATTATTGAACCTGGTCTATGCTTTCCTTTCCTTTTTTTCTTTTAAAGACTACAGCTTATTAATCTGGGGGTGACTGCTCTGTTCCTAGCTATTTAAAATGATCCTTTTGACTGATTTTTCAAAAGACTTTTTAACATGCTGTCAAAAAATGCTCGTACTTTAACAGGCTTGATACAGGTTCTGAAATGTTTGGGGCTGGTAGATGTGCTTGGAATTGAAACCACGTTCTGGGGTACTCTCACAAAATAACTGCCACAGTGGGCAAGCAAGTCATAAAACACTCAAGTCACTAGAAATCAAATGGACAATATTGCTGCCAACCATCACTTCCTCTTGGAATGCTGTCCACGCCTTCCTCTTATTTCTGTATTTTTCAAACTTTTTCAAATGTAGCATGTCGCTACTGCTCCCTATCATTTTTATTTTCTAAGAATGTGTCTGGTGTACATGAAGGGCCCAGAACATTCTCATAAGCAAAGTCAGTACTTTGCTTTGCAGCCTGCTAATTTCCCTTTAAAAAATGAATCTTTAAATAAAGGAAGAGCAAGGAACTTGTGGATGGCAAGGTAGATATCTGGAGGCACCATTTTGGGAACCCAGTGTATAATGCTCAGTGCTCAGGTGCTCTTTAAAAGTCCTGGCATTAGAAGTAAAATGTAGGACTGTTCTATGTTTAAGAATAAGCCAAACAGGATTAACATATATTTCAACATGGGCACAATGGTCTCAAGCAGAGTGGGATCTATCATGGGGTAAATTAATAGATCATCAACCACTTTCAAAACCCTGCTAGCTTATGTGGAGACAGGGAAGAAGATTCTTGTTGCCAGCATTATTTTTTTTAATGTCCCTTCCTTTTGAACATAACCTTTGATGGCAACACCTTGTGACTTTGGCTGATAGAAAGCTAAGCAGGGTCAGACCTGATTGGTACTTGGATGGAAGACTCTTAGGAAATCCCAAGTTTGTAGCTAGGATGGGAAGTTGAAAAACATCACAGAAGGCAATGACAAATCACTTCCAATTGTTGCCAAGACAACTACATGGATATGTGCATTAAGTCATCAGGAACAGCTTATCTCAAAGAAGACTTATTTTTTATGAGAAAACACCTGCACTAACCTGAGGTTGGAATAGGAATGTAACCCAGTCCTAGAATCTAACAGTGAACCAGGGATATTGACCCAGTGGCTTCTAGGTTGCTTCTGCTCAACCCTGAAACATCTTATTTCCTTGACAAGGACACCCATGCTGGTGATCCACCTTTGCATAATTTTCTAGCATATAACTGAACCATCCAGGTAAAGGTTCCCCTCTTGCTGATGAAACACCTTTTCAGGGCTCTGTGTCCACTTCTAACTTCCAAATGGCATCATGACTGAGCTGTATTTTGTACTCCCTTTAAATTGTGTAAGAAAATCTATGAAAACGATTTATACTCATATATATGTATGCATGTGCCTGCAACATTAAAAATGTATATAATTTTAAATAAGAAAGTCATGTGAATCAGCTTTTAGTTACGTCAAGAGATCACAGGCTGATACAACATTGTTCAAACTGAAGCACAGTTTTGAAGTGCACAGAATTTCTCATGGGTGTTAGATATGTAATAAATGCAATAAGTTATAAATCCGGTCCTCTATTAGTGCTGGAGGAATATGGTTGAAACTGGCTATATAACCAGAGATATTTCCCCCTTCCTCCCTCCCTGTTCTCTAAGCCTCTAAGTAATGTCCCAGCCAGGAAGATATGCATACAGTAAAACCTTTTAATCATCACCACTGCTTACTCTTCCAAGAAACAGAGAGCCATTTGGGCAGATATTGCAAAAACTGCAAAAATCAGATGGAGTCTGACACATGAAGATGTAGTGATACTAGAAATGCAGCAGCTTTTGCAGCAGGCAAGAAGACAAGAGCAGAGCAGCTCCAATAATTGGCAAACAAGGTTCCTTTTCTTCCAGATGGATTGAACTAAATGAAGCTTTAAAAAGGAACGGCTGAGAAAAAAGAGGTGAAGTCTGTGGGCTGCTTGCAAGTCCTTGAGACATCGGGCTGGATGCTGCTGAGAACACTGAATGTCTAATTAAATAGCCCTTATTGTGATTCAATCTGGCACAACAATTATTATGGTATATACATTACTTTATGTTAGGTTTCACATTGTAGCCATATGCTCCAGCATTAAGCAGAGGAAGACAGGGCACTGTAATAATCAGTTTGGTGATAGCCAAGGACTGAGGAGGCCATGTTGAAACTGCTACTCGGAGGTACAGCCAGTTGAGTGAATTTGGGCCTCTGAATAACCTGTCCCACAGGATTGCCATGAGAAAGAAGCCAAGTTGGATATATGTAAACTTATTTGTGTGTGAGTGTTTAGAAGGAAATCACACTCTGCTTAATGGATCTTGCTCACTAGTTCAGGAATTGAAGCCCTGGAGCACCTTCACTTGCTAGCAAACCTAAGAAAAAGCTTCACTGAATTCAACTGGGAGTGTAAGGGAACAAAATGGCTCATCACATGTATATTGCTTAATATGTGAACCAATGGACGATGAGAAAATATAACCGCAACCCATTAGTTCAACTATATCCCAAAAAGGAGTTTGAGAACCATGTTTTAATCACTTTACATATTTTAATTGATATGTATTTTGATTCCAAGAGATTCGGAATGTTAAAATGAGCAAATGTTTACCTAGTAAAGACCAGTTTAGCACCGGTAATACTCAGCCTCAATGCCAGTATTGCTAATTAGAGACAAATTCAGTGAGGAACAAGAGAAATTTGTACATCCGATGAAGGACGCACTGTAGACTTAATTGGAGAAAAACTTTAATTCTATCTATATCACATATAAGTATACATTTGTGTCTGTCTATAGTGAACCTATAAGTAGTATAAAATGTGTGTGTGTAGAAAGAGAGCTCTGCAAAGCCTTCAGAAGATACGCTTTGAATGTTTGATTTTTTCCGTCAGCAAAGTGAAGTAGCTGTACATGCAGATGCATGTGAAAACAGCCATGAGCAGTTCAAAAGCAGTCATGTGAATCTGGGAAGAGATGCAGCTCCTTTAACAATTAAAGAAGTATTTCATATGTGCTTCCACACATTCTGCCGCACCTCTTTTGAAGAATTTGTATAGCTCTACTATGTGTGTGCATGCATGCATATTTAAATGACATGCATATGGTTCCCCGGGAACCAGTTTGGTGTCGTGGTGAAGGCACCAGGCTAGAATCCAGGAGATTGTGAGTTCTAGTCCCACCTGAGGCACGAAGCCAGCTGGGTGACCTTGGGCCAGTCCCTCTCTCAGCCCTAGGAAGCAGGCAAGGGCAAACCACTTCCGAAAAACCTTGCCAAGAAAACTGCAGGGACTTGTCCAGGGAGTCGCCAGGAGTTAAGGCTGACTCAAAGGCGCTTGCGCCACACACACACAAATGTGGTTCCCCAAATATCTGAAATACATTGGGTATTTGGCAGGCCCTTTTTGGTAATGTCCTTGTAGTTTACCTGTTCACAAACTGGCTGCTAGGGGAGACACAGTCAGTGATAAAACATAGACTTACCAAAGGCAAATGCGTGAAGATGATCTCCATTACCTCTCTCTAATTCCTGCACTCCCATCCCCATCATTGTCTCTGCAGCCACTTGACGTTTTTATTTTCTAAAAATATCGATGAGGCCTATATAGAATCTAAGATGTTTTTAATGTTAAAGATTATAATGAATATTAAGGTTTTGCTTTGCTGCATGACAGTTTCCTGTTTTTTAAAGTAAAAAATCTGATATATTGTTAAATGTTCAGGTGGGGCAGGAAGCCCTACATGCATCAAGGGAGATATCCTCTGGCACATTGGTTCCGATGAACACCATGTTTGGAAACTCAGTTGTATGTACGGGCCTTCTTCTTACATTCTTTATGCCCTATATTTCCACTGAACATGCTGTGATAAATTGGAGCATACACACCTTTTATTCTTATAACTTACAACAAATTTGCCTAATGAATTATTTAGGTTTACAATAAGGATGCTCAAAAGGATTAGGTGAACGTACTTAATAAAAAGCATAATGAATTATTAACAATATACAGGCATAAAATAAAAGACACACCCACTGTATTCTGCAGAGTACACTTTGTAATTTCCTGAATCGCAGCAAAGCAAGGCTCTGAAAGATGCAAGCAAGACCTATAATCCTACTGAATGTGGCTGGGGGAAGGATAAGGAGTGGCAAGATAGCTATTGACATTGTCCTCCATTTCAAGAATACTGGCTTTGGCCCAATACATTTTTCAGCCCAAGGCTAATAATAACACAGTGCCTTCTCTTTCTCTTTCAGTGTCCAGATGTCGACTGGACCAGCAATTAAATATTCTTTCACTACAGGACAAGGCTTGAGGGAGAGTGTCCAGCCCTGCACTTGAAAACAATAGGCTGGCTTAGGGATGCAGACCTGGCATTCTCCCTCAAATTCTACATGAATTTAGCTCTCCCCTTCAATACTTTGCTGCAATTTCCCAGGCTCTGCTACCTGAGGCTGCCTGCTGCCTTCTTCTTTCCAGCTGGAGGGTGGTCTGCCAAAGTCACCGTCTCATGTCGGATGTTTTATAACACAACTCTTTACTCCTGCACTTGGAAGAAAGCTCCATTGGATCCCTGTTCCCATTTTTGTGAGTATTGTGCATGCATCATGCACTCAACTGAGTGACTAGTGAAGGAAGGGCCCTTCCAAAGCTGCTACTGCTGCTTTATATCATTGGATCAGTGGGAGATGCAAACTATGCTGGCTCTTCACACCCAATGAAAATTATCTGCTGATCAGGTTTGTAGGCCCATGTCATACATAAAAAGGAAATCCTTTGAAATCTGTGGAACTTACATTCAAATCAATAGATTTGTACTGGGCTCATAATTCTATAATTTATTTCTAACCATCCTAGAGACAGTATATAAAAATCATTAGCACAGTCTGGAGAAAATCTAGGCAAATTGAAATGCTACTGACATCATTTAAATGCTCAAGGTTTGTAGAAAGACCAACAAAGAAAGGAAAGTGGGGAAGAAAGGAAAATCTAAAAGTGATGATGGGCATCTGAAACAAAACAGATCAGTGAAGCTGAATGTGGAATATTCAGGGAGGAATGGAATAGAGCAGTGCTTCTCACCCTTGGCGGCTTGAACATGTGTGGACTTCAACTCCCAGAATTCCCCAGCCAGCAGACTGCAGAGTGCCCCCATATTCTCTCCTATTATCTGAGTAAACATGGCTGACCCTTCAGCCACAATTGTTACTATCCGCTTTGATGAAGCATTCTTAAAAAATCAACAACTTTCCTTTTTTTATTACATTTGACTTGGACCAAGAAATGTATTGTTTCAATATAAAATATTTTTCTCAGAGCCAGCATTGCTACTTTTTTCTTTTATATAACTTAGACCTCATCCTCACATCCTGTCACCCCTGGCATGAAACTCTCCTGCTAACCATTTTGGAGGGCATGTTCTCATAATGCAGCCTTTGTCTCATCTAGCCCACTGAAAAGGCAGCCTAAATTTATCTTTAACTGTTCCACTGGGGGTTTTTTTTAGATTTTTTTAACCTACCTTTATTATTGTTATTAATAACTCAAGATAGCAAACGTACTTAATACTCCTTCCTCCTCCTATTTTCCCCACAACAACGACCCTGTGAGGTGGGTTGGGCTGAGTGAGAGTGACTGGCCCAAAGTCACCCAGCCGGCTTTCAGGCCTAAGGCAGGAATAGAGTTCACTGTCTCCTGGTTTCTAGCCTGGTGCCTTCACCACTAGACCAAACTGGCTCTCTTGACTCTCTGAACGGTTGCACTTTAATGTTTCTGGTGTTCTCCTGACCCAAATCTTAGCATCCAAATGACCTCTGATGCCCCACGTACCATCTTGGTGATGACATAGCTAGTGCCTGGCATCTGCTGTGCTCCGATTGGTCAGTTGAAGCTGCTGTGGGCAACCCCCTCCCCTGATCACTGTTTTGTGCTTCCTGTGGCTATTTTGGCTTGCAGGAGAAACTGTATGTCTGGTTTATGTGCAGGCATCTGTCACATAACGCCTGTCCCGTGTTTCACCAAGGGCTGTTCAAGCATACCCAGGTTCCTAATGTACTCTGATAGACCAGTCTCCTGGAAGGCCACTAGGGCTGATATTAAACACCTGTCCAGCAGTCTTTCAAAAGACAAATAGGGGGGTAGTGGGTCAATTGCATTTGGAAAGAGATGTTTTGCTGCTTCTACCCTAAATGAGTGCATGGAAGGTTTTCTGCTGCTTCCCCCAACAAGGAGTTTTGCACGCCCACGCCTTCAACTGTTTTCCTACTTGGGGAGGGAGGCGTGCCAGTTTGCCTACTCTATCACCATCCTGCAAACACCATGGGATAGTTCCAGGTGCTGCCAACTGTGGCCATTCTCAGTCAGCACCTCCATTCCCTTGCAGTAATTTGGAGTATGGAATAGTTATTATTTACAGGACATATATGGCCACATACCTCATACAATGACTCTGGGCAGCTCACAACAATCCATAAAAACATGGTTAGAAACAAAAGGACCCTTCCCCCCAGGCGCTAGTCCAAACATCCTCACAGCTCAAACCCCATCCTAGCCCCATGCTTGGGGGAAGAGCCAGGTCTTCACAGCCTTCTGGAAGGCTAAAAGGAAAGGGATCCCTCAGATCTCAGGTGGGAGGCTGTTCCAGAGGGCTGGGGAGGGCACCGAGAAAGTGCACCTCCAAGGTCCCATCAGGTAGCAACATTTAGTTCTTACTACATTGGAAGGATTGATGATGAAGCTCAAGTTCAGATACTTTGGCCACCTAATGTGAAGTGAGGACTCTTTGGAAAAGACCCTGAAGCTGGGAAAGATTGAAGGCAAAAGGAGAAGAGGACGGCAGAGGGTGAGATGGTTAGATGGCATCACTGAAACAATGAGTATGAAACTGAGCAAACTCAGGGAGGCAGTGAAGGACAGGAAGGCCTGGCGCGATATGGTTCACGGGGTCACGAAGAGTTGGACACAACTTAACGAATGAACAACAACAAGTGAAAGACAGTTCCATAAAACAACCTACCAATCTTCTGGAAGATTAGCATGCTTCTGCCTCAAAAGAGCCCCGCCCAGGTCAGTGGGGAGGAGGATGGGTCAGGAAGAAATGGCAGGAGGAGAAGGCAGTAGACCTATGTAGAAATAGTCTGGGTGACAGGTTACTGGGCCACTTATAGCTTACCTAACAAACCCAGAGCTTAAATTTGGTATAAGCTAAGCAGACTCAGGCAGTTTGGTGTAGTGGTTAAGGCATCAGGCTAGAAATAGGGAGACCAGGAGTTCTAGTCCTGCCCTTAGGCACAAAGCCATCTAGGTGACCTTGGGCCAGTCACTCTCCCTCAGCCCCAGGAAGGAGGCAAGGGCAAACCACTTCTGAAAAACCTTGCAAAGAAAACTGCAGGGGCTTGTCCAGGTACTTGCCAGAAGTTAAAAAGTGACTCAGAGGCACATGTATACACAAGCAGTCTCAAACTATATACAATACTGTATTTTTTCTCTTCCTCCACCCCTTTTAAATTATTTTGGAAAAACAGACACGTTATTTTATAAACCTTAACTTTCTTTTTTTAAAAAAAGGTGGGCACTTTTCTTGTAGAAGGCTTAGGCACAAATAATAGGAAATGCAAAGCACCAAAATAAAAATGAATAAAAATAAAAAGCATCAGTGCATAAAGAATGCTAATAATAGCCAATTACCAATAATAAAAACAGAATTCCTTTTTTTCTGGAATCTCTTGTTTTTGCTTTGGTGGGCAGCTTTTTGGGTACCTTTGAAGCCTGAAATGAAAACAAAGTTAAAATCAGCACTGGGGAAATTGCTAGCACATGGCGAGAATATTCTCAGTAACAACGAAACTTAAGTGTTCTTCATCCAGCAGGACAGTAGATGACTGAATTCCTTCGTTGCTTCCGGGACTACAACTCCCAGAAAACATCGCGCGGTGAAACCAAAGTCTCAGTCCTCCCTTCGCATCTAGCCTTTAGTTGTTCTCGCGATACTTGGTTTTTCTGACTTTCACCGGCCTAGGTGGCTTCAACCCATCCTTGCACCTGGCTATGGCCGATCCCAAGTATGCGGACCTGCCTGGCATTGTGAGTGGCGAGAAAGGCGCCCTTGCGTGGAGGAAGGAGGCGGGGTGGTGGTGGAGGCAGTACCATTTTAAGGATGGAGGAGCATGAATCGTGCCTGTGGGGAGGAAAAGGGTGGGGTCGGGTGGGCTAGTGAACCTGGAGGGATGGCTGGCGATGAAGGGGTGGTTGGGAGGCTCGCTTGCAGGGAAGGGAGCGACTGAACATCAGATGGGGCTTTTGAATCGCGCCAGGCGAGTGGAGGCTGAGATTAGAGGGGTTTAAGGGAAGCCCAAAGCTCAGCCTGATCCCGAAGGACCTCTGTGTCCGGGAGCTTGAATAACGGGATGCAATTAAGAAACGAGTGGCCCTGAAGCTGTGCAGAGGTGGGGGGGTCTTCTGCAGAAAGAGCGGGCAGCATTGCGTAATATTCTGGGAGGCAGATGTTGCCCAGCTCATTTCCCCCACACTTTTCAGAATGCAAGGTTCTCTGTGTATTTTGGCTGTACTCATTAAACTTGTATTTAGATATGTGGGAATGAGTCATAGTGAAAATTGAAGAAAAGGTTGGTAAGGAACGTTGTATGTGATTTTGTTGGCGCAAACATGGAAAGTATGAGGGAAATGTTTCTTAGGGTCCTCCCTCCTCCTCCTTTTTTTTAACTTTCCATTTCTCTGTGTCTTTTTCCCACCACTACTGGGGTGGTAAAATATAGTTGACTGAACAACATGAAAACTAGTTATCTCTATCAAAAGCTATTCCAGGATCAAACTGCCTATTAATGATAATATGTTGTGCAAATCCTATGGCACCTTTATCTAAAGACAAGTCTGATGACTACAAGCTCAAAACAAAGGGATACTGTTGTTCCAATGTCTTAAATGCAGGCGAGTATGAAAAGAAGCTGCTGTTAGTTGCTGACTGAGCTGCCCAACAGAACAATAACCAATAAATTGTGCTTGTCTCAGTTAAAAAAGGGCAAGTGTCACATTGAAGGATACAGCCTAAGGTGTGGGTTGCAGATACTTTCTCGGTATTATATCTGGGGTGGACATGGGACATTCCATGCCCTGTAGCAACATCTCTATATTTTGTCCTGTCATTGGAATATCTCAGCATTTGCGAGAGAATGTTGTCTAGTGGTAAACAGCTTACGCTACACACAGGAGATTCAGCATTCAGTCCCTGGCAGCTTCAGTTAGCTTGCATAGCAGGTGATGGGAAAGGCCTTCTCTTCCTGAGAGCCAACACCCAGCCAGAATAAACATTGCTAACTGAGCAGCTTCATATAGTCTATATGTTGCACTGTAAAATGAAAATGAATTAAAAGGTGATTAAAATATGTGGGATTCCATAGTTTTTGAAAAAGTACCATGTTAGGGAAGGCTACTTTATGTTTTAGGGAATATGCTAGCAGCTAGCAGGGCTTGAACAGGATAAAACTGGATGGGTTCTGCCTAACCCATTATGTTGTTGTTTCTGTGGTACTTTTTTTGTTAGAGGGCTATTCCAAAATAATATTGTTTCTTATCCTAATGGCAAAAGCTGAGTTGGAGAATGTTTCATTTTTCACTATATATAGAAGTTCTCCCTTGTTCTTGTGAAAGGACATTTGCTTTTCTCTTATTTTCACAGGTGTGTGACCTCACTGTTCATATTTGGGCAACATTTTGTCACTGTTCATATTTGGGCAAACATGCACATAAGTGAGGGGTAATAGACTCATTATGGAGTTACCATTTACCTTATGCTTTTGCATTTTGTTGATCAAAATATATTTACCTGATGCCCCAGTTGTGCCCATTCCTAGATCAGGAAGCACTGCTTATGGTTACCCACACCTTAGTCAGTTTCCAATTAGACTATTACAATGTACTTTAAATGAGCTGCACTTGAAGAGTATTCAGAAGCTTAAGATGGTCAAAAAAGCAGCAGCATATGCAGTATTGGACGTACCCACATAACACCACTGCTACATAAGCTGCACTGGATCCCAGTGGGTTTCTGGGTGCAATTAATGATGCTGGTTATTACTTTTAAAGCCCTACATGACATGGGGCCAGGTTACTTGCAGGGCCGCCGATCCCCAATGGTTTCTCCTCATCCCACTAAATCTGGCAGAGTGGGCATGCTCCATGTCCCATTAGTGAACCAGTGTCCTCTGGTTGGCCCCAGGAAGCATGCCTTCTCTGTCATTACATCTGTCTTGTAGAACAGCCTCCTCCCAAGATACGGAGGCCTAGATCCTATTGGCCTTTTGGAAGGCTCTGGAGATCGGCTCTTCCCCAGATAATGGGGTTGATGGAGCTGCAGGGTGGGTGTTGTTTTGTTTGATATTCTAATGATGTAATTTTTAGGGGCCTCGACCCAGTTTTTTTTTTAATTGGATTTGTATAATTTGGTTATATTTTATTTCTGTTTGCTTCTCAGTGATCCTTGGTTACGTGGACAGCTGTATACATTTGTTAAATATATAAAAGCTAATTGGTACATTTGGGAGGGGCAGTGCTGCAATTTGAAATCCCTGAACAAAGCAATATGCATATTCTGTACTTATTCTATGTATTTCTTTTTGTACCAGTGATGATCACAGTATGTATACTTTTCTGCTGAGAGTTTTTTTTTTAATTACCCCATCATGCCTTTGCTAATGACCATGTACCTGGTAACCTGAGATGATTTAGAACTGATGAGGCCAGTAGTTTGAGATTCTGTCTGGAGTTCATGGGGAGTAGATCTGGCAACAAAATCAGTAATGTGTCTATGACTTAACCATCACTATGAATCTTCTGAGCAAGAAAACACCACAAATAAGTGTGTAGGTTATACATGCAATTCAGTCAGGGTTCATTAATTCCCCTTCATGTGAACTAAATATTCCATCTGAATCTTTACTTATTATGGAAAAGGTTTTCTTAAGGCAAAATAATTGAAAACTGCTGTTTTAAGTTGTGAATGGGCTAGTAAATATTCTTTGGATGTTTTGCATGCAACTTTGGAGGTTGCATGTAGGATTTATTTATTTATTTTGCAGGCTCCCAACTCTTATCCTGACTCTGGGCAACATACAACATAAGATAATTAAAAACAGAAATATACAAAGATCCAACAAAAGAAAAATTTGGAAAACCTGTTACTTAACTGGTTATACTTTAAGTGTAGTCCATATTGCTTATGTTCCCTGGTTTTAGTTCTTTAGATAATAAGAGTTCATCCATGCAGCTGTTAATTTATGGTGGATCTTTTAAAATGGAATGTTATTGTAGTAGTTCCCCTCTGAATCTGGATTAATGTTCTGATTTTTTTCCCCTCTGTTATTATGTTTTCAGGCCAGGAATGAGCCTGATGTTTATGAAACAAGTGACCTCCCTGAAGATGATCAAGCAGAGTTTGATGCGGTAGGATCATGTGAAATTCCATTGTTTCTTTAATTATAATATGTGTACATTAAATAGGGGTATCTAGCCCTTAGACTATTTCCAAAAACATCCTTTCATCAAAGTGACTTGTATTGCCTACTATTATTATAGAGTGACCAAGTGAAAGGATACATGAGAATTGGAAAATGGTATAATTTGGTATTTTAAATCTTTGTTAAAGAGAACTGGATTTCTTAGTTTGTTTTAACCTGAATAAAACTGAAAGAAAGACTCCTAAAAACATTGAACTATTAAACAACTGGTCTCCTTGACTGCTTCTTGCTTCCTTAATGTGATTCTAGAAAATAATTCTGAACTATAGATTTTCTAAGAAGAATATCTGTTGTTCTGTAATAATAATTTTCTAAATCAAGATTCGATATTAAACAATTAGTAGATTTAATTTGCTTTGAAAATTTTCAAAGTTATTCTTATTCCTTCTTGCCTGAAAAGAGCTGTTTTGTGCCTTTGTATATGTGTGAGGCTTTTTTAATGTGTTTTTTAATTAGTTATACATGAACGTTAGTCATTTTATACTCAGAGTGCAAGACTCCTTTGATATTCCCTTGAAATTCTTGGTGGAAAACCATCAGCAAAAGTATGCTGTGCGGGCATTAATTGACTTTGGTGATGAGACCTTTGCTGTAATGAACAGTTAATCCAAGGTTTTACAATTAGATGTAATAGTTAGTAGTTCCAGTCTGAGAGAAAGGATTCCAGGAGATGCTAGGAAAAAAAAATGATTCAGAAGGACTGGCATGAATTTTGAGCTATCGTAATATATTATAAGTTTGATATCTGGAATTAGGCATGAATTTTTTTCCTTAAATATTTATAACCTAAAAATGTAGCTGAAAACATTAGGTTTGCCATTTGATAAGCTAGATTCTTTTATACATGCACTGTTAAAAACTTCTATTCCATATTCAGAAAAGAAAAATACTTGAATTACTGGAGAAAATATCACAAGCTTAAGATCCTAAGATTCCATCTGCCTCGATATCAAATTCCCCAAAATGTGGATGAAGAAGCTGTTAGATGTTTCTTCACCTAATGATAGTAAATTTAGTACTGAATGATTTATTTTTGCAGTTATATAAACTTTTATTTATTTAACTGTACAGGCCTCCTCATTTAGCAACTGCCTTGTTTAGTGACCATTTGCAGTTACAACATGATGAAAAAGTAACTTTAAGACTAGTCCTCGCGTTTATGACCTTTGCATGCCTGTAAAGCAAAGGAAAGCTGAAGTAAGATCATAAGCACAGTTGCTGTTTCACTTAGCGACTGCTTTGCTTAATGACCAAGTTGCTGGTCCCAATTGTGGTCGTTAAATGAGGACTACCTGTATAGTAAATATATTTTATTGCAAGCACAACCAATAGCTTCACCTGAATCTATTGTACAACATTACTGCTTAAAAATCTGGACCTGGGTTGTTTGTTTTTTTTAAGAATGAAAAAGAAGATATAAGGCTGGCCTCTATGTGTACAACATTCTTTATTTTCCTTCCATCCATCCAGCTTTATTAAATAAGCCCCCTTTCCAAGTTAGGTGAATCATTACAGTTAAGCGGGATTTTAATGCGTGCATAGTTAAATTAATCAAGCCTGGATTTCCTAGTTTTCATTTTGCTTCAGGAAAGAAACTTCTTTGTTATTCCCAGGAATGTATAATCAGAATGGCATTCAAATAATATATGAGTTATGTCCTCTGTCTCTGGACCTCCACAAATACAAGTATGTTTGTCGTAAGAAACTTGGTTAAACCTTCCATATTAACCATTGTATTCAGCTGCTCAAATCTTGCTTGAGTAAATACCTCTGTAAGATGCTTGGGCATGTCTGTATTTAAATATTTTGCAGTTTGGAAGGTGTGTTTATAGTGGCTCATACTTATTATTATAATGAGAAAGTCTCTTAGTCCAACTACAGAACTATATGTTGTTACCCTGATTTGTCCATAATATACTTGCCTAGAGGCAGTGGATTCTTCCTCTTCTATACTCAGTTAAACGAATCACTGCTTGGCCAAGGTGAGCATGATATGGCCCTTTTAGTGTACTGAATCATTCTGAACTGAGTGTATATGGGATTAGTCTGATATTTTCACCAAATTGCAAAGTAGTATGTATATGCTTAATTTTTCTCTTCCTGCCACTTTTCCTTTGCAATGTACACTTCGGTTGTGAGATTTCTTTAGTACTGTAAAGGAAAATTTTCCCCCCATTCTTTTGACTTTGGGGCATTTGTCATACTTGATGATGGTCTTACTTAATTGAGTCCTTTCTTTAGTCTGAACTTATCAAGAAGAGAATGTGTAGGACCAGAAGAGGTCTGACATATCTGAGCTTTAAAAATTACTGTAATCAGATTTGTTTGGGATGAGGAATAATAAAAATCTCCAAGAGCTGAGGTAGTTTATAATGCTGAAGAAAGCATAACTAAGTTGTATTTGAAGAATATGGCTTATTTTTTTTAATGAAGAGGGAATTATAGTAATCCTCTAAATAGCTATAGAGCATTTGAAAGTAAAATTTTAGGATAAGGGTTAGCTATGGGAGGAAAAATCATGATTAGAGTATCAAGTTTTTATCTCACAATGCTGTCAGCCTGTGATGGAGCGTGACGTTGTTATTATTCATCATGATGTGATTCCATGTTGTTAGAAGTGCATGCAAATGATGGATTGCTGTACAGGTCCAGTGTAATGAGTTATTTTTCTGTGGAAATGCCAGTTGAATCTCATGAAGGCTCTTTAAAATGGATGCTGTAGATTTTAAAGCTTAGAATCAAAAGAGTGATTTTGATTCCTTGTTTTTGTATATCCCTCCCTGTTCATACTATAATCAGAATATTTGAAAGTCCCTCACAAAGCCTATTCATATTGACTCTTAAGTCTGTAGTACTGTAGTCCAATCATGCATCCACTGTTTTTTGTAGTAATTATAACAACCATTAACAAGTGCTCTGGCTTACAGTACTGTATAGTGCCAGAAGCTGATTCCTGGACATGGCAGGAGATGCATCATGGGCTCAAGTGCTCACTCCCACTTTGGCTTCTCTGTCTTTGGCCCAACCATTATCAGCTTCTTGTGATTGATTCCAACAAATTTTGATTAATCTTAAGTATGATTTATTTGAAATAAATCAGCTTCAGTCAATGTATTATGGAATTGGTATAGTTCAACAAATCACAATTAAGATTAATTGCAATTTGCCCCTATATCCAAACTTGAAACTGGTTAATCAGAAATAAAGCTAAAAGCTTCAGGTCATTTTATTCTCATTGCCATAAACTATGATTTACCATGATGTCAACCTGCAGTCATTGTAAGTTAGACTCTTTGCACATCATGTCAACCCAGAGGTTTTAATAGCAAGCCACTGTACTAGCTTTAATATTTCTTCTTGGTTCCTCCTTGAACCGAGAACCCTGTTTTATCCCCTCCTACCACATCAGAGGTGAAAAACATTTGTTCTTGCTTTCTGATCCCTGGCTTATTTGAAAGGCAAATCAGTGATTCCAGTTTGGTTATTCCAATTTTTTTTTTAAAGCCTTAAAAATAAAAATCACAGCTATGTGGAGAAAACAATTATAATAATTTAAAAGAAAATGTGTGAATTAAAAAATTATACAAGATTGGATTTTTCAGAATTTTTCAGCAAATGTTCTTGTACAAAAGTGGCAGGTGAGCAGTCTTTTGATACATATGAAAAATAATAGTAATACATTCATTTTTTCTGCCTTAGACTTACCTAGATATGTGTAAGAGCTGTTTCTCAGGCTGATAAGAATTCAGGAGATGATTTTGTAAATAGATACCTGCAAGTTCATCCATTATCAGTGAAAATATATCTCTTCTGTTAGCAAGAAATTATTAAAGATTCTGCCCTAATGTCTTAGGAGATGAAATAGGTTCTAAGTGGAAGATAGTTCAGTTAGTAATATGTTTGTAATCCGATCCCCCCTTTTTTTAACTGTTCAATCATATCTGATTCTCAGAGACTGCATAGACAAGTCCCTGCAGTTTTCTTGGCAAGGTTTTTCAGAAGTGATTTGCCATTGCCTTCTTCCTAGGGCTGAGAGAGGGACTGGCCCAAGGTCACCCAGCTGGCTTTGTGCCTAGGCAAGACTAGAACTCACAGTCTTCTGGTTTCTAGCCTGATGCCTTAACCTCTACACCAAAGTTGGTCTCAATCCGATCCCTTATACTTCAATAAATCTTGTTAAGAAGATTGATTATTTACAAGAATAAATATTGAGACCTCACAGTTCTTAGGAGATTGTGCCTGGGGAAAAGATTTACTTTCACTTTGAGTCAACTGCTCAAGAGTCTGACAGTATGAGCAATTAGTGGTTATATTAAATTACTGTGATATCTGGTATAGAATGGATAGCCAAATAATGCATCATGTACCATTTCTATCTGCTTTAGTCTACATGGGCACGTTTGTTCTGCTCTTGAGATTTTTCTTCCAGTAACATAATATTTTCCTTCCAGTATCATGGAGGACAATGCAATTAGTGTGACTACAGAGAAGCACTCCAGTGCCTTTCATATTTGTCAGTTTGCAGAGGTAAAGGGTCTCTTATTAATCCCCGCCCCAGTGGGGAAGAGGACAGAGCCCATGCCCTTTTGATGGTTGATATTCAATACCCCATGCCCAACTTCAGCATTTGCTGTTTCTTGACTCAGAGAGATCAGTCATTGGGATGAAAAGCCACAGTGCCACATATCTGACTCAATTTCTTTTCTTCAGGATGAGACAGACTGGAGTGCTTAGGGGTTGAACACTATTGTCTAGTTTAAGACAGCCATTTTAAGGAATTTTGACTGAAGAGTTTCAGGCCTTTTGTCATTTCCATTTATTCAGATCTGTGAACCATTCAGCACCTGTAATCTGTGACCCTTATATTTAACAGTCACAAATCTAAAGATAATATTTGATTTATTTCCCTGTAATAATCACTGAAAGAAGTTTCCACCTTCCACCGTTAGTAAGAGACTGCCATATCTAGACTGGATGCTTTGTATTAAGATTGTAATGCAGAGCAATTGTGATAAGTATGGACATGGTGTGCCCAAATTCCTCTCAGAAATGATTTTTAAAAAAGGATCCATTCTGGCATCTTTCATGTTCAACGTACATATGAATGTAGTCTTAAATTCTAATATTATGGAAGTGATTTTTAAAAAATTTTCTATATCATTTATAATTTTATAAAGCCCTTATACAGTCCTTAATTGGCACTTTCTATGAAGTCTGTAGTAATATACAGGTGCATTGATGTAAATAAGGTGCACTGGCACTTCAAATATGAGAGCTGCTCATAGTTGACTGAAGGATGTAATTTGCCCCTGAGTTTTTCTGCAGGTCCATGAGTTCCTATTACAGTATTTCTCATTCTCTGTCTCTTTTGATAAATAAATATTGAACTCCCAAACCATGTAGTTTGTTTTTAAAGCTTCTTCCCATCTGCCTCTAAAGCAGTGTTTCTCAACCTTGGCAACTTTAAGATGTGTGGACTTCAACTCCCAGAGTTCCCCCGTGAGCAAGACTGGCTGGGGAATTTTGGGAGTTGAAGTCCACACATCTTTAAAGTTGCCAAGGTTGAGAAGCACTGCACAGTATGTAATGTTTATGTACGCCCTTAAGTGCTTTGCAGCGAGTTGCATAAAGGCTATTTTTCCCTTCTAGGCATGCAGCATTCCCAAGGGGAATTGTGGGAGGTACATTTAGTCTCATAGTAACAGGGCATTGGGAGGAAGGAGTAATCACGTCAACAAAACATTACCATTGCAATGCTAGCTAAGAGCACACTGAGGTACCAGTTCCTTTCTGTAGGCTTAGTAAAATCTCCAGTACCTCAGTGCTTAATCATTAAATGGCTAGTGATGGAAGGTACACAGCAGTTTAGCCAATCTTTGAGGTTAATAATACCTGATATTCTGCATCTCAAGCCTCAGATTTTGTGCCAAGTGATATGAAAAGTCTATGTTAGTGTTAATATACATAACTATTTAATTTGCTCTTTGTATATTGTGTGCTTTGTACATCTTTGTGTTTGGTATATCATCTTTGTGCTTTAATTTAATTTAACCCCCTTTATTTTATTTTGAATCAGACATTGAATTGGGATATACATGTTTGTCAGGGCAGAATAAAAAAATATACTGACAGAATAAAAGATACCGAGATGCATTAGAAAGCAAAATGCAGGATTTGCATCTGACCCTCTCCTTTTTGCTTCAACAAAAGCCCTAGAAGCCTTCTTGCAGAAGAGATTATGGGGAAAATGGTCCTCATATCACATTTTCAAAACTACAGCAACAGTCCTGACTGCCTAATGCTGGTATGCTGTGTTTTCTTTATTATTTTGTAATGTTATTACTGTTTTTCTTTTCACAAAACCCACCGTGACTAACACAGTGTATAAAATCAATAAGACCCTGGGCTGCAGTTTAAAGGCTGCCTTCTTCAACTGGCACGTTCAGATCTATTGTATTGTAGCTCCTGGAATTCCAGTCACTGTGGCCTTGGGACTACTGGATGGGAGTTCTGAGAGCTACTGTCCTGCACTCCTGGAGAGTAAGAGGTTGAGGAAGGCTAGCATCAGGCCTGATTTTCCGGGCCAAAGTAGATGGGGCAGTAGCAGACCCATTCCTTATGAATCTGGTATTGCACCAATCACACAAAAACAAGTTAGGGTTAATATATTTTTTAGATCAAAAGGGATGCTCAGATGGGGAGAAGTAAACCCTCTTTTGGCTTTGCTTTTTGACTTGCCTAAATGTTTCCTTCCTCAGAATTGTCTCTCCTGGTTGAGCTAACTTCTGTGACTGAAGTTCACTGGGAAGATGCTGGGGAGAGGGGATCAGTTCCCCTTATGCACATGCTTCTCTTGCATTAAAATTGGACCCTCCTCCTCTTTTATGTATTATCTGGAGAGTCTTAGAGTTAAGCACGTGTCTCTGTCAGATCTTGCCTGGCCTTCACAAGAAACTGATGAAGCAGCACACCCAAGCTTAGATGGTATCTCTTCATTCTGCAGGTGGGGACTTACATGTCTTTAGTGTTTTCCTGTAATTAAAAAGTCCCATCACACAGAAAATAATTTGCTGGGAAAAAGGCATGTTGGCCTTGTCTTCTCCCTGCACTGCCAGAAACAGGCATTTTCCTTGGATGAAAGGGGGCTCAATTAAGTGACTCCCCAGCTACAGCCTGCGGGGGCACAGTCCAATCAGTTGTATCACCTCACTGGGGAACTAGACTTCAGAAAGTAGACTCATAAGGATAAGTAGGGTTA
This sequence comes from Liasis olivaceus, assembly GCA_030867105.1. Lineage (NCBI taxonomy): Eukaryota > Metazoa > Chordata > Lepidosauria > Squamata > Pythonidae > Liasis > Liasis olivaceus. The sequence goes on from CM061348.1 coordinate 136,899,586, forward strand.
ACTCCTAAGGGTTAGACTCAAAGAGTAAGAAGAGAAAAAAGTAAAGATTGAAGATGTCAAAGTGACAAGCAAATGTTTATGTTTAATTCAAGCCTGACTAAGCTTATCCTGTAAGGTTGGTTTTAGTAGATGTAGCCTCTAGGTAATCTTTGGTGCTATAACACAAAAGTGGGGAATCTGACCCTCCAGTTGTTGGTGAATGACAGCTCCAAGTCCCCCTCCTCATTTGGTCCAATTGGCTAGGGCTGCTGAGGGCTGAAGTTCAGCACCACCAAGAGGGGCACAGTTTCCCGCTTTTGCTCCAACTAGTGGCATCAAAAGGATGTTAAGCTTCTTTAAAGGTCAGTCAGCTGTGCTTCCCTTGTTTATCACAGAATAATACTGCTGCAGCTTATAGCACTGAGTGCTCCATGGAAACCAAAGCAGCTGCCTAGCTCACTTGAGCTGATAGCGTTACAGTTTTAGCCTGTCATTACCTGTTATGAAAATGAGAGAGAAAGAGACTCTTAAAAGCTCTCTAAATGATGAAAAATATCAGATCTCTGCAACTGAGGAGGAAAGGTTACAAGAGAGAAAAAAGAGAAATGTGTTTTCTTTGCTGTGGATTTAAAAAGGCTGCCATTAAAGGTGTCCAAATGAAACATTGGAAGTACGTAACCTTTTTTGACGGGAATTGGTATGAAGATTTCAACATATAAAATGTATACAGAAAAGGTTCACTCACTTGGTTAAAGAAGGAAGTGCTTGGAGGAAGTGTGTATAAAATTATATGTGGGTATGTATGTATTTCTTCAGGAATTACTGATAGATCATCAACTTTTTTCAACAAGGGTGGAGGTTGAATAGAGAAAAGGAGCTTTTTTACAGGCATTTGGTAATACTTAGTGAAAACCTCAAATTGCCCACTGAAGACAGTGCTTTAAAATGGTGGTGCAGTATAAACACTAAAAAGTAAGATATTAGCTTACGTTAATATGGCAGCTCTGAAATAAATATGAATTAACTTCCAGTCTGTTTATATCTCTTGCTGTTGTATTTGTCTGTCTTTTCCCCATTTCTCCAAATATTTTCTTCACATTTAACTTATGCCTCATTTCTGGTCCTTTGCCCTTCATACTTGGCTGCTCCTTTCACTGTTATATTTTTAATATTTGTAAATATATTCTTAATATTACTTGTGTACATAGCATTTTACACCATAAGCATAAACAGAGGGATCTTTGCTCCAAAAGCTTATAATTTAAATTTTAACAACGAGGAAACAGTAGAAAGACATATATGTAAATGTTTAGGTAGTATTCCTTTTTTCAGGTTCCGTACAAACCTTTGAATATTTTGTTGCTCTGATTCCTTTGACAAAGAGTTCAAAACTATTTCTGCTGTAATGAAAGCTAGAGGTACAAATATAGCAGTTGTAATTATATAGGAAATGATTGCTTTATAGCCCTCTTTCAGATGAACCACCTACTCCACAGCTAAACATTCCTCACTGTTCAGGTTTTGCAGAGCTTAAACTACAAAGCATTTTTAAATATTGGCTGAGAATTACACTTTATTATTAGCCCTTTTAAAATTTCTACTGCAAATAATTGTATTAATTGTTTAATTAATTAATTAATTAATGCAACCTCTCACAGGGTTGGAATTTTTGTAACAGTTTTGTTTGGCCCTCATGCATTGTGGCTTAAGGCCATAAACAAATCACTTTAAATATATTTTTGCCCTGGAATATTTGTTTTCTAAAAAATTGCATGCAGGATTAAGTATATGACTTCAGAACGTTGTAGTGATACATCTGATATAATCATTTTTTTTTTTTTTACTGAAGTGTAACAAAATGGAAGAAACCTTGTGAAAATAATGCTAAGTAAAATCCAAAATTTTTGCTACACATATTTTTGTGTACATCAAACCTTATAGGTTTTTTTCCATGGAAGAATATAGGTGGAAAGATGTCTATCATAAGCAAATCACTTTTTTTTTTTTAAGGAGAAAGGAGTTTGAGGTTCAGATTGGCCCATAATGAAAAATAAATAGCTTTTGTGTTGTCTCAGAAGGCTTCAAAGCTGAAGTGACATATTCAGATATCTTGTTGTTTGCAGTGGTTGGTACTGAAAATGTTATTGATGCAATTACAACTGTACTGTATAATACTTATTGGTTGTCATAGTTTAGGTGCATTTTAGCTTCATAACATTCTTTGGCAAGTCAGTATTTTTCCCATTTTAAGGAGTAAGAAGTAAGTAAGAAGTGAGGGATTATGATTGTTTTTGCATTAACAGTGCTGAAACCCTACTTCTCCACAAGCAATTGAAAATAAAATGGAAAAGGAAACAACCAGTTCTTTACATAGTGCTATTTTATTCAGCTATCCTATATTCATGGCCAAAGACTTTCTATAATATCTATAACAAATAAGTACTCTACAGCAAAGGTCCTTCCCAAAGTCAACTAAAAGCTTTCTGTTTGTAGATTCTGCTGATTTTATTGTTGTACTGATTATAGCTGGGAGATTATGAATAGCCACCTAATAGTTTTTTCTTAATTTCTGTTGAGCTGTTATACCTGAAAAGAGAACAGCATGTATATAGTGGGAGTGCAGATGGTAACTCTGTTCTCAGCTTCCCCACTTTCTGCACAATTGAAGCCCAGTTAACAATGATTTTGATTAACAAAAAATAAATGGTCCTTAATGTGTGCAAAATAATTTCGAAGTTATACTTCCACTCTGGAACTCAGGCTAATTATTTGGCTGTGTTTATGTGTTAAATGAGGAACTTGCACTATGTCAATTTACATCCACATCATCAAAGTTTTTTTTGTGTTTCCAATATATTATCACTGGCTTTTGACCATCTTGTCCCATGTGCTATATGTAGGAATTCTGGTAACTGGTAGAATGTGGATGTCATCAACTTCTATTCAGCTGCATTTTGTGATGACAAGAGTCTAAAGCTTCCAAGCAATTTTGGCACTGAAATTATTGGTGCTGGTTATTCTTTTTTGCCCAAATGTGAGATTTAAGCAGAGGCTGAGAGCCTTTGGTTCTCCAGGAGCTTCTAGATTCTAGTTCTAATCAGATCTATTGTAAGCTAGTGTAATGGTATGTGAGAAGACTTTGAGAAACAGGGTGAAGAGATGCTGCCTAGGGAACGGTCAGATAAGAGAGGGCATAGCCCCCAGTTGCATAATGGGTGGAGAAAGAGGCCCAGAAGGGAACCTCCCTAACTTCTTAGGGTGTGGGATTGATGTCTGCCTTCCCAGGTAGACTAGACAGGAAACATGACCGGATGAGCTAATTCTACTTTATTGTAAGGCTACATTAACAGAATCTTGCAAGTCTGAAAGTACCAATCTCCCACCATCTCCTTTACTGCCTGAGATGTTAGGGAGAGTCCCTTCTGAGCCTCTTTCTCCACCCATAATGCAGCTGCGGGCTCTTAGCTGACCATTCCCTAGGCAGCATTTCTTTGCCCTGTTTCTCAATATCTTTCTCACATACCGTTACAGCTATGATCTGTTATAAGCTAGAATCAGATCTACAGATCTTACTGTAAGCTAGGAACAAACAGCAAGGTCCGTTTCTAGATTTCACCTCCCATACAGAAAAAGTGAGCTCCACTAAGAAATTTGTTGTAGAGTGGAATTACAAATATTGTAAATAAATAAGCCAATCACCTTCACTATATGAATCCAAAGCTAATTTTTAAAAATTAACTCAAATGTCTAACTTTACATATAGTGCAAGGTTAATGTTGGATTCTATTCATGGGCTCAGAAATTAAAAAGGCATTTTAATGAATGATGTGAATTTCCTGAGATGGATAACCAGGTTTTTGATCATTTGATTTTGATTATTTCTTATAAATATAAAAAGCTGACTAATGTTGAGCTAGATCATTAGTTCATATAGCTTAGTGTTGTTTGCATCCACCCTTGATTGACGAAATGGGGGGAAAAAACCTGCCCACATTTTAAAACTTCAAAAGGGGGCTTTCCCTTCTCTTTGCCGACAATGGCTACTTTCAGATAATTGGAAAAAACCTCAGCAGCTCTGTTTGCTTAGGTATGGGTTGAGGTGCTCTGTTAGCTGAAATTGGTGGCAGCTTGAATTAATGATTCGCAATTTGCATCCTTCTCTGCTATCCTGCCTTGGGCTTTGCAAGTGGGAGCTTAAGGCACAGAGTTAACAATGCATGCTGGATTGGACATTAATGTTGGTGTGCTAGAAAAAGGACTGTGGTAAAAAATAGCTCCCTGGATTCCTTATTATCTACTTTAGGATGATTTTGTACCTGTATGGTTAATTACAGCACTGGTTACTTGCTTGTGTGAAAATAATACTGCAAATCAAGCATTGCAGTGATAACTTTATCTAGTCTGACTTAATTTCAAAGGCAATATTTTCACACAGATGAAGTCTTCAAATGAAGAGAGATCAGATGATGAGTACTTGGATTATCCCTTAAGTGGCCACCCCCCAAAAAAAACCAGTTACTTAGAATATTTTCTTATATTTGGATATAATGGGAAGTGGTGTTTTTGAACTCTAACAGGATTTTCTTTTGGGTGCTATATGCAGTCCAAGTATCTGTATCTGCTATATAGGAAGGGATCCATGTGAGTGTTATATCTGCTCTACAATAATGAGCTATATTGAATCTAAAGTTATTTTTAAATATCTGCATAGTTATACTACATCAAACTGGAGTGGACCTACTACAAAGTTGGATTATTTGGCAAAATGTTCATCTTAGAGTATATTTGTTCCACTTCCTGAGATGAGCCTTTTTCATAGAGAAAGTCATGGCCATGTGAGAAGAAACAAGAAGCATATTTCTGCTTTTGAAGGTATCTTAATAGTAGCCACAACACGAAAACACATTAGTATATACTCTAGTTTATGGTAGGTTTCAGATGTGAGGATAATTGGATATATAAATCTTCAAGTCCTCTTGGGAATATAATGGATTTTTGTTACAGGCACAGTATGTTAATGCCAAGGTAACTTGAAGCTGAACCTTAGTATATCCTTCTCAGTACATATTCTCCCAAAATATTCCAAGACTTCCTTTTCAGGTGTAAGGAATAAGAACTTACTTAGAACTTACTTCTTAGAAAGGGTGATGGGGAGGAGAAAAAGAGCTAGAATTCTCAGAAAGTGGAATTTATTGTACACAACAGTGCTTCTCAAACCTTGGTAACTTTAAGATGTGTGGACATGGCTGGTTGGTGAATTATGAGAGTTGAACTCCACACATCTTAAAGTTGCCAAGTTTGTGAAACACAGGTACAGAAGGAGCTTTGCTTTGTGGAGATGCATTCATCCCATAGTCCGGCTTGGTGGAATTAAATGAGATGTTGTGAGGGACCACTCACAATTAAGCTGGCTTAGAGATACAGAAGGAATAACATAGGGGAATTATGAAGTAACCGAAAAAGTATCACTTCAAATGATAGGTACAGAGTGCTCATTTGGATTCTGATTTCTGAGCTTCCAAACCAAGCTCTTCTCATAGTACATCATATTTGGTAGTGCCATCATACATTATACCTGAGGCTGTAAGTTGCTACAGGGAAGATTCACCATCTCCAAGAAGGTGTGTGCTAATACTCTTATATGTTTAAGACAGTGTTATTGCTAAGAGTCTCCCAGATTTGATCCAGCTTTGTTAACAGCAGTATTTTTATTGTCCACTGCTAGTTGAAAGGCCCTTTCTTTTACAGCCGCTTCCAGGAATTGATTGAGATGTTGAGAAAATGCCTAATCATTGTTTTAACTGTGTTTATATTGAATTATTGTACACTTGAACTTATCTGAGTTTTCCTAATGCTCTTCCCCATCACCCTTCACACCACCTTGCCTGGATACTAGTTTGCACAAGTAAGACCATTAAAAATGCTATTTTTTTTCTTCTTCTGCATGCTTCTAGAATCTGTGTTTGCATGGTACTAAATCTGCATTATATAAAATTAAATCAGTTTAAAAATCTCTTCTTATAATCTCTCTCTATATTGTTTGTACTTTTATGGCGCTGTAAACTTTTCATTGGGCCATTGCACAAAAGAGAGGAGAGCAGCGCATTCTAAACTGTAGGTTTTAAAAAGCAAGAGAACTTATTTACCCAAAGGAAGTAACTGAAAGAGTGAGAAGCCAGTAAATATTTGCATTATTAGGCCCAATTTTTTTGCACTTCTCCTAAAAATAAAACAAGTCAGTGTGGCAGTTTCTGGAAGTTACAGAAAACCAGCATTAAGTGCCCGAAGTGCAAGTAAGGCAGGGACATTCTGGATTTTAGAATAAATATATTGTATTAGACATCTAATAATAGGCCTGATAGAAATCTGCATTTTAATAGTAGTAATCAGCTCTAGAGCATGCAAAGTATTATAATGCTTTGGAACACTTGTTACCAGTGATGCTGATGTAATACTGAACTGAACTAAGAAGGAGGAAGGGGGAATTTTTGCTGGAGAGAAGAAGAGTATGCACTTTCATAAGGGCAGTTCCTTAGCCTGAGAATTGACAGCTCAAGGTGCCAAGCCTATGGAAAGTGTAACCGCCAGCTCTGACTTTGGGTATCTGGAACAAAAGTCTGATTGGAACATTGTTGTTCCTTGGTGTCTTCCTCAATTAAGTGATCTATAAGTGACTTCCGTGTGCTTCCTATATTGCTTTATCAAATTAGGACTGGAAAAATTGAAGCACCTGATTTACAAAAAACTGATCATTTAATGAAATCTTTTTTTTTTTTTTAAAGACAAATCCTGTGCAGGTCTGGCTCCTATAAATTTGATGCTGGTGTCTTGGAAATTCATAACCCTTTATTCTTAGGTTTCCTTTTCTATAAAATCACTACTTGCAGATGAATTGTGGGAAATAAATGATTGGGTGGAGTGGATGGGCTGAAGATGGGAGATGCAACCCATCCTTTCTGAAAATACTTCATTTCTGTTTATGTTCGGAAGTTATTTTATTTTGCAGAAGCACAGAGAGGACTATCAATTGCTTAATCACCCTGTCATTGCTTGTTTGTTTGTTCATTAGGCTCCAATCACAGTGGTTTACATATCTAACAACATTGTTATTCAATAGTAGGGTTTAGACACCCCAGCAAACCTCACATCATCAACTTCCCAGCCACCTACCCGTCCTGATCAAGCACTAAGGAACAGGCCAATCTAATTGCAGACCCCTTCTACAGGCTAGAGAAGGGTTCATAGTCCAAGGCATATATGCATATAAAAAGAACAATTCTCAGTGCCAAAATTGGGCTCTGTCAGCCTTTTACAACTTGGACTTTATCTAAATATATGGATTTCAGCTTCCAGAATTTTCAGTTGTCTAAAAGTTCAAGCATTTGGAGGGTAACAGAGTATTTTTTTTAGGCTATTTGTTGAGGAGCACTTCCTTCCCCACTTAACTTGCTAGCAGAGAGTATCTTCCATGTAAGAACTTGCAGTGGAAGGTTCTTCCATTCTCAGGCAACTATCTGCAGAATGCTTCAGTTAGAAGAGGAAAGAGGAAAGACAGAATGTTGGTCCAATCTTGCTAGCACATCCATCCACACATTAAAAGAGAATCCCATTGCAGAAAAATCTCATTTGAGTCCTCTGTATTTTTTCTGCATGTACCCTAAGATGATGTTTAATTAGCTAATTAATTCTCTAATGTTACTTGAAATTCTGAGCTCTGTTGTCTTGTAGAGAAAACAGCAGTATGCCTGTAGTTCTGTAAAATATTAGCTGGCTTTTCATAGCTCCTGCTGTTGATTTTTCTTCTACCTTGACAGTCAGGTTTCTAATGGAACTAGCATTACAAAAGGAGAAATGACTCTCTTATGTAGGCTTTGAAATAAGAATATATCGACTTCTATAGCTTATTCTATAAGTCAGGGGCATTTCCACACAGCCTTGCCATTCTTATGCTTTTTTGTGGGTTCATGCTCACTGTTACATGAGTGTCCCACTGCTGGTGCTTTGTCCTCTCATGTTGTCAGGTAATGCCCCTTCTAGCTGCCAATGGTAGGGGGCAAAAACAGCAGCCACACTCTGCTCCATCCCAACCTATGTTCTTATACTGGAGCAACTGGGAAGACCGGGGTGTGATGGCAAGGTGAGAAGGGGAGAAATCTCAGGAACCAGGAAATGGAATAAAGTTGAATTCCTATTTATGGGGGACCACCTCCTCTTGCAGCTCCAGAGAAGCATTATAAAAATGTATTTGCAGAGGCTGAGCTGATTCATCATCCCAAGCTGTACACAAGCCACACAGTGTTGTGGGGACACAATTGCAGTGTCAATTTTAGATCACTCCAGATGCATACATAGAAGAAGATGGAGTATTTTTTTCTTCTGGTTGCTTGTGGCCCTAAAGTACGAGGAAGCCATTGGCTTATTCCTGATCACCCAACAGTTGTCTTCCTTGAGGTTTGAATTAAAACTGAAATAGGCTGGGTACTTTGGTGATTGGACATTACTGTAATTGTTGGGAGCATCAGGTAGAATTGAGAAGTTGTTTTGAGGGCAGCTAGAAGCCTGTTTTGCCTTGCAAGCAAGTTGATGCTAGTTCACGAGTGGCTCTGTGGATTTGAACTTTCCATAGATTTAATGCTGATGAGTCATTATTCTATCAGTATGCCTCTCAATTTGAGAAACAGCCTTCAAGGACAATGAGGGATTAAAAATAAAAGCACCGCAGATCATGTATTGGTATTGCTCCTTCTAAAGATAGTTGTTTCCCCTTGGTGGATACAGTACAGAAAGCAGATACAGAGTCAGTTACAGCCGCCTTGGAGCACAGCCGTACAGTGCTTCTTTTTTGTGGACAAAGAAAAAGTGACCCAATCAATTAAAGTATACCCTGGCAATACTCCTACAGCTTCTAGTGTTTGCTTGTTTTTTTTTTAATCTCTGGAGCTATAGCCACATCTCAGTTTAAACATGGTGATTATTACCAGTTTATAACTGATGGCTTTCTAAGCAAGAGAGGGGAGAGAATGTTTTCCCCTTGGAGCTTCTACTCTCCACCATTTCACAGGCTGCTTTAGAAGTCTTGAGCCCTTGGTGCTTAGTCCAGCAAAGCATAATTTGATGATGCAGCAGAAACCCATTTGCCTATGAATTTTTTAAGGCTTCTCTCTCCTGACCCCCACCCAGCCTGCACCGCTGTCAGAATGAGTGACTGGTGAGTCTCAAAGCTTGAACAGCAGGCAGAAGGAAGAAGAAACAGCCCTCACTTGAGCTCTTTGCCATAACTAGCTGCTGCTCCCATACCTTGACTCTGTCTTTTTAATTTTCCACATATGCAGACATAGCAATTTAATCTAACATCTTCCTGCTGTCATTTAACCCAGTAACCATTTGGCAACCTTGCATGGTCAATGGGAAAGTAATTTCAGCCTCTCCCTTCTCAAGATATCTTCCTTTCCTGGGGCGTTCCCGCCAAGGTGCTTAAAATTAAAATAAATGAAGGTGGGGGGCAAGCTTGGCAGAAATGATTATCTTGATCAGTGAATATATTTGAACTTTTGGTGTGTAGTGCATGTGAAAGCCTTCTAATAAAATTTTTGTCTTTTCTTCCCTTCCTTTCCCTCGTCCCCCCCCCCTTCTTCTTCTTAACTTTTCCCCCATTCTTCCATCTCTGGTGGAAACGCAAGGAGCTGGTAAGAAGCCTCACCTTCCGTCTGCTTTGGTATTTGTGCTGAGAAGTAGTAGCTGCTAACCTCTTATCTTTGCCAAACCTTGCTACACTAGAGGAGTGAACAGAAAGCGCCTTTCTGTATTTAAGCATACATTTTTTATGGGCTGCTCATATATAAACAGGCAGTTCTCATTTAGCAACCACAATTGGGACTGGCAACTCAGTCATTAAGTGAAGTGGTCACTAACTGAAACTGTGACTGTGCTTACGATCTTACTTCAGCTTTACTTTGCTTTACAGACCTGCTAAGGTTGTAAATGCAAGGACTAGTTGCAAAGTTACTTTTTCATCACTGCCATAACTGCAAACGGTCACTAAACAAGGCAGTTGCTAAATGAGGACTACCTGTATTATTACCTAAGACTGAAAATGCTCATGATTGCCTCCTCCACATCACAATAAAACAGACAGTACTAAGAAATGAGATGACTGTTGCTTTGCTTGCTAGCTTTTCATGCCCTGCAGAATCTGCCATTCGGCTCCGTCAGTTTTTATAAGAGTCCTGATAGGTAGTATGCAGGAAGTAGTTCTTTCATTAACTGATAAGTAAGTGAAGTGCAGAGCCATTTAATTTTTATGGCTGTTACAGGCAGGCAAAGACTCCTTCCAGCAGACTGCCTCAAAACAGAAGATGAAAGTTGTTGCCATCTAGCCTAGTGTCAGTTTTTGCACAGTGGCCAAATCATAGCTTGAAGACCCACAAGGAAGACCTGAGAGCAGTAGACCTCTGTGGGGGCCTTTGAACATGAAGATGCAGTTTGGTGGTATCTATGAAGAGAAGCTAGATACCTTTCTTCCTTTCTTGAAATTGGATAACCAAAACAGTGTACATATATTCCAAATTGATTGTAAGAGAAGGAGAAGGGGGAGAATTTGCTGAGGTGGTGGTAGTGGTAAAGCAGTCATAAGATCACATAATGATTGTGCCATTTATAATCTCAGTTAGTGGCCCATGAACAGAGCAGCAACTAGCAGAGTGGCTTCACTGCAGAGTATTTTTTGGAGTCAAGCACTTCAGATTACTTATGCAAGGGGCCCAAGATGTAAGCTCTAGATTAGTCATAGTCTTCAGCTGGACAGAACTTCTTTATACTCTTCTCAATCCAACAGATTGTTGGAAAGGAATTATATAAAGGGCTTCAGCACTCTGTCTGGCAGCAGAGTAACTCTCTAAAAACAGGGTGATATTTGGTGTAGAGAGAAACAGAGATTGAGTTCAGGAAGTTCAGAAATATTATCATTAAATATAAAAATGTTTCCCCAGTGCCTCCCTGAGAGAGAATTAGTTGGGCACTGGCTTGAATGTTGCTAATTCTTCCTTTCTAATCCCCCTCCCTCCTGATCACATGGCACAGAGTAATCTTATAAGAGATTAGAAGGCATTCTGGAAGCCAACTTCTGCATATTTTCCCTATCTTATTATTATTATTATTATTATTATTATTATTATTATTATTATTATTATTGGAACTGATAAATTAACAAATTTTGAGCCTGGGAATTAATTTTGATTGCCAGCTTGTTGTTCTTTCATTCAGAAATCTAGTCCTGGTTATCCCAAGCATTTTTATTTCACTAGCCACCTTATTGCAGCTATTGTTTAAAATTATGAATCAATAAAAATTTGCTTGTACTCTCTTACACATCTATCCACAGAGCCAGATCCATCGACTTTTCACACAGTCTAAAGGAAAAGTAGATTGATGGATAAAGATGTAAAGATGAGTCAGAGTGATCCGTTTATGAAGAAAGCCAATCTATCAAATCAACTGGAACAATATTTTGGGGATAAAACTTTATTATTTTGATATATAAGAGTGCTTAATAATAGCACATTCAGGGTGGCCTGCAATCATAAAAGGCTGCAATGCAATAAAATACGTTGTAGTAAATTAAAATGCAATATCATCAAAAGTATAATTAAAAAATCTAGCAATCTAAAATAGAGAATATCAGGCATCAAAATTATAGTGTATACACAGTGGTTTAAAACACTAAGACAATACAGTTTTTAAAAGCCTGCAGGAAATATCATATTCCTAAGCATAATAAAGGTGCCAAGCAAACTTCTTCTACTGGGATGGTCCCACTACCAAGGAGACTCTTTGTGGTATAGCCACCTGCCCTGCTTTTCTTGTCCCAAAGCTCCTCAAGAACAGGATCCCCATAGGATCTCACGAATTACATTAGTGATATTTTTCATCCAGCTTTCTATATACAGTATTTAATTGTGATCCTCTCTGATCTTCTATAGTTGAGATGGTCATACTCTACTCTCAGAAAGGCCCAGAGGAAGGAATTGAATTTTGCTGGATGGACTGGCCCTTTCACTGCCATATTTACCTGAAAGGAAAATGATCTGTATTTTTCTTCCAGATAAATGACAGGAATAAAATGAGTTTTCTAGTTCTGGAATGCTGTGGAACATTTTGGCATAGCCAGGTTGTTGGGCTGTATCTCACAAGCAGACTTCTATTAGCACAATAGGATTTCTCTCCCCACACACATCCCTGCACTTGGGGTTGGAGTATCTTCTGAAGCAAACTTTACAGGTATGTAAGAGGAGAAATGTATAGGAGTGGAGAAATAGTTCCTCCTCTCCTTTCTATCACCACAAAACTGCTTCCACTAACAGAAATATACCACTAGATGCCACTGCATGTACAACATGTGAAAGCAAAGTAAAATGTTAAACGTTCTATTCCCTTTTACAAGTGAAACTCAGACAAGCTAGAATGAAATTTGGTAGAACCACCTGGGACTAAATGAATTTCCAGTTGACTCTCTCCAGAAGAATCTGTGGAAAAGGACACTAAACATCTGCAGCTCAGAATATCGCTATCTCTCCCTTACTGGTTCAAGGAAGTGCAGCATTTTGTTTTTGCTTTTGGAGGCAAATTGGAGGCAAACATAAGGAATTCTGGAAAAAGGGTTTCCTGCCAGTGTGGCCGATGCAACTTTGTCTTGTACGATAAAAAGACTCAGTCAAAAAGAAAATAGAATTTGAAACCTGAAATGGCTCATGATGGAGGACTCAAACTGGTAGGAAATACCAGTGAAATAATGTGATGTTGTGTGAAAGAAAGGGGCATTTGTTTCCAATAGGGCATGAAGCTTTGGAGCCTGTTTACTTAAGAGCAGGCACATTTTTAAGAATGACTCTGGCAGCCATTGGTGACATGGGATTTGAGTGCCCCCTCTGTTGCAAACACCTCTGTTTCATGTCGAGCAGGGAAGTGCTTTGAGCAGCTGCAAAGCTCTCCAGTCCCCAGCCGGTGTAAGATGAATGTTTCCTGATTTTTTTTTTTTTTGGTAATAAAGCTGTTTTAAAGACCAGGTGTTTCGGCCCTTCCTCCATCTCTAAGACTTTTCTTTATAAAGAGTTTTTATTTTTTATTTTTTCATTTTTTACTTAGGGTCTCCAGAGTCAGCTGGTGCCTACCACTTAGTTACAGCTGAGTCCACATTTCAAAAACGAGTGTACTTTTAATATATAAAAAGTGATTTGTTAATTTATTCTAGTTCCGCAGTTAGGATTTTCTGAAAGCAGAACTGGAGTATGGCGGTCAGTTCCAAAGGCCATGATTTTTCTGAATGCTCATTTATTGCTACTGTAGGCTCCTTTATAACTCCAGAAGCTGATTGACTTGATATTGTAAAGCTGACTTTTCTACTTTGGTGTCCTTCAAAGCTGTTAACTACAACCTGCATGAGCAGCTATGCTGGCTGGGTATGTTAGCAGTTGTAAACAAGACTTCTTTTTTTAAACGGGGCATTGCTGAAGGGGCCTATCCACAGTATTATTTGATATTTGAAATAATTAGATTAAGTAATATTTTTCATCCAAGATGCAAAAGTAATCAGTTAAACTATAATGCCAAAACTTATTTCAGCATTTCAGGTTTCTGCACACGCAGTCAACTATTGGGTTATTAACTTCAATTTTAAAAAATGGCATTGATGCAGGAAACCTCAAGAAGAAAATGTGTGCATACGCATATACACAGGCGCACACACGCAAATGAAACATTTTTTACAGGCCTCTCAGAATCTTAAAAGCCCTGGCTTTAGTCTAATGTACCTAGAAAACTGGCATACAGTAATGCATCAAAACCTAGGACCGCTATAGTGGAACATTTTTCTAAGTTGCACTTTTAATTGTTACAGTATTAACAACTGTATTAGTGATTGCTATTACCACTAAATATTAATATTTGCTATTAAAACCCAGTAGTTTTAATATTGGCTATTAAAACCTAGGGCCTATAATACTTCCCGTAGCTTAAAAGATCATTAATTTATAACACTTTGGGCAAGAAAGGGTTGCACTGGCAGATTTCATTTTACAGTCTAAAAAAGAAGAAATTAAATAAGTCTGGGCCCATTTAAAAAGAAAACAAGCAAAGTCTGTGATCCAGTAGAGCACAGATATTCAGGCTTTGTCCATTAAGAGAATCCTTGCCACATTGACATGGACCCATGCCTTTCTGCTCTCAGACTCCTAACGTGCATTTCATTTGGCCTGTGGTCAAGTTCTCTCAGCCTGTTTGTCCTCCTTGTTTGCACTTCATGAAATTTACCCTGGAATATGTGGCTAGGATAGCCATAGGTCAGAAGGGCTGCCTGAGAGCAGAGGGGATTCTTGGACATTGCCCAATTACAGTTAGCATCTGGAGAATTGGCTGGGATGGGATACAAATCACCTGACTACAGGTTTCTCCAGATACATATAAATGACTATGCAATTTTTGGCAAAAACAAGAGAGACAAAACTGTCCTCATTTGTCCCTTTTTTGATCATGCATTTCCTCCTTTTTGGGGGGGATGTTCTCTGTACTTCAAAGTTTTCCTTCCACAACTTGCTTCCTATTTGAGGATCTTCTGGGAAGCTCCGCAGTTCCCTTAACATTGTTTGAGAATTTTTGAAACCATCTAAGTTTCTGTTGGCCTGATCTAGAGGTAACAGCCTACTTCATCAGACAGCCAAAGGGGGATGACCGTGGCAGATTCTCAAAAGGCTCTTAGAATGGGTCCTCCTCGTTTCTTCCATAGATTCATTAATACTGTGTTCACTGTATAAAGGTCTTCCTAAGCTACTTTATTATTAATAGCGATAGCTATTACAGCTGCAACTGCAGGTTTGAAAGACACTTACTTCTCTGCAGAAAGCCCTGCTGGGAGCTAACTCCTCCCTCCCCAACCCCATTATTCTGCCAGCTGCCACTGGCTGCAGAAGTGAGCAGGGACAAGACAGGCTGGCTGGAGGGGCTGATTTTTTGCCTCTTCCAGCGCAAATGAGGTAAAAATCTCTGGTTATACTTAGCTGAGCCGCTGTTATTAAGCGCTGGCTGCTTTGGCGGTGCTCACAGACTATTTAGGCTTTCCAGTTCTGCCCCTTGGAGATTGGAGTGGGAATAAATTTTTTTTATTTGGCATTTAAAAAGAACTATTTTCAAATTTAAAGATGGGTTGGGGTAGAAATTAAACTGCTAAAGACTGAGGTGTTTGTTTTAAAATGATGCAGCAGCAAAACACTTGCAAGTGTGGTATAAACCTGGCATTTTGGGCTTTTGAATGACATTGGAGCCCTCGTGCAAATGCATGTCAAATATTCTCTTCCTTCAGCTTAGGACCTCTGACAGTTCAGTGCTGGGGTTGGAAATCAAGGGCCAGCCCAGAAGAGTGCAGATGAACTCATTGCATGCTTCTTGTATGTGCCCAGGCAGAGTTCCCCAAACTTCTGGTTAGCAAAAAGACAGAATTATGAGTGCTTTTTCCCTTTCCTGAATTAGAATGGGAAGCATATATTGTTGGAGAAACCCATAGTGTGGTCTTCTGGATGGCAGTACACAAGGTTCAGGCAATAAATTGTTCAGAGAAACAGCATCCTCTTTGGTGACCAGGGTTGTAAGAGCCATTGATTTATTTCTAGTGGTCTCCTAAAGAGTGACTTTAGGATGGCTAGTTTGAGGGGTTCCATGTACAATAATACAACAAAATAAGTCTAGTACAGGTAGTCCTCATTTAGTGACTGCCTCATACAGTGGCCATTCCCAGTTACAGTGGTGATGAAGAAGTAACTTTGTGTCCAATCCTCGCATTGATGGCCTTCGCAGGTCTATAAAGCAAAAGAAAGCTGAAATAAGATTGTAAGCACAGTTGTGGTTTCACTTAGCGACCAGTTCACTTAACAACTAAGTTGCTGGTCCCAATTGCAGCCCTAAACGAGGACTACCTGTATTTATTATTATTTATGTTGTATTTATCCTAACTGGATTAATGTTAAACCTTATAGAAATTTTACATCCATTTGGTACTCACTATATAACAAATCACTGGTCTCCATCAGTTATTTGCTGCTCATAATTAATTAATAACTTTTTGCTTTTAATAAGGCTAAATAGTCTCTCAGATTTTAATCACCTCACTCTTCCTCTACTGATACTTTCGAGATCTCCCAGCTGACTAGAAATGAGGGAAGTTCATCAGAAGCACAGCACCAGATTGGAAAATACAATATTAGCCATTCTTTCTTTATTGCTTTGCATAGTTAACATAAGTAATCTTGCTGCCACTGCATACGCCACTTATAATATTATTTTGAGAGTTCATATTACATAGGTAAGTAGTTATATTAAAAGATTTGTTGCTAGCTAGCAATTCATTTATTATAATGGCTGCCATAGTCTTACACTCCTGTGATTTCTGGTATCGCTAGCACAAGAAAAAATAATTTCTAACTTCATTATGAAACTCTACATTCCAAATAATATGTGCAGGTTTTTCTGCTGCACTCCCATTTTAAAGTGGATTTCTGTAAAATAGATTAACAACTTGCAATGAGAAATCTTCAAGACACAATGTGCAGTAGATTCTGCAGGCATCAGGCTTCATTTAAAAGTCTCCCATGTCTTTAGGGATCCCACCTGCTTTTGGAGTTTGTCTTTATTGTTTTCATTTTGCTTGCTGTGATTATCACCCATGTTGTGGCATCAGGGTTGCTTTAATCTGATGCGGTTATGTTTTTGCCATTGGTATTTTGAGAACAATTACTCCAGGGACGTTTAATGTGAGGAGGCAAAGGGAAATAAAAGCAGAAGTTTGAGCATCTTGTAATAGCTCTTCAAAAACAGTCTGGCCTTGATGCAGCCATACATTTCCCATCAGAGTCCATTAAAGTCAGAGGGCTGACATCTCTTAGCTTAGAGGAGGGGAATTAGTATCTTAAAAGAACAGAGCTATGCTCCAGTGCTGCATGGAAGGGTCCCCCCTCCCCTTCTGTCTCTCTCTTCCACTCCTCCCAGGACGCTGGGTAGAGTGCTGGGATGAGGATTTTAATGTTCTAACTGGGCATGCCTAGTCACTCCTCAGCCAGTGTGGTAAGGCCTGGTATTGAATAGGACCTCATTATCCATGGTTTGCTGTTTCTGGGTTAGGGAATGCACCCAGCCACATCATTGATTCCTCATGGCTTTGTGGCAGTGTGCCACCCTTTAGCAGGGCGGCAGCTGGGCACTGCCCTTAAATTTGCCTCCTTCAGAGTAAGTTGCTAGATATTTAAAAGCTTGGGCCAGGCAGGTGGTGCTTCCTTGAGGGGACCTGTTCCCAAGGGGTCACAAGACACCTTTGACCTGCACTTCTTGTGTCCTCTGGTTCCTTTTCAACCTTTCACCCCGATCGGGTGCACTGCAGAGAAAAATCATTTTTTTGTTCCCAGTTGAACCTAGCCCCACCTTGTGTTTTTGCAGGACATTTATTCCCGTATGCTCCTTTAGAGAATGCTGGAAAGGTTGGGGCCAGGCCTGAGGCATTCTTAAATTCCCATAAATGGAACCAGCTTAAGCTCATGGGATAAGCCTTTTGCTGATAATTGATAGCCTGAGCTGGTTATATTTGCAGCCAGTGTGAGTCAGGCCTCTGGATACTTTCATTATCCTGTAACTTGTGGCATGCACATGTCACTTGGTGTTCTGAAATTATTACCGCTAATGCAAGTCTTACTAATGCCCATTCTCCCCACCCCATATAGTTCCTTCACTTACAAACAGTTTCTCTATCCTCATATGTTGAGTGCTGGAATTGGCTGTCATTGGAGGGCTCTCCTTCAAGACCCAAAGAAGAACGATGCTATGATGAGAATTTGGTGCCTACTTTACTAAGCTTCTCTGAAACTTTTTGTGGAAGACTGGCCGAAGCTACTTTTCTGTTTGATTCCCTGCCTTCCTCGTTGTTATTTTTTGGTATAATTCTTTGAAAGGGATGGGAGCTATAACATTAATTATGTCATCAAGCCCAGGTAGCTTTCTTTGTCTTTTTAACATAATTCTTGTTTTTAACCCCTCCCACTCCTTTGTTTTAAAGCCCATTCAGCTTTACCAAGCTAATACTTGGTAATCAACTGCTTTGATTTTTCCTCATCTAAAATTCTATATTTCCTGTAATGCGAAAGCTAGCTTCCATCATTTTATATATTATTTGTAATTTCTAAATATGCCCTTAGTATGCTCTTGGTTTCATAAGGATACTCTAAGTTGAGTGTGTGCTTAGTGGTAGGAGGTGAGTTGTGATTATTGGCATCCTAACATTAGAATTAACATGCCAGCAGTCTTGATCATAAAGACAGATGTTGCCTTCTAAGAGTGGACTCAGCAGGTCTTCCCCACAATGTGAATTTTGCTATTTTATTTATTGATGTATTTATTTCCCCCATTTTTATGCCATCTCCATCCAAGACTCAAGACTGCAACATAATAAAACAGTAATCCAAACATCATAAAACTACCATTAAAACTCTTAATAAAAACTGTCTCAACCGTCATAATGTTTATAGGCATAATGCCAAGAATTAGAAAACTGCTGTGTGAGTTCTTCAAGCTTGTTTTTCCCTGTTGCTCATCAAACAAAGTGTGGGCTGGGTTATTAAAAAAAATAAACAGTACTGTGTGTTTGTTTGTATATAGATAATCTTTGTTTTATCCTGGGAAGTAGAAGAACAAAGGCCTACTATGATGATGAATAAATGGTTCAGAAGTAAAAGGCATTGTCCTCACAAACATATACACACTAAGAGTTTTCTTTCCTTTCTTCATCTTTCAAAAAAAAGATCAGGAGTAAAAACAGAGTTTAATCAATAGTTGTGTGGACTTGGTCAAAGTTAAACAGCCACGTTAATCTTGGTTTTGTAAATAGGGTTCTGGTCAACATTTGGAGACGAAGGCACGCAGACAGCTAGAACTGTGCCAATCTAAACATTTGAATATTTTTCCTTTCCAAAACAGAATGTGACGATTAGCTGTTTCTGTCCATATTCACAAGTCATTTGTGTACCTTGCTAACATCTACTTGTATGAACATCTTTGTTTAGTTACAAAGCTGTAGATCTGAAAAGGAAACAAATAACTGTTCAGTCTTTCCCCAGCCCTGTATAAACCAGATTGTAGAGGCATTTAGGCATACACAGATTAGTGTGGATAAGAGAACCTCTCTGTGACACAGAGAAGACCAAAATGGTCCAAAGTAACCACCGAGCAGTTTCTTTCAGGAAACTCCATTAAACCAAGCTGCATGCTAATGGAAGGAAATCCATTCCTCAGTGCAGTTGACCAGTGTAGAGCTGATCTGAACCTAGGGAAAGATTCACTTTTCATTCTAGCATAGCATTTCAAACTGCATATCTGGTGAATTGCTGTTTGGGCTTTCAGCACTGGAGCAATTTTTGTCAAAAACAACATTGTCACTGCAACTTGACAGGGTAGCTGCTGGTGAAGCTTCTCCTCTGTTCTGTGAACCTTTAAGACAACTTATTGGGAAGTGCTGGACGCAGCTGGGAGGATGGATTGGAGAGGAGGAGAGGAAGGAAGGCTTTGCTGTCTGAGACATGTTTCTCTCTGCACAGGAGGAGCTGACTAGCACCAGTGTGGAACACATCATAGTCAACCCTAATGCAGCTTATGACAAATTTAAGGACAAGAGAGTGGGTACTAAAGGGCTAGGTAAGTACCTGTTGTCGTAGACACTTAGAGTATGTCCAAGGAAGAACAATAGTTTCAAATTCTCCCCTGAACTAGAAAATGTACCATGAAAAGGTGGTGGTGGTGGTAAACTCTTATAATAATCCACAGAGAGGCTCCAAAGGTCATAATTAAAATTTTCTAATACATCTCTGAATGTTAAAATAACAGTCTGTATTATTTATTGTCCTGTGCATTGTTTGTGTGGCTCTGTATATGCTAAGTATACTTTGTGCAATTTTCCATTACATCTTTTGAGGTCTGTAACTCAAAGGTATCATTGCCTATAGATGTACAAAAGGGACAATACCCACGTGATAAGAGCAGTGGTAATGCATTAGTGACACTGAAATAGATGTATTTGGGTGGATTTTGTTAGTGACGCGAGGACTTGCAAATTATGAATACCAACGTCAGAGTTTATGACCGAGTCAACAGGGCAGCCAGGCATTCCTGCCACAGTGTGACAAGAGGAAATGATAGTAAGTTTAGTCTACAAAGTTTGAGG
Source organism: Liasis olivaceus (assembly GCA_030867105.1). Lineage (NCBI taxonomy): Eukaryota > Metazoa > Chordata > Lepidosauria > Squamata > Pythonidae > Liasis > Liasis olivaceus. Next base: position 136,919,807 of record CM061348.1, read on the forward strand.
GGAAGGGGGGTTAGGAACTCAACTGCTTTAACTTAAATCTATAGAAATATGTGAACCTGGAGCTCATGTGGTCTGAAAATGCAAAATTAAATTTGTTTCTTTTTTTTTGCTTTGTAGATTTCTCTGATCGTATTGGCAAATCCAAAAGAACTGGCTACGAATCTGGAGATTATGAAATTGTAAGTTGTTGACTTGCTTGGACCAATTTGATTGAAAAGGGAGCCTTCCAGTCCAGTTCTGGCTCAGTTATACACACACAAAACAATTAGGTGGCAAGGCAGGGAGAAAAATGCCCGCGCTTTTTTGAAAACATTTCTGTAGAGTCCAGTTTGACCCGGGAGTTGGGATAAGATGGAATTGTACCAGCTGCTCTCCCAAAGTGCTAATCTTACTTTTTTGCCTTTTCCATTAAGTTAGGAGAAGGACCTGGTGTGAAAGAGACCCCTCAGCAGAAATATCAGCGACTGCTGCATGAAGTTCAGGAGTTGACCGCTGAAGTGGAGAAGATCAAGGTAAAAGTCCAAGATAGACAAAGGAGATGTGGCACCTCCTGAGTGGGCCCTCTTGATTTGGATCTACCCATCAGTTTAACCAGGTCCAGGACTTGGTCCATTCCTTAATTTCCATGTGTGTAAAATTAAGTGCTTCCTCAGACAATATTCTTGTGTTAAAGCTGGAGGGGAGGGGAGCTGCTGTCTATTAGACTTTAACACTTGTATTCCTGCTTCCTCAGAACAGTGTAAAGGAGTCCTCAGCGGAGGAGAAACTGACACCAGTTACTCTTGCAAAACAAGTGGCTGGCCTGAAACAACAACTGGTCTCCACCCACCTGGAGAAACTGTTAGGACCAGAGGCGGCCATCAACTTAACGGATCCTGACGGTGCCCTGGCCAAGTAGGTTGTGGTAGGGCTTGGGCTTTCTTCAGGGAGTAGCCTTTTATCCCCAGCTTTTTCAGTCAGACCCTCTGCACTTAAGGGTCTGATGAGACCATGAATGCCACTTTCCAGACAAGCTCAAGATCAGAAATATCTTTTCTTTCTCTCAGGCTCTCTGAGGGGTATATCAGTGTTGTATGCAGTGGGTGGCATCTTAAAACCAAGAACTGAAAGATACAGTGAAGTCATCAAGTCCGGTCCATTACCTTAAACAACTAGAGCTGGGATAGGCAACATGATTACCATGGAAACCAGTATGTCTCTTGGGCACACTACCCCACCATCCTGATTTGGATTTTTTTCATTAAAAAATTAGGCTGGCATGCTTCTGAGTTCACATCTTTATCTCTAAGAATACTTTTGGACTCCACATAGGCTCCAGAAGTATTCTGGGAAATGAAAAATGGTGGATGGCTGCACCCCATCATTTGCTTTGGCAGCGTGTCCACGGAAGACATGACGAGATAAACTAGGATGGTAGGAAACATCCTGGGAGGCCAGAGGGGAAACACCCTCACCACTTTGGGGTAAATGGGTGCAGAGAGTAAGGAAGATGACCTTGATGATGATATGCAGGAACGTATGCTTAAAAATGCTTCAGACCCTTTTGCCTAAGTAAGCATTTTTAAGTCCAGAACAACAAGATAACATTTGGAAACAACTCAGGCAGGTGCCTCACTAATTCACTGAAGTATAAGAGGAGGAGGAAGAGGTGTAGCACAATCAGACTCGCAAGATTCTGTTATTATAGGCAATCTCAATAAAAGTAGTTTTAGCCTTCCTGTGGAGTTGAATTCCTGGTCGGGACTACCTTGTGGGTTCTGACTGGGTGTTTTGTGATTGGCCATTTCCCATCAAGGCAGCGATTTTATGAATAATCAGCATCTTTCCCTGGCAATTCTTTTATGGATGCATCATACTCTGGAAACTCCAAATGCCACCCCACCCCCGGCAAAGTTATCTTTAGCAATCAACATGCAGAGCATTCTTTGCCCATGGTGCAGGCATTTTTTTTGTAAGTGTGAAAACATGGTAGGAGACACAGACCTAAGTCACAGAGCTCTGACATATACTTTAGTTCAGTAACAGTAGTTTAAGAGTAAGGTAGTTTAAGAGTAAGAAGTTGCTATATGATTTATCTATATCTGCTGTATAAGAAGTCAGAAATCATCCTTTTTGTAATTTTTCCTTTTTTCCCTTTTCTTTAATTTTCATCACCTTTGTATTCCTTCTTTAACTCTCTTGTTTTCTACTTTTCTCTTTGATTATTAGTTCTTGTTTTATCTATGCTTTTTATAACTTAATAAAGTTCGTATAAAAAAATAACTAGAACATTTTTTTAAAAAATTGTTAATCTTAGATGCTTTGGAAATAATTGAAACTCTTTCCCTAGCCCAGGGGTGGCAACCTTTGACCCAGAATACTCCTTTATGGGTCCTTTGGACTGTGATTGCTCAAGAAGGATGGCCTGTTTTCTGCCATTTTGAGGCAGGAAAATATAATAATTGTGATAAAAGCCATAAAATAGGCATAATAGTTAAAAAAAAAAATCCCCCCCCCCAACACCCAAGAAGTCCATATTTCTAATTTGGTTTTGCCTGGTTTGCTGCTTCTCACTGCTGCTGGCTTTGCCAGTTAAAATGCTGCCCACCCCTGTCAGAGCCCAAAGCAGTTCAACTGAAATATTTACTTGGGGGGAAGCTGGGGGTGGGAAATCAGTGAAGAGAACTTAGGGTGGTTAAATGTTGTGGTCAAACCAGTTAAAACATTTACTTGTGAACTTTTATTGGAATTCTTGTAAATATTTGTAGACATGACAGCAGTGTATACTTTGCTCGTGTTATTTAGATTTTAAGCTGGGGAGGGGAAGGCACTGAAACTTGTTAATGTATTAATGTTAACACATCTGAAGAACTAGAAACATTAATTACAACTTGGATTTTAAGTTTGACTAATACTGTTCCCATTTGATTGCCCATTTAATATGCATTGTATGTTTTAAAAATGAAAACAAAAGGTTGCATACTGTACGTGTCAGAGGAATGAAATACTCTGTGTTCAAATGCAGACAGGCAGCCACACTACTGATTAGACTTGAAGTCCAAATCTTTTGGAAGCATCATGTTGCTGTGCCCTGCTGTAGGGTGTATAACTATGCCCATCATCTGTGAACTGAAATAAGATAGTTTCTATAGCTGGTGTAATCAGTGAGGGTGCAACCCACCTATGTGCTCTGTAAGAATTCATGGGCTCCTCTGCTTTTTCAGACGTTTGCTTCTTCAACTGGAAGCGGCAAAAACTGCTAAAAGTGTTCCCGCTGGTGGGAAGGGTGCTGCAAAAGCCCCAGCGGGCCCAGAAAATACAGTGACATATGAACTGCATTCTCGACCTGAGCAAGACAAGTTCTCTCAAGCCGCTAAAGTAAGAACGGGAAATGCTTGTTCTCTGGGTCCTCTCTTGAGATTGTGGGAAAATACATTAGAGTAGTGGGATGTGAGGTTTATAGAACAGAGGGGAGTTTAGAAGAAACCTCAGGTGTTGTTTGATCTAAAGGTATCTTTCCCCGGGACCATTCTGGGTGACTAAGGTGGTAGGTTTCTGTGAGCTTATGAACTGTTTTAATGAATAAAAGCTGCACTGATAGGCTAATGTTCATGACTTCACAAACAGCCCACTCTCCAGAATGTTTTTACATCTATAAACAATGTTTTAAAGATGTTGCCATTTTTAAAAAATATTTGTGTCAGTTTAGAGGAGGAATATGTATTTATTTTATTTTTTAATTTAAAAGATTTGTATGGCTGCCCATCTTAAAACACAACTCTGGGTGGCTCACAACAACAGTAAAACCCCAAACTATAAAAATCGTAAAACATAAAACCATAAAACACAACCAAAACCTGGTGCCTCAGTCACTCCCTTGGGGTGCCCCAACAACCAACCCAAAACATCCCCAAACAACCCCCCCACGTTTTCTCTCTCTCTTTCTCTCTCTGTGTTTGTATGTGTGTGTGATATTAAAAACAAAATAAGGCAGATTTAAGGCAAAATAAGGCTTGACAAAATTGACCTCTGAACCAGAATCATTACTACTTCTGCATGGAAACTGTTAAGGCCAGAGCCGGGCTGATATCACCCATGCTAATGCTCTGCCTGCTGCTAAAATACTAAGGTGGCTTTAAGGAGGAAAAGTAACCTTGTGGAATTCCAGACTCTCAGGATTTCTGGGGCTATTTCCTTAGTGCTGGCACTTCGAACACCTTAAAACAGAGCCATGGCTGATCCCATTTCTAGTCAGCTCCATAAAGTTAGTGTACTCAACCCTGAAGCATTTGCTTGTCTCCAGTTAGAAATCCAGGGTGTCTCTTCAGAGACTGCTGAAGGACAGCTTCCAGCAGCAGGAGCTAGCATGACCGTTGGTGAGGGATGCTGGGAGTTTGGTCAGTGATGTTTCAGTGCCACGAGTTCCCACTGCCTGGGCCATTAACCAGCCCTTGGGGGTGTGGGAAAAAACCCCTGTTCTTTGAAGCACCTGCTTCCCGGAAGGTTCACCTCAATCCAGAATGAAATTTTGGGAGTGCTTTGCCGTGCTTGATTCCAAGCTAGCGGAGGTTTGTGGATCAGAAGAGGGGAGTAAAACATCTCTTTGGGGTTTTTGTGCCTTGTCCAGATAGCAGAATTGGAGAAGCGTCTGGCTGAGCTGGAAGCAACAGTTCGTTGTGAACAGGATGTGCAGGTGAGACCTGTGGGGCAGTGGACTGCCAGGTTGCCTGATGAAGATGGGGGTTTTAATGACAGGCTAAGGTTGTAATGATCCCCATAGCCTTATTCATTACTCAATCCTGAGATGAGTTTTCTTTTTCTTTTTCTTTTTCTTTTTCCTCATGGAGAAGCATAGGGAAAAATATTGTATGTCAACAGCTGAAATGCAGCAATGGATGCATTGTGTGAAGAAGAGCTTTCTTTTGTGTGTCCTTCCAGAGCTATCCACTTGCCTTACTGGGTGAATCCTGAGGTCTAGGTATGTTATAGGTGAGGGAGGAACCTTTTAGACTTCAATTTCAATTCAGTTGATTCAATTGATAGGTGGTAGATTCAGGGCAAAAAAAAAAGAAGAAGAAGAAGTGGTTCCTCGCATTGTAAGGATGTTGTGGGGGCCTAGATGGGAGAAAACAGATTCAAACTCACCCCTGGTAAGACTGAGTGGCTGTGGATTTGGGGCCTTCCTGCACTCAGGGAATGTCCATCTTTGGCTCTGGGTGGGGCTGCACTACTCCAAATAGACCTAGTGTGCATCTTAGGGGTCCCCTGGGACTCACAGCTCCAGTTTGACCAGTAGGTCACAGCCATGGCTTGGAGGACCTTTTGACAGCTCTGTCTTATACATCAGTTGCCCCCATTCCTGAACCAGGAGGTCCTACTCACAGTTGCTCATGCCTTAGTCACCATCTGGATTATTGCAATGTGCTCTACCTGGAGCTGCCCTTGAAGACCACTTAGAAGCTTCAACCGGTTCTGAATATGGCAGTGTGAATAGTTATGGAAGCACCTCAGTGCACCTCTGGGACACTACTATTCTGTGAACTGTGCTGGTTCTAGGTGCAGTTCAAAATGCTGGTTGTGATCTTAGAAGCCCTTCAGTGCACAGGATCTGGCTATTTGAGGAACTGTCTGTTGATTGTTTCTGCCTGTCCGATGAGATCTGTGCTCAGGTCCATCTCTTAAACAGTGTGATCTGGTGGGACCCAGGAGATGTGCCTTCTGTGTTGCCATGCCTGTCTATGGAACAGCATCCCCCTGAGGTTTGGATGGCGCCAAACCTGTCTGCCTTTCAGAAGGCTCTTAAGATATGGCATTGATTTGGGAGGTGTTATGCTCATCTTGATTATTCTGCTTGTTTTCAACCGTATGACTTGTGTGTGACATGTTTTATTGTTGGTTTGTAATGCTTTTTAATTTTGATGTTACGGTATTGCATTTTCTTTTTTACCTATACACTGCCCTGAGTTGTAACTAATAGGGAGGAGGGTTAGAAGTGAAATCAACAAACAAACAAATAGATTTGTTCGGCTTATGGAATTCATTGTCATCAGGGATGATAGTGGTCAGTAGCTTCAGTGGCTATATAACAAGATTAGACACATTCTTGGATAATTGGCCCATCTGTAATTAGCTAAATCACATTAATGTATCCCCAGGCAGGGTAAATACAGAAGAGCTATTGCCTGCATGCCCTGTTTGTAATTTTGTAGCTTTGGTTGAGAACTGGAATAATCTAGAGTGGATCTCTGGTTAGACTAGACTACTGTAGACCAGAGGGTGCAGTTCTTTATAGTTATGTGGAAACAAATCCCATTGTGTTCAGTGGGGACTGCTTTGGAACGCATGGTGACTCCTTTGGCCTTCCATTCAGTAGCATTCTAGAAAGGTACTGTAGAAGGATCCAGAAAGTGCAATACCTGGAGCTGGCTTCTAGACTTTCCCATACTAATGTACATGGCCATGAGCAGTTCAGTTTTTGAATCTCTTCCCCAAGTGCAGAAAGAACTGTAGGTTGGACCTCTCTCATCCATAATGGAATAACAGTATTCTCTCAAATTGCCAATACATGTATTCTATAGTCTACACCAGTGTTTCTCAACCTTCCCCAGCCAGCATGGGAGTTAAAGTCCACATATCTTAAAGTTGCCAAGGTTGAGAAACACTGGCCTACATTAAGACAATGGCATAACACTGTACTACAGACTAACATCCTTGTTACAGACTGGGTGGCATTGTATTAAATTATCACCTTTTTCTCTCTCTCTAGAATCCTCTGTCTGTTGGACTGCAGGGTGCTAGCCTAATGGTAAGGCCCTGATTCAGTCTTCTATCCTGAGCCTCTTGGGACTTGGAAGGAATGAAAGGGAATGTCTGCTCTTCAGGAGTAGGCCTGAAGGAAACTTGTATATTGGCTTATGCAGTGGATGATTGCAAAGCCATATTGCGATTGGGAGCTGCTGTACAAAGCCCATGGATGGATGCCTATATAAAATCCTGGAAGAGGGAGGGTGGGAGAAAGGAAGGAATTTTGGAGTGGGAGAATAGATTCTATATTGGGATTTCAGTGAGGCACAGCTGAGGCACATATTTTTAGCCTTTTCAAGATGTTCTAGACCAGGTAGTCCAGACTCGCTATGTGTCTTAGATGCCAAAAAGTCAAGGGACAGAGAAATTGCCAAGAGCCTTTTGGCCTGGCAAAAGTATATTGTTTTCTGATATCATGCAGAAAGTAGCATGAGAGTAAAATGCAATAACCAGTGTTATTGTTTCAGGGGTGTCAAAAATGTGTGTAGAGTGTAGTCAGAAAAGTCAAAATGGTGGCCGTGATGGTGCAGTCCAATCCCTGCCTGTTCTTTATATGGGTTGCATACATGGTGCCCCTAAAAACCAGGTGGACCTTTGACCGCACTGTCATGGCTGTCTTGACATTTTTTTAACCATACCCTGTGGACACCCCTATGTTGTTTAATAGTTAAAAAGGATCTCATCTTTCCTAAATGCTGTGTAGGGGTTGAAAGATCAGGTATAACCTCACATGTTGAATGACCAGCAATTGGTTACATAATCTCAACCGTATCTATATCTCTGGAGATGCAGGCTTCTCACCATGATGTTTGCACGCACACATAGCCAAGGAACCTTACTCCCCTGCCTGAGAGAAGAGGCTGCTGTTATGCTTGCCATTGGCTCTGCAACCTCAGATGGTATTATCAGTCATAAGTACTCAGTGACGAGAGCCAGTTTGGTGTAATGGTAAAAGGCGCCAGGCTAGACACCAGGAGCTGTAGTCCTGTCTAGGCACAAAGCCCACTGGGTGACCTTGGGTCCATCCCTCTCTCTCAGCCCTGGGAAGAAGGCAAGGGCAAATCACTTCTGAAAAACCTTGCCAAGAAAACAGTGGGGTTTTTCAGAAGGCAGTCTCCGACAATCGGACACGATTGAACGGATTTAAAAAACCAAACCAAACCAAACCACTCAGTGGTATAACTGGCTATTGACAAAAAATGATCTTGTTGCTATAAAACAGCAACTCCTCCAAAATATAACACATACACACACACCCAGCCTGTTTTGTTTTCTAAAAATGGCATGAAATGATAAAAAGACGTTTCGGGGCATTGTGACCTGGTGACAGGAGAGAGATCCTTAAATTCAGAACCAAAGCGGATTCTGAAAGGAAAGGGAAAACCAAGGTAAATGTCACGTGAGGCCAAGGGACAGGTAATTGATTAATCAGAGTGCTGTAAGCCAGGGTTCCTCAACCTTGGCAGCTTGAAGATGTGTGGACTTCAACTCCCAGAATTCCACAGCCAGGGTTGAGGAACCCTGCCGTAAGCAGTTAAAGGAGCTTTGGATTTCCATTCTGTGTGTTGTCAACCAAGTGATTTAAACTACTAAATCCCATCCATCCGTAGGAAACGGTGGAGCTCTTGCAGGCCAAAGTCAACGCCTTAGATGTGGCATCTCTGGACCAGGTGGAGGCAAGGCTACAGGTGGGTCTTATTCTAGGGTTTATTTTTTTTCTCTTTTTTAATAATTTTATTAAAAGTTTTAAAAAGGAAGATAAAAACTAATACAAACTAATATAAAGTAAGAAAGAAAAAAGAACAAATCAAAGAGAAAGTTAAAAGTGCAAGAAAGGAAAAAAAGTAAAAAAATAGAAAAGAAAGAAAAAAGATACAAAGTGGCTTCCAATCTTTACAGCAATTACACACACACACACACACACATATAAATAACTTCATTAAATTTTTAAGCAAGAAAGATAAAACTAACGAAAACTAATATTTGAGATAAGGGAAAAAGAAAAGTAAAAAAAGAAAGAAGAAAGCCAAAAGTGCAGGAAAAAAAGAAAGAAAAAATAAATATAAAAAATATAAATATAAAAAATAACTTTTTTTCTCTTATAAACATTAATTAAACTCTTACTCTAAGGTTACAACATAACTTTCATTTTTTCTACCATCTACTATTTTTTCTAATCAAACCCATATATCATAATTTCATTTTTTTCTGTTTCATGCAAAAAGTCCAAAAGGGTTTTCCAATCTTCTCTTTTCTCTAATCAAGGCTGTTAATTTAGCCATCTCAGACAGCTCCACCATCTTCACTATCCACTCTTCCATTGTGGGTAATGTCACATCTTTCTGCCGTTGTGCATATAAAAGATTTGCTGCTGTTACCATATATAATTCCATGAGTTTTTTCCAACTTTTTGTTAATCAGTCCCAGCAGAAATCTCTTTGGCTTCAGTTGCATATTCATCTTTAAAATCTTCTGAATTAATGTATGCATTTTGAATCCACATTTTTTTAGCTTTTTTACATGTCCATCAGGCATGATAAAAAGTCCCCTCTTGTTGTTCACATTTGCAGTATAAATGTGAGGTACCTTTATGCATTTTAGACAATTTTTCTGGTAACAAAAACTAATGATACATCATTTTATAAAAATTCTTTTTAAGATTATAACATAATGTAAATTTCAATCCTTTCATCCACATATTCTCCCATTTTTCCATTTGTATGTTGTAACCAAAATTTTTAGCCCATTTTATCATTTGTTCTTTCACTTGTTCTTCTGGTTCAAATTTCAATAAAAGTTTATACATTTTAGCAATAACATGATCATCATTTGTACATAATTCTGTTTCAAATTCAGTCTTACAGTAATCAAAACCAAAAGTCCTTTTATCTACTTTAAATCTTTCTAATAATTGTACGTAGGAAAACCATTGACATGTATATCCTTCTAATGTCAAATCAATTTTATTTTGAATTCTCCCTGGGAAAATTCTAATACATCACCATAAGTTAACAATTTATGTTTAGTCACAATTTTTCTTGTATAATATGCTTCTTGTGGTGAAAGCCACAAAGGTATTTTCAGATACAACCTGAATTTATATCTATTCCATATTCCCAATATGGCACGTCTGACAAAATGATTTTTAAAATCTACATTAACTTTAGCTTTATCATACCATAAATAACCATGCCACCCAAACCTCAAATCGTGTCCTTCTGGCTCCAATAATCTATTTCTCAGCATCACCCACTCTTTCATCCAAACTAAACAAGCTGCAAAGTATAATTTCAAATCGGGTAAACCCAAAGCTCCTCTTTCTTTTAGCATCTTGTAACACCTTATATTTGACTCGTGGTTTTTTCCCCGCCACACAAATTTAGATATGTCTTTCTGCCATTGTTTAATTGGAACATCAGTTGTCAAAACAGGTATTGTCTGAAAGAAGAATAACGTTCTAGGCAAACATTCATCGTAATCACAGAGATTCTCCCCAATAATGACAATTGTAATTTTTGCCATCTTAACATATCTTTTTTAACTTCATTAGTACAATTATAAATTTACCTCTTTCTTTAAAGTTACAACATGTCTCTCTATAATATGTCCAGTCTCATCATCAAAACCATAAATTGTAAGTTCATTTTTTTCTGGTTTCTGTGAAAAGTCTGTAGGGGGTTACCAGTCAGCAGTAAATGTAAATATTGTCTTTTCTCTAATCAAAGAAGTCAATTTGGCCATCTCAGTGAGTTCCATCATCTTCACCAACCATTCCTCCATTGTAGGTATTGCCGAATCTTTCCATCTTTGTGCATACAATAGTCTTGCTGCAGTTACCATATACAAAAACAAATTCCATGACTTTTTCCAACATACATTGTTTCAAAGGATTTTAAAGATTAATATACAATTGAGGCCAGAGGTCTTTGTTTTGGGACTGATGGACAAACAGTTGGAAAAAGTTATTCAGGGTTTCTCATCGGGCAGAACATTTGGGCTGGTCAGATGGCATTTTGACCTTCTGGTGATACATTCTGGCAAGCTCTCCTAACATCAGTTTTTTTCATTCCTAGAGCGTTTTGGGAAAGGTGAATGAGATTGCTAAGCACAAAGCCACAGTAGAGGATGCAGACACCCAAAGCAAGGTCAGCTTCTGTTTCATCTCTGTAATAGAGCACGTGATAAATCTACAATCCTTTTTTTTTTTAACATGTTCATACATACAGGTAGTTCTCGGGTTACGACCATTCGTTCATTGTTTAAAGTTACGATGGCACTGAACGAATGGTACTTATGACTGGTTCCAGCCATTGCAGTGTCCCCACAGTCATGTGATTGCAATCCAGCACCCGATGCCCGGCTCATGATTACATCATCACAGCGAGCTACAGTCACGTGATTGCAATTTCTGATGTTCCCTGCTGGCTTCCCACAAACAAAATCAAAGGAGAAGCCAGCAGGAAATTGGAAGCTGCGGTCATGTGAGGTCCTCACTTAATGACGGCAACTGGGACTACCAGAATTGCCATTGCTAAATGACGCAGTCATGTAATGCCACGCTTTACGACCATGTCACTTAGTGATGGCAATTCCAGTCTCAATTGCTGTCATAACCCAAGGACTACCTATATTAGGGCTATGCAGAGATCTGGATTCAAAAACACAGTGTGATTCAGAGCATGCGTTGCACCTACCAAGAAAACATGAAAGCAATTGCTTCTTTTCCTGGACTTGAGTGACAGGAAGATGTGTTGGGTGAATTTAAGGGTTTCCCAACAGGTATTAGGTGCGGATCTACACTTGGGTCAAATCATATTTTGCTTTTTGAATCTGGATCTCTGCACAGCCCTGATATATACGTCTGGAATTCAGCAAGGGCAACATTCATTTCTAGCTGCTAATCTAAGTATATGGGGATTTGTACTGCCTGTTACCACTGCAGCAGCTATATCTAAGCCAGATTTTAATTTTAACAGCTTGAAATATTAATCGTCTATTATATCAAGGTCATAGTGGGTCACTATGACCCAAAGCTCATTGGGTCATAGTGACTCTAGATCTTGGTTTCCTGGATTCATTTTGTCAGCTCTGAGAGAGAAAATAGAGCATTTATGACTGCTCTGAGTAAGCCTTGATTCCTTGATTAGGTTCTGCTTACAAGAATTGGAGATTGCAGTCTTATGTGCCCTTAAGATTTCTGAGAAAAAAGAAGGGAGTGGCATGTGACATGGCTTGTTGTCAGACAGGCATGTGCACCAGTTGTTTGCTTAACACTTAATGGCTAGCATTTGATGGTGTGAACTGAAATCTGGATAGCATTATAGCTGAAGCATGACTGAGCAAGACGACTGTTCTGCCTGCTCTTAGATCTGTGATGATTCATTCACTCTCTGGTGCTGCAACCTTCAAGAGCTGAATATATGTGATTTATGCACTAACTATATGTTGGCTAAACGTGGTTAATGCCAACCAGATCGTGAGATCTGAAGGCCAAACTCAGTGAATATTTCTCCTAGGTATGCATACATACATATGTTAACATATGTGTTAGGGAGTTTCAGAAGGTCGAGGCCAGGGCCAGATCGTCACTCAACCCCTCTCCTTGCTCAGGACGTTCCTCTGTCTCCCCTTACAGGTTCATCAGCTCTATGCACTTGTGCAGGAGTGGAGCCCATTGGCTAGTACCCTCCCTGAGGTGGTGCAGCGCCTTGTTGCTGTGCGGCAGTTGCACGAACAAGGTGAGTTCTTGGGCCTGTTTGGATTAGGGCAAGGGCTTCTTATGGCGAGGAGCAGGCTTGAAGTCATGAATGGAAAAAACTCCACCTTCGGGTTTCTTGTTGCCCCGGGGAGCAGTCTAGTGCCGAACAGTCTTTTCTCCAGCTGACTTGGGTTCTTATTGGTTACAGCCATGCAGTTTGGGCAGCTCCTGACTCATTTGGACACTACCCAGCAAATGATTGCTAATTCTCTGAAGGATAATGTAACTCTGCTGACACAGGTAAGACTTAGAGTGCTGGGACTTAGAGCACTGCCGGCGTCACAGTCACTGAGACTTCTACAACCTGATCTGCATGAATGATGCATGCACATCCTTCTACAGGTGAAACATGCTGCTTGTATGTCTCACAGTGTTTAAGAGTAGGGTACAGCTGTTGCACCCACCAAAAGGCGTGCGGAGTTGTTGATCCTATGACTGAGGTCTAGAGGGAATCTTGATATGTAACATTTGCTCTAGATTATATAGTGTCTAGACATTATAATTGTGAAGATAGGTTTAACATTTTCTTAGGAATGTCTCCTGAACATCAGAGGTTAGAGGAACATAGAGGGTAAGATTTCCAAGCAGGGCTGATACCTGGTTTCACGACACTTCTGACTGATGCTGTCGATAGAGTCCTCAGTGGTTCTGCCCCTCCTTACAGAATCATAGAATTTAAGGGGTGAAAGCGACCTTGGAGATAGATCATCTGATCCAACCAGGAATCCACTGTTAGAGCAACCTCTTCCTTGTGGTGGTGGAACTACTGGAGTCCTTCTCATACAGCAGAGGCAGTCAGGTTCCTTTGTGGGCAGCAACGGCAGCTCTCCTTGTCTTGCCAGCTCTGTTTCTTCTCCCAGATGAAGCTCTGTCAGGGTTCCAGAAATATTATAATGATGTTAAAATGATAGGTACAAATATAGTGTTCATCAGTGAATCTGAGGGGTTTTTTATTGTTCCAGGTCATGTCTAAATCCCAACGGGAGGAGCAGAGGATTTGGGTGCCAGTAAATGGGTTAATGTTGGGCTTATTTCCTGACATTCCATGCTCGGCTTAGGCCTTTCCAATGATTATTACAACTAGAATACATAGGTAGATGATGATAGGTGGGTAGGGTAGGGTAGGGTAAGGTAGGGTAGGGTAGGGTAGGGTAGGGTAGAATAGAATAGAATAGAATAGAATAGAATAGAATAGAATAGAATAGAATAGAATAGAATAGAATAGAATAGAATAGAATAGAATAGAGATGATGTTATAGAGCAGAAATTATGCAAAATTTTACAAGTGTTATGAAAAACAAATAAAAAAATAGATGTTTACCCAATTTATTCTATTTGGAGAATGCTGGCATTCTTGCTGCAAAATGTGTTAAATTGGTTCATTAAACCAGTGCCTCTGGTTATTTGATGTCACTACTGCCCTGAAGCATTTGGAGCTTCCAGATTGTAGATACCCTGAAGTAGGTGCTTCTGGGTTCTCACTGTGTATGGTGGTAGGAAGATAAGCCAGCCGAGAGTTTCCCCTTAAAGGTTCAAGTGAATGTGCCTGGCTGTTTCCCCTTCCGGGCTGACAACTCTCCACTCACCCTCTCTCCCTAGGTTCAGAAAGCCATGAAGGAAAATCTAGCTGCTGTTGAGGACAATTTTGCCAGCATCAACGCACGGGTGCAGAAGCTGGCCAAATGAATCTCCTAACTGAAAGGCAGGACAGGAACATTTGCCTGCTCTGTAAACACACACTAATTGCTCTGTCCTTTCCCTACCTTTGTCCCTTTTCTTGCGCATTCATAGCAGGAGTTGAACCTTCATACGGGCCAGAGGACTGAGCGCTTCTCTCTCTCTGTTAAAAGGCAGCTGTGCCCCTCCTCCTTCCAAGGTTTCCCCATCCCTGGGGGGTTGTGGATTGCAGAGGGGAAAGCTACACTCCGACTGGAAGAGAGCTCTGTCCTAGTGAGAGAGTCATCCTTCACCCATCTCTCGGGGAAGGCGCGCTGCCTCTTTGGCCCAGAATGAGGGACCTTTTACACGGAAAGGTGTCTTACCCCCTCAGCATGGAGATGAATTGTGTTGTATAATTATTTTCTGTCATTAAACTCTGATGCTTACTGCTTTGTGCTGCACTGTCTTTTTTTAAAGCTCTGACACGATACAGCCTTACGTGTCTCTTGCCCTCAGATGACTTTGTTGTGCCCTTATCTGCTTTCATCGGGGATTGGACTCTCCTTTGTTACTTCCAGGCCCAGCAGGGGAATCTCTCTACGTATCAGTGGTTGACTTAGCAGCAAGGCTGCGGTCTTGTGCCTGTCTGGGAGCATCTGGTAGGCCAGAGAGGGGGATTCTCCAGCTATGGTCTGAAGTTGGGCTGTGCAAACTTGCCATCTGGCACATGAGGCCTCACATTCTTCTCTTTCCTCTGGGGAAAGCAGCAGCTTCAGGATATCGGGAACGCCTTGGAAGTGGGCCTCTCTCACGTATCAGGAAAGCAAGAAGAGAGCAAAGCTTTTGGCCTGGCAACTACAAATGGGTGCTTTCTTTTGCAGCGTAATGCCGCTGTTCATTTCTGAAGAACCCTCAGAGTGACTTCTAACATACAAAGCAGCAGAAGCAAAGTAAATTTGTTAATCCCAACCACACAGATCACTGCACAAATCAGCCTCCTAAATGTCTGCCTGCCATATGTAGTTTCAGTACCTTCAGCTAAAAAAAGATCCCTAATCTTCCCCCTCATCCCCCCCCCCCCAGTGAAGGCAGTTACCATATAGTATGGAGTATCCCTTAGATCCTGAAATGTAGCGAATGCTTAGAAAAGAAAATGCAGCCACCAGGCGAGTTCAGAGTATTTTGCATGTTTCCATACTTCTGCATAATTTAGTAGTAACGTTAATTTACTGATATATTCTCCCAGAATGATACTCAAGATGATAGATTGAGCTTTGAAAATCAAAGCATTTGGAAAATTTGTTATCAAGTGACTCTACGGGAGAAAGAAGACAGAACCTTTGTCTTGGATCCTGCTGGTCACTTAATGTCACTTCTGATTATCAGAAACAACCCAGGTAGTTTGTTCACTGAACTTTGCCTCCAATTTTCCTTCTAGCAGTATTTTGACATCTAGAAGCCTGCAACTACATTGATCACGTTGCCTTAGTCAAATGTGTGTGTGTGTGGGGGGCTATTTTTGTGTGTGTGGATCAGACTAGTTCATCTCTTGGGGACAGTAATCAATGTAATGCTACCAGGTTTATATATACAAGGTCCTAAGTTCAACAAAGAGACAAGTCTGGGAAATATCCCTGATTGAAATCCAGTACAGTCTATATTGACTCTTGTAAGAGTCCTCCTGCAGCAAAGATCCTTTCTTTTTCACGTTTCATACCTCGAACAAAGATGTTTGAGCAAATGAAAGAAAGTGATGTCCAGTGCAGGGAGGAGAAAGCAAAATTTGATCTTGAGGAACTGCTGAAAATGAGCAGCGAGCATGCCTTCTCTCACATAATCTCTCTCTCTTTCTCAAGAAGCAGGAATATATAGCATTCTTAAGTGTCAAAAAGTCTCCTTTTGGCCCTTTCTGCTAATTTGCTACTGCCACTTCTGGGCTTCTAATGCAAGCTGATTGTTGGCTGATGGATGACAAGAAGGTCTCAGTATAGCCATGATCTCATGAAGTGAGCTCAGGCAAGTTAGTAATACTGGGTTACCTAATGTGCCTGAAGTACCGTTAGTCATGAGGAAAACACTCTGTAATTTAAGGCTAGACCTGAATGAGAACTGGAAGACGCACAACGCAGGGAGGCAGCTGCCGATCTGCAAACAACCTGCTTCTTGTTATTGTGTGATAGTTTTGCCTACCCGATAAGACTGTTTCTTTTAGGCAAGGCGGTTTCAGCCTCTCCCACATCCTAAATGAAGAATATAGTCCTCCTCCAAAGCTAGAAGTTCAGCTGCTCAAAAACAATCGCGTCCAGCTGTTTTAAATACATATTTTAATACTTGATACAAAACACACACCCCCAAAAAATAAACAAATAAGAAACAGTAACTTCAATCTAAGCTTCAAAATATTTTCATCTGTTAAATTAAAAGTCGCTCCCATAGAAAAGCTACAATTCACAATTGTGTATTTTTATTTTTACAAAACAAAATTTAAGCTCAAAAAAGGAAAATAGCTTTTTTCCCCCATTCCTTTTTTTCTTTATACAAAAGAAAGGCCGAAGTTGGTAGGTTGAAGTGCATGGGAAGGGGAGACACAGCACAACCTGTACAGTATCTACACAGTGCTTTTGCATAATGCGTCACGAGTTGCAACCAGACGTGGGACGGGGAAGAGCGGTGGTGTGAAGTATTTTGGTCATTCAGAGATGAGAATTGTAGTGTATGTGTTTGGGGGGTGAGTAGGGGAGCAAGGGAAGGTCGCTCACTCTGGCAAAGGTGGGCCAAGTGTATTTTTGAGCACAAGTTCTTTTAACTCCCCACCCCCACCCCAATATGCTGTGACCTGAGTGTTCTTTTGAGGATTTTTTTTTTTAAAAAGGAAAATACAAGAAAATAATATATAGTCAAGAGTAGGGGTACTTTTGTGTATGGAGGGAGGGTCCGCACGAGACCCTTACAGTCCCAGGGTTCCAGCTGGACTTAAAGAGGAAAGCAGAACAGGCTACGTCACCACTCAGGCTCTGGCGCGTTGTCGCTCTCTTTGAGTAGCATATAAATAGAGGCAGAGAGGCTGCGTTGGGAGCGAGGGAGGGAGGGAGGGAGGGAAGGAATTACTGAACGACTGAAAGAATGACTCCTCCTTGGACTAACGTGGCTTATTTTCCTTATTGCTTTGTACCTTGGCCACTGGGATCAGGACTGAGCTTGCCTGCGTGTGTGAGAGCGCGAGTGTGTGTTTGGCAAGGCAGAGAGAAAAAGCGACTGATTCTTGTACTAAAACCCTGAGCCGGTTCTCACCTGCATGCAGCGCACGCAGGTCTGAGGTAAGGTGGGAAGTGAAAGGGCAGTGCTGTCCCCTTCCAGGAGGACACGGCCCTTGCTACTCCTTGCTGAGGTTTGGGGACCCAACGGTAGGGGGAATCTCACCAGGGGTGGGGAAGACACAAAAGCAAGGGCAGGAGGGGCCTCCTGCGCCACCAAAAAAACTCCTATTTGGAGCATTGCAAACATGGCTTCAAGAAGTGCTATGGGCGTGGCCCTCTTCCTCCCTTAGCCTCTTCCCGACAGCACCCCCCTCCCAAAAAATGCTGAGACCAGAGCTGCACCTTGTGCTTTTAGAGATCCCTCTGGCAAAAGATTCAGGACCCAGGCAAGTGGTGAAGCTAAAACACATTCATGGTCAAGATGCTCAGAGCCATCAGCAACAACCGATCCTCTTGATGGTATTTTCCTCCCCTCCCCCCAGGCTGCACCCGTAGGCTGGGCCCCAGCGATGGAAGGGGGTTGTGGGTGGGGAGAGACAGATGTCCCAAGCTCTCTTTGCTGAAGAATGGACAGTGGTGGAGTCCCCTCAGTTCAGGCAGTGTTATGTGGCCAATTTCCTCCTCCTGTTTTTCACAGGCCGGCCAGGCCGAGGCCGTCGAGCAACAGTGTAGTCAACCTATAAGGGGAAAGGCAAGGAGAGAAACGTTAAGGTGCAATTTACATGTTGGGATGACTGCATCGCTCCTTATCCCTTGCCTTAAAAGGGGGGCATCCTCAGGACCACCCATAACCCCTGAACTCCCCTTCAGTAGCCTTTGGAGTCCCCTGAACTGCCAAAAATCAGGGGTATGTTTTTTCTGCATGTTGAAATAGAAAACACATGAAAACTGTAGCATAAGCCATGAAAGAGACATTCACATTAATTTAAAAACAGGCAAAACACACACACCAAGACTGTAACCCAAATCTTAGGTGAATCCCCTCCCCAAGAAATACTGGCTTGGTCTACTTCACATCATCACCCACCCACCAGAAAAAGTATTTACCAATGGGCTGGACCCTGGATCAACGCTAGGACCCCGAATCCGTGTAGTCTCAGGTCGGGCGCTGGGCCGGACACCACTGCAGAGAATGGACTAATAAGTAACCTCTGAGATATCCCAGGCTTGCTTTAAATTCTACTATCTCTACTCTATGAATCCCACCCCTTCTGGGCACTGATTCTTACCTGCTTTTCCTCCTTCGACCACGGCGGGCTGGTCGCCTTCCAGGAGGGCCCTAGAGAAAGAATGGTTAGAAGGTAAGTGTCAGTTCTGAAGATGTCACCTTCCTAAAGGTACTCTAGAACCACTGCTTGGCCCTGCCAGACAATTTGCCTGATTTGCAATCCTGGCTATGTCAGAACCATTCTACAAGGATCAGTTTACACATTCAACTTAACTAGGTGGTAAAGCTTTCCTAAACTTTTTCATTTCAGTTTGAAGACAAGGTGGGAAAATTTAAGTGTGTGCATAGAGAAACTCATATTTAAGTACTCCCTCGCATAACATATGGACAATATTTGGTAATTTGGCACATCAGGAAGATGGTTATACTAAGTGGTTTATATTTAATATTGTTAGAATGAGGGCAAGTTATTGAAACAGCAACACATACATACCTCCCCCACAGTTTGAAGAGTCCAAAATTCTTCCTGAGTAAGCTTTAGAATAGTCTTTTACTTTAAAACCAAAGTCCTCTAAAGAAGGAGCAATCAAAGGAAACAAAACAATGTTTGGGTTCACACATCACACTAAGCCATAATATCAGTATTATCCCACTAGAAGCAGGTTATGTCCTGCAAGCCCTCTGCTACTTACATCTATAATCTTCCCAATCCCACATGTTCCTAAAATAGCCTTCAACCTATGATCAAATCCCAGAAGATCCCTTTATCAGGAGAGACTGATGGTATTCACCAAATGCATTTTCCCCAATCTATCTATGTCTCAGTGAGATGAAAAACTGCAGTTTTCATTTTCTAAAAGCAACTGGCTCCTTGTTTGACCTCCATATCTGTGCGGGCTCAGCCTTGCATCAGAAGGGCCCAGGCTGGTTGCCAACAGTGCTGACTTTAAAGCCAAGACAGCTGGAGAGGTAGAAAGTGCTAAGAAGATCAGAGGCAATTTGTGCTTTTAGAGTGGAATAAGAATCCAGCTATTCTGGTTTGCAAACAAAGATTTTGCCTTAGTATTTATTATATGTGAATCTTGCTAACTGTAGCTTATTCAACCAATTATGACTGAGAAAACCATGGCTTAGCATGACGTATGAACCTAACCAGTACCATGAAATCATATGGCTATTTGTCTAATACAAGAAAAAACAAAGACACACCATTAAGCACGTTCTGGAGGACTATGGAAAATCTGTTCTTTGCTGGGAATCTCCCTAGTTAAGCAGAGCTGAGTTGAGCCAAAAAGAGCACTTATTGTATATGCTTAAGCATATACACAGATATGTCATGAATTGTTAAGGGGTCCTAAGTATGCATTATTTACACTCTTGCTCTGTAAAGGTAATGTACACCAGTGGCCCACTGGAATGTTACTTAAAAGAAAGCAGCATCTGTCTAGAGCTGATCAAAATCCTAGAAGGGGCTACTCTGCCCTTTAGTGGCCATAACTAGTTGGGAGTGCATATGGCCAGTGTGGGACACAGGCTTCAAATTAGAGTTATCTTTCACCTAAAGAATGGACCAACGCAACTGCTTTGCGGACTAGATCAAAAGGCCATCCTGGTCCAGCACTTGGAGTTTAATGGAGTTATCAACATGGAAGTATCCTCAGAAAGCAAGCTCCTTCCTTTGGACAATTGAGATGATTTCCCTACAATTTCCTTGAACTCCTTCCTTGTTCCATCTAAGCCTTCCCCAACCTGGTACCCTTCAGTCATACTGAGACTACAACCCCTAGAATTCAGACACTTGGCTGAGGATTCTAGGGGATGTAGTTTCCACACATCTAAAGGGTACCAAGTTGGGGAAGGCCATTTCAACACTTCAACGTACCTTTATCTCCTGAACAGCAAATGGACTTGCTTGGTTTTCTGCACTGCTAGCCACCATTTCCCCATTGCAACGCCAGGTGGGATGTGACAGATGTCCTGTGCCCAACTCAGGAAGCTGGCCATTGAAGTGCCGCCTGCCCCGCCCCCGCCCACCACCACGCCGTCCAGTCTTGCTGCCCCGGAGTGGCCCTCGTGGAAGGCTGCTGGCAGAGTCCCCATTCAATTCTTCTGGGCCACGTCTGAGCCGCTTATGGGGCGAGTGGGAACTGCTGGCCTCTTGCCCTGCAGGGGCCTCCTGCTGTCCTTGCCGGGCTGGCTCAAGAGCTCTGGGTGACTCTAAGGCACTTGTGAGGGCAGTGTCCGTGCAAGGGGGCAGGACAGCGTGGTGGCCTGGCTCAGTCTCTGGCACAGGGGGCACGCTGGGCAAGGCTGAGGCTGGAGGTTCACTGGGTAGCACCAGTTTCTCTGGGGCACCGAAGCCAGGGCTTAGCTGGCAAAGAGAGAGAGAGACAGAGACAGAGGAAACATTCATGAGGTCATTTTATCCTCTCTGTAGCATTCAGAGGTTGCTTCTCCAAAAGCTTTTTTGAAGTTACATTTTGTTAAGTGGATTAATATTTGAATGTTTATCTAATATTTGAATGTTATGTTCTATAGAATAGAAATATATTCTATTTCTCAGGGCCCTCTTCCTAAAGGTCACTTCTCTCACATAATCTCTCTCCCAGACATATCACACTCATCAATTGGCTCATCCTGGTCCTTTCTCATCCTTTAACTTCTCAGGGAGCCGATATATTATATTCTCAGGGAGCCAATATCCGGCACCATGGGGTGAGGTATCATCAGTATGCTGATGATACCCAACTATACATCTCCATCCCAGGTGCCTTGGTGACGCTGTGACTGCCCTCTCGTGGTGCCTGGAGGCTGTGGGGGCCTGGATGGGGGACAACAGGCTTCAGCTGAACCCTGGTAAGACGGAGTGGCTGTGGATACGGGGAGCCTCAAGATCTAGGAGCTTGTCATCTTTGGTTCTTGACGGGGTTGCACTACCCCAGACAGACCCGGTGCATAATCTGGGGGTTCTCCTGGACTCATGACTCCTGCTCAAAGAGCAGGTGGCAGTCGTGGCTAGGAGGGCCTTTGCACGACTTCGTGTTGTGCAGCAGTTACGCCCCTTCCTGGATCAGGAGGACCTCCGCACGGTCACTCATGCCCTGGTCACCTCCGGGTTGGACTACTGTAATGCGCTCTACATGGGGCTACCCTTAAAGAGTATCCGGAAGCTACAGCTGGTGCAGAATGCGGTGGCGCGGACAGTTCTTAATGCCCCTAGGAGGGCATGTATAACACCACTGTTGCGTGAGCTGCATTGGTTACCGGTCTGTTTCCAGGTCCAATTCAAGGTGTTGGTCATCATCTTTAAAGCCCTTCATGGCACGGGACCAGGTTATCTGAGGAACCGCCTCGCCCCAGTCATTTCAGCCCGCCCCACTCGGTCCAGCAGAAGGGGCAGGTTACAGACCCCACCAGTCAAGGAATTTCAATTGGTGGGGTCTAGGAAGAGAGCCTTTTCTGCTGCAGCTCCCGCCCTATGGAGCATTCTGCCTCCTGAGGCCCGGTGTGCCCCCTCCCTCATGGCCTTCAGGAAAGGGATCAAATCCTGGCTCTGCCAGAAGGCCTGGGGGCCAGAGGGGGGCCCACACCTGTGGAGATGGCTGGTGGGGTGATGGGTTGTCCCCCCCCCAGCATCTTACAGGTTTTTTAGGGCTAAAATCATAGGAGGTTTTTAGGCCATTTTCAATATATGTTTTTTAATTATTTATAGATTTTATCCATGTTTGGAGGGACCTGTGTTTTTTCTTCTTTTTTTATTATTGTGAGCCGCCCAGAGTCACCCGTTGGGGGAGATGGGTGGCATACAAGTCTGAAAATAAATAAATAACTAAATAAATAAATAGGACAGAGGTCTGGACTTGGACAAAGAATGTCTAACTAGCTCACTTCAATTAAGGGGTACATTTAAATGTGTTTCAAAAGACACTGGTTGTTCAGACTAGGAAAACTGAATCCCAACTGGGAAGGGATAGACCCCAGTTGAGGAATAAGGAGACTCCACTGTCTCACTGCTTCCCCCCCCCCCAAAACAGCTGTTGGGCTCATTTTAATATTTATTTATCTATTTATATGCCCACTACTTTTCCTTCTGAAGTTTAAGTAACATACATGACTTTTCTCTCAAACACACGCTTCCACAAGCTCCATTTTATCATTACAGCCACTTGGTGAGTAAGTCAGACTGAGAGACTGTGCGTGGCTGGCTCAAAATCAGCCAAGAAACTTCAGGGCTGAGTGGTGCTTTGAACCTGGGTTTTCGCACACCTGGCCCTACACTTCTTTGCCACCCCAGCTTTGCACAGCTAGAAGTTCTCCTTGTTGCTGGAAGGCCTCCAGCAACCCTGACTTGCTGACCTGAAGGCTGTGTCTCGAGCCATCACCCTGTCGGGGCCTCACCCCTGGGCCTAGGGGTTCAGGCCTTTGAGCACAATCTATGCAGAATTACAATATGCAAACGTATTATGACGACTACCATTTTATCAATAAAATGTGCTCTTTTATCCCAAGGATGGATTTAGTGAATGAGAGAAGAGCTAAATAGTGCCCACTCAACTACCCTGAGGCTGATAGTGACATCCTGCTTACCTGTAAGCTCTGGAGGAGGCAGGCCAGGGGGTTGGAGCCTGCTAGTAAGGGCAGCTGTCCTTGGAAAAGCTGGATTCCGAGAGGCCCTTGCAAGCTGGGTGGCAGAAGAGGCTGTGGAGCCTGGAGAAGAGGACTTCCAATCACTGAGGGGCCTGAGGCTGGGCTCATTGATGAAAGATCACCTTTGCATGGGCAAAAGCAAGGAGGTTAGCTCTGCTGCTGGCAGACAACTATCAGCACTAATCCCAAATATCTCGAAGGGCACTAGCAGCAAGCCTTTCTACAGCTCTTCTCTCGCCTCCAAGCTCATAGTGAGCATCTGGAAGGTGAGCAGGATTTTGTCTGCTGTCCAATTTTGGCAAGTTCAGAAGGTATCTGAAAAAGACATCTAACAACTGCTCCTGCTTGTAATGGAAGAAATCGGGTATGCATGGCTGAATTCGGGAAATATCCCTTTACAATACTCCTGCACAGGCAGAGGTTGGGGCCAGTAAGCATAACTCTATTCCCTCTCTGCCCAGTCATATCAGCAGGGGAATGCCAAGGGTAGGGAGAAGCAAATTGTTGGCATGTTCACATTGGACAGAACAACTTTCCCAAAACTGTCGCTCTACAGAGGTGTTAAACTACAGGTAGTCCTCGCTTACTGATTACCTTGTTTAACTACTGTTTAAAGTTACAATGGTGTAAAATAAAAAACAATAAAAAAAACTTTGTGACCAGTCCTCGCATTTACAACCATTGCAGCATCCTGTGGTCACGTGATCACCATTCAGGCGCTTCGCAACCAGCATGCATTTATGACTGTTGCAGCATCCTGTGGTCACGTGATTGCCATTTGTGTGCTTCCCAACCAGGTTTTGAGAAGCAAAGTTAATGGAGAATGCGGAAGTAAAATTGCAAGTTGCGGTCACATGATGTCTTGCTTAATGACCGCGGTGATTTACTTAACAACTGTAGGGGAAGTGAAGTCATAAGTCTGTCGCAGTCACATGATTTTCTGTTTAGCAATGACATTGCCGGTCTCAATTGTGGGTGATAATTGAGGACTACCTGTATAACTCCAATTACCTCCTGCCAGGGAGAATCAGGTTGGAGAAAGCTAAGTTTAGAAAGGCAAGAGCAAAACATTAGAATGGTAGGACATCTGTAGGGACAGTCTCTTTCTGTTGAGGGGCTACCATTTGGGCTTTAATATCTTCACCTTCCCAGAAGGTTGGTATTGGTGAAGATAACTATTAACTCACCCAGAAGCGTGGTACTCAGCAGCGGGTTGACAAGCTGGGGCAATATGGGATTCAGCCGCCCGGAGGCACTGGGGGTGCCCTCAGTAGTTGTTGGTGTGGTGTTAGTGGAGGTAGGTGCCACAGGAGTGCTAGCCAGTCCAGTCTGGGATAGGAGGACAGGAGAGGCCTGAGACAGGAGCAGAGCCATCAGGACAAGCCCCCCAGGTGACTTCAGGAGAGGACTCAAAGCTGTTGCTGAGGCTCAGCCATTAAATTTGACCCTAAACAGGGTTTCTGTCCTTTAAAGCAGGTACAGAGTTATTTTAATATCAGTCCTTTCATTATCTAACAACTAGTTCATAACTATAAGGCAAGGTGTCCTTGGAGTCACACATTCTTAATATGTAAAGTCAACAGATCAACATTATCCCAATAGTAGCTGGATATATCCTGTGAAGCCTCTACTAGCTGCAACTATATTCTTCCCAATCCCACACGTTCCTAAGATAGCCTTCAAGCTGGGACCACATCCTTTTAGGGTCCTTTTAACAAGATCCTTTTAACAGGGGAGCCTGAGGGGTGTTCACTAGATGCATTTTCCCCCCAGTCCTTCCACATCTCAGTGAAATGAAAAAGTGCAGCTGTCGACTTCTAAAAGCAACTGCCCCCTTGTTCAACCTTCTTACCTGTGTGGGGCTCGGTCCTGTGTCAGAAGGGCCCAGGCCGGTCGCCAACAGTGCCGAGTTTAAAGCTAGGACAGCTGGAGGGGTGGAAAGTGCTGGGAAGAGCAGGGGCTGCAGAGTTTCGGGCAGGTTGGTGAAGGGCTCCAACAATGGCTCCGTTGTTGCTGCTTCCCTCTGCCCTTCACAAGTTGCCTCTGGCAGCGCCAGCAGTGATGCCAGGAGCCCACTTGGCTGTTGTAGCAAATCCAGGCTGGGCAGCACCAGAGGCAACAAGGGCTGTCCGTCTGGCTCCTCCTGCAGGTTAAGAGGGGGAAGTGGTGTCTCTGGGCCCAAGGTCAGGGAGAAGGGGAAGGAGCCCAGGGGGAGCAGCCCAGGAGGTAGAGCATTCCCAAACGGCAGTGCTTGTTCCTGTGCCAGGAAGGGGAATGGATCGGGGTCTGTGGGCAGCGGACAGCCCACGCCCCCACCTTCCACTGTGCTGGTGGTGACAGTAACGGGGCCGGGTGTGGGAGGGGCTTTGGGAGTCATGAGAGAAGCCAAAGCAGCAGCAGCAGCAGCAGCACCTGGAGGAAAGAAAATGAAGGCATCACAAATCGCGGGACAGTCGCGCCCTTGCCTCAAGGACCTGTTCCCAGAATGCACTGCGCTTTGGGGACGCCATTTGCAAAACCTCCAGGCCAGAGCATGTGCCCAATGCCGTCTGCAGCCAGATTCAGCAATTCACACTCAGGCTCTTACTCCACTTAATCCCTTACACAAGCGTTCAGAATTTCCGTAGGCTTGCGAGCAATGTTTCCACTCTTTTGGGCACCAGGGCTCCTGTACGTTTTAAGCAATATGCAGGGGGCAAAATTGTTCATCATGGTGCGACTTCCCAATACACAGTGCTGGGAAAGGCTGCACCCATTCAATTGCTAAAGGTTCAGGAGCTCTGTCCTTCCCACCCTCCAACCCCAGCTCCTGACAGTTCGCAATTCTGCTTGTGTCATGTCAAACAAGGATAACGATTTAATTCAGAGACCAGTGACATCTTCTGTGACCTATAAATCAGCTCCTGAGGCACCATCATTCAACCATGCAGTCTTGTCTGCTTCTCCTCTGAAAAGGTATCAACTTCTAAGCCAGCCGTCAATAACAGTTTCATCTGTTATGATCTATAGCAGTTTCCTCTATAGATGTTAGCAGGAAATATTTAGATTTCATATAATCACAAGGCTGGCTTGACATTTTATACCAAGCCACCATGTGCTTTGTTTGGGTTGGCAGGTTACTGGCCTCAGCACTGGTTTGTAAAACCATAGTTTTTGGTTTAGCATAGTATGAACCCACTCGACTGTGACTTATTCAGCAAACCTTAGGTAAAACAAAACTGGTTTAGCATAACACATGAATCCAATCAATGTTTGTTTTATACCATAATATAGTTACTAGACCAGTATTGGACAGCTTCTTTTTCTGCATGTTGTTTTCCTGTTCTAATCGTCTCTACTATGAATGTCACTATTCTCCGTTCAGAAGGAAAAAAAAAAAAAGCATTTTCTACGCCTGCTCCCCGATGGAAGGTAGAGGGGGATACAGCAGTCACAAAGGCATGATGTCAATGGAAAGGACTAACCACTCTTCCCCACTGCTAATGGTCCATTCCTCAGTCTATAAGCTTCACTGAAGGGAAGATAAACAATCTAACTGGCACATCTAGTCTGGCAGTGTCAAGCAGCAATTTATCTAATTGCAAAGGACAAGGATTAAACCAAGGCCTTCCTATAATCTGTCGTCTTCTGTACTATTTGCCAAGGTGTAAGCCACACGTACCACAACTGAGTTCAGTTTGAGTAAACTTTCACAGGAATGGGGTATACCACTAACTCACGCTCTCTCTAGCTATTTCTGGCTGTTTTTGCATAACATTAAAGAAAAAAAAAAGGCCTATGTATACATGCCTAATTAATGTGCACCTCTGATTATTCAATGCCCCCACCCGCTCCCTCCATTTCATACATGGCTCTTTAGCCCAAACTTTAACCTACTGTACCATGTGAACCAGAATCTGTAACCTGTGATGTGTCTTGATTACAAATTCAGGTTGCCGTGCACTGAACTTTGCACGAGCAGAAAGGGTCAGATGGCAATGTGGCTCGGGCAGAGCCTTTTGGTTCAGTGGGGAAAAGACCTGCTCTCCAGACCCAGAAAAGGGAGGCAAGACCATCAGGAGGCCTGGCCAAAAAGAGGTGCCATGGGGCCAGCGATTCCCTGCCTTCTCTCTCCTTGAAGAGAAGAGGAAGCAAACGCCCCTGGCCCTCAGACAGCTGTCACTCAGTCTGGAGAAGGGCCAGACTCAAAGGCGACCACCTCCACCTCCATGCACAGACCTACCTGGGGGTCCGTGGGATCCAAGTGGGGAGGTGGGAGGTTTTGGCTGCGGGGGACTCCCTGAGATCTGTTCGGAAGACGCGGAGGCCAGCTGCCCAAAGAGGCTGAGGAGCTGGCTGTTGAAGTCCTGGAAGGGGGGCAAAGAGTTGGGGCTGTCGCCAGCAGGGGCTTGGGGAAGTGGGGGCAGGCTGGGCGTAGGTGAGCTCCCAGGAGGAGCCAGCAGACTGAGCAGGGAGGACAGCGGCTGTACCGGGGTGGCTGAGCTTGGGGGTCCGTTCTTGGCCTCTCCTCCGGGGGGCTGGTCCCGAGGCCAGGGGTGTCGGGTCAATGTCTCCTCAGGATGGGTGACCCCGGCCTGCCCTGTGTGGGAATCTTTGAGCAGGCGCAGGACGGTGGGGGAGCGACGCTGCCGCCGAGGCGTCCGCCCGCCCACCACCGAGAGCAGCAAGCGGTTGGGTAAAGTGCTGGCGGCCAGCTCGTCGGGACGCCCCCTGCTGGCCAGCTGGGCCTTGGCAGCTGCGCTCAACAAACTGCTGGCTGGGAAAGAGCCTGGGCCCTGTGGAGGAAGGAGCAGCAGGCCAGGCGGTCCTTTGCCTTCCGGGGCAGCTCCTAAGGGCACTGAGGGCAGGTTATTGCTGCTTTGGTTGGTTAAGGCGTTGGTCGGGGGTGCTGTGTCCAAGCCGGAGGGCCGGGGAGCCAGGCGGTGTCCAGAGAGGCCCTGCTCGGAGGAGGCGGAGGAGTGCCGGGACCGCTGTGGAGAAGGCTCAGCACTGCCTGCTGACGAGGAAACCGAGGAGAGGCTGGTGGGGGCAGGCGAGCCAGCGGCACTCGCCTGCGACCCTAGAGGGACGGGGCGGCCGCTCCAGGGGCTGCCCTCTTGACCGGACCCAGCTTCGTCCAGCAGGGGGAAGAGAAAACTGCTGGAAGAGTAGGGCCGGGGCGATGCATCTGCGGTGGTCTTGCTGGGCAGGAAGGAACCCCCGGCAGCATTCAGTTCCGATGGGAAGGCTGGGCGGGCACTGCCATTGACGGTGGCTGGCAGACGGCCTGGGAAGACATCCCCAAAGACAGCGTTGTTATGGCGGGGAAAGGAGGAGCTCGGGCCAGACCAGGCACTGCCGTAGCGATCGGAGGGACATTGCAAGGAGAGGTCCGGCCCCTTGGGCAAGCTGGTCGGAGCTTTGTTGGAAAGAGTCTGCTGCAGGCAAGTGCTGGGCCCGGGTGCGGCCGGGTGAGACGGCAGGGTCAGTCCAGCCCCTGGAAATATACGCAAAGATGGTTATTCTCCAAAAGGAAGGACAAGCAGGAAGCCCCAATTTACACCAAGAGGCTGGCTAGCTGATGGGAGGGAATGAGAACACAGCAGGTAAGACAGTAGGTACCAAAAATAATCTAAAACAAAGCTTCCTTTAAACAAGCTAGGACATCCAGGTTCCTCCACTTCAGTAGTAAGATAGAAGAAACAATCTTCACCACATCTCAGATCTTCAGAGGTATATTTGTTTCCAGTTTTAAGGCATGCTTCTTTTTTTACAGTCAGGTGCCGTTACGCCAGTGTTGTCCAAACTTGGCCACTTTAAGATGAGTGGACTTCAACTCCCAGAATTCCTGGCTGGGGAATTCTGGGAGTTGAAGTCCACTCATCTTAAAGTGGCCAAGTTTGGACAACACTGCATTACGCTATTAGCGTGGAGTTATTATCATCAGTGGTATTATCATTGTTTTTACTATTGTTGCTCGTTGGTTTTAATCCTACGTTTGCCACCCAGTGTCACAATTGCAAGATGGGCAGCTGTCTACATTGCTGTATTAAATAAACAAAGACTGATTTCAGAAATAGCCGTACTTCTTTTGCATGTGCCACTGATCTTGGGATGGCAATCAAGAATTCTCACTCAGACTCTTGCCCATCCCAAGCAAGAGGCCAAATGACAAGGACTGCGACAAAGGACAGCCGAAGAGGAGACGTACGCACAGAAAACAAGATCAGCCCATACACCAGACAACACAGTTACCTGGCCCCAGATGTGGCAGGCCCAGCGGTCCACGGCTCTCCATGCTGCGATAAAGTGTGGCCATTGCCACAATTTTCCGCCGGTGATTGCAGAGCTTGGTCATGTCCTGCTCTCCCTTGCTGCCTTCACTCCCAATCACCATTGCTGCCGGGTCGAAGTTGAAAACCTAATCATAACGGGGAAAGGTTTAATGACTGAAGATCCATCTTTCCTCACCTGACAAGGGGTGCTATGGCAGGAATTTGGCCATTCCTCGGTTCTAGTTGGAATCAGGACTGTGGCCGAATATCAGAAACCTCATGTTTCAAGCCCTCATGAGTTCTTCAGAAGGATGTTCCACGGATTTCAGTGGGATTTAAGTTGAGAAGCACAACTTACAGCCCCTGATAATACATGCTGGGTAGTGATAATTTGAACCTGTGTTTAATTTTAATCTAAATGAAATGTAACCCAATTGGGGGATTATCTGGGCTTCACCCATTACTTTTTGGAGTGCAGGCCCCGCAGGCTACTCAGAGACAAAGTGTGATGCTTAGCCTGGAAGAAGTTGCCTTCCCCTGGATGTGAGTATGTACAGGACCCCAAACCGAAGTATTCTACCTTTCTATACAAGTGTGTATTTATAGTAGCTAGCTGCAATAAAAATACAGAACATAAACTGGACCATTAATGAAAGGAGATTAAAACTGACAGGTAAAAGACTAATGAAAGAGCATGTTTTGGTTGGTCTTAGAAAGAACAGGGGTTCAATGTAACTGCTCAAGAACTCCATTCCACAGCCTGGAAAGGAAGCAGAAGGTTCAGTCCTTTTAGCCAGTCAAAAGAGCATGAGAGTGGCAGGTGTGTGTGAGTGCACGTGAACTTTAGAAGAGCCTCTCCCACAGACCTTAATTGCCAGTCTAGCACAAAGACTTGTGAAGCAGAGGTAGCACAGTCTTCCTCAAACTGGTGTCCTCCAGATGTGCTGTAATTCAGTTTCTATGCACTCCCAACCAGCCTAGCCAACAGGAAAGTTTATGGAAGCTGATCCAGTAGACACTTGGAGAGCCCTACAGTAAGGAAAGCTAGGGTGGTAGATCATGTTCTTAGTTGATCTATCACCCGACTAGCAGGAAATATGTCCCAGTGATAAAGCACGTGGTTTGCATGCAAATGTCCCCAGGCTCCATTTGTGCCACCTGCACAAAGACTGAGAAAGACACCTGGCTGAAACTAGAAAACTCTAGTCAGCCAGCTAGAAAACCTAGAAGGACCAAAGTTTGATTTGCTGTAAGAATTTCCTACATTTCTGCTCCCCATGATTAGTCTCTTTTACTTGTGGGGATTTGTTTCCACTTGGGCAAAGCTTGAAAAATTCTACCCCAGATCCCACTCTCAACATCAGGCACTAATCAGCTTCTGCCTTAAGCCCTCTACCTTGTGCACGTTGAGGGGACACTCCAGTCCACACTTGCAAGTGCCGTCTGCCAGCAGATACGCACGAGTCTGCTCCAATGAAGCCAAGCTTGTCCCACTAGGACTAGGAGAAAGAAAAGAGGGACAGCCCAGATTAGCACGAAAGCAGCAGTGGAAAAGAGACGAGAAAGAAATGGCCCCGTGCACAGCTGGAGGCCTACTGTACCTGATGTAGCACACTCTGCCCTCTTCCACCCTGCGCTGCCAGCCCACGGGCACAGGTGTGACTGCTGGGCGCCCACCTCGATCCACACCAGAGCAATCATCGCCGCCATTCATTGTGTTCCCTCAGCGCTTGGGCACCTGGAAGAGCCTGTGGTTATTAGGATGGCAGACACCACAGTGGTTAAAGAGCATTGGGAACAGCAGTAGGAGAGGGTTCCAGCTAGTATTAGTGGGGATGAAAATGTGTATCCTCAGTTCCAAGAGCTCGGGCCTGCTCTAAACTGAAAAGGATGAGGCCTACTTGCACAGGCCCAGCAGCATTGAGGAGCTGTGAAGTCTTAAGGGTTCAGCTACCTTTACAAAAGACATGTGACAGATTTCGCTCTTAGCCATGCTCAAAAACCTGGCGTTTGAAACTGGGTCCCTACCTCTAAGTCTCCCAATTCCCCAGGTAAACCCTTTGGCAGAATAAACAGCTTGTCACTGAGCCTTTCCTATCAGGGAAAGGTGAGATTAGCTCTAGGACTGCAAGAGGCTTTGTGTCATGGGTAAGAGTTATTATTAGCTGAGCCAGGAACAGAATGGCTTCAAGCCAAGCTACACAACCAACAGAATCATACTTAGGGGACTCTACCACTTCAGTTCCAGGTAGGAGGGAGTCCCATTTTCTTTTACAATGGAGTTTTTTTTATAAATAGGATAACAACAACACCTCCCGCCCCCCCATATTTCCCTACTATATCGTACAATCGAAAGTAGTACAGTCATAGAAGAACTCAGCCATAAGATTCTAGGTTGGGGAGAGGCACAAAGATTGTGGCCATCCATGAGAAAGAGAGCAA
The DNA here is from genome assembly GCA_030867105.1 of Liasis olivaceus. Taxonomy (NCBI): domain Eukaryota; kingdom Metazoa; phylum Chordata; class Lepidosauria; order Squamata; family Pythonidae; genus Liasis; species Liasis olivaceus. The sequence goes on from CM061348.1 coordinate 136,951,775, forward strand.
ACAGGTCAGGAGTGGCAGGTGGAGAGAATAAAAGAGAGAGACAGAAGGGTAGCATTCCATGAACTGGGATGCTAGTAGGACATGACTAAATCAGCAGAAGATCTGAAGGGAGTCAGGGAAACAGACTTGCATTATCTAAGCCCCCCACTGCTTGCCCCCCTACCCTCTCCTCCCTCAATTTGCTGGGCAGCTCTGCCCTACTAAACAAAATCAGGAGAGAGCCATGAAATGGCAAACAGCTGGCTGATCCTTTAATCCAGCTCTGCTATGCAGATGGCTCCTACCTGCTCATGGCTGCAAACCTCGCGGCAGGCGATGTTAAGGCTGGGTGTGTTCCCTTGAGGCACTCATAGTCCAGCAGCCTCTCTTCTGAGAATCCAGATGGTGCCCTGTCCAGCAAGCTCACGCCACTCAGCAGCCACACTAGCCTACCCCTGGAAAGGAAGGAGAACATGAAGTTGTGTCTCCTCAAGAGGGAGATAAGGTAGTCTCTCTTGATAGAAAACATCTGCGTCAAATACTTTTTTTTTTTGCTAATATTAGGACACCATTCTAATGTACTGCCATTCCAATTTGGGTTAGCAAAAGTTCTTGTTACTTTAAAATCAATCATACCTTACTATTTGGTGTGGTACCAGGAAGTGATAGATACACACCCAAGGAAAACAAGGCCTACCATTAGGTTCCCAGTTATTATGGAGGATTAAAATCCTAGTTTAAAGAAAAAATATTATTCTCCTTGCCAACTTGAATGTGACTGCAGGGCACTGCTTAAAATACAAGGCAACATGAGAACCCTTGGGGAACTGACCTGGACATACTGATATTGTGCACTACTGGATCACCAACCCTTTCTAATCATAATCTGCACATTCAGCCAAAAGGTAAATCCTTAAGAGACAACAGGCTAGAGACAGTCAACTTGGAACACATCTGATATTTTGGGTAACAGCTCCCATATGCCACACAACCAGTTAACAAGGCCAGTGATCAGAGATTCTGGGTGTTAGTCCAAAGCATCTTGGGGGAAGCACCAGGTTACCTGCTTTTAGACTAGGTTATATCACTGCAGATGAGGGCATAATTTCCCAATATTCTCTTAAATAAACATGCAGAAAAATCCAGGTTCAATCTCTGGCATGTTCAGACAGAAAAATCCTGCCTAAAACGTTGGCAAAACACTACTAGTCCTTGTTGATAATACAGTACTGTACTGGGTTAGTTGGACCAATGACCTGATTAAATGAAAAATAGCTTTCTATATTCCTCCTGGCAAATAAACATTTAACCAATCAGAGGAAAAGGTTTCAGCCCAGACTATTCCCTGTTGCATGCAAAATCCAGAAATCATCCCTAATGATCTGAAATACTCCTCCCTAAGTGCATGACTTTTATAATGACTGGCATAAAATTGAACCAATGGGCCAATTGCCTTGGCTGCACATCCGTATCATATGCTAATTTTTCTTATTCATAAGAGTGGCATTTCCAGGCAGATACAGAGATGCAGACAAGATATTGGGTTTTCCCATGCCACAAAGGAAAGAAGACTCTACAGAAACATGTTGATGGTGGCTGGAGCTTAGGAACGTAAAATTCAGAGAGTATGAGTAATCAAAAGAGGACTGGAGGTTTACAAATACATTCATTTGTTAGTAGCCTACAAAATGCCTGTGGGCTAGTGGTCCATCTGCCTACACACAAACTTGTTAGCCTATACAGACAACTAAGTATCTGCTTTTGAAAAACTCCCTGGCTGATTGCCCAAAGGCAAATCTTAGTCACCTAAAATTATTAGAAGAAATGCTTATTTAGAATCCTGAACATTAGCTGGGAAATCTATACTAATCAAGTTAACCAAGGACTAAACAGGGATACAACGTGTTGTATTTCTCTTCACTGCAGTCATAAAAACTGATTGCAAATGATAGCCCAATTAGAATTAATTACTAATGGGAAAAAAACACAGATTAAGTTCACATATCGTGTTAAGCCAAGATTCCTTTAACCATGGTTACTGCATCAACCACAATTAAGCCAAAGCCAAATGACTCACATTATAGTTTTAGTATACTATGAACCAGATCACAGCGTGAGTTGCTCTAGTGCCTTTAACAGTAGCTTGGCATGCAGAAATCAGCAGAGCTAAGAGTGACCACCTACTAATTCTACAGATCAAGTGAGTGTAAAAAGCATGAGACAGGATCAGCCATTAAAAAGCTGGCAATTCCTGTCACCACTCATGTAGCTGCAGAATTCAGAAATCCAGGGGAAAAATACTAGGAATGGTTAATAGACCAGCTAACACACCGATTGGCCCCTCCCCCTCCATTTACTCACTAATAGAACTAAAGGTAGCCTGGCCTAAAGCAGTATAAAAAACAGATTTCTTATTTCAGATTAGGTGAATGTAGACTATTGTGCCTAAGTCTTTTTCCTTTTGAGGAAACTTATCCAAAGCAATGCTGAAGCAGTAGAAAAAATGAAACATTCCCCTTTCTTTTGAAACCATACTGTGTTCACCTTACTTCTCTATTTTTTACATTTCCAAAATACTACAAACAACAGGGGGAAATTGGAAGGATGCTAATCTTATGCTCCTTAAAGACAGCACTATTGCTGAGACTGGGCCCTGTTGTACTAGGTGCTGCCCTGAGTGAAATTTAACACCTACATCTAAGCGGCTGTCAGCGAGATGGTGGGGAAAGGACAGTTCAGCATCCGAATTAAATGCCCAGGCCTTGTACTCTATGTCATTGGCTAAGGCTTAGGTGGTTCTGGTTCTCCTGCACAGGAATCAACAGTATATAGGTTTACCACATGTAAAAATGTTAGACTTGGCCATAGGTTCTTTGGATATATTCAAGGCATTTGATTCTTTGGAGGGGACTTTTTAAAGCAGTATAGAAAACTATACTGACCCGCAGCAAGAGGGTAAGAAGCCAGATACTGTATGCAAGAACCCCTGTTGCCACAGTGTAATGGAAGCTGGCAATTTACCCAGGATCTTGTAATACTGGGTGGATATCCTCCATCAGGATAATCAAATGTATGCAGCAAAAAGGTTAGACCACCCTCTGACTGTATAACTAAACTCTGATTAACTTTAAACAAGGCTAGCATTGTTTATGTTCTGCGAGGTGTGTTTACCTACTCTAGCTGTTTTCAACAAACATATACAGCACATTTTGAGCAATCAGCTGTACTGGAGAACCAAACCCATTTCTTCTTCTTTTTCTTTTTTGGAAATACTGTACCTGGTGCCTTCCAGTTGTTTTCAACTTCAGCTCCCATGATCCCTAGCCACATGATCAATTGCATGGAATTCTGGGAACTGTAGTCCAAAATATCTGGAGGGCAGCAAGCATGTTCTCTGAAGCCCCCCCAATGCACCCAACATAAATAAATAAAATAAAAATCACAAGACAAACAAGTCAGAGTGAAAGCATATATTGTATCATTAATTATTACTGCCTGGATTCCTACAAGTTAGTCCCCTTCACTAGAATCACTTGCAATCCAAAATGATGAGAATGAATGCTGATTTTAGATAGGAAGTGAGTGTAGCTTTCAAACTTTTTAACAATTACCAAGCGGTTACCCTTCCTCATAAGCAAACTCCTACTGAAGAAGATCAAAGGTACTACCTAGCTTCCAATTTTTTTTTCTAAGGGTAATAGTTGATGCTTAGTTGGGAACAGCCAGAGCAATTCTGTAGTCTGAAGAAAAGGATTCTGAAAGAGAGTTGTGTTCTACTCTGGCCTATCCCAACCTAGTGCCCTCTGGATATGCTGGACCACTATTCCCACCACCCTCTACACATCTAGAGGGAAGACTTTCTGCATAGTCTGCCTCTGACTTGCCTAAATGATCATTAGAAAGTCTATTAATCTTTTTATTTTGGCTTGATATTGAAGGAGCAGCAGTAAATGGTCCTAACCATTTTTGTGGTGACTTTTAACCTTTGAATCTCATTTCTGCTGGGCAAAACCTGCACTGGAGATGAGCCCTCTTCTTTGTTTCTGCACAGTCTGAAAAGCATCAACCCAAGAATGGGAAATACAGAAATCAGTTCCAGGAGATTCCCCTTAGAGGGATCTGTGGGGAAATATAGCTGGGACACGCCACCCTTCTGTTCAGAAGAATTTGTCACCTGCAGTTTGAGACACTGTAAGCAAGGGCTGGAAAACAGCACCGGGTAATGTTCTGGTACTGCCCCTTCTTCCTTGGGCTATGGACCCCCTTAATCCCTGCGGGGGTGGCTTAACTTTTCCCACCACAGCAGTAACTGAACGCCTGGGAGTGGGGTTTGGAGCCCCCCTCCCAAAGAAGAGGGGACATAAGGCCACCAAGCACCCCAACAACCTTTCTCCGTAGCCTTGTGCAGTCGGGTTTAAATGGGAAGCCCCCCCCTCCCCAAAGACATTACTTATTCCCTTTGGTACAGGAAGAGCAGCTTAAGAGGTGGCGGCCAAATCGCCCTTTCCCAGCAGCTCCTCTGAAATGGAAAGGCTCGGCAACTCCGGCAGAAGTTTGAACTGTCAAGAGAAGCTGCAGGGAGAGATCGGCTCGACTCCTGGCACTCGCAACTCCCTCGCCTATGCCGAATGCACCACCGAGCCCGACTTCAGAGAGTGCCCGGGGCCCCCTTTGGCACTTACCTTGGTTCATGGTGCCCCCTCCCCAGCAGCAGCTGCAAGCTCCAACTTGTACTCTCGTCTCTCCCGGGGGCTATGGGTGGTCCCCCACCTGCGGTGGGTGCCGGGTGGGTGCGTGGGTGGGGGGTCAGGGTGCAGGGGATCGCTGGTGCTCTCCACCCCCACCCCCCAGTGCCTATCTCACTCCCTCCCTCCCCCCTGGACTCAGTGCCAGGAAGAGGAGGGGGTAGAGCAAGGGAGCTTCCTCCCTGGCATGCGCACTGGGGGCCGGGTGAGGGTGGAGGTTGGGGAGTGGGGGAACAGCCCTGGGAATTCCGTTCCCAACCTCCTCCGCTCTGCGCTTAGGGCGCAGGAGCTGCGCCTTGCGCGCAGGGCTCGCAGTAAAACCTGGCCCGGGCCCTTTGGGTTGTTTCAAAGTCCCGGTGCGGAAATTGGAGCGGCATGCACGGCAGCAATCTTTTCGCCTGTTGTCTGCGGCCTGCCTGGCTTTGCCTTGCCCCCTAGCTCTTAAGATGCTCGAAAACGAACTGCTTTCCTCAACCCGCGCCTCGAATGGACTCGCAGTGGTTGTGGGTGCCTTTGGAAAGGACTCGGTACCGCAGTGATCTTTTAATGGGAGTCCTACACGACCACCCTTGCTTTGCCCCCTAATGGATAAAATGCGTGTCTATATGCAACCACATTATGTAAAGAGAGGCTACACGACGATGGAAACTCTAGATGGTAAAAGTTATTCTGTGGGGTTTCAAATCTTATCTTTTGCCATGTGAGGAGAGAAATAGAATCCAAAGTTGCCTCTACCACAATGGGTAGAAGCTTCCAAGGAAGAATTAAAAACACTGTTCATACTATTGTAAGTCGCCTGGAATCACAAGTGTGAAATGGGCGGCTATATAATTCAAATCGATCAATCAATATACACCACTTACTAATTTAACCATGATTCACTTGATTAACCCAATTTGTTGTATTTACGTAACTCACTGGACTAAATACATGCATAACAAACTGAGCTTTAAAAAAGGTAATCACATTTTAGCCTAGCCTGTTGTGTGGAGGAAGCCGATGTGTTCTCATTTGGAGAAAGTGGGGGATAGCAGGAGAAAATTCTTGCCTCCATGTCTGTGCTGCTAACTTCCCAGAGGCATCTTACTGACCATGTCACAAACAATCCTCAACAGGTTTCTCACTTGATCCAGCAAAGAAGTTCTTTTTAAGTAACATAAAACATGATTTGTTGGGCCAAACCAAAGTCCCATACAATCCAGCATCCTGTTTTAAACAGCAGCAGAGAAGAAGGATACAAACATTCCCCTGCAGCTTGTATCAGCCTCTGAGACACACTGCTGAGGCAGGCAATAAGCTATTGAGGCAAGTAATAGCCGACAGGGACCTAGTGCAAATAAACTAGCTCCTTTTCTTAAACCCTCTGAATTGATAACTCACTATGTCTTATGGCTGTGCCTTTCAAGGGGTGATGCAAGTGAGGTGTTTCCCCTTCTGGACATGCGCTTTTATCTGAGGCTTCAACAGTGGATATTCTTCAGATGTTTTAATAATCTAGCAATTTAGTAGCACTGTTTAGGGCTCTGGATTTGATTCCCAAAATGTGCTTTGAATACAAGAATATAACACCTCTCTGCAGCTCTTTAAAACAACTGCCTCTTTTCCTGGGATTGCAATCCAGGAAACTTTCCAGAGCACCTTTCTTGGAAACCCATCCAAAGTGCTGCCCATGATCTGTGCGGCATAGACGGGTGGCAAAAGCTGCATGTATTCAGCTACCTGAACCTGAGCAGAATTGGATGTTAAACATAAAAAAGTGGCAATCAAAGTAATACATATCTTATTTATGAAAAATGTAACAAAACAATAGGAAGATATGCAAAATATACAATAAGCAGACGTTGGGATCAGGGAAAGGTTTTCCTCATAAGAGACAACATCTGTCAAGGTTGGATATATAGAGAATTGCGTTGGCATTGGCATACCAGCAAGCATGGTAAATGAAGATTTGTGGTTCTCAGGGATGGAGCAGAAGCTGACAACAGGTTAGGAGTTTTCATATTAAATGATAAAAAGGGAAATTACTTCTACAAGACTTGATGACTTGTGCTCCATAAACCACATCTAAGTCCAATTCACTGTCCTTCACAGGCAGCCAACAACATCCTAACCAAAATAAAAATAATGTCTTACACCAGGGCTGCATTGTATGAGGGTCTCCCATGCAGACATCAAAAGCAATTCTGAACTGCTCTGGGGGGAAGACTGTGGATGAATCGCAACAGAAGCTGACATCTGAGTTGGTCAGTGGTTGTGTTTGTGAACAAATGTCAAAAGATTGACACAGAGTATAGTGCTATATAGGAGAATGTTGGTGGTGGGAAACTAGATCCAGTCATAATCTCAAAGCACTTCAGAGCATATAAACATTCATTAGTAATTTATTCATAACGTGCTTTTTATTAATAACTTTACCGAACCATCTGACGTGCATATAGATTTTCTAATTTTAATGTAGGCCATTACTGTTCCCATTCTGCAAATCTGTAACTATGACTGAAAGAGCCATATTTTAGTGTGGATTTGTATGCTAGAGTCCTAGGCCCAAGTCTATAAAATTTTGCAGTTGTTTGGTAGTGTACACAAGGATTCTTCAGAAGCTCTTGTGGAAGCCCTGAAAGTTCCCTGACAGACAGTTTGCCCACTCTCTACTAAATGTCCCCTTAAGCAACACCGTGGGAGAATGTTGGATGTATGTTGCAGTGAGCTCTTGGATTCCTCAGGGAGATAAAGCTTTGCCAGGGCCGGCTAGCATTTCCTACAAACAGAACGTGAACCTTAGAATGTTTTGCAACTCAGAGCTCTGCTTTCAATGTATTTGCCATGCGAGAAGACACATAGAGGTTTGCTGATGCTACAAAGTTGAGAAACTGAGATTCTGGCTCACACAAGCATAACAATCAAATGAAATATCAAGGTTTTCAAAATTACATTGCCAATACAATAAATTAAATTAAAGGTACTTCCCCAAATTCAGTTTTCATGAAACCTATTTAAGAGGCTTCAATCACTAGATGAATGAAATCCATTAAAGAGTCTAGTATTTTAGCTATTTGATACACAGAGCAGGTGGACTTTTTCTTGTTTAAAATAGTAAGTTGTTTAGTAATCTTATCTGTGTAAAGTTGGAACTAGCCTGGATTATTGTGCCAAGACCAGTTTTGACAAACTTACCAAAAATAGCCTTTTTTTCTGGACTAATATATAGTTGCTATGTGTCCTTATTAGTCTGTTTTAAACTTTTCCCCAGGCATCGGAATGGGCCCCTTCTATGCATGAAATTATGTATGTATATTATCTAAAAATCTGCAAGTATTGTGAGGAAGCAAACTGCACCCCTAAACAAGCATTGTTAGGACTGGGTCTGCTACCTCCTTTCCTTGATTAGGTCTCACTGAGGTAACAAGAGACACAATCCGGATATACACCTTTTCCAGATCCCTTCTCCTTCCCGAGGAACTGCTTGCTTTTTATTTCAAGTGCAATATTTAGGCTTAACCAGCTAAAATGACTGGTTTAAAACGTTCTGATTAAGAGGAATTGCTTATTCACCAGAGAGATTATTTTAAAAAATGAACTCATTTACAAGAGTTGGGCTTTCTGAAATTCACGTGTGGCATCATTAAAAACCAAGGGAGAGAATGCGTTTTCTTCAGAACTCTCATTTTATTCAAAGGCAAATGTAGACAGGCTTATTCCTTTCAAATCCGTGCTATTAATCCAGTATGTTGCACTGATCGGCAGCTCTATTATTTATTTAATTACATTCCAAAAGCCCCCCCCTTTTCAGGTGAGAACAACAACAATAACGGCACAGAGCCACAAGGGGCCAAGTATGCAAGGGCAGTCAAGGCCTTGCCACTGGTTCCCCAGGGAGGACTGGCCCTTTAACCAGGACGGTGGGCGTGGCGTGACGTCATAAAAGATTATCGGGGGCCTCCCAACGTAATTCGGCCTAGTTACTACTGGGAGACTTGGGCACAGGCTCGTTGGAGGAGGGGGAGGGAAAGGAGAAAGGAAACAAGGCAGGCCCAGTAAAGGGGACCTAGGAGGGCCAAGGTCAGGACTCCAGCCTCAGCTCCCGCTGCCGTGACCGCCAACGGTTGCCAGGACATTGCATCATCCCAGCGCATGACTCACCCACTTAAAGACTCGTGACCCTGAAGGGAGGGGGGAAATTTCGGGAGGAGTCATTTCCGGGTGCGACGCGGCAGTATCCACCACAGCGGAGCTGCGTCACGCGCGCTGGAGAAGGCGGGGCGTAGCGAAAGGACGGCGGCGGCCCATTGGGCAGCGGGGGGGGGCTGCCCTCGTTCCGCCAATGGAAAGGTGCGGCGTCGCCAATTGGCCAGATATGGCGCAAGGATTGCGTCATGCGGAGGGGAGGGGCTCGCGTTTAAAGCCGTCTGTAGCCGTCCCGAACGGGAGGAGGGAGGAGGCATTTGGGAGCTGGCCGGAGCCGAGAGCGGAAGACGATGAGCCGCGAGAGGAGAATGAGCCGCAGCCAGCGAGTGGGGGAGAGGATCGCGGGCGAGAAGGGGCCGCGCAGGAAGGTGCGGAGCTGGGAGAGGAGAAGCGCCCGGGGACGCGCTCAAGAAAAGCGGGGCTCGGGCGCCCGGCGGAGGGTTTGGGTGGCCGGAGAAATCCCGGGGCTGTTCGCGGAGCGCCAGAGGAGCGGCTCCGCTTTGTCTTCCCTCCGCCCCGCCGCCCTTCGCTGGGCAGGCAGAGATGCGCGGCGGGGCTGGCGCTCCAAACTGAGCTCCGCTTGCGCGATGCGCGGCGCTTTCGTTTCCCCTGAGCCTGAAACCCTGGCCAGGGTCGGCCGGTCCTTTCCTCTCTCCAGATGTGCCCGGCCGCTGGCTGGAAGGGAGGCGGTCGTTTTCTTCGCCCTTTTCCTGCCAGGTAGCGGCCGCTCACAGGTCCCGGCCTGTGCCTGGGTCGGCTTCCTACCCAGGGAGAGATCAGAGCTCGAGGGGTGCATTTGCTCATTTAACAGGCAATGCATATTTTAAAAAGAAGCGGCTGTAGGGTTTGCATATACTGCATAAAGGCGGGGGAGCGATTGACCCTATTTTCATATTAAGCAAAATTTCATAAGAAGGTATGGGGTGAGTAAGGGGGCGTATTTTAAAATGAATATACAGTGTGTGGAGGATTCCCGCGAGCAACTCCCATTTCCTTCCTAGCCCTTAAGTTTGAGAGTTCGGCGCCCAGATTTCCAGAGTGAGCTTAAGGGCGATAGTTGGGTTTTGTGGTGTAGTCAAACCTTCGGATTTTCCTGGCTTGCTTCATTTCCAACTCCCAGAAGGGAACGCTGATGAGGCTTGTTTTTGCTTCTAAAATAATTTGAAACTGTGGGCACTTGGCCAGCTCTGAGGCTACATCCTTCCCCACAGCTGTACGCTTGCTGTGGCCTGGCGAGTGACCCTGAGGACAGAGCACTTCTTGTAGTGAGCTTTTCTCCTCCCCCCCCCCATTGGAAACGAAATCTTGCCTTGCTGAGAACTTTGGAGGATTTGTCGGAATCTGTTATTAAACTATTGGAGAAGTCTAAGATGGAGGCCCATTTGCCAGTAGGTGAAGACGATGCTACTCCATTTCCCTGCAAAAGTTGGGAAGGTCACCCCCTAGGGTGCTCCGGTTACTTGGAATGCCTGTTTCTCTAGTTCCTCGGGGACCATCCTCCTTCACACACATAAACATACATCTTTCCACTAAGTTGCATAACAGTTCTTGGATCCCTAATTCTCCTAGTTTCTTGCATCACTCGGGGCTGATGAAAACCAGTGGTGCGTCCCTTGTGCCTGCGGTGTTCCTGTGGGGTTCAACGTAGTGTTGCTGCTTTGCTGTTCAACTTGGGGCATTGCAGAAATCTCTCTGGGAGACGCATGGCTAGAATGGAAAGCAGCCCTCCTGGTTCCTACTATGGGTATTAGAGTACAATCCCTCCAGTCTCCCTGTCCATGAAGCTTGTTGGAGGGTGGAGACTCATAGTATGATAGTGAGTGTCCGGTTGTGGGGATGGGAGGAAGATATTTTCATAATCAAATGGTATTTATGTTCTTTGTATTTTGCCAGAAGAGGGCCTCTAACCAAGGCTTAGGAAATTTGGGAAGTGCAGGTTCAGATTCTGGTTCTTACAAGTATAGACATTGTCTACTTTGGTCCTGGTTGCAAGCCTCTGCTCATTTGTGATTTAGCTTTTGGCCACATGCTAATTTGACCTCACCTGCCTCGCAAGGTAGGGATAAAGTGAATGTAACTATTTCTGATGCTGAGTTTAGTGAAGGAAGGGTGGGCTGCAGATGCTGTTTCTCCATCTAGGTCTGCCATTTTCATAAAGGAAATAACTTACTGTGTTGGAAATAATGCTTTTAAAGTAATAAAAAAAAGGTCATGAGTGTGAGGTGAAGGAACATGGCTATTTACAAAGAACCTAAAGGCCTCAATTGCCTTGGCTGCAGCCTAAATAATCATAACACAAAGGGACGTGCCTCTCCCTGGGTAAGAGATTTGTCCAATTCCTGTTATTTAGGAGCATCCAAAGTATGCAGATTTTTTCTGCTGTTTGAAAGAAAGGAGCGAACATGAAGCCTATCTGTATTTGTCAATGAGCTTAAAAGAGGAGGATAATGGTTTGCTGAGCAGCAACAGCTCCCCATTTTAAAGGATAAGGGGAATGAAAGAAATTGGTGAAGGAGATGTGCGGTGCCCCCATTCCACTCTGCTGCCCAGTGTCAAAGGACACTTTTTCTTCGGCTTTCCTTGGATGGGCGTAACAAACAAGTTCATGATATACAGCATCCTCTTTTACAAATAATCACAGGCTTTTCCCTTGTTCTTTCAGCTTCGAACAAAAAATCGCATCCTAATACACCACCACACTTGAAAAGAGGTAAGAATCCAAGAAAAGCAGAGTGCGTGGAGGGAAGCTTGGGAGAATTGTATTGAACTTCAAATAGGTTCATTTTAACGACTTTTCTCCTTCCAGGGTTCAGTAAGTCCCCCCTTCACAGTTCGCTCATTCCTTCCTCGTTATGTATATAATTTTTATTAAAGAAATTTTAAAAGAATAAAAACAATACCAGTTTTGAAAGAAAAAAGTAAGGAAGGTAAAGGAAAGTAATAGGTTAAAAAAGTATGAAGAAAGAAGAGAAAGGAAAGGAAAAGTTATAAAGAACAGCTTCTAATCTTCTTAACAGCAGTTACAAGTACATTTATACCCTCTCTAAGGTTACCATGTAATTTCCTTCTTTTCATAGTCTACCCACCTCAGACCTGTAAATCACAAGTTCATTTTTTTCAGCAAAAAGTCCATAAGGGGTTTCCAGTAACTAATGTAGTTATTGTCCTTTCTCTAATCAAACAAGTCAATTTTGCCATCTCTGCTAACTCTGTCATCTTCACCAGCCATTCTTCTGTTGTGGGTATTTCAGAGTCTTTCTATTTTTGTGCATATCGTAATCTCGCTGCAGTTACCATTTATAACAGCAGTCTTCCATAACCCTTTTCAAATTGTCTGTCCATTAGTTCCAAGAAGAAAAGTTTTGGTTTCAATTGAATATTAATTTTTAAAATTCTTTGTATCACTGTGTATTTGAACCCAAAATTTTCTGACTTTTTTGTAAGTCCACCAGGCACGATAAAATGACCCTTCAAGTTTTCCACATTTCTAACATAAATATTCCTTCCTCATTCCCAAGGCCATGTCTACGTTCCTTCACACTGGGGTAGGCACAGTGAATGCGTTCCCACATTGCAGTACACCAAGGGGGCACAACTTCTTTCAGGTTAAGGGTTATGTTGGGCCTGTGAGTGGCATGCTGGACTCCAAAAACAGCAGGAGGACCCATTAATAAACATTACATTTGATTTCATTCCAGTTCACTTAAATGTCTTTAAAAGTAAATATGCAGGTAGTCCTTGACTTATGACCACAAGGGACCAGAACTTCCATCACTAAATGATGCAGTAATTGAGTTGTGCCTGATTTTACAACCTTTTTGCCATAGTTGTTAAGTAAATCACATGGTTGTTAAAGAAATCCCCATTTACTTAGCTTGTCAGAAGCCCCCTGGGAAGGTTTCAAATGGTAATCATGCGACCCCAGGATGCTGCAACTGTTGTAAATACATGCCAGTTGCCAAACACTCAAATTTTGATCACGTGACTGCAGGGATGCTGCGATGGTTATAAGTGCAAGGGCCGGTCATAAGTCACTTTTTTCAGTGCCGTGATAACTTCAAACAGTCGTTAAACAAATGGTCGTAAGTCGAGGACTGCCCATAGTTAGTATTATTGTTTTTTGACATGTATTTAATCATTGTTCTTTCTGTTACATTAGATAATTACAATTTGGCAATAACTTTTAGAGGTCTCTGGCAATGACAACCAGGCTTTCAGAGGCCAGCTCTGGGACCCCAGCTTTATCCCTTCTGCACTAAGCGTGCTAAGCCAGGAACCATGTCTTATGAACCATAATGGCTAGGTTGTTAATAATAGTCATACAGAGGAATGTACTGGATTATCCTCAGTTAACTCTGCTAAATATGATTGATGTATGAGAAAAGGGAAGTGTGTGGAATGTGTGAACAATAACTTGCTTATATTTGTATAACTGTTTCAGGAATGTCTACCATTGGCTGATCTTCTTTTATTTGTAACCTAAAGAGTGTTATGTTTAGTGAAAAGGTTGAATTTTTTAAAAAAATATTCAATTTCATTCTACCCTTTAAAACTGGTTTCTTTTCAAGGCAGTTGCTGTAGAAATAGTTATGATCTGTTTAGAAGAAACTATAGTCTGAGCTCATAACAAAAATAATGTTATGTTCTTACATACCCAGATGTCAACATAGATTACTTACTGTTCTCTCTTTGACCCCCAACTGATGTATTTATATTGCACAGTATAATCCTCTATCTGTATGATCTACAAATGTTTACATCATCATAAGTAAATGTTGTGGTACTTAAGATGCCTCAAGTCTCTGTTGTTCATAAGGTTATCTGTTGAAGTGTGCCCAGAATGGTGGCTTATTTCATGTAAATTATTTGGGTCAGTGCGGAGGACATACATTTATGTAAATTGAGGACAATGACCACCTGAAGTCTTAAAAACAAAGAGAAAAACCTTTTTTATCTATCAAATTAATAAATAAATGCTTACCGTCCTGGAACAGATAATTGATATGGAGCAATGTAGTTTGTATCTAGAAAGGCATTTTAAAAGAATTACAGTGACTTTAACTGTGGCCCCATCTACTTTATTTCTATTAAACAGTTGTTTCCTTGTGGAAGGCAATATTATGGTGCTTTACACTAAGAATATTAATAACATCATTAGGCTTCTTCCATTGTATATACTAAGATTATTCCAGAACTGGTAATGTATATGTAACTGATAGCTGTAAAATAGACCCAGTTTGGTGCAGGGGTTAAGGTGTTGGACTAGAAACCAGGAGACTGTGAGTTCTAGTCCTCCCATAGGCATGAAAGTCAGCTGGGGACTTTGGGCCAGTCCCTCTCTCTCAACCCAACCCACCTCACAGGGTGGCTAGAAATCAGGGCAATCTGCTCATAAAGCTCCTAGAAACATTCAGTCCAAGTTTTAACTAGACATAGACTTACTTGGCTGGGGAAAGCTTACATAAAAAGGTAGACTTTTTTCAAGATGCCTGAAACTTATCCTAATTGTCTAATATGTTTCAGAGTATATCTTAGAGGAAAAGCTAACTGGGCAGAGAGACTCTATGTGCCGTCTTAATTCCACTGTGCGAGTCTTCACTGCTCAGTTACTTGTTTTGGAAAACCTGCTTGTGAGACTGTTAATTGCCAAATTGGATTCCACAAAAGTGGATGGTGCTTCCTACTCTGAGCATGTCCCAGCTGGCCTGAAGGCCAAGGAGAAAAGAAAAGCTCCGAGTCTGAGACGTAGGAAAGTTTGGCTGGCCCTCCCAGCCTGTCTTGTGATGATGACTCACCTTTTATGGGAGGCTTGGACTTGCTAACCCATTGTTAAGACATCCTGAAAAGTCCCAGCTTATCTCCCTGTGCAGGGTGACTTGAATACAGTATTGAATTCAGAGCTTGAATACAGTATCACAGCAGGTACAGTATATGGAGAATTGCCATTTCCCTGGCTCAGATTTTTTGCCCCATAGTTCATTGGATTGAGGAAAATAAAATTGGTAAGATACATCTGACAGGGGAGCTCTTCATGGTTACGTGGATACATGCTGCATTAACCCTGTACAGTTTTGCTCATATCTACATGATGTAAATATAATTACCTTGTGGAATTGCAACAAGTTTCATTCGTGTACCAAGAGTATTTCACTATGTCGGCAGCCACATTTCTTACCCTGAAAAAGCACCACAAGGTTCAGGACTGGCTTGTCAGGAGATGTGGTCAAGTGAGATGTAAGATGGCCGATGCCACCACTGAACTTATAGTGACTGGTCTCATTGAACTGTTCTGTCTTGCTAATAGGGTCTCGGCCTTTCCCAACCCAGTGCCCTCTCATGCACTGCATTCTGGTTGGTCCTAATAAAAGTGCTGCCCACTGAAGTTTGGATTTGCTTTTTTTCCCCTCATAGCCCATGGGCATTTTCATTGTTGTTATCTTTGTTTTTTTGCTCATAAAAGAATTTACTCTGCCCCATTCGGTTGCTTATCTTCATGGTGCAAAGATGAGCAGATCTGTAGGAGCTTCTTTTGGGAACATGAGAAAGAAGGCTTCCTAACATAAAACATGAGAAAGTCTTCTGTTTGCCCATTGTTGGAAGAGGTTTGAATTAAAATGGAGCTCTGGAGACACTCTTCTTTCTCCCCGAGCAAGCCCAGCCTGCAGAGCTGTGTGGTGATATAGAGAGATGTTACCCAGTTTTCTGACAGCATCCGTAACTTTTTCTTTCAGAAACCGTGTGGCTGTATCTGAACCATGATGGCAGAATCCCTGCCCTTTTCACTGGGCACACCAGTGCCCACCTGGGAATTGGAAGCCTGGTATGAGGACTTGCAGGAAGTGCTGTCCTCGGATGTATCCAACAGGACAGACCCCTCCGTGGGGGGACAGGAGCAGGTGAGTCAAGTGGCTTCTGTCTGATGCTTCCAGAACTGCCAAGTCCTGCACCCAAGTGAGTGATTGGATTCTTTTGTTCTTTTATGGACTGGCTCAACATCACACTATTTTTGTATCCTAAATCTGTATTGGAGGGTTGTAGCCACTGCCTAAAGTGAACAGACATCTTGTAATCCTTTAAAAATGGGCACATTCATTATGGCATAAGACCACCTTCCCCAGTCAGGTGCCCTCCTGGTGTTCCCATAATTAACTGGTCATGCTGGCACAGGTTTGGGGAGTTGTAGTTGAACCTACATCTGGAAGGCAACAGATAAGAGAAGGATGCTCTGTATTTTACTTCATTTAGGATTCGCCCCCTCCGCCAAGTGATGACATGCAGAGCTCTGTTCTGGAGCGCTACAGTTGGTATATTAAACTTTCAGTGTTTCCATTTCTTTCCCAAGTTAAAGTCTCAGTAACGTAAGGCATTATTAGACATATTTCTGTAAAAAACACCTGAGTAATCGTAGCTTTCTCAGGACTTGTAGCCTAAACCTGGGCAGGTATGCTCTGAACCCAGTTGTACCGTTCAGTAGATGTGTATAGGATTCTTTCTGGCTGCCTTCCAGTATAGACTAGTCTGGAAGTAAATTGCATTGAACTCAAATTTGAGTAAGCACGCATAGGATGGTTCTATTAAGTGTTTCATTTGAGCTGCTTCTGATTATTAGTCTTTTCTGCTGTGGCTCCCGCCCTGTGGAACATCATTGGCCTTGTTGGAAGGCCCTCAAAACATGGTTTTGCCGACAAGCTTGGGGATCCCGTGGTAGAGCAGAGCCTGTTAGATGGCTGTATGATAGTTAACTGATGCACTCTTTGTATGCTTTGCAGCCGTTCTGTCTTCTTTCTTGCTTTTATCTTTTTTTAATTTTAATTATGGTTTTTAATGGTTTTTATGTATTTTTATTATGTACACTGCCCAGTCACCGTTTAGATGGGTGGCTATATGAATGTGATAGACAAACAAACAAACAAACAAAATTAAAATGAATTAGGCAAAAGGTGATATTTTAAAATGCACGATGCTAAATTTATAGTACTCATTGGTAGGTCTCGTGTTCAGAAGCAAGGCCTTCAATACTCCCAGTCTTCCAGAAGATGTCTTGACTTGTTAGTGTGGCAGTTAAGGTGTATTGTTTCTTAAACTCAGTGGCACCATCTTAAAAAAAAAAACACGTACTGGCTTAGAGATTCTTTGTGGCTTAGACGTGCATTATTATTCCACAAAGCCCCTGTCAAATAATGCAGTGAAATTTTAATCAGCAAGGGCTGATTTGGGGATATTTCTGTTATAATGAATCAATACCAAATTTTGACACCCTTAATCTGTTTGCAATCTTCTTTCTAACCCCAAGAACACCAGAAAAATGTGGGTGGAGGCAAAGGCTTAATACCAACATGGCTCTAGGTATAAATTGTTATCTTCATTATCTTCCCTGTCAATCACCAACTTGGTTAAATCTGTTTACTGGTAGTTCTGGCAGCATCCAGCTACACTACTAAGGTCGAAACTTGGCATTTTGGAACAGGATCCCTATTTTCTCCAATCACAAGAGCCCTTGCATTGGGAATGTCAGGTAGTTCTTGTTTAGTGATCACAATTGGGACCCACAACTCGATCATTAAGTAAAGCGGTTGCTAAGTGAAACCGTGACACTGCTTATGATCTTACTTCAGCTTTCCTTTGCTTTATAGACCTGCGAATGTAATGTAAATACGAGGATTGGTCACAAAGTTACTTTTTCATCATTGTTTTAACTGTGAATGGTTGCTGTATGAGACAGTCGCTAAACAAAGACTACGTGTACTAGCAAAGCTTCATTGTATCACTAGTTCTTTACATTACATTGCTAGGAAGTAATAGGCATGGCTTGGCTACTCTGCATTTGGGAGGTGTAGTTTTTGCCGTCAGATCTCAGTTGCAAGTTCAGTAACAAAGAGACTTACTATTTCAGCCATTTGGTATCTCCAGTTTGTCTTGGTAGAGTTAATTGAACGGAAGTTGAATATTGTTCCACTTTTGTCTGAGTTAGAACTTACACAACCCAGGGCTCAGTTGTGCTAAATAACTTCTTCTGCTCCACTACTTGATGACTGTATCCAACACTGAGCCAGTTAAACATGCTGTGTGAACAAGGCAACTAAGCAGATGGGGGACTCCATAGTGAGTAGGAGTTGTGAGTTCTAGACTCTTCATAGTTTCTTGGGTTGTGAACTGTAGTTTCCGTGATAGTGTAGGAAACTGTGTTCTGGGTGCAAAGCAGACATTGAGGGGTGCTGTATTCATGTTGTCACAGGTACCAGAACACCTTTTGGAGGCCAAATCCAAAATGCTGCACAGCCAAAATCTTCAGGCTAAATTGGACAGCATTACATGGCTTACCCACCCCTTACCCCAAGGACGGAATAGGTTTTTTCCCACTATAGCCAAACTTGTAAAAAAGAACAGGCAGTAAGGGCAGCCAGCACAAGCTCTTCCAATTAGTTTGATAGCTAAGAACTTTAACTCCACTCTTCAAGTCTTTACATTATATCACATGGGCTATTGGAGATGGAAGCCAACAATATGCACCCTCTCTTAACACATCTCTTGCTCCGTTTCTTTTCAGAAGGAATTTGATGGCTTTGATGGTGCTGCTCTGTTGTGGAACTTGGAGACTTCCAATTCCTTGGAGCTTAATGGGGATGTAGTGGCAGGAAACTATGAGTTGGAGCCTGATCTTGCGGCAGAACTTTTGGAACAACTGAGTGAGGAGCCTCCAGGGCCAGCTGAGTCTGATTCTAGTCATGGCTCTCCTACACAGACCGGCACAGATGATGATGAGGGTATGTCTACTAGCCGGAAGAGGCAGCAGAGCAGACAGCCTCACGGTGGCAAGAGACAGCGTGGCAGAGAGCGGGAGCAGCAGAATGAGCGCAAAGTGGCTGAGTTGACAGCTCATAACGAGTATCTCCAGCAGGAAATAGAGCGCTTGAGTGCTGAGGTGGAAGCTACACGAGCAGCGCTCATCCAGCGGATGGTGAGCCTAAAGACATAACGAGTCTGGAACATTTTCTGAGCTGAAATTTTAGCTATGGACCAAAGTGTGTAGGGCTTCATCCTTTCCAAATGGAGTGACTATGCAGCATACTGAAAAGGAGGGGCCCTTGTTGACACACTAAAGCACATCAGTGCCCTCAACACTTTATTTTGAACTTGAAGCACTCTGAGTAGCAAGTGGACTTCCCTTGCAGAACTGTACTATGTGTAGCCTAGTTATTCTAGGCAAAAAGGAGATCCCGGTCTTTCCTAGAGGCTGACTGCTTTTGGCAGTTGTGGAACTGACTTGTTCTTAGCTATCTGTTCTTGTTCTTGCCAGGAGGTGCAGGGAGGAATGTCTGTATGTATCTCTCTGTGCAATAGTGCTTTGTACTTGTATAATTAACAATAAAATATTTATTTTGTGCCATGTAATCCAACAGTGTGAAGGTTCTAGAACTGTTCATGGTAATAGTGACAAAAAGACTGAAAAAAGGAGAAAATTAAGTGGGATCACAGTTGCTAGCAACTGTCACCAGCAAAATGAGCCTGAAACTTCTTGAGTGCGATCACAGCCCAACAGTTCACTTTTTCTTTTTCCCATTTCCTTCTACCACACTGAGTTGCTTCTGCAGTTCCACCAACTCTGAGACCACAGTGTCCACTTGCTCTTTCGCAGCTCCTTGGGCCTTCGTATGCTTTAGGTAGCTACCCTAGATACAAAACTGGAGTAAATATATGGCAACCTTGATTGAGAGGAAAGTTAAATTCCAAGTTAAAACCAGTATAAGCTAAGATTTTTCCTGGAAACTCAGATGGTATATGTTCCCTTGTATAATTATAATTTCAAAGCAAAAGGGAACAGAAATAATACCGGTCCAAATACAGACTTAAAAGAATATGGAAAATACTGTATTTCTTTCTAACTATAAGGAATAAAATATGGGTGGATAATTAACAAAACATGAATAACCAGCAGGTCTAAAATATTGTATGGCTAGTATATACTAATACACCATTAACAACTATAAGACATTTCACACCCAATTTCTAGTCAACATATATTACTATTAACTTATAAAGATATTTGATTAGCACAACTGAAATCAAATGAAAAAGAAAAGCTATAAAATAACACAATGAAAAATACTGTAAATATGCCTTGTAGAATTTTGATTGCTTTGGGCTACTGGGCATCTTGAGAACAAAATGTGGGTGCTCTCACAAAATGGCTACCCCGGGTAGCGGTGGCTAGTTGCAGAACACCCATTTAACCAGATTAATGAGGTGGTTCTGTACAACAGCCACAGCAGCCTCAATCTCCTTTAGAATTTGTGTGTTCAAGCTACTGTTACTGTCCTATTTCATTTTTGCCCTAATTTGGAAATAGGGTCCCATAGCATGCTAATCTGTAAACTACATTTTACAAATGAGACCAGCTGGGGTCATGCTACATGCTTAGTCCAAAGAAGCAAACATCTTCATTTTGTATGTTACGCAAATTCAGACATAGTGGAACTAGAAAAAGGTTATTGACATAGTCCACTCAATCCCAAAACCTGCAGCATTATTTCGTTTCCCTGTCTTAGAAATAAGTGATACCTAAGTGTGCTGTCCAGCTTGTGTGCAGACAACATGCACCAATAAGCTGTACAGGGTGGCCTAGGCTTAATAACACACTAAGTTTGTTACTAACTTCATCCCCAACACTTCGGAATCCAGCCTTACCTGTTTGGCTGCTCCTTCCTGATGCTCCTTCACTCCCAATGTTTTTTGGATATTTGCAGCTGCTTTTTGCTAGAAGCCAGGGAGGAAGATAAAAAGAAATTAAATGAGCAGCAGCCTTCAACTTTTTAGCATATCTTACTCAGACCCATGCTTCTATGATCACCAAACTGAATTTGCTTCTCTTGACAAGAAAGGAAAAAAATACCATGAGATATTATTACAGTGCAGCTAATTTCAGGAAACAGAAAGAGGGCATACACTGCTCATTAAGCACCATCCATAAAAGGAAGATTGTATTGTGGTGTCACAATATTAAGGTAAAAGGCAGAGATAAAGAGCTATGCGTGTACTGGTGCTGTGTAACTATACAGCACAATCTCAAGGTTTATTTGCAGGGGGAGGTTGAACTTGCAATGTAAGCCAAAAGGGAAAGATCAGCATGGTTAATAAGCCACAGGTACATGTTTCTTGGAAGAAGGATTCAAATTAGTTTAAATTACGGCTATTGCAGTGTAAGAACTATGCAAGGATTCGATCTCTGGAGGAACCCCAGCATCTAAAGAATGCTCGTGGAGAGACCAATAATAATAATAGATTAAATGTATATACCGCCCAACTCCCAGCGACTATGGGCGATTTACAAATTGTTTAAAATAGTAAAAACAAGAAAAACAGTAAGAAACAAAAGAGTAGAGATGGCAGGGTGATAAACTGGGTAGGAGCAAAGGAAAACAACCTGGGTTAAAGGGAGGCTTCAGTCATCCTCAGGCCTTCAAAACTCCTGCAGAGTAGGGGCCATTTGGATCTTGGGGGGAACCTCATTCTGGAAGTTAGGTGCTGCTACAGAGAAGGTCTGCTTCCAGGGTTCCAACAGATAGCATTGCTTAACTGAAGGAACCTGGAGCGTGCCAGCCCCGCCAGATCAAATTGGCCGAGTAGATACCATGGGAGACAGGCGGTCCCTCAAGTACCTAGACCCTATGCCACAAAGGGCTATCAGGATAACAAGTTTTACCTTTGGCTTCAGTGGGAAGTCTTCAAACTGGAAAACAGGAGAAGGGAACAAGAGAAAGACCAGAAAGAGGTAGGAAGGAGAGAAACAGTTAGGTGCTACAGCAGAGGAAGGTCTTTGCAAGCAACCTAGAGCACTCTAAACCAGATTGCCTAACCAAGTACCAAGGAGGAGGAGGACATGGCAGCTGCAGGAGAGGTTTACTAATACTTGGGGCACAGAGCCCATCCCAATCCAGTCAACAGTTTTAATGTAAAATACAATCAAGTCTGGCTGCTCTAACTTGACAGATGAGGAGCTGGAAAATTGAGCCATAGATGCAGAAAAGTATAAGGGGACAGAGGAAGAGAACTGGCTGGCAAAGTAAAGGCTGCAATATCTATTTTCCACCCTTTTGAAAATAAAATACACTTTTCAAGAATATCGGAATGTGTGTTTCCCAAAATGTTTTCAGAGTATGAAAGCATCAAAGGAGTGGCCACCAGCGCAGAAGCCGATTGATCAGTTTATGCTCAATATAGCTATTCCAAGTGTGTCTCCCAGCTGGTAGAAAGCAAGCCCCCCACAGTGATTTGTGGATAGCAGGTAGCTTTCTCTGCAGCAAAGAGAAGAGTAATGAAATAATCACTACTGATCTAGAGTTGATAGACTAAACATGAATGTAAGATTTGGGGGGAAATAAATTAAGACAGCAGCTAACACCTGTAAGCATAAAAACATTTGTGTTTGGTGTGATTTTTTTAAAAACCTTGAGGCCTCTTAAACCTAGCTTGAAGTAAACTGGCTAAAACCACTGGGACTCACTTTTGAGTACAGTAGGTATATCTATATTATTTATTTACTTTACAACACAGTGAAACCTTAGCTATCTGGACCTCAATGTGAGGGATCAAATTCTGTTGAAATCTGCCTCATTCTGTCATCACACAATGACATCAGTTATGCAACCTGTGTTGCTTCAATGACATATGCTTCGATTTACCAGATTTGGGAGAATAACAGCCACCTCCTCCCCCAACCAGTCTGTTAAAATGAGGCTTTGCTGTATCTGTCTGCTGCCCCATCACAAAACTCTGGGAGGCTCAGAATAAATGGATAGACCTGCTTTTCCCTTCAAAGGCTCATTAGAGATGCCAGAATATGGGAAGTAGCAAGAGCCTCTGTTTGAGTGGGCACCTCTCACTCTCTGCTGCTCAATTCACTCATCTCTGTGGCACGTGAGCAATCCCTCTCAATTCTTTGTTCCAAGTCACTGGCTGGCAACGGTGATTCTACAATTCAGCAGTAATGAAATGTTTAGAAAGGAGAGGCTGAGGACACTGGTAAAACAAGGGATGCATCTTCATCCCTGGCTTGCAAAGAGGATGTGCTTTCATCCTTGGTTTTCCAGTAACGATTATGGATGAGTTAGGAGGAATTAGAGAGGAGGCAGTCTTACAACCCAGCAATCAAGAAAAAGGCTTACTTTGTGGGGAAGGTGGTTATGCATTTGGTTCTTGACCACAGCAGCTTTAAGTGCATGCTGCTTGTCAGTTTCTTTCTCATCTTTTAGAGAAAAGACTCATCTGGCTATGTCCTCCAAGCTCATGAAGCTGTGGGGTACAGTTACAATTGGATGCACACATACCAACTATATTAAGCAGCCTAAGAACTGGAGCAGGGATGTCTCCTCTCACTGCAAAAGGCTTCCAAAGAGGTCTAGATGAGTCAGTTCAGCCACTTCTTACCTGTCCTCCACTAAAACGCTTCCGCAAGTTTTCAATTTGTTCAGCCTCCAACTTTTGGAACAAAGGAGTCACCTGGTATGAAATGTAGAAGAACATGAAAAATCTAGGGGGCACTTTGTGACCTAATTACACACATACAGGACTGTGCATTCTAGAGACTTATCATTTGAGTGCTGTACCCGGCATCCTCATTCATAGATTGAATGTAAATGTTTGGAACTCAATGGACAGTGGATGGGTAACATGGCATAATTTAAGGTCCCAACATTGCTATTTCTGTCTGTGTAACCATGAAGCTTTTGTTTAATATTAAACTATTTAGCTTAATATCAAATAATTTACATAACATTATATTTCACAATTAAGCTGGCATCACATTTTGCCAAAATTAAAGACTACAGGACAACACTTAGACTTGGGGAGGCGGGGATTTAAATTGGGGGTTCCCAAACTTCTGCTCATCAACCCTTCGTGAAGTTTCAGATTGTTCATCGACCCCCCCCATCATTTATTATATGAAAATAATTTAATACATACTACTTTAACTAATAGTACTATGAATAATAACAACAACAACAACAACAACAAAAACAACACTGACCCCTTGGATAGTCCCATCGATCCTTGGGGGTCAGTATTGACCACTTTGGAGAATCCTGATTTAAATCATTCTCTGAGCCTGATAGCCACATTTACCAATGGAAGAAACCTTGGCACCATGAAATTAATTTAAACAATAAATGATTTTGAAGTTTTGAAGTTTTGAAGTTTTCCTTTGCAGCATGTGGCTTTATTCACTAGAATACACTGAAGCTATTTTCCTCATTTGTTTCCCACCCTGATCCACACAACAGCCTGTAGGAATTTTTTAGTATGGAACAGCATTTCTTACATGAATCCTGACTGCATCTAAGCTGGTATTTTTATCCTTTTATCTGCTATTTGGGAGAACGGGTCCTCAGCACTGCTTCCGCCATCTACCACATGGTTTCCATCCCACAGCATTTACCGTGCCAATCTGATGTCCAACCGGCAAAGTGCAGACAAAGTCACTGGTCACAACATTGAAGCTGGATGGAATGCACAGCTGGTCCTGGATTGTAGCACTCACACTCGGCATGTAAGGTTGCAACACAACTGACAGCAGGCTTGCAATGTTGACAGCCACCCCTATCACTGTGCTTGCCCGTTTTCTAGGAGAAAAGAAAAAACATTTCTAAAAAGGAAGCAGCAGCAAAGCCAAGAAAATGGTGCAACAGCTTATAGACAAAATTGATCTCTGAAAATAAAACCCAGCTCACAAGCACCAACGCGTGTTTCTTCCCCAATAACAAACCTAATCCAAGTAAGGTATATCACAAAGTTGGGAGGAGAATTCCCTCAGTTGGTTCTGCTTACAGCAGATCATCACAAAATAGCATTTGCCCAGTATCAGAAACTCACTTGTCTGCATCACTGCCTTTGATGCATTTCCAGGGCTCATTGACCTGAAGGTACTGGTTGCCGTGGCGGGCAATATTCAGGATGCTGCGTAAGGCATCACGGATCCTATGAGAGAAAAAGAGCCAAGAGATAAGGTTGTTGAAGCAGGGTAAGGAAGAAAATGGCAGTTTACTCCTCATTTTTGTTGCTGGGAAATACCTGGCACAACTAAGCAGCCCTCCCATGCAAACATGCAGGAAAGCTTTCAGTAAATCACCAGTTGGGCTTTCTCCTTTCAAACTCTCAAGCAGCCACTTACAACAATCTTTGTGGGCAGGCAACTACTAAAGGAATTTGTAAGTTAACCATTTTTGTCCAGATCTGCAAGGCTAACATAGCCAATCTAGTGCAAGGCTTAACTGACCTCATTTTGACATACATGAATTTGACCTCTCAAAACATTCCCAGTTAGTTACAATAATCTCATCTACAGTTTGCTTCCAAAGAAAATGTGTAGGATTCAAGACTGTCTAGAAGAAAAAGTTTTAAGGATTATGGAACCAGCATCCACAAGCATTTAGATATTCAGGTGTTGCTGCTTCACACATTCAGAGCCAATCTGGAGACAATCTGTAGCTCAGATGACTCTCCACAAGCAGAGAGAGGATGGGAACAAGTCTTCCATTTTCCAGAACTTCTACCATTGCAGTTATGCATGCATACCATTCAGGACATGTTTTGTCTAAGCTAGAGATTGCACAGCTCCTAGAGTTACTGGCAGATGCTAGATTTCTAGGACGTACTTGACCTTCTCCAACAACTGATTGTACTGCCGCAGCTCCAGAGTGATGTGAGCCAACAAGCGCTTGTCATCCTGGTTCAAGTTCATAACAGGGACGCAGCCCCCAAAGAATTTGCACACAAAAGTCCCTGCTCTGAAAAAGGAAGCAAAGACAAGGGAGAGAGTTGAGAGGATACACTGAAGTTTGGACATAAGAAATTTACAGAAAGCCAGACTAATTCCTATCTTTTGCTTTCAACTATCACAATCTACCCATATGGGCAACTCTTGGACAGTCAAATAATGAAAGACTTCTACACAAGGCTGTGACTTCATCCATTGGTTACTTGATATTTTGCCTAACCCACATTCTGCAGTTCCCAGCTACGAGCCTGTTCTTGTGCATCTGAATGTCTCACTCCAGGAGGCCCCAGAAAAAGGACATAAACAGAGATTGAAGTAGTGTGGAACTCCAGATTAAAGTGCTCCCCCCCCCCATTTTCTTTTTTTACAGTGCCTCGACTTAGTAAATTCTTATACCAGCCAAAGTAAGTTTCTTTTTTCTTTGTGATTTACCCTTGGAGTCAAGATTTTCCCCACCTCACTCTCAACACACTGTGTTTAGACAAAGTGAAGATTAGCAATGTAACTCCTATGAGCAACATAATGCTTGATGCTTCCTAAAATGGCTTTGCCCCAAAGTATTATTTTTTTAAAGAATGACCAACATTTCATAATGTCAGTACATCTTGTGAGATTTCAACAGTCTCATATATGAACACCAAAATATCACACAATGCTATGTGAGATGTTGATGATCTTGAGAATTGGAGAACCACTTGGGTCATCACACACTACATATGAAATGAGCCTGAAAAAGGAACTGACTTGAAGACACAGTGAAAGAGTGGAAAAAATAACCCTCATGCACATGCAAACACACATAGGCCCTTTTCAATTTCAACCTCTCTTCCTTCCTATTATGCAGCTTCACTTTTTTCCCCCTTCCTAACTCTAGGGCAGCTTTTGCAGTTAGCTAATAAACAGTTTGTCTGAATCTGATTTTTTTTTTTGATACTGCTCTTTAGTTCACACCAGTACCCAAAGCAAAGCCACCACATTATTGTGTTGAATTCACACTATGGACCCACTCTTCTCTTGCCCAGATTTACCTATTGATAAAATTGCCCAGGGTGTTCAGCAGCTCCGAGTTGTTTTTGATCATCAGATCATTCCAAGAGAAGGCACTGTCCTGGCTCTCTGGCCGCAAGTAGAGCAGGTAAAAGCGCCAGATGTCTGCAGGAATACCTGTGTCCTTGGCCATATCCCCAAAAACTCCCACACCACGGCTTTTGGAGAATTTGCCATCCTCATAGTTCAAATATTCTACAGAAAGAAAGAGGGTGACATTAGGAAGTCCATCAGGGTCCCTCTGTCAGAAGAAAGGGAACGGAATTGGTCAACTTTTGATCCCAAGGCACCCAACAAGACTAGGAGCCAGGAATGAAAAAGTGATGTTTGTGGTTAATCTACTCTCCCAGCAATTACCTGTTGCAATTAGATGGTTGACTAGAGTATAATTATCACCAGTGCCCAGCAATGAGCAAGGAAACACAACACTGTGGAAGGGAACATTATCCTTGGCCATGAAGTTATAAAGCTGAATCTGGAGGGAAAGAAGAAAGAGTAAAAACATGGCATAAGGCACATTTCTACCTCCACCTTCTGACAACTCCCTCCCATTCTGTGTAGCCCCAAATGACTAATGATTGTTACAGTGTGTCTTGTGATTATTTTTTTAAAATATGTCTTAAAACAATCAGAGGTACAGTTCTCCTAAAGATATAATAATCTCATGTTACTTGCTGGGGTGAGCTGAAGAACTTAAGACATTTTGGTTCTAAGTATTAAGCGTGCTCAGTGCTCAGAAGAGTTTACGCACTGTGTGATGGAGGATTTGCCTCATTCTCCAGCCACAAATATATTTATATTATACACATTACACAGATATATAAATGAATAACACAGGAAATTTCACAAATATGTACACTTTCATATTATAAATAAAAAAGACAAGGTATTATAAAGATTGTAAAGATGCGTTCCTATGTATTTATATCTATTACCATTATCTTTAATACAGAGAAAGGAATTAGCTTTCAGAAGGAAGTGCCTGGATTGGCCCACCTGTTCTGGGTTCTTCCACCATTTCTCCCACTGGTCAGTGTAATTAGCCGTGATAGACAGATAGCCAATTGGAGCATCAAACCAGACATAGAATACCTATTAAAAGGGGGGGGGGGGCGGGGAGATACACACAGAGATAGAAGATGACCCACAGAGAACAGAAAAGGAAATATTTGCAAAAGCATAAGGAACTGAAATTTGGATTTCGTATCGCACCACTGGCCATTATTTACCATATTTTTCTAAAGGAAGATGATGACCCCTGATTAAAACAACGGGCCTCCTTCCCAAGGAAGAATTTACAGGAAAAACTCGTCTGTACAATATGATACGATTTCCCACCTTGTCCACTGAAGGTTGCCAGTTCCCGCTAAATCTGATTCTGGAGATTTCCCCTCCCAATGCACATACACACGTGATGCATTTATACACGTGGATGCATGTGCGGGGTCCAACATTCTTGGCAAAATGATGAACGCAGCATCGCTCAGCAGACTCTTCTTTTGTACGGATGATCTCATGATGCACTATGAAAGGGGTAGAGCTTGCGGAACAACTCATCAACATTCATCATTTTGCTAAAAGTACTGATTTGGCTCCCACCTCTCCCCGGGACACCTAGTACCCCCACTCCCCAGAAACAAACCAACCAACCAGAACCAGGATGGTGAAATAAATGTTAACAGAATTAAAACTGCTTTTAAAAGACACCCCATTTAAAATTAACTGATACCCAATTTGCACACAGACATGCAAACCATCATTCACTTCCCCTCTCATACACACATCCATTCATCATCCTTCCTTCTTCCAGTAGAAAGAGCAAAAAAAAAAAAAAAAAAAAGAAGGAAAAAACCCAAGATGGTGAGGAGAGAGTATAGCTGCCCTGGGAAAAGAAGGAAGAAAGAGATGAGGAAGGGAAGGATATGACTGGCAGGAAGGGAAACCCACGCACACAAAGGACTGCTGATCTTCTACATTTGGATGTGGAACATCTGCAGTGAGGTAGGAGAAGGGGACTACTTCAGCTTCGCTGAGAGTGAGAACTCTAGAAGACACATCTGAAGTCTAGAGACAGAGATGGCTCTCCCCCATGGACTTCACAAGTGTTTTTCTAGACTCCTCATTCTCAGTGCAGCAGAAGCTAGTTCTCCCTTTCAATAGCATCCACCTCTAGTTTGAAAGAAAAATAAGACAATACCCCACCCGTACCTTAAAGGTAATGGTTGGGAGGAGCTTCAAGTTCCTTTCTGGTAAATACAGTTAGTTCACATTTTGGTATCATTGCTCACACAGAGATTCTTGTCCTTACTTCAAAGCAGATGTTCTGGATAGGCTTTCAGTTCTTTAGGACTGCCATTCACATACTCTCTAACCACTGGCTTGTTAGATGGGGCTTGTGTGAATTGTAATTCCAAACTACTGACACTTGATGGTTAAATATAAGGAAAAACTTCCTGACGGTTAGATCTGTACAACAGTGGAACAGTCTACCTACGGAGGTTGTGAGTTCTCCATCTCTGGAGGTTTTTAAGAAGAGGCTGGACAGTCACCTCTCGGGCATGGTTTAATTGGTTTCCTGCATATTGCAGGGGGTTGGACTAGATGATCCATGTGGTCCCTTCCAACTCCGAAATTCTATGATTCTATGATTCTATAAGTGAAATTTGC
The DNA here is from genome assembly GCA_030867105.1 of Liasis olivaceus. Taxonomy (NCBI): domain Eukaryota; kingdom Metazoa; phylum Chordata; class Lepidosauria; order Squamata; family Pythonidae; genus Liasis; species Liasis olivaceus. Next base: position 136,981,169 of record CM061348.1, read on the forward strand.
ACTTAGTGTGACACTCAATCCCACCAAACAAGATGTCTTTGACTCTCCCTACCCCATTCCTCACCTTATCACGGAAGCCATCAAGCGGAACTGGTGTGCCCCACTTCAGGTCACGAGTGATGCAACGTGGCTTCAGGCCATCGCGGATCCAGGAGCGAGTGATATATCTTGAGTTGGGGGTCCAATCCCCACTGGACTGGGACACAGCCAACCATTTCTCCAGACTGTCTTCTAACTAGTTGTTGAGAAGGAAGAGACAGTAGACAGGATTTCCGGCAATGATATTTCAGGATGTAGCACTCGCCATGATGATAACCGTGTTAGGCAAATAATATCACATCTCTACTTGCATCAATTTTAACATTTTATCTCCTGCACTTCTAGTGCTTATATACTACTCAGACTAACAATTAAAACCAAAATAAAAAAAACAATATTTAAAGACAAACACACCCTCACACACAAAAAGCATTACATGCTCAGTTGTGACAAATACAGATCAGAAAAGTAACCCATTCATGCCTGCCACTTGCAGAGTGGATAGGACAGAATTTTTTCACCTTTTTCTGTTATTTTACCCCTTAAAGTCCCCAAAATATTGGGCTGATTTTTCATAGTTGTCAAATGTGAAATGCTTTACAGAACAAGATGAAAACTTCTGTAAGACTTATGGCACCCATTTTGTCCCCCAAAGCAAAACAAGCTGAAAATTTATATAATACACAAAATAAAATTGGATCCAAAAACTGCACACTGCTGTTTTTTCCAAATGGTCATACAAGTAATCAACACCCATTTCTGCTACTTCCTTCAACTTCTTATAGGGAATACTGACTTAGAAGCCACTGTTAATTCTTCCAATATTGTTTTATCTTATAATGTTTTATCATATCATCACAGCCATATGTACATTGAATGAATGAATGAATGAATGAATGAATAGAACCAACTGAAGAGTTCAGCCCTGCCATTCCAGCAATGTCATGAGACAACTGGCTACCTCTCTCATGCAAACCAGAGCATCCCTTGCAAGAAAGCACACTTAGAGCATGGTGTGTTGGAAATTTCTGGCCTTAGTTATGATTTACTTTCTGATGAACATCATCATGGTCAGCTGCTTGCAACAAATTTGGCCTCTTCTTTTGAAACAATACATGCTTGGTCTCCAGGTGATCCTGGTTGGTCAATCTGACAGAGCTTTATAACCCTACTTTGTATTTGGTTCTTTAGCTTAGTTTAAAGCCTCCCATCTTTGCTGAGTGCCTTACTTCTCACTGCTTTCTGCTGCTTACCTCCTACCACTCATAACCGTTTATCCTTTGGCGTATTTCCATTTTTTAGTACTTCTTAGGCTGATTTACAGTTAAGGATATGTAAGAGTTTTGTTCTCCCTTACAATACAAATACAAATAGAAATACAAATAGAAATACAAATAGAAATACAAATAGAAATACAAATAGAAATAGAAATACAAATACAAATACAAATACAAATACAAATACAATACAAATACTTTGTACCCTTTGTGACTGGCAGACCAACTTGATGATTAAGGTACAAAGGACTCATGATCAGTGCCCACGTATTTTTGTGGTGACAGTTCATATCTTAACCATATCTTGATTGTGCTTGGACCTTGTCATTCTTTCTAGTCTCCTTCCAGTCTCCACTTATACATTAAACTTGGGCTTCTTGATCTATTTGGATTTTATCCAAAAATCTATTTGGATTTTATCCAAGTGATTCTACCCAGTTAATGATAATGTGTTTCATTCCATCTCTTCCTTTTTATTATTTATTAATCCTGTCTATAACTTGCCCTTCTGGAATACACCTGGGATTTTGTGTTTCCTTTATCCTAACATTAGTAATACAGGTAGTCCTCGGTTAACAACCATTTGTTCAGCGACTGTTTGAAGTTACAACAGTGCTGAACAAAGAGTCTTACAACTGGTCCTCAGAGTTGCAGCTGTCACAGCGTCCCCCAAATCACATGATTGCAATTCAGGCACTTGGCAACCAACTTACAATTACGGTGGTTGCAGTGTCCCACGGTCATGATTGCCATTTACACTGCCAGCTTCCCGCAAATAAAGTCAATGGGGAAGCCGGCAGGAGGTCACAAACGGTGATTGTGTGACATCCTGCTTAATGACCACATGGGATTCGCTTAACAACCACAACTGGAACGTCTGGAACTGCCATTGTAAGTCAGCATGGTCATGTGATATTGCGCTTTACGATCATGTTGCTTAGTGATGGAGTTCCCAGTCCCAATTACCATCGTTAATTGAAGACTACCTGTAATCCAGGTAGGAAATGAAATTTTCTATTGCCTTCTTTGGATCAAAGTACCTTGTTCATCTGAAGAGGGGAATTAATTTTCCTGTGCCTGTACCAGGTTAATTATATCCATTATTAATCTTGCCCTTATCAGAACATTACATCATGTGTAACAGAAGGGTGAGGCTATACCTTAGATATGCCTTTATCAGAACTAGTTGTATGCACATATGCTGTTCAGGGCAGTATCTTTCAGTCAAGTTATTTTTTAAGTTATTTGGAGCTTTAGAAGCCTTAAGATTCAGTCAAGGTTTGTCCCCACTCCCCGGTTCTGATGGTAGAAATCATCCCAGTGCACACCATGTCTTTGTCTGTAAACAGGCACCTTGAAAATCATTTTACATATGTCATAAAACTTTAGAATAAGTTCTCCTAGATTGTTAGTCAATATAATTTTAATAAAGTGAACTGTATTGTTGTGTTTGTTGAATATCAACTATCAATATTCAGCAAATGTGTATAACACTTCCATCTATTTCCTGAAGCTGTGGTTTCTGATGAAGACTTTAACTGATGGGCAAATAGTGGGAAAATTATTTGAACCAGTTCCTATAGCATCAACTTAGGGTTAGGGTTGGACCAATTCCAATTTAGAAAGATTCTTCAAAGATAGCTCCAAGTGAAGCCCACTTCAATAATCCAATCAAGGTGTTAATTAAGTCCTATGTCTTCACGATCACGTTAGGCCTCATCAAAGACCGGCTTAACTGGCAGACTATTTTAAACTGGGCAAAGGCAGCTGTGCCTCCAGGTGCAAAGTTGAATCTAGAAATATCTCCCATCTGCTGAATTCTAGAGTTCACTTACTTCTTGAAGAGAAGCACCTCTGTCTGGTCCGGATTCAGTCTTGGTTTATTGGCAGCTCATCACTGCCACCAGATGCTGATTCAAAGAATCACAGAATACCACCTTCTAAAGACAGAAGAACAAGGGACTCACCTTGGGTAGATCCAGGAAGAGATGCTCGGAAGATTTCACCACAGGAGTTCCTTGGCAGATTTTGCACACTGGTTTCTGTCAGAAGGGAAAGAAGAACACATCATGAGATAATTTGTTCAGCAAATTACCTAAACAGAATCACCCCATTTCATAGTAGTATATCTCTGAATCCTAGGAATGCCCTTGTCCTTACATCCTTTCAAGAAAAAACCAGGTTACCTAAGGGACTGCCTCTCCCCCATGACTTCAACCCGTCTCACCCGATCACACAGAGAGGGCATGCTTCAGACCCCTTTGGTAAAAGAGCTCTGACTAGCAGGGTCCAGAAGGCGGGCCTTCTCTGCTGTAGCCCCTGCTCTTTGGAATATTCTGCCCCCGGAGGTGAAACTGGCCCCCTCACTCCTGGCCTTCCAGGGGGCTTTGAAGACTTGGTTCTGCCACTTGGCCTGGGGTGGGGAGAGAAGACATCAAGCGTGGGGATGGCTGGCCCCATAGCGGCCTGCTGTCTTCAGCCCCAGATCTATCATCTTCTTGGACTTTCTCCTTTTTTAGTAATGTTGTGTTTAAATTTTTAGGTTTTATGTATTTATATATATTTATGGTTTTAATGTTTTGTGTGAGCCGCCCATAGTGCCCCACTGGGGGGACATGAGCAGGGAGAAATTTAATTAATTAATTAATGCCAACTGTCCAGAAGAAAGACTATGCTACACAGAGACTGCTCCCATCAAACACTGCAATATTTTGCAGTTAGGCCCATGAACCAAAGCTAGAATTTAGCAGCAGATGCAGGCAGGGCAAAAGGAAATGGCATTTTATTTTAAAATCCTGGAATTGGGAGAAGCACAACACAGGCATGTCTCTCTTGCCTTGTTACACACTTCTCCCTCTCACAGCATTTTAAATACAAATTTGAACACTTTTCTTATACATGGATAAACCTTGCCGTCAAATGGCCAATGCAAACAAGAGAGAGGAAATTAAAAACAATGGCAGAGGGGAACACCCTGATGGGTTTTAATGGTCAGGAAATTGAGCTATCAGTAACAATTAAGGACAGTGCAAAAGAGTCAAGACTTGTCATAGATAGTAAAAAATTCAGACGCTGCCTGCTTGTGGTCAGGTAAAAGGTCAATTTTAACTGAGCTCCCTCTAAGAGACTTAACCTCTTAGGTATCTCTTAAGTGGAGTGGGGAGGATCCAATAATGTTGAGGTTGTGTTAAAATAGAAGTGGAAAAGCAGGGAGGGAAAATCAAGTGAAGAACAACAAGAAGGAAGTTAAATATGGGAGTATGCTTGTCCTTTTCTAAAACTGTAGATGGTCATGAGGAAATACAGCAATATAAGTAGCACAGCAAACAAAGGAAAAAGAGAAACAAGGGAAAATAAGAAGAGAATGTTCTTTTTAAAGCTACAATAGCAAAAATAAAATGCAACAAATCTAACAGCATAAAAGAGACAAAAATAGAACATTTCTACAACAGTGTTAATATCTCATATCCTGAGGGGAGACTGGACATCAGTGTGAATAAAAGTAATCCTATTTACTGTATTGCAAGGTCCAAAAATTTAAGACAAATGCATCACTTGCTTATATCTGACTTTCCCTTTGATTGCAGCATGCTGGATTCCCCAGCCACGAGAGAGATGTAAATAATTGAGTTGTGAATGAAGATATACCTGATATTTAATGATATGGATTCATTAGACAAATTAAGGCAAGACTTGGCTTGTACAATGAGGACAATAATGCTGACTTCTGATTTGTCATAAGGAAAGCACATGGTCTAAGTATTGTATAAGCAACAGGGCATACATTCTATTAAGGTAGGTTTTCTTTAACCACGGTTTACTAAATAAGTCACAATTGACTAGGCTCAATAACTTATTGTCATAAACCATGGTTTACAAATCACAGCATCTGGCTAAACCAAAATTAAACATTGCAAGATGGTTTAGTGTATTATCATGGGAGAATTTTTCAAAGGCTGAGAAGGGAACATGAACTAGAATAATGGGATTGTGCTCAGGAAAGGGAGAGAAGAACTTATCTAGTTTAATGGAGTCTCAGTAAAACAGATTACTCGGATTCCATCAACTTTTATAGGAAAAAGAGCCCACTCTGAAGATCAGGTTCAGGCTTGTGTAAATGTTTCAACAACAGTACCTTAAGTTCAGTGGCATTTATGAGTCTGCCGCATTTGTCACACTGATCTCCACGGGCTTCTTCATAGTTACAGAAAGGGCAGATGCCTTCCACAAAGCGGTCTGCTAGGAATCTTACACATTTCTCACACTTCAACTGATCCACGGTCTCTGTCAGAAGATAGTTGCGCTCCAGCAACTGTTGGAAGATGCCTTGCGCTATTCTGAACAGTTAAAGAAGGGGAGATGTAAGGAACAGCTTCCAATCTTCATACACCCAAATATTTTTTAAAGTATAAAGGGTAGCTTGGAAACATGAATGCCTGTTGACAGCAAAGCATTGCTTGTCTTTAATTTGTCTCCGTTTCCAAAGAATGTTGGCATGTCTATTTCATTTGTACTTTCTGAATTTTTTTTAGTATAGTGGTAGGCAGGCAGGTAGGCAGGCAAAGCAGCTCATGCCCTGAAAACAAAATGACTCATTGTGGTCTTACCGTGGTCTTATTCCATGCAGATGTATATCTAGCAGCGCATATTGGCCTGCAATGTATAATTCCATGGCTCTGTTGTTAATTGCCCGTGAGTGGATGAGTGCCTCTCAGCGTATAGCAGAGCACAATAACATCTGGATTTAGTACTGAGCCCTGGCTCATTTTAATTAAGCTGTTTATCTGCGTCCCAAAGATGTGGCCAATGTTGACATGGTGGAATTCAAAGCAAGGCGCTAAGTTAAAATGACAACATGACTATCTCAATAATACAAGCAATGATGGGTAACTGAATGCTCTCCACATGTTCTGGAATGCAACTCTCAGCCACTGCAGCCAGTAGCCAAGTAATCTAAAATATATGAAGGGCAATAGATTGGCTGCTCCTTGAAAACAAGTAAATCTGATCAATGTCTGGATTTCTATAACCTGGTTCATACCTAATGGTAATATGGGTTGTTCTGGGTTTAGAATGATGAGTGAATCAGATCAAAGAAATCCAAAGACTGATCAAGTTGATTTATATTCAAGAAACATGGGTTAATTGTTTTTGGCTTAGTATAACTATGGCCTGTTTAACAAATAATGGTTTAAATCTCCCAGCTTACCATTAAGACTTAATGCCATCTAACACTTTTAAATACTTTTGTATTTTTATCAATTCAGTGGTGCAAATGAAAATCTTGACAAACTTTTGGCATCTATTACTACAAAATAGGATCACCTGCAAACTGATGAAGCAGAAAGCTAATGAATCAGGAACATAGCTTCATTTGGAAATTATATTCTGATTGGCCAACACAGAACAGAGGATACAGAGCATATGATCTGTATTACTTTCAGTCCTGCCATATCCTCATTTGTGACACACAAATGAAATTTACAAAGTTTACTCTGAAGAAAGAACTCACATCCCAAACCAACTTATGCAATGGACATTTCCAAAGCATTCACCTGTTACCTCCCAGTGATCCACTAATTTGACCTGACAAGGAAATTACAGGCCCTCAAGAAATGCCCACTAATCTCTCCACTGATAGTTAGAGTTTCAAGGGAATGTATCACAATAGATAACTAACAGGAGGAGATGATAAACTTGCCAAAATTGGGCAGTCATTTCTAACTGTCACTGGCAATAGTTGCTCTTCTCTGATGATGTCAAAGCTCGGCTAAGGGATGGGATAATAATGCTTTAAATGAATAGCAGTTCTTTACTTTGAGCATTCAAAGTGTTCACCTCTGCACATTTTCTGAAGTTAGCTACAGAAACTACCTTTGATCATTTGTCAGTCTTTTGGCTAGCTAGCTCCAAAATAGGAGCAAACTTTATTGCAGTTACAATACAAAACTTAGGAAATCTGAAGACTGTAAGAGAGGGAAGGAGAAAAAAATGGTTATGTTTCATTTCTGTTTTTCTTTCCCAATTGAAAATACTTCTAACTGCAGCACGTACGTGGTCTGTTGGGCTGTGGTAGTGCGACCAAAGTAGTCAAAAGAGATGTTGAACCATTGGTAGATTTGTGCATGGACAGAGTAGTATTTATCACAGATCTCTTGTGGTGTCAGTCCTTCCTCCATGGCCTTTGTCTCTGTGGCAGTACCATATTCATCAGTACCACACACATAGAGTGTGTTCCAATTGCGCAGACGGCAGTACCTAAAAAACAAACAAACGCTACCTGTTTCAAAAGCGGGAGACTTATTGCTACCAATAAGCATTAAGGCTGCATATGATCCTGTTTTATTTTGAATGGACCATAACTCCAATAAAGCACATTATTTGTATGCAAAAGGTCTCACATCCAACAGCTCCAGGACAAGGCACAATCTTAGGCAGCAGGAATGGCAAAGGCAGAATTTAGAGATTCACTGCTAGAATAATTGATAAGTTCACATGGACCAGGAGTCTGGCCTGGAAAGAGATAGTTTAACTTACCTGGCAAAGGTATCAGCACTGAGAACACAGCCAATGATATTTCCAAGATGAGGCACATTGTTGACATAGGGCAGTGCGCTTGTGATCAGCACGTTCTTCATGCCTTCCACAGGCACTCTGGGGGGGACAGACACATGAGTTCAGAGAGGAATTCAGATTTGTGGCTTGCTCAAACAATTGAAGTGGGATGGGGTAGGGGAGAAGTAAGGCAGGTGGAGAAAGCTATAGAATGCCCAAGGAAAGACAAGGGTGCATCCACTGGAAGCAGCAAAGTTCCCTAAGGAATCTGTAATTTAGAAAGGTTAACTCTTTATAGGCAAAATCATGAACTTGCAGATCTCAATACTTTGAACGATTTGAGAATTGGCTTTTAAGTTCTAGGGTTATACCAAACCTCCATGAGAAGTTAGTAAACATCAAGAGGTGAATAATCTGTGGCTCTCCGGATGTTGCTGAAACTCTAGTTCCAGCCAGCACTGCCAACGATCAAATTATAATACAACAGTATCTGGAAAGCTACATGTTTCTGTGTCAGAAACAGACAAATGGGTGCTGTAGGGAATTAGGTTGCTGTGTTTTAACAATGTTAAGGTTGGGAAACAACTTTTTAATACTGATATACTTAATAATATATTTAGAGTGTAGCATTCATAGTGAGTACAGACATAGGGAGGCCTCACATCCCACTGTTTGGGTCCTTTGGAGCCCAAAGAAAAGGTGAGTTGTTTCTGTTTTAAGATCTTCTTTGGCACCCCTTATTACCACCACAAAGGCATTTCAGCCCAGCAAGATTCTTACATAGGGTGCTGTGGTTTCCAAGGGCTAGGAAGGCTGGCTGGTCCTCTGCTCCAGACTTCAGCAATGGCTTCAATTTCCACATCCGACAAATGCTGCTGGATTGATTCCTCTGCCTAGAGAGAAGGACAGACATTCTGAAAAGCTGCTTTCTAGATATTCGGCAACCCACATCTATGAGTTACTAATGGACCATGATAATTGCTAAGGAATACCAAAATCTAAAACAACCACCATAGCACAAACCCTCCCCTTGGCTACCTTCCCTCCTTAAATGATGGAGTAGTAGTTTAGGGCTAATCTATTTAACAAAACAAGCTCTAAGCAGGAGATACCATCTCTCGCCTACACAGGGCTACCGTTTTTCCAGACCACAGCATTTCCCATTTCAGATCCTATTCAACAATTGAAGCCATTGTTCCGATAGTCTGGAACTCCTCTGAGTCTGTGAAGTAATTGTATGCTAAAGTCCGTCCAAGTCAATGCTGGGCGTTTCTCATCTCACTTTCTCCTTGATTCACCACTTTGATAAGTGCAAGGAATTCTTTAATGAAACGACCTCAACTTATTATGCTACAGACTTAATATGCTCTTGTATTAAGTGAGACAAAAAGGCCTGCTTCACACAAAAAATGGAGGATTAATACCTTGGCTTCATTGGTAGCTGATTTCTCAAAGGCCAGACTGGGAGCAGGATGTTTCTGTAGATAGGCTTTAAGTTCCAGCAATCCCTTGGGCGTCCATATAGATTCCACTGCCTTTCTGCAGTGTTCCTTCAGGTTCATGTTCTGGAACCAACTCCTCAGAGCTTTCAGCTCGTCTTAAATATTAAATTAGAACATGGTTATTTCTAGAGAAAAGTCTCATTTGGTTAGGTTGCAAAGAGAATATTTTTGTTAATGCCCCCCATCATACCTGCAGGCAAGAGCCAGTAAGCCTAATTGCCAGGATTCATTCATGCCCCCCCTGCACAATTAATTGGAAAAGTAGACCAAAGAATAAAGAAGCCAGTCTGAGCATGCCAGACACTACAGAAATAAACTGGGTAGATAACTTTAAAGAGTTAAAGCTAAGAATCCAAACAGCACTCGAAAGTTAGCCAAGTGCTCCTTTCTAAACCCTAGGACACTTAGCAGGGGTTCCTCAAAAAAGTCAGTAATGGCAGACAATCCATGCCTGAAAGGAAAGATCTTGCCTCCTACTACTAGTCTTCCCTTGCAATTACAGACACAACAGCAAAGATGAACATGCAGTCAGCAATGTCCCAGAATCCTGTATATGATGGCTTGGTGTAGAAGAGATTCTCCAAAGACAGCTTTTTTTGAGGTACCTGGGATTTTGTTTTAGCCATTATCGAGGTACCTCCATCAATTAGGGAAGGTAGAAAGTGAGAGAAGGAACTTCTCTCCAACAAATATGAACTGATAAAGGAACAGCAAAAAAAAAAGAAAAAAGGGTTGTGCAATCTAGCAGCCAAATGGTAAACAGAAGTTGCTATCTGTTGTCTTAAAGCATGAAGGCCACCTTTGGTACCTTCCCCAACTTTAGGAGATTGAAGGAATTGGAAGTCCAACACATTTGGAAGTTATCAGGTTAGAGAAAGCTGAACTAAGCTATGGGCATCACTCACTTGGTAAGAAGGATTCATCTCTTAACAGAGGAAACAGAGATCCCCACAAGACAACATCAGCAGCTGACTCAACATCCTGGATTAAAAAATCGGAAGAAATTAGTTCAGGCTGGATACACAGAAGGGGCAGCTTCAACATTTTACTTACATTTTAAAAACATTCTCCAAAAATTCAGGATACTTCTTTAATAATACAGATGCAAATTCTCCTCTCTACCATTAACACTGCCAGGAGAAGCTAGTACAGCAATGACCACTTCTATTTAATTGGCTTTATATATCACATGGCAATTTTTATTTACACATTCCAGAATTTGGCTCCATATAAGATGATATACAACAATAAAGTCAGTTCTGAAATAACTCTGTAAAGATAAAAAGAACTAACAGACACTCCAGTGCTTTTTCCTAATGAAAATAGATCTAGAACCAAGGTGGACAATCTGCAACCCATACGTGGCTCTCTCAGCCTTTATACTGGGAACCTTTGGAGCCTTCCCATAATTATGATACCAAATGGGATGGGGAGAACTAAAAAACAGTGATTTGCTAACGATTTTTTTGTAGGTGATAAAAAAGTGTGTCAAGCCCCCAAAAGAATCCACCTTTGAAAGTAACTTCTGTCTCCCACAAGAACCAAAAAAGAGAAAAGAACAGGCTAAAAATCTGTTCTTCTCTGGAGAGATTATTCTATTGGTGAGACTCACTCCACCTATCAAAGGGCCTTGACATTCTTCCCCCCAAAGTGTGACCAACATGTCCCAAAAGAGGTTGCCCCTCATTTACCAGACTTTGGAGATACATATTTTGCTTTAAGCGTAAGAATAGCAGTTAAGCACCCAGAGTATTTGAGTTCTCATTACTAATTTTCTTAAGGCCTAGCTATTAGTCCTTAAAATTTACTAAAGTAACTCTCCACGTACACACAATGCTTGTGGAAATCTCAAAAGCTGCAAGAAAGGTGTGAGAAGAATTATGGCTTCTCCTCCATGCTCTGTTCTGATCCTGAATAACACTTTCATGCTGATATAATCCACATAAAACTTAACTGTGCTGTACTTTAAATTTAATTTTACAAAATGCCAAGGTATATATAATACCTTATACCTTAAGGTATTATATACCTTATAACCACCAGGTATCCTTTCAATTCTCACACATGTCAGCTTGTATGTCAGCCAGTACTGCAAAGTCTGCTTACAGAGGTTCTTACTTACCCCAGTGAGGTAAGAGGTGCCCTTTTTGGTAAGAATCTGGTCAAGGTAGTCCAATGGCTTCCGGATGATGCTCAAAACATCCTCTCCTTTCTTTTCTTGTACAACATGAAGATACAAGGCTGCAGACAAAGCAGGCTGAAAGGAAAAGGAGGCATTTGAATTGATCTTCGTTCTCCCTCTATTGTCTTTTGTCACTGCTTGAAAATTATGCTGCGATCATCTTCATACTGCTGTATTTATTTATCAGATTTATATCCCACCTTTTCTCCAGGAACTCAGTGACTTCCTCCTCCAATTTTTCCCTGTAACAACAAGCCTGTGAAGTAAGTTGGGCTAAGAGAGGGCGACTGGTCCAAGGGCACCCAGTGACCTTCCATGGTTGAGTGTAGGCTTGAACTTGGGTATTCCAACCTAATCCAACACCTTAACCACTACACTATACTGGCTCTTTCTTAAGAAAAAAAATGAAGCATAGTAATAGCATTGGGCTACTAGACTTACAAACCTAACTTTCAAGTTACTGCTATAACCCAGAGTGATCACGAAATAGAATGGAGCTATGAGAAAGAAACAGCAAGTGCATGCAAATTTTTGATTCTTAACATCTGCCTCCAGTGGTGCCCCCAAGGCACCTATCCACTTTCCTCCACAAAGAGGCCACCCATTCTAATGTTGACTGTTTACACACTCCAAACTGTCTTGGTGTTCTGTCTCTATTTCACCTATATAGCAATGGAACAGTAATCAGGGAACAGTGTTAAGTGTAGCTTTTTACTTGTCCCACTGTTTGGATTCATACATTATGTTAAGTCACAAACTAGGCACAAGTAAATATGCCACAGGCATCAGCGTGTGCCTCTAGACTCCTTGCATGCCTGGCACTTTATTTGCAACGAAGCCTTTGGTCCCACAAAGACCCCACTAACATGGTAGGGGTGAAGTAAGTGGGGAGAACTAGTTTGTCTTCTGGTAAATGAAATGTTTTGCAAGTCTTCTATGGCAGCCGTTTTGTGAATGTGCTCATCACATGCTTTTAAACTTTTAGTTGTTTCCCACGTCCAAAATATTTGCCTAGTTTGCCATAAACCTTGGCTTACAAATTACATTGGCCTAGGTTCACAATATGTTAAGGCCAAACCCCACAAATCATATGATCACTTAACACAGTGTATGAGTGCTGACATTGGATTTGTTCACTCAACACAGTATGTCATTGCACAGTTGGTTTAGTTTTAGTTCAGTATGTTGTATGAACCACCATGAGAGACAGTGAGAACCAGGCACAGAAAGAGTTCAGTGAGTGCAAGAAAAGACAGCACAGCTAGGGGAAGGAAAGGTTTCAAAGATTCCACCTTAATGGACTCTGCTTTATTTTTAAATTTTAAATGTATTTTTACAGTTTTCAAGATGACGTTTTCACCCTAACTAACATTAAAGGTGTTTTTCCTCAAATCAATGTGTTTCTCACTTCTTGAGTTTGCTAGCTATGTGGATCTTGACAGCCAGGCACTGTGACCAATAAAACACGAGTCATCATTTATTATGTGGCGCACCTCCAGTCACTAAGTCCCACTGAATTTGAAATGATGAAATCAATGAACTGAAATATTGTTGAGACAGTAAACAATATTAACTTCCAATATAATGGCAACCTGAGGCACACCTTATTTTTTTTCTTTTAAGTAAAATGCTGCTGCTCACTCCAAAGAGAAAAGCACTTGCACTAGGTTAAACACTGTAGAGGCTACAGGAAGAAACATAGCTTCATCCACATACGTACGCAATAAGTGGTTCACCCTTCACTGACAAAAGGTACAAAGAAACATACTATACCTGTCAGAGGTTCTCTGGTATCGATTGGCTCCTCTCCATACATCCTACTCATATAGCTGGGCATAATCTGAACCATCACCTGAACAATGAAACCTCTTCCCTTTAAGAACAATGGTTTACCCACTGCACCCCAGATACATGGCCAGTTTACTCACCTCTAGCTCAGTTACATCCCATTCAAATAACTGATTGGCAAAATCACTCTGCTCATTTTTAAAACCGCTCATTTCTTTTCCAGATAAGCGGAAAAAGTATCTAGAAGATAAATAAATAGAAGGGGGTGAGCACTCTCAGGCAATGCACTTCCAGGAACATTAAAAAATATTGTAGAAGAGCCTTTGTTCTACCATGAGGAGCTCTCTTGCTATCTCACAAGAGGCTACCATTAGCCCTGCCCAATCTAGAATTTATTTTCTTCTGGCAAAGGATGATTCTTTCTCATGATTTTCCATTTCTAGAGCAGGGGTGCTCTTGAGTTGAACTCAGTTCTTTGTGACTATATGGGTGTATCCATTTTCTTGGCAAGTCTAAGGAAAAGGTTTACCACTGCCGCTGTTTTTTTAACCTGTTCCAAATACTTATTAGGTCTGATCCCATTTAGCTTTAAAGCCAGATGAGGACATCCAGATGCAGCAACCTGCTGACACTTCCTATACAGATAGTCCTCGTTTAGTGACTGTTCGCAGTTATGATAGTGGTGAAAAAGTAACTTTGTGACCAAACCTCACATTTACAACCTTTGCAGGTCTGTAAAGCAAAGGAAAGCTGTAAGATCATAAGCACAGGTGCGCTTTCACTCAGCAATCATTTTGCTTAATGGCCAAGTTGCTGGTACTAATGAGGACTACCAGTACCTAGTTTTGCAATACTAGGTGCATCCATTATTTACGTTGACATTAGAAAGCCAGTAGGGTGTAATATTTAGCAGGCTACAGACCTATATCCAAGACTCCTCATGAGACTAGTCTTTCTCTTAGTTTCACTCTCCACATTAAATTGTTGCAAACACACACACACGTGTCACTTGGGGAAAGGGCAGCAAATGTATGGTATTGCTAATGTACTGTCTCAGTAGGTTGGAAGCAGAGAAGCATTTTGTGGCATGGGCTGCAATTCTTCCACATGGATCTCTGTGTGTGCATAAGCGTGTGTAGTCTGATGATAACCTTAGGATATCATGCAAATGGGGCAGGGCCATTTTCTGAAGGTTGGAGGTTTGGGACATATGGGGGAAGAGAAGTCTGCAGCTTAAGTTGCATTATGTCTTTCCAAAAGTTTAACAAGCTTTTTTTCCTGTTCATCTTCAAAAGGAAATCAGGGATTTGCTGATGAATTTTGGTGATGTGATATTGTGGCTCTCCAGTGCCACAAAAAACAGACTCAGAGTTGCATGCAGAATGTGATTTGCTCCTCTATTAGTCACATCTCTCAAATACATTTTGTATCTTCCCTCCAAACTTGCCTTCCTCTCTCCTTCAAGAAAAGGCCCTGCTCTGCTGAAATGTATACATGCATATGCTTATTCTCCAGCTACATCCACAGTGTGTCCCAAAAAGTGGCAAAGTTGGGGGATGGTCAATTCTGTTTTCACCTCCACTTTTTGCAGCTTAAAAGGAGCCCCCAAAAGTATCTTGCCTAAGTGCCTTTCTCTCAGTTCTAGTATTTGATTGGCCTGGGGCCAGACTCCCAAAATTTTTGAAAGAGCCTTTTGAAAGGAACCATCTCTCTCCTGATTTGCCCTGATCCTGTGGGCCTTTAGAAAGATTGCTCTGCTCAGGATTCAAACTCAACAAATACTCCCCACATTCTCCTGGGATTCCAGAATCAGGGTTTTATTTTCAAAAACTTATATTCTGACTTCCTTCACCTTTAAGATAAATTGACACAGAAAAAGGTCACTCCCTAACCAGTCCAAGACACTCTGCTGCCTAAGATGAAGGGCAAGATGTTCTACCCTGTTCCCCATACACACATACATGCTGCATATTCCATCTACAGAAGTTGACCAAAACGGTCCACTCTACCCAAGAACAGCAAGGTAGCTTAAGAAGAACAAGACTGTCTGCTACTGTCACCAACAGGATCCCATTGTACCTTCTTGCTTCCCAGTCCTGACTGGCAAAGCATTTGGCTAATAGTAGAGCCAGCCCTGCATAACATTGGCCATATTCTCATGGATAATGGGTGATGGGCTTAGACATGCAGACAGCTAAATATGGTTAAATGACCCAGCCAATGAACCCTAAGATTTGATTTAAAATAAATGCAGGTTTGTTTGGGACTAAACTAACTCTAGTCAACTACTTCTCCAACCCACCCCCCCCACACATACATGTCCTCCAAGCAACTTACCTGAGAGAACTGTCCTTCCCAATGTCTACAAATGAGACAAGGTCTTAGAAAAACACTATAAGGTGGGGAGTTATATAGGTACCGTTTGTCATCACTCTAGTTTTCCTAGATGGGGGTAGTGGGAATGAGAAGAAACTGGCCACTCTTTCCAAGGTGATACTGATCTCAGTCATACCACTGAGATTTGGGAGGGTGGGGCTGCTGCTCTTGGGAAAGGAAAAAAAAATTAAAAGAAAGATTCATGTATGGATTCTGGGATGACCTAGTAAATGATTGCCAGTACAAGTGACCAAGACATCTTGACTTATGCTCTGCCTGCATATGAAAATAAATTCACAAGGGTAGGAATATCTTCTGGAGCCATGTCATGTGAGTGTAGCTTCTAGACATTCATCTCCTCCCATCTCAGAGTTAATAACTTTTTACTTGCTTGTTATAACATAATGAAAACAGAACTGGTACCTGAATGTACTTATTTTCCCTCTTCTTTCTGTAATATAGCTATTTTAAAACTGTAGAACACCTAAAATCCCTTAACAAAAGGAAATTATAAAATAAACAAATAATGGGAACTGATCCTACATAGGAAAATAGTTCTGCTCGTTTTAACTCTAGGGGCTTGCTGTGTATCTTGATTATGCATATCCTCTAGTTCCTGTTGTAAACATTCTAGAAAAGCTGCTTTATGATGGTCAGTTTCTCACATTCCACCTCATTCTTCCAATATTCTATCATATTTCAGGGTGATAAAGAAAGAGAAAGCCAGTGCAAATATCAGCTCATATGCTTCTTTATACTAACAGCACAATGGGTATTTCTACTGTTTCTGTATACTGGGTTTGTAATTTTGATTTAAAAAATTTTAAAAGCTATGTTTATAGCTATCCATTTGGCCGAGAAGCAGTTTAGAAATGCGTACCACTGTTATTCCCGATACAAGTGGCTCAATTACAAGGATACTGTGGGAAGAGCAGAAGATTCTCCTTCCTGCTCCAAAGAGCTGAGAACAGGAAGGGGCACCCTTAGCCTTTTTCTCCCTGTTGTGCTATTTCAATGTCCCATCACATGCTGGGGGATGGAAAAAGAACTCATGACAGTACTGAGAAAAGAGAAGCATGCTTGATTCTCAGTGGTTTGAGTTGCCATAGGCTAGGACAAGCTTTAGCTTCTACTCGACGATGTTCCATATTTTCTCTCAAATGACCATTATCTATTTCTATGACAAAAAAGATACCATGACAATGACGCTAAGTCTCTATCACTCAGCATGCTTTAGGTTCATTGATACCGTAGGAAAATCACTGATAGGGAGCTGGACATGTGCAAATAACTTTCCAGATGACAGCCTTAAGATGTTTATGTAGCACAAAAGAAGTTTCTAATACGTCCTTCATCAGCTTCACCTTTTTCCTCTCATCTCTCCATTGTACTAATTGCTTCATGTAAGAAAAGTTCTGCTAAATGTGAGCACTACTGGCTGCTTGGATACAAATGCAACACATTTTAATTGAAAGAGCACAGTCATGGTCAGGATCCTCAGAAAGAAAGTAAAATCATATAACTGGCTGCTGCTCAATGTAGAATCGCTCTATTAAATTAGGCAACAGCAAAAATCAACACAAAACAGAAAGGTCTTTGGATTCTCAGAAACCATTCATTTTTTCCTCTTAACTCAGTGATGCTCCTACCTGCCTATAATGTTTATCCAGTATTACAATCACATTAGGTATCCAACCATAAGCTTGCCCTGGAAACAGAGAATGTTCACCACCCCATTACTTACTGAGAAATTGCATTTGTGGAGAAGAGGAAGGACCCATTTTCCAGCTGCAGAACTGGCAGCTGTGGGCGGCTGAGGAACGGGACTACATGAGCTGTCAAAGAAGAAAGCCAAATTAGAGGAGAAAACCATATCCACATCCCAGAATTTTATCCTATTTAATACAGCATGTATTAAGGTGATATAACAATAGGAGCAGTGTGTGTTGATGTACACACGCACAAAGGCCAGGGAATGACAGAACGTGGTTACTTTTCTTTTGCTTGAAAACACAATATTCCCTTCCTCTTGAAGACTGAAAACCCCACCCTGAAAATTTGGCAAAGGTGTTTTCCAAATCAAAACTTGCAACTACTAGAGAATAAGGAAGGCTCCATCTATCAAATTTCTACTTGCACTGCACCTATTCAAATACGGAAGCCTTACAAAAAAGAGATAACAGGGAAGAAAAATAGAAAGAAAAGGAAAAATCCTCCCCCCTCCAAAAAATGATACTTGATGAATAAGCCACCATATACTGGAATACACCTGTTAAGTTCAGTTATATTTACTCCAGTCGATCCATCACTTGGTACTTCTGAATGTATTATCACGAATGCAGGTTCAGACTCTACTCTCAACCACGTATGCAGAAAAGCAGAAGTGAATAAAGTCCATCACTATCCCAGGGGAAGTGATGGGGGAGCAGGAAAATTAAAGGACAGTGCAAAGAGAGTGGAATGACTACAGAGAAGTCCTAAAGAGGAAAAATCCGTTTAATTCTGTTATTCACTGACTCGAGTTTTATGTCAATAAATGCCCATTCCTCTAGGACTTGTTTCAATTATATAAAACTGGATTTTGCCCCGCCCGGCCGGCCCTGCGAGGACCTTATTCTGGGGGAACCGCCGCCCTCCCGGCACTCACCCTCTTGCGGAAGCCACCGCAGCTCCACGGGAGCGCCCGTGGCTTTGGCAGCCGCCAAGACCTTCAGCCCACCGAGGCTGCCTTCGCTCAGACACAGCTTCATGCTCCGTCCTCCCTCTGCCTCCCGACCACGCTTCGTCCCCAGCTGATGCAACGAAGCCGGTCTTGAGATTAAAGCCGACTCTCCGTGCACGCCCTCCCCCGCCCTACGTCGCGTTGGAAACGGATCACTCATCCTCGCCTCACGCCCACTTTGGGGCCTATGCGCTTAAGCAAAGTCTTCCTCCGCCGCGCGCCGCGCCTCACTTTAGGACTACCAATCCCGACACGCATCGCCTGCCCAACCGGAAGTTTTGGAGGACGAGGCTCGAGGCTAAGGGAGAAGCGGATGTTGCGTGACGATGTTGCATTTGGATTGTTCGCCGGAGTGTAAACCGGGCTGTTATCTCCAGTTGTGTAGCATTAGCTCCTATCCTCTGTGGATAATGTAGCCCAACGTTCAGAATGCATTTCATGTGAAATTCAAAGTTCTAGTATAGGTTAAGTCTAAGTCTAAGTCTGAACCCAACTTTTAATACTGAAGTAGTTAAACAGCAAAGCTACCATCAATAAAAGAATCAGCTAGCAGTGGTAATCAAGTATAAAGGGAAAAGCAGCTTGCCCATGAGAAGAACATCCACATCAAGAAATATTTTTATCAAACCAGTTCGAGTTCTGAAGATTTTGGGGTGTTGCCTGAGGAAAAACCTGAAAGCTTGCACACTCTTCTAATTGGAGTTGGACTAATGAAGCTAAACCCTAATACAAATCTATAATTTGTAAAACAATCAGTAACCAGATTGATTGATCGATTGATTAATTATGTGCCATAAGTTGATGTCAACTCTTAGTAACCACACAGATTTTCTCTATGATTATCTGTCCCTAACCTGGATTTTTAGGTCTTTTAATGGTGCACCCATTGCCACTGTAACTGAGTCCATCTGCTTTGCTGGTCCTCTTCTCTTTCCCCCTTTCGCAGAAATACAGCCTTCTTCAGAGGGAGATCTTTGCATAATGTGTCTAAAGTAGGATAATTTCAGCCTGACTGACCAAGTTGGTGGAAGCAAATTTCTGGTAAATTTAAGCCTGGATATTTGACTTGTAACATAGACTTGTAATATCTGTATAGCAATTGTTTCTTAATCTTTGAGGAAGCCACAATCAGTAACAGACATTACTGGACTGCAAGTTTGTTTATTTATTAGATTTGTGTCCCACCTTGCTTTCAGGAACTAAAGGTGGCATACACAGCAATCACTTCTCCAGTCCTCACCCCCCCACCCCCCAATCACCACCACCACCACCACCACCTTGTGAGATTCAGAGGGATTGACTCAAACTTATCAATGAACTTCTATGTCTGAGGATGGATTGGACCCTGGGTCTCCCCAGTGGTGGTACAACACCTTAACCATCACATATTACAGAAACATAAATATAGCTATGGTAATGGTGGTGTAGCTTTGTAGATGGATATCTGTTCCATCAGTAGGCCAATACATATGCAGGTGTAATAAAGAAACCGAATGCATACAGTGACATCAGAAGGAAATTACTGTAAATTAAATACAAAAAACAACAACAACGGAGATTCAACCTTAAATCTTTTATCTAGGTATTGTATTTATAAATAGATAACATTATGGTTTATTGTATCTTGGAAGAACTTTTGTCCTTAAAGACAATCTAAAGATTTTAAAAATAAAACAAATACCTGGCAGTATTTTTAAGTACTTTTATTTGAGGACTATGGTTCCTCCCTAAAAGATGATAGGGTCAGTTTTTAATTTTTTAAAATACCTTATAGAAACTCAGGAAGTCATACAAGTATAGGGTAGAACCTCAAAATGGGAATTTTAGCAGTGGGGGAAAAGAAGGAAGAAAAGTAGAATGGCTTTTTTGAGAAGCTAAATATTCTGTTAACACCAAGGTAGAAAAGAGAATTAAGTGATTGACAAGCAAGCTAAGATTTATGTTCTGTGATCCATCAGATTAGAAGCATGTTCAATTAAAAGTAAGTTTGAAGCAGAACTCCCAAGTCAGTATGCATAGATAGCATTCATGTCACACAACCCTGGGTTTACTTAGGTGTAACTTCCTCTGATTATGGTAGCCCTTAACTGCTGTGCCTAGAATTAAAACTGCTGTCTTCTTGATCTAGATAAGATCACAATTGTTGCAATACAAATGTTATAATAAAGACAGTTTCTCTCTGCAGAAGAGTACTGGGACTCAGAAATGCAGCCTCCTTCCTGCCTTGTGTGCATAAGCGAAGAAGCAGCCCACAGGAAACTCTTCATCTCTCTGAAAGCGGATGTTGTGGTACCTGTGCTTTGTACTCCATACACTAAATACTTTTAAAGAAGGGAAATACTTCATCTTTCTCCTTCTACTTTTGTGAAAGGTGAAAAGAATGGCTACAGAGTAGATCCAAGATTGAAATAACAAGCCTTTATTCCAGGAGGGTCATTTCTCTCACCGTGTGATGGGCTCAGGTAAACATAACTGTTCTAGGATAGTGGGAGGTTTACTGTAGTGGGGCTACAGTCTTATTCTCATTTCTGTGGGTTTTTAATTGAAATTTTACTCTGTGCCTTCTGTCTTTATTGCTGCTATGGAATGGGGTTTCCCATTTTGGGTGGACAAGAAGTGGCAGGTAAGGAATGGGGCTTCTGAATGAGAGAGCAAAATGAATACTCTGATATGGGAGGAAATGCAGGAGGAATAAATAGGAAGTGGGAGTTTGTATTCTTTCTTATTCCCAGCTGAAGTTTCTATTATGTTCGCCCAGCAAGAGAAAGTTTCCGTGGGTAGTATTTGGCAAGGTGTATTTTCTTGGGAAGACTGGTTGGCAAAAAAACAAGGAAGGGTTCTAGCAGGTCAGCCAATGTTCCCAAAGTGCTTTAGAAGAAGTGTTACCTATCGTAGACTCATTGATGTAGAACAGTCCTCAGATTTAAGGCCAACTTAGCTGCCATCTCTCCATTTCCATTTTGAAAGCTGAACACCATCTTGAAAGTTTCAGGTAACTCTCTGGCTAGGACTGCAGCTCCGATTCTTCTTTCATAAACAGCTTCTCAAGCAGATCTTCTACTTGGAACGCAACTCCTCCAAAGAGAAAAGGCTAAACCTTTTTCACAGCTTCCGGAACTGGAAAAGCATCTCCTTATCTGAACTTCTGAAATTCTAATCTTAGCAAACTCAGCTGACTGAGAAAAAAATGTAACAAAAGTAGATGAAGTACAGGTAGTCCCCAGTTTAAGAACGAGTTCTATTCCCAAGGTCTGTCCTTAAGTCAAATTTGTATGTAAGCCGGAACAGTATTATTGTATCATACTGTATAAGTAGTATTGTGTAATGAACTCAAACCATTGTGTATTTAACTTGAATCATTGTGTATTTAACTCAGATTTTGCTACAGTAAGGCTCCGTTCTTAACTATGGGTTGACTGTAACCCGGGCATTCTTAACCTGGGGACTACCTGTATTGTGTTATCCAGTTAAAAATAACTGTGGTGTGCAGTGATAATAATGTTAAGGTATACTGCCCAAACCGCAGCTATTCAAAGCATTTTTACTCTTTGGTAAAAAAAAGTTTCCAGTGTGGCTTACTATATGTACAATTCATCAGGAGTTGAACCCATGTTGTACCTACAGGCACAAGGGTAATTGACAGATGTACAAAGTACAGCTGACCCATCAAAGAGAATCATAATACAGCTTGTCTGGTTTCCTTTTAGTGTGGTGCATTGTTCCTGAGGTGTGCATGCAAATCTCTGATAAAGGTAGAAGAGTTTGGCCCCGATTCTGCTGGCCTTTTGGAAGGCCCTTAAGACCTGGATGTATCCTGGGCGTGGGGGTCAGAATATTAGTGGGAGCCCACAACGTGCTTATTGTTCCCTCCATACTGGTGTGGTTCCTCGGCTGCTGCATGTGCTGCTGTCTTTTACGGTTTGTATTGTTTTTAAATGTTGCAAGCCACCAGAGTTGCTATTGGGAGATGGGTGACCCTATGAATCGACTAAATAAAGAATTCAACAATGACAAGAAATTAAAAAAAAAAAATTTAAGCTTCCCCACTCAACAAAAACTGGCCCTGAAAGACGATTCTGAGTCATTATTCAAGTGGTGATGAATGGGGCATTTTTTGGTTGGCTCTTTTCTGTGTTCAGCAGGAAATAATAAAAGGCTACAATTTATAAACAGGAAGCTTTCATCTGAAGGCAGAATACTTAAAAATGCTTAAAGACTGTGTTGTCTTTCCATCTGGCCCTGCGTGTTTTCAATCAGTTTTCTCGCAAGCTGCATCTACTCTGTACAACTCAGGAGCATCAGGGTACAACTACAGTTTGTATTGCTCAGAGATGGTGGGAACTGTAGTCAAAACATATGACAGCACCAGCTTGGGAAGCGCTGTTTGATACCTTACAGTACCTTGAATTGGGCTCTCAAACCTATCAGTAACCATTGGAGCATCTGGAGAATAGGTATTATTATGCTAGAGTAGTTGCTCTCACGTGTAAACCTTCTGGCTGCTGCGTTTTGTATAGATTGCAGTTTCTGAGGCCTCTTCAAAGACAGCCCCAGGTAAAGCTTGTTGCAGTAGTGTCAGTGAATGGTGATGAGGGTGGGAGTCACTGTCTCCAGAACTTCTCAATGCAGGTGGCAAGTATTGCCTATTGCAGGGAGCAGTGTTGGAAAAGTGGGACCATCATTTAAAGTTCCCAGCATGCCTCGGGGCAAACTTGGGGGCCTAGTGGGAAATCAAAGGGCATTTCAGTCCAGCTGCGAGGTCTGAACTCTGTCAGCGTGCCGTTGTGTCGCATCTTCCTAGCGACAATCAGGACTGGAGAAGAACAGCATAGGGACTATGCTGTGCAGAGACTGAAAAGAAAAATATTCAGGAAGAAAGTTGAAGGGAAAACACAAGATTTCTGGCCAGTACCTTTGCTTTCAAACATAGAACCCATTTATATGTAATTTGTTAGATTCTGGCTTTCTTCCTCCTGCACTTTTAGTGCAACAAGGAAGGCGCCAGTTTCTTCTGAGAAGGCTTTTGGGGACATAATGATAATTAGCCACATTATCTGCCTGTGAATCCTCTCTTACATCTGGTTTCAGTAGTTGCCCAAGGTTACCAAGTCCTGAAGACAAAGCCAGTGCCACCACAGTGGACAGTGTTTTGAAAAAACCACCACCACCACCACCACCACCAACAATAACAATAGCAAAAAGCTGCTCCCTGGCTTTTTCAACCTGTCCCCCTGATGGTATAGCTAGAGCTGAACATTGGGACAAAAATCTAAAGGCCCAGAAAGAAGGACAACAAAGAGGTCCAAGTTCAGCTTGGCCAGCTCACCACGCTAGCCTTTATTTCATCTTGTTGGGACAAAAGGTCAAAGACATTTTATAAAATGGATGAACCAGGAATGTACCTGATTATTTATTTAGTTGTTATTACTTTAAATATTTGTTTTTCATTTCTATAGGAATCTTATTCCCAACTGATAGTTATATAAAGTGACCTCTTTTAAATCATGAAATGATCCCCATATACTGTCTGAGTTCTTGTGTCCGTAAATGTGAAATCCCTACCGGTACCTGGCCGCAAAAGTTGACCATTCACATGTGGAATGGCCCCCGATACAGAGAATACAGTGATCTTTTCAGAGCTGGTCGTCCCAGGTTCTGAAGATGACCTGCTCTGTTGAAGGTTATTTCTGGTACAGTATAAACTTGCCTTGGAGGGCAAAAACACTCTGAGAGATGCTGACAAGAACAAGGCTGAGGAGTCCCAGGGAGCTGGGTGAACATAGCTTAGCTTTCCCTCTCATCTGATTCTGTTTGACAAGCCAATTCCACTGGGAACAACTTCTGCTTAATATGGCTCTGTGCTCATGCTCTGCAAGAAGCTGCAAGTGCATTGTTGCTTCCTGTTGCAGCAGCTAATTTGGTCCTTCTGGTGACTTAGATTCTTCCAGAAGTGGAAGAGGGCAGAATTAACCCATGTGTGAGAAAAAATAAACTCTGATTGTTTTTCCAATCTGATAGCTCTCCTAAAAAGTCATCCATGACCTGATTTGACCCTTACCCCAGGTATAAAGAAATATTGACATGCTGTGTCTGAGAATACAGTCTGGTAGTTGGAAGCACTTTTAGGGCTGAAGATAGATGTAAGATACTCCCCTTCTTGGTTATAGTGCTACTACCTCTTTCTCGCTCTGCTTTCCTCTGACTACTATTCCTTCCCATAGTTTGGGATTTTCTGTACCATTAAAGTAATTTTTTTCACTGAAAAAGATGCTGAATGCCTGATGGTTTAAGACTGATCTTCACACTCGTAAATCTTTACTCTTCCACTGTAAAGTGCAGGAAGACTTGGTTGCCTTTCTATGCTAATGGCTCTATTATGCATCGATTCCTGGATGAACTTTCTAGGCAGAAAATTCCTCATTCAAAACATTGCTATCTTTTATTATTATAATATTTTTATCCAGATAGATAAATAGGTAGGTGGGTGGATGGATGGATGGATGGATGGATGGATGGATGGATGGATGGATAGATAGATAGATAGATCAATCAAAGGCAGTGAACATACCTAATAATCCTGTCTCCTCTTTTCCCCACAACAATAACCCTATGAGGTCGGCTGGAATGAGAGAGAGTGACTGGCCCAAAGCCGGCTTTCGTGCCTAAGGGAGGCCTAGAATTCACAGTCTCCTGGTTTCCAGGCCAGCAGCTTAATTACTATACCAAACTGGCTCTGGCACAAATGGTTTTTGTAGTAATAAATCAAGAAAATCAGGCTGGGTTTATTTTTAACTAATAGTTGCTAAGGTTTTCTATCCTTTTTTTCCTAGAAAAATGAGATCTCACCTCCAGCTGTTTTCTGAGTTACCACCAAAAGACATTATTTTAGACTATAGAGGAAAATGTTATTCTTTCAGGATGCTTCCTATTTTTGTAGACCAAACTTACATAAATCAGTATTGCTCAGTTATTAAATGATCCACAATTTGTGGTATTTAGAATAATATCCTCAGGCTTAACAAGTTACAATGTCTAAGACATTGGGTTTACTGGCATTTTATATAAGTCACATCTTCAACACATCTAAGTTCAGTACCCCAATTGTTTTCATCACAGGTAAAAAGTTAGCATGCTGAAGCCCAGAGTTCCCAGCAATTTTAGGCCAACTTGACTTGCGAAGATGTTTTCAGGCCGATTCTTTGAGGGGTTCACTCACCCCCAGAGCGAGTCATCCCTGGATTCCCCAGGTACTGTGGTGCTGCAGGCTCTCTACGACTATCAGTACAAATCTGAGGATGGGAGGCAGGTGATCATTGCAGAAGGGGAGATGTTCCAGCTTGTGCGCAAGGCCAATGAGGATTGGTGGCAGGTGAAGCGGTTCGGTCAGCCCAAGCAGAAGAGGCCTATCTTTGTTCCGGCATCCTATGTGGCTGAAGTGCCCTGTGGCAGAAGAGCAAGCCTACAGCAAAATGCCTTCTTGCATCCTAGCATCCATTCAGAGCAGGACCAAGTTCCTGGTGAGTTGTTTTTCTGAAGATCAAGGGCCTAAACAGGGTTGCGCAACATAAAGTCCAGGAGCTGGATCTCCCAAGCAACTTTGTTCTACCTCTGGAGTCCCCGCCAGCTACAATAGCTGAACATTGGAAGCACATTCCCATAATTTTGAGGTGGAAACATTACATAAAAAAAGTAAAAAATTTAGGGGGATGAGACATCCTGATTTCCGAGGAAACGTGCCACACACTGGCCATACCACCCCAAATCAGCCAGTTATAGCATAGAAAATTACTTCAGTGTTGTCACTCATTGCAACTCTGTGAGTGTCTAAGTGGACTACCATACATCCAAAAGAACACCAGATGGCAGCAACAAGTTACAGTTTTGTGGGCAGGTCTCCTGCTATCTAGTGGTTGTCTAGATTTTTGAAGCCAAGATCTGGTAGCATTAGATTAGAATCTATACAAATTAATGTGTAGATTTTCTTTTCTCTTGGAAATTTGGTCACCCCTAGTGACCGCCATTTCTAAAAACAAAGGAAAAAAAGCACATTCCTGCCCCTTAAACTAAAATTATGCTGCTGCCCAACTGTATGACAACCTCACCTATTTTTCATTGTGACACACTGTGTATGTGTCTCTCTCAAAAGAGAGATGTGGCCCCCAGTCCCAAAAGAGTGTCTGTCCCTGGTATGGACATTTATGAATCCAAATACAGTGGCATTATACCCCTGCCAGTGGTGCTGTGTGACTGGTCCAGGACACTGCAGTCTGTTTGGGGGAGAGTAGATGGGGATGGTGGCAGGCCATTAGCCAGTAGTGACAGTGACAAAGAGAATTCCTGGACAATAAAGAGAAGGATTGGTTCACTGTTGGCTAAGAAGACTGACAACTGAGAATGGGAGTTAGAAGAAGAGGGCCAAACTTCTTAAATTTTACAGTGCCACTGGTTCCCAAGAGTGATGTGGAAGCTGAAAAATCAGAAGCGGCAAACCTATGTTGATTGGGCTGGGGCCTAGAGGTTCAGGAGGTTAGAAATAGAAAGGGATTGCTTCAAGGGCTATACTCTAGATCTAAGCAGAGAAGACTTTCCGGGGCAGAGATTTCATATCCTGTTTTCGCTGGAAGTCTCAAAAGGTGGTAGCACTTGGCCAGCCTTTACTGGACTTGAAAGCAAAGCCTGGTAGGGCTTAGCTAATATTTTGATGGGAGACCACCAGGACTATAGGATGGACTGGGAAGTAAAAAAAAAAAACATTATAGGAGAAGGCAGTGGCAAACCATATCTGCAGCACTGCCAAGAAAACTCCATGGATGTAGTCCCCAGAAGTCAGGACTGATCCAAGAGTCTCTCCTTAACTTTTCATTGCAAACATTCTCAGGATAGGAGCCGGTATAAAATCAAAACAACAGGTAGGCAAAACCAAAGGTAATTTGGATCAATTCTTGTTGAACAAATGCTTCATTGAACATAACATTTATCAGATGGGATTTAAAAAAAACATTTAAAAAGTCCATAGGATATTTCTCTTAAGGTCAGTCAATGGTGATGTCATAGCTGGGTTACCCCCAAAGAGGAAGCTCTGTATCCTACCATGATCTACACCTGCAGCATCCAAGGACCTGGAGAAGGTCCTCTGAGTGAGGTAGAGCTTAATGCACAGGCAAGGAGAAAGAGGCAAAAGAAGGCCAACAGATAGGGATGGAGAAGCTGGTGCAGGTATGCGGTGATGGCAGCAAATACATGTGGTCCAGATATAAAGTGGAAACAGCCAAACCTCACAAGAGATTGGGTTAGCATGCCAGCTTCTGACTGGGCAGCCTGGAGGAAGATGAGGAATGGAGGAGTGCTTAGACCTGATTAGACAGGAAAATGCCTTGTCCTTCTGCAGCTCAGCAGCTGCCAGGTGTGTAGCACTGCAACTCCTAGAATTCCCAGCCAGCAGCCTCAAGCTGTCCTAGCAAAGAATTCTAGAAGTTACAATCCCAAATTCTCTGGATGGCCCTAAGCAGAGGAAGGATGCTCAACTGGAACAATAGTGCAAAGTCTAAAAGTTCCTGCTGAAAGAGTATAGAGTGGCTATAAGATCACCATGTCCTTTAACAGGTGGCCATTAGAACATTAGGTCTGCTTAGCCTCTCCCACTGCTCTGATGTCCCAATAGTATCTACACCCCAGAGACAGTACATGTATGCAAATCACAAAGCAGCGTTGTAGCTGGAAATAAGGATCTAGGTCCTCACGCAGATAGTTGTGCTAGTGAGTCTATTAGCTAGTCTAAAAAGAATAATTGAAAAAAAAACAGAAACACACAATTACAAAATAAGGCGCTCAAAGAAAGAAACATAATCTGAATCTATCTTAAGTAAAAGAGATTAATAGGAAGAATCTGCATTTGAGGCCCTCCTTTGAGTTTCAGCTAAAAAAACCTTCTTGACGCAACTCAGCTAACTAATTTTCTTGCTCTTTGCAGAAGGTTGAAACAGTCAATTCTTGCAGTCCCTTCCAAATCCACTGCCCTATGATTCTCTTATACTGGTAGGTCTCCTGCTGGCCCTCGAGATCAGTGGTGCACAGGGTACAAGGAGTGGCTCTTGATAGACGTTCAGCTAAGGTGTCTCAAATTGTAATTAAAATGTTCATCTTAGATGATGCTATGCCCGAGGGAGTTGGATAGTGCATGCGGTAGATGGAGCTGCTCGCTAGGCGTGTGCAGAAAGGCAAGGTTTCACCACAGCAGGTGCCTCATTTGTCTTTGCTGATTCTGCTTTTCTTCCTTCTAGGATGTTTGGAAGTGTTGTCTCATTCTCTGGAGGACCTCTGGGTGCCGCCACCCTCATCATCTTCCCGCCCAGGTCTGTTGTCCTGCCGCAACCACCTTCTTGCCAAGATGAGAACCCATCAGCTGTCCCTTGGCAGGAGCCACAGCCTGAGTGGCCTGTCTCAAATGAAATGCAAAGACACAAAGCAGTGGCAAAGTTCAGAGGAAGAGCTGGCAAGAAGTGGGAGGTATTATGGGGTGAGTTCACCCTTCTCCTTTTCTCAGACTTCGTTTGTTTGTTTATTCAATTTATACGGCCACCCATCTCAAACATATAACTCTGGGCAGCTAACAGGGAAGAAAAACCAAATAAAGACATCATAACAAGACAATAAATAACTAATATAGCAGCCAAGATAAAACCAAGCAGCACGTTCAACATAACCATGACACAGGTGGCATTTAGATATATATATTGTATGTATATTGTATATATACAATATATTGTATATATTGTATATATACAATAACGAGATTCCAGTCCTGACAGCTTCTTTGAGATATAAATAAATGGTGCCCAAGAGACTAACAACAATAAAAATATAGTATTTACTACAATTTCATTATATTATAATATAACTTTTTTTAAAAAAAGTATTCAGATATAACTAAAATACATAAAATACATAACAACAACAAAAACTGTTATATTGTATTTTTAATTAATTTTATTTTCTCTGTAAACTGCCCAGAGTCACTTTTTAATGAGATGGGCAATGACAAATTTGATATATAAATAAATAAAAATAAATAAATAAAAACATCAAGCAGCTACCCCAACTGGCAGTTAAAGCCTGCTGGCTCATCAAAGATTTTCCTATTTCTTTTTTTTTAATGCAAAAAATAGCATCAAGGGAGGTTTGGATCCATTGGTGGAGTCAGTGAGGAAACTTGTAATTTAGAGAGTGTTTTATGGCTTGTGGTCATAATCTGTGGTGATGGGTTTGCACAGTCACAAAAAGACTGTCCTAGTGGATATAGGCAGCCCAGAAAACATTTTTTTCAACCTTCCAGATGCTTCCTTACTAACCCATCTTACCTTAGCCTAGTTATTTCTCTCAGCAGTTGAGTCCAGTTCCAAACAAAGCATTGGGCCTCAGCCACCCACCATTTTTAACTCCTAAGAATGACTAAAGGGCTTATGTGGGCCAGTGAGCATCCTTGTATAAAAAATATTATATCGGAGCCCAGGACTTTGTCTTACATCATGCTAGCTTCCCAGGAAAGAATAAATACTGTTATAAAATAACGGTCAAGTGACTCAAAGAACCTAGACAGCATCAGGGAAAGCGTCTGAGGGCACACTGATACCTACAAACGCAAGGTTGCTGTCTTTTAGAATCAAAGATCAGAATGCCCATGAACATAAGCCTAAGGTTTTATTTTCAGGGTCAAATTGTACCTTTTTGTAACCTACTCATTTCTGGTTTTTAGTCATTCATCTAATTTAGAAAGAAACTCTTGTCATTGTTGCTTTTGTGCTGGAAATCACACAGTCTTCCTGATCTACAGTAGATCACTCTGAAAACTTCCGTTAGATTTCAATCTACCATCTACCCACTCTTGACATAGTATAAAGTATGAGCAATTTCATGCCTCTACGTTTCTGTTTCAACACTCTACACCCTAATGCTTCTAGGAGCTTGCCAGCAGGGAGTGATGGCTAAGTCTTTCTCTGGGCATCTAAACTCAGTACCTAATATTTAGGTGTACACCATCTCTCTGAACATGGACTTTCCATTGAGAAATCACTTCTCTATAAACCTTTTTAAAATTTATCTAATCAGTCGTCTGTCAACCCTACATCTTTACTAATGAATTCTACTATCTATTATGTGAAGAAGCATAAGGCTGGTTTAACTATGCTGAATTTACTGCAATTTAGTCTGTGAAAGTCCTCTTTCTTGGGGCCATTAATAAGCAAAATTAAGCTCACTATCGCTTGTTTAATCTTTTTTGTCACTTATTCAGACTAAATGACAGTTATCATTTACTTATCATTACATCACATGGTGTGATGTTTGCCAGTTATTCTAGGTAAAAATACTGTAAGTTAGCAGAAGGAAAAATTGGTCTTACCCTCAGAGCTGCAGATCCTGGTTGGTATTAGGTGTTCCTAAAATCATTTGGCTCGCATCCCTTGGCTCCTTTCTAGCTGTGTGATTTCTTGTTCCAGCAGCGTCCAAGTACGAGTTGCAGGGGAACAATGGTGAGAGATGGATGTTTCTGAGGGGCATTTGGTTGACCACCATAATGAACAAAATGTTGGATTAAGATGGATCTTGGTCTGATCCAGCAGGGCTAGTCTTATATTTTTATCTTTGGGTCAAGTGTCTATGCTGTAAGGGATTCAGATTGGCTGCAAGTGATATGCATCTTCCTTCTTCTCTTCTTTTTTTAAAAAGGTCCCCCAATGTCATTTTATTTTATTTATTTATTTATTAAATTTATCTCCGCCCATCTCTCCTGATGGGGGACTCTGGGCGGCTCACATAACCCATTAAAACAATAAATAAATATACAATTACATAAAACCTAAAACCTGTACAAAACAGTTACTAAAAAAGAAAGAGTCCAGGAGGCCGATGGTCCAGAGCAGCAAACGCTAGGGCTCTAAGGGGCTAGCCATCCCCACACCTGATGTCTTCCCTCCCCACCCCAGGCCAGATGGCAGAGCCAGGTCTTCAAATCCCTCCGGAAGGCCAGGCGTCAGGGGCCAATCTCACCTCCGGGGGCAAGATATTCCAAAGGGCGGGGGCTACAGCAGAGAAGACCCACCTTCTGGACCCCGCTAGTCGGAGCTCTTTTACCGAAGGGGTCCGGAGCATGCCCTCTCTGTGTGATTGGGTGGGATGGGTTGAAGTCATGGGGAAGAGGCGGTCCCTCAGGTAACCTGGTCCCATGCCACATAGGGCTTTAAAAGTGATAACCAACACCTTGAATTGGCCCTGGAAGCAAACTGGTACCCAATGCAGCTTGCAGAGCAATGGTGTTATATGGGTCCTTCTTGGGGCTCCAAAAATAGTCCACGCGGCTGCATTCTGGACCAGCTGCAGCTTCCAGATACTTTTCAAGGGTAGCCCCATGTAGAGCGCATTGCAGTAGTCTATCTGGGAGATAACAAGGGCATGAGTGACCGTTCGAAGGGTATCCTGATCCAGTAAAGGGCATAACTGATGCACAACCCAAAGTTGTGCAAAGGCCCTCCTGGCCACGGCTGCCACCTGCTCTTCAAGCAGGAGCCGTGAGTCCAGGAGGACCCCCAGATTATGCACTGGGTCTGTCTGGGGCAGTGCCACCCCATCCAGCACCAAAGATGACAAAATCCCAGATACAGAGGAGCCATTAACGCACAGCCACTCTGTCTTACCAGGGTTCAGCTGAAGCCTGTTGTTCCCCATCCAGGCACCACGAAAGGGTGGTCACGGCATCACTTACCTCACCTGGGATGGAGATGTATAATTGCATATCATCGGCATACTGATGATACCTCATCCCATGATGGTGGATGATCGCACCTAGCGGTTTCATGTAGATGTTGAAAAGGAGCGGAGAGAGAACCGAACCCTGCGGCACCCCATAAAGGAGGGGCTGAGGATGGGGCCTCTCGCTCCCTATCACCACCGATTGGGATCGGCCCTGAAGAAAGGAGGTGAACCAGCATGAGACTGTGCCGCCCACCCCTAATTCCCTGAATCGTCCCAACAGGATGTTGTGGTCGATGGTATCGAAAGCCGCTGAGAGATCAAGGAGAGCAAGGATGATTGCACTTCTACCATCCCACTCCTGCCAGAGATCATCCATAAGTGCGACCAATGCCATTTCCGTTCCATAACCGGGCCTGAAACCTGACTGGAAAGGGTCCAGATAATCTGTTTCCTCCAGAACCCTTTGGAGCTGTGATGCTACCACTTTCTCAACCATCTTCCCCAAAAAGGGGAGATGGGAGACTGGACAGAAATTGTCCAGTACGGTAGGATCCAGGGAGGGTTTCTTGAGAAGGGGGTGCACCAACACCTCTTTAAAGGCAGCTGGAAACACTCCCTCCTGCAAGGATGTATTAACTATCACCTGGATCCAACCATATGTCACCTCCCAAGCTGCTTTCACCAGCCAGGAGAGGCATGGGTCCAGATGGGAAGTAGTGGCCTTCACAGTACAAAGGATCCTGTCCACTTCCTCAGGATCAACAGGATCAAACTGTTCCCAGATAACTGGGTAAGAACGATCCCCTGATATCTCCCCAGACCCTGCCCCACATTCGGAGTCTAACTTGGAACGAATCCGAGTGATTTTTGTCCTGCAGATGCTCTGAAAATTCATGCTTCAGTTCTGGAATGAGTGGGAAGACTATCTTCAGAACAACTAAAAAGGGTGGTGTAAAGAATAGAAAAAAATAGAAAAAACATATTAAACATTCAAGGCATTTCTGTGGAATTAGGATAAGATAGCCTTGTTCTTTGTTTTAAAAGATGTGAATGGTGCCCATAAGTATATACCAACAAATCAATATGGGGACACTCTTGCCCATTCATAGGTGAGACTAGAAGGGAACTCTGGAAATTTAACATGGCTTTGTAGTCATGATGGAATTTTCTGCTTAATCTGATTTTCCCCATTTAGAGAAAAATGGACAACAAGAAGCTAAAATACTATATAGTCAGTGATTAAAGGATGATGACCTCATCTGGCTGCTCCATAAATTGCTATAATGGATTGGGTGCATTATGTGTTAAAGCCCTTCTGGAAATCATCTAACAAAACCTTTTATGGTATAAGCTAATATGGACCCAAGAGCTCATTTCCTCAGATGTATTAATTAGATTACATAGACGAGGGATTCTCAAACTCTGCATTACAAAAACTGCCCACTGCAGACTTACACAAGCAAAATGAGGAGCAGAGTCCAGAGTGAGTTTTGATGGTGCTTCTACTTTGCTTGTGCAAGTCTGTGACAACCCCCCACCCCCACCCCCAGGTGCTCATGCCCTCCAGGAGTTCCCAACTCACAGTTTGAAAACTCCTGATGTAGAATGTAATCCACAGGAATATAAACCATCATAATGTTTGTTAGTCTTTAAGTTACCACAAGACCTGTCATTCTGGCAGCATAAACTAACACAGATGCTCCTTGGAAATGGTTGAAAGGCACAGTGTGAGGATATAGAAGTCCCCCTGTATTCATGTGTGTGTTTGAGCAGAATCATTTGAATGTCCATAACATGACCCAGATAATGAGGAAGAAAGAATGATTTTGGAAGCATAATCTTCAGTATACAAGTGGATATTAAGTGAAACTAAAAAAATCTGCAGTCAGTCTCAGTCAAGGCCTTCGTATAACCTTATGACATACCTCCGAAAATGACAAATTTCTCAGAAAAGTTGACTCAGGTCCCAAATAAAAAGCTGCTTCCAAACTGTAAGCTTTCAATACATTAAGTTACGATCCTTCTATCCTGACTTATCTTGCAAGTTCTTCCTGGTCTCTGACTGCTGTGGGCTGCTGCGCTCATGTTTTTTCTTCTGTCAAGATCCCACTAGATGCCTGGGTGACAGCTGCTTATCTGAACATCTGCCCTGCTACCTTGCACCATTTCCTCTTTGTCTTTCCCTGATTGGAAGGGGTGGTAGCCTCTGCTCACCCACACAGGATGTGGGGGAAGCCAGTGGGAGGGCCAGCTCCTTTGCACACGCCCCTGAACCACACAGCTGGCCCTGGCAGTAAGCACCAGACTGTGGGGTATCGGTGTTCCTTAGAAAACTTCTGAAGGCCTCAAGGCTTGAGGTAGGATAAAGGGGGTCACCTCCGAGAGGTGGATTTAGAAGAAGACATACTCAGAGCTGAGACAAAGTAAGGAAGAGGGAGAAGCTCTCTGGACCACTCACAATGTTCTTCCAGCTTTCTGCCATGAAGCAAGCAGTTTTCAACTTCCTCTTGAGCAATGAACGTAGGCAAGCAGGCAGAGGGAGCCACGGTTATGACTTAGCTGGAAAGAGCGCTGTGCAGCTAGGAATTAGCAGAAGACCTATATGGAGCTGGGTGGAGCTGGGTAGCGTTGGCTGGACCTATGTGGATCTGTGGATGGGTTTTGTGGAAGGAGTTTACTTGGGTAGAGGGTAAAACAGCTGTGGCTCAACATAAGAAAAGGCTCAGAGCTGCTTTGTACTGTTCCTACTCAAACAGGGGTAGCTAGAAGGAAACTCGGTCGTTATGTATCTTTGTTTATCTGTCTACCTATCCTCCATCCATCCATCCATGAAATTTTTAAACTGCCCCACTCTGGTTGGACTTTGGGTGATGTTTATTAATTCTTATGTATTGATTTGAAATAAGTAACCTGTCCCTGGCCGGTAGTTGAAAAGTGGCTTCATTCTATCCTCAGAATAACTTTGGGAATAGACTGGAGAGAACATGAGAAAATGATGGGCCTCAGGCCAACATCCAACACTGTAGCCCAAGCAACTCCTATGTTGTACCTCCCAGATGTAGTGGACTTCAGTTCCCATAATTCCCAGCAGACAAAGTTATTCAGGGATTCAAACTTTAAAAAGGGATAGCAAAGAGCCTTTTTAAAGGCTCTGTACGCCAACTGGATAGCCTTTAGTCTGATTTGGCAGGTCGTTTCTTATGTTCTTATGTCCTTACAAACGTCAGTCCAATATCTCTGGAAGGCATCAACTTGATGAAGGCTGCTCTAGGCAGGAGTAGCTCCTTCCCCTGTTCATGTTTTGATTTCTAGCTGACTATTCAGGCGGGGTCTACGGCAGGGGGGCAGGTCAATAGCATCAAAATGGTGGGCATGACCAGGATGATTGAAGCCCTGTGTCTTTTTGTCTATATGATGCGCTGTTGACCCTCCCTCTGATTGCCCTGGTGACTATTTTGGAGAAGGGCCTAAACCAACTTTTAGACTCTCTCTCTCTTCCTAGCATACCTATGGCACTTATTTTGCTTTGTTTGCTTCCTAATGGGAGCATTAAAACAGCTTTTGACATCAGTAGTGCCTTTATCTTCTTTAGGCAGAACATAAAGATGCTGCTTATTATCATATAAAGCCATAATTGACTGTAATGGCACAGAGCAAGCTGTTCTCTGCAGTTGATCATTCCCTGTGCATTAGAATTCCCTTGAATTTCTATGCCCCTGGGCATTTTTAATTATTATTTGTTTCCTGGATTTATAGACTGCTGACTCCAACAGATTTACAGCAGTTTACAAACATGAAAACTTCATAAATCCTGCCTATCTGGGTTAGTCTTTAGTACTCAAAGTTAAACTAGGGGGAAATGGATATTTTGTATGAATTGGAGTTCTATTCTTGCTCCTTCTCTTGGTGCTTTTATTACATGTCTCAAGCTGTTAGGACTATGACTATCTAAAATGCTGAATCAGCTGGTGTGATTTCACTGCATGTTTTGATTCTAAAAATTCTACAAAATGCAATAGATGCTAAATGTCAGCTTGGCTGTACGCTACAATAACACCAGGTGGAAGGCAAATATTTAGCTATTTTGTCACACTGTGCTTTGACAATGCAAATACAATGAGATGCCTGCATTTCATAAATGTTTGGGTACATATATACATTATATATGGCTACGGGAACAAGCCTGGAAAGTAACTGTGATCTCAAAGTCAGTAATCCTTCACCTTTTCTGATCTGGTGGCATATATTTATATTCCCAACTTGTAATATGGGATCACACATTTATTTATTCAAATATTCTTCTCAACTAAACCAAACGAGTGACTATGGCTGTTTAAAAAACCCAGAAACAATGCTAAGCAGGATTGGACGGCTAGAATTTGGATGAATGAACCAGCAGGATTATGGAATTATATATTGACTCTCTTAATGGTTTTGACTTTTTTTCCTTTTCATTTAAATAAGCAAATGTTCTAGTGACCAAGGCGATCAGCATGGCTCTGTTTATTTTGAAGTTCAGGCATCTCAGTGTCTTTGTGGAACCCACCATAAAATGTCACTAACCCATAAAATGTCATTAATCCTTCCTTGTTATATCCTGCAATGAGGGGAAATCTGGCTGTTTGTTAAGTAAAAGTCAATTCTCCATAGCTGAAGCTGGAGTTGATAGAAAAGGATTAACTCCACATTCTTCTGACTGGAAGGGCATGGCTTAAAACATCTTCTTTTCCCTTAGAGAAAATGCATCTCTTTTCAGTCTTCTGCTCTGCCTTCTGGAGGAAGCAGTGAATTTCCAGTGGCTCAATCTTGGGAGATGAAAAGAAAATAATGAAGACCAAAACCAGGGCTCTTCTCCATCCGGCATGAAAGTGCTTTCTGGTAACCATATGCCAGTTGATTGGCATGCTGGAAGGAGGCCACACCTGGAAAGCACTATGATGCTGGGCCAGGAAAATAGCCTAGGAGATGGGGGAAGAGCTTGATTAGGTCTCCAGAGGTTGCAGAGTATGGAGGGAGAAAGTGGTAGCGTTGGCTTTAATCCTGTCTACAATGCTTCAGGGCTGAAGGCCACTGAGAAACCCTTCCCCTCCGCCTGTGCTGACTCTCTGACACCCTGAAAGAAACATTCTTCCCCCTCATTCGTGAGGAGCACTGGGAGAGCAAAATCTGACTGGCCAGCTGGAAGTTGCCAGAGCAGGCAGGCAAGATGGCAAGAGGAGTTAACAGGCCCGATGGCCCCTCGAAAGCCTGCTCTCCCATGGCATGCTGGCACGAGGCCATCCCTGAAAGCGCTACAGGGCTGGACTAGGAGAACGGCCTAAGAGGTGGGGGTAGGAGGCACCAAGGGATGCCAGCAGCAGCATCCTCCAGCAGCCAGCTTCAGCCTCGGGGTTTGGAAGAGCAGCACAGCAGCACACATCTTCCCAGACCACCATGGTAGCAAGCCCCCAAGATTCCCCCAACAGGACAGTTGATGGAAGAGCTGGAGGATGCTGGATATGGAGGGATATTGAGCTGGGTGGCAGTGACAGCATTGAGAGAAGGACAAGGGAGGCATGAGCTGCCTAGTGATGTCAGGTGTGGCAGCTCAGAGGCTCGAGGAAAGGTGCTGGCAACTCAGGAAAGGCACAGGAGCCCCCAGCTGCCCTGTTTCCCCACCCAAAAAGTGAAGCTTTTCCCAGAGCAGAACTATACGTGGCTCCAACTATGGAAAGAGAGGGCGCCAGCTGCTTGCACTTATTAGAGAAGCCCATCTAGTGGGTCCTGTTCACCCACATCACTTGCCTATTTGCAGGCAAGAGAGAAAGGGATGAGAAGGCGACAGTCTCCAAAGTCTTCTTTCCTGCTTAGGAAAGAGAGAAGATTGAGAGGACCTGAGCAGTCCAAGGGTCAAGAAGAGACCCTTACTTTACTGCCCTGTGCTGACCGTTACACATTGTTCTTCTCTTCCCATACACCCTACCTACTGTGAGTTCTTGTTGTCACAGTGGAATTGGTTTATTTACTGTATTTGTAGATTTTTTTAAACCCACCTTTTGTTCAGGAACTCAGGAGCATACACAGTGCGCCTTCCTCCCATTTTTTCCCACAACACTGTGAAGTAGATTGGCCTGAGAGAGAATCACTCAGTCGAGGAGGTTTCTTCCATGGGACAGAAGGAGACTTTAAGCCTCACCTTCCAAGTAAAACTGGTTAGCCCTTTCCTACCAGGTCCATCTTCCAGTGATCAGAAAGGTACGTTATGGTAAGTCCAACTATTATTTATTTCTTGCTTATTTCTGGCAGATGTTGGATGATACTCCTCCGTCTCTCCCCACTGTCCTTGGGGAGAAGCCTCCAATTTATTGCAATCTGGAGGAGATGAAGCAATTACCAACAACACCCCCTACCCCACGTAGCCCACCATTACAGGTGCTGGAAGCCTGGGAACGTCATATAGACTCCAGCTCCCTGCGCAGTTACTACTATAAGCCTGCAACAGGTGAAAAGTCATGGAAGCCACCCCGGAGGAGCCAAGAGATGGTGAGAAGCTAGAGTTGTTGTGGGGGACATCCATGCTACCTAGCCTCAGCAACCAAATCCTCACCACTGATCGTTTTGTGCCTTTATCCAGCAAGCATTTATTTGGCAAATATTGAGTTGATACCCTCAGCATTTCCCATCAGATGACTTCTCACTTGGTATCATTCTCTTTAGGGATGTCCTTTGATCACGAGGAACCTTGAGGAGCCAAAAAAAGAATTAAAAAGTGACAGGAGGGACCTGCCACAAAATCTTGCGGGTGGTGTAACCCAGTTCAGGCAATAACTCCCCTCTCTCAAATACACCATTCTGTTCTTTCTGTTTGATTTCTTCCCATCCACATGAAGCAATCAACATTCTGCGGCTGTAGAACGTGATAGTTTCTGTTGGACTGTTCTAGCTTAGTTGTTTGTTCTTTAGTTTGATTGATGTCTTACTCTAATTGGAAGGGCTCAATAAGGCAGCTTCCATGGTGATTTCCCTTCATTTTATCCTCACAGCAGCAAATCTGTGAGGAGTGCTGGACTGAGTGGCCCAAAATCTCCCAGAAATTTTTCTGTAGCTAAGAGTGGACTTAAACCTGGGTCTCCCCTTCTTAGTCCAACAGCTGCTGCACTAAATCACTTAGCATTTTCTTTCCTTGTTTTTGTATTTCTGCAAATTCTTGCCTGCTGATACTTCCTCCTTTTGTATGGGCAATGTGGTTTAGCTATATAAGGATTCATGTTCACGTAATGAATTTGCTAGTGGCGCCTAATACTTGTATTAATTATTAATATTAGTACCAGGTACTAAGAGATACCTGGTACTGATACTAATACTGTTTTCTCCAGCTAAGGGATCTCTGAACTTGATAGAATGGAAATAGTTTTGACTTTAATAGCTGAGATTTATATTTCAAAAATCAAATCCAGGTGCGCTGGCTCTTGTAAGGCTGAGTTCATACATTGTTCTAATAGTGTGGTTTATTTGGCTGTGGTTTAGCATGTTTGATTTAGCCATGGTGGTTTGTAAAATATGGTTTATGGTTCAGTCTTGTCTAAACCCAACCAGTGTGTGAACTCAGACTATTAGTATAAGAGTGATAAAATTGGCAAAAATCTGGCATGTTAGAAATATTTCAGTGAGAACTTCATTCAATAAATCTCCATTCAGCTGTTAAATGAACTTGGGCCAGTTGTACCCACTTCCCCAGGTTAATCTACTTCTTGGGGCTGTTGGGAGAGAAGAAAGAAAGAAAAGCCATATAGTGGGATATGCAGCTCTATGTTGTGGGATGGAAGCATCAGCAAAGTGAGTGATGCGTGTGTCTGTGTCTGTGTGAAGAACAGTGGTCAATTCATTTTTGGTATGCATATAAGACAGGTCAGGAGCTTACACAGGTATGGAAGTTACAGTTCAGTTCTGCAGTTCAGAGGTCCAGCTAGGTAGCATTAGGTTCTTGAAAGAATGATAGGCTTTGCTTCATGTACTGTGTTTTGAAATAAGTCAACATTACTGTCTTTGGGGGAACCTTCTGGAGTGGTCCTGAGAGCACTGGGATGGGGGATGTTCCCAGTCTGTAAATGAAGCCCTGAGATTACTCAGCTATTGACAGACACCTGCCACCAACATGTCCCTTCTAGAGGCTGCCTCTCGAGCTCATTGCTCTCTGGTACCTGAAGCCAGACTTCCGCTTTGGGCCATCAGCCAGATGCCTGAGAAATGCTGCAATAATTTCTCTAATGAGGAATTATTGTGTGCTCTGTCAGAGCAGAGGGCACGTGCTTGATAGCTGGTC
Organism: Liasis olivaceus; assembly: GCA_030867105.1. Taxonomy (NCBI): domain Eukaryota; kingdom Metazoa; phylum Chordata; class Lepidosauria; order Squamata; family Pythonidae; genus Liasis; species Liasis olivaceus. The sequence goes on from CM061348.1 coordinate 137,021,658, forward strand.
TCTAAGCCCATTCCCATCCCCCTTCCCAACATCCCCTTGTCGCATCCCCTGTGCTAGCAGCCCGTGCATCTGAAGCCTTTGCCCATCTCATCAGCAGAGGAGGCCAGAGCATAGGAAAGCTGTGGGTCAAGAGTGACAGCATGGGGGCCCAGATCAGAAAGAAATAGAAGGCCGTGGATCAAATTGGCAAGAGCTGGAGCAAGGAAGGGTAGCGGCAGCTGGGCGTGTGCCTGCCTCTCGTCCTGCTCTCTTAATAGAAAGTCCTCTCTTTCCTTTTTCCCCCTCCCCTTTTCTGTGTTCTTGTTTTCCCAGAGCTTGGTACAGATAGAGGGAAATGGTCTCTCTGCTCCAGCAGATCCTGTCCCAGGAGCAACCCTGGACCAAATGGAAGACAGGGTGAGCAGGGAGCAGCCTGAGGCTCAGAGTCTCCACATCAGGGACAAAAAGCTGGGATATACCAAATCCTTGATGCTGCCAGAGACACGGCTTCCCAAGGTAAGGCATGGGGATAATGGGATCCCCTGGGATGGTACGTTCTGGAGGACAAAACAGATGCCTCTGCCAAAAGTGTTTGCAGAATGGAAATTTTAATCTGCATCCCCCTGGCACAAAAGGAGAGATGTGTGTGAAGGAGAGGGCAGGATAGTAATCACTAGTGCAAGTAGGTGTATAATTTTAAACACTGAACTTAATAGTCCTATACGCTAAATAACCATTACAATGTGCTTCAGAAAAGGGAGAGAGGAAGAGAGGGAGAGAGAGAGAGAGAGAAAGAAAAAGAAGGAAGGAAGGAAGGAAGGGAAGGAGAGAGGGAGAAAGAAAGAAAGAAAGAAAGAAAGAAAGAAAGAAAGAAAGAAAGAAAGAAAGAAAGAAAGAAAGAAAGAAAGAAAGAAAGAAAGAAAGAAAGAAAACAACTATCAGCCCTTCTAGGTAGACCAGACTAGAAAACCAAAGTTATGAATGCGAATGCTACTTTTATTATAAGGTTACAGTAACAGAATCTTGCAAGACTAAATGTGCTTATCCCCTCCCTCCCTCCCTTTATCTTTGTGAGAACTAAGAAGGGTCCTGTCTGAGAAACTTTCTCAAATTATCCTTCTGGACTCCATTTTTTTTAATCTGACTGTCTTGGTTGTGGCTCTTCCTCCTGTTCCTCAAGGTTATTCCTTCCTTCCTCCCATTACATCAACAAAACCAGTTTTGTAATCACACACATTCCACTTGGCTGCTTCCCCCTTTATAAAGAGTTTTCAAACAGAAGAAAAGAAAAGATGTTGAGGTGTTGTTTATTGGCTACCCCACTATCTGCTACTCAGTCTGGGTAATCATTTCGGACTTGGATTTGGGCCTAAGGTTCAGCCCTGGCTGTGCCCCCTGGCAGCAGGATGGGAAGGGAAGGGATACACAAAGTAGTTGGTAAATCTGCTTTCTTTTTTCTCCACACAGGGAAACCATCGGCGGAACCATTCCCAGTATAGCTGCGAGGCCTGGTTAGGAGAATACTCTGCACCATCACCTACCAATGGTTCCCCCTCAGACAATGCTGAATTGCTGCATGTATGTTACAACTATGGAGGAGTGGTTAGGCTCAATTTGACCAGGAGCAGGGACTCTTGTCATTCGATAAACATCCTGGGTTATAGCTGAATCCAATCAACTTAGTCTACCTCACGGGGTATTTGTGAAGATATCTGTACTACCATCTCAAGTAGTTCCTGGGGTGAATGGTGTATAAATATCCCCCTTCCCATCCCCTGATAGCACCCTCCAATCACCATTATCTGAAAGGATGTGACAAAAGATGTTTTCTCTCGCATAGCCCCAGAGCCCAGCTGTGCCATGCCAGAGAAGGCCATCCTCTCAGTTTTGGAGTGGGTCCATCCTGCTCCCTTCCTCCTTCATCTGTCTCAGCTGAGGTTGGGAATGTTGCCCAGGAAGAAAAATGAGACCTGGAGACCGAGGGGCAAAGGAGATGGTGAAGGGAGTGTGGCTGGATCTGGAGGGTGAAATAAGTAAAAGGGAAACAAGGAACAGAAGCATTAGGCTGTAGAGTGTTGACATGCTTCTTCTTTATCTTCTCTAAAAACTGATATCTCACTGCCCCAAATTGTTTGTTTCTTGCACACTGGGTTTGGGAACCTTATGGTCCTCCAGGTGTTATCGAACTACACCTCCACTATTCCTCACCATTGGCTGTGTTGCTTGGGCTGCTGTGGGTTGCAGCTCAGCAACATTAGGAAGTTCCCCACTTGACTGTTTCAGTAGGAGAGTTAGCAGTGGAGCACTGCCTGGGGCCAGAGTTTGTGGGAAATAAAGATCTGCCAGGAACTGGGGGTATGGGGAGTGGTATGGATTTCAGGAAGGATCACAGGACACACCCAGGACTGCAGGTTTGTTGATATTGCTTCTTTCTGCAGATGGTGGAGAAATCTGGACAGCTGAACAAAACGAAGATCGCTGAAGGAGGTCGGAAACTCAGGTACCCAGTTGAAGTCTCCCTGGCAGGAAGGGGCTTGAGGAGGGATGTTTACTCACTGTCCATTTAGGAGGAATCCAGGGCATTCGTGCTTCTCAGTCCTCACTTGGCTACCTCTCCAGCTCCGGCTGAGGAGCATTTCACAGCTGAGGGGATTTTGACAAGCAATGTCCTGGCCTGAATAGACAAAGAGGCTGGAAAGAGCCCTTAGTGAATAATGGACCTTCTCGGTTATTGGCCCAAATCAGAAGGGGGGCAAAATAAGGCAGAGATGAGCCTTTTTGTAAGGGAGAGGAGGGGAAGCCAATCCAGGGAAATGGGACATAGCAGAGTAGGCCAAAGAAGATACAGACCCACCTGTACATCAGATGATGGCTGTATGTACAGACATGAGCCAAACTTCAACACAGGTCCAAAGCTCAGCTCTGTGCTTATGAAGGCAAGTTTCAGAATAAGCTTGAACTCAGGGAATTCTCCTCTCAAAAGAAGATTTTAGGATCATATACAAAGGACTTGAAGGAAGAAAGTCAACAGGATGTCTCCTAACCCCAATTCACAGTATTTCGTCACCACCAGTCTATTATTTCATTAACAGTTGTTCAGGAGGAAAGAGGCAGAGTGGCATTTCTCATTTGTGATCTGAAAATAGAGGAAATGTCCTCATTTCTGAGACCAGAAAGCATCACCAAGATTGCTCTTCCTTGGTGTCTCCTCCAATGCTTCATCACTGGCATGTTGAGACACGGTAATTTATTACACTGCAGAGCTTATTCCAGGCACCAACAAATCCTTTCAGTGCCACATGGCTGCATGTGGGAGCCTTGATTTTGACTCTTCAAGCACTTCTTGACACTTTTATACTTGGAAACAGATTTACCAACCACTTTGTATATCCCTTCCCTTCCCATCCTGCTGCCAGTGGGCACAGTCAGGGCTGAACCTTGGAGGTTGTATGTTGGGTTTATGGCTTTGGCAGGCTGCACTCCAGCTTCTCTCATTTCCTCTACCCCCAGAAAGTGCTGGGCATCGTCATGGCTGGTGTTAGCTGGGAACAGCCTCATGTTCTACAAGGACCCCAAGGTGACAGCTGCATGGGTGAGTGCAGCAGCAGGCAGACGCTTAAGTGGCAAATCAGGAAAGGCAACATAAGGTCTTGTATGGTCGGCAGCCTAAGTTTGTATAGCCCTCAGACTAATTTTAAAAGCTTTCCAGAAGAAGTCAATTCAGTCTCCAGAAAAGTCATACATACCCCCTTTGAGAGACTGCTGGCTGGGAGGAAGAGGGAGAGACTTTTGAATAAAAGGGGTGATCTTGCCCATTTGGGGATCTGGTACAGACTTTAGACCTGCCCACCCCCAGTATCGTTCAGAGATGGTGTGTGTCCGTGTATACTGTATACTGTATGTATGTATGTTTTTCTCTCTCTCTTCCATCTCTCTCATCTCTCTCATCCACCCATCTACCCATCCATCAACACAAAAGTCTCTATTGCTGTGATAAATGAATAAGGAAGGAAGCATGGACTAGTATCCCTCTCCCTGGTCCTTTTCCAGTGGCTTCCAGCACAGATCAAGTTTGGCAATGCGGTGTAGGGAACTTCCTAACCCGTATGCTCCTTTCCTGCAGACACCATCTGGTAGCCGACCTGAAAGCAGTGTGGATTTGCGTGGGGCCCGTATTGAATGGGCCCGGGACTTGTCCAGCAAGCGGAATGTCATCCATGTAAGTGTGGGAACCCCACCCCATCTTGAACTTAGACATTTGGGGCCAGAGTTCACACACAACTGAGAACTGAACCTTGTTTGTCCCACCGTAAGTTTGTCAATTCTTAGAATTGACTCACAGTGGTCCTGTTTTAAATTGAGATAATTGGTTAATATATTCTGGCTTATCTGAGTGTACTTCACTATAATCTCAGGTTCAGTTGTAACACTAAACTATCCTTTCCTGGTTTCTTTATCTGCTCCCACAAATAGAGGAGCATAGTGGGAACAAGTGATTACATGAAGCTGTTCACATAATCTTTTAAAATTAAGTTAGGATTCCTGCTATAGTCTTCCGTGGCGAGAATCTATTAGAAGAACATGAGATTAGGTTAAATGGAATTGTTGCCTAACTCAATTTGTTCTCTCCCCTTTTCTTCTTAGTTTCGCACTGTGACTGGCAATGAGTATCTCTTGCAATCAGATAATGAAGCTGTCAGCCAGGACTGGTACCAGGCGATCAAAGGGGTCATCCACAGGCTAGTGAGTGAAAGATGCTAAGAACTTTAAGTCACCTCAGTCTCTTCTCTTCTTCTTTGAAATATTGCTGGTAGAAAGAAGGTGTTCCCAAACTCTTTTATTCTGACCAGGCTAGAGATGACTGTCCAGCCCAAGTTGCCCAAATGGCAAGCGGCCTGGAGCACTCTAGACTAAAATCCACCCCCCTGTTTTGGGTGCCTTTGAGTCAGTGTTGACTCCTGGTGTGTGCCTGGACAAATCCCTGCAGTTTTCTTGCCAAGGTTTTGGGGAGTGGTTTGCCCTTGCCTCCTTCCAAGGGCTGAGATATAGTGACTGGCCCAAGGTCACCCAGCTGGCTTTGTGCCTCAGGCAGGACTAGAACTCATGGCTTCCCAGTTTCTAGCTTTGTGCCTTAACCACTACACCAAACTGGCTTGGAAACTCCCATCATGCCTTGCAATTGTTTGTGCTATAATTGGGGTTGATGGGCATTGAAGTCCCCCAAATCTGTAGAGTGCTGGGTTGCCAACCCTTGCTCTATAAAATTTAGGAGAGCTCTCAAGGAAGGCAGAAGTTGTTTTTTTTCAACGTTTAGAACACAACTGAACTCACTGTGTCTGCAGTGGGAAGCTATTACCCCAGAAAGCAAAATCTTTGTAATGAGGGCCACATCTTTGCAATGAGCAAGGTCCAACCTAAGTGGAGCCAGAGGCATTCCACTCTGCATTTCTCCCTCATTCCCCTAAATCTGTATGTGCAACAATCCATTCTTCGTTCTCTGTCTCAGTCAGTCAGTCAGTCAGTCAGTCAGTCAGTCAGTCAGTCACTAACATCCCACTCACTCTCTTTCCCCTTCTCTCTGGTCTTGTTAAGGTACTCAAATGATTTTGTCGACGGTGCAAAATGAGTGGAGAATGGTGGTCAGTGCTGACTGCAGCCCCTTCTCTCCCCCCACTTCCATGTTTAGCTGGAGGTCTGATCAGGGGTGGACTCACATTGGCTTGGATGTAATACAACTCTGGGCAGTGTGGGACTCTGCTGTATTAGCCTTCTGGAATGCAGAGAAAGCGGTACTAAAGTGGAAGGGGAAGCGTTACTTCTTCCTTAAGACTTCCAGCTTATCGCATAGAGGACTCTGCATGGTCTATCCTTTACTCAGTTTGTGATCCTTCATGTGTATCACCAAATGACCCCAAAGGGCTTCTCTCTCTTGCTTCTCTCAGGGGTTTATCACAGTGGCAAGTCATTACAAAATCCACCCCAAATTTTATGTCATTGAAACAGAACCTTTTGTAGTTCATGACAGTACATTTGCCCATTTTGCCTCATCCTGTTTCCCTGCTAATTTCTCTGGATTAAGCTCCTTCCTTGCTCCACTGCAGGATCAAGAGAATCCTCTGGATGAGCCGCTTCTATACCCACTCAGTCGGTCAAACAGTGCTGAACTTGTGGATCTCAGTGGGGATGAGGAAGAAGAACTTGGGCTCTCCAAGGGTGAAGTGCCAGCAGGTCTGAGACCAGCAGATCTGGGGGGGAGGGTGCTAGACATTGTCCAAAGTAGGGCTATTTTGACATATGTGTGAATGAGGGAATTGCAGCTGCCTTAGCTCCTTCTCTCGGTTTCTGTCCCTTCCTCCCGTAGCCCCTGGTAGTCCTGGCAGGGTCTACAAGAAAAGGGTCAAGAGCAAGCTGAGACGCTTCATTGCCAAGCGGCCACCCCTGCGAAGTTTACAGGAGAAAGGACTGATCCGAGGTAATGGTGCAGAGCCCTGTAGTTTTATCATAACGTAGGTTGGGTAGAGATGATGGATTTTCTGAGGTACAGTAAGTCGGCATTGCCACATATTTATTTTTGTGTTCTGTCAGGGTTTTTGGCACATTGTCATAATGCCTCAAGTGCCAGTTTGGAAAAGTTGAGACAAATTACTGGAATTTTGACTAGGATTCTTATAATAATGACAGAAAAATGTGATTTTTCTGAAACACACAGGGATAGCGCCGTGACAACTTTTTCACTTTTAATTAAAAATTATCACCAGACTGTTTCTACCTCCCTTATATCTAGCACAGCAAAAGCATTAATGCATTAAGTCATTTATTTTGAAAGTTAATGTGGTTTAATGGTGAAGGTGTTGCACCAGGAATGAAGAAAACCAGGTTCTGATCCATCTTGAGCCATAGAAGTTCTTTTTCAGCCCAGCCTACCTCACAGGTTGTTGTGGGGAAGAATTGGCCTTATAGTTAAATATTTATTTATTTAATTAATTTGTATGCTGCCCAACTCCTAACGACTCTGGGCAGCTCAGAGAATACAATAAGAGACAAAAATAAAAGAATAAAAGATGGCAAGGATGACAAGAAATGGACAGGGATGAAAGAGAAATGAACCCAAACAGTCCGAGGGGTGTTCACTCACCCTCGCCAAAGGCCTGGGGAAGAGCTGGGTCTTCAAGGCCCTTTGAAACACCAGCAGGGCGGGGCTATCCAGATCTCAAGAGAAATGTAGTCAGTTTTTTCTTGTTTCCAGTGTTCCTGATTCAAATCACTATTGCTAAAACTCACAAATCTGAGTTTTAAAACTCTGAGGGGCTATGATATTGTTGTGGCTGAGAGCCGCAAATGGCATAGCAGTTTTTTTACAGTTTTTATTTTTATTTGGGGGATGGAGTTTAAAGCAAAATAGGTAGATTAAGCACAGGAAAGGTTTAACAAGCTGACTTTAGTCCATGCGTATGTTTGTATATATACGGTCAAAAATCTGATTTGCTGCTGAACTTTAGCACTGTGATCTTGTGGTGTTCTAGACTCCATAAAAATAGGATTAGGATGGGGCAAATTGCTCGTCCATATTTATCTCTTGGTGGAGGGGTAATTGTAATCCCCTGGAACCAAATATCTCAAGTTGCTTTACCACTTCCATTTTTGTTCCCAGATCAGGTCTTTGGCTGTCGGCTAGAAGCCCTGTGCCAGCGAGAAGGGGGCACAGTACCCCGGTTTGTCCAGCAATGTGTGGAAGCTGTGGAACAGAGAGGTAGGGAATCTGTGGTGTGGGCCACTATTCCACCTCTGCAAAATTTAGCCTCAGCTGGGATCCTTCCCCTACTGTAGTTCTGGCGCTCCCTAGATTTACAGTGAGTGGGGGATTCACAGCAGTTATGCCTTTCTCTTTCAGGGCTGGACGCAGATGGAATCTACAGGGTCAATGGGAACCTGGCCATTATTCAGAAGCTGAGATTCATAGTTGATCGTGGTGAGTGTTTGTAGAATGATCTATGGTGAACGTAGAGTTGTAGGAGGCATATCTAAGCCTCACAGACCTTTCATCCACCACAATGTTGTTTTCCTTCAGGTGAAAAGAGATAAAGCATTTCAAGGGTAGCGGGACTGTTGAAAATGCCATCACTGCAGTTAATATCATATATGCTTCTTTCTCTAACCTCAGACAAAGATGGAAAACACTTACTGGCTACCCTTGTGACATTAACAGTAACTAGTGTCCCCATAACTATACTTGTCTGTCTGTCTGTCTGTCTGTCCCTTTCTTCCTTCCTTCCTTCCTTCCTTCCTTCCTTCCTTCCTTCCTTCCTTCCTTCCTTCCTTCCTTCCTTCCTTCCTTCCTTCCTTTCTTTCTTTCTTTCTTTCTTTCTTTCTTTCTTTCTCTCCTTTTGCAATTAGATGAATTAGAGCAGTGTTTCTCAACCTCAGCAACTTTAAGATGTGTGGACTTAATCCTGGCTGGGGAATTCTGGGAGCTGAAGTCCACACATCTTAAAGTTGCTGAGGTTGAGAAACAGTGAATTAGAGGAACCTGGAGAATGTAAATGTATACATGTCCCTTTAATATACAGTATGTGAAAATTATATGTTAAGGCAAGGCTGACCAGAGGGACAAGACTTCCTTTTTTCAGCTCAAGGATGACTTGCTAACCATTCTTCAAAGACATATCCACATGACATGGTCTTCCTCTCATTCCTAGCCCATAGATGAGTCAGCTCACTTCAGGTTTTTCTGATCCAATGTGGAAGTACAGTAATTGTCTTCCATGTCAGAGGAGGTCCTGATCTACTGCATTTTCCACTTGGTTCTTCTTGAGTGACAGCAGGTAGACCAGAACCCTTCCAGGTGGTAACGCTGCACAAACTTTGCTAAACAATGCGGTAGCCTCTCTAAAGCAACCTGCCTGTCAGTCAGGACATTATTTTCTACACAGGTTTGACAGGCAGGTTGTACCAAAGTGGCTAGATCAGTTCATATAGTTAAAGATTTGGACAGATAACTAAACCCAACTCTCCAGCCATCTGTCAAAACTTGCCTTCTTCCACAGCATTACCCCATGTTAGGGGGAGCTATTGATGGATGTTTGTCCTGCCAGCAGGGAAATCCACCAATCTCTTCCCCTTAACTTGCCTTGCCATAAACTGTTAGCACATCCCACTGGCAGACCTTGTTAATGGGGGAGACTAGATTGGGGCAGGATACATCATGCCAACATATTTTTATGCTGTCCCAAACATTAGATGAAATCATGTTAACCTGGCTGTCTGGATGTGCCCTAAGGGCTGAATCAGCCTTTGTCTTGAATATTTGTGCTGTTGTGGTGTGGCGGTGAAGGTGTCGGACTAAGAGCAAGGGGACTCAGGTTCTACTCCACTCACAGCCATGGAAGCTCACTGTGTGACCTTGGGTCAATCACTTCTCCCAGCCCAAGCTACCCCACAGGGTTATTGCTGTGGGGGAAAATAGGAAGAGAGAGCTCTGTTTACCTGAGCTCAAGGCAGGATAGAAAACAAACAAACAAATAAATGATAAGGTGACAATGGCTGGGTTCCTACACTACAGAAAAACAATAGACAAGCCACCTTATGTCTCAGCATTCTGTAAACTCATCCAGAATGGATGGGAACACTCTGGCCACCATTCAAACCTGTCTTTACTCTTTGCCACAAGATATTGTTCCTCTTGTGGCATCCTCAATAACCATTGTGCTGCTTTGCAGAACGGGCAGTGACATCTGATGGGCGCTATGTCTTCCCAGAGCAACGTTGCCAAGGTAATGTTTCTGTCCCTCAGTCTTTGAAATAGCAACCCTGATCACCCAAGAGTCGTGGAACAGGCAGGGGCCTTTCATGAAACCAAATTATGTTTTGAATGTAGGGTGCAAATTCTGGGTTTGTACAGGTCTCCTTATGTGTGAATAATTAAAAAATGACAACTCCCAATGGCGTTTCTGTTCCTTTTGAGGATAAAGACCCCAACCAACTAAAAGAGAGAGAGAGAGAGAGAGAGAGAGAGAGAGAGAGAAGGAAAGAAAGAAAGAAAGAAAGAAAGAAAGAAAGAAAGAAAGAAAGAAAGAAAGAAAGAAAGAAAGAAAGAAGGAAAGAAAGAAGGAAAGAAAGAAGGAAAGAAAGAAACTCCAATTTTGGTGTCAGGCAGTCTTATGCTCATGGCTATTTTCAGTCTGAAGATGGAAGGAGGTTATTTCAGGATCCACTGAAACTGTGAGAACTAGAGCGGAAAGAGTTAAGCGCGTACTCTTATCCCCAGAACAAAGAGGTAGAGATAAGAGAATGAGACTGGCACCTCCCTGAGGAATGCAGGATGTTTGTGGGGTGACTCTGGGAATTGCTTTCACTCTGAGAAGATTTCTGTAACAGGAATGAAGCCAATAAACCTTGCTGGATAGAATCTGTACTGTCTCCTGGAGTTTCATGGGCTAATCCTGACATCAATCTTCTCAGAGTGAAAGCAATTCCCAGAGTCACCCCACAAACATCCTGCATTCCTCAGGGAGGTGCCAGTCTCATTCTCTTATCTCTACCTCTTTGTTCTGGGGATAAGAGTACACGCTTAACTCTTTCTGCTCTAGTTCTCACAGAAACAGAAAACAAGCAGACCTTCTTTTGTAAGGTTTCCAGTTGCATAAAGGGCATCCTGGAACACTGAAATACATGAAAAATCTATTGTTTGGGGAAACTGAAGTCCTGGGAGATTTAAATATATCTTATGCTTATATTATGTATTATGATAATTCTAATTCTGTTAGTTGCTTGATTTGTAGAAATTTATTGTATCTGTTAATTAATTATTTTAGCAAATTAAGATGGCTGCTCAGTGTTCCTATGTAAGATGAGCAGCCATCTTAATTTGCTAAAATAAATAAATATTTATCTTTGGACTTGGAAGGTCCTTTCAGTTTATGGGTCATAGTAGCCTCTCGTGACCCAGAGTAGCCCCTCGTGACCCAATTGTCTTCTTAGCCACAATTAAGTCTCTCTGATTCTAGGGAGAGAGTCAAATCTGAGCTTACCCAATGTCGTCTCCCCTTCCTCCCCACCCTCTGCATTTTCCTTCGGCTGCCCCAGGAGGAAGGAAATTAACTATATCAGCTACAGCTTCTTGCCTTTGGGGGCTTTATCAGGAAAAAGTGGGCCATTTCAAGGACTTACTATCTCTACATGCAGAGCTTTTCACAGGTGTGTTGGGGACTCTTTCAATGGTATAGAAGCTGTCCCATCAGTGAAACCACCCTTTGGGCAGCTGGGGTACTATCTCCTGAATGTCCTTCATTGAAGACAATGGGCTTACAGATGTGCAACAGTTTAAGGCAGTCAGATGCAAATGAGGACCTGGGGTCAGTGTCTTTCAGGCTGTCTGCACTCACCAACATGTTTCTCCTGCCAGAAGTATGAAGATGCAGAAGTAATATCTTATTTTTGCAAATGACCATCCTGTACCTACAGTCTGGATTTAGCATCAACACTCCCTGTAGAATCAGCAAGAATCTGTAGAATCAGCATTCCCTGTAGAATCAGCAAGAATTGGAAAGCAAGAACCTTGAACATTTCCAACAAAGCAAAGGATGAAGGGGCTGGACCTTTCTATTCTATTCCAATTACATTTCAGGCCTGCCAAATTACAGTATCAGGGAATTCAGGTCTGCTACGCCCCTTAAGTGAAAGAGGTACAGATGAAAAGAACATGGAAGGAAGGAGAAGCTGCATTAACATTGCCCGCATTTATTTATCCTTTTAAAAAAAGAGCCAAGGAACTTATGGCACTTCAACTTTGGCTGAACTGCATCTCCCAGCATTCCTCACCAACGGCCATGCTGGTTGGAGCTTTGCACTTCGGCCCCTTAATATATTTGGTCACTCTCTCTACCCATAAAACAGAAGGATGTCATACTGAAAAAGGTCCCCTTTGGAGTGACTCTGCCCTCCTCACTGAACCTGTCTTCCTTGTTTCCTAGAGGAGAAGTTGAACTTGACCAATCCACAGTGGGATGATGTGCATGTGATAACAGGGGCCCTGAAGCTTTTCTTCCGAGAGTTACCTGAACCCCTAGTGCCGTACAGCCATGTTGATGGATTTATAGATTCTGTCAGTAAGTCTGCTTCCTACTCCTTGCCCTTCAGCTTTCACATGACAAACCCATGTGAGCGCAGCGGAGGTTAATTCTGAGCCAGGATTAAAAACCTGTGACTTCTCGGTAATATTGCAAAATTTTCATTTTTAGAAAAGGTGCTGCATAAAATGACATTGTTTGCCTTGGTTTTCACTGGAAAAAGAAAAAAAAAAGACTTCCAAACTTTTCTAATACCTATGGCAGTGTTTCTCATCCTTGGCAGTTTGAAGATGTATGGACTTCAACACCATGCTGGCTGGGGAATTCTGGGAGTTGAAGTCCATACATCTTCAAACTGCCAAGGATGAGAAACACTGACCAATGGAGATGCAGTTCTCCAATTTGAGAGTTGCTTACAATTACCATATTATCTATCTTATTTTCTGCTTCAGGAACATAATAGATTCTTGGATGAGGAGGATCCAAAATTACTGCCTCATTTTAAGTTGAACACAAATGTAATGTTGCTAGAGCGGCTGGGGAATCCTGAATAACTGTCCTAGTGATCAATATGAAAAATACCTTTTTTCTTGCCCTGAATCATCTTTCAAATACTGTTCCTGTAATGTTCAGCATAATTCAGTTAAAGGCCTCATTAGCAGGTACTCGAGACATCCCCAGTGCACCTAACACACACACCAGTCCTCAAAACAGCTTTGCCACTGATTTTAAGATGGCTTTAGTTTTTAAAATTTTGTTGGTATGTATGTCAGTGTTTGTGCACTGGCACATACACAAAGGGCACTTAAAGTCTGTTTTTCCATAAGGCAGGAGCCCCAGTCTATAAAGCACATAAAGGAGGAGTGGTAAGATGGTGGCTGAACAGGTAGCCATCTTGCTGTGTTTCTTCATATATCTCACGAAGGGTAGTTGAAAAAATATGATTTGATGTAATTGTGTTTGTGCTTCCTTACCTTCTGTAGTCATGCATCCCGCCATGATATTCTGTTTCAAAGATAGGGTGCGAAGGCAAGATCCCTTTGTAGGCAAAAGTACTTCAATAAGTACTGGGATTATCTGCAGATAGTTTTCTCTGCAGCTGGATATGGAGGTGAAAAATGACTTAGAACCAGGGTATCTGCTACCTTTCCTGATCACTCATAAGGATTTGTCATTTGTTTGAGCCTTTGACCCCCAACTCCTCCTTTTTTATAGCTAAGGTGGGGTTGTAAGGCTATTGTATCAACAGTCCTATCACCCCAAAGACACTGCAGTCTACTCTTGGGATTACAGTTTGTTTTCCTTCTCCAAAATGAGCTCCAGATCTAGCTCTGGTACCAACAACGAAGATTTCTGATCTGCCCTTCGGAAGCTAGAATGACTTTCTTGGAAACAGGACCTCCTCAGCTGAAAAGAGTCTTCTTGCTTTTCTCTGTACAGAGTTGTCTGATCACAAGGAAAAAGTGTCAAAGCTTGCTGGGCTGATCCAGAGTCTGCCTCAACCAAACCGGGACACACTGCGTTACTTACTGGAGCACCTCCGCAAGTAAATTACTCACCTCTTATTTGTCCATTAACAATTTCTATCCTGGCAGAATTAGGCTTTTGTTGTTAAGTCCCCTTTTGGTCTTTGATAGCAACACAAACAAGCAAAATCACTAGAAATTAAAAATAGCAAAAGGAAACTAATAATTAAAGCTCTCTTCCACAAAGCTAGGAACCAAAGCAGATGAATTGAAGAGCAATTAATCGCTCCTATCCTTGAACAAGAAGTGATAAAAAGAGGAAGCTATTAATTAAAGGTAGAATACACTAGACAGACTGGCCTTGCAACTGCATCTTATTATGCATATACCACTGGAAGCTATGTCTGAAAATTAGGATACTGGGATCAGAGTTTAAAAAGAAAGTGTGCATATTCACACGTATGGATTTTCCTGCATCTGAATACAGCACAACTGGACTATTCTACAGCTGAGCACACTGCAAAACTGGCATCCCTCATCCGTAGTGCATGTTGAAAGACCAGTCTGTTATTTATGAAAGTTTATTAGCTAATGCCAGGGGAACAATCCGGCCTGTACACCTAAAGAAGACAGGTAATAGGAATACAGAGGTAACTCTTCACCATAGTTACAAGTAAACAAACTGTCTTTCTTCTTCATGAACTCTGATCATTAAATATACAATATGAAAAAAAACCCAGGAGTGCTTACTGGGGATGGGTCAGGCTTGTTACTGTGAAACAGAATACCGTATAGCTGTCAGTCCCACTAGGTAGACCAGACCATGAAATTAACTCTACAGGATGAATAAAAGTACTTTTATTGAAATGGGCTATAGTAACAGAATATTGCAAGGCGGATTTTGCTGCACCTCCTCCTCCTCCTTATACATTAGGAAGGCATCTGCTTGAACCACCTCCAAATGTTGCCTTGTTATTTTGCAATTAAAAATGCTTCAACCCATTTTGTTTAGGTAGCAGTTCCTGTATATTTTCATAAAGGTCATCTTCCTTACTCTCTACAATAGCCTGCCCAGTAGCTGCATTCAATTTTAGGAACAGGGTTCCTTTGCTAAGGGCTGTGGATGTGGCTATCCCTCCAGTAGAATGGGTGTGGTGGAGAGACATGACAGTTTATAGGCCAACTTGACAGTGGCCGTAATCCACCTACCAACTGATTATGGTAAAGCATATAGTCCTCATTTGGGTAAAGCTCCATTGATTAACTGGCACTGAGCCTGTTGAAGAAAAGTTCTCTTGGATAGATAAAAATCAGGCCTCTGGAGGTATCTACATAACCTAATGATTCTAATGGTTTAAGAAGAGGATGAAGAAGAACACAGATAATATGATGTTCTGGTTAGCGTGGAAAGGTGAAACCACATCTGGTTGCAGAGCTATCTTGTTCGTATGAAAATTTGTAAATCAAGAATGACCACAATGTTGCCTTGTTCTGCAGGCAGAAATTGTCAACAAAAAGGGAGACCTTCTTGTTAGTAACCTCATGTCAGAGAAGTCAAGTGGCTGAAAGGAGTTTGTCATTAATGTGGAGAGAGCACAAGAGAAAGGTTCCAGGAGGTGTGGGAAGGAGTGATTCCTTCTGGAAACTAGAAAACAAAGGAATGTGAAAAAATTGGGAAATCACAAACTAAAAGTGAAAAACATAGAGGTCAGCCAAAAAGTTTAAGGAAGATAAGAGGAAATCTTTACTGTGTGTTTGGGTTGATTCTCCAGCTGTAAGACAAAGAGCTTGAAGGTCTGACTAGTCTCTTCATGGCTTTTTAGTTTGGTGTGAATGAATGATAGCCTCTAATATGTCCTGTAAGTGAAGGCAGCACTTTACCAGAGACCATACTTGTTGTGGCCACCACAGAGTGTTAATTATAAGCTTGATCCCAGCAAGCCTTGTCAAAGAACTTTATCAAGAGAGGAAAGGATGGAAACAGGTACAGCATTTATCTTAACCATAGACTGAGAAAGGGAATCATGACCTCTGCTGGTCCTGCAACAAAACTGTGGGAACTGAGCATTTTTCATGAGGCAAAGAGGTCTACGTTAAGGTACATAGTTTGGAAGCAAAAATCTACATTAGAGCGATGACTACTTCTTACTCATAGATATTGTTGTGTTTAAGGCTGAGGTGATTGGCCAAAGTGCTACCTGTTCCCATCAGGTATTTTATTATGAATGCTATATCCCAGTACTATATCAGACTTATAGCATCAGGTGGAGAAGAGTTAGAAACTTCGTATCTCCTTTTTCATTCAAGTAGAAAATATCAGTGGTTTTGCTGTTGCAACTTGTACCACACTGCCAGATAGAAAGTTCTTGAAAGACGTGCAGGCTTTGAATATTACCACTGATCCTGGGCACTGATGGAGAGGTTGTCCCAGGCCGTCCCATCTCCTGACCATAGTTGCGATGGATTCCCAACTTCATACAGAATCATTAGTCATGAGAACCTGAGAATCTGGTATGAACATTGAGTTGAATATTTGGGTTGACATTTCCTGGAAGTGACACAGTATATCAGATGTGATATAGTAGAACCTGATAGTTTGCCTTCTGAAAGGGAACTTAAATGGAAATCCTTGCCCTGCATGGATGGTTGAGCAACTGAATGTAAAGTTGATCTTGGAGCTAACTTTGAGAATATGGAAATTGAAGTAACAGCATGTCCAAAGTTTGCTTTGTGGAAGAAGTAATTCCACACAGTTTGTCTTTTTTTCTCTTATTATGATTTGTTGCCCCTGACTGATGTGTCCTTGATTGGTTATTTAGCCAAGTCCATTTACTTCACTGGAGTGTGACCATTTCTTTCACCTATCTGCATAAAGGACTAAGGAAAATAGAATTCAGGTCAATGAAAATGAGTTTCAGCATGTTGTGTTTTAGAAATCAAATCCTAATTAAATCTGTCTGTCTGCTTTAGCAGTGGATACATTGAAAGGGAACCAAAATAGTGTGATGTTCTCATTCGGCTTTTTTCCCCTTCAGGGTGATGGATCACTCAGATACCAACCGGATGACAACTCAGAACATTGGCATTGTTTTTGGGCCAACACTGTTGCGACATGAGCGAGATGTAGCCAGCCTGGTAGAGGACATGGTATACCAGAATCAGGTGGTAGAGCTGCTGCTTACTGAATTTGCTAGCATCTTTGTGACCACAGGTGCTGAATGACTTTGTTGATATTTGTCTTGGGTATGGATTTCTTTATTCTCAAAACACATTGGATCACAGATAATCTATTTCTGGAGCAAGCACTGGTGCTGTGAAGCTCTCTGCACCAATCACAGCAGCATAGTTTGCCATCATCTTCAGGACTATGTTTTATTAGGAAAAATGGATCTCTGCATCCTCCCACTCCAAGATTTTTTAGCTGGTCAAATTTTTAAGCTGGTATACCTTAGCAAAAATATGTCATATTCATACCCAAGTAAACAACAACTGGTGAGAATCTAAAAGAGAAACGTATGACTAGCAGCAGTTTGACTTTAGTCTCCCAAATCTGACGCAACTATTTAGATGCAGATTCCAATCCTGACAAATCTGTGAAGAATAGGAGCATTTTCATTCCATAAATTATTGTGCATTCCATGCCCACTCTCTCCATATGGACTGATGCCCTTGTCATGCCAGCCAACCTAGACTTTACAGTCTCCTATCCAGTGTAGCAACCAAATCATTTCTGTACTCTTGAAACCGTAATCCTTCAGGATTGCTTTCCCCAACTTGCTGCCTGTCAGATGTGTTGGACTACAAATCCCATGAACTTCTGCTAGCACAGGCAACATCTTTTTAAGGAGATGCCTTTAACTCATTATTAGGGCACATGAGTTTTCCCCCAAATAAAATGAAATTCCCTTTGAAATTGCTATCATTTCTTGCCAAATAACCTGGGAATCATTGTTTCATCAAGGTCGTGTTTGACTATTTCTTTATTAACAGAGCCTCAGTCCCTTTACAAAACTATCATTTAGAATTGGTTTGAAAACAAATCAATATGACTCTGAGTCCTCTGGCTAACACAGCCTATGACCTATAATTCTCAGTGAGATTTGTGATCAGCTAAGGAAAGCGTTCAATAATAAAAGAATTGCCGGACAATCCATCTCTTCTCTATTATTTTAGGCTGAAGCTGGCATTTTAGGGATCTCATTTATCTTTTAGGTGTGTATTGGGATGAGTTGGGGAAAATTCATTGTTGCTGTTTTTTTCCTAGCAGATTTTTCATGCCCTTAACAATTTTATAAATGTCCAATAAGAGGAAGCTTTTTCCCATCTGCTCACAAAAAAGTATTTAATTTTTGCCAGCCTTATAGATGTTAATGGATGGGTACCATCTGAAGGGAAAATACAAAACAAGTATGTTCCCATTCCTTCTCTCAATCTGAATCTTATGCATAACTTTTGCATATGATTCAGGGATTTGGGATTTAGTTCTCCCAAATCATCTTATCTCCCGATCTCAGACAATGAATCCTTTGAAAATCTGACTTGCATTAGAAGAATCAAGTTCAAAAAATTCACGACTGGAGTTCTGTGATCTACACCAGTGTTTTTCAACCTTGGCAACTTTAAGATATGTGGATTTCAACTCCCAGAATTCCCCAGCCAGCGAAGGTTGAGAAAGAATGACCTAAACTAATGAAATGAGACATTGCTGGCCTTAGCGGAAGTTTTTTTTTTTTTTTAACTGATGGTTTCACATATGGCACTTAAAAGCCTGTTTTGACTTCTTAGCATGTTTTCAGTTTCACATATAAACCTTCTTGATAATAATTCAGTTGTACAAATTCATCAGGAGCACGACCAGCTGCCTACATTTTAACAAATACACCACTGGGGCAAGGAGAAAACTGGCCAGAGACTTCAGATGCAGCTTTTCTCCGGTGCTTTAGAGAGGCCTGTCACCAGCAACTTGCTCAAGCCTTTCTTGACGACTGAACTGTATTCAGAACGAAAACAGTGCATATATGAATGTGTCACCTTAGCACTGAACCACTATGGATGCTCACTCAGTGCTTCCACAGTAGTCACATAATTCATTTTCTTTCCCAAACAGGGCTGGGAAATTCACACTGGCTGGGTGTGAAGGACCCAGCCAATCAGTACCCTGAAAATCTGGTTCTGGTTTTCACTAGAAATTTGTAGTGTTAATCAGCTGGTCTTTGTGTCAGTACAAAACCACAGTTCATGTGTAGAATTATGTATAGTGCTGTGCAGTTGGTTGTGATGCCAATAGAGGAAATTACTTTGATTCTTTGATGAAAAGGATCACCAGGATATGAATCAGATCTATACAAGAATCAGATTCACATCTGATCAATGTAAGAAAATAC
Organism: Liasis olivaceus; assembly: GCA_030867105.1. Lineage (NCBI taxonomy): Eukaryota > Metazoa > Chordata > Lepidosauria > Squamata > Pythonidae > Liasis > Liasis olivaceus. The sequence continues at coordinate 137,040,552 of CM061348.1, forward strand.
TATTTCCAACATTAGATTGCATAGTGAGAATAGGGTTACATCACTGTACTTGTCCAGGCTTGGAAGCTAAGCAGGGTTAGACCTGGCTAGCACTTGGATGGGAACTCATTAGAAAATGATGATTTTCTCATTTATAATCTAAGATAGATTGGAAAAGCAAAAGAACATTCTGGAAGAAGGCAATGGCAAACCATTTCTGTATCTTGGCCCGGGAAAGATTGGTGTCATACTCCCTCAGCAATAATTTGCCTGAGAAGCGCTAGCAATAGGTAATCCCTTCTCCTCCCATTGCATTCTTGGCTTGTCTCCTTCTGTTGAAATTACGGCAAGAACTGCATGTGGTCGTGGGACTGGTGGATCACTTCTGTGGCCTTAGAGAGAAGTGAAATGTTTGGGGACAAAAGAAGCTGTTTACCAAAAAGGAAGGCTTAGTTGATGACCCTCAGTGTCTTGAGCGTCTTGCTATATTTACTAAATGAACAATTTCGCTTTGCTTTCATTTTTTTTTTTCCTGAGGAAATATTTTTATTAACCTTTTATTGGTGCTTTTTTTCTCTAAAAAAGAGAGCGAGAGAGAGAGAGAAAGATTTATAGGTAAAAAATATTCGCACACATATATACTATATACAAACTATCAAAATACATGTCGTCATGATATGCCTAGAATTTGTTCCCCTGCTTTAATACTTCCCTTTGTCCCTTCCCTTAGAGGAGGCTTGCCCGGGAGAGACAGGCACTGGTTTGGCTTCTAGGCTAAAGTATAACAGAAAGATACAAAATGAAAGCTAGAACAGAGGCAAGGTATATTCTTTGGTTTCTTAGATTTAACTTATATTTTTGCTCTGAGGAAGATGCTGGGGGGGGGGGGGGCATTAGGACAAGTACCACAGTTCATATGTAGAACTATGAGAGAAGATGCTGCCTCAGTGGGAGAGGCGTATCTTCTTGGCGAAATCGGCCCCGGCCATCTCGCGCAGGTCCCCCGTCTGAAACCCTGAAGAGCCCCCGTCAGCACGTAGACAGTTCTGAGCTAGGCAGCCCAAGATCCAGCCTTGGTACAAGATAGCTTGCTGTGTTCTGCTGAGGATGTTTTAAAGGGGGATCCCTACTTTTCACTTGCTGGAAAAGAACAAACAAACGAAAACCAGAAATGTCAGGATAGAGGTGGTCAGCGTAGTTGAGAGAACTGAAGATGGCTTGAAAACAGGTGCATTATTGGCCTTTGTTTTTATGTTCTCTTTTTCCCATTGTGTGGGGCCCTTCTCTGTCATTTTAGTTCAACAGATTTTTGGAATATTACTAGAACCTCCAAGGCTAATTAAGCAGAGTTGACAGGAGGGATAAGCATACAGGCCCCGGACAATGATATTCCCCATTATACTTTTAAGGTTACGATTCTCCCTCTCTCGTCTGCCTCAGTGAGCCCCACCATGTCCTCTTTGCCAGTCTGCCTGATTATATATGGACTTGGAAAAACCAGGAGGGCAAGAACATAAGCTTGCTGACAGAGCACCCTAAGCTTTGAAGTTCGGTTCTTGGTCTCACGTAGCTTTAGCTCCTGGGCCGTTGCAAGTAGAGAATAGGCCAGGTAAATCTTATCTGACCTAACATAGATTCATACTTGAAGAGTAAGCCTTTCAAGTGCTCCAGATGTAAGGTTATCCACATGCAACCAAAAGATCTTTGTAGTAGGAGCAGTAGGGAGAGTTTCTTCTTCATAACACGATGAATATGGCAGGAGTTGACTTTCTCCAAAGTTTCTTTGAGACTGGGGGTGTGCGCATGGAGGGAACCGCCAGGATGAGCAGGGATAGGACTGATTGTTCTCCAGCGGATAGCTGGAAACACTCTAACACAGAATTCTGTTTTCCCTTACTGTACCAATTTGTTCAGCTTCTCTTTCATGGTTTCCAAATTAAGCGATCAAGTATGACAACAGAGTTGCCCTTGTGGCCAAATTGCTGCTTTTGGCAGCCCAGCAGGTGGGATACTTTCCCAGGACCTAAGGCACGCAAATTGATTTCCAAGTACTTATAAAAGCTGTGGCTTGCATGTGCAACCAGGCAATTACAGCTTTAAGGCCAAGAGCTCATAAATGGTTTCAAACACAGTTCATTGCAGCGGTACTACTTCAGCTTCAAGTCATGAAAAGTGTTGTGAAATCCAGTAACGCATATGCCTGTGTCAACCAGTCCTAGCTGATTCGGGATCGAGAGGAATTTACCTGTAGGCTGGGTTAATAAGTGAACTCAGTGTTGCGTGTTTGTTTTCTCTTATAAATTGATTAAACTGAATTACAAGAAGATTCTTTTGTTCCATAGGCATTTTACTCTTATGTGCCAGTTTGTCCAGCTTTCCATATAGCCCTCTGCAATGGACATGTGTTTATTTGTGGCAAGCTGTGGTTCAGTCCAGGATTCTATTTTTGCCTAATTTCCCATTGTTCCCCAATATATGAGAATATATGACAAATCTTTTCATGTTGAAAGGACACCACAGCCAAATCCAACTCCCTGAGGAATGTATCTGTATGCATTTGCAAACATATGCTTCCCACATGGACATCTAGTTTTTTAGATGTACATCGAAAACATCTTTATCCCAGCCCTCAGAAGATACACACATGGAACTCCTCTCTGTATGGAATCATGGGCATAAATTTTCCATACATCCTCAACCACATTCCAGCAGAGCTAGTCATATACACACATCTGTGTTTTTAAATCTAAAACACAGTGCAGAGAAGACCTTTGATGCAGTGTGGCCAGGTGCCATAATGTTGATTGCCCACTAAGAGGAGGAGGAGAGGCATGCGTGAAACTGTAAGGTAGGCCAAAGTGACTTTGGCAAGAATTCTGGCAGGACAACAGATTATGTGCATCTTCCCAGCATTGTACTTTTATTATGTTGTGGGTTTTATAATGGTGGTAATTACAGGGTGGGAGCTTATGGCAAAAGATAATCGGTGGTACTTAGAAGTGTGAAGTTCACTTTTGCTAGCTTTGCAGATTGGGGGTTCAAATGTGGAAATGGACCTGAATGTGTCTATTATGTATTAGGAGATTACCTGAGACTCAGCAGCTTCCAAGGGTGGGACAATTCTCATCCTCCAGATGTTGCTGGACTTGTTAGCCCTAAACAGCATGGTCAATGGCCAAGGAGGATGGGATTTTTATTCCAACATCTGGGAGGGTTCTACAACCATGCTTAAAAGACTCCATGTGGTGACAGAGGCAGTTCTAATATACTGCTCCTCCAGATGTCTTTCCTCCCCGTGAATTTTACAGGAAAGATGTATGAACAGGTGACACATTCCTGCCAGCTCAAACTCCACACATTTTTGCAGTATGTATCTAAATCTTACTTTTATAAATATATGCATGATAACAGACCTGAGGTACCCTATCAACTAACTCTGGGACACCATATAGGAAATGCTTGGTAACATTCTTGTTTCCTATTAATAGACTGAGGATTTTGAAAAGAAGCACTTGGGGAGGGGTGTGATGCTTATCAAAAATACTGGTTTCCTTTAGGAAAGAGGAGTTAGTGGGAGGAAGAGATGAATGACTATAAATAAAATCTAGGTAGTCCCGAGTTCTGCTTTTCTAACTAAGAGACTGGAATTAATGCACTTCCTTTCCCATAGCTGCCTATCTTTCAGCCCATCCCATCAGCAGATCAGCTTGTCCAGGTGTCTGAGGATATAAGGCAGATGCTATTTTGTACCAAGGAACCTGGATGTTACTAGTTAGAATCAGCTCTCTCCCCAGTGAGTTCAGCTAGTAAGAGGCATGCTTGTCTCTTGTATCTGCCTGATTCTGATAAATAGCAGTCTTTATCATCAGAGCCTTGTCTAAACATACTAGGAAAGGGTATTAAGGAACTGGTTCTCCCCTGCCAATGAGTTCAGCATGGAATTCATATCCCCGACTGCCATGTTGGTTGGGCCACTGGGTGGGGTAGGACTGAGGGCCTCTGCATCATCAAGGATGGCTGTGAAGTCCAAGTGGGTGTTTTCTAAGTCCAGAGTGTCCAAACTATTAGACACTTGCTCTTCTGGCAGATAAGAGAAAGAGTCAGATTTAAGGGCATCCAGCCCAGGAGCATAAGGCCCACCTGGATCCTCAGCCACACAGCTGGGTGGCTGATGGTGCCTTTGATGGGTGTTCATCAACTTGTGCCCAGAAGCTTTGCTCAGCTGCACGTGCATTGGGATGGGAAAACTTGCTTCTTCAGGATTATGAAGAGGGGGTAAGCGCATCATGTGGTGGGGGCCACCATCATTGGGGGTTTCATAAGAAGGGCTAGCTTGATAGCTCAAGTTGCTTTGTCGATTCAGTGGCTTTGGTCCACCAGGTGGATGTGGGACCATCCTTGGATTATAACACTGGCTGTTGGGGCTTGAAAGTGCTTTGTTTTCCATAGCTTGTGATGGCCTGGCAGGGTAGCTTGGGTATTTTGCACCAGGGTAAGGCTGGTGTTGCTGGCTGTGCCCATTCTCTGTGCCATCCACGCCACCTATAGCATTGCTGACTGGCTGCTCCCCCCACATCAGTGCTTGCTGTGATTGCACATAACTCCGTACCATCATCTCCTTGACTTGCAACATTGGGGTCTGGGATCTCCTGCTTGGGGGCTGCCCCATGCCATAGCAAGAGCCCTGCTGGCTTTCAGGCTGGTATCCACCATCTCCACAGACCGGTTGAGATGGGTTATATGACACCTGCTTCATGCTCTGGCAGGGTGCAAGAGCAGCAGTGGCTGCTTGGAACTGTTGCTCGGCTTTGATGTGTGCCTGACCAAACTGGAATGTCCCCTGTTGACCGTGATTGGCAGGCTCTGTTCCCACATGCTTAGCATCAGGGACTGGATACTGGGTGGAATGGCACTGCCCCATGCCAGGGAGTGATGCAGGATTTATCCCTGAGCTATTGCTGTCCCACTGCCGCGCTGGCTGGAAAGCAACGTTCATCTGGCACTGAGACTGGATGTAGTCCGCCTGCTCAAAACCACCCTCTAGCTGCTCGTGGCTCACCGGACTCATCTGCAAGTCACCCACTAGCCTCAGTGTGCCTCGATGAGCCAGACCGCTCTGCAGCTCCATGGCTGCTGCTTGGCACGGATAGTTCCTCTCCTGGTAGGTAAGGTAAGATTCCATCTCCAGCACTTCCTGCTCGCCAGCTGGGACGGTGTTCTCCATAGCGGCGGTTTCCAAAAAGACATTCTCGCTGATGCTCGGTGGCCGTGGAGAGAAGAGGTGGTGGGGAAGGTTGGCCTCAGCGCTCCCTGTCACTTGTCCACCGGCTCTACCTGCACCTGCTGGACTCATATTGCTGAGGCTTTTGAACCTCTGCACTCGGGGAGCAGGATGGGCCTCCGCCACTATCTGTGTGGGGTCACTAGCTCGCCGGCCACTGTGGCTCAGGTGGGGATGGAGAAGGCCAGTGCCACTGTAACCATGGTAATCATTAGTGTTGTGCTCATGCACAAAAGGAGGCACACATGAGCTAGAATAATCCCCTACGAGATTCGATTGAGCAGCTCTGTCCATATGGGGGAGAGGAGTAGGAGGTGGCCCACCTGTCGCAGCGGCGTATTTGGCCTTGAGGCGGTACTGCTGGGCTGGTGTTAGGTTACCCAGCCCCGGAAGTCCTCCGCAGTGGCTGGCCTCGCTGGAGCGTCTTGAGGCATCAGGGGATATGGGGTCATACATGTCCGGTGGGCCAATTCCATTGGGGGCACCCCCTGCTGGTAGATAGGGTGATACCATGGAAGAGCGGCGGCTGACGGTGTAGGCCGAACTGACAGTGCTGGTAGTGCTACCTCGGCGGTCCCCTGCCACAGTTAGAGAAGGCAGGTCACCGGATGACAGTTCCATAATGCGTCGGTGAGAAGCAGCCGCAGAGGGGCCCCCGCACATCCCAGGCATCTCTCTTCCGGGACCTGCAGGAAGACAAAGCCGTCCATTAAAAGGACAGAGGATGTAATGTACCTATTTTGTATTTTTTTTTAATTTTAAAATAAATAATAAGTGGCAAGGAGAATTACTAAATACATACAATTAATACTCAGTATAACATTAATAATAAATATTCAACCTCGTCCCCCCCAAAGCTGAAAAAAACCCCAAACCTTAAGGTAAGTTTTCCAGCCCTGCCATCTGGTGATAGTGTCGTTGGCGCAAAATAAAATAATTTGCATTTCCTTTCCCACCAAAACATCGCTGCTCCACCAGCTTTACAGACAGCCTGCTTACTGGGCCTGAGAAATGGGGAAAGGGGCTCTCCTCCACCAACTATTAGCCCTTGTCCCAAGGCTGCCTCCAGACTGTTGCCTTGGCCTCTCGCTGGACCATTCAGGAAGCGGGTCTTCCCAGGAACCGACTCTCCTTCTGCCCGGCTCAGTGACCATAGAGTTTCCTCTACCCTGAGACTTGAGCGTCTGACTGGTGCGCTGGGTGCACGTGACGGTCCCGGGGCTTTGAAGACACGAGGCATCTCAAGCAGCAATGCTAAGAAGTCAGGATGGGGCAGGGATGTGGGAAGGGGGCAGCACACAGAGGAGGCTTTACCACTTTCTCCTCCCCACTGCATCGAGACTTCTGGGGGAGGAAGAGTTTCCTGGGTGTGTGTAGGAGTGGCCCCCTGAAGACCTTGGGGACCAAAAGCTGCCCCCCCCCCACGCAGCCTTAGAAGGGGCTTTCACGTTATCAAAAGCCTGCTCAACATCTGGTCTTGGCTCTGAACACCTTCCCAGCTGTGTTTTAGGGGATTGGGCCATACAAGTAATCTCTTCTCTGGTTTGGAGTGAATGCAATAAATCAACACAAATTAATAGATTCAGAATCTCCTGTAAGGTTTACTTGTTCCAAGTGATTTTTACTAAAAAAGAAATAAAAAAAAAAGAGGGATGGAGCGAGGCAAAATTTAGAGGTGATAGTTGGGGTACCGTTAAAGAAAGAAGAGTTTTTGGAAGAGAGCTTTCCCTTCCCTCCTAAAAACATTTCAGAAAAGCAATTCCAGCTACCCTGATATGGCTCCTGCAGCTGCCATCTTGAATACTGATTTTTTAATTGATTTTTAAAATTTTTTTTAATGCTGGTAATGACGCTGTTCATTTCACTGCCTTCTAGTGACTGGAAATGTGGCTTTAGCCATTCCTCCGAGCCTTCCCCACTTACCTGCCCCAGGGATGGAAGGAAGCTTGACCCCTTTCATGGAGAGGGGCTTACGCAGCTGCTTGAGTTTATCAATGCGCAAGTTCTCCAGCTTGTGCAGAGCCGATAGCCCAGAAGTCCCCATGGGCTCAGATGGTTCCTCCAACGCTGACAAATCTTCTAAGCTGCCCCCTGCATTTGCGTTCATCTCCACGCCGCTGTCATTATTATTAGCACTGCCCAAGGGGGAGCGTTCGCTGCTGCAGGATGACTGACCCCCAGGGCTGGGCTGTGGCTTCTGGGTGGAGGTGGAAATACAGAAGCATCATATTGTTGAAGTGATGGTTACAGCTCAAGTTTGCTTTCTGTGCTAACTTCTTCACATTCCTTCTTAAGGTGTGCCTTGGGCAGTAAGCCAAAGATTTGTGAGAAAGAGAAGGCTTTTTTCCTTAATGGGGCTGCTGACTTTCATCAATAAATCCAGTAATTGAAGTGTTAATTAATCAATGGGGATAAGCTTAAGAGACAAGGGCAAATTTTAATCAGTGGGGCACTGAAATTAAAGTTGGGTTAGGTTTTCAAACTTTCTAGTTTCTCTTCCACCTCAACTATCAACTCTTCCATCTAGGCTTTCCTCATCAGTGCTCAACATGATTTTAGGCCATGTAATCCTTCCTTGAGATGCATGCTCAATAGTTACACTGTAGGTTGAAACTGGAGTGACACTCAGGTCCTACCTCTCTGGAACTGTAGTTCTGTTATGGAAACAGGTACCTCTAATGAAGTAGCCGCAGCACCCTCACCCAAATAAATGCTCAGAATTTTTGGGGGGGTGGGGGTGGGGAGGAGAACCAAAATAGTCCAATAGTCTACGGGCCTCAAGATAGCAGCTTTGGGATGGGAAAGGTTTTTGACAGAAAATAGGGGGGAAAAAATGAAATGCTCAATATCAGTTCTGGTTGACAGCTGCTACTGAATAAATAAAAATGCTACCGGTTTTAGCGCTGCTTATTGTTTGATCCTGAAGCTAGTCTGGATCAAACAATCTCATCTTATTCTGGAGTTTACAACCAATTTCCTCTCTCCTCTCTTTGGACAAACGCAACATGGATATACTTATGCCCAAGCACATACTGTATACTTGCACTAAAACTAGCCACACATTTAAACAAAATTCTAAGGCAAAGTCATTTGAATTCTGCACACAGAAAAACTAAAATGGGCGACGTGTGCGACTCTTTGCACAATGAATTCTGCTTCCATTAACTGTGGGGAGTTGCCACGCTGCAGCAAGTCTCCGTTGTTCCGTAATGCATCAAAACTACACACCCCAATGAGAAGAACTCTGATTCACATTTCTCTGGCGGTTGAAGTGGCACAAGGTCATGCTTTCAAGCCCCTCCCTTTTTATAGCCTTAAAGACTAACCTGTGTTTTTATTTAACACAATAAAAAAGCTTCTTAGGATGACGCACACATACTATACCAATTTCTGAACAGACACAGTTCAGATGTGGAAAACAAAGTGCCTTGATTTCTCTTTCTGGTCTCCAGGTCTGCTTTCCATATGCGTAGCTGTTCATTAAAGAACATTTCACACATCTTTGTTTTTGCTGTAAGATACATACTAAGTGATGTAGGGATTGGCCTTTGGTGTGTTCCTTGAATTCAAGGAAGTCTGTACCCAACCTCAGTATCTGTTCAGCCTGCCCACCAAACACCCTTTACAGTCTAATGGCCTCTTCTCCCACCCTTCTCTCCACTTCCACCCCATGCTGCTCACCAAATTAGAATCAGGTACCATGAGTTTGCCCTCTTCCTTCCTGACCTCACTATCTTTCTCTTGCTTCATGTCACCATGCAGGGCCAGAGTCCGACTGGTGGGTACAGTGTCTCCACGGTGCTTCTTGGTGACATGAGCATCTGGTCCATGCACTGTCTTGACATGCTTCCGCAGTGAGCTGGGATCTGTGTAGCGTTTGGTGCAGCCTGGGATCTTACAGACATAGGGTTTCTGCCAGAATACAGACAGGCCATTAGGATACAGGTAGAGCTTGGGGTACCTCAAGGCACCGAATACCCTTTTTGCATTATGGCAAGGCAATATACACACAATACCGCATGGTGTGTCTCCTTTTTTGGAGCAAGTCAAGATCTTTTTGGAGCAAGTCAACATCTAAAGCCAAGGCTTACCTCAAGCAGTTGTCCATACCTCATTGGAATGTGTCCGGTTCTGGTGCTTGGCCCGGTCAGAAGCATTAGAGAAAGCCTTATTGCAGCCCTCGTGTTCGCAGACGTAAGGCTTCTCACCAGTATGGGAGCGCAAGTGAGTCTTGAGGTTCTCCAGCCGTGAGTAGGCCTTATTGCAGCCTTCAAACTGTACGATAGCAAGCAAAGAGGCTCGCTGTGTGGTAGAACGAGAACCCTCCTCAAATCCTACTTTGTGGTTTAGCCAGGTTAAAACATTTCCTCATTTACTGAAATTCTTTTCTTACTCTGCCTCCTGATTCTAGCTATCTGATATATTTCATGGGCAATTTTACCAGTGAAGCCAATTACAATCCTGCACACATCCTACATAGAGAGGTTTTACAATGCAACCTACAATCACGGTTCCAGTTGATGGAAAAAGCACCTGGCTGAAAAATGTCAGTGTTATGGAATTCTTATGCAGGAAGAATTATATCTTGATAGCAAGGCAGCTTTTCCTAACAGCTGAGGGGTTTTTTGGGTTTTTTTTTTACAAAATGGCCAAACATATTGCATGCACTGAAAACACTGGGGTGGCGTGGGCTTGGGGTCAGCAATTTATTTTTTCCAGGGGATTTTTGTTTCTCTAGGAACTGCAGTAGCTCAGGGATTGTGGCACTGACTGAATTATGATTTTAGCACACTGCTTTGGTAGGATGGAGGAAGTACCATTTGGCTCAGGGTGTTCTTAGTATTCTGAGGCGGGCAGAAAATAAAGAGGATCATGAACTGATTGCACAACTAATTGGAGGGTCTGGGAAGTAGAAACAATATCACGTGGAAGTGCTTTAACCAGCCGATCTGCAGCCAACCACGTGCGCAGTGATGTCATGGCGCAAACCCTACCAGTTACGTACTTGCATCCTGATGCCTGACGCAAATGCAAAGATTGTGGCATTTGCGTCACGACGCCACGATACACATTGGTTGCCAGCCCTCCCTTGCCCTCGCTGCAGATGCCCACGGCTCTAGCCCCCGCCTCTCTCTTTAGGTACCCCAGCCAGTTCAGACGCTGGTGGTTTGTGCTTGTCCTTCTTACCGTGCACTTGTGAGGCTTTTCTCCTGTGTGGCGCCTCATGTGGACGACCAGCATGTACTGAGCTTTGAAGGGCCGTTGTTCCCGTGAGCAGTCGTGCCAGTGGCACACAAATTCCTTCTTTTCGCCATGGATATGCTCGTTGTTAATGTGCTGCAGTGTTAGAGAGAAAAAGAAGCACAAACACCAGAATTAAGCAGCAGCAACGATTTCAGAATTCACCCGACTTCAGGAGAACAGGAGAAGCGGTTTCAGATTCCATCTGTTGTACGCAGGACTGAAACTGGGGAGATTAAATTCAATTAAAAAAAAAAAACAACTTTGCTTTACACACACGTAATGCAACATTCCAGTAGTGTTTGTTACACATACCACTATGGATTCTTGTATCCCTTTTAATATATTAGCGCTTTCTGGATTAATGTACTGGATGTTTGTTTTGATATTTTACAGTATTATTTAATTGTTTGGTCTTTTCAGCTTGTTGGCTGCATTGTGGTATGGTGCTCACAGGGCTATACTAAGAGGTAATTAATAAAGGAAAAATATAAACGATAAAAGTCTGGCTTTTAAATCATATTAGAAATTGCGTACTTCTAGCTCCTAATGTTGGTCTGCTCAGCCATGAAGCTTTTTGGGAAAGTAAATTATTTCTTAGCCTAACCTATTCTGTAGGACTGTTGTGAAGGAAAAAAAATGGCATGATTACATGTAAGTCCTTATGGAAAGGAAGGGCACAAACGTGACTAATTTGTATGATCTTATGCATTAATAAAAGTAACATTCTTAGCAGCTTGAAAGAAGTGGATAATCTTTCACCCATAACAGATGAAAGATCTTTAGGATATCAAACTGTCTCTTAGCTTTGAACAGAGATGAGGAACATAAAATAGAGCCAAGCTCACACTGGAAACTTCACTTGGTGTACTAAGCATACTGTGCCTATCATTCTGTGAATTTTCCTAGCACCTTTCCCATACTACAATTCCCCAGTTAAAACCATCTATTTTAAAATTCCCTAAGAAAGCAGAGGGTGGGCTTTCCTTTCGGTTCATCCTAGAAGAACATGAATCAGGAATGCTAAGTGTGAAGTCTCCACATTACTGTGCGGCTTTATGCTGCAGACCCAGGAGACCCACTTTGGTGTCACTTTTTTATGCAAATAGATGTTGCAGAAGTCACAACCTTACGAAGGCAGGGACTGCCAACAGAATTCTCTATTATTACTGATAGTAATAATTATCCTGACTTCGCACTAGAAAACTACAGACAGTCCCCTAATTACCAACAGGTTACGTTCCAAGAGGCTGTTTGTAAGTCCGTTTTATTCGTAAGTCCAACCAAGTAAAAAGTACTGAAAAAAGTAAAAAAAAGAGGAGGCAGGAGGCAGGGCAGTGGTGTGGGCAGAGGAGCCCTGTCTTCTGCTGCCAATGCGAGGAGTGACAGCATGCAGACTGTGGAGAGTGCAGTGAGATGAGCCGGTGAGGCGCGGCATGCTCCATTGCCAGGCGAGGCAGGACAGCAACAGAGTGTGCTGTGCCGCACCAGCTCATCCCTTCACTCAGGGAGCCACCACCACCTCTCCAGACTCACCTGATAAACTAACCCTTTCCAGGAACTCCAACTCCAACACAAACCTCCAACCTCCCAGAAGGCGGGAAAAAGAGGGAAAGGGTTTGCAGCGTGCTGGCAACTAAGCCTTTCCTGCCTTCTCCTGACTTCCGGGACCATCTTGTATCAGTGAAAGTTCGCAACTCGAAAGTTCATGAGTAGGGGACTGTCTGTATATAAAAGTGAACCAGGGCTCTTTCCGAGATGCATTTTGAGTAGCTTATTGGAACAGGGGCTTTTCCAGTCCACTTAAAGGCCCCCACCAATCCTGAACACACCTTGGCACCCTGTCAACTCACATGCACCAGCTGTTCCTGAGTGTCAAACTCTTTGGCACATCCTTCCCAGTGGCAATTGGTCTCATATACCGCTTCAGCTTCCACCTTCCCGTCTTCCTTCTCCAATTCATCCCGTGGATCAAGCACACTTAGTAAGGGGTCCTGGGATGGAAATAAGATATAGTGCGCATTCAAAGATACTCTGGGAAAATTCACTAAAGATTTTCTTTCACTTCAGTTCACCAAAAGAGGACAGACAGTTCTCCCCACCTCTCACTCCAACAAAGGTTCCATGGTGTGCGCCTGCCTGTTGCACCTGACAGCAACTTCTTAAAGAAACTGAATCTTGGGCTTGTGCCGCAACACCACGTGATCCCAGGAAAAGATATGTTTGCTTTAAGGAGGTGCCAGTGGGTGCAATGTGTGGGCCCACATGTGCTCCAATCCACCTTTTCCCCCTTGAATCCAGATCAGTGCACAGGGCTAACATTTAATCCACTGGAAGTGTTTTTCAGATAGCTCTCAATGGCACCCCGTGAATGAATAAACTGGGTGAAGACATAAATTGGTTTCTCTTACTGTCAGCCTAAGGAACCGATATCTCGCCATATCGTTACTGATTTAATTGCAGCCCTAAATAATAGCATATTAAACAGTCACTGCAGAATGTGCGTGCTGGCTGTCTCTCAGTGTAACTTCACCACTGCTACAGATGCCCCAGCCAGAGCAGGTGCCAGCCAACTGCTCAAGCCCATACAGATATTTATGGCGGGATTTTTCTCCTATCTGGCACTTCCCATGGATCAGCTGCACATATAGAACTGTTGGTCTCCTTCACGCATTATTTTTCTGTCTATAAAGTTTTTGATTTTTTTACAGGAAAAAGGTCAAACCAGAAATCTCCCCAACCTCCCCACAAGGAAAGGTTGCACTCTATGATTTTGGTGCACATGCAGCCTTTCTCATGTCCAAAGTGGTTCTTCTCTCCACCATTAACAAGTAAAAAGCCGCCACGGCTACAATAACTAGACTGCGATTCATCCAGCCACCTGTGAGATAGGGGTGTTCAGGGGAAAATCACGCCAGCATGGTCTTTTTGTGTAACACCATCTCTGAGAAAGATCAATCTCCGGTTATTCTCTTCCTCCTTTTCCATGCTGGGAGCCAGTACCCAGGCTATGGGTGGGGAGAGAGGGTGCATCTGTGGGCACGTGAGCACATTGCTGTGGCCTGCTGTTACCTGTGTCCCCGTAGAGGCAGGGCTGGAAATGTCACCCTCCGAGCACTCCTCCAGGCACTTGGTGCTCAGGGCATCCAGCGGGCTGCCCAGGCTGGACTCTGACTTCAGCTGTGGGAGAGAGACGGCGAGAGCTCCAGGTGACGGCACCCCCTCCAACTATAGCCCCAGCCCCAGACGCTGCCCCTCTAGTCTCTGCAGCCACCCATCTTCCTCTCCCAAACTAATTCCACAGATTTTTCTAAGCCTACCGAGGGTGCTAAGGCACCCCTAGGAATTTAAGCATTTCTAATAGCGTAGTGGGTTTTTCTCTCTCTTTGTATTTTCCCTGCAGGTCTCACTGTTCTGCATAACAAGTATGATGTTGCTATCTGCGAGGCATCTGATCTTTGCCTATTTTAGGGTGACAGATCACAAAGGGCTAGATGGGCACCCTCTCACCTGGCAGTGCTTCAGCATCCCACGGGGGGGTGGCATATGGTGCATCACCCCTGGCCGACCAGCCACATGATCGTGAGGTCCACAGGGGAGCGTTGGGGGGTTGTGGCCAAAGGACACGCCTTGAGGTTTCTGGAACCCGAGCGAAGGGCTGTAGGGATGAGAAAAGAAAGCATGAAGCAGTTGCCTCACGAGGGTTCATTTGCCTAGTTTTATAAGTGTGACAATGGCAGTGTCTGTGTGCTTCTGATTTCACAGGAATGCAACTAAAATGGTGAATGTGCCATGGAAAGAAAATGCAACTCCCTGGGACTCTTTGAGTTTAAAACAAGGCAAATTTCTAGTTCTCGGCATAAACCTCGGGGCTGCTAAAACTTCTGATGGGGTGTGACAGGAAATTATTTTGCATCTACAGTACAGTATTTTGTTCAAGGTGCATTTGTTTCCCATTCCTGTATCTAGTTTATGTTACACTCAACAGAGTTATCCTCTGATTATAATTCTGCTGCTCTTCTGGTTTTTATTATTTACAGTTTTGCTTTTTGTTTTGTTTTTTTAGTGCTCTGGTCTTCTTTAAGAAGCAATGTTATGATACCTTGACTGTAATTTACATATACTCTGTCTTCCTCTTTCTTTCCTTCTCTCTCATTTTCCATGCCTGTCTGCTTACTGGACAGTAATAATAGTTTTTCTCTCATAGCCATCTTTTTGAAAAGGTGGGATAGAAATCTTTTAAATCAACAAACAAATTCAGTTGAGTCTAAAGCATTGGGTAGTGGCTCTAGTAGGGCATTTAGCTGGTGCCCTTTGAGAAGACATCAATCTTTCTGCATGACATGGGTAATATCAATATTATCAATACTGATAGTTTATGACATGGGTAATATCAATATTAAACTAAGAGGGCTCCAATTTCCTATACAAGTCAGCAATTGGCATTGCAGTCTCTGGAGGCTGTCTACCTGAGGGACATGTCTACCTGACAGCACCAATAGAGAGGTGCCCATAGGAACCCCCAGATGAAGCACAGCGAGAGTTGATGTAAGCCACCAAAGAATTGGGAGAGGTGCGGATGACAGTTTGCAGGTCAATGCTGGCATCTGAGAGTGGTGAGATGGACAGGGCCCGCTTTTTGGTCAGCTTTGCTGTGCCCCGGGGTGTAGAAAAACGAGTACCTGGAGAAACACAGGAAGAACATAGGAAACTCCTATGAAACCATCAATCCCAGGACCGGTAGCATGAATGGACAATGGTTGTCCCTAGTTTCGAGCAGGATTCTTTTCTAGTCTTAACTAGAAATGAGAGGAATTGGCCCTAGGATCTTCTGCCTGCTAAGTATGAACTAGATCACAGAGATGTAATTTTGCCAAGAAGGAAGAATTGATTCTATCTGGGAGGAGAGATGTGATCCCAAGGCCTAGATCAAGGTTACACCAGTGTGATGTAGTGGTTAAGGTGGTGATGTAGTTCAAGCCTATCTTCAGCCATAGAAGCTCACTGAGGAATTTTGTCTGTCTGTCTGTCTGTCTGTCTGTCTCTCTTTCAGCCCAACCTACTTACAACATTGCACTTGCAGGGAATTTTTTTTTAAATGTATTTATTCAATTCATTTATTTATTCAATTTATATGGCTGCCCATCTCAAACAAGTGACTGTAGGTGGCAAACAATCATAAAATTAATTAAAATCAAATTGCAAACACAATACAAAAAGAAAAAAAAATAAATGGGAAAAATGTGAAGAGGCAGGGCTATGTGTGTTTCCTTGAGCTCCTGGAAGAAAGGCAGGATATAAAGCTGACAAACAAATAAGGAAAACATGAATAAATATGGAAATGCATTTCTCCACATGTCTAGTTTCCGGAGGTGGGATGGGAGACCTAAAGCCTTTGGATGTGCAGAATTATAGCTCCCATCATTGGTCCTGGGAAATGGCCGATGGTAGCTTTAGCATCTAGAAGGTCCCTGTTCCCCACTCCAGTCTCCAAGCATCATGACACATTCTGAGAAAGAACTTTTCAATCCTTGGGTTACATCTCACCTCTGGTCCAAAACCTAAAGGATTATCTTTCTATGGGAGTCTCTCAATCAAATCAAATCAAATCAAATCAAATCAAATCAAATCAAATCAAATCAAATCAAATCAAATCAGTTACAGCCATAAGGTCAGATACAGTAAAATATCTAATAGTAGAACTGTTCAATACATCTACGTATGTAACAGAAAAATAATGAGTATAATAGGATCTAAAAATAAATAAGAACATATATAATAAAATAAAAATAAAAAATAGTATTATAAAAAGTGATGAATAAATGAGCATCCAAACTTAATTGATGGTGCAACATATTGTACAGATGGTAGCAAAAACTGGGGGACTTAGGATATTTTTGAGTCCTTGTCTGAAACAAGCAACAGTAAGTAGAAATCATGCTCCCTGCCCAGAAATTTCTTCAAGATCGGATAAATGAAGGTCTGTCTAGAGTCCTTATACCGGGAGCAGCGTAGTAGCATATGGCTTAAAGTTTCTATTGAGCCATTACCAGATGGGGTTTTCTCAGTATCTACATGTCAGGTTTTCAAAATAAAGAGAAGATTCTTTTCCCATTCTTTTTTAAAATGAAAGGCTGACGTTCCTAATTTTAGTAAAATTCATGAGGTATATCTTTTGTACCGATTCTACAATTTTATTTACTTTTAAATGATTGTTTTACAATATATACCACATGGACATTATTTATTATGGACTTGAGCTGCTAATGGTGGGATTTCTCACAAGGAAATAAATGTATAATTTATTATACATAATAAATGTATGAGATCTGCCCAGATGTTTCCAAGAATTCTTTCATGAAGTTTTGGATATTAAAATGTCTGTCTGTCTGTCTGTCTATCTACATTTTAAATAACTTTGAAATTGAATGACTTCAGGATTTTATTCACAATTATTATGATTCAAAACTTTATTTTAGATTGCTAACATGAATGTTGATGTTTCACAGGGTCATATTTAGGTAATTATTGAATTACATGCTTTTTGCCATTAAAATAATCCATAAAGCAAAAAAAGCAGGGGGAAAACAAAAAAAAAGACCACTAACTGATTGATTTGTCACGTGGAACAATTCAGATCTTTGCTAACCAAAAGATTTCCCAGTCAGGTGGACATTTCTTCTCCAATCTGCCTGCAGAAAATTCTGCAAACAGAGAAGTTACACTGGAGAGACATCCTCCTTTACCCAGGGCATCAAGTGGGGCATTTCAGAGGGCATCCTAGAATCTGTAGAGGCCAAGGATGTCGCATTTTATCTGCTAGGGAAATCTCACCTCCCACACCAATATGGAAATTAAATGAACTGAATTGAAAAGGGTACCTTAGTTAAAATCATGACTACTGGGGAGAGGAAGGGGATATATCCTTGGCTGATCATTTCCTGACCCATGTCCACTAAAAATTCCCATTTTCCACAGTCCCTTAAAAAACTTACCATCAGTATGAGAAGGATGTTCACCTCCAGGTACCAATCCATAGGTGTGGTGATTCCCCGCTGAGTTGGTTTGGTGGTAATAGGGTAAATCATGGATGCCTGGGAAGGGGAGGCAAAACAAAGCAAGCCATAGATATGGAGGGAAAGAGACAGAAGGGTGGGACAAGTAGAGAGAGAGAAACAGGGGAACTAAGACATGGGAACTAAGAAGTCAGGAAATGCCCTGCTGGTTAAAACCAAAGTCCACCTACTTGGATAATCTATTTCCATCAAGAATTGGATAAATACATCTAGAAATTTACAAACGAGGCATAAAATATTGACTTTTTCCACTATTTGTCCAACCTACTAGTTCTGAACATAGCAATCCTATTTAGCTATTATAAATAACAAGCCAGATGCGCCACAAAACATTGCAATGTAGAGTGCAACTCTGTTCCATTTTCTCATTCCATTTTACTTCCCACCACCAGTTCTCCATTTCCCCACCCCACAACTCCATCTTCCTTTATATTCCAGTAAGGGCAATTGAGTTTCCCTAATCCTCACTAGGCTATTTTTGGGATGGAGGTGAGGATAGAGGAAAAGTTTTTTTTTTTCTATTTCTGATACCTCTTCCTTGTGTATAGGATGACATTTTGTCCTACATAAGCAGTAACATTCTCCTGGTAAAGACAAGAGATATGATGGGGTCTTCTGCACTTCTAATTATGGCACAAACATACCCTTGCAACCTCTTTTCTCTGCCATAACAATGCCTTCAGCAAGATCTGAATTACCTCTTATCCAACTTTATAAGTTCTTCCCCTTCAGTGTATATCCACTCAGATATATCTGGCACGCTGGGGCACATAGCACTACTTTAGGCTCACAGAGCAACAAGGAAGCCTCGTAAACTTGGCTAGCATCCAATGTGAAGTGAACGTGTACACGTCCTCACAACAAAAGCTCTGCAAAAGAGTTTCCACAGCAAGCTTGCTAAGGCTCTTAGGTCTGCTGACATGGAAAGAGCCCTGGGTGCTTAAGAAATTTGGAAACCCCCCTTGGATAGGATGTTATTGTCACTCTCTGAAGTCAGGCTCTTTCAGCAACACTGACCTTCTACCATAGCGTTAGGTTGCCCTTGCCCATGGAGAGGCCGAAGGTAGCAATGTTCCATGTAGCTGTTAACCGGTGGGTTCATCGGATTGAACATGATTTGTCAGAGGCTGAACACAGTCAAAGGAACATCTGGCAAGGTGGGCCAGGAAGTGGCACTGCTTCTGTTGAAGAATCCAGATCTGCAAGAGAGACAGCATGTCATTATATTGTGTGCGTGTGTGCGTGTGTGTGTGTGTGGGGTAGCATTTAGGTGATGGGTAGTTGTAAACTTATTTTTGATTTATTCTGCAATCAGCTCAAGATGCAATCCACCAAGTACCTGTCTCTCTGAAAGGACTCTTAGTTTGCAGCATCATCAGGGAGAGAGACAGCTATTATGATGCAGTGGTTAGGAAGTCAGACTAGACCTTGGAGCCTTAGATTTAAATCCTTATTCGGGCTTGAAGCTCACTTAGGTGACTTCAGGTGGACAGTTCCATACTAAGGTTTAAAAGGAAGAAGTAAGGGACAAATACAGAAGAGTTCCAAATGGAAGACAACAAAATCTGGACTGTGCCCTCTGTAAACTTCTGTGAATGAACCAGGATGATTCCACTGTAAAATCCTCATCTAGAAGCACGCTTATTCTCAGGCACATAAGGATTGAAGAAGGAATAATCACCTGGGAAGGCTTCTGATGACACAGAAATCTGTTTTGCAAGAAGTATTCATTTAAGTTTGCTTTAAATCCAGCCCGATAAGAGTCACAAATTTAAGTTGTGCATCCTCAGCAGTTTTGGGTGGCAACCTTGTGCTATGTCCTGGCATGATAATGTACTGCCCATTTTTGCCTTTGCTGGTACTGGCTGGCTGCTGTAAGGATTTATGTGCTTTATTAATCTCCAAATAGAACCAGCTTTCCATTGCCCAAGACACCATCTGAATCTCATCTGGTAGATGGCAATAACCAGCAATGCTTCTGGATTCCAGTAGAGGGAGCCAGCTCTTAACCCTCTTAAACAGAGTCCGATTTACTAAAATAATTTCCTAGCCTGTTGCTGCTAAAACAGGTTGGCTCCAACATCCACCACCTCCGATCTGCATAGCTAGTTGTGCCATCTTCAGATGGCAGGACTTCTAGTCCAAGGCATCTGCAGGATATGTGATGGAAAAGGCTTACTCTTTAAAGCCAAAGGCCACGCATGACAAATGTGAATATTCTTCCCTGCTCCCTGCTCCTATTCCAAAGCAACTGGCAACTATCCAGGGATGCATTTAATTAAAAATAAAAAAAGACAGATGCTACTGGAGATATTCTCTATAACATGACAATTTGCCTTTATAATCTACAATATATCTCAGTGCTTAATCATTGAAATAAAAAATTGTAAATATTCTTGTTTATCAGATTTCCATCTTATGCCTTAGAGCTAAAGTTCTCTCCCATCTCATTTTATCTTCAAAACAAACCCTGAGGTAAGTTAGACTCAGAGATCATAATTGGTGCAAGATGAACCAGTGAGGCTTTTTGGCTGAGTGGAGATCTGAATAATTCCTCTGCTCTTAACTGTCAACTATGCCACCAATTCTGTTTTGGAGTATTCCCTCCCCCGCCCCCCATATAGTTTTGTCCCACTTTTTCTTTCATTCTCCCAAGTAGTAAGAAGTGATTGCAAAACAACCCAGAGAACCATACTAAATACAGTATCACCTTGCTCTAGAGAAGGCAGTCGTAGTAACACTTGGCTTTCCTTCTGCACCTATGGGCTGTGATGATCCTGGTTCAGCCCTATCCATGTTTTTGCATCCCCACATGCCACAGTTTAAGGGAGGTCTGAGGCAGCTGAGCTGATGGCTCTGGAGGAGATTGCATTATTTCTTCTGGAAGTTTAGGATGAGGGTTTCCCTTGGAGGCGGCTTGCCCTGGCTCCTTAGATGCCCCCTCTCCATCCTAAAGGCAAGGTATCATGACCCCTTTCCACCATCCCTCCCAATGGATTTGAGCAGAAGGTCCGTTGCCACAAGGCATGGTGACCTTTGATCTTTTCCTTGCTGCAAAAACCACTGAGGATGGGAATGGGTGTTAGCCCATTCTGGAGTGCCACAGTCTGGACACCCCATAGTAACCTACCCTGGAGGGGTAACTTCTTGATCCCAGCAATGAGAGCCTTTCTGGAGAGGACAAAAAACCTGGCTGTCTGGAGGTCATTAGGGCTGAGGTATACTGATCTTTCCCCCAGGACTGTAATTCCTGGCTCCCTTGCCTATCACACAATACACTCCCCAACCCCATTCTCCTGATACAGCTTCTCCTTCTTTCTAGTCTGCTTTTTCCACTCCAACTACTTGGCCAGTGATGCTGCTTTCCACTGAGCATGTGTGTTCCGATCTCAGTGTTAAAACTCAGAGTAGAAGAAGTGACTTTGAAGGTGGAGAATATGCTCTGCATTATGGGATTGGGGGAAGGAATTTGTGGGGATGGTGTATTTTTTACTCCACCCATACGAGACTGTGCAGCTGTAAAGAGAAACACAATTTTGGGAGAGGTACGCAAAACGGTCACAGGAAGTGGGGGGTCAACAATTTGAGACCAATCATGAAACAGAAGAACTCCTAGGATTCCACCGTAGATATACAGATTTGTTTTAATCCGAGTCCTCCACTCCCCCACCCCCCTTCTGGTACTGCAGGGCTATTGGTGGCCTGCTGCATGTACATTTTTTTCATTTCATTTCATTTCATTTCATTTCGTTTCGTTATTTTTTTTTTTACCTTTTTTTTTTTACAAGTGCAAGTGCTATTCGGATCACTGTTCAGCAGTTCTAAGCTTGAAGAATGATGATGGACATACTTGTACTGAAAACAGAAATGGTAAAGCATGCGAGGCTTTAAACGCCATCTGCATCTCCCCCAAGAGAGCGGGGGCTCTGCTAGGTGGATAAATAAGAACCCCCAAAACAGCAACCCAAACTGAAAAATATGCCGGCACTCGGAAACGAAATGTGGTTCTGGCGTGTATCTCGCCCTGGCAACAGGTATCTCAGGATTCAAGTTGCCCACTTTCGTTTACTTTTTGTAAAACAGTTCACAGGAAGAAACTCCAGGCCAGCAGATCATAAAAAAGAACCACAATCCAGGTTGTGTCAAATTCTCTGAGTTTTATTCAGTTTTGTACTTTAAGAAGAATCCTTTTGTCACTGAGACTTGGGACCGTCATCGGGCCTGGCAGTTGCCACGTCTATAGCCATAATACTTCCTCATGCTCCGATTTACAGATATTCGCGCATAAAGGAGGGATGGAAATTGAGAGGCTCGTTCTCGTGAGAAATCTCTCACAGACACACATAGTACTTATATTTATATAGACATGCAGGTTCATACTATTCAGCAGCTGTGTTTGTTTGGTGTTTGGTGTGTTTGTGTAAGAGTGAACAATGGCTCCAAGAAGTGGCTTCCCAGCCCATGTACGAGTGCAATCCAGATCGTTGTTCAGAAATTCCAAATTTCAAGAATGACGACTGGGCAGAAGGTCACCAACGTTGCAAGGGTGAAGGTGGGCAGAGGTGACAATCGTCATCTGAAGGGGTGCCTACTGTGAGGGGAACCTCCGTTTAACACAACTTTCAGAGGAGATATTGCAGTCGCCTTTTGAGGCAAAAGCAACATCTTTTGTGAATCACCACCTACTTCCTCAGGTGCATGAAGAATTGTCCTGGGACAGGAATTTATACACTGAATACACAAATACAAACACACAGACACGTGCCTTTATACAGAATACATCAGCCTGAGAAAGGAAGTTTACTCCATACATGCACAAGCACACACATACAGATATACGAACATGCACACAATATACTCATAGCTTATACACATAGCTGGGGTGGGTGAGGAAAGGAATAGAAGGTTAAGAAAAAATACTAATTTCTACCATTTCTGGAATTATCTACCAATAGTAAATATTCACCAAGCATAGCGAAGGGGGAGGCTGACAATCATGTTTTAAATATAAGATGATACATCAGTTGAGAGAGTCAAACATGAGCATTGTCTATAAAGGGGGGGGGGATTATAAATCCCATGGGGTAAAACAATTAATCCCTCTTTCCCAATGCCATGGGCCTGATTCAATTTGGGGCCTCTGAAAGGGAATTTTGGGAGCTCCATTAAGTGAAGATTGCATTTGTTCGGGTGCAGTGAGGGAAACAGAGGTGTTGTTAAAATTGAGGGGAAAAACTCACATAGAGATTAAGAGCTCTTATATATAAAGAAACAGAGTTGATGGCACTGAGATTGCCAGAGAGCCAAAACAACGTGAGAAAACTTGTGAGAATTTCAGACGCTTGTTCAAAACAACCAACCCCAGTTTGAATGGCAAATTTTAAGTTTGATTTAATCTCTAATATCTGAATCATGGATCTGGAGTGGTTTGAAACCATACTGTAAATAGACAGGTAGTATTTTCAGGAACTGAGTATTACATCACTATAACCTTTGTAACATTTTATTTTTTCAAAAGATTGCCCTTCTTTGGGCACCTCTCTGGTTCACAACTCTATTTGTATTTTATATACTTACATTTTACACATTATATCAATGGACAGTGTTTCTTAAACTTTTTTTTCTCAGGACCCCTTCCCACTTTTAAAAATTATGGAGGACCTTAAGAGCTTTTGTTTGTACGGGTTATATTTATCAATATTTACCATATTAAAATTTAAAATTGACACCTTTGCTGCCACTACTGCTTCTCACAATTGTTTGATGGGATTTTAATATTGTATTATTCTTCAACATAGGCTGGGAAATCATTTTGATTTTGCAGTCCCCTGGGAGGGTCTTGGGAGCCCCCCGGGGGTCCTTGGACCACATTTTGAGATGCATTGCCATAGGATATAGGCATGATAATAGGGGTGAATACTGTATATGTTAAAAATAAAGGCTAAAACTTTGACCTGAATTCGTTTGAACTAATTATTTCACACTTTGTAGGTAGTTATTTCTCACACGTTGAAAATAATACATAATTCAGGGAATATGCAGAATATCCAATGGTAATTGAAATACACCTATAGCATGTTATTCATTAGTATATTCACTGATCCACAGGGTGGATCCATACTTAATGATATTTGAAGAAAACCTACTGAAATCAACAGTCTCATGGATTCTAAGAGGCCTGCCCTAACAGAAATCTAATCCAATCAGCTTTGCATTCTGTCCTTTACAAAGAATAAGAGAGCTTTATAATCTAAGGGCATATAAGAATTCTACACCAGCTCACCTTCAGATCTATGCAAACTGTATTGTGTGGGCTAGCTTTGAAAGCTGAACTTTTTGCCCTATCTTTGCTGAGATGTATTTGAAACTGGAGCAAAACTAATGTTTTCTTTGAATGCTTTGTGGGAGGAGTCTATGGTAGCCAAAAATCAGAAGAAGTCTGGTAGCGCCTTTTCTGACTAACGCGTTTTATGGAAAGGCATTGTGAATTGACGCATCTGACAAAGTGAGCTATAACTCATGCAATCTTATGCCTTTCCCTAGATGTGTTAGTCAGAAAAGATGCTTCCAGACTCCTTCTGATCTCTGAATGCTGAGACCCTCATGAATTTGCAGAAGGTTCATTTCTCCACTGACAAGAATTCTTGCCCCATCCTACCTCCCAGATTGCGAGCAGCTAGTAGGTCTTCCAAGGGGAAAGATGGCTTGACGACTTTGAAGCAACCCTTTATAGGAATTGCTCAGATTTTGTACAATGCCCCAACAAATGTATACATTAGGAACTAAGAATATAGATGCAGGCATGTGTGTGCAAGTAATTTATTTTATCTCCCTTTGCATGAAATGTTACTTCTTCAAGACTTGCAGCAGCTTGAGGCAGAGCAGTGATTTTCGTGCTCTTTGTTCTGTGGCTGGCAGCAGTCAAGATAATTGGGGACCATCTTCAAACTGCTCTGGAGGGTAGAACTTCTTTAGAAGCAATACTGGAACAGAACAGTATTTTTCAACCTTGACGACTTTAAGATATGTGGACTTCATGCCGGCTGGGGAATTCTGGGAGTTGAAGTCCACACATCTTAAAGTCACCAAGGTTGAGAAACACTGCAATAGAAGGAAATAGCAGGGGAAAGAATAGGAGCAGAAATAGCAGCGCAGTGGACAGAGAGCATATATTCTTTTTATTTGAAGTGCATAAACTCATGTAAACTAAGGTCAAATCTTGAGATTAGAGAAGCTGTATAGAAGATTTAGAGAGCCAGTTTGGCATAGTGGTTATGGCACCAGGCTAGAAACCAGCAGACTGTGAGTCCTAGTCCTGCCTTAGGCACAAAGCCAGCTGGGTGACCTTGGGCCAGTCACTCTCTCTCGGCCCTAGGAAGCAGGCAATGGCAACCCCCTTCTGAAATCTTGCCAAGAAAACTGCAGGGACTTATCCAGGCAGTCGCCAGGAGTCAACACTGACTCGAAGGCACCAAAACAAAAACAAAACACGCGAAGAGTTATCGGCAAGGAATTTTCACAATGCTCTGTTCATTCTCATTGGCCACATTATCCATTCTGTTTGGTAAAGATGCACAATTAGCCAGTTTATATGCACATTCTCTAGTTCATATTAGCAGGAGAGAAGGTAAGCTTCAATAGCAGCGGCTGACCTGAAAATAAGCTGCATTGGAAAGAAAAAGACTTTTCTAAAGAGGGAGAAAATATGTAGGTTTTAAAAAAATTATCTATGTTAGTAGTTTACACCATTTAACTATTTTTATATAAACTATCTTAGAGACCGTCCAGGGTCAAAAGTGGAGTAGAAATTACCCAATAAATTATATTACATTGGTGTTAAACTGACTTTTTCTTTGAAGAGGCTAGGATATACTAAGAAAGCATGATTACAAAAGATAGATCAAATCAGTTAAGACAAATAATTGTTTTTTATTAACAAAATCGAGCCAATCTGAACCCTGCCCCACTGTTTTATTTGTGGAATCTGTTTCGGTTTTGCTATCTAGAAGGTTACTCATTATTATACCAATTCGCATATTATACAATGATCTTTGTTTCAGTATTATATTAACTTTTGTACCTGGTTTCTTTAATTATTTATTGAACTTGTCTCCTGTATTTCCACTACAAAGAGAGGACCAAATACAAAATCATAATCAATATAGAAAAGCCAATCAATTGAAAACCTTGCCAAGACAATACCTTCAAATAATTCTCCCCGCAGCGAAAAACAGGTTTAAACAGAAGAGTCCCTACAAAAAAGGAGGGAAGCTGATGCACTCCAACATAACAAATCATGAGGGATTGTGGAAGTTGCAGCTTGAAACAAACAAAGAGTCCCAGTTTGTCTTTCCCTGATATAGAACAAGACAGAGCCTGGGAATCTATTCCATCCTGAAGGTTGAATTGACTTCCAACAAGCCCACTGGAGGCTGTGTGCTACCACTGGGTGTGGTCACCGGCCCCAGCAGGCAGGGCCATGCCCGCAAGCCCTAGCCCCTGACCTTTTCACACATACAAGTCCGTTCACACATCTGCACTGCAAACAGCCTCACTTAAAAAGCCTCAGTTGACTGCAACGGAAGCTATTTTCAAGCCTTGCAGTGCTGAGGAACATTGGGATGAGAGCGTTAATCTTTTCACTGGAGAAAAGTTAAGGCACTGGAAAAGAGAATAAGGTCCTGGAAGAAAGAGCCAAGCTAGGGAAAAAAAAAACTTCCTAAGGAGTTTGCAGGCCAAGCGGGAACCCTCCACAAAGGCCATATTCAACCTGCCAGATGCAGATTGCAGACGTTTGGCACAGATGTATCAAAATACAGATACTGAAGAGGAGCTACATCCATCACCAATCAGGAAATGCACTGCCAAATATTTTTTAAAGGTGCATAAAATATGCATATGAGAAATTGAAGTGTGGATGTAAGTTTAGAATTAATTCTTATTGGAAAAAAAAATACAACACATCATTCTATAATAGGGGATGGGGCTGTGTGCCTGTTTGGTCTGGTGTTGTTTCTGGATAACTGCAGCCCCTCCAGCTCTCTTCTTTCTTTTTTCGTAAACTGGCGTTGGACTGGGTGGCCCCTCAAAGAGGGGGCACCTTCAAAGCACGGCTTGTCCTCTGTCAAAAGGGATACGTGCAGGATCTGTGATAGAATATGGAAAGAAAGATGGAACCAACCAACACATGATCTTTATTCTGTTAAGCGCTGGGCTAATACTTGCCATTCCTCTGTGCATTAGCACGTTATGGGGCAGGTAAGACCAATTAACTGAGTCAGAGTTGTCTGATAGTGGATGTGGAAGGGGCTGGTCTCACTGTGTTTGGTGGGGTTACTCTGTTTGTAGGATTGTAGTTTAGCTGTCAACATACAAATCCAATTTCAACTGGACTGACTCCAAGGTGGGTGTATATTCAGAATCTAAAGAAAAAGTCTTCTCAAAAAGGAAACAACATCTGAGACAGTTGGTTATGGTGGTCAGTTGGATGGCCAAGAAAACTGCAGAATCCCGTTTTCCTTCTTTCTTTGCTCAAAACTGCCTCTTCAGTTGCTTTCTGGGGTGAAGGATAATGCCTCACCCCAACCAACAGATGACCTCTCTCAGTGGCTTTGTGTAGATATTAAAGAGGGCTTGATCTTTCACCCCATACCAGTAGTGACAGGAACTGCCCACTCTGGAATGAGCAGAAACAGTGCAGAACTGTGCCCCCAGATCCCCAACCCTTGCAGGCAATCCAAAAGTTTATAATGGACACTGTAATGCCAGTGAGAGATTTAACAGGATCAGGAGAGGTGCACACTCCCATCTCTAAGTTCCATCTATGAGGGATTAATGTGGTTAATCCCAGCTAGAAGGAATCTAGATACCCTGCTTCACCCAGAGCCCTCTGCAGTCGCTGTGTCTTCCTGAGGAGGAGGTGCACCACTGCTTCCTTCAAGGAAAGCCTCATCACCCTCTCCCTCAAGGACACATTCAGCACTTCTAGCACCCAGTTTATTGTTTCTCTCTGGCTGCACGTACAGCACAAGACAGAGAGCCAGTTTTAATCTATAGAGGAGCCTATTCGCTTTCTCAGGTATTATGCACTTGAAAGTATCCCAGATAAGCAAGCACAAGATGGTTAATTGTGGAATGCAGTTGCAAAGATCCTTATGACTCTCTCCAGATTTTGGCTATGACGGGCCCGACAGAATCGATTGTGTCCTCCAAGTACAGAAAGTTTTAGGCCAAACATGATTTGGTGCCATGTCCCTGGGAAAAACAAATCAAAATCTGTCTAGACAGAACTAATAACAACATTTATGTACTGAGAACTGTGGAGAACTACAAATACCTCTATCCCTGGTATAACCCGATATCAGAATCCTGCATTCTGTCTATAATCACATTTTGGTTTTGAACACAGCTTAGTCATTTACCCTTATTCTTTGGACACTTTTAAGAAACACTTTTGCTTCTTCACCCATCATGTGCTCATAATATCTTTCCTAATTAAGAGTTGCAGAGAACTCAAAACCTTGAATGCCCTTTTGTGCCCTTTTGATTTGCCCCAATAACATTAGCTGTGGATCTTGGACAGCATAGCTCCTTTCCTCCATGGGCCAACAGAGCTGTCTTGGGCTTTTTAATGATTTGGAGTAGCCCCAATTGTTAACTGTACTTGTCCTATAGTATTACAATGCACTAATTTCCTTTGTACAAAAATGATCTTTATGAGACATAATCAGTCCAGAGTTCTCACTCAAGGCACAAATGATGAAGCTCAAATTATCCTACTTCAGACATATTATGGGAAGACCCAGCTCTCTGGAGAAGGCTCTGATGCTGGGAAAGGTGGAAGGAAAGAGAAGAGGATGACCAGCAAGGTGGACGGACTCAGTTACAGTGATGAACGCATGAACGTACCGTTGGAAGACCTGAAGGACCAGGCTGGAGACAGATCCTCCTGGAGAAAATCTATTTATGTGGTTGCTAACAGTGGACACCAATTTGATGGCACACGATCAATTATTTAGCTTGACCTATCCACATAACAAACACACACAGTCCTGAGCAGTCCTATGTCTATATTTCAGATCCATCCCCTGATTGAGCTGGGCTTCTAAGGGAGGAACTGGAAAGTTGAAACCAGCTGGAGCCTTGTGTTAAGTAGCTGCTTTCTGCCCTCCACCGCACCCAGCTGTTTCATGGTCTTTCCAGGGAGGACCAGAAAGAAAAGGAGAGGAAAGGAAAAACGCGTCGCGTCACAGGGCCTACAAGTACAAGAAGCAGCGGGGAGACTTCCCTTCCTTTCTTGCTTCGCTTGCAGCGTCGGAGCGCGGCCGGGAGACTTTGCCTGCCGTTCCGCAAACTCCGGGCTCCGGTTTTCTCCGTCAGCCGAAGCCCTTCCCAGCGAGGTGGGTGTTCTCAGCGCGTTTGTTATGACTTGGAAGCCGATAATGGCAGATCTTACAGACAGCTCCATTCCTCCCGCCGCGCGGCTTCGCCGGAGAGGAGTTGCGCGCGCCCGCCTCGGACTCGAGGGGCGGGGGGCGCCTTTGGCTCTCTCGCCCCCGCCGCTACCAAACCCTGCAAAGCTAACTTGGCGCCCGGGACCCCGAAGGAGCAGGCGAACGGGACTCGGCGCCGGAGCGGTAGCGGTAGCGCGCGCCGCCGGTCAGGGACCATTAATCACTCCGGCAAATCAAACGTCCTGGAAAGCGCTGCCGCAAACCAAAATGGGAGAAAAGTTAAGATGGGGGACACTGCACTCCTACCACCTCTGGCTACCGAAGTTCCCAGACGGCGAGGCCCTTCAGAGCAGGACGCATCATCCCCGCGCTGAGTTTGAATCGAGACGCATCCGAGTCCCCAGTCCGTTTTCAAGAGAACAGATGTCGCCTTGTGGCGGAGTTTCTGAGCATAGGCAGAGGACTTCAAGGACTGGGGCAGCAAGCAGACGACCACCCAGTCAACTTGGGTACCTAAAGAGGGAACGTCAGTTCCGTCCGTCAGAAAAGGGAGTGTGCTCACTGAAGACACTCCAAAAATACTTGTGTAACAATGGCAACAATTTAAAAACAAATACGGCTTTTAAAGTGCTTTAGGGCTCTTTACCCTGCTGGAA
The DNA here is from genome assembly GCA_030867105.1 of Liasis olivaceus. Lineage (NCBI taxonomy): Eukaryota > Metazoa > Chordata > Lepidosauria > Squamata > Pythonidae > Liasis > Liasis olivaceus. The sequence goes on from CM061348.1 coordinate 137,070,238, forward strand.
GACAGGTCAGTAGGATCACTGCCATGCTGGAGAAGACCAGCTAGAGCTGAGGAGGACTTGCCAAAGGCAGGGCTTCTTGGCTGCTCTGTTTGAGGCTGCTCTTTCCCATCTCAGTGTAGCTTTGGGGAAAAACCTTGACTCAGTGGGGCAGAAAGTGGCATTTCCAATTAAAAGGATCAGACAGCAGAGGATGGAAAACACTTTCTTGCTTCTTGAGACGCTGTGGCAGACAATCCCAGCCAAAGCGGAGAATGCTGGGTTAGGTAGCCCAATAGGCTGACCTGGCATAGGCCTGTTTTTCCACATGTTCCTTTTTTTCATTTCACCCGTCTTCACTCAGAAGGGCGTCCCAGGATCCTTTGAAAGGCGCAGAGGAACACTGCTGCAGGGTGACTCCAGAAAAGTGTATCTTCACCGTCCCTTTCTAGTCACAGAATGCCAAGCCCCTGCTTATGCAGCCAGGCCAACGGTGAAGTTGAGCAGGTACAGAAAATGTTACCGGGTTTGGGAATCATAAATAAATCACAAGCACCCACATTCTTCTTTTTCTTTAAGTTGGACAGTATTTTTCAAATGAGGCCAAGGGAGGTTGCTGGAGTGAGTAGGCAAGGACTGGGGTTGATTTTTAAATGCTCTGGCCATGCCAGGGTTCCTACCTGCCACCTCTTTGAAAGAGAAGCCTTGTTCTTCAGTGTGGAGAGCAGTTGCCCCACAGGGAAGAACAATCTGTGCCTGCTTGTTGATGGTGTAGGAATGTTGCTCTTTGTAAAGGAGCAGCGTAGCCAAGATGCAAGAAGCTGATATTAAATGGGTGGGCTTTAAAGAATATTTATTTATTGAGCTACTAAGCCCACTGAATCAGCCAGGTGCTTTTTTATTTATTTATTTTGGGAAAATGCAAGAAATGGAGACTGAATTCTTTTGGACATGCTTTTTTTTTTTTTTTTTAATAATAGGGACCTCACTAAAATGAGTAACAGATAAATAAGTAATACTGGCCGCAAACCCTTCCATTTCCTTCCCACCTTGCCTGCAAGGTCTGGCAGATGGGTGGATGGAAGATAGGTTGTAGGAGAAGCAGGGCTGTTCCCTGCTCCTGATTTAGATTTAACCATCAGGAAGACTAAAATGTAGATATTCTCTTTTCTTGGTCTTTGTTAACCTCTCTGCTTCTGAAAGAATTGGGACAGAGACAGGCTGGTTAAGAACAGCCTGAGGTCAGGTTGAAGTTGAGGTCAGCCAGGGAGAATGAACCTGCCATTCTAACCCAACAAACAGAAGGTCTTAATCTTGGTCTCCTTTCTTCCCAATTTGTAAAACTAAAATGCTCCAAAGAATTTTCCAATTTCTAATCTAAATGTTCTTACAAAGAACTGGGTTTAAGATGGGTTTCAGCAGACTTATGCCTCACAGGTGTTTTGGACTAAATCCTAAGGGACTGAGAATTAAAGAAGCTGAAGAACAAAACATCTGGAAAGCATCTTGCCCACCATTGATCTAAACTCAAATAATGAAGGAGGATATATTTAGTGCTTCTCTCCATCTGTTGTCCAGAAGGCAGTAGGCTGAAACTGAAACCCAAAGAAACCTGGAGAACTTTATGTGAGAGGGCTATCCAGAGTACTCTGAAATGTCACCTTGGGAATGACCTTAGGAGTATGACCTTAGGAGAGCACATCCTTCCTTTACCTTTGAAATCATCAAACTCTGCCTGTACAGTCAGGGCAATGGTGAAGGTGAATGGGCTAGAGTCCACCCAGACTGAGGCAACAGATAAGCCATAAATGAATATGGCCTTTAATACCAGGTTAAGGTCTGTAGCCAGGATCTGGAGCTCTAATTCTGTACTTCTGACTTGCTATAGTTAGAATTTCCAGATCTGAGCTGCAAAAATCTGGACAACTTCTCAATGGCAGCAAAGAGATACAAAGAACATTAGTTGTTGTCTTTTCGTGGTCCTACAGATGTGGTTGCCCCATTTTAGTCTTTGACAGCCAAAATTAATTGGTGTGTGCAACTCAACAGCGGAGAACCTGAGCAGACAGGAAAGAGGCGGCTTTTTAGCACTAGCGCAGTCTTCTTAATCTTGGCAGCCTGTAGGTGTGTGGACTTCCATAACCAAAATCCCCACCCCTGAACTTAACCAATTATGATTGTCTCTAGTGGTTCTTACTGCAATTCATGAGATAGACTCAAATCAAATAAATCTTTATTATAGACCAGCAGAGTGAGATAGACCCAAATGGGTAGATAAGATTATAAAACATTTGAAAAATTCTTCTTATTATTTTATCCCACCTTTTTTATATGTATAACTCAAAGCGGCAAACATACCTACTGAATACTACTGCTACTACTACTGTTAATAATAATACTGAAGTTAGGAAATGTCGTCATGCCCTGAAGATATACCCAAACCATAACAGATAGAGGACTGCATTGCTTCACTTTATCCTCCATCACATGCTGATCTTGTTTCAACAAAGTTGAATTATAATTTCAGTTAATTCCCATTCAGAGTTCAGATATCACAAGAAACTCTGCTTAGTTTAAACCAGGAAGTGGATGCATCCAATCTCCTCCTTTGGAGCATGGTTGAGAAAGAGGTTGCACCTGAGTTCAAGGCTTGTTCAAGACATTGTTTAAAATCATGTCTGAAATAGGCCTAATTGTGTAGCCCAGTTTTGTTTATTGTGACAGGCAGTGGGTCTCTGTGATTTCAAGCAATGAGGGCTCAGTTGAATCAACTGATTCTTGAAATCCTTCTAACTGGATATTTTTTAATAGTCTCTATTAAAAAAAACCCTCTTACCTCCAACCAACCATTCTAGTATGCTGATTTATTTATTCTATTTGTTTCACTGAATCAATAAAGATGGTGGTTTATCCTTCTGCATAGAAAGAATGTGTTTTACTGTTGAATTTTACTTCTTTGACTACTTTGTTGAGTAGTATTTCTCTTTCTTTCCTATAGCTAAACCTGTTCACAACTTATTATTTGGATATAGGACATCAATCTCTTTCTTAAAAAATATAGAGTCTCTTGGTTTATCCAGTTCGCTAATGTCTTCTCTGTTCTGTCCAACAGAGGTCTAATCTAGAGTTTTCACAACCAGTGTAGCCAAAAAGTGCAAGTGAATGAAACAGAAGGAAAGTACTGAGACTATTACTAAGTGATGGCCTCTTCTCCAACAAATTTGCATGCCATGACAAGCCTTGGCAGAAAAAACTAGATTCTCTTTGTGACAACCGATTCAAGCAGGCAATCTGATCTCAGTTAATAGAGCTGGATCTCAGGAGGGAAAATCCACTAACCACAGGGACATATTTGTGTGAGATGGCCCCTCCAGGGATGGAGGCTAGTGAATAAGGAATGAGATCTGAGAAATTTGGGATTGTGTTTCACTTCAGCTAAGACCTGCTATATGAGGTCTTAAGAAAGTCACTTACCCTTGATTTTAGTTTTCCAGCTATAAAATAGGAATAGTAGGGAACTACTACACAAAACTACAGTATTGTGAAGCAATGTCATAATCATGGAAGATAGTAAATTATAAATCAAAATTAGCACACCACTGCCATCCTTTTCCAAATCTTTAGAGCAGATACTCAAGAAATGCCTGCCAGGTTGCTACACTTGTTGAATTTCAGTCTGCCATATAGTCATTGCAACAAAATAGTGACCTACAGTATATGTGCAGTATCATATAATTATAAATGGTCATGACTGTGGACCAAATTTCCATGACAGTGTGTAATAAATTTATTTATTCATTTTTTTTATGAACTCAGCATCATTTCTAAAATGAGTTTAAAATGCGCCTAATATTTTCAATAGTTTTTAGCAACTGCAGTCCTCTGGGCCAATCTGGCCCCTGCCCATTTTCCAACACAGTCACAAGAAAATTCACAGGCAAGCTATTAGAGGTTTCAGATTTAAGGTGTTTACCACCAGCCTTCATCCCTACCTCCAACTGTCCCTTTCCAAAAATCAGATACTGACCTGCAAGGAAGCTTATATTAATGTTCCCATACAGGCATCAAGATGGAGGCTGCAAACAACAATGGGGCTGGGTGCTGAAGCTGTTAATTTTCTTGTGGGGGAATCAAGGAACAGTGGCTGACTGATGAGACTGCAGTAGGGGGAGCCCAGGGTAAAAACAGCTGTCTGACTGTCTAAGAAAGAAGATGTTTCATTGCAGCACAATCAGTAAGGAATTTTGGTCCCCACTGGAGGAACATCAGTACCAACGATCAAGTCGCAGGCCACGTACCTTCCCTCCGACCCATCCTTCTTTAATAGCCAAGACAGCGTACAAAGTGCAACTGGAGATCTGGGTTCAGATTTGCCATTCTACCAAGAGAGTTTACCAACAGTAGACAGGATGCTTATGATGATCTCATTCTCTTGAGTTCTCGTTTCTTAGACTTACTGGGTGGCCTTGGGCAAGTCCCGATGGTTGCCTACTATTTTTCTGGCAAGGTTTCTGTAACTCCTTGCAGCTGCATGACAAGACTTTCTGCTCATCAGAAAGCAGCTGAAAGCACAAGAGCTCTGCTAGAAAAAAGCTTTGACAACCCTATCTTTTGTTTTTAGTTATTCGTCTGTAGGAAACGTAAAAAGGAATAGTGGGATAGCTGTGATAAACATACAATGACCGTAAAGCCCTTTGTGTTTTCAAAGTTGTCATGCAGTGTTCTACACAAACTCATACATTTATATGTTGCCTATATCCACAGCTAGATAGAGGGAACTGTAGATGTTGGTGTGACTTTCTAGCTAGATTTCCCCCTCCATCTCAGTGCACCTATCCTCTTCTTGCTGCTGGCACCATCTGCACTCTACGGGGAGCTTTCTCACTTGGTTGCTCAGCTCTGGAGGCTCACTGAACCTTACACTTGGTATAGTTCTCTCACTTGTGGTGGCTGGGAACATGTAGTGGACCTTGGTCCACCTCAGAAAGCTAAGCTGGGTTGCACCTGATTAGTACTGGAATAGGAAATCACCAGGGCTATGGGCTGGATGGAAAATTTGAAAAGATGTCCCAGAAGGCAGTGGCAAACCACTTCCATTACAGGGCCAAGAAAATTGCCTGGATGGATCCATTATGTCACCAGGAGTCAAGCTTGACTCAAAAGGGGAGTTTATTTTCTGTTGTGCAGCAAATAAACAAAAGGCACCCCTGCTCCTTTTAGCTTGTCAGTGTCGTCAGAATAAGATCTCCTGGTCCAGGGAACTCTACCGGTTGGATATCTTCCTTGGAAATAGCTGAGCGTCGGCCTCTGGCAAGTTGACCTGGGGACACTAGTGAATTTCATTTGGTATTCCAAGCCCAAGATTGTCATATTTTAGTGGGCCTAATTCCATCTGTTTGTACACTGAATGGCAGTTGCTGTTTTTAACAGATTCGTGCAGTGCTGGACTTGTTTCCCTAAATGGCTTGATGTGGTCACATGCACCATTAAGGAATAAAAATGTTTATCAACTAAAGTTAGCAAGTACAGTACAAATAGATGTGTATACACTGCTGAGCTTAGATATTACTGTAGAAAACGCCTGTTGGGGGAAGAATACTCACCAACATAATTGTGACTGGATTGCAAAGATGTGTGCATGCTGAGAATGCAAAATTCCCATTTTTGTTCTCCATTCCTCTCTCTTTAAACTGTGATAGATTGTATACATGTGTCTTCCAGTCTCCCTCATGCATACATGCTGGAAACAATGTGGAGTTACTCACAAGCCAATATTCTCCAATAGACCTAGCCAACCGTGTGTCCATAGACACATGTTGCTTCATGTTCCTTCTGATTTCAAGTCCACCATGGCCTTATGCAGGGATTTCATTTCACTTAGTGCTAAATGCCAAAAAACTTCACGCTGAGGAGCTACAAGGCTGCATTTTCCAAGCAGGTAAAGCATCTCTCAGGATTTGAGAAATCTCCAAAGAGATTTTTCTCATAGAACATCAGGCCGGAGAATCCCTGAAAATGCCACCCAGAAGGTCATTAGCCCCCAACCCAAGGGCTATTAGTTCCAGCCTCGTGCAAGGCAGGCTGCAAACAAGATGTGCTGTTCATACAGGCTGCAACGGGAGAGGGGCTTGGTGGAGTCACCGTGGCCACCTTAAGGGTGCCTTGAAGCAGGCTGGCCTAGCTGCAGCAGGGAAGGGTGATGAGAGGGGCTGTGGCTGGAATGAGAGCTCCCTTGTCTGGTGGGAAAAAAAAAAGGGAAAGAAAACTAGAGGGGAAGAAAGGTGAGGTGGGGAAATGAGAACCGGCTGACTAAGAAGGATGAAGCGAGGGGGGCGGCTTGCCTGTGTGTGGCATTTGGGAGTGTCTCCCTCCCTCCCTCCTTCCCTCCCGTCACTTCTTCCAAAGGGAATGAGACAGAGAGGAACCCCCCACCATCCCCACCACACACCCCTCGGAGGGAGGGGGAAAGAGACAGAACCCTTTGCCCCGCTGGGAGAAATGGGATTCATTGCTGGTACGAAGGGCAGGGACCTTCCGCTTGAGTTCCTCCTTTCAGAGCTCATCTCTGCCCATTGTTGGGATGTCACTAAGGAAGAATACGCAGAGGGGGGTGCGGGGGAGCAAGAGGGGGCTCCGAGGGTGGCTGGGAAGGGTCGGGAGCACAAGGCGGTGAAGCAGATGCAGGAACGAGGGCAAAGGAAGGGCCGCTGTCCTTGCTCCTGCCCCAGAAAGGCGGGCAGAACGCTCTTGAGGGTTCTCTCAATCTCTCTTGCCCACGATCAAGTCACCTCTGTGGGTTAACAGATGTTTTTTGTATATGCACCATTTTAAAAACACACACATGCACACGCAGCCCCCGCTTTATGGAAACAGCATGACGATCGGAGCCCAGCTGGATTAAATCAAGGGCCTGTACAATCCAACATCCTGTTGCCGACGCAGCAAGCTAAATGCCTCTAAGCGGCTGATAAGGTTGGGCGAGAAAGCAATTGCCCTCCCCGACTGTTTGCCCTTAGCGATTGGGACTTGGAGGTAGACTGCCATATAACATGGAAGTTCTATTTAATATGGAAGTCATTTAAGTCCCATGGCTAACACCTGTTGGCAAACTTATCCAATCTTTTCTTCAGCCATCAGAGTCAAATTACACATTACATTAAATCTGTAGCGTGTAGCTCTCTGGGTGTTTTGTTTCACTTGAAAGTAAGTGTGGGAAGAGGAGGAGGCAGAAACCCAGATTGGGGCTGCAGCCTCTCTCTCTCTCTCTCTGTTGGGTTGGGGTGGTGGTGATGGTGGTGGTGGTTTAATCGTTCTTTCCTTAGCCACAGCTCCTCCAAAATCACTCCCTGGGTGCAGCAATTATTGCTAGTAAAAAAAGTCCCCACTGGCACCGAAGAGGGAATGATTTCCAGGGAAACGCAATACAGCCAAAAGGGCGGGAATAAACATTTCTATATCCTTGGCTGATCTCAGAAACTAATACTTGCTTAATACTTGGAGGGGAGACCACCTGGGGATTCCAGAACTGCTGGCTAGACTGGAAAGTCAAAACACCTCTCAGGAGAAGCAGTGACAAACTGTTACTGTAGTGCTGCCAAGAAAATCACACAGGTTCTGTCACCAGGAGCACAGCTTGACTTAAGAGAGGGAGAAAAAATGAGCTGGATCCTGCCCTTGCCTCCCTGTTTACAATGCCCAGACCGATGCATTTAGGGAGTGCACCAGTATGGATAGAGGGACTCCCTCAATCGCACACTGACATCTCACTGAGATCTCTTCAAAACTTCTTTCCTGATCATTTACAGCTCAGGGGCTATCTAAATGTATACGTTTTGTAATTTGCAGTACCGTACATCACTTTATGATCACCAGTGGTATGGAAACCGCATAAAATACCCATCCAAATCCTTCTGGGGCTATTTCACCCTCCCTTCTAACCCACAACGCTTGCCACTGACAATCCCAAAAAGAACACTCCAGTGTCAGACCTATTACTGTCGGTTGTTCTAAACAAAAAGGCTGCCGTTTTAATCCTTTTATTGTAAAAGTATCTATACAGCAATAAGAAAGTGAGCTCCTGGACATGATACTGTGAAAACATTGAATAAATGCAGAAACTGGCTTTCTAGTACATGCTGAAAATCTGAGTTCTTTTTTATGTTTTCAAATGGATGTTACTAGTGTGTAAATTAAAGTACAGTATACAAGTGAGCCATGTCTGGTGAAAATCAGAGAAGTTAGAAAGGTGCTTGAAGAGGGCTTTTTGCAGGTTGGGAATGAGCTTCAGTGATCTGTTCTGCTTCCTGCTGTGCCGCTGATAAGCAGAAATGTAACTTTTGCAAGACAAGGAGAAAATATTAGAAGATTAGTTGTACTACTGCTTGTTAATAAAATTGTAACTTTATCACATAATAGCTTCCCTAATCTGGTGCCCTCCATAGTTCTCAGACAGCATAGCCTTTGGCTAGACTAAGTAAGACAGGAATTTAATTCTAGCACATCTGGATGGTATAACCAAGTACGAGAAGGCTGTTGTTAAACTTAGCTATAGATTACTTTTGCTTTTATGCATCAAATATCCATTTATCTCCAATCAGTACATGTAACATCCTGAAAACAGAATTAACTACTGTAGTTCTGTTAGGGATACTATGAAGAAGAAAGGAGTTCTGGTCTAGTTGAATTAGAAATGCATGAGTTTCTTTCTCTAATCCAGCTGCTGAGACTGTGACACAGCTTAATTGTATTTAAAAAGCTAAAATCCAAATAATCAGAAAGAAATATGTGGGACTATATTCCCTGCCCCATTCCTCCTTTTCTACCAAACAGCTGTTCAACAGGATTATTTTCATTGTTCAGAAAAACCTCTGTGCATGCTCTTATCGTCTCACAATCTGTTAGTGAGAGGAACAATTGACAAGATTAGTTCAATAGCAAAGCAACACTGAAAACGTGCATTTGCTCCAATTTTACACATTTCTTCGGCCAGGCAGTGAATGAGGCCTTCCATTACAACAGCTAATTGTTGGGGTTGGGAAACTTAGCAGTAAATGAGTCCTCTTTTCAAGAATGGTTTGAGAGGGATAGCCTTAATCTGTTGCAGCAAAAGATTACCTGGTCAGTGAAAGAGGGCTTCTCTCACTGTAGGTGAACACACCTTTCATCTGCAAAACAATTTTGTCTCCCTATCAATTAATTCTGTAACAATATTGTAATGGTAAAAGTTGGTTAACTGGTCCTCTTGCTGTTGCCCTTGGGCAGGGTTGGGCTCTACTTTTAGCTCTCATCCTCACGTTTGGCACAACAGTGTCCTAGAGGTTCAGACACATGGCAAAGTCTATTTGAGTACTGGTGCCTTTCCATCCCCTAAGAGGAAAAAAACACCACTCATATTTTAGAGGGGTGGGGGGCATATGAAACAGTGAAGATTTGAACCGTACATGCACACAGAATTTGGAGCCAACGTGCTTCAGCCAGGAACAAGAGCTCCGTTTACAGTCTAAGGGCCAAATGAATTCCACAGACAGCATGGAGGATTGGGGGAAATGGGGTTCAAAAGCTCTGCTCAGCCATGAAATTCCTGAGTCTGCTGGCTGGGACGGTCTCTTGGCTTCCTTTCTCTGTCTTTTAAATATTCGTGGAGATGAGCGGTTTGCAAAGCCAAGAGTGTTAAGATTTTAATTAATCATTTTCAAAAAGCATCTCTGGGCCTTCCTTATTTATTGCCGTAACTTTTACCAATTTTTCAACAGAACCTCGAGCCAGCATTTACTGCCTTTTCAAAAAAACCTGTAAAGCCATAACTATTATATTTAGGGTTTGGTTTAAAGAAAAAAACTGCTTAGCTGTATATGGTCTCAATCAAGCACATAGGAAATTAGCCCATAAATGCAAATAAAAGAACAGATACTTGAAAAATGAATAATATAGAGAGGTTTGCAGCCCAAAGATGTGACTATTTCAGATCAGTATGTTAACATCCTCAGTCTCTCTCACTTCTGGATGCTTGGTCTCATACCCATATCATATCTACCAGTTTCTCTGGTTATCCTTTATCATTTCTGTCATTTCTTCTAATCTCTACTTTATCAAGCTGAACCACTCCCTTCCAGTCTGGTACCCCTTTCCCATTGGCCTTTGAAAATAAAAGTCTCCTTCAAGTTGAGTGCAAATACTCACAACTTCATGGATGTAGCTGTGTAAATTTCTTGACAGTACTATGGAAATGCTTTGCCACTGGCTTCTTCTACTCTAGTTTACAGCCCTGCTATTCCCTGGTGGTCCAAAACAGTACAAAACAGGCCTGATCCTGCTTAGCTTGCAAACCCAGACAAGATCAGTCAGAGGCTGCCACAGGCTAAGATGACATTGCTTTAACGAACAGTATTATAAGCTACACTCCTTCTGTGTACCCTGACTTCTCTTCTTTTTCTAGCATAGGTTCTTCTCCCTGACTTGGGTTTTATAGCTGAGAGTTGGATTGGATTGAAACAGGATGAAAGAGGGAAGGAGGGAGGGAGGGAGGGAGGGAGGAAGATATCTATCTATCTATCTATCTATCTATCTATCTATCTATCTATCTATCTATCTATCTATCTACAAACTAAAAAATCCCCTTCACCCTTATGGGTGCCTTCCTCAATCTTAGGTCCTCTACTAGAGGCCTGGGAGTTTAAGTGTTCTGCACAGTATCTTAGCTGTTCCTAGCAGTGCACTTCTGGACAGAGGGCTCTGATGTTGTTCCTGGGATTTGTTGGAGCCACTCTTCCAGCTTAGGAGTCACAGACCCAAATGCTTCTACCACCACTAGGACCACTTTGGTCTTTACTTTCCACATCCTCTCTAGTTCTTCCTTCAGACCCTGGTACTTTTCCAGCTTCTCATACTCCTTCCTGATGTTGCTGTCACTTGGCACCATTACATCTATCACCACTGCTGTCTTCTGGTCTTTATCTACTACCACAATGTCTGGTTGATTGGCCAGTACCTGCCTATCTGTCAGGATCTGGAAGTCCCACAGGATCTTAGCCCTGTTATTTTCTCTGTTATTCTCCATCTTACATCCTGCCACTATGTGCTGGACTGTCTCTGAGGCCTCTCTGCATAGTCTGTACCTTGAGTCCTGTCTAGTGTGGTAGACCCCTGCTTCTATGGATCTGGTGCTTAGTGCCTGTTCTTGTGCTGCTATGATCAGTACCTCATAGTCCAGCCCTTTCAGTACCTGTCTTTTAGTCCAGCCCTTTCCAGCCACTGACAGGATTTCCCAATGTCATCCACCTCAGCTATCTGTTGATGGTACATCCCATGCAGGGGCTTGTCTTGCCATGGCACTTCCTCTGCTTGGACTTCCTCCCAAGTCTGATGCTGCCTCAGGGATTCTCTCAGCAGCTCATCTTTGGATGCCATCTTACTGAAGTACTCCTGTATGTTCTGGGTTTTGTCCAGGACAGTGGCTTTGACATTCACCAGACCACACCCTCTTTCCAGCTGGTGTACAGTCTCTGGGTGTTGGAAATGGGGTGGAAACCTCCATACATTGTGAAGAGCTTCTGGGTCTTCACATTGGCAGCCTCCATGTCCTCCTTTGGCCAGCTCACTATACCGGCAGGGTATCTGATGACCGACAAGGTGTATGTGTTGATGGCGTGCATCTTGTTCTTCCCATTGAGCTGGCTCTATAGGACCTATCTTATCCTTTGGTGGTACTTGGATGTTGCTGTCTTCCTTGCTTCCTCACTGTGGTTCCCATCTGACTGTGCGATACCAAAGTACTTGTAGCTGGTCTCTATGTCTGCTATGTGGCCTGCTGGTAATTCTAGCTTATCAGTCTTAACTACCTTCCCTCTCTTTACTACCATCCAGCCACACTTCTCCAGTCTGAATGACATCCCAATGTCCTCACTGTAGATCCTGTCAGGTGGATCAGAGAGTCAATGTCTCATTCACTCTCAGCATACAGCTTGATGTCATCCATGTGGCTGATGGTAGTTCCACTCTTGAACCTATATCTGTATCCAATATAAATTGAGATATATATCTCAATTTAATTCAACCAATATCTGCTTAGGATTCTGTCTGATCTCAGTGCTCCTTGACATTAAGAGAATCTAACCACTCACTTGCAGAACATCTTCATCCACCAAATCCTTTACATCAATACAATAAAGTATTGATAAGGATTATTTACCATCCTGGACTATTACCATCTTGACATAAGCTGAGCAGTTCCAATTACCTTAATAGTGACATCAGGGAGTATAGGTTGCTCCTGGTAGGGTCATACTTTTTAGCTAGGCTGGAAAGTGAGAGGGAAACTAAAGGTAACCCATAATTGGGGTGAGGGCAGGAGAAACTCTCCAGGTAGGAAGGAAACCAACCACCTAGAAGGAACTCCAAAATCAAACTCAGAAGACAAAGGCAAGCTGCTTCTCTGCTGTTGCCCCCAAAAGCCTATAGGGAGGTGGATGAAACATTTAGACAAGTTTAGGAAACTGGTGATGAGATCACAACATCCCCTTCCATTGGAAAACATCCCTCTGGTTACTAAGGAAGAGGATCTAATTTCCACAAATAGATCTGGAAGTGCATCCATGGCTACCTATAAGCTGCACTGAACTTTGCTCACAGATAGTTCTGGTATTAAAAGTGCAAGGACACATACAGTTGAACACAGAATGAAAGAAGCATGAGCCAAAGAGAACTTGAACTTGCTGAAGTAGGAATGAAAAAGCATCATAAATTGGATGTCTTGGATAAATTTGGGGGAGCCAGAATTAGTCACATTGACTCAGATTATTACACAATTGGGCATGAATGGAGGAAGTAACAGAGTGGCAATGATACTCAAAAAGGCCATTGTGCTAAGCTGTAGCCTAGTAAATGACAGAATTCTTGGAATTAGTGGATTTGTTGTTTTACTCAATTGTTGTAGGCTGCCCAGAGTCACTTCTTGTGAGATAGGCAGCCATATAAATTTGATAGATAAATAAATAAAAATAAATCTGGAAATATCATCAATGTTATACCTGTGCATGGATCCACTACAGCTATAGTGGATGAAGGTACTGGGAATTCTATTGCAAGAAGGGCCAAATCTAAATAATTGGCACTTAGAAAGAAATATGTGTCATTTCTACAAGGTAGACCAGATCAAGAAACCAACTCCACAAGAAAGTTCTAACCATACTGTATTGAATTAGGCTATAATAAAAGAATCTTGCAAGCTTGCTTGTAATATCTTATTTCCCTCAGGGAGGAGCCAATTTGAGTTTCTTCCTAATACTATCTCTTTCCCAGGACTTAAGGAATGCTTCTGCCCTTGTTTCTGTAACAGCTTCAGAATAGTCCTTCAAAGCCATCCCCATGGGTCTCTATAGCCTCATTCCTCCTTCCCATTCAAGAGGATTTTCTTCACTGTGCAAAAAACCTTCTGTGCATGCTTTTTTTGTCCCACAATCTATTACTGAGACAAACAACTGACATGAAAATGGAAGAACCTGGAATCACAGGATCAGTTGGAGTTGGGTGGCATCCAAAGTGAATTCAATAGATAGATAGATAGATAGATAGATAGATAGACAGACAGACAGACAGACAGACAGACAGACAGACAGACAGATAGATAGATAGGATTGGGTAAATACAATCATGCAGGAGATATGTTACTACAGCTTCATGAAGAGAATTCTTTGCTTATTGCCAGTGACTGCTTCAAGCAGATTCTGCCTACAGGGAACTTGCTGAAAGGACAATATTGGAATAAAACAGATTATAGAATAAGAAACAGAAAATGAAGGTTGCAAATGATGTGATCGCCATTTGCAACCTTCCCTGCTGGCCTCATTGCCAGAAAGTCAATGGGGAAGCTGGCAGAAAGTCAATGGGAAAGCCTGCGTACCCTTCCCCAGCCCCTGTGCGCTTGTGCCATGCTGGCCACTCACACAGCCCTGCACACCCTCCCTGACCTGAGCAGCACCTTTTGTACACCTTCATGCACCCTTCCTGACCCATGCCACACCCCTGTGCACCCTCCCTGACCCACGTGGCACCTCTTGTGCACCCCCTTTCACACCTTTCCTGAACTTCCCTGACCTGCATGGTGTCTCTCACGCACTCCCTCATACCCTCTCTGACCCTCCCTTGCACCCTCGTGCACCCACCCTGCACCGTGCTTCTTGCGCACCATCCCCGCACCCCTGCGCACCCCTTCACTCCCTCCCCCACCCAGCAGCAGCCACTTACTTGCCTGCAGGCCTGGGACTTGCCACTTCCTGCTGGCTTCGCCACTGACTTTGGCTGTGGGAAGCCAGCAGGAAGTTGCCTTGCCTAATGACCATGGGATTCAGTTAATGACGGCAACCAGAACTGCAAGGATTGCCATCACTATGTGATGCAGTTGCACTTTACGACTGCATTGCTTAGCATCTGAAATTCCGGTCCCAATTGCTGTTGTAAGTTGAGGACTACCTGTGTCAATGTAACTAACACATTCATGTGCTTATTTGAAAGAGAATCTGAGGAGTTACTGGAAGAGATATGAGGCACTGTGAAAAGTGATGCAGGAAAAAAAATCCCAACATTTCAAAGAGGAAATGATCCAAGGTTTTTCAGAACAAGTTATCATGATAGACAGCTAAGAATAGAGGGAAAGTCTTACACATCACAAAGGACCTCAAAGTTTAAAAGCTAACTTCCCTTTAATTCATTAAAATACCATTAATGACATATCACTTAAATTTCTGAACCTTTTTTTGACACTGGTGAAAGTTAAAAGACACAAAGAGTCTTCATTTCCATATTTTCTTCCTTTTCAGATCTCTTTACATATTTTTTTAAAAAATCTATTATTCCACTAGAATATTAATACTGCTACCTGTAAAATAAAAATGATTGGCATTTATATTTATAGAACTATAGCTAGAACAATTCTAGGGGCCAAAAGGCAGGACCTTTGCCAAGTTTTTTTTTGCCATCTCGTCCCTGAAAAGAATGCAAGTAGATACCATGTTGCTTTGGTTACCTGTGAATGCAATCTGATAACTGCTATACTGGATGCAAATGTATTTGCCAAACTAACTAGCTATCCATAAAGGATAAAAAAGGATTTAAGCTGAAAAGGGCTATAGAATTCAACTGTGTAAGAACAGGAAAGCGAAAAGAATGAAGGAGATAGACTGAGGTAGGAGATCTAGAAGTCTGATAAATTGGACTGAAAACTAATCTAAATTGGATTAAAACTTAATCTTATCTGGTATTACTTATCTAGACAAATAATCTTATCTAGTGAAAATTTACTTATCTAGTAACAACAAGTGAAGAGATCATCAGCAAGTAATTGTTACATAATTCATGTATGTAAAGTTTCCTTCTAATCAAGTTCAACTTGGGTGACTACATGGTCATGTCCGTGAAGTTTTCTTGCCATATCAACAGAGGTGGTTTGCCATTTTCTTTTTCAGGAAAGTGTCCCAACTTCCCAGTCTAGCTTGCAGACCTGGTATTTCTTGGGGTTCCCAGGACTAAGCAGATCCAACCCTCCTGAGCTGTTCAAGATCAGCCAAAGTCTTACAACAAAATAAATCAAGAGTTTTGTAGCTCCTTAAAAGTTGCTCTAAGAGATTTAAAGGAATGAATGGGCATAATTCCTGGTTTTAGAAATGGCAACATTCAAAAATCAGAGGAAAAATATTTGTCAGTTCTCAGAAAAACCCAGAAGCCTCCATTATTCAACAGTAGAAAATTCCTGTTGCTGAACTACAGTTTGCAAGCAAATGTGATTCTATTTATTTCGTGTTCAGTCAGAATCCAGCTATTCCTTGCTAATACTGGTGTATGTTAACATAACACAGCTAAAAAGATTGTGTCATCATTAGGGTTCTGCACAGTGTCACAAATTATGCCTTGTATTTCTTGGTCTTAATAAGTAATACATATTAATTATTATTAATTAATAATAATAAACTCAATTATTACAATACTATAATTAACATACACACATCACACAGAGACTGTATATGCTGATGTGTATGTATGTATGTGTGTATGTATATATATAGTTATAGTTATAGTTATAGTTATAGTATATATGTATAATCTACATATCCTATGCGTCTATGTTGTAAATTTCATATTTCTGCTGTGAGCTTTAAAAGATGAAACTTCTGCTGCAATACACCTATCGGCCTTTCAGTTGTCATCCGAACTCTACTACTGCTTTTTGCTGGAATTGGTTTCCCAGCTTTCTCATAACAGTAAGTTAGTGCAGTTGCAGAATTCAGTTTTTCCAGACACAGAATTTTGATTGGTTACAGGCCAGCAAATCCAAACAGATCCACGGCAGTTTACAGTCAACTGCTTTTAGAACTGCCTATAAAGAGGTCTGGGAGTTGGTGGGGGGAAGCCATTTGGGGGTGGCTGAAATTGTGGAAAATGGGGTGTTCCCTTTTTGTTTTTTTGGTCTGCGCTCAGTCATTACTGACCCTGCAGTGACTGCCTGGATGAGTCCTTGCCTGGACAAATCCTGTGCAGTTTTCAAGGCAATTGTTTCGGAAGTGGTTTGCCAGAGCCTCCTTCCTAGAGCAGAGCCCAGCTGGCGAGCGCAGGAGGCAGGATTTCCGCTGCTTCGCGCCCTTTTCGGGCGAGCGCGGTTTCGCGCTTACCAGCAGCTGATCCCGTCTCTCTGTGCAAGGCGCTGCCAGCATTTTTCCTCCCACCGGAGTGAGAGTACCCATTTATCTACTCACGTAAGTTTTCGAGCTGTTGGGTTGACAGGAGCTGGGGAGGAAACAAGAGCTCACCTTGTTAACGGCGAAGGCTGGACTCGAACCGCCGAAGCTGTCAGCCATTTCTGGCCAGCAACTTTCAGCGTCATTAAGCCAATCAGATTCAAACAAGAAGGTAAGAAAAGGATAACAAACAGAAGGAAATGAAATGAAACCCTAGAAAGAAATTTGAAAGTTTTATAGCAGAGTCAGAAAACTGTTGTCACTTGTAACCAGTCAATTTCAAAGGAAGGCAGAAATCAGGCCAGCATATGAGCAGAGAGCACCAGGAGTGTGGAAAAGCAACACTGTTCCCAGAGGTGTGCAAAACTGGCCAATGGAGGAAAAAACATGTGGGAGAGGCAGGTGATTTGAGGCAGCAAAAAGGCTGTGCTCCCTGGCCACCAATGCAGGACATAAATCCAGGCCCTGGTAAATTCCAATGGGCACTTAGGCTGGGATCTGTGTCACTCCAAGAGATGTTTTCCCTCGTCATCTTGTTTGACACACAAACACCCCTCTTCCCCTCCACTCCACTTGCCTGCTCCCTTCTCTATTCAACAAATGCCAGCTAATTCCTGAACAAACTCCACTATTTACCTTCGCACACCCCTCCACCACAGCTCCCCCTCAGCAGCCAACATGACCCACAAGAGGTTTGAAGTGCCATGTTGACAAATCTTGCCGCCTGCCTGATCCAGGAGGGGAGGAGGGGACTGACACCAAATAGCTTCCAAGTGTCCAAATAAGGCCAATTTCTCCAAGCCCCAAATGTAAGAACACAAACATGGGAATACACACTTGCAGCTATCTTTTGCTTCAGCCGCCGCTGCTTCTGGGGCAGGAAGGTAAATTGCTCCGCTCCTGCGTACGAATCACAGTTCATTCTCCAACTCTAGAAACACGTGGAGGCAAGAGGGCACAATCTACCCACAAGTGGTTGGGATCACCAGGTGTGGTTGATGCAATATAAATGTAATGAGGTAAAGAGGGCTAGAAGGAGAAACAGCTCCTCAAAGGCTGGCTGATTTGGGGTGGAGGGTGGGAGGAGTGCAAAAAGCACATGTGCATGAAAATATTCTTAAAAATACATTACTCTATAAACTGGTCATTGGCACTTCTTATTTTCTACCTGCTACCAGCCGTGTGCCCCTTTTCAAAGACTGGCAACCCAGCTTTGTCTCCTGAGTGCCCAAGAAAAGGAACAGTGCCTGGATGCGGGGAGAGAAGAAAATAAAGGATGAATTTGAATAGTTTGCTGCCAGCCATCTGGCAGATCAACCAAAAGGCTGTGTCTGTCTGCTGCTTAGCTTAAGAAAGACTCCGCTGGATCAGACGAGGAGATAGGAACCTTGCTTATTTTCTCTTGAGAGCTGCATTTGCTTGGGGACAATGTGTGGTTCTCTAGCCTGCCGGCTGCAGGACTAGCTTGATACAATTTGCAGAGCTGTAGCGTTCTTTCTCTTTCTCTTTCGGCCTCATGTGTGCTGCGAGGTCCCGTCCCATCTCTCCCAACCTGCAAATTTGTTAGGACTACAGCTCCCAGAAGTTCCAAGCATCTGGAGGACACAAAGCTGCACAAAGGAAAGCTATTCTGCTTTTTCTAATTATTAACTCAGTATCTCCACAACACCCACCATTGATATACAATTATGATATGACCCCCCATCTCTCTCTCTATTTCTAATCTCTATCTCTGTCTTTCTCTCTCTCTTTATTTATCTATTTCTCTCTCTCTCCATTTCTCTCTACAGTATCTATTTCTCTCTCTCTCCCTACCTATGAATAATATGGCGGTGCCTTTGTAAAACTACCATGGCTAATAATATTTGAAAGTCTAAACTGCATAAAAAAGATTGATGATGATGATGATCATACATCTGATCCCTGAGAGCCGCCTGCAACTTTTTCTGCTTCCAATTGCACAGGGTGACTTTGGACCACTCTGTCTCACTCAGTCCACCATACCTCACCAGGTTGTTCCTTGGGGAAAAGGGGAGGCGGGAGCAGCGCTACACATGCTGCCTTGAGCTCTTTAAGGAAAGGCACGACATAAATCTAAACAAGAAATAAACAAATATCTTGGAAGAGTCTTCTCTGAGGCCTTGCTGTAAATTTGAGGCCAGGAAAGGGGGCAGAATCAACAAGGAGGTGTTCCTAGTTTTGGCAGCTGTCTGAAAAAATGGCCTCCTGGCCAAGATTTGCCAAGCTCTGACCCTCAATGGTTAGGTTTTTGGCTTACATCAAATTGTTGAGAAAGTGCTCTGCTGAAATCATTTTGTACCTCTTCATTATGAATACTGTTGTTCCTGATGGTTTTTTTTCCAGCCAAAGCATAAATTTGAACAAATATCGATTTACATTTAAATAAATATAAATATGGCAATGACTGTCATGAGAGCCTTTTCTTTTCACTTGGGTTTAAATAAAGTCCTATCTTTGGGGTAATTGTGAAAATAAATGTTATCCAAATGAGGAAAGTATGCAAAAAGTGAAATAATGAAGGCAAAAATGTGCATCAAGAAATGTTTTAAAATATATTATTTAATCACTGTACCCGTTAGAAAAACACTATTCGCTATGACCAACATGCTTTTTTAAAGTCCTGTTCCTATCTATCTATCTATCTATCTATCTATCTATCTATCTATCTATCTGGCATGACTTCTGAAATAAGAAAGAAACTGTGCTAGATAAGAAGAAAACGAATTTACAATACCTCTATTAGCCATCTCACTGGAAAATATATGCAAAAGAACAATAGAGAAGGAAATTTAAACCACAGTTGTGAGAGTTGAGCACCTGTTGGGTGAGGTGATGCTCGCAACACTTCTTTTCTTGGCAATAGCTTTCACACAACTTAAATTAATTTGCAACTTAATTAAATTAAATTAAATTAATTGTGCTATTAGTCTTAAAGTGCTGATCTTGCTCAGTAGTTTTGAAGTCTGACTCAGGGCTGATTCACATAACCACATTTACATGCTAAGCTGTGGGCACAGTGAATTTACAGTGCACTATTTTAATGATCCCAAGTGGTTTGGATGCAAATGAAAGGAGTATATTGTACGGTGCAGGAGGCGTCCCCTTTTAGCTGCCAGTCTCCCAGTGAAGATATCATGTGAAATTTCCTACCCACCCTTCATTAAACAATGGACTGCTGCGCGTGATGATAATAATGTAGTTTTAGATGTGGTTTAAATATTTGAGCATGTGGATTAGGAATTCTTCAACACATTTGCCCACATTTGTGCAAACTGATTAGGGATAAGATGTGAAGTCTATTTTGTACTCATAATGTTATTTATAAATGGCACAAAGCAGGCACACAAAATACCCCCAACACACTGCATTTAAATATTATTATTGTTGTTATTAATAATACAATAATTTAAACTTGTAGGCCACCTGACTCTCAATGACTCAATGAATAAAACACCATTAAGTGTGAAATCATTGTTTTCTTGATTATGTTTCAAAATATTTAATAAGAAAGGAGAAAAATAAAGAGCATTGTCATATAATGTTTTCTGATATCTAACAGGGAATAATGAAATAGTAAGTACATTGAATTAACATTATTCATGCTCTCAGCAGCACAGATTGGACGTGCCAAATTTGGAAATTTCAAATGATACCTTCCCTGGAAGACCGGCAGCTGAAAATGTGGGAGTATGCTTCCATGTGTAAAATAACAACACAATTGAGAAAAAACAAGAAAAAATTGATTATTGAATTAAACAATTTTTTTCTGTCTCAGTTGTGCTGTTGTTATTTTATGGAACTAGAGTTTGGCAACCATGTACTGATAATAACATTCAGAAAAACTCAAATTTACAGCTTTAGGTACAGGTGAAACTCGAAAAATTAGAATATCGTGCAAATGTTCATTTATGTCAGTATGGCAACTCAAAAGGTGAAACCAATATATGAGATAGACGCATTACATGCAAAGCGAGATATGTCAAGCCTTACTTTGGTATAATTGTGATGATTATGGCGTACAGCTTATGAAAACCCCAAATTCACAATCTCAGAAAATTAGAATAGTGTGAAAAGGTTCAATATTCGAGGCTCAAAGTGTCCCACTCTAATCAGCCAATGAATCCGTAACACCTGCAAAGGGTTCCTGAGCCTTTCAATGGTCTCTCAGGCTGGTTCAGTAGGAATCACAAGCATGGGAAAGACTGCTGACCTGACGGTTGTGCAGAAAACCATCACTGACACCCTCCATAAGGAGGGAAAGCCCCAAAAGGTCATTGCAAAAGAAGTTGGATGTTCCCAAAGTGCTGTATCAAAGCACATCAATAGAAGGTTATGTGGAAGGGAAAAGTGTGGTAGAAAAAGGTGCACAAGCAGCAGGGATGACCACAGCCTGGAGAGGATTGTCAGGAAAAGGCCATTCAAAAGTGTTGGGGACTTTCACAAGGAGTGGACTGAGGCTGGAGTTAGTGCATCAAGAGCCACCACACACAGACGGATCCTGGACATGGGCTTCAAATGTCGTATTCCTCTTGTCAAGCCGCTCCTGAACAACGAACAACGTCAGAAGCATCTTACCTGGGCTACAGAAAAAAAGAACTGGTCTGTTGCCCAGTGGTCCAAAGTCCTCTTTTCTGATGAGAGCAACTTTTGCATCTCATTTGGGAACCAAGGACCCAGAGTCTGGAGGAAGAATGGAGAGGCACACAATGCACGATGCTTGAAGTCCAGTGTGAAGTTTCCACAGTCTGTGTTGATTTGGGGAGCCATGTCATCTGCTGGTGTTGGTCCACTGTGCTTCATTAAGTCCAGGGTCAACGCAGCCGTCTACCAGGAGATTTTGGAGCACTTCATGCTTCCTTCCGCAGACGAGCTTTATGGGGATGCTGACTTGATTTTCCAGCAGGACTTGGCACCTGCCCACACTGCCAAAAGTACCAAAACCTGGTTCAATGACCATGGGATTACTGTGCTTGATTGGCCAGCAAACTCGCCTGACCTGAACCCCATAGAGAATCTATGGGGCATTGCCAAGAGAAAGATGAGGGACATGAGACCAAACAATGCAGCGGAGCTGAAGGCCGCTATTGAAGCATCCTGGTCTTCCATAACACCTCAGCAGTGCCACAGGCTGATAGCATCCATGCCACGCCGCATTGCGGCAGTCATTGCTGCAAAAGGGGCCCAAACCAAGTACTGAGTACATATGCATGCTTCTACTTTGCAGAGGTCCGATATTGTTCTATTTCCAATCCTTGTGTTATTGATGTCATGTAATATTCTAATTTTCTGAGATTGTGAATTTGGAGTTTTCATAAGCTGTACGCCATAATCATCACAATTATACCAAAGTAAGGCTTGACATATCTTGCTTTGCATGTAATGCGTCTATCTCATATATTGGTTCCACCTTTTGAGTTGCCATACTGACATAAATGAACATTTGCACGATATTCTGATTTTTCGAGTTTCACCTGTAGTTTTCTTATTATGTATATGTTTTGCTGGGCTTTGCTGTTTATTACATTGGTTAGGGTTAGGGTTACCTGGTTGTACTTGTTATTTCTCTTATGAAATTTACATTGACAAGCAGATCAGGCTATATAAAATGCAAGATGGTTACAATATTTAAATAAGGAGGATGAAGGGGAAGAATGAAGTCATATTTAGTTCCTCACGATAGTGAAGTTCTATACTGTCCATCAGCAAAAAATGTTTTGTTTCCTCTCTTTCCCTTTTATATTTTTTATCTAACAGCTTTCTCCTTAACCACTATTACACGATGCAATCTTCCTTAAACTGTACATCACTGACTGCAACATTGGAAAGATAAATGTATGGCCCCCTTCACTTAATGCAGTGTTCCTCAACTTTGGCCACTTTAAGATAGGTGGACTTCAACTCCCAGAATTCCCCAGCCACCCATGGTGGCTGGGGAATTCTGGGAGTTGTCCACCTATCTTAAAGGGGCCGAGGTTGAGGAACACTGACTTAATGGATCGAAGACCTGATTGCACTTGCCACCTATAAATGGATCACCTCTAGACATAGACTTTGTACAAATAAGTATAATTAAATAAATAAATACTGTATTTATACAAAATACAGTAAGTTAAAAAAAGCATGGTAGTTATATATGTGTATTAGAAATAAATATATTTATACTTGCATAATATTTGTATTAGATAAGCGTATATAGAATTGAAACTGTTTACTATTATAATAATATATTATATTTTGTTTCTTTTTCCTTTTTTCTGTTGTTTTTTTCACTTATTTTTAAAGCACTTATTATATGTTTTTTTCCCTTCCTTGACAACATATATTTTTCTATCATGATTATCTCTGCGTTCTGTTCTTTTTTTCTTTTTCTGTTATTATTTTCAAAACAATACAAAATTTTTTTAAAAACTGTACATCACCAATAATACTATGATCAAGTGAAATTTGAGCTGCATCATTTCGACAGGTCGCACAATTCAACCTTCTTGACGTATAATAATTTATCTTACCACTTCATTATGTCTTGGTAAGGACTGAGGAGGAGATGTGGCCCTAAATGCACTACTTGAATTCCAGCAGACCTACTTCATCAGCAGACCCGCTGAGCTAAAACTAAAATGGAATTCTACATTTTAAAATGCAACAAGTTTTCAGAAACGTTGAATGGCTAAACTGCATTCCAAAATCAAAACTTGCCCTTAACATTCAAAATCAAATTCTTTTGGTTACTTAAGTGAGTCACTTTATTAAGTGTGATTTTTATGAAGATCAAGGGGATTCTGGATTCTGCCAATTATTGATCTGTATTGCATGTTAGTTATCATACAGATATTGACAGTTACGCGATGTTGTCAAATACCGACTGTGGCTGCATGTTAATCTTTCCAGTAAAAAACATTATGCAGCAGTTATTACTGTTAAAAATGGATAGTTGCAAAATCACTGGCTATCATCTCTCATAAACACATATGAAAAAAATGCTATTCAGATGCACAAATAAAATAGAAAAAGGAGCAAAGAATGAATATATTTCTAACTTAGGCTGAACTATATCACCAGGAATGTTTAGTGAGTGGTCCATATTAAATCAGATAAAAGAACAGCTGGCTGCAAGTGTCCATAATGTTCCATTTCCATTTGGTACAATCAGGCTTTTATTTTGCACCCAAAGGCCATATGATCTAGCAAAGTTGTGACAAGCTGCCTCGTAATGAATAGAAATGTTACCCTCCCAAAATGCTGCAGAGAAGTGCAATCTCTGCCTTGCATTTCATCTCTTGCAGTTACTTGGCAGCTACTGAGGGAAGGCATATCTGCTCCTATGCCTTCCTAAACTATCGGTAGATGCTCCAAAGTGAAGCATCTTCATTCCACCTTTTTCCATCTTGGCACACAGTCCCATTTATAGTACATTCACTTGCAATTTACTTTTTTAAAAGAATGATCCCCTTGGCTTCATTTGCAAAGGTTAATTTGAAACAATGAATGTATATGAGGTATGGATCTTTTTGCTATTTTTCACATTTTGCAATAGTCCAAACTCAATATTCTTCTTCATGGATTGAAGGATTCCCAAACACTGGACTACAGCTTAACAAAGCATTAACATCTTTAACATGGCCTTTTTGCGACAGCAACTACAGCCCTCCCCTTATTCAGGGGAGCAAGTTGCAGCCCCTGGCTCTGGGAACCCTGCTTACTTCTGCTCTGTAGAGACTGGAGAATAGAAATGGGGATGGTAATATGATGGGCACCTCCTGAGAGGAGAAGTATCCTAGTATCATTTCAATGGATACAGGTAACAGAAATAGGTCTTTATGGACCCTAGATACATGGGGAAATTAGTTGTTTTGGCAAGAGGAACCATATTGTATTTTGAAAAAGGGATAAATTAAAGCAACGTTCAAAGTAAGCTTCATGGGAAATAAATTCCCCCCTCCACTTCCATTAGTAGAACTCTAATTTGGGCTAAGGCTCTGAGATGCTGTCCCTCACAAAAGTGTGATCCTGCTCCACCAATGAACTCAGCTTATTTAATGGTCTGCTGGTTTGCTCAAACAGCAAGTTGCTCACAAACCAGAGTCAAAACCCCAAATGAGAGTTTCCTGTTCTTAGACAAACTGACAAACAGAAAGTGATTAATTCAGATCAAAGAATTATTCCCAATCAAAATGTTATACTATGCACAGATAGCCACAACCTCCATATGTCCAAGTTGCACTTTTGGATCCCATTTCTTTGACCAACTCATTAACCACTATAGTCTTTCACAGAGCTTTACACACAATAGCCCATTAGCTTGTTAACCTCCTTCCCACATTTTATTGTGATAGTAGCTTTTAATTTAATCTATTAGTATAGTCCCCGTATTATTTGGACATAAATATAATGGAAGTTTCAGTCCATCATCCCATCTGTCCATTTCTCTATGCATCTGTGATTTCAGGAACCTCCCAAAGTCATTTCTTTGCAGGCAGCAGAAATGATGTTTTCCCACTGGGCCAAACCCCTTCTTGCTGCCTCCAGAAGATTAACACCTTCCTTGCTTCATCCACTGTTGGTGGCACTCTATTAAAAGATCTGTCAACACATCCCTATTTAATTGTACACCAATTTTTTCTTTGTACCACATTCCTCCAGTACTCATCGGCCCTAGGTGGTATGAAGCTGCATCATAGATCAAATATTTCCATCATTTTATTACAACTGATCTGAATATCCTATTTAAGATGGAAAGAATATACATAAGCAATATTGTATATTGTACCTCTTTCAAAGAAAAGTAGAGCAGATCACTTAATTTACATGTGGTTGCTGCTTACCCAAACACTGTCCATAATAGATATGGTATTTTCATAATACAGTAGATATCATATTTTCCCTAACTCCCAAAGTTATTAACAATTGATTGAGTCAGACACAGACTCTGTACATTTCAAAAACTGCTACAAAGAATTAATCTGCCTTAGTCAACTGTCTAAAATTTGCAAAATGGGTCGGAAGCAAGATCAGATGTAACATACTCTGAATGCATGTGGCAGCTTTCACAACATCAGTCCAACATGCTACAGCCCACAAGAAAAATCCTATGATTTTTAATGCTAAATTCCTTAGCTGGCTACAGGGTAGCAACCTTAAACAGAGCAGCAATGAATTTTAATCAAGTCAGCATATATTTTTCTCAAGGCTCTAGTGTCAGGAGGATTCACACCCACCATCCTTTTTCCCTTCCACCCACGGAACTGGCCAGAGGCTCTAGGTGGGGCAGGGTCAAGGGAGAGTTGTTCTGGAGTACATCAGCATTTAATTTGTAGTATACAGCTGATTTATCACTCCCTGAACAAACTGAGGAGGCAGAACATCCTGCATATGTTATATATGAACACAGCACGATATGTATAAATCCCATATCTGCACATGGATGAAGCATCTAGCACATGTCAGTGCAGCAACTCCACTCAGATAAATACCTACTTTATCACAACTGGTCAGTGTGTACTGAAATTCTCTGCCTATTTAGCTGGTCAAATGCCAATTTCTATTACTATGTTATATTTTAGACACTGTTAGAAATCCTCCCAAACGGGAGCAAGAGTTATTTGAAAAACTAGTAAAAGGGAAGCCTCGTAGATGCAAAAATCAGTTCCTAGGAGACAGGAGAAGATACACTTATGAAAAACATATTTCTTCAAAATTCCTTAATTGGGTATGACAGCTGCTAACCTTGTTGGAAGTTAGCTTATCCACTTTTTTAAAACTCAGCAAAAGCAATCCATACATTTCTCCCCCAAAGATGCTGTATAAATTACGAGCTAAAACACCAAATTCTGCTGTCTGTATCAAATGACAATCCTATAGCTACTTATATATCCTTGTTAGCCTCCACTAGGGAATAAAATCAGACCACACAAATTTTTGGTTGGATCCAACAGGACTTTTCTCATGTTCAGTGGAACGTAGTTCCAGGAAAAGAAGCATAAAATCATACTGCATGTTAGATAATCTGAGCAAATTTTGCATAAGTTTATATAGCATATTATGCCATTGTGTTATTTTGCATAATTTATTCTAATAATGGGGAGGAAGAAGGAACTATACAAGGCACTGAAATACTGCAACCAACCACTGGAAGCTGTACATAACCACTTTTGGCTTCTAACATTTCAACTAGTGTTACCCACACACTTCCAAATTCTAACATGTCTTAAATAAGATTAGACACTTGGTTTCGAAAAGAAAAGTTAACTTCTATAAGCACAACTGCTGACCCCTGGAAATCACAGCACACATAAAGCTCTGCTTAGTACTCATGCCACTTGGTCCCTGTGCCACTTGGGCTGCTTCATCCATTATTAAAAATCAAGGCATCCTAAAGGTACTTAATGGCACGTACCTGCATAGCATTCACTTGCTCTTTTCATTTATAGTGGATTTGATCTGGATGTCTCAGGAGAGCACCCGGTGATATACCCATTGGTGTGTGACATTCTGGGAAAATACCAGCTGGGGAAGATTATCTAGGACACAGAAGGCAACAAGGAAAAAGACTTGGACGCGGCTTCCACTGTCTCTTTAGCCAATTTCAATGAGGATTTTTTAAAGAGTTAAAGTCTATGGTATAACACAAGGTCAAGAACGCAGATATTTACCTTCTATCTACTCCAAGATACCTTGCACACCCTCATGCCGGCCTTTCTGTACCCTTTTTTTTTTTTGCAACCCATATCAAGTTCATTATCCCAGCCTATCCTGCAAGGCAGGGTAGGGTTGTAATATAATTTCTGCTTGTACAGATGGGAAACTATGATCCAGGTAGACCAAAATACTTGCCCAAGAAAGAATTGCTAAATCCATAAAGTTCAAAAGGAGAAATGAATCACCCATACCTCCTCCCTCCACCCCAGATCAAGACCAATCACGAGTTCTTCAAAATGAACTATTCATTTGATTTGTTATGCTAACCACCATACTTGCAGCATTTCCCAAGGCAGGCTGAACTTTGGGCCACCTCTCACTCAACGTGTAAAGATACTTGGGAAGGCCTTGTGGAATCAGACCAAGAGATTCCATCTCAGTGTTCCATCTTCAACTACATCAAACTCCTGGATGTACTGAGAAGCCCACAGAAAACGAGGCATGACGGCACCAGCCAGTCCCTAGCAGATGGTTATCCAAAGTTACACTTTCTAAAAGGGAGACTTCCCTTTTAACTAACATGCCCATTTAAAAAGATAAAACATCCTTCAAACTGAGTTCAGTTCTTAGTGACTTTATGGGACAGGTCCATGTCGTTTTCTTGGCAGCACTACGGAAGTGATCTGCTATTGCCTTGTTCTAGAGTTTTTTGGTTTTATTTTTCCAACTTCTCAGATTTCCTGAATGTACTCACCCCATTTCAAAGCCATTAAAACTACTAGTCTTACAAACTGATTGCCTCTTGACATACTCCAACCACCAATTGGATGGCTGTTTTACCTCAGTGACAGAGGACAGGCCAGATTCACTCTAAACAGCCCTGGAAAGACTCCCTATCTAAAACCCTGAAGAGCTGTTTCTAGTCAGTATTGACAAGACCAGGCTAAACAAACCAGTGGATGGTATAAGACAGTTTCCTATAATACATTAGGATTTCCTGAGAAGGCATTATTTCCTTCAAGAGGAATACTTCATACTTTGTAACCAAGAACTAGTGCATGAGTTTGCTACTTTTCCCCTTCTACCCATTCACTTCTCTGTTTGTGTTATATCTTTAAAATACTAAGTTGGAGGATAGACACTGTCTTATAACTCATCTTTGTAACCCAGCTTAAGAACCTTTTTGGCTGAAGAACAGAATAAAAATGCTTTAAGTGAATAAATAATCACTGCTAATCAACTGCATTGGGTTTGGGTGGCAAATAATGTATTCATGCTGTTCATAATTTTATTTTGCAACATCATTTAATATGAAAAAGCATCCTCTCCAACTTTTAAAGCCTATATTTGTATGGAAAATGCTCTATCCCTTCAGTGGCTTAAATTTGCACTTTTCTGTTTCCTTTTCAACTTGATTAATATCATAACTGCCCAGCAATATTCTAACAAGATGTATCCATACGCTTTTATAATGGTGTTACAAGTTTTGTGATTCCCTTTTCAACCTCTTCACCGTCTTGATTTCTAATATAGTCGAGCATCACAGCACACCAAGGGCACATTCCTATGTCCCACTAACCACAGCAAGAAGATGCCCACTAACTGTTTTCAGAGGGCATGTCCTCATGATGCAGCCTTAGCCTGATCTACAACCTTTTCAGACTGATGTGAGCATTTTGAGATAGGCCCAGTCAAAAAGCAGGCATGGGTGGGATACCAGAAATGTTCTTTATTGTGGTAAGGTAGAATAACAGAAACTTGAAAGCCTGTCCAAGTTTCTCTTTGTCCCATCTTATACTAAATAAAATCAAGATGGTTATTTTATAACCCTTTTCTTCCCTGTATCTCAAGACTGGGTAACCTTTTCTGCCAGTCCCCCTCTAATGGCTCTTTCCTATCTTCCCCAAGATCAATCAGTTCTACATTCAGTTACCGGGGCAGTTTGAAGGTGGCTAAAGCCTCCATCCCAGGCTCCCATCCACACTCACCCAAGTCCACTCCCACATACTTTAAGAGTGAGTGGTGATGGTTAATCCCACCAGCAGCTGACATTGGGTAGGAGGGGAAACAAAGCTAGGCAATTCCACCAACTGTTGCCCCTTAAATTGTCCTGTGGTAAAACAGGACTACTTGCAAACCTCATTACCAAGGCAGATTATCGCTCAGCCCCCAGGGCAGTGCAAATTATGTTGGCTGCAGTATTTTTCTGCTGCTCAAGGACTGGAGGAATACACATTAATGCAGCTGTGAGGAAGAACCCCAAATTGACATTTTTAGCAAGGTCTCTGTTCAAATCCCCAATATATTTTTCTGAGTGGTAACACACAATTTAGGACTTGCCCTAAATCTAATATGTGGGTGAGTCTCCATGTTTTGAATAGCCTCATTCAATACACATGGATGCCAATGTTTGAAAGGGGTTAGTATGCCTGATTTCATTCTAGAGCCCAATTAGAATTAGGGCTCAACCCCTTATGCACATTTCAAGCCATTCAGGGGACCTGAGCAGAAATAAAAGGCTATCCCATTCATTGCTGAGATCATTTTATGACACCCTGCTTCATGTTTACCTGTCAACTGAAATCAAGTGGACAATGACCAAAGACATGTTGTTTTCAGTTGTGGTATCCCATCTTTGGAACATCCTTTTCTAGGAGATCTGCCTACTGCCACCTTTAATTTCTTATAAAAGGTAATGTGTCCTGTGAGTCAAGCTCTGTTTCTGTTGACCTCATGGACCTCATTCAAGGCTTCTTGGCAATACCATGGAAGTGGTTTCCCACTGCTTTCTCCAGGGTTATTTTTCAACTTGCCAGTCTAGTCTATAGTCCTGGTATTTTGTGATGGTCTCCCATCCAGGTGCAACCTTGCTTAGCTTTTCAAGATCAGCCAAAGTCAACTAGGTGCTGCTGTTTAGCTGGGCTTATTGCCTTTTAGCATCAGATGAAAACATGTTCATTTCCCACAAGCTTTCTGTTTTGTAAGATTTAATTATGTTTTTGATACTGAGTCTTAACTGCCTGGATTGATCTCCTAATTTGATGAATTTTATGCTATTTAATATTTTTATTTATAAGCCACCACTTACAAAAATTATAAAGGAGCAAAATTATATCTGGTGCTGAAAGTGTCACTTGCAGTAGCATGACTGTGTGAAAAGTCTAAAAATGGCTGCTGTAGGAGAGGATCTGAACAGTGTATGGTACAGGAGGAGACATGATTAACCCTGTCTTCCTCCAGCACATTCTCTCCCCCTGCATAGCTTGTTATTTGGCACAGGAAGGAAGTTTTCACTGGCACCACTGGGAAATATCTTTCTGAGACAAACCGATCTGGGGGACAGGAGGATGGCATAGGAAGAAAAGGTTACCATCCCCTCCTACATATGCCATTCCCGATGTATCCTTAGAGACTTTGTTTTCATAAAAAGGATGCAGAATTTAATGTAACGCTCCTAATACCACATTTGGTTTTGCTCTGAAAGCCACGGCTGAAGACTGCTCACCTAAGTTGAATAGTTATATATGTTGCTATCTTTTCTGCAGATTCTTATTCTGAGCATGATGTATATGGAGATAATAGGGATATGGGTAATCCTCAATATATTGCCATTACCAATCCTAATTCATACATTCTTCTTGTATGTGTGTTGATGCAAGATGGCAGTGGAAATGTCCTATCGCCCTCCCAACGTGCATGTGAATTGTCAACGTCACAATGTCTTCCTCCTGTATTCTTATTGTCCTCTCCATCTATTATGATAATGTACCTTATTGTTCAGCATCCTGGTTTGGTTTCCTTCAAAATTCCTGCAACTGCCTAGATTGTGTTCCATTTTACTTCAGAGAATCTTCCAAGGTTGGGCTGACAAACCAAAGCATTGTGAATTATTTATTTATTGGTTCAATTTAAAGCCCATCTTCTCCCCCAGGAACTAATGGAATCTCCCTTCATTTTATCCCCACAACAACAGCCCTATTAGTAGGTTGGGCTGAGAAAGAGAGAGAGATTGGCTCAGAGTCACTGAGTGAGCTTCCATGGCTGAGGTGGAGTAGAACCCAGGTCTCCCTGATGCTAGTCAAACACCTTAATTGCTATGCCACAGTAGCATATTTTAGTACTTTCCCTAAGGTTGGGGAGGTATCTGCTAGAGAGGCTTTAAATTTCAGTTGCTGCCATGGAGCAGGGAAATGGGCTAGACCAGTCCGAATCCTGCTCTAATTTTCCCCAAGTTCTGTTTATTTTGTTTTTTTCAGAATAGCAATTCAGCTTTAAATCGGCATGTTTCCTTCAACATTCTGAGAAAAGCTGTGTGGATTGGCTCCGAATTCTTGACTCTTCTGCAAGGCCGCCTTCAAGTTATTTAAAAAAAAAAAAACCTACATAAAACCCTAACCCTTAATACCACCAAGTTTGTAGCTGTGAGAAGAAACAGGGAGAGGGCTACACTCTTTGATATGGCTTGGCTTTTCTTTATCTGGCATGGATATTGCTGCATGGCCCAAAAAGAAGAGAACAGTCAGACAACATCTCCAACATCTTCTCCTCAACAGCATCCCTGTCCTTGATGACGTTTATGCTTGAGCATTTGGGAAGAAACAACATACCTGTGCTGTGATTGGCATGATGCCAAGGCTTTCAAATATCTTTCTGAGTCAACACCTCTCCATGAGCATGCGCGCATACACACTCACATACACATGCATGCACACCTAAACACATGGACTCTTTTCCCATTGCTTGGAGCAAGAGAAGAACTGCCTGTGATTTCTGAGCAACAATCAGGGCCTATCACATTCTGCATTACACATTCAAGAAAATCACCTCCTGTGGATGTTAACGGCAGTTCCCTTTAGCGGAGAGCAAGGCAGAACAGCAGTGATATGTGTGTGTGTGTGTGTAACATGTGCAGGCGTAGGAGCTGAGCACAGCCAATGGGGAGGGAACGCCTGTTCCTGCTGAGAGTCACCCTCCTCCCCTCCCTGTGCACAGCCGCCTCTGGCCCACCCAAGTAGCAGCCGATGGGCATAAATTTGAGAACTGAGTACTAGGACTGGATAGAAGGGAACCTTCCCCTCTCTGCCTTCGTGCCTGCCAAGAAACTCAAACCGAAACACATTCCCTCCTGGTTTGCCTGCCAAGAAATCACGGCGCAGGGCCAGAAGCAGTGAGGCTGCTCCACGTAAACACTACAAGGGGGTGGCAAAGCTACCGTCCCACTTCGCCCCTCCATTACCAAAGCAACAAGGAGCTTTAATGCTTTTTTCTGGATTGCTCCCCTGCACATCTGGCTCCCAAGAGAGAACCAAACTCATCCCCCCCTACCCCCATGCTTGTAATTTGGCTCCTGCAGGCCTTTGTTAAAAGAAACACATGTGCACTATATGTATAAATATCCTGTCCAGCTAAGAGGTGGAGGAATTGGAAGCAATCAGGGCAAAACCCCAAGCAAAGACTCCCTAAAAACCAACAAGAAGCATTCTGAGCTATTACAACAAATTCTACCTGATTTTCTTCCTATGGAGCATCCTAACTAAAAACATTGCTAAATATAACACAGTAGGGAATATAGCATGACTCAGTGGGAGAAGACTGACATGTAGAACACAAGATGAACCAGCCCCTCAAATGTCCACCTGGAAGTCTTGTGATTTGTGGGCTATTTGTGGGCTTTATGGCAAAAGGGGAGCTTAGGCTGAGATGCAGAGGGATTGGGACGAGAACCTAAACTGAAATTATTGTCAATGAACAAGCAGATTTCACAGAAGATCCATTTTGAATTGAATATTGGGTGGGTTTGGGGGACATATACTTTTAGGGAAATGTTGGGATTACCACATCCAGAATTCCTAGCAATGTGGATAGTGACTGGGAATCCTGGGACCTGTAGTTTCAACACATCTGGAGGGCACCAAGGTGAAGAAAGCTGCTTTAGAGGAATCACTTTTAACAACGGAAGAAAGTAATGGGATGGAGAAAAGTCTGTTTTAATGCTTAACGTCTTCATTATAGCTCCTAGATCAGGAATCACTGGAGGAAACTGAACAAACAACAATCCAGTATTCAAGGTCTTTCTGCTCCCAAACTGGAAGATACATGGACTTGCAAGTTGGCTGGCACATTGGACATGTGAATCACATGGCACAAATCATTTAACTCCAAAATTACAGACTTCTGGAAAATAAAGGGGCTTGCATGAGAAAAACAACCACAGCCCAAGATAAACTAAAGATTCCCTCAAGTTCAGCTTGATTCCAAATGACTGAGCACATCTACATTATTTTCAAGGCAGCAACGTGGAAGTTGCTTGCCATTGCCTTCTTAGTCTTTCGGACTTCCAGTCCAGCTTACAGGTCTGGTACAGGTATTCTTAATGTTCTTCCATCCAAACACTAACCAGGTGCTATTCTCCTTAGCTATACAGGTAGTCCTCGCTTACCGTCTGCCTTGTTTAGCAACCATTCAAAGTTATGACAGTGTTAAAAGAAACACTTGGTGACCAATCCTCACATTTATGAATGTTGCAGTGTCCCGCAGTCGTGTGATCACCATTTTTTTAAATATAATTTTATTAAAGATTTTTTACAAAAAGGATAAAAACTAATACAAACTAATATAAAGTGAGAAAAAGAAAAGAAAGAAATCGAAGAGAAAGCTAAAAGTGCAAGAAAGGAAAAAAAGTAAAAGAAAACTAGAAAAGAATGAAAAAAGATACAAAGAAGTAGCTTCCGATCTTCTTTACAGCAGTTATAAGTACAATTATAAATTTACCTCTTACTCTCTATATTAACATAGCTCTCTTCTTTCTATAATCTATTCTGTCTAATCATCAAAACCATAAATCATATTTTCATTTTTTTCTGTTTCACACAAAAAGTCCATAGGGGGTTTCCAGTCAACAGTAAATGTAGATATTGTCTTTTCTCTGATCAAAGAAGTCAATTTAGCTATCTCAGCAAGTTCCTTCATCTTCACCAACCATTCCTCCATTGTGGGTAATGCCAAATCTTTCCATCTTTCTGCATACAATAATCTCGCTGTACTTATAATGTATAAAAGCAAAGGTCCATGACTTTTTTCCAACTGTTTGTCCATCAATCCCAAAAGAAAACCTCTGGTTTCAATTGTATATTAATTTTTAAAATCCTCTGAATCAGTGTATGTATTTGAATCCAAAATTTTCTAGCTTTTTTACACATCCACCAAACAGTAAAATGTCCCTTCTTGTTGTTCACATTTCCAACATAAATTTGAAGTGCCTTTGTGCATTCTAGACAATTTCTCTGGTGACATATATCAACTGTACATCATTTTATAATAATTCTCTTTAAGATTAAAATGTAAATTTTAATCCTTTCAGCCACATATTTTAA
Source organism: Liasis olivaceus (assembly GCA_030867105.1). Lineage (NCBI taxonomy): Eukaryota > Metazoa > Chordata > Lepidosauria > Squamata > Pythonidae > Liasis > Liasis olivaceus. Next base: position 137,104,967 of record CM061348.1, read on the forward strand.
ATTCATATCTTCTAAAACCTTGAACAAGAAAGTCCAGTTCAAATTGTCGAAGGCCTTCTTTGCATCTAAGAAAATCGATGTGGCTTGTTTTTCATTATGTTGCTCCAAATATTCCAAAATGTCCACCACATTTCTAACATTAACTGTTTTTTAGGTAAAAATCCACAATGATCCTCATGAATAAATTCTTGCAAAATTATTTTCAGTCTATCAGCAAAAATGGTTGTGAACAACTTGCAATCGTTATTCAATAATGATATTGGCCTGTCGTTTCTTGTTAGAGTCAAATCTTGTCCCTCTTTATGTATTAGTGCTATACTGGCCTCCTTCCAACTCTCTGGCATTTTTCCTCCCTGTAGGATAGACTTCATCATGCTTTGTAAAGGTTGTAAAAGTTCATTTGTACTCTGAACCTGATAATCTATCTGGTGCAGGCACCTTACCTAGTTTAATCTTTTTTATAGCTTCAGAAACTTCCCTTACTGTTATAGGTCCATTCATAATATGTCTCTGACCCTCTGATCCTTGGTAAATTTTGTTTCTTTAGATATTATATTTTCTCTAGCAAGATGTTGCTTCTTTTATATAAATTGGAATACTATTGATGGAATGCTTTTTGTATAGCCACATTGTCCCTTAATACAGTATCTCCCTCTTGTAATTTCAGTATCTTTTTCTTTTCATATTTTATATGCTAGCCACTTCCCTGGTTTATTTGCCAACTCAATTTTTTTTGCTTTACATAATTCATTTTTATTTCCATTTCTTTTAGTGTTAACATAGATAATTGTCACTGTAAAAATGTAATTTGTTGAAATTCTTATCTTCTCTGGAAATTTCTTTAATTCTTCTTTTCTCTTTATTTCATCCAAAATAGCTTGGGTTTTCTCTTGACTCTTCTTTTTAAGTTCACTATTATGTTGTATAAAATAACCTCTAATAAAAGCTTTATTTGCATCCCAAACCATTCTTAAATCAGTGCCTTTACCTGCATTATTTTCAAAAAATTATTTTAATTTCTTTTTACAATCCTCCATTATTACTTCTTTCTGTAGCAACTAAAAGAATTAGATTTTTTTTTTATAAACCAAACTCACAGAATTATGATCCAAAAAAGTCTTTGGTAATATCTCTACTTTAGAAACCTTAGTAGCCAAGTTCTTTGAAATCCAAGTCATGTCTGTTATTGAAAAGTATCTACAGTGGTACCTCGGGTTACGAATGCCCCCCCTTATGAATTTTTCGCGATACAATCAGCTCCGGCCCCAAAAATTTACCTCGACATGCGACCTCCGCCTCGAGCTACGAACCGGATCCACGGCCATTTGCCCTGCTGCCACGCGGTCGCGGCTTCCTATGGACGAGATCGCGGTAGCAAGGAGACATTCGGTGAGGCTTGTGGTGTGTTTTGTGGCGTTTGGAAGGTTTTTGGTGTGCTTGTCAGCATGGCTCCAAAGAAAATGCAGAGCAGGCTTGGCAAGAATAAGGCTTTGAAGAAAACCGTATGTATTTACATTGAACCTTATGGGGAAATTTGCCTCGTGGTGCGACCAAATTCGGAGGGCGGAACGGATTAACCGTATTTACATTGAACCTTATGGGAAAATTTACCTTGCGTTGCGACCAACTCGAGTTGTGATCAGAGTCACGGAACGGATTAAGTTCGTAACTCGAGTTACCACTGTATTTAAAAGGGGACGGGAGCTTCTAGAAGCTTCACAAAGACCAGCAATTTATTCTTTCCCCAGTCACAATCTAACAGAGATGTTGCTGGTGAAAATATAACGTGCAATCAATATGAATGTTTTTTTGTTTTCAAACTAATTCTAGAAGCAGAAGTTGCCAAGTACAAAAATTAGATGCGTTAATGATCATTCACAGATACAATTTTTTTAAACAACTCTACATTTAATAATACAGTATACACCATGCAAGTACAAAATGAACCACTTATAAAGTGTGATACGAAGCTCACCTTCTAGCCCTGGTTCACATCTGAAGCACAGAACTTACACATTATCCACCCATCCAGCCACCCTTTTTCCATTTGTAACAACAACGTAATCAACAGTACAAAAAAGGGACAGGGGGAATGAAATGCAAGCTTTTACACGCAATTTAAGCATGCATTTTTCTTTGTGAATCAGGGCCATCACTGTACATCTGAAAGGGGCTTTGCACCAAGCATATGCAAGCTTTCCTAAGCAGAAATCACGCCTAATCTTTGAATAGCATGCCAAGGCTTGCATTCCCAAAAATATGTGCAATCAAGAAAAAATGAAAATAGTTTTTAAAATACTAAAATCAAATTAAATTAGTAGTGAAATAGTTCACATTATTATTATTATTGTTTATCTATTTAATAAATGCACAATTTCCATCACTTTAAGAATACTAATTCAGTGGCAGTTTTGAGAAGACCTATAAAGACCTCACTTTTAGGCTTTGGGTCCCTATGCAACTCTAAGGACACAATGTATGATGTTATTGTTATTATTATTATTACTACCACTACTATTATATTAGATGTATATGGCCTCCCATCTTGCCGTAGCAACTCTGGGTGTCTAAAACAGATAAAAATACCATACAAAATAACAACCAAAACCCAACCAATATATAAAACCTATGCTGTAATGACCGCTAAGGTAAGAAGCACATCTAATAATGAAGAACATCCCATGGGCTCCAGCTGACCTTCCAACCCCCATATCTGGGAACACATCCAAGTCTTCAAGGGTTTTTGGAAGGCCAGCAGGGTTGGGGCCAATCTAATACTGGAGAGTATGGCTCCAAAGGGCAGGCGTGGCGACAAAAAAGACCCACTTTCTGGGTTCCACAAGATCACATTCTTTAATTGACAGGACCTGCAGCATGCCTCTGCTGCTGGATCTGATAGAACAGGTAGAAATAATAGGGGAGATGTGTTCCTGCAAATAACCCGGCCCCATGCCATGAAGGGCTTTATAGGTGACCACCAGCACCTTAAATTGCACCTGGAAGCATACTGGGAGCCAGTGCAGCTCATGGAGCAGAGGTATAATATGGGTGCACTGAGGCACACCCATGGGTGCACTGAGGCACACCCATAACTCCCCAAGCTGTTGCATTCTGGACCAGCTGGAGCTTCCACATATTCTTCAAGAGCAGCCCCATGTACAGCGCACTGCGGTAATTCACATGCATCCCTTCCTTCAGGTCACATCCTATATGAAATTATAAGGAGAGGGAGAGCACAACCACCTCATCCTATGCTAGCACCATTGTGGAGGTTAGACCTAAAAGATGGGATTTGCATTATACCAAGTTCCCCCAGTGATTTAGAACCCTGAGAATTTCATACAATACCCACAATTTATCCATTCCCTGTGGAATGCACTCCCTAGGGGGATGAACTTGGCCCCACTCTCCAAATACGTAGGAACTGGTAAAAGCATAACTCTTTCATCAAGAGTTAATGTATTTTATTCTAATGTTTGACTTCTATCCGCATTTTGGTTATATTGCCATTTGGTCTATGTTTTACATTCTTTTTACAGTTGTCAGCCACCTTTATTATGCAACTGATATAAATCCAACAGAGAAAAAGAGAGGGGGGAGGGGGAGGGGAGGGGAGGAGGATGCATATGAGACTGCCATATTTTGGTTTTGGTGGGGCTGCCTTTGAAGACTTTTTGCAAACCCAAGTGTTCCACAGTACTGTTGCTATTTAATAAAATTAAACATTTGACTGGGATGGACTGCAGGGAATTGTATACCTTGCCAGCCTGTTACCATCTTGCTCACTGTTTTCTAGGTACTCCTTCAGAGTTTAACAGTCTATGACTAGAGAGAGGGTCTTCTTGGTTGTGGCACCTGTTCTACCCTGGGAGGCTTGCTTCATGTCTGATCTGATATCTTTCTGGCACCAAGTCAACACATTTTAGTTACCCTGGCTTTTTAGCCAAGACTAATCTTCTTTAAACTCTGCTGAAAAGTTTCATTGTCCTGCTCTTTAAATTGATGTGATACTGCCTTCCAAATTGCATGTGGAATTACATATTAATTTTATTATTCTGCTGACCCTTGTACGCAACTATGGAAGTAGAAATACTGTGGGCAAGGTACAAATAATTAAATACTTACAAACACACAGAGTGTAAGTTTGCCAAGGCTTTAATGCTTGTCCAGAATACATGCATTATAGAACTATCTCAAACTAAAACTTTAGCTTTATCATTTCCTGCATAATTTTTTGGGTTTGTTTTAATATATAACAGCACAAGAAATACTTGTCCTACATCCAAGATTTTTGGAATTAGTATTTTGAAGTGGCTGGAATATACTACTTATTCCCTAGGTCAAGTCATCTAAATCTATAGATCAAATTTTTGGACAAGTAATTAAAAATAAAATTTGAAATAAGAGATAGAGAAAAATGCATCTTTTTCTCAATGATGACCACCACCAGTCCTGGCCAAGGCCATTGCAGTTGAATACAAGTTTCAACTATATTTATGTATATGTAGGGGACCATAATGTCGTAGCTGGATTAGAAAGTTTTGTGGAGATCCTAGGCTTGACAAAAGGGCATCTCAGAATTGCATATGGCAAAATTAATCATGAAAAACATGGGTCCTTCACTGTGTATTTATGTTTGTACAGACAAGCCCAAGACCTGGTACTATGAGTGGGTTATGTGGATAAAGATAAGACATCTCTGTTCCAGGAGTCAACATACACAGTTTGCTCATTAGATTGGGAAATAGATTGGTAGATGGATAGATTGGGCAGTAATTATTATATTAAATACTTAAAAGGCTTTCCCTATTCATGTTCAACTTCAGATTGGAAGAGACATGGAACAGAAGTTGCCCATAGTGGAAAATGAGTATCAAGGAAAATTGGAAGACTGGAAGCGAGGAGCTATGGAACAAGTTGATTCAAAAGCACTTATCACTTTAACAAGGAATGAAAGTGGGAGATTCTTTACTACAGTATATCCCACTGAAGGTTATACTTGTTCCCAAAGGATAACCAAAATTAGTGTTGATGGATCTGCAAAATCTGCACAATGAAGACATCCAGCTCCTCACAGTGAGCTAGGGATAGTCTACAAAAAAGAAGAAATATATCAATAGATTTGGTGCACTATGGACTATTGAAAGCAGCCCTTCTGTATGTGCTATGAGAAATGCATTCAAGGATATGGAGACCAGATGAGAGAGTGATGGTTTCAAAGCAAGGTAGGAATGGGATCAGAAGCTAGAGAAAGAAGGTAGCATGTATGAGCAAGAAGTCTTGCCCAGGCAGGGCCAGAGTAGATGAAAAGGGGAAAATAGCAGCTCTGAGCAGAAAATGGATAAAAAAGAAGTGCAACAGCCAAGTAACAAAAGGCCAAACAAAACAACAAAAAATGTTCTCTTTAAAAAACAACCCATTTTCAAATTAACTAAGTTCAGCAGCAATATTCTTCTCTCTTCTGGAAAATCAGGAAAATGTTTTCCTAAGCCCTTTCCTACACGACTATGCTCTACTTAGCCAAGTTGGTGTTTTTGAGGAAGTTGATGGCTGTGCATCAACACATGGAGTTCAATGCCCTATCAACAATATACAGTTCTGTATGATCGATCTACCTACCTACCCACCCCAATTAATCCTTGGGCATGCCACTTGCTGAGGCACCAAGAATTGACTGTTAAGGATTCCTAATTCTGCTCACCAAAACCAAACTTACTTAGAGGGTGGAATTGCATAAAAGGGTATTCCAAAACCTTTCTTGCATGTGATGCTTAAATTGACCTTGAGCCCCTTTATCCTGTTAACAACTTGCAGTGTTTAATACTAAGCAAAAAAAGTAAAGTAAAAATGAAACGAAATTTGTCATGCAAAAGAACATTCTGACTTACATAGTTTTTTTGTCTGCATTACAAAGCAATTTAAATAAGGCAGTTTTTTTACCCCATATGCAAACGCAGAATCAACATCCTTAATGTCAACAATATAACATGCATGAGATTGCTTGGAGTAGTATTTACACTTTTAAAACTTAAACACTACAAATTCATGGCAAAAATGTTTTTCTGGTATAGAGCTGCATCCATCTGATTTAACTACAGTACTCATATCTGACAATAAATGTCAAGCCACACTTCTTTTTGATCACTCATGAGTTTGCAAATTCAAGGGTCTGGATGATCAAAAAAGGAAATACATGAAAGCAGCCCTGAAATGCAGTGAGCTGCTTCTGTAGTAGCTAATTTTCTTAAAGAGATGGTGTGCGATAGCAAATTCATGCAATTTTTTTGCCCCTGGAGCAGAATTTGAATGGAGTTTATATAATATCTCTTTTGGTGCTGCAAGATGGTCATATGTGGTTGCACAATTAGCTGCAACCTGGAAAATGTCTGAAAACTTCAATGAGCTTGGCTACGGAGACCTATGATTTCCAGTTAAGTCTTAAAGCACTCCCTATTCACCATGTCAAAGCTGTGGGGAAAAGCCAATATGTAGGGAATTCACTGCATCAATGCAATACACTTTTGGTCCTGTTTGAAGCACATGATCTCTATCTGGAGACTGAAGATTAAATCATAGTAGGCATTTCTATAATAACCTCTCTGAGCTCTTTTGATATTGTGGCTAATTGCTCATTATTGGATTGATCCAGTTGATATCCCTCTCTTTTTAAACCCATATTTTCCCCACTACTATCCAATTTTTAAAGGATGGTTTATAACCTATTGGGAACACAGATTTCCAGTAACAAGTTATATCAAACATCTCTGTGTTCTGAGAGCATTCCTTGGAATCAGAATGTCTTGCAACCCATTGGACTTAGGATATCAGTTTGTTCTTCACAGCTACTGGCCCATGACAAAATGGAAGCTTAGAAGGACCATGATATCCAATCAACCTGTCACAAGGGCATGAACTTTTCTGGTCTCCAGACTTTAGCTCAAATCAGAGTTTTGGTGTTGTCTAAGGGTTTGGTCCTTAAACCTCCTTACTCCCAGCAATATGCCAGAGCAGCTGATTCCCAAAAGCAATATGTTTCTCTGCCAAGCCCCTATGGAGCCTGATGTCCTGGCCAATTTCTTCCTGAACTCTTCCTAGAAGAAGAGTGGCCCTAAGGCATGGGGCAAGTCTGTTTCTCAAGCCTGCCAGCGTGACACACCCAGGGCATAGCCTTCATGCAGGCAAAATGCCCAACTAAACTAGTAGGCCAGCTGGCCTCACCACATTATACAAATCCTACAACACCCTGTGGGAGGGATTAGGAGAACCCCCTATAACCCCAGCTTTATTCACACAGCAGCCTTAGTTGAAAAAAGATTCAAATGATCACAGTCATGAGCAACTCAGAACTGCTTATGCATTGTGTTGTGGTGGTTAGCTGAAAGTGCTGCCCCTTTACATGTCTATCTAGAAACAGGTTTCTCTGACTTCAATGCGACTTATTCTCAGTTTAGTGTATAATAGTTCTGGGAAATCCGTGGACCTCCAAATGCTATTAAAGTTCTAGAAGCCCTAAGTAGCATTGCTAATTGTACTAGGAGCTGTAATACATTCATTTCTAGAGGCCACAAGTTACTCATGCTGGGGTAGAGAACTGAAACCTAAAATAGCCATTTCAATTTGGGACTGGAAGAGTAATGACAACAGCTAGCAGGTAAGTATCATATATACACACCATTATCTGTCAGTGGGTTTGAGACTTAAGAACTATCAGAAGAGAATTCTGTAAATTGAGTGACTCTGAAGACTGTAAGATATGCAGTGCATTCTGAATTGGAACAACTGATCATCATTTAAGGATGCATTGCTAGACAAAATCAGGATCAGATTAAAGGTGAGAGTAAATGCATGCATGTTTTTAAAATGCAAATCTCATGGCAGAGAGTTCCAGGCACAGTGAGGGGACATGTCATTCTTCCTAGTGGTTGCAACCCCAAGTTATCTAACTTGAGAATTGCTTTCTGTACCTGAAATAATCCTTGTCTTCAATGATGGTGATTCTTGCTAATCTATGGAATGGAATCCAGATCATGTTATCTCCAGGTTTTGGCTTCCCAACCAAATCAGTGTTATGAGCACCATGAAAGTGCAAATCTGATAAACCTCAAAAACTAGTTTTCTCCAATAAATGAAAATATTTGAGGGAAGAAACAATACTTTCTCTTTGTTTGACCCTTGGGATTATCCATATTCACTCAGGTGAAAAGTCTCAAATGCATTTTCAGTTTTTTAAAGCTCCTCTCTCACTTTCATCATTAGGAAAAGTGACAATCTCTTCGGAAAGGGAAGAAATGGGAAGTGGGGGGAAGAGGAGCGCTCTGTGCGCACGTGTAGTTCCCAGCTTTCTTTTAAACTGAAACTGAATTCCACTCTGCATGTGTGAGCCAGGCTGGTCCTCCTCTGACCTGAATGAGGGTTTTGTGTCCCCTCACTATGACAGGAAAGAATCTCCTTTGCTCACCTCCGCTGTGTTGCCGACCCCTTGTGTCTGGCCCACCGCCCTCATTCATGCTCTGCTCCCCTGATGCTGCTAATCCCCCAGCCCAGACAGCTGCCTCAAAGCTCATTGTTTCAGGTTCATGGGCTCTGAAAAGGCCAGGATTCCAGAAACTGGTGCAGACTGCAGCACAGGATTCAAGGTGGTCTGGCCGGAGGCTGTGGAAGATGGGAAAAGTGGCTCCTTTTCATCAAGGTGCCTCAGTCCCCAGATCTTTCAGATATCCCATCTACTACCCTCTAGATTTCCCACTCTTCATCAGTTCACAAATCTATAGTATGCATTTAATTACTGCATTCTAACAATGGAATGTATCCATCAAACACATGATCTTTCCTACCTGGTTCTAAATTAGGGGAGGAAGAATAGACACAAGAAAGAAGGCATTTTTTAAAGAGAGCCAAATAAGAAAGAAATAACATCTTGTGATATGTACACACACTTTTTCTCCCCCCCCCTTTTTTGGGGGGGGTCTTAATATCTGGTCTAAATGGCTCTGTGCCTTGAATGTGGAAAAAAACAGAAGGTAGGGTAGGAATTCAATAATTTGATAAATATACATAGAACCAGCAAAATCTATTTACCTGAAGTGAAAGTTGTATGGACCACAACTGAAGGTGGATTAAAACTGCTAATGCAACCCAAGATTAAAATCGGATTTTAAAACACACATTTTATTAGATTACGTTAAATATTTCTTTATTAACAAAAACAAATATCCTGATTAAAATTAAATCTGAATGCAAACATGTTAAATTATATCTATCTATCTAAATTGTTGAATTACCACAGATTGTGTGGGTAGCATTTGTTAAAATACAGGCACTTTGGGGAGTTTTAACTTTAATTAACTTCATGTTATTAAATATTAATTTTGGGGAGAAAGCACAGCCTTCCCGTCAAAATAAACAGTGGCAGCAAGTGTTAATAGCCGTGGAAAGATTCAGTAAAAGTTTCAGAAAGAGGTTTTTCTCTTTCTGACAATCAACAGAGAAGAAGAGCCCGTGTGAGATGAAGTTGATGCTGGAAAAAGGGATCAAGCAAAGCCATTACAGATTGTATAATTACTGAAGTTGCTGGTCAGCAGATGAAATACCTCACAGAATTTCTAAGATTGTTAGAAATTGCTCAGCTACCTCCATATCAATTTTTTAAGGTACAATGATACTACTTTTTATATTTCTTGTAGGACAATAGAACGAAAGAAACATGACTGCAAATATTGAACATCCACAATGGTTTAGACCCCAGTATAATTACATGGAAAACGGCTAGAATTCTAATATTATTTTAAGATTAAATTTAGTTCTTTCAGACACACTGTTTCTTTTCAAAATGCAAACCAACAATTTCCAAAAAGCTAATGTCTGCAGTGTCAGTTAATAAAAGTCAAGGACAAACACTTCAAGAACCAGATTTACACTTGACAATTATGTAAGAATGTCCAGGCTCAGTGTATTTGAACACTTAAAAATACAAATTTGCCAAACAGTGTCATAAAGAACATTGACTGGAGTAGAATCAACAAATACTTCAAATGTAGTCTTCAGAGAAGCATTAGGAATGTGAGACATACTTTGGGGAAATTGAGAAATGATTTAGGGGAGGAAAAAAACAACAGAAATGTTGCAATGCCTTAGCAAATCTTATTACTTGGTACAAATAAAAACAATACATTAATTAATAAAAGCCTCCTAGTGTTCCAAAAAATTGCTGCTACATTTTTAAAAATGTATTTAAACCTTTTTAAAAATATGCATTAAGGATTAATGCACTGGAATCAGCTTACATAAGCCCTCCCATTCACTGTTGGTTAAAATGGTTTTCCAAATCAACTTCCCTCTATGATTTCAGGTTTAATGTGGCATTTTTATTATAGGATCCACTAGTTAAGAACAGATTGTTTACCTGTTAACTGTGGTTGAAGTGGCCATCTATACATTCACGTCTGGGTGTTTGCACATGTCTATCTGGAATAGTGTAGAGATACTGTACACTTTGGCCTGTCCAGTGAGTCCTCCAGTGTGCACCTTAATCACTCCCATTATTTTCTCTCAGTTCCTTGAGATCAATGAAGAACAACCTTGAAAAAACCGTCTTTGTGTGGAGACGGGCTATGGGTCAAATAAAAGAACAGGTGACTATTGAAAATACCGCTTATATACAGTCATGTGAAAAAGAAAGTACACCCTCTTTGAGTTCTATGGTTTTATGTATCAGGACATAATAAAAATCATCTGGTCCTTAGCAGTTCTCAAAAGTAGGTAAGTACAACCTCAGATGAACAACAACATATGACATATTACACCATGTCATCATTTATTTTACAAAAAGAAAGCCAAAATGGAGAAGCCATGTGTGAAAAACTAAGTACACCCTTACTGCTTCCATAGGTATGAACAGGCTAAGTAGCAGCCAGGTGCTGCTAATCAAATGCCCTTGATCAATTGATCATCAGCAAGTGTGACTATCTCTATAAAAGCCGAAGTTTGCTGATCTCGAGCATGGAGGTGTGTGCTAACATAATGCCAAAGAGTAAAGACATCAGCAATGATCTTAGAGAAGCAATTGTTGCTGCCCATCAATCTGGGAAGAGTTATAAGGGCATTTCCAAACAATTTAAAGTCCATCATTCTACAGTGAGGAAGATTATTCACAAGTGGAAAACATTCAAGACAGTTGCCAATCTTCCCAGGAGTGAATGTCCCAGCAAATTCACCCCAAGGTCAGACTGTACAATGCTCAGAGAAATTGCAAACAATCCAAGAGTTACATCTCAGACTCTACAGGCCTCAGTTAGCATGTTAAATGTTAAAGTTCATGACAGTATAATTAGAAAAAGACTGAACAAGTATGGTTTGTTTGGAAGGGTTGCCAGGAGAAAGCCTCTTCTCTCTAAAAAGAACATGGCAGCACGGCTTAGGTTTGCAAAGTTGCATCTGAACAAATCACAAAACTTCTGGAACACTGTCCTTTGGACAGATGAGACTAAAGTGGAGATGTTTGGCCATAATGCACAGCGCCACGTTTGGCGAAAACCAAACATAGCATATCAGCACAAACATCTCATAGCAACCGTCAAGCATGGTGGTGAAGGGGTGATGATTTGGGCTTGCTTGCAGCCACAGGATCTAGGCACCTTGCAGTCATTGAGTCAACCATGAACTCCTTTGTATACCAGTCAAATGTGAGGCCATCTGTCTGACAGCTAAAGCTTGGCCGACATTGGGTCATGCAACAGGACAATGATCCCAAGCACACCAGCAAATTTACAACAGAATGCCTGAAAAAGAAAAGAATCAAGGTGTTGCAATGGCCCAGTCAAAGTCCAGACCTCAACCCGACTGAAATGCTGTGGCGGGACCTCAAGAGAGCTGTGCATAAACAAATGCCCACAAACCTCAATGAACTGAAGCAACGTTGTAAAGAAGAGTGGGCCAAAATTCCTCCACAATGATGTGAGAGACTGATAACGTCATACAGAAAACGATTACTTCAAGTTATTGCTGCTAAAGGTGGTTCTACAAGCTATTGAATCATAAGGCGTACTTAGTTTTTCACACATGGCTTCTCCATTTTGGCTTTCTTTTTGTAAAATAAATGATGACATGGGGTAATATGTCATGTGTTGTTGTTCATCTGAGGTTGTACTTACCTACTTTTGAGAACTGCTAAGGACCAGATGATTTTTATTATGTCCTGATACGTAAAACCATAGAACTCAAGGAGGGTGTACTTTCTTTTTTCACACGACTGTATAACCAATGTGTTCCCTGTGGTAATTATGAATCAAACATTTGGGTCACTAGCAAGCTGTACTCACAGATTATGGATAAGACAGACTAGTAAAGAAAAGAGCACTGCCCAACCAAATACAATATTTGTACAATCCCTTGTGTCTGAACTACAGTTTTCAACAAAAGTGAATGGTTGAAAATAAATAGCAGCATTATAGATTCAAGGAGCTGAAGTAGATATAGCAACTACTCTTGTTGATTGGGCCTGTAAAGCTTCTCCTAAGGAAAGTTGACAGCCAGTTGCAGATGGTCATAAGCAAACAGACTGATACTAGATTAGTTAATTATCAAAACAGGAGACAAGTGGAAACTGTTGCTCTTGCCCAAAAGAGATTTTTAGGCCATTAGATTGGGTGGGGAAAAAAGGTCCAAAAATGGCAAACCTGGTTTCACTATAAATATGGTATAGCATTCAGAATATTTCATAATAGCTTCTTTAGTTTCTTTACAGATAACCAGCTTATCTGAGCTTTTATGTCCTTGGAAATCTATTCTTGCATTGCTTGCCTAACCAACCAGCTGTGAAAAAGCTGGCAAGAAGTAAGACTAAGATATCAATCAACTTGTGTGCTTTTTGTTTTGAAGACACAGAAAAACCTATTTTGTATGAATTGTAACAGAAAAAATGCATGGACATTTATAAAAGTTTCTCATTCTAAACCAAGGGCAGGCAATCTGCTACAGCAATCTGTCTGCAGCTCCCCTGCACTTCAAGAAGGCACCATCAAAATTTGGTTACAAAACAGCTATATTTTAAGAGCATGTGTTTTGCTTCTTTGTTCCACAAAAAATTAAGGGTGGGAATGGGGGTGGGCTAAAACAAAATAACCCCCCCAAAACCCTAAAGTTCCCCCAAATTGGGGATTCTTCTGGCAACGTCAGCTAGGCAGCATTCAGAGAAGATACAGAAGCTCAGTTATGGAGCTGGACCCCTCAAAAATGGCAGATTCCTGTCCTTGACATGTAAAATGTAGATGCAGAGTATGTATGAATGATTCCAGGGACATGGTTGGAGATGGCTAAATCACCGGGAGAACTATCTGACTAAAATAAAAATTAGAAATGAGTTTAGTTAAAATGGTGGTATCAAATTTTATCACCATCTTCTCTTTATGAAAAACCAGATCAGAAGGATTTACTTGTAGGACTGGCAGTTTCGAAGCACAGTGAGCAGAAGCAAGAGTCACAAAAAAAGAAACCATCAAAGTTAATACAGATCTATAGAACCTGTGAGTATTGGACTTTGAGGGTTTCTCCGTTAATGTCGAGATGTAACCAACAGGCACCAAGATGGAAAAAGAGGTATTAGAGAAAGGTGTTTGGCAATATTTTTATTTTATATATACTTTTCATTAAAGAAATGTTTAAGAGGACAAAAACAATACAAATTTTGAAAGAAAAAAGTAAAGAAAGTAAAGAGAAGTGATAAGTGCAAAAAGTGCAAAGAAAGAAAAGAAAAAAGTTATAAAGAAGTAGTTTCTGATCTTCTTAACAGTACATCTATATTTTACCCTCTCTCTGTAAGGTTATAACATAATTTCCTTCTTTCCATAGTGTACCCTTTCTAATAATCCAAAGATCTAATAATTTTGCCATCTTTGCTAATTCTATCATCTTCACCAGCCATTCCTCCATCGTGGGTGTTTCAGTCTCTTTTCATTTTTGTGCATATAATAATCTTGCAGTAGTAATCATATATAAAAACAATCTTCCATGACTCTTCTAATTGTCTATTAAAAATGTTCAGTAATGTGAGAAACACAACATAACTGTCCCTTTACAAAAACAGTGAGATGCCATAATAAAAGAAAACTGTTAATATGGTTTTACAAAAAATATTGTCATTTAAAGATGTGAATTTGCTCTTGAATTATATACCAAAACTTTGGAGTCTATCATTATATGAAGAATTATGGATTCATTATGCAAAGAGGATAGCAAATAAAATTACTCAACACTGGAAATAAGGAGTTATGTTGGTCTTATGTTATAGAATTGATTGCAGAATGAGTTCTCCGTGATGAATAAATCAATGTTGTAGTGACCTCGAAGTCTGGAAAAACTGGTGGTTTCCTCAACAATCCATTCAAGTACCAACTTTGAGTTCAGCTGAGGTGGTCTGCCAGAACCCTGTCTCTCTCAATGAATCGTGAAATGCCCACTATTCTATGTTTTAATCCAAGCAGACACGAAAAAGGAAGGTATGGGATGTTATGCCTTGCTGCTTTTTTAAATATCAGACTACCATGGTACTGTCAGCACCAGTTAGAACTGTAGCATTGGGCAGGAAAAATCTGGGGGTCCTGGATAATTTTCATAACCACAAAAAGTTCAGTCAGAGCATTTCTGACTGTAACCATGTGATAAACAAAAGTAATGAAGTGATTTGGGGTGAAACTAATTGGAAGAACCCTGGAAAGAGTATCTTAAAGATCTGTTTTAGAATGATAGAGATATATCTGAGAGTGGGACTAAAATTAATACTATGTTATTGTCCCAAAAATGATGAAAGGGAAGGTACCAATACTATGAGAACATTGCGAAATGGCAAGACTGCAGATACAGACAGTATAGCTGGAAAATGTTAAAATTAGATGTGGTTTGCTTATACATCTTGCTTATACTAGACAGTATAACTGGAAATTGTTAAAATTAGATGTGGTTTGCTATACATCTTGTTTAGTATATGTGTGGAAACCTGCATCTGTGCCTAGTGATCAAAATAATGCTATTACTGTTCCTCTATACAAAGGGGAAGAAACATGAGTGAACACAAAAACTGCATGGGGATTAATTTGTTAAGTGTGCCTGAGAAGGTACTTGGAAGATTTTTGCTCTTTAGCAGGTCATTGAGAAATGTATGAAAAAAATGTATTATACATTTGTTGATTTAGAAACAGGATAAAGTGAATAGACCCAAATTACAGAATGTTTTGTGTGAACATGGAATTCAGCGTCGGTTGTTATATGCAATAAGAGCAATATATGATGGAGGTAAAGCATGAATGAAAATAAATGAAATACTGGAATGAACTTCTCAGAATCTGGAAAAAAGGATGGCACTTTGCAAAATATTACAGGGTCAGAACTTTCCCACTAATCTTTATTTATAATCAGAGATCAAACTCAAATATAAACATAAATTAATAAAACATGATTAAGCTCTAGCAGGAACCAATCCTACCCAAAGTGTAATGGTTGAATAATCTGTGGTTGTATTTTTCACAGCAGCTACACACAAGTGGCTACTCTGAGAATTATATAATAATTTGTAACCAAGAGTGGTATAAAATTCATCTGTTCTACCCAGTGAGAACTAATATATTTTATAGCAAGTTCTTATAAAATGGGCAGTATAATAAAACATTATTTATTGCTTTGATTCCTCTGGATTCACATGGATAAATTTTTTTATCCAGTGGAATTTGGGTATGTTTATCATTTAGGAATGCAGATGGAATAACATTGTACTTGGCTCTGAAGAACTTGCTATGCAGCTTTGGAAGGGTAGGTAAGGTGAGATAATTTGCTGGTTCTCAGGTGAAATATTCCACACAAATCTTGGTATTCTGTGATGTCCTATTCACTTTGTTTTGATCTGTCACATTTTTAAATCTTTGCAGGAGAATCTGATTAGCCTGCTTGCATCTTAGAAAGATAAGGAACTCTGGTTTCTTTTCAGATCATGCAACTCTTTCACGTTCCTCCCATATCAGGGAAGCAAGTAGCAAACTTCCCATTGCTTCAAGAGATACTCAGAAAGAGGATCAAAGAATCTCTGCTTTACTTAATTTATTGATAAATGGGGTACCAAGGTTCTGTAACCTAACAACTTTTTTTCCCCAATGAATCTGGTTAATAAGACTGTGAGGATCTAGCTTTTCTTTATTGTGAATGGCTGCTAGGGCCTTGACAAATACTTAGCACATATGCCAGCACTGAACAAGGCATAAGGCAATGATGTGCGATGCCCCCTTGATTATTTAATGTATTCTTAGATAATTGCATAAGGCGCACTTGTGGGACTTTAGAGGCATGTTGATTGGATATGTGAATGTATATGTGCTTTTGTATATAGATGCTGTTTTGTTAGCTAAGAATTCAAATGATCTGCAGCAAATGTCAGGTGGGTTATATGATACAAGAAGGAATAGGCAGCTAAACATTAATTACACAAGGTAGTTGTGTTTGACAGAGAAAATGGAAAAAATGATTGCAAGTTATAGACAAATGGCAAAAAAACCTAGATGAATTGGTGCATGCTGGCAGATTCTACCACAGATGGGGAACGGATGGAGAATTTATAAGAAGTTGGTAGTATGTGGTCTGTCTCAATAAATGAACGTTTGTTGAAAGAAGTGAATATGGCTGTATATGACAGCATGCGTCTGCTCGTTTTGTTACAGGCAGTCCTCAGTTAATGACTGCCCTGTTCAGCAACCATTCAAAGTTATGACAGCTTTGAAAAAGTAACTTTACAACCAGTCCTCAAACTTACAACCACTGCAATGTTCCTACAGTCAAGGGTTCACAATTTGGGTGGTTCGCATTTATGACCGTTGCAGTGTCCTGCAATCACGTGATTGCCATTTATAATCAGCCAGCTTCTGACAAGCAAAGTCAATGGAGTAGCTGGTGGTAAAATTGCAAATCATGGTCATGTGATGTCTCACTTAACGACTGGGTGATTTGCTTAACGAACACATTGCTTAGCAATGGAGTTGCTGGTCCCAACTGTGATCATTAAGTTAGGACTACCTGTGTAGGCAAGGAAGAATTGGGTAGATCAGGAAATACCTAAAAGTAAGCAAATGCTGTGGGAATGGGATACTTAAGAAGGGGGTGTGGCTAAGCAAGAAGGGATTGGGTCAAGTATGATGAGTTGATAAATCTACATTGAATCCAAAAGTGAGAAACTAGTAGGAAAGAAATGTTTTAGCGATAAAGAGAGAAGGAACAAAGCAAAGCAAACATAAAAAAAAAAAAGTTGAGAAGAAGGGGAAGACCAAGAAAGCTGTTGATGGATGATGAGATTCTCAGAAAAAGAGGGGTCAGAAGTTTCAAAATCAAAAGGCAGTGTATGGATCAGTGGATGTGGTGGAAACAAGAATAGTTTGCAAAGATAAAAAGATATAGAGTGGTGCACTGAATGGTGTGGTGATGTAAAGTAGGTTTCCTTTCCTTTCCTTTCCTCTTATTTCCTACTGACCTTTGTTTTATTCACTACTCCATCTTTTTCTGCCCTTGGTATAATATTGCTTACCCCAAAAGAGAATAACTTGATGACTCTGTCTGCATCGAAATCTCAGAGGACTAGATACCAAAGGAGAAATAAGGATGAATGCAAAAATCTTTAAACAAAGACAAGATAAAGAGAAGTATAGTAATCATGAACAAATGAAGAATGAACAGTTCAGAAGTAATTTCTAGGGCAAAAACAAAGAGGATGCTCCTTGAAACTATGGTATTTTAAAAGAGGTAAAGTAGGTAGAACATCGACAGTATGTCTCTCTAGCCCAGTGTTTCTTAACCTTGGCAACTATAAGACACATGGGCTTCAACTCCCATGCTGGCTGGGGAATTCTGGGAGGTGCTAAGATTGAGAAACACTGCTCTAGACCTACTGAAATGCAGCTTGGCTCTAGAATGTTTGCCAGGCATAGGAATATTGTGAAAAATTGCTTTTCCATAGCCAAAAAAGAACAGTTTCTTTTTGAGATCCAACATTATATAAAGCATATCATCCTCTGGGTTGCTAAAGAGCTTCCAAGATTTGTGTCTCAGCAATGCTTGGAGTAGAGTAGGATAGGAGGCAGTGATTACCATTAAGGCTTATATGTGAAAAACAAAGGGATCAGATTCCAAAATGTCTTGGGTTAGCTCTTCCTTTGTGTATGCTTCTCTATCTTATATGTAGAGGTACTACTTAGGGCTACCAGACCTGGGTTGATTCACTTACTGGGAGAGGTCAGCCTTAAGGTTTCCAGATCTGGTCTGCAAATATCTACACAACTGCCAGATGGCAGCAGAGATTTACAGAACATTCTAACCTCTGTGGCCCTCTAGTGGTCATCTGGATGTTTGCAGTCCAGATGTGAGAGGCTGAATGGCTGACCTTTCCGAGTGAGTCAATCTGTAACGTATGTGCTTAAGAGAAAAAAGGAGACAGAGACATGAAAGATGTTTCTCTGTATGTTTTCTGTGCATTATATCCTGTAAAATGGCAAGTGATAAATTGGTGCTTCTAAGAGAGCACATGGATGGTTTTCTGTTGGACATAAAATAACTGTATTTGCATGCATGTGTGGGGTGTGTTAAGGTCATGTTTTGGAAGCAGAATTCAGGGCCCACTACCGGGCCTTTCATAGCTTTAATCTAGCCCTGACAGCAAAGATGTGAAAGTTCAGCACCTCCTACTGAAGGCATCTTTTTTTTTGCTGTAAAAATGCATGCCCAGACACACCACTTCATGCATGAGTTGGGCACAGATTGGTTTAAATACATTGATTCATCAGCAGCACATCTAATTTGATCCCAGTACATCTCAGGAGGATCTTAGCAATGCTGTAGCTATGAAGCCCTGTAACTTGAGAGCGGGCCTGGAATTAAGTCACGCCTATTAGGTGTAGGCAAGGCCCTGCTGCTTAGGGAGGCTGGCACAGTGATATTCTGGTTTTCCTTGACCTAAGAATGACTCAAGTCTATGATAAATAAACTCCTTGCCTACTCTGCACCCATTGCAAATACCTGTACGGTGCGCTCAAACGACAACAGAAAGATAGAAGGACCAAAACAAGTTTTATCTGTTCACAGAAGGTCTTACCTTCCCAGCTCGCATAAAGCTCCACCAGTCTCTTCTTCCACAGCTAGGCAATATATGTACTACTGAGGAGTCAAGCACGTGAGGACAGGGCTGTTTCCTTGGCTAGAGTGCAACTTCTCTTACATGTCCACGATCATAATCTGATCTGAAGAAAAAGTTGGGTTGCAGGTGGAGGCTGCTACCAATGTTATTGGGAAATTGCTGTACAGGTCAGGTATGCTCTATGTCTTTTAGGAGGCAGGTGCCTTCAAGTCAGTGGTAACTCCTGGCAGCTGCCTGGACAAGTCCCTGCAGTTTTCTTGGCAAGATTTTTCAGAAGTGGTTTGCCCTTGCCTCCTTCCTAGGGCTGAGAAAGAGTGACTGGGCCAAGGTCACCCAGCTGGCTTTGTGCCTAAGGTGGGACAAGAACTCTTGGTCTCCTGGTTTCTAGCCTGATGCCTTAACCACTACACCAATCTGGCTCCTTCTATATCTATACTCCAAAAATAATCTGGATTTAATCTGTTTGATTGCCCTTGAAGAATCCTAGAGTTCTTTTGTGAGAACTCCTAGTTAAACATCCTTATTCCTCATGATTCCCAAGAGCAAGTGAAACCATGACATTGTGTAATACACTAAACCTTAGCAGCTGCAGTCAGCTGATTCCATATTTAGTTGATAATCCTAAATATGATGATTAGGGAGTAAGACCTATTGAAAGCAGCAGAAGTTAATTTGAGCTACTGTGGATTTCCAAATTTTGTTAACACACACTGAACTGCACAACAGTTACTTTTCCTCAGTACAAATTACTGTTCTTACAGAGATTACCACATATCCATGAGGATTATCAGCAGAACCACCTGCCGAGTCCCACAATTTTCATTCCTCAGCTAATCTGTGGGCTGGAGAGCAGACATAGGGCAAGATGCCCCCATTCTGAAGTTGGAATGAGAGGACACCAGTATCAGATACTTTTCAGAAAGCCACATTCCCCATGTGTGGCATTGTCCTATTACCTCCTTTCCTACATCAGTTATCTTGCCTTTCACTGTTCCACTGTCTGAAGCACCTGAAAATATGTATGGAAATTAATTTGAGAAAGGGTGGGTGTCAGATAACCTACTGGTATTTCCTCCAACTATATCTCGGAAAGCAGACTATAACCAAAGGGAATGCAGCTAAACAGAACAGCAATGCCACATCTGGAACCAGAGGTGCAAGACTGAAGGAAAACCTACCACCTGCCTGCTCTATTCTTGGCTCTTTTCTAGCCACATTTCTATTATGGGAATGCAAAGCCTTCCTTCTAACTAGCAAGCCAAGCATTTCCTGGAACCAAGCAAGCCAGCTTTGCCTTGATAGGTGGTCCTGGGGCCACAGTTTGGGTGGAGAGTGCTTTGGTCCGTCAGTATGTTTGTGTTGGCGCTTGTCACAAAACCTTGTACTTTTCTCCTGTAAAACGACTGAAGGAATTTGTATGCAGTATGGAAAGTGTGCACATGAGCACTTGTGTATAAAAATACAAGTTGGATCAATACCTCAATCTGTTTCAATTTTACCTGCTGGGCATTCTTCCCTTACTACAATCAAGTAGGAGCTAGTGTATTTTTATCATTCTGTTCTAAAATAACAAGAATATACTCACAAAACTCCTCCCCCTCCCCCTCCCCCAATTTTCCCCATTATATTATTAAGGCTGAAAGGTTTAAGTGGTTCCATCTGACATTCACCCTTTCTCAAATAAATTTCCATATATATTTTCAGATGCTACAGACAGTTTCCCCAACTAGATAGACCCATTACCTTTGCCCCCTCTTTGAGGCCACAGACTAGGTAGTTACTGAATGGTACAGGATTCTGGAATAGAGGGAACTTGGGTCTATATTGTAATATAAAGTTTCAGATGATTGATTAGTGTGGGGCAATTTTTTTTATCTGTGAGGCTCAAAACAAAGGAATGTTAATTTATTTATTAGTTTATATATTCTGAAACTATTGTGGTTGTAATGTATAATGGAGAATGAAAAAGAAACTATTAAAATAAGACATTGCACTGTGGTCTTTCCCTTTAAAAATTCTGGACGTTTTAAAAGCTGTGTATTATTTCTTTTGACATATTGAAAAAGCTATAGAAGAAAGCTTGAAGCAGTGTCTGGACTCTGTCAGGGTCTGGATGGGGCAAAATAGTTCACATTAAATCTATTCAGTACTGAATTGCTGAATGTCGCTAAACATCCAGGAACATCAACCCAGTCCAAGTACTCTAAACTCACTCCAAAGGAGTTGGTTTGTGATATGGAGGTCTTTCTGGACTCAGGACTATTGCTTAAAGTGAAGTTGGAAGCTATGGCCAGAGGGACTTTGATGAGCTTCAGCTAAGTGTGTCAGCTATGACCCTACTTGACCAGGATGCTTTGACAACTGTAAGTCATGCTCTTAACACCACACAGTTGGATAAGTGAAATGCACTCTACACAAGGCAGTCTTTGGAGATGATTCAGAAGCTACAGCTGGTCAAAATGCAGTGGTGAGATTGTTGGCAGAGCAACCCCACCAGTGAACCCATGTTGGGAGATTAAGGGACATCAACAAGAAAGCAGATCTTTTGTTTATAGACTTGGTCCGGAATTTCTTATAGTCCCTTCCCTCTTAGCATTTTGGAAGACCATTAAAACAACTCTTTCCTGCCATGTGTTCAATTTGAGCCAATGTTTTGTGCCATGCATCTTAGGTGGTGGTTTTACTATTACGGTTTTAGTTTGTTGCATTTTTTTCTTTTTCTAAAAGCTGTGATGTATTGATACTAACAAAGATTAGAATTGTTGAGTCAACTGTGAGTCTATGGATGGAAAAGCTGGACTTGGAAGAATCAGGATAGAAAAAGTATCAATACATTTGAATTTGATGCTGAAGATACCATAGATAGACAGGAAAACAAACAAATGGATCATAGGCCAAATCAAATTGTAATGTTCACTCAAACTACTAATGACCAGGAACCAACTGTCATATTTTGGACACATCATGTGGAGGCCCAGTTCCCTTGAGAAGTCCATAATGGTTAGAAAAATTGGAGAAGAAACAGGAAGAGGATGGCCAGCAAAAAGGTAGATGGATTCAGTTACTAGAGGAATGAACGTACCATTGAGAGACCTAAAGGCCAAGTCGAAAACCAATCATTCTGGAGAGAATCTATCCGTGTGGTTGCTAAAAGCCAATACACACCTGATGGCAATCAATCAATCTTTGTATTATTATTATTATTATTATTATTATTATTATTATTATTATTCTGTCATATGCTGCTCAGAATCTACAGATTGGGGCATGGTACAAAAAGTAAATAAAATAAATACAAAATGACAAATGGCCTTTTCCCACTTAAATTAGGCTGCCAAAATCAAGACAGCTTTGAATAAAATAAGGGTAAATTTTAACGGGAGAACAGGGACTTCTGGCATAATGAGGATAATTGCACTTTTTACTAGAGCTACGAAAATGTACATAGGGATACTGGATCTGTGAACCACTAGATGACAGCAAAGGGACACAGAAGGTTCTGACTCTTTGCTGCCACCTAGAGGGTGTCTGGATTTATTTTCAGCCATCAGTTGATTTGCATCATTACCTGTGAGAAATCATTAACTTGAAGATAGAAAATAAGGGGGCAAATGGAGTAAGAAGAAATGTATAACTGGGACTTTTGGTATAAGAAGGGGTACATATTCCTTCTTATACCAAAAACCCCAATGGACTTCAGTGAAATACCTTTTCATCAGGAGAATAGTAGGCATCCAACAGCTTGTAAGAGATTTTCCCCCTTATTTTCCACGTAACTGATTGGCATGCTTCCTCTTATTGATTCTGTTAACCTAAAAAGGTCTGGTTTGGGGGAGATGAGGTAGAGATAGGAATAAATCATTTGGGGCTTGAGGCTTTCGGAATTAAGGGTATGCACTACAAGATCAAGAACCAAAGGACAAATCAAGAATGAAGGGCAAATCAGAAGTGAAAAGAGCAAAGCTGGGGCCTGATAATATAGGAACACCACCAAGCTCTGAAGTACCTTGTAGGTTTTGACAAAGGGTCAGCATGGACAGCCACCTCAGTTCTTCTCCTCCAGAAGGAACCAATAACTTGCTGAGTGGGCAGACTCAGTCCAAGGCCTGAAGGAATTTCACTGTTTAAATAGTTGCTGAAACCAGCAGCTCTGTGGTTTACCACACAGTGCAGCTGGGTGCAGATCTCAGGAGAATCATCTCAAGTCCTAACAGGCCCTGACAGAGCCACAGGAGCCTGATTTTAATCTCCTCTGAATTTAAATCAGAATCACCTTCTTAGGTCATTGCAGTTGTAAATTGGGAACCATAGCCAATTCTGGCTATGATGAAATTCAAATGGTAATATCTCATTGATACCTTAAACCAAGTGGGTATGCAATTATTCTGTTATACCTTTATATTGGCTTTAATGCCAGTAGCTAGTGATTTTATTTTACTGGTAGGACAATGAGATGTCCCTATTAACCCAAGCAGTTTGCTATTTTAAAGTTCCAACTGGATTGTGTCTAGGTTCTAACTTGTGCTCTGAAAATCTAGAAATCTGGAAGGACGTTATGCAGTTTTATGTGTGAATGAGGGAGAGAAACTGCTTTGTTTCTATTAACAATGGCTGCATATACCCATCATTGGGGCTTCCATATGTACCTCTGGGAAACTGAAGCAACACATAAGGAGGCAAGGAAGAGCAGCATACTATGGCCTAATGCCATAGGCAGGGCTGGGGCATGTTGAGGAATGTGGCCTTGACCACAGTAGCATGAAGTAGCTGCTGAGTTTAAAAATGCTGGTATGAATTTGTTAGGCTATCAGTGTTCATGATCCCTGTGGTGGCACTGTAGAATGACTCCAATAGAAGAAAGTATCTGTAGCTCAGGGCTGAAATATGGAGTTCTCGGTGCTCTCTGAGCTTGGTTGCTTGTTTGCAGATGTTTCATTACCCAACTGGATAACTTAATCAATGTGGTAACACTCAGAGAACACCAAGAACTCTACACTGTAGAATGAGGTGGCAATTGGGGGCATCATTAAAGGGCAATACATTGTCAATTGTGTAATCGATTTTCTCCTCCTCCTCTGCCATCTCAACTGAGTATGATTTTTATTTCCATCTGAGCCTCTGAGATACTTAGATTCTTATCTTTGTTCCTCCATCAATGTATAGCTTTTAAAAGAGTAACTTGATTCTTTAATTACTTTACAGTAAAGCTAGAATGAGTTAATTACAACATATCACTAATTGACATCACTGTTATTGTATCATTTAAACTAACTGTGTTAATATTGAGTCACTGAAGTATGGAGATTGAAAACAGATTGGTGTGTTTCTTACTTTGCGTTCTTTGATGAACGAGTTGCCCATTCCAACCTCTTTTTCTATGGTTCTTTAAAGAGTATTTAATACCGATATACCCCATTCCCTTTCTCAGATTGACTTCCTTGTATTTTTCTCAGATGGATTTCCATCAGGAATCTTACAGAGCCAGAACAGCTTCATTTCAGAAACAGAGATGATTCATGTTTTTTTAGGACACCTCTGGGCAACCCAAGCCATTCCACAGGAGCCAGTAGAAGTCCAGCCAGCTTCAAGTAATCTTGCTTGTAGACTAAGTAATAACATAGATTACCTATGCAATAATGTGCATTCAGCTACAGTGTGCCATTATTTACACTATACATAATTATTAGTAGATGAACACAGCTAAGCTATTTTTGATAGACATTGTTGACTAAGTTTGATGTCACATTTATACTGCTAGTGTTAGTTATCGTAGCTTGCCTCCCCTGATGTCATACCTGCTGGCTGAGGGACAATGAATTGTCTAATGCAATATAGCTGGAGGGGACCAGCCAGAAGAAGGCTGTATTTCATCTTCAAATTACTTTAAAGACCTGTTATTAATATCAGTGATTATTTGCTATACTTATAGACTTATAAGAAGTTACTTGTAACTTATAGAAGTTACAAGACAGCCAGTGGAGTTGTAGTAAAGTTAAGAACAAATAAACAACTTAATTATTAGGAGTGAAACATTCCTTTGGAGGGGAGGGAGGAGGCATCCCTTGGCAATCTTCATTTCTGTCTATTAAAAAGAGAACATGAATTTTGTTTCATGCAAATCTGGGAAAAATACAGAAAAGTCCATTCATGATTTAATTTAAATATCTGTTTCAGCCCAGAAGGGATTTCAAAGGACAGGCATTCCCATCCCTTCTCTCTCATTGCCTGTTATGGGTCATGTTAATTAAACCCTATCCATATCTTAAAGATCTTTATCAAAAGTAGATTTAACACTCCTCCTGATTAGGAGCACATTTGTAGTTTCTCCTGACAACTAAACATGGGAAGAACACTAGCATTCCTAGTCAGATCATATGGAAATAATTACTGTAGTTTGATGTGTGAACAGTTTTAGATCTCAGCACACTCTCTGAGACCTTTATACAATCACTTTATAGCACAGACCCTTAATCTGGCTTGAAAATTAATTCAATTAGTGCAGAATTCAACTTCTAGTTGTTTCAGGAATAGAACAATGACCTCCCAAAGTGCAACTATATGGATTAGCACAGTAAAACTGAGAAGCACCCTGCTGGGAGAGAGATGATTAAACAATACAGATCTATGGTAGGAGACTGTATTATCGGTGATTCAGACTTATGCTAGGTACTTGCATTCTTAGGAACAGAGAGAATCCAAGAAATTTTGCACCAAAATAATCTCATCTGTTGCAGTACTGTTGCTTTTTATATTATGGTCTTATTTCCCCCCTTCATTTGTGTGCTAGTCTCCATTTTCAGAATGATGGCTCATTTGTGTATACACTCATAACATTTCTATGGCAATCACAAAGTTAAATAGAAGAATCATGCAGACCATCTGCAAGACTCTGAGAAAGATAGAATTCTATGTTTGCTGCAGGTGATTTTTTAGTTTCTTCACCACCCTTCAATGTAACACTCCTATCTCCACCACAACTAGAATTAATGGTCTGAGCATAAGGACTTCCATATCTTTTTGTGACTTGCCAAGACAAGGCTCATCTGAACCATTGCATGAAGGGCAGTTCTGTAGCTGGAGAAGACTAGCTAAATTTGCTTTACCTCCTTGTATATTTGTGGTTAAATGGTATAGCTGGCTCAAGCATGCATGCACACACACACACACTCTCTCTCACACACACACACACACACACACAATTCCTTGCCACCCTTCAAGAACTTTTAGCTAGCTATGGGCTTGACAGAGTGCATACATACCAATACATTCAAAACTAAATGAAGTGTAAAGCTGGCTGATAAAAGTTGCACAGTCCTGATGCATTATGGCAGGGGGTCCCAAGCTTCTGTATTTGAAAATCTGAGAGCATATTATGGGCATTCTCTCAAAATAGTGGTCATGGTAGGCTTAACCAATCACACACACCACAAACACACAAAGCTATGTGCCAGTAATCATATTGGTTAGGTTGTTTCCTTTAGCCTCCCAGGATGCTATCCACCCCGCCACCCAGGCAGGTGAGCACACCTTCAAAGAAAGCATTGGCTGCAGTCACTCTCCATTTTTATTTTCAGTGACCAGCTTATGGGCTTAGGTGGGGCCCACCAATACTGCTGAGAATGCAGGATGTATTTGAAGTTGGTGCTTTGCAACATGGTACTCATTTCTAAATTAAAATAATACTTTAAAAAATCAGGAGGGGCAGAGAGTCTGGCAGGTTTAAGACGGGGCATACTGACATATAAGTATACAACACTGTTGATCCAGTTATTATAGTAAAGACAGAAACATGGCCTTAATATCTGATTTTTGTAAATGAAGAGGTGGCAATACAAATCATGGAGCCATGACAGTGATTTTTTTTGCTCTTATTCTAGGATATATTTAAAGTGGAATTAAACAGAACTTTAGCTTTCATGAATTAACAAATTAATCTTTTTCCAATTAACTAACTTCTTTTCAATGAATCAATCTACTGCATATAGTGTTTTTGTTTATAAATATTATTTGTAATAAGTTGTCTCATTACTGATCAGCTAAATACATACTTTTGCAATTAATCAATTTCTTGATTAATATTTATTATCAGATTTATTAATATTAATTTATTAATATCAGACTGGTAATCTATTTAATAGTCTCCTTAACTTTATATGTGAACAGAATATTTTCTTAATTGTAGTTTTGAGTTTTCTCTTTAATTTTTTTTAGTTTAGAAAGAACAAATTATGCATAATGTAACATTATTAAAATATTATCTTTGTAAATATAAAGTCTGAAGTAATATGGTGTTTCAAAGTGAAAATATGAATATGTCTTATATTATGACATGTCTGATATTTGGAAATTGCTAAATTGTATTTCAGATTTGAACAAGTTGTTGATTTTCTGTTTTTTAAATATAAAATTGATTGGGGGTATCAATTGTTATTTAATTAATATGCAAGTTATTCATATAACATGTGCCTACCGGACAGCATATTGCTGAGTGGTATAACTGATTTATAAAAGATTAATGATATTAAGAATCAGATTAAGCAAATTAAAAACTGAATTTACAGCAGCTGTATTTGGGCTTTATCCATCCATTGACGGAACTGCCACCACCACTCAATTTTCTGCTTCCTTTCTCATCCACATGTCTGCATAGCAGAGCTACACTAGAGAGGAGAGGATGAGAAATCCCACCTCTGTGACTGGAAGTCTGCTGGTGACACATTGGAAGTGGCCTAGTGTGATTTTTTTTAATATAATTTTTATTGAAGAAAATTTTAACAAGATAAAAACAATACAAATATTAGAAAAGAAAACAAAGCAAATAAGGAAGAATAATGAATAAGAAAGAAAAAAGAAAAAAAAAGAAAAGATTCTAAAGAAGTGGCTTCCAATCTTTTTGACAGCGGTTATAAATGCATTTATATTTTACCCTCTCTCTCTGTTACATCATAATTTCCTTCTTTCTATAAGCTACCTTTTCTAATCTTCAAACCCATAAATCACAAGTTAATTTTTCTCTTTTTTTCAGCAAAAAGCCCTTAAGGGGTTTCCAGTCACCGATAAATGTAGCCGTTGAGCTTTCTCCAATCAAACAAGTTTATTTTGCCATCTCTGCTAGTTCTGTCATCTTCACCAACCATTTCCCTGTTGTGGGTATTTCAGACTCTTTCAATTTTTGCATATATAGTAGTCTCACAGCAGTAATCTTATATAAAAAAAAAATTCCGTGGCTCTTTTCTAACTGACTGTCCATTAATTCCAACAAAGAAAGTTCTGGTTTCAGTTGAAAGTTGATCTTTAAAATTCTTTGTATCATTATATATATTTGAACTTTGTATCATATATATTTCTGGCTTTTTTACAGGTTCCAATAGAAGAGAATATATGTAGCTCTGGGTTAAACTGTGGAGTCTTTGGTGCTCTGAGTTTGTTGTTTGCTTGCAGACATTTATTACCCAACTAAGTAACATCATCAGTGCTAGGTGAGTGTGGGGTTTGCTCCCTCTTTATATACAGTAGGTACCCTGCCAGTGTTGGGGGGGGGCGTGGTTTTCTCCTTGGTAGTTCCTTGATTTTTTTTTACAAGTTCACCAAGTCCAAAAGTCCACCTTGATTTTTTTACACCAAGCATGATAAAATGACCCTTCATGTTGTCCACATTTCCAACATAAATTTGAAGTACCTTTACTCATTCTAGACATGGCCTAGTGTGATTATGAAAGTAACTGATGGGTAAACATTACTACTCAGGGAAAATTATTATTATTTTCAAATATTATCTAACAGGATACAAAACAAAAGTGAACAGGAAATGTACAATTACTAGCAGAAAATACTAATTTCAAAATTATGAAAAAGAGGAGAGACAAGGCTAGAGACGCAAAATTAGAAAAATATTAGATGAATGAAAACAGCTATCAGAGAACAAACTGAATATAAATTAGAGGAAAAATAAAATTTCTGACATGATGTATATCACAAAAATACAAGAAGCGAGCAAGAGATGATTGGTAATAAATAAAACACATTTTAAAAATATAAATAAATAAATAAAATAATGAATAGATGAATACATAAAAAGTCAGCAATGTGATGAATGTGCTGAAAAAATATTAAGGATTGATGTAGAATGATTGGATTCAGAAGTGACAAAATGAAGGTCCCAGAGGAAATAATGCCTATTTAGAGGAATTGTTTAAAGATTTCTGAGACCTTGATCAAGAATGCCAAACAGGAACTGAAGTAGTAAAGTGGCACACATTCTTCATGTGTGTCAGGATCCAGACCAACCTAAAAAGAGGTTAATCTGAAGAAGACATTTGGGATTCTCCAGAAAACTACATTCCCTCAAAAGGAACATCTAATAGTCTAATCATTGTCTGAAGAATTCATAGACCTCCTAAGAACACCTTTGACCCGTTAGAATGTAAAAAATCCCAGAAGACGACAATGGCAAATCAATTTCATATTGTTGCAAAGAAAACTACAGTGATGTGCCCATGTAATTACCAAGAGTCAAGCTGAACTCAAGGGAGTTGTGCGCGCGTATGTATCTATGAATTTCAGCACTGGATTTTACTCATTCTCAAATGAAAGCCGACATTATTTATATTTACAA
Organism: Liasis olivaceus; assembly: GCA_030867105.1. Classification (NCBI taxonomy): domain Eukaryota; kingdom Metazoa; phylum Chordata; class Lepidosauria; order Squamata; family Pythonidae; genus Liasis; species Liasis olivaceus. The sequence goes on from CM061348.1 coordinate 137,134,738, forward strand.
TTTTTTTCAAGCTTGTAGCTGATGTTCAACATCAGCCACAACCTTGAATAATCTTAAATATAAATAATTATTTAGCTCTTGTAGTAATGTAACATTATATCCTATTCAGAAATGAGTAAAAAGAATTATATGACATGAGTCCTTCTTAGTAAAAATATTACCAAATCTTGCTATCAGAATATATTTCTATCTGATTACCTTTGGAGAAAATCAGCAATTAAGAGATGTGGAAGAACATAAAAAGATAATATAGAAATATAATATAGAGAAATAAATAACACACACACACATATACACATTCAAACATACATATGTATTTCAAAGAAGATTACAGTATATCTCATTAAAAGGACACCAAATATAGGAAAAACGTTCCACTGCAGTTATGGGAATGAGAAATACAAGTTTTCTTTACATCACTTAGCTTTCAAGTTATATTTTATGATTATCCTATTATAACAGATTCAATGAATAAGAATTATTAGCATCAGATACAATGTGGAGATTTTTAATATGTTTGAAGAGACTGATAAAGGAACAAGCAACTTTCTGGGTTACAGAATTCCAAGTCCTTCTGAGTTTTTTTATTTATATAAAAACAGCTACTTTGAAGAACAGAAACAGTTAGTTGTTTATATTATTCCTGGCGCAAAAACTGAAGACTACAAACAGAGCTTAAAGAATAGACAAGCCGCAGGACTTTACTAAAATAACAAATCAGTGCATCGTGAACAACAGCCAGTGTGACATGAACAGGACTTCACTCATGCAATGGGATCTCCCTGCACTCTCCCCCGGGTGTAATCTCTGTGCCTCCAAGTCGGCTGTGCAACTTCTCCCAACCTTCTGAAGCAGATTTCGAGAATGGGGTGGGGGTGGGTGGGGGGAAAGGTTCACTGTGCTGGAGATCAATGATATTCCATCAATATCCAAATATAACCAGATACAATGATAAATTATATTTAAAAAAGAGAAGAAATAGAATAAACCCATAGGAAAAGTTTTATCCAAGGATGTTATTTTTTTTCTTTTGACATATAATACTTGAAATGTATTTATAATGAATGGCATATTTCTATGAAATATACTCTGATAAACTTGAGACTATTAATATAAAGCATGTTTTTTTAAAGTCCCTACTAATGTATGCCCTTCTGTACATATACATGGACCTATAGAGATAAATAAATGTTGTTAAATAAATTTTATCTACCCCAGTGAAAAGCTCTGTTTAGAGCTAAAATTTTACAAACAAAAATTAAAATAAAAGCATAGAAACAGCAGTTACAAAAACAAGATCTGCCACAGCTATATTATAAAACAAGAAGCTAGGAACTAAAAACACAGACATATTAAAAAGCCATTGCTTGGCATCAAAGTGATAGCAAGACATTCCCTGAAATGGGCCGGGACAAGCAGAAGATTCTGCTTTGGCTCACCTTAGCTTTGTGCCAGAGAAGAGCTGCTTAAGCTAAGAGTCTGAGCATGTTCCAGGTGAAAAAGTGGGACCTTCTGTTTGTGGATGGTCTAATTCAGACCTGGGACACTGTGACTGAATATATCTCTAGAGCAGTGTTTGTCAACCTCAGCAACTGTATGAAGTGTGGACTTCAACTCCCAGAATTCCCCAGCCAGCATGCTGGCTGGGGAATTCTGGGAGTTGAAGTCCACACTTCTTAAAGTTGCTGAGGTTGACAAATACTGCTCTATAGTCTTCTCTTTTTAAACTTATGAAGCTTTTTAAGGTAGTCCAATATGATTCAATTTGGCAGGTGGGCCTTTCCAAGCTCTTTCCTGTATCTGTGAACCTAGTCCTTTTAATTGGAGATGCCAAGTTTTCGACCCAGGACTTTCAGCCTTCAATGGAAATACTGCTTTATGGCAGGAAACTTAGCTCAGTCTGATTAAGAAATAAACCCTATGTCAAAAAAAAGTGGCCTACTCAACAGGGTAAATAAAAAAGGCAAAAGTATTTTCTGTTGCAAATCACAGGACAGTGCAACAGATCTGGAGATACCGAAAGGATTACATTCAAGTATTATCCTGAGCCAAGCACAATGTAGTTTCCTCCCTTCTATCCTTTTCATGCTGGTCTAGGGGTATTTTTTGCAGAAACACATCACCCAAGATTCATAATATACTAAGCTGGTTAAGCTATTTGGACAGAAAAGCCCACAAACACATCTCTCTGACACTGTAAATGTATTACTAATAAACTATACATTTAACTACTTGTCCTTTCATGAGGTGGCTGTCTCATTCCCACTATTAGAAAGTCCTCGACATGACACCAGTTAAGGAAACAATAGTTTCCTGAGACACTTTAGGGCGGCCAGGTCATCATGTCACATCACATTCCTACTCAAGAACTGCAGAGCCTCCATTAATGAAATGAAGAAATTCCCAACAGTTCAATGTAATCCTGATGCTGTGTTCCACGATCTTTAGAATGTAAAATACTCAATGACCAAATCTGAAGTGCAAGCACTTAAGCTGGAAATGAAGATCTCATCATGAACTGTGCCCACTTTTATCCACCCAGCTTAAATCCAAAGCAAACATTTGCCCAGTGCGAATTTAACAATGCTGTGACATTCATAACCACCTCAACATAATTAAGCAGCATTCTTTAGAACAATAGTAGCAGCAATAAAATTTAGCATTACTATGGCATTTTTGAATTATAGGCATTGTGTCCCTAAGGGGTTCTAAGTTTTGTATACTGATCTTTTAAAAGCATGCGGCATACATTACCTTGTAATCTACAGAATAATCCTATACAGTCTTATTATCTCCATAATGTAGGTTATGGTCCTGAAATTAAATGCGAGGGGTGTGCTTAAAACTACCTAGTGTGTTACTGACCAGGGCAGAATTCAAACCAAGAATTTCCTGATTCATTGCTCAGTTTCTGTATGACTGCATCACACCATCCACAAGCCCTTCCATCCAGACAGATAGTTCCTAGTGGTACCAGTTAAAAGGCATTATGCAGCCATTCTGTTTTTTTTCCTCCTAAACAAATGCTTTTTGGAAGGAAAGAAGGCAGAAGAAACGACAAGAAAACATGAAAATGACATATGGAAGACATGTGTTTGGTTCTTGTTTTTTTTTCCTGCTCCTTCCCTTTTAATTAATGAAAGAGGAAAATTGTATAATAAAGGACTCATCTAGAACTCCTCCAGCTCTGCAGCTTGTTCTCTCATCACAACTTTGAGAGGATGGATGTTTTACCAACTTCAATGGAAAATGGAAAGATGAGGAGAGCAGGAGCAGTTGATATTTTAAACATTCATATCTTATACTATTACAATCTTGACTCTCTTCATAAATGTAGTGAAGACATCCTACATTAAAAGCAATGTTACTCATACTTAGAAGACTTCCATTGAAATCAGTATGGTATTCTAGTCGAAACCAAAATAAGTATGCATTAAAGTGGCTGAGACCCAAACATAGTGGCTAAAGTTGTTGTCTTCTGAATAAACACTCACAAAGACAATTCAATACAAACTTGGATTGAGAAAAATGCAGTAAAAGCATGTTAGGAAAAATAACCCATATTTGGCGGGCTTGAGTCTATGTCCATTTAAAATATTGTTCCACATCACCCTCAACTCCATTTTTCACTAATGGAGGAAATACTTCATTTTCCTTAATTCCCTGGAGAGGAGACTCCACCCCACCCCCATTTTAAATTCCTAGAGGAAAAAACAGTGGTGGAGAAGGAAGTGTGGGAAAACACTTCGATTCTAATGGCCTTCTATGGTCATTATTTTGTTTTAGTTTTGGTAATGATCTTCTAAGTTAAAGGGAGGCAGGAATGCTGGTGAAGACAGTAACGTTTTGTTCCTAACTATATAGTGATAGACAGAGAAAGGCATAAGGGGATTCAGTTAACATGCATACGCACATATTTGTCTTGACAACGGATGGCTTCTACGAAACAACACACAGCTCCTGTCCCACAAATATTATTACAGTCAGATGTCTCTTCTGACCCAATACAGACGACTACTCATTCTTATGTTCCTTTAAATGCCATCTAACCAAAATACATGAAAGGGGGGAGGGATGGTGGCTATTATCTTCCTGCCTGCCCATTAAGCCCCTTTTCAGTGTCCCATTCAATTTCTAAATCACTATGGTATATGATCTGGCTATTTCCTTCCATGCTGCTGAAACTTTTATTTTACTGTTCATGTTTCTTAATATGCACGCGCCATTCCAAAGTCCACCTAATAATGAAAGCCGAAAGAACCGAGCAGTCTAAAGAAGCAGTGCTAGCAATTTGAGACAGCCAGCAGTGTTGTGTAGTCCAGGATGAGACTGTTAATTAAAGGTATGCATGATGAAGTAAATACATCCTTTCTTACTGAATACAAGTTTTGTTTCTCCTTCTAAGGTCCATTATTTTCCATGCATGGGAATACAAAAATTTCTAACTCTGATTGGACCTATCATGCAATAAAATGCAATAGTGCAAGCCTACATTGACATCAATGTTAGCCACTCTAAGAACATTACTCCATGTCTAGCACTACCTGTAGCATAAATAGATGCAAATAAAGATAAAAGAAGTTGAATATCCATTATGTGCAAACTGGCCTAGCCTGCAGAAACTTAAAGAACTTGGAAAAATATTGAGCCAAAGCAAATTGTACAGTTTCCAGCATGCTAAGCTCACTAAGGGCACTTTCAGTCCATTAGCATTTCTATCTCCCAAGCCTTCTGAAATGCACCCAGAAATGCCCTTGCTATTTTCTTACCTTACCTTTTTTTTTTTTTAATATATTTGGCTAACTGGCCCTGACAGATACAGTTGTAAAGGTTGAAAGGGGGGCAAATGGCCAGAGCTACCTGAGCCAAAGGTGGTGGTATGCATTCTAAGGAAGGCATATGGCCCCTGTCTCCCTTACCACTTCACCATGGAAGAAAAGAAAATTTTTCAGAGATGAAACAGGGGGAAATAATGCACGCTCTGTTCTCCCTCAGAGTCTCTTGGCTGTTCCCGCCACCTGGATGGGAACCACTTTAACCCAGCTAGAATCCTTCTCCCCTTCCCATTCATTGTTTTTAAATTGTGTATTTTAAATGGATTGCCTTGCCAATCAGGTGTGAACAACAGAAAGCCTTCAATGGATTCTCCTCCCATAGGAGATTAAAGAGGGTGAGCTAAGAAGCAGGGCTTCTCAGTGGAAGCACCACACTATGGAACACACTCCCCCACTAAGTAGGATGGCATCTCTTCCTCTTGCATCCAAGAAGACCCTTGGGACAATTTTATTTTAGCAAGCCTTGGGGTCTTGGCGTGATTGTAGGACACATTTGTTTTTTGTTTTTTAAAAAAGGTTTGCCTGTTATTATACTATACTGAATATTGTTTGGGGTTTACAGATATTTGGTTGTTGATTTGTTCATGTACACTGCCCAGAGCTGTTCAGATTGGGGTGGTCTATAAATATTATTAAAGAAACAAACAAATAATTCCCCCCAAGTAAACAACTGGAATTGTTTGCAACGGCAAACCACCAGTTGCAACTTAATTTGATCAGCAGGGGGCTCATTCTACATTAAAACTGGGCTGATGCCTTCGTCTCCTAAGCCTCTAATAGACAACCCTTCCTTGTGACATCCTTTTAGTATACCTCTGGGAATGGGAAGACTTTAGGAACAGGCTACTGTCAACTTTAATTACAGTTGTGGCCAGTTATCAGTCACCCTTCTGATGCAGCAAGTGGGGAAATCACCCCTGATGCAGGAACTACTAATCTGGTGCAGCAAAGGGAGAAAGAGAAAGAAGGGATGGAGTACAAAGACAACCTATAAACATGAAAAAAGATGTAGAATAAAATGGACTGCTTGCACATTAAACTCATTACACTTATTTATCTAAGTAGCCTTGATCCCACCCTTCAGCACAACCAGTCTCAGGCTTTCTAATAAATACAAAGGTTCTCCTCTACCTACACACACACACACTCTTTCTCTCTCTCTTTACAAAATCCCGGTAAAATAAAATTATAATGGAAGTCTACAGTTGGTCAAAGATCATCCAGTATACTTCATGACTGTGTGAAGATTTGGACGACCAAAGTCTACTCCATCCTAATGGAGTTCTTAACCACAACACACCACAAGGGCTCTTTTCCAACATATTGTTCCAGATTAGGGAGAAGAACCTAGCTTGTTCTTCTCTAAAAGATTTCCATACCAGAATTTGCTTTGAATGACTCATCTTTGGAAGAACTGCCTGTGAGGCATTTCCTCTTTGATGCAAAGCCCCAGAAAAAGACTCTTTTAAGAAATAACTTCTAAACAATAGCATGTAGCTTAAAGATTTAAAAGCATGGGGCTGCTTATTGGTGGTTTTTATACTCCAATATTATTTGGGTGTGGGAAAAAGCATGTGTACCAATATACATAGTCATATAGGACAAGCACATGCATGCCTATTTTGTGTATAAGCAAGGGAAGTAATACTGATGCCCTATAGCCTGATTGCTCTGAGAGAACAGCCTTTTGAATTGGATGCATGGATTGGATGGAGATTGTTGGCATACAACAACCATTTATTTTATTTATCAAATTTATATAGTCGCCCATCTCACAAATGTGATTCTGGGTGGCATACAATAAAAACAGAACAATTAAAAATAAAACTTTAAAAAGACATTAAACACGTAAAACATAACTAAACCACAGGAAAGTGCCTTTAAGATCATAAACATAGCCCTTTCACAGGCTCCCCCCATCCATGGGATCCCCAAGCCTGCTGACAAAACTGTTTTAAGAGATTTCCGGAAAATCAGTAGGATCAGGGCCAATCTATAAACATTGCTAGTAAACTTCTATTTTTGGTAACCTACAATAGTGATTCATATAAATCAAAAGCAGTGGATAGATAAATGAAATAAAAGCAACGGATGCCTTGCATGTCAAAAACAAGCCCAGCAGCAAGGCCTTCATATACACATAGATTTAGCAAATACATTATTTGGAACGTCACAATGGAATAGAGTAAGCTGAGGGTGAGCTCTGCCAAAAAAAGGCAACCTCCAGCTCCACCAAATTTTACCCCTATCCTGCTCCTCTGAGATCTAGCAACCTTAATTGCAGACAACTCAAGCTATCCAATGAGTTTAGAACTGAGTTGTGAACTGGAGTCTTCTTAGTTAATAGCTCATAATCTTAACATAGCAGAACCATTTCCTAATTACCTTGGCAGCAGGTAGAAGAACTCAGATGAACATTGAGCTAGAGTTTTTGCAGGCATAGCCAGGTCTTCATAACATCTCCCCTTTCCTCAGTACAACTCAGCAACTGGGGTATTAGAACTGAGTTCTGTAGAACAGCCCTCCCCAACTGAAAGCTTTCAAGAAGTACTAGAACTGTAACTCCCAGGATCCTCCAAAACACAGTCCAGAATGATTTGCTTCTTCTTGTGCTATTTGTGAGAATAAAGCTGTGTGGTCTCCAGACAAAAACATCCTATCTCAGATTAATGTGATTGAAGCCATGGGATGATTATAGGTTTTCCTCTGGAATCCATTTTATATCATTTTTTACCATTTTATCATTGGGTGATACTTTTTATAAAATGATCTCTTTAATAACAGTGGTGATGTGTATGTGTTTGGTTTTTATTCTATTTTTATTGCATTTTATATTGTTTTATTGTATTTTAATATTTATTGCTGTTTTATTGCGAACCGCCCAGAGTCACTTTTTGTGAGATGGGCGGTATCTAAATTTGAAATATAAATAAATAAATAAATAAATAAAATACAGTAGGTGTTGCGCAGGAAAAAGAAATGAACAGAGTGCATGGCCCGTGGACTAACAATTTAAAGAACGCAAGACAAAAGAAGAATCAACAGGGAGAAATACAAAGAAAGGAGTTGCAGAAGGCATTAGTCTTCAACTTGTGGGCCAGGACTTACACGTGGGTCATGGCCTGACCTTAGCTGGGTCATTCCATTGGCACCATCAGTAATATTAAATCAAAGACTTATCACAAAAGCCCTGGGAATTTTTATATCCTTGCCTGCATTCAACTTTTGGTAAATTTCCATGTGTGTGTAAAAAAAAAAAGGTGGGGATCACTGTCAGCATAATCTTGGAGCACCCAAAGAATGATTCCAGGGCCATTTTTCCTATGTACATATTTGCGAAAATTAAGAATGAAATATTATGCATGCAATTTAATTGTGCTTCTATGACCCTCCTCAAATTATGAGAGCCTTCGGTGGGGGAACTATGCTCTATCTTCTGTTCTTTTCACGAGTGTGATTAGTTTTTTTTAAATAATTTTTATTTAAGAAGTTTTTCAACAGAATTAAAAACAGTACAAATATTGAGTTATAAAAGAATAAAGAAAAGTAATAAGTGAAAAAGAAATACAGAAAAAAAATTTAAAAGGAAAAGGAAAAGATTCTAAAGAAGTGGCTTCCGAACTTCTTGACAGTGGTTATAATTGCATTTATATTTTACCCTCTCTCTCTAAGGTTACATCATAATATCCTTCTTTCCCTAAGTTACCCTTTCTAATCTTCAGACTTATAAATCACAAGTTCATTTTTCTCTTCTTTCAGCAAAAAGTCCATAAGGGGGTTCCAGTCACTAATATTGTGACTTGTGAAGTTATTGATCTTTCTCTAATCAAACAAGTTAATTCTGCCATCTCTGCTAGTTCTGTCATCTTCACCAAACATTCCTCCATTGTGGGTATTTCAAACGCTTTCCATTTTTGCGCATATAATAGTCTTGCAGCAGTAATCATATATAGAAATAATCTTCCATGGTTTTCACAAGTGAGAGTAGTAATCGTCTGAGTCCATGTCTTTTCTAACAATGTTTTTCACAAGGAACTGCCTGTCTTTACTGGCCTCTTGACAACAGCAACAATATGGCTTTTAAACAAGATATTATGTAAGGGCTATCTCATTCTTTGTTTATGTCTACTACCTCCAGTTTTCTAGATACTAATCAGAAGAAAAATCAGTCTTTGTCTTCGGATTTGTATAATAACAGATCAGTGGGAAAATAGACGATCTCTTAGGTACCAAAAAAAGTGCACTTATCCTTTACAAGTCACATAATAAATACAATATTAATATTGGCTGCAAGATGATGTGATGGGGAATTCAACAATTTTGGTGGCCATTCTGAAGTTGTTGGATCCCAGCTTGCATCATTTCAGCAGGCATGATCAACAGTTTGAGACAATAAGAGTAGCCCTCCAATAGCATCTGATCCTCCTGCACTGGAGAATCCTCAGAAGACCCTCAAGAGGTCCCCAAAAGAAAGTCTGAAAAGCACTAGGGATATACCTGTATGCTTTTAGACACCACGTTACTCTTTAAGTTATATTTGAATTCCTCGAGTAAATCAGTGCCCCATTGTTTTTAATGTAGGAAAAAGATTGGAGGAAAAGGCAATATAGGTTTCATATGCAAGTTACAAGCTCATTGAAAAATGCAATCCTATACATGTCTACTCAGAAGTAAGTCTTCTGAGTTCAGTGGGATTTATTCCTACATATAGGATTGTAAAATAAATCATGACTTGTTTAAGGCTGTGTGGAAACATTCAGAATAGTAGAGAAAAGTATGCCTTGTTTCAGGCTTACAGAACTACCACACTAGTCCACAACTTTTATTCAGAATTAATTAAACCACAGTATCTCCTTAATGCTACAATGAAGCATTTCAAATGTTAATTTGGAAGAAGAGAAAAAGAAAGCCATTCTTCTAAACTGTAATAAGGCATTATTTTTTCTCATTTAAATGTGTTACTATAAAATATTCTGACTGAGAATAGTTACCTTTTGCTATCCTTTAACCACTGTCATATATTTAGGATGATTAAAAAGAGGCAGAAGACTGGGCTTTCTTTCCCAATGTCTAGAAAAAGACAGAATAATCATTCCAGCTTTACAATGCAGTCTATCATTTGTCTATTCAGAAATCATCCCCTTTAAATCTAATGGGCTGACTCTAAGATAGGAGGTGTAATGGTATTGTTAGCCAGCTTGCTAGAATTCAACAGCTTACTTGTTAAACTATTGTTTCAGCTTATATTTTTGCAACTGTGATAAGAGATTATTTTAAAATAGGTACAAAACTTCTGTTCAAGGATGAGAAATTTAATATTTCCCATACCAAGTGATTTGAACCACAAATCTCTATCATATGCGTTAGAATATAGCCATTGCTGTTCTCTGAATGTCCTTAGTATTTTGTCTGTGATGCACAACTGCATTAATACCTATAGATCTGCAGGCTGTCTGCCCTTCTAACTGTTGTTAATCATAGTGCTTCTTCTCATATATTGGCTACGGTCAGTGGGAACTGGAAGACCAGAGAGCTGGAACATTGAGAGAGCAGGCAGAAAAGCGTGTGAAAAAAATGAAAAGGAGAAAGTGTGTTTATGTGTGTAAGACTGGCATTCCTTGCTGTTGGGAGCTCTTTATAGGCCTGAAATGATTTCTTCTGCCTTCCTCCTTCTCATACCACACAGATACACCTTCCAAGGCTGTCGCAAAGCCAACCAGCAAACACCAGTGGAGCCAAACTGGTCATGAAATGAACAGATTGTACAGCAGACAAACCTTCCACTCAGAGTTAGTTTGTTCTTATACATTTTAAATATTATCTGCTTTTAATCCCACCTTTCCGCCTATGGAAAAAAAACTGAGTTCTAATATGTTTAAGTGATAACAAATAATTACAATAATATATTTGTAAGAATATTATCAGGGTAGATGGTACCACAAGAAAAGTTAAACTGTGCATGCTTATTCTTGCTCCCTGGACTTGGCTTAGATTAGAGAGGCTTTGGTGCTCTACATTTACCACTGAAAGAAAAGCATGGGCATTAGAGCCCCGAAGGGGTAAAATGGGGAGGTAATCTGGAAGAATTGGCCGAGGAACAAAAATAAGAAATTGGCCGAGGAGCTTTTTCTATTCCCACTCCTTCTCTCTTCAGATTTGCTATCTCTGAGGGCAAAACTCTCTCTCTCTCTTTCTCTCATCTATCTTTGCATTGCTTTGATATTTCTCCTTCTAATGTGATGGAAATAAGCATGTAGTAGAAGATTATATCATAGCAAATTCATAGCTTTTGCATCTTTTCTTACCCTTGCTAGATATTGTACAGAATATGGACCAGTAGCATCTTTATCCTGGTCCATAAAGTAAAATAAGTACTTCCAACTCCCCCTCATGTAAATGTAAGATGGCCACATCTCCTTTCTGTTCCTTGTTAATGGAATCTTTTTCCTTCCACTATTTTCTAGGGATGTAGATTCTCTAACAAGGCTGAAGGAAAGTCTTCCAATTATTGTTCATTTATACATGCTGATTCAAACTATATTCATATAGAATTACACTTTGTATCTTTCTGAGACTGAAATACAATGATAAAATTAAGCACAGGTGTCCACTTTCTACTTTTGAGGATTACTCCAATTCATATTCTAGTCCAACATGCAAAATCTATAAAGATGGTATCACCAAGAGGATTTCTTTGATTAGTGCCACCACTGGGGCTGGGATTATAATGAGTTCTGCCACACTAAATCTGCTTTGTATGAAGCCTGCTTTTCTGCTCTGACATCTTCATCCAGAACAGCTTGAAAAGTACTTTCCAGAGTTCACAGGAATTTAGGGGGTGTGGTAGGAAGCCATTCCTCCAATCTGCAAGCAAAGGGCAGGAGCAAAGCCCTTCTATGACACCAGAGAGGTTCAAAATGGAGCTTCCTTCTCACATGGTAGATCTCAGGGTTCCAAGCTTCAGAGTCTGGATGTACCTAGTGGATCTTCCTATGAGATACCTAGCACACAGACAGCTGGAGACTGCTTCTACATAGCTATTCCAAGCAGTGAGTTATTCCTCATGTACTTCCATAAGTAGCTGTGGCAAGGAGATAATACTGGGCTTACAGTGTGGGTAGAGACTAAGGATAGTCCCATGTGGACACAGTGGCCAAATAAAGCATCCCTGGGAGTCCCTGCCCGTGCATCCACCCACAACGTATCACATAAGCAGTGTTTTGCACCATGCAATCATCTGGTTACAGTTATTGGCACTGCTGGGGAGAGGGTAGTATCTCTCCTTTTTGTGGAGGTTTTAACTGTCTCAGTTTTTTCATCCTGTGTATTGTAAAAGTACAGCCTAGGACTCCGCGAGCCTGTCCCTTTCCTTTATATGCTACCTACTAGCCATCTTAATGTGGATCTGGAACAGGTGAACTTTACCCCCCAAGTAGAATTATTTAATTTGATTTTCACCTGTCCATGAGACTCCTTGATTAAAGTGAGAATTTCACTACAGAATCCTTTTCTATGTCTTTCTTCTTTGAAACTATTGCATTGGAAAGGTAGACTTCTAAAGACATGATTGCTGAAAATGAAGAGGAAGAAAAATTCACAGTGCAGGAATGAAAGAAGAAATGGCTTTGGTTATTGGGTCAAGAACTCTGTGAAAACATACACTTCATTGTGATTTTCCTTTTTCCTTGTCTCCTCTAACCCCTTTTTACCAACACACACAAATGCTCGTTTTAATCAGGCTTTCACACAACCATAATCGTAAAGCAGCTACAGATGATGGCAATCCTTTCTATTTCTGTTCCATGCTATTTTAGCATTAATTTATCCATAATTCTGTGAAGTCCATATTCACTTTCTATACAGATATTTAAACTACCTAAATTGTTCAGAGAAGTGACTGATGTGCTAGAAAGCCAAATTCCAATCTGCACATTGATTTAAGAATTCAAAGTCAGCTCAGTTACAAAAGAATTAAAGGTACCTTCTGTAATTTGGTAGTGATGGGGAGGATACATTTAGTTGTTTAACAGCACACATCTTTTATCAATATTGTGATCCTTTCCACTCCTGCATCTCTCCTTCAGCAAATGCCTATCCAAATAATAAATAACATTTTAGTTGCAGCTGTTCAGAACAGCCAGGTTCCTTTATAGAAGTAATATAAAAATATAGCTTTAATAGAATAAAGTGGTGGGTGGCTAGTTCACACATCACACTAAACCATAATGGAGTCTTTTCATTTTGGCTTGGCATGTGGCATAAACCTAGCTACTGTGATTTGTAAACTATGCATTACCACTTGGCATATTGTCCAAACTCAGCCAGTTGTGGTACATTCAATAATCTATGGTTTAACCAGCACATAGTATGTGTAAGTGTGTGTTTAAAGAAACCTGCTAGGTATCAATTTACTAGCACTAATATACTTGCTTCAGAATGCAGTGCAGAAGAGGTGATTCAGAAAAGAAAAAATAGAACATATCAGTATGTTTAACAGAAATATAGATTAAAAGAAGAATGTTAATAGAAAAATAGTTAGGGATAAATACTGGGGTAGTAACTGTTTGTATAAAAATGATGGTGTTGTAGTTACCTAAGAGGGTAATGCTGCACATGATGCATAGAGTAAAAGCTCCTGGAATCTGGTGGGGCTTCCAAACATTGTATAATATAATGTGGCTTAAATATCGCTAATTTAATCTGTAAAATGTGGAGAATGTATGAAAATTATATTAAGTAGAAAACAATATAAAGGCTAGACAATCCTTAATTCATTCTAGACAGATAGTACCCTCTGGCAAAGATGGGAGAAATCCATATTTTTCATAAACTTTTTGGCTTCTGAATTATTAATTCAGTGAAGTCCTTTTGGACTATTTTTTTTTTCAGATATCTCACTTAAAAGTTAGCTCCAAGAGATAGGGCACCTAGGAGGCAACTCATGGGTTGGGTTGTAGGCGTCCCTAGGTGGGGTGATTCCGCAGCATCTGTGTCCCACAGAATAATCAATTCACCCTGAATCTGAGAAGCCGCCCCGGGCCTGTGAAATGTTCAGCCTCACCCTAAAGGACGCTGCCATCTCGGCACAGCAGGTGGTTGAAGGTGAATGTTCCCAGATAACACCCAAAATACCCCATCACTATCTTACGCACTTTCTCTGCAGTCCAGGGAGTGTTTAGGTGTGTCTACCCCCCAAGATGGGGAGCTCATGATGTGGGTTCATAACACGTCCTTTTCAAAATGCAGCTGCGCCAGATGGACAGAGGCAACTCTTCAGAGGCAATGTGACTAAGAAGGCTTCAACAGAGAAAGCAGGAAAGGAGGTGGTTTGGGAAAGACAGCTGATAAGGATCCATTCAGCGGTATGGAGACACCAACTCCATATTACTTGTTTCAGGAATACTACTTATTCCTGTAGGAAACTGAAGCTATACAGGACCATACTTCTCCAAAGCTGACAGCAAAATACCAGGCCCTAAACAAAAAATCTTACAATCTAAATTTCAGTTGTGGAAAAAAACAACAAAGAGAATGCAAAGGATTACATGGGATGTAGACCAATCTCATGGCCTAGGAAGCAGAAGATGAGGCTGAAAATTAGAAGAATATGTTTTTACAAAGCTTGTGTGGCCTAGATCTAAATATCTACAGTAATGCAAGTTTCTAACTACATTCCAAATGGGGATTGGCTTCTGTATGTTGAGAATATTTTTTCCAGTTTTGGATATATGAATATGTAGCCACAGCTAGAGATATTAGAGTTCTTTTTCTTGGTCCACAACTTAAAGTAAACTAATCTAATTTGTACTTCTAAACTTTCATGCAGATTGGAATAGTTATCTTTCACTTTTCTCATTTCTTTAAATTTTGTGTAGCAGTCCTTCTATACAAAAGAAGGACTTGGCTGAAAAATGCATTAAAAATGTTTACATAATGGAATTATGTGCATAAAAATCTGTATGTTAGGAAACATTTTGTACAAAGATAAATGCACCTTTTCTTGCCTTTTAAAAAAACTGCAGGATTGTGCAAAAAATTGACAGAACAAACTTAAGATTGAAATCATGCAAAACTGATAAATATTCCAACCCAGACCCTGATCCTAACAGATGTCTTATATTTTAGACATCAGCAATAGTACAATCACAGTCACACTATATTTCAATAATTAAGTTCAGCAATAGTGTAGACGTATATCTGTTCTACCACTAATTAAATAATAACCACGTTATTGTAATGAAGCTAGCAATGTAAAAAGTAATACAGGCCTAGCTGGACTAGCAGAAAAATATGCAGTGTCACAAAAATTAAGAAAGATTTGGCTTATCCAGTTCTCAAAAGTCAAGCCTACAGTTCCTGATGGAAACCTCTGCTGATAAAAAATAAAGGCGGGGGGGGGGCAACCTTGAAATATTCACAATTGGAAGCATGAAAGACCTGTCTCTACATTTCACTGACTTGAGTATGCTTTGCAAGGTAAACTCAGCAGAAGTATATGTTTTTATTGAGCCATTTTTTACAGAGAAAAACAAGTGTATTTAAATAAGTAAATAAGTATACCGTAACTGTCCACATTTTGTGATGCCTGCCTAACTAACGTATTTCCTGCTTCTCCAAAAGAAACACCTAAGACTGGAGAAACTTTTCCATTTAGTGCCAATGCTCACAATAACTGGTTTTCTGTTTTAAAATTTTCTTTTTCAATTATCTGCCATTTGAGTGGTCAAACAATACCAAGTTTTGTTCTGTTTTTCTATATGAGGGATGGATGGACAACCTCTCTCAACAGTATCCTGGGAATAAAACAACCTCAGTTGAGGACGATCAGATTCTCTTACAATCTATTATTTTGAGTGTATAATTCAGTAGTCAAAATTTCAGAACTTATGTTCTTAGATTACAGTAAGACGTCAACTGGGGACTTATTGAAAGTTAACCTCTTCAAGAAGATGTAGATGGTAAGTAGAACTTTGCATTTCCAGCAATGCCATAACATGTGTCAAAAAGGCAGAAAATCTTACTCCTTCTTTCCCATAGAAGTAAGACTTATAAGCAAAATATTTTACCACCAATCGATTGAAATTTGGTAGAGCTCACATAAAGATGATTTGGGGTTATACTGAGCCCCTCGGGCTGTCTCTCTGTCACACAGCGTTAGCAGCAGATGCACTCTCAGAGCATGATTAGACCCTGGAAGCAGCAATAACTAAGTCATAGTTGTCCCCAGACTTCAGCCAGATGTTCACCCACGGTCTTCCCCTAACAATCTGCAAGCAGCAAATTCACTCTGATCTCAGCTTTCTCTCCTTGTGTGTCCAAAACCTTGGAACTAGCAAGTCTCTTACAGCTGAGTGGAGTGATCTTTTTTTCTCCAGCAGGAACAGAACTTCCCCAAGATTTATTTTTCAGTGCTGTGAATTCCATCTCATCCTTTTTTCACTGCCCCCTTTGCCCAATCCATCACTCACAGCAGATTGTTGTTAATGTGAGCTGCAGTCAAGAGGCATCCCCAGCAACCGTATCCCCTTTAGCAGTTCAACAAGTCCACACAGGTCACTCCAGCTGCCAATTCCAGTAGACAGGGGAAATGGATTCTTAATTATTTTTCCAAGCCTGTCATGGAGGGCTTTGTTTCTCTTTTCTCTGTTGTGTCACTAAATGTTGGAGATGAGTCATACTAAGGGATTCCTTTTCTCTTTCTTTTCTTTCTTTTTTCTGCTAAATGAACAGAGTAGCTTTTAAAACTGGGGGTTATGAAGGCTTGCCCAGTATTAAGGGCATTTTCACAAGTGATATTAACATCTGCGCTAGACATTTAAACAAATTTAGGTATTGCAGCTTCTTCCAAACTGCCTCAGAAAGTCTGATTTCATGAGGGCTTTGAAAAACTGTTTGCAATCTGGAGCCTTTTTTACTAAAGTAATTTCCCTTAATGAGGGCACCTGAGCATTAAAAAGTTTTAATCAGTTGCTGTGAAAACATACCTCATGAATCCCATTTATTCTGGAATGAGCCACTTGTGAATGTTTGAGAGTAAAGTGAAAGAAGGGGAAAGAAAGACAGTTGTAAAGAAAAAAAAGTTAAGGGTTAACGTTCAAATGATCAAACCCAAATTGTGAAAAAAAAGGATTCTAAGGATATGTGGGAAAAGAGCTTGAAAAACCAGATCTTTGGACTCTTTTGTTTAAGATCCAAAATTTATGCCCTCCCCCCATCAATTCCCAAAGATGTGGTCTAGAAACAAGTGTGAGAGGAGGCCAAGGCTAGCAACTGTATAATTTAAGACTTGATTTACCCCAACTGAAATTTACCCTAGTGCTAACAGCTTAATTTCAACTACAGCATCCATCAGTTCCCCCCCACCCAAGTATTCGAGGTTTGACCTGCTTGCGTGAAAAAAAAAGTTTGTTAAAGAAAAATGCCATCACTCCTCCTATACAGACAGATAGACCTGAATTCCCCCAAGTGCCCGATCCTGCAGTCTTCACACCAGCCACTGAGATGTGAAAAGCAAACCAAATTACAGAGTGGAAATCAGGTGAAAGGGGTCTCTTTGGAATGCACAAATATTATCTTGCTAACAATCTGTCATTTTTGCAAACCAGTGGGTGATGGGTTTTGTTGCAGCTTCCACCCCATGTTTAATTGGATCTTAACTGGTTCCAAGAATCTCGATAAGTGAACATTTCTTTTTCAATTGTTTGGTTGTAATGACTCCCTCCCTCCGCGCCCCCCCCCCCCCCCCGCAAACAGATGGAGAAATGATCTGACACATTCTGTTTTCAGTTGAGGGAGAAAAATGAAGAGTTCCCAATTTCATGCTCAAACTAGAGGAAACGTCCAAGCTAGAAAGTTATTACATTGCTCTATCTAAATGGAGCGTTGTTGAACTGAGAGCCCAACTGACGACTGAGGCTCTTTTGACTTGTCTTCTAAAGTTCCTTGGGCTGAATCCTTTCCTACTCAGAAAAATAAAACCCTCATTCCTTCCCCGCATTTTTTCCCTTGGAGTCATCAACGCTACAAGCATTCGAACCTGCAGGTTGTCAAAGATGCCTCCAAGACAAGACGCATTTTTAAGCTTAAACGATTGCAACAACCCGTTGCGAGTTAAACACACACAGAAACTTACCTTTCAAAGGCTGAGGCGGAGTGTTTGGACGGGCATTGGAGAGCCTCGTATTCTTTACCGAGGTGCGGTGGGCGACTCCACTCCTAAGGTCTGGCCTCGGTTCCGAAATTCCAAAATTTCCGTAAACTTTCTTCTCCAAAGAGCAACATCCAAGAGCTGGAAGGGGGAAGCGCTTAAAAAAAAAACAACTCTCCCAGCAGCTAAATCGAGACCGCTCTAGCCTTTCTCCAAATTCCCCAAATTTTCCACATCTTGCTTCCACTTCTTTCGCCTCTACAAAAATAAAATCCAGGAACGGGAGTAAGTTTAAAGCCGTTAAAGAGGCGATTGGGGGGCGCCGCTTTCTATGCCTGCACACCCAGGCATACGCAGCACGCGTTATAAATATTCGCTTCTCCAGCCTGCAACCCGGGACCACCTTGAAGCAGGAAGTTTTGATTTTCTTTCAAAACTTTCCCGTTGCTTTCTTGAGCTTTCGCACATGGAGCCAATCAGCCGCAGCGTCTGCGCTGCTGTCTTTTGAAGGAGGGCTCTGCTGGGACCGGGGAAGCTTGCAGGCGGGAATGGGATGGGATGAGGTGGGATGGAAAGGCGGTTTTCTCTCCCCCCCCCCCGCCCCTTGCCACTTTCAAGCTGTTAGAAGAGGGGGTTTGGGACAGTTTTTAAGTTGTTGGCTTTCTTTTCCTTAAGGTGGGATCTTTAGCAGCAGGAGAAGAGTAAGCTGAGCCCTGTGTGAGGTTTCAGATGAAGGAGCCCCTCTCCGGCTTAGTTCTCACAGCATGCTGCCTCCAGTGCCAAAGCGCTGTGGAAAACCTGGCCTGGACTTTTCACCATTCGTACAGTGCACACACGGACATAGCCATATGTGACATAGGCAGACACAAACTACCACACATGTAACCATACAGGAAGCTCTCTCTCCCCGCCCCCCCCCCGTCCCCACACAGTCTTTTTCTAGCGGAGGGCCCTATTTAAAGAGGAACAGGAGGAAAAAGTTGACAGGGCCAGAACAAAAACGGCATTTCCTTTCATGAAATGTCCCTGAAATTTTTTCAGAAAGTATTGGGCCAGTCCTTTACCCAGCCCCATCCCAAACTGGATGGGAATCCCATCCACAGGCCTGTTACCTCAAGAGGAGCAAGCTGCACATGATAATCAAGCTTATGTTTACTGGAAAAAAGGAGCTCATTTCTGAAGAAATGCCAGAAGGAAGAGCCAAACGTACACTATTTCGGTGTCTGAGGCAGGGCAATAAATGCCCCCCTGCCCATATGGTTGGTAAATATTTGGCCACCCGGTGCAGAATGGCCGCCTCTCTTGTCTCTCCCGCTTCCTGGGAGTCAAAACACAGTAAGAAGTTTGAGGCTTTCAACGGGACATTTTTTCACAGCATCCAGCATGGAGTGTGTGTGAGAGGCTGCCTCACTCCCGAAGGATTGGTTGGGCTGTGGAGGGACACAAAGTCAAGGCGACATATATGAAAAAGGGGTGGGATTTCAATCCCACAGTCATGTCCGCCATCTTGACCTTTTTGACCCTTCCACCTGCAGATGCCTACCTCCAAGCTCCATTTTCATTGAATTTCAGTGAAGCCGTGGAAAGGCTAAATTGGCACCTCAGGTAGTTCATGGAGCTACAGCTGTAGCTGAGTCCAACAAAATGAACATTTATTTATTATCAGCGATCAGGAAACAGAGAACACCCTAATGCCTGTAGCATTTAAAAAAACACTAAAAATGCTTATTTTTCATGGGTGTCTGTGAAGATGATGATGACTGTTGTTATTTATTAAATTTATATGCCGCCCAACTCCCAGTGACTCCGGGTGGTTTAAAAATTGTTAAAAATATTTGAAAACAACACAAAAAGGAACAAAGATGGCAGAGAAAACAAATCCAGATGGGAACAAGGGAAAGGAAGAAAGGGGGTGCCAATCATCCTCATCAAGGGCCTGAACGAAGAGCCACATCCTCAGGGCCCTTCGAAATCCCAGTAGGGTGGGGGCTGTTCGCATCAGGAGGAACCCCATTCCAGATGCTTTAAAATAAAAAAGATCTCACTTGTTCCTATGAAAGTATAGGGATTATTATTATATGGCATGGACCTTTTAGTTTAGGGATTTCTTATTTTTCATTATAGTGTTACAATTAATTGTAAACTATTATTTCAATTGTTTTATTCCAGATCTGTATTGTGCTTAGTTATAAGTACATAGTAAATAAAAGTGCTACTGTGGTTTAAAATACTGTAATGCTCGACGTGTTATGTGGTAACAGTCCATATTGCTGTATGCAGCAAAGATATACAGTAGAGTCAGCTGGTGAACGGCCGAAGGGGCTGAGCAAAATTTAGCAGCTCTCCTCGAAGCCATCCTTGATTTACCAAATAAAGGGAGAAGAAAACAGTCTTCTGAATTCCCATGGCAGTTGGTTAACAAAGATATAATTAAGTCTCTGCGCCAGATTTTATAAAAGGAGCAATCGAGGAAGATGTGGAATGCTGATTCTCCCTGCGGACAGGGGTAGAGGTGCTCTTGACCAGGGAGACTATTGAACCTCCCTTCAGTGGCAAAGTGGCAGCACTATATTGGGTAGTTCACCTGTACACTTAAGATGGGGGTTGGCTTATTTTAAACAGGATTGTACTCCCTCTCAAGAACCAGATTTGTAACTTTGGTGTGGTGGTAAAACTGACTGGAGACTCCAATACACCCCTTCCCTGAAAGGGATAGTTCAGCTCCTTCACTCATATTGGGGTAATCCAATCTATTGTCTGTATGCATCACTTCTGAACACAGTTCAGGAATGATGGTTAATACAAAATGTAAGGGGCTAGATTACTAAATGAATCCTGGTTTATGGTACATATTTCACCCATTTTAAAACAAGCATAATTTATTGATTACATCTATATGCCACTTTTCCTCCAGCTGTGTGTATGGTTCTTTCCCTGTCCACTTTGTCATTGCAACAATCATGAAGTAGGCTAGGCTGAGAAGTAGCAACTGGGCCAAAGCCATCCCAAGTGAGCTTCATGGCTGACACGGATCTGAATCTCAGTCTCCCCAGGTTTAGCTGAACATTAATCCAGAGGCACCCAACTTTTTCCAAGCAGAAGACTGCACCTAGACTTTGAGTTTTCATACTAGTTTCACAGTTTTATCCTGGGAACAGAATCAAAACTACTTTTGATTTGTATGTAATTAAAATTCATGTATTTATGAATATAGTTGTGTGGTGGTGGTGTTATTATTTTCATTTATATCTCACTTTTCCTGTAAGATGCTGAAGACAGTGTGTCCAGAGTGACTCTTCATTATATCCTCATGGCAACAATGCTATGTGACAGATGGTGATGTGAGAGAGTGGCTGACCCAAATGTATGCAAGGAGCTTGGGTGTCTTTGGGGGAAGAGGGGCAAATGATGATATAAGTGTGAGGCTGTCAGGATGCAAATGATATGGTTTATACACTTGTGTCAGACATCATGATGCCATGACTTAATCACATCATTTACATGATGATGTCATGAGCCATGTGTTACCATTTTGATGTCTTTGTGGCTTGTTATGGAAGCTGCTGCCGTTGAGGCCCATGACTGAATATGTATATCTATATATAGATATATACAGTACACACACATACACATCTTTATAGATCAAACACAAGAGTGGGGATGTAAACCTGAGCATAACTGCTTCTAATCCAAAGCTACAGCCATACACTGCTGGTTTCCTTTCCTTTTGCCATACTAAAAATTAAAATCTTGTAGCAATTTTTTTGAAGTCTCTGAGGAATACATCCACATCTTTTGGGGATCATATGTAACCCTGGGATCTCAAGGTTATATATTTCTGCTCTAATCATTACTACCCCATTACCTGTCTTCAGTTCAAGTCCCACTTCAAGGTTTCCAAACACAACTTTAGCCTTTAAAAATTCTAAATAGTCTATGACCAGATCACCCTAAGATCCAAATCTCCATCACTGACCTAGCTGGTTATTCAGATCTTCATCAGAGCCTCCACCTCATCTTCTCCTTTGAAAGATAGAAAACTGCAACAGGGTCTTTTCAATTGTCATACTGGAACTCCCCACCCCCACCCCCACTCCTATCCAGTGGCTTATTTGGTGCCGAATAAAGACCTTTTAAGTTTTTAAGCACTGTCTCCAACCTTCCTTAGTGTGTCTTTCTATTGATTTCCTTTTATTTGATGCTTTGTATTTATTGCTGTATGTTAACCTCTCATGTTAACCAGCCTATTGAGATTTGGATTTTAAAGGGGGTGGGGGAAGCCGTCACTGACACCGCAACAGTAGGCCAGTACACTGACTGATTGATTATATGCCATCAAGTCATTTTCGACTCCGAGGGACCACAATAGTAAATTTTCTCTGTGACAATCTGTCCCTAACCTGGTCTTTCAGGTCTTCCAATGGTGCACCCATCGCCACTGTAACTGAGTCTATCACCTTGCTGCTGGTTGCTTCTTCTCTTTCCTTTCACCTTTCCCAGCATTAGAGCCTTTCCAGAGAACTGGGTCTTTGCATAATGTTTCCAGAGTAGGATAATTTGAGCCTGTTCATTTGTGCCTCATGTGAGAACTCTGGGTTGATTTGTTCATGATCCATTTGTTTGTTTTCTTGGCTATCCGTGGTAAGAAGAGGGGAGGTTTGTTTACCATCCCCCCTCCCAAAAAAGTACAATAATGGTAGCAGCAAGGACATGATGGGGGGAGTTAGGATACGAGGGCTAAGTACTCCTGGAAAGTATTTCTCCCAGATTCTCCTCCATGTAATGGTAGCACTGGAAATAAGATTGGATTAACATAGCATTCAGAATGTGAATAAAAGAATCACCTATTTAAATGGTATTTGTAATGGTTTGTTCTTTATAAAATTGGAAGGAGTCCATTAAATAACTGTAAGTTTATTTACTATAGTAAAATGTATACGCTACCTACAGATCTTTATTTGCTGTTCATACAAAAAAGCCTCACTCCCCAGCTAATGCTCATTCTGTTTTTGTGGCTCTTTCTTGCCATATAAGATACAGACTCCTCTTTCTCCTATTCACTGATCCATTTCTTGCTAGCTATATGGGAAATGCTTGGTTGATTAGATCAAGTTTTTTTTTTTTAAATCTGATATTCTAGATCCAGCAATAGTATTCAAATCACCAGGAAGCTCAGGCATGGAGGAGATGGCTATCATCCCCTAGTTTTTCTCCAGCTTTCGTAAGCAGAAAATATCACTTATGAATCTAGACGATGTGATTGTTATTTACATCCTACTTTTCGTCTATAAGTTCAAGGCAGTATACCCAGTTCACCAACATTGGGGTATGTATAACAATGTAGGTTCATACAAGATTCTTCGTAACATCCACTCGGCTAAGTTAGGTTGAGAGGCAACAACTAGTGCAAAGCCACCCTGTAACTTTAACAGGGGAGGGACTACACCTCTATGGATTGGTGGATTTCTGCCAAAATTTGGTATCAGGAACTCATTATAAAGAATTGATATCTCCTGAAGCTAAATATTCTAGTGAAGAGGAATGAGGGCCCAAGAAAATTCTTTATAATCCTTATTAGAGATACTTCCACCCTAGAATCCCCTGGACACCTTTTTACCTACACAGACATTCTGTTCATACACTGAGCTAATATTCTCGATTTGCAGAATACAATGAATCATAAGCTAATCACACAATGTAGGTTCATACAAGATTCTTGGCTAAAATGTGATTGGCTTGCTTATGGCTCAGCCAGAGAAAGCCATAACTACACAAGACAATTTCTCAAGACTCAGGACTTAAGTCAGAATACATTTGTCCTTGAAAGCCCAGAACAATGACAGTGCTCCAGAATCTTGTGCTCCTACTACGTTTTGGTCTTCAAGTTTATAGTTTGCTTTCTGTTTGTCTCGATGCACTGGACTGTGTACCTCAGTTTGTCTTGTGTAGTAACATGTCTATCTTGTGCCTGAGTACTTCTTTGTGTAGCTGTATTCCATCCACCCTCATTTCTTCTACAGGTGAAACTCGAAAAATTAGAATATCGTGCAAATGTTCATTTATGTCAGTATGGCAACTCAAAAGGTGAAACCAATCTATGAGATAGACGCATTACATGCAAAGCGAGATATGTCAAGCCTTACTTTGGTATAATTGTGATGATTATGGCGTACAGCTTATGAAAACCCCAAATTCACAATCTCAGAAAATTAGAATAGTGTGAAAAGGTTCAATATTCTAGGCTCAAAGGGTCCCACTCTAATCAGCCAATGAATCCGTAACACCTGCAAAGGGTTCCTGAGCCTTTCAATGGTCTCTCAGGCTGGTTCAGTAGGAATCACAAGCATGGGAAAGACTGCTGACCTGACGGTTGTGCAGAAAACCATCACTGACACCCTCCATAAGGAGGGAAAGCCCCAAAAGGTAATTGCAAAAGAAGTTGGATGTTCCCAAAGTGCTGTATCAAAGCACATCAATAGAAGGTTATGTGGAAGGGAACAGTGTGGTAGAAAAAGGTGCACAAGCAGCAGGGATGACCGCAGCCTGGAGAGGATTGTCAGGAAAGGGCCATTCAAAAGTGTTGGGGACTTTCACAAGGAGTGGACTGAGGCTGGAGTTAGTGCATCAAGAGCCACCACACACAGACGGATCCTGGACATGGGCTTCAAATGCCGTATTCCTCTTGTCAAGCCGCTCCTGAACAACAAACAACGTCAGAAGCGTCTTACGTGGGCTACAGAAAAAAAGAACTGGTCTGTTGCCCAGTGGTCCAAAGTCCTCTTTTCTGATGAGAGCAACTTTTGCATCTCATTTGGGAACCAAGGACCCAGAGTCTGGAGGAAGAATGGAGAGGCACACAATGCACGATGCTTGAAGTCCAGTGTGAAGTTTCCACAGTCTGTGTCGATTTGGGGAGCCATGTCATCTGCTGGTGTTGGTCCACTGTGCTTCATTAAGTCCAGGGTCAATGCAGCCGTCTACCAGGAGATTTTGGAGCACTTCATGCTTCCTTCCGCAGACGAGCTTTATGGGGATGCTGACTTCATTTTCCAGCAGGACTTGGCACCTGCCCACACTGCCAAAAGTACCAAAACCTGGTTCAATGACCATGGGATTACTGTGCTTGATTGGCCAGCAAACTCGCCTGACCTGAACCCCATAGAGAATCTATGGGGCATTGCCAAGAGAAAGATGAGGGACATGAGACCGAACAATGCAGCGGAGCTGAAGGCCGCTATTGAAGCATTCTGGTCTTCCATAACACCTCAGCAGTGCCACAGGCTGATAGCATCCATGCCACGCCGCATTGCGGCAGTCATTGCTGCAAAAGGGGCCCAAACCAAGTACTGAGTACATATGCATGCTTTGCAGAGGTCCGATATTGTTCTATTTCCAATCCTTGTGTTATTGGTGTCATGTAATATTCTAATTTTCTGAGATTGTGAATTTGGGGTTTTCATAAGCTGTACACCATAATCATCACAATTATACCAAAGTAAGGCTTGACATATCTCGCTTTGCATGTAATGCGTCTAGCTCATATATTGGTTCCACCTTTTGAGTTGCCATACTGACATAAATGAACATTTGCACGATATTCTAATTTTTCGAGTTTCACCTGTAAAAGCTATGGGTTCTTGGTCCTTAGCTTCATGGACTACGGGCTTCTATGTATAGATGCCTGATGCAAATATTTGAAGTCTTATGAAATACCCATTCACTAAAGACAGACTTCATCATGGCCAAAGGACTGCTTGATAAATTTACTAGTTATCGTTTTTTGTTAAACAGAGAATTTTATGTCAACCATTTGACTTAACCATGACATGATGATTAAAAGAGTACCATTCAGCAACTTGCTACAGGTCAGATATCTCCCCAGATGAGATTTCATGGAATATGGACTCCTCAAATTTACATTGAATGATACTAGTGGTCTGTCTATGTTCAGTGGCAAAGATCTTCCAGGTTCGCAGACAATCAAAGTTTTTCCTAGTCTTTAAGATGAATCTAAACCTGGAAAACATGTTACGTTACTTCTAAGTTGGGGCCCTCTTGATGTATTTATACTCCCATAATTATCAAATGATATACAAACCTAAATGAATATTAGACCACTAGATAAAGCACTTCAAGTTCAGTCACTTTCATTTCTCATTGTCTTCAGAGTACTTTTCTACACTGTAGACAGAACAGACACAAAGGACAATTGGACTTCTGTTTCACTGAGGATAGAATGCTGAGTCGTATAAAGGTAGGAAAACCCAATGAAAACCTGCTCTCTCCATGAAGAAGCCCAATAACAGTGGGCTCTATGGCCATGCAGATTATTATGTTTTACTTTTAAGAACATATGCTTAGATTCACGGTGCAGAGGTAGATTACCTCCTTTACCTCTATTCCATATATCCAGAACTGAGTGTCTTCTCTCAGCGAAGAAAGATCAGTTATCCATCCAGAGCAGTGCTCAAGCGTCATATTTTGAGAGAGAAAAAATGAATCTGGATCTATGCCCAGCAGGTCCCTGTGCAATCTGGGAGCCACACCCAGCAGTGAGCTCAGTCCTGTCATCACATCTGCCGTTGCCTGTGGGTGGTTTTCAGTGCTTGCAGCATCCCTTCCACTGAGTTGCATGTTCTGCCTCTTAACAGATGAGAAGGTGGAGCTAGCAGGCTTTCCCAGAAACAACCTGTTTGTGGGCTGGGCACTAGCAGATGCTCTTTTCTCCAATAACGCTCATGCTCTGCAGGTGACCAGCGATGTGCTGAGTCAGCATTCTGAATATCTTCAGTCCAGACAACAAGTGCATCCACCATCTGTACTGACTTTGCCAGCCAAATAAATATGCCGGCAGAATCATAGGGTGGGGAGAGAGACAGCCCCCATCCAAGACTGGCTGGCTGGTTTCCTTCCTTCCTTCCTTCCTTCCTTCCTTCCTTCCTTCCTTCCTTCCTTCCTTCCTTCCTTCCTTCCTTCCTTCCTTCCTTCTTCCCTCCCTCCCTCCCTCCCTCCCCCCTCCCTCCCTCCCTCCCTCCCTTCCTTCCTTCCTTCCTTCCTTCCTTCCTTCCTTCCTTCCTTCCTTCCTTCCTTCTGCTTTAGGCACTGTCCTATTCCAAAGTTAAGGAGAAATGACTTGCACACTTCTTTTACAAGATCTTATTTAATCGCTGCACAATCTGCAGCCATTAACAGATGGAAAAGTTCATCTTCATGCTAAGAAAAAAATCATCAGCTGATTTTTACAAATCAAACTTCTGTTCAGTGAAGACCCCTGGAGTAGCTAGCGACAAATGACATATCCGGTGCACTATGTAATTGGTGCCCTGAACTCCAGATCCTAAAGGTAAGTCTTGGCTGAGATTTTTGGGAAACTTTTTTGCACCTATTTTTCCTTTTTTTGTACTTTAGTATATATATTTTTGTACATGGAGACATAAATTATTGTATCAATGTAAGATTGTACATTAATACATCCTCAAAAATGTTGAGAAATTAATTATAATTCATATTTCCTCTGTACATGAAGGGTAATAATGGATATCTTCATTATTTTAGTTTTATTTATTATTTTTTAATTTTATTTTTTTCTTGAAATATGGTGCCCTACTCATCTTGGTGCCCTAGATGACTGCCTAGTTCACATATATGCCTGGGCCATCCCTGCTTTTGTTAGTAGAGCCCCAGCATCATTTGTGTAGGTCTAGTTCATTTGTAATATTCCTTCTCCTGTCTCTGCCCTGAAGGCCATCACTGTTCTGAAAAACTGGAGGCTGCACTGGTATCCTTTATCTTATAAACTTTATCTATTAAGTTACACATATTTCTGTCCATCTGATCTTCATTTATAGCATGGCAATATAGTAATTACATATTGTGACATATTTCCTTTGGACTGTCCTATGTCATTACTGCTAGCATCAGTTCTTTTATGGAGGATGCAGTTTTCTGACCATCATGAGTTCTTGACCTGCAATCCTATCTACAATATTGACTCTCTCTTGACCCTGGCCTCTTGGCTTCTCCTTCCTATATAGAAAAAACACTAGTAAGAAATCCAGAATTCTGGGAATGTAGTCCCCATAATAATATGTCACATGAGAGATCACTCAAATATAGTACATAGAAGAAGTCCTGGGACTCTCCAGATGATAAACTGCCAATTATGGGGGATGATGGAAGTTGTACTTCAGCAATATTTGAACATCTATAGAGTTGCTGCTTCTCTCCTAGAGATTTCTGTGCAGACATATTTCTATAGTGGGAACTGGACCTCTTGACCTTGGTAAAGCGTACCCCAGCTCATCAGCTAGAATTATGTCTAGTAATAACTCTAAGTGGGGGTTTGTTCTTTAACCTACTTTCTGCTTTGATATGAAGAATAGGGTTAATTAATCAGAGGACATTGAGTCATACTTGGCCCCCAGAAACTGTTTCAACCTGTCCTGGGCGATAATCCATAGCTCTTCCAAAAAATATTCCAATGATCTCTTTAATCCATCTGCACATTTTATCCATTGACTTCTCCTATTCTTTTGCTTCCCTTAACATTGCCAAGCATAATTGCTTTTCTAATCCGTCATCTGCTTGCTTCACATACCCAAAGTATGTGAGTTTCTGCTTGGTGATCATTAGCCCAAGAGAACAGTCAGTATTTCATCAGGACAGATTAATTGGTTCTTCCTGCAGTCCACAGTATTCTTCGTAACCATCTCCAGATTCATAATTTGAAGGTGTCTATTTTCTTTCCCTTGTTCTTTCTCATTGTCCAGCTTTCACAGACATGTATTATCATTAGAAAAAAACACTGCTTTCTGATTTTTGTTGTCATGCCTGTATGTTCTCCAGGTCAATTCTTGCTAGCACACATGTCAACTTTAATTTTATTTTAATATAATGTTGATATTCATTATCTGTTCAAAAATCTGTACCTGGAAGTGTCCTGACCGAATTACATTTCTCTATCTTCTGTTTCCTATTAATTAATTGGTTTGATGCTAATGTTGCTCACCCAGTGATTTCTATCTATAGAGTCTGCAGGTATGTTGCTTTAAGCAAGTGTTGGCAATGAACAGAATTTTCTTTACAAAACTCTATAATCTCTCTCTTCCATTATTATATTCACCCAGTCTAAATATTACTGTAATGCCAGATTCTTCAGGTTCTCCAACTTTTGCATCCATTAGTAGTACTGGTCCTTTCTTGATATAACATTTAGCACCTCTTGTAATTTGCCATAGAATTCTTCAAAGTCTTCCCCCATTGCATTTGTGATGTCCATTGGATAGCCACTCATTCCAGTAGATAGGATGCTGTCATGTATTCTAGCTGTCAGGTTCAGTCCAAAGAACTCCACGAGACAATGCAAATACAGTTCTGTTGCGTTTATTAGCTTTCACCTCAAGACAGAATCTCACCAGACTGAACCCAAGTTCCCAAGCCACCCAGCCACAACACCATGAATTCTTTAGGGAGGTACCAGCCTCATCTTCTTGAACTTCCCACACTCCTGATGGGGGCTAAGAACACACTTATCTCCCTGAGCATGGCCTTCATAAGTCCATTCCATCACACTAGCTGAGTGTATAGGTAGCAATGCTCTTTTTGAATACCATTGCCATTCCATTCCTTTGTATAGTATCATGCTCTGAATAGTAAATCATTTAAAGTGACCATTCTGTTCCACCTAGGTTTGCTTATTCCCCAAACATTGAATTTAATATACTTGACTTATACTTTGATAATTTCATGTTTTATTGCTTCTCACTTTCCGTGTTCCAGTTTCATTTGTCCTAGTAAAATAAGGAAATGCTCTTTTAACTCAAGTACTGTTAAGGAGCAGATTTCTTTACAGCTTTGATCTGGCCATGTCAACACCTGCAGATCTACTCATGGAAGTTCAGTGGTCTTCTTTAGTAACTCAGGAAGGCCTTCTGACTTGATGGACTCATTATCTGTTACCCAGGCTCAACTAAATGTTACAGCTATGTCCATACAGTTTTCTTGGCAACAATACAGAAATGTTTTAGCATTGCCTTCTGGGTTTGATTTTGGAGTTTCTTCTCCTAGGTGGTTGGGTTCTCTCATGGCTGAAGAGCATCATCTGCCCTAAACCCTGTTGTGAATTATCCTTAGCTTAATCCCTCCCTTTACCAGCAAGGATGACTCTACCAGGCTCCCATTAGTACTGCTTTTAGGGTTGTTGAAGCTACGAGCTCTCCCCCATATGAAAGTGGTAATCTCCTTGGAGGAGAGAATAGGGTTACAACTAAAAAACAAACCTGATTTGGCTTCTATTACTTTAACAGCTGCCAAATACCTTGAAACAAATATACTTACCACTATGTATGTACTAATGTGCTTGTATATTTAAAAATGTATAGTTCACGCTTTAAAAATATTTGGAGCAGTTTACACATTTATTTAACAAGGTTTTTCCTCACTTTTATGCCAGGAAAATTTTTCTTGGTTTAGTTTTTATGTACTGTCACTATTGAAGGCAGAAAGCTACAATATGATACCTTAAAGAGGATGATATAGATATACTTGAGTTGAATTAACTGCCTAAAATAAGCATAGGAAAAGCCAGTGGTGTAATTAAGTTTGTAAATATTTGGGGATTTGTCACCAATATTTCTGGGCTTAATGAGGATCTTTTGTCTTTTTAGGATCCTGTAGCTAGATGGCATGCTGGTAGAATTAGCCTTTCAACTATACTTGCATGATAAATTTATATGTGGTTAATGTAACTCTCAATCAACCCCATATTCTGGGATTAAAGAACATAAATTAGCTCATAGGCTGCGTTCACATGTTAGGCTAAAATGTGGTTGGATGGTTTCAGGATCAGAGTGTCACGCAAAGACAGTCTTTTACTGGGTTCTTCCTGTGCCTGTAGCAGGAAGTTGGACAGAGAAATCAAGCTGGCAAAGCTTTTTCAAGAATAAAGAAAGGAGAGAAAACTTCATCCGCTTAATAACTACATATTAGGCTGCATTTAAAGTTTCCAGGAAAAAGTTGTAAATCATTTGATATAAAAGAGAAGAATGCTATCTTAATCTTTAATGATTGTAAGGTTGAGGCACTTTTGGCAAATGCAGCAGACTTACAGCACGATTGTATGACACTCTGTTACTGAAAATAATCCTTCCATTCATTTTCTTGCTTGATGCTTTTGGTGGTTCAGTCATCATATCTTCAGATCAACATCTGGAAGAGAGTAAGACATGGCACTTGCTGCCCTCTACAGGATACAATTAGCCTTAACACCTAAGCAACAGTATCTGTTCACTCTTGCTTGAATTTCAGTCAGTGAGTATACCATGGATCTGATCAGTAAAGGTCATGTAATACAGAGCATGTGAACTTTTCCTTGGTTCCCTGCTAGGAAGCAAAAACATGATTTGACTCTGCAACTGGAAGAAAGATGAACCAATTATAAGAAAATGATGAACCATCATTTTTGAAGAAGGAGGTTGCATGTGCTTTGCTGAAATTGTCACTGAGGCAAACCTTCAGGTATTTAATATTCCATTTCCTAACAAGATAGTTAAACACCAGCTGAACACTTCTCCAATATGTTT
Organism: Liasis olivaceus; assembly: GCA_030867105.1. Lineage (NCBI taxonomy): Eukaryota > Metazoa > Chordata > Lepidosauria > Squamata > Pythonidae > Liasis > Liasis olivaceus. Next base: position 137,166,300 of record CM061348.1, read on the forward strand.
TTCATTGCAAAGTTAATTGTAGAGAAGAAGATCTGAGAGAGATATGGCATCTAGGCCTCTTATAGCCAAGAAGTTAAGAAGTGAGAGCAAAGTCTCACTTTCTTAATCTGAATTAAGTGAAAGCTAATTATTACAGAGGGAACCAGACTTGGATTGGACAGCATGAGTCCAATATCTAAATATGTAAGTCTAAGTATGATTGGTTAGTGTAGCTCAGTGTGTTGTGCAAACACAACCAATGCAGGTAACTGGGTTAATTCAGTAAACATTGTTCTGTCAGCCATGGGTTAGCATGTTCTGTGAACATTGTCTGAATGTTGTCTTGTTCAGCTCTATATCTGGTGTTAGAAAAATGGCTAAACGCCTGTTTCTCCTGGCCTGCTTAAGTACCTTACATATCACAGAAATCTGCCAGTTTTAACTGTACGAAAGACTGTATAAGACAGTTGAAGTACTAAATACATTCTTCCCCTTCTCCTGGTTTTTCCCAAGACATGGATAATCGTTGCCAGATCCAACTGGTTTCAATAAGGGTTGCAATTGGTGCACTAGCCATAGTTGTGCAAACATATTCCATATCACCTGGAGATCAAGGAGCACTCCCAAGCCACAAACCTGCTCTATCTGGGGTAATACAACCTCATTCAACAGAGGCTTCACCTCCATCCACAAGTCCAGTTTTCTCCTTATTACAGTGCTTCTGTCTTCTTTTCCAGTTTGTTCTCCCTTAGCCAGGCCATTATCAAGATTAGACAATATAGTATTCAAGGGTATTTATTGTTTCCTGGAGTTAAATGGAGGGGAGCAGTACAGCTGGGCCTAAATGACCTCCCTGTAGTTTCATGTTAAATAGAGCAAAGTAGGGTTTGGCCCTAGGAATCCTTAGAATGCTGATGACTGAATAAGGCTAATTTTAAATGAACTTCAGGAGCAAAACCATTGTACTTTGGACACATCATGCAGACTGATACATCTATGGAAAAGGTGACAATACTGGCTAAAGTGGACAAAAGAAGACGAGTCAGCAGTACATGAGGTAAATAGATGGAATACTGGAATATACAGGAATGTACCTTCAAGAGTTCCATAATGCCACATGAGATAGAACAGTTTGGAGAGTGTTCATCCCTAGTGTCACCAAGAGTCGGCTATGACTTGACTTAGCAATAAAGGAGCAAAAATGTTCAGGAGGAAAGTTCCAGTGGCCTTAATCAGGTGTTCTGAAAAGTGCTCACCACGTGAGTTTGCCAGTTCATTCCTGTCCCTCCCTGACACTTGCTCAGATGAAGTCCACTTCCTGCAGATATTTGTGCCTTTAGAGTGAATGTCTCCAGGAGAAGAGCCAACAATGCAGAGTCATAAGCACAACATTCATGATAAAAGCATACATTCTGAAGAAGAACTTACCTTTTGAGCAACACTGCTGATGGGTGGGGCATAACTGGAGTGCTCTGTTTTTTTAAAGTTTGAATGGAGCTTTTGTGATTGGAATCCTACTTCATTCATGAAAGGTAAGTTAGGATCTAAACCATTTATTGCAGTTATGGTTTTGAGTAACACTTCATCAGTTTATTTAGACAAACATAATTTTGCCAAGCAACTGAAAGTTAGAAAAAAACCTTGAATTTTCTCATTCAGGTTTGAATTAATGCCAATTTGACCTGCACCATTTTTCAACAGGGACAGGAAGACTGTAGAAGATAATGCAGTGCAATATCTATCAGGTAAACTACAATTCCAGGAATGAAAGGTTGATTCACCCAATCATTTTCAAGTTTTTCAGGAACAGATGAGGCTTCTCAAACACTATTTACACTTGGGACCTGTAACAAAATGTTGTAATGTTTTCCCCCCAACAGGTAGAAAACATTGTTCCTGGTGGTGGTGGTGATTTGGTGTTCCACTGCAGAGGTGGAACAGGGTTAAAGGTGGAAATAGGAGCACTTCCCTTAACCAATCCAAATCTCCAGCCAAAATTCAGTGGCAAATGGCCAGATTGCAGCAGCACAACTGTGGGCATTTGAGTTTAGAGAAAGGAGGGAATGTTTGCCTTGGAGAGACCTGCTCATATCCCCACTCTTAAAAACACACACACACACACTCTTGTTTTACAGCCTTAGAACTCTCCCAGACATGTTCATAGCTCCTTTTTCCTTCTCAGGCAGCCTTAATTTGCTACACTCCTTTTGGGACACATCTGCTGTAAAAGTTACTATTAAAAGGACAGATGCCTCATTACAATGAGCCCTATTCTGGAACCATTTTAAAACTAAAAGGCTGATTATATATTTTATATATAAATTAAAATATTCATAAAAATATTGTTTGCCCTGGGTTGCCATTCCTTTTCCACCCTCTTTCCCTCCAGCCTACCTCTGTATGCCCACATGTGTTTAAGTATATTTAACCCTTTAGAGCAGTGTCTGTCAACCTTAGTAACTTTAAGTTGTGTGGACTTCAACTCCCAGAATTCCCTAGCCAGCATATTGGATTATTAATATAAACCATATTCTTTTAAAGTCACTACTAATGTATGCCCTTCTGTACATATACATGGACCTATAGAGATAAATAAATACTGTTAAATAAATTTTATCTATCCTAGTGAAAAGCTCTGTTTAAAGCTAAAATTTTACAAACAAAAATTAAAATAAAAGCATAGAAACAGCAGTTACAGAAACAAGATCTGGCAGAGCTATATTATAAAACAAGAAGATAGGAACTAAAAACATAGACATATTAGAAAGTTATTGCTTGGCATCAAAGATAAGCAAGACATTCCCTGAAATGGGCCGGGACAAGCAGAAGATTCTGCTTTGGCTCACTTTAGTTTCGTGCCAGAAAAGAGCTACTCAGGCTAAGAGTCTGAGCATGTTCCAGGTGAAAGAGCGGGACCTTCTGTTTGTGGATGGTCTAATTCAGACCTGGGACGCTGTGATTGAATATATCTCTAGAGCAGTGTTTGTCAACCTCAGCAACTTTAAGCTGTGTGGACTTCAACTCCCAGAATTCCCCAGCCAGCATCCTGGCTAGGGAATTCTGGGAGTTGAAGTCCACACAGTTTAAAGTTGGTAAGGTTGACAAACACTGCTCTAGAGAAGTAGCCACTTGTCTATGAAAAAGACCATGAAATAGATCCTCTTGTGGAATAATCACATGAGAACTCTCTCTCTCTCTCTCTTGCTGTTTTTCCTTATATAGTGGAGATAAAGCTGGAATCGTTTCCAAGTGTGGGAACGCTTGTTTTAGAACTTCTTTCTTTATCCAGAGCAACAGAGCAGCTTTTCCTAACCTGCCACTCTCCAAATATGCTACAGTTGCAACTCCTGCTGCCTAGGAATTCTAGGAGCTGCAGTCCCAGCACCTGAGCAGGGCCACCACCAGGCGAGGAAAAGTGGCAGTGACTTTTTGTCAGGTGCCCCAGGCAAGGCAAACCTGGCTCCCAGTCCTTTCCTAGTTGTAAAAAAAATAAGGAATTTAATCAGGGCAGATACCCTCAGCCCAACAGTAATGATACCCCAGCTGCTCTTTGGTCCAATAAGTCATTTCTGCTAGAGCTAGACTTGATACTTGCATGCAAATACCTTTGTTATGCCAACTTACATAAAAGGATCACCCAGCCTGGTATTCTCCATCGTGTTGGACTTCTATTTCTATGATCACTAGCCAGCATGGCCAAAGACTGTGATAGGAACTGATGATAGGAACTGAAGTACTATACAACACATTCTAGCACATTTGGGCTGCAAAACTCCAGAGGTCTGCTAAAACAGGAGCAAAGAGGTACAGAAAACTCTGTACAATCTGGTCCCCCAGATTTTTGCAGCCTCAACATGTCCTGCTCTGACATCAGTTGGTGTAGGTTGTCATATAGACCAGGGTTCCTCAACCTCAGCAACTTTAAGATGGGTGGACTTCAACCTGGCTGGCTGGGGAATTCTGGGAGTTGAAGTCCACCCATCTTAAAGTTGCTGAGGTTAAGGAACCCTGATATAGACTTGGTCTTTTCCTCTATTTGCCCACTAGAAGGCAATAAAGAGCTGTTGTTCTTATTGCAGGCTGCAGTGTGAAGCCTAGGACTGTTCTGCCTTTCCCATTTTGTCCCACAAGAAGATGGGGATTTTAATTTTCATACAAAGGACCAACACTCTATCCTTCAGCTGAAAATAAATGCAGGAAAGAAAGAGATTTGCTGCCTCTTCTCTTTGGGAAAAGTAGGATTGTGGGCAAAGCAATTTCCCTGAGAAGGCAAGGGAAGGGTGAGAGGAGGTAAGCGTTGATGGTGCTGCTGGCCGCTCCTGTCTAGCCCTGTTGCCCATTGCAAAGCAAAGTCAAATGCCACGTTGTGTATATTAGTGTATAAAGGGTAAGCAAACACATCCTGTTGTGTTGCAGGTGCTGCAAAGTGAAACCTGCTCTTGAGCAAGGCTAGAGATGGGTTGCATTTCTTGTCATCACTGTTGCTCATGCAAGTAGAGGGCCAAACAGCCCTGCTTCTCAGAAATGCAGAAACTGTCCTTACCCTCTGCCCACCAGGACGTCACACATTTCCCCACAACCGTCTGTTCTTGCGTGACACGCATCAGGGCAGATAAACAAACTTTCCCTTGAGGTTTAAAACTTCATGACAATGAGCTGCATTTTGTGTAGAAACAGGAATAACATCAACAAAAAATTCTTATGAAGAATACATGGGAAGAGGGGCAGGTGTGGAGGTGCGGTTTCTACATAGCAGCGTCTGCTCTTTGGGACAGCCTCTCATTTGAAGTCCAACATGGCTTCATCTCCATGCTGAAAATGGAGTTCTCCTGCAGAGCATTTACGAACTGGCAGGATATCATGGAGTTTGGCTGTATTGTTGAGGTTTGTTTATTAGGGTCTGACCTAACATTTCATTTTATCTTTACCATGAAGGCTTTTTTAATATTTTGATATCTTTATTTAAATACTTAACATGGCTGTTTTGTCAGCCACTGGACATCCAATGGGGTAGAAGTAGAATGAATATATATTCCTGTACACAGAGATAACTTTTGCTATACAAAGTTTTGCAGGTGACAAGTTGCAGTCCTGAGGTTGCCATCTTATGTACCAGCTTTCCTCACCTGGCACCTTCCAGATATTTTAGATATCAGCTCCATAATTCCCACTCACTGACTGGAAACTATAATCCAACACTTCCCTGTTGAGGAAAGTTGTATACACAACTGTCTTTTTTAGCTCAATGGAAGCTACTGCTATTAGGCATACATAGTACTATATTGTTAAATGCTTGAATGTTACTAGTTATTTCTGACCTCATAGTCCTAATAGCTCTTTCTTTCCAAAAGCTTGAATGTAAATATAAATACATTCTAACCGTAACAGTAACAGGTTGATTATCTTTAAGAAATCAAAGGGAAATTGATGTCAAGTCCCAATCATCCCAGTGTAGTTGAGTCTTTAAGGGTACCATTCTGTGCAAAGTTACTTGGGAGTAAAACACTGTGGGATTTATTTTTGACTAGACACTCATAGCTTTGCTGTAAAAATATCCTTTAAATCAGGATAGTAATAGAACTTGAGGGCCAAGAGCAAATCTGTTTGGGGTTGTTGTTGTTGTTGTTTGGTGCCTTCGAGTCAGTGTTGACTTCTGGTGACTGCCTGGATTAACCCCTGCAGTTTTCTTGGCAAGATTTAAGAAGTGGTTTGCCATTGCCTCCTTCCTAGGGCTATGAGAGAGGGACTGGCCCAAGGTTACCTCTCTGGCTTTGTGCCTAAGGTGAGAATAGAACTCCCAGTCTCCCCATTTCTAGCTTTGTGCCTTAACCACTATATCAAACTGGCTATTTTGTATTATTTATCCTGATAATATATTGTTTTTTAGACTCCAGGTTAACTAGGGAAGAGCTTTCATTTCTGAAAACCTGGAACACCATTGCCATTGACAGTAGCTAGTAGGTGAGCCAATAGTATCAATCAGTGTAAGTTTTACAAGTTCATATTCAATGAAGCATCATCTGGGGTGATCTTTGATCAGTGGTAAACATGCAAGTTAATATTAATTCAAATGTTGAATTGCCTGTGAAGATGCATATAGACAGATTTATATAGGAGGAGTTTTTCAAGTATCCTGAAGGATACCATATTGCCAAATGTCACTAACAGCTTCAGGAGAATGAAACAGAAGCCTACTCCCTCCCTCTACTCCATCAATATAATTTGACAGATTATGTCCCTTATATAACTCTGAAGCCAGATTGAAAAAAGGCATCTTTTTTTTGGAGAAACAATGCGGTGACAGTTACAAAAACATATTTTAAGCCCAGGAAACAGAAAACATTAGAAAGAAACTCAGACTGATGTACCTTAACTCCATGACAGTCAGCCTTTAAGATTCTATTACTGAGGCCTCTATCAAAAAAGTAGAATTCCAGTCATTATCGAAGAGTCTGAAGGGCTGATACAAGAAAACCTGGAGATATGTCCCTACTATCTTACTTAGAAAGAAGGCAGATATCAAACAAGCTGATAATTATTTAGGCAAGTAGAGATACACAATAACTTCTTTGATAAGGAATTATAACTCTCTGAAGTCACAGCTTGCATGGCCAGTGGTGAGGGAGGCGGGGATGTATAGTCCAGCAACATCTGGAGGACTATTGGTTTCCCACTCCTACTTTAGCAGTTTAGACAGGCGAAGAGTAGACAGCAAGGTGAGCACTATGCCAAGAAAACTCCTATTCTGTTTTATTGCTCTACCATCAAGCATGAGGGCTATGATCCTGGTGACTGCCAGACTGGTTAACTCAACACAGGGATGGATGAATTCATAATAAATCACTTCTATTTCACTTTCCCACCCATTAGATCTTGCCTGATGCTGCACTCTAAAACTTGGAGGGCATAGTTGGGTCAAGCTGACTTCTCCATTTTTGCACCATTAGATTTGGTAACACTTGTCAGGTGAATTTGCCTACCCAGGATTAGTCTTGGATCACAGTGCTGTGGCACATTATTGATCTGGCACTAAGCAGCATCGCTTTACGATCTGACAGATCTCCATTAGAGGAATTAGGAGTCTGTGGATTGGATGATAAGTCTGAAAGAGGACATGCCCAGTGTATTTCCAAGGATTGTCTCCTTCTTTGGGGGCATTTTTTGTCGTTTTTCTAAAAGGAAGGGGAAACAAATCAATGCAAGATTGCTCTTTAGACTTCCTACGGTATTTTGTTAAATTGTGAATAAAATCATATCAGGACTACTGTATACTGATTAACTAACAACATTTAATTAACATTTAACTTTTAATCATTATGTTCTATACTAACAAGATATTTAAAGAAGGTTTATCTAGACAGTATCTGGTTCCTCCCTATGACTAAATTAGTGTTGGAAGTCAAAGTGTTCCGTGTGTGTGCATGAACATTCCTGAGTGCATGAATCAAACTGAGCAAGGATTAGTGTAGCAGGTTTTTTAATTATACCAGAAAGATTTATTTACAGAGAACACATTAAAGGGTAGATGAAGCCCAGCACTTACTTACTTACTTACTTACTTACTTACTTACTTACTTATTTATTTATTTATTTATGTTTCAAATTTGGTCACCGCCCCTTTCACTAGGAACTTAGCTAGCTACATCCTACCAGGAGGAGATTCAAAGAGCATGTGCTCTCTGTTTGTTTGTGCATGCCTGCCTGTGAAGAAGGGCAAAAGGACGTGGCTTCAGAGTAGCAATGTCTTAGCAAAGAGCGGGCAGAGTGATAGACAAAGGAGGGGACACAGAGTGAACCCTAATCTGCCCCCTATTATCCCCTTGTGGTCAGGAAGTCATGGCATGCTGGATTCAGTGCCATTAGATCTGGACCTCCTCTAACAATTTGTACAACATGCAGAACCACAAGCTAACACCACATTATATTTTAATTTCATTTTGTAAATCCAGTCCACGTGGTTAGTTTATGGCCAATTATGACACGTGAATCCCCAAAACTGGTTTAGGTAAATCAGGGTTCAGTTAATCAGAGGAAGCATGTTGGGCAAACACAATGTCAGAACCTTCAGCAATCAATCGATCAGCTCAATAGTTGCTTGCTTCGCTTCTGCCATTTTTCACCAAAGGGGAGGGGGATACAAGGAAGGTGAAGCCATTAACACAGATGGACTGTTACCTAAGGCCAGGAACGTCCAAGGCCATACCAACATGAGAACCGAGAACTGGCTGAGGAGAAGGGGGGTTAGAAGTGCGGGTAAAAGCAGGTTGGAAATGTGCGGGCCTTTAGCTTCAGCAATGCTTGGAAGCTGCGTGTACATCTCACTAAATGAATTTCTTTTTGAATCTGACTCGGGTTTCAAGAGATTCTTCTTCATTGGGATTTGAACATCGTAGACCTGACACACAGCCTGTATGAGTTCTAAATGTAGGCGTGGCAGAAGAAAAAAAAACTTGCATCATAACCTGATGTGAGCTGAAACTTTAAAAAATTACTTCCTTTTATCAATGCACATCAGATTGCATCTCTTTTTCTTTTAAACTCTTACTTTGAATCCCTACCTTGTGATGCACTTAATGAGGGAAGGGAATAGTTAGAAGACATGTGAGACGTGCACTTCCAGAAACATTTATCCTTTGCATCATTTATTCTGTTGATCACTAGGTGGCATTAAGAGTAGATAATACAATTCTCAGAGATGGAAGCTTTCTATTGGAATATGTAACTTTTTAAAATAAACTGTAGTTGTCCTTTCACACCTTAAGCACCTGTCTCTGGGTTCCTTGTTAGCTTTGTTTGACTTCCACATGGATGTTTTTCTAAATATGGATCCAGTGAATGAACTAGACTTTTCTCTATTTTCCCTATAAAATGCCCTCTCTTTCTCTTTTTCCACTGACCTATTGCAATTTACACCTGTCCCTTCCTCTGAAACACAGAACCCATGTTTACCACCTTCTCACTGAATGCAAGCTAAGGACAGGTTGACATCAATATGGCTTTCAACCCCCATCCCTCAAATGCAGTTTGAAGAACATCAGTGACTGTCTTCACTGTCACCAACTCTGCAATACTGAGGACAAAGAGCAAAGAGTCACCGTTCGGGGATGGTGTAGTGAATCCTGCATTGTACAGGGGTTGGGTTGGATGACCTCTTAGGTCCCTTCCAACTCCATGATGCAGTGATTCTATGATTCTACAGCATTGAAACCTTATGAAAAAGGGCTTGCAGTTTCTCTCATCTTAACTTCCTTACATCTGAAAACCAAAGGGATAACAAGGAAACTGATGTTCATGAACCTTCACACATTTCCCTCATTTCTATTATGTTGGAGGGCTTTAGGCAGACATCCTGTCTCCTTGAGTGTCGAGGCCATGGAGACGTGGGAGGAGGTGACCCCGGTCTGCATTCTGGGAAGCAGTGGAGTTCGGAAGATCGGAGGGGGATGCCCCTGAACTCTGACTAGCAACCAATAGGTCATCAGGAAGATAAGTTTCCCCAATAATAAGGAGGATCCAAAACATATGCCAATTTCAGCCAATCATTTGTTAATTGCTGTATCTCTTTGTAAGAAACATGTATAAAATCTTCTTCTTTGGGTGTGACCGGGGTTCTTCTCTGTCTTAAGGGGAGACCCCAGCTGACTCTATTGGCAAGCTTTCAATAAAACTTTAAAATCTCAGCTGGGACTTTTGTGTCTGATCTTCTGCCGGACTGAATCCTAATCGGGGAGAGTCAGAAACTCTCAAATGTTGCTAACAGCATGACCTGAGAACTGCTGCTTCCATTAGGTGTTGTATGAAGAAGTCCTTCCTTCCATTGGTCTGTCTTGAACCTACTGCCAATCAATTTAACTGGGCAATGTTGGCTTTAATATTCTGTGGGAGTGTGTGAATAATCTCTTCCTCTTTGTGCCAGATAGTCACTTTCTTCTGCAATTTGCCATGGTTTTTTCTTCTTTTTTGTTGCTTGCAACGTTTCAATGGAGCATTCCCTGAATTTGCTTCTGTCAAGCCTTCCCTTCCCAAAGCCCCAGACCTCCAGCTCATTCCAGTGCATGAAGGTAACTTAGGGCTGGGGGATTGGTGCTCATCCACAGATTCGGAGCCAATTCCAAGCAGGCCAAAACAGCACAGGCAACAGTTTGAGCTCTGCCTTTTCAAACCCAAGCAATAGACTCTGTTCCCTTTTGGAAAAGAGGGTGTGAGGAATCTCATCCCATACAGCCTCTTCCGCTGGTGCCTTTCTCATCTGGAAAGCAGGTCAGGCCTGAAGTTTTAATCCAGTAAAAATCCCCCTTCCCCACTGCCCATCCCTTGGAATCCAAAGCTCAGGGTCTTTGCTCTCAACCCACATTCAGATGCATACAAGGGCAAGTGGCGGGGCCCTGTGGGCACCTTATCCAAGCCCCCTGTTTATTTTTACCTCCGGGGCCAAGCCCTCTTGCTCCGGCCTGTGGGTCCTTGCTCTCCAGTGTTGCCATGGCGCTTGAATGCAGGGCAGAGGTCCTTCCCTAGCGGAAGGGACAGGCAGCTATTTCAGGGAATGTGGACCTTGCCCTCCCTGCACATGCCAGCTTATGACATAATACCCGGCAATGAGACTCGGCTGCTAAGAGACCAAAGTCCATCGCCAGGTGTGTCCAAGCTGTCTCAGCATAAACGGAGAGGAGGGCCCCATCCGGCAAAGTACTCAAGGCAGAGTGGCAGCGATGGCTTCCTGCCGACGAAAGCCTCTGCAAATATTCTCCATCCCTCCCCAGCTCTATAACAGAACGCCCTGGGGGGCCTCTCTCGCCCTTGGGGCACAGCTGTGTGGGAAATGCAAGGGACCAAACATGGTTACAATGCCAAGTGTTGTGTTCAAGAAAATTATTAGTAGGGAGGAAGGAATTAATTGAAATTAATCCAGCCAGGAATGGCATGGTTCTGTCAATAATCAGCCTTTTTAGAGATGCGTATGTGGAAATTGCTCCTTGGTGCTGATCTTCTCCAGGCATTATGCTTTTCTGATACTTTGGAATTGGGTTTCTGTGGCTTTTAGTTTAATTCTGATACTTTGCCCACTACATTGGCTTTCCTTCACTGAATTGATGGCCTCCAGTTGTGTTAGATTGCAATTCCAAGAATTCATGGCTGTTCAAAGTTAGCCAGTAATGATCTAAGTGGGGAACCCTCCTCCTCCTCCTCCTCCTCCTCCTCCTTATGGAGACTTTATTCTAAGCATACCCTTGAGAGAATGAGCAACATTTCTCTTTGCTGGTTCACCTGTAGTTGTCACATTCTACAGTGGGCCCCAAATCAACCCATCCTTTCCTGTAGCTGTGCAACAAAGAAACTCAGGGAACAATGAGCACATGGGTTTTCAGGAAAGCTGGTCCATTATTATCAAACTTTTCACTGGCAAACTATTGATAAGATGGTAAAACCCCCCAGGATTTTCTAAAATTTGATTTGAGATCCACTGCCTAGGCCCCAGTTAGATATAATGCTAAACAAGAAATGCTATGGTGATTTTTTAAAAAATCTGTTGCTTTTGCACCTCAATTCTTGTTTGGGCAGCGGTACCTGGCTTTGCATCCATCCATGTACTGTCCTGTACTTTGGCCCCTCAGCTCTGATCTCCCACTGGCGTACCCCCACATTCCCCTGTTATGACTGCTACTTGCAGCTCAGCCCTGACCCACAGAAAGATGCATTCTCCCATGACAATCTGGCTGGGAATTCTGAGAGTTGTACTCTCAAATCTTCTGGAGAGCACTTGGTTAAGGAATGAGAACATGAAAGAGCATATGCCCTAAACAAACTAATTTGCAAGAGCACATAATGCAAATGAAAATGCAAACAAAAGGCCTGCTGTCCAGGAACATTCCCAGGACCAAGGAGTTGGTAATCTACCAAGATTGGCAGACATCATGGTATCTCTACAAGATTTGAGAGAGACTTGGAATGAGGTAAAGGAGTGAGTCACATGACACTGGAACAAGCAAGCTGGAAAAGATCTTCCAAAAATCAAGGGATGTCATTGACCTAGGGGAAAAAATACAGGTAGTCCTCACTTAACTACAGGTAGTCCTCGCTTAATGACCATTTAGTGACCATCTGAAGTTACGACAGCGCTATAAAAGTAACTTACAACCTGTCCTCACACTTATGACTGGCACAGCGCCCCCACAGTCAGGTGATCGCAATCCAGGTGCTTAGCAACCACCTTGCACTTATGATGGTTGCAGCATCCTGGGGTCACATGATTGTCATTTGCGACCTTCCCAGCCGGCTTCTGGCAAGCAAAATCAAAAGGGAACCGTGTGATTCACTTAACAACTGTGTGATTCATTTTACAACTGCCACAAAAATGTTGTCTAATCGGTTGTGGTCATGTGATGCTTTGCTTAATGACCACCCCACTTAATGACAAATTTTCTGGTCCCTATTATGGTTGTTAAGTGAGGACTACCTGTACAGTAATTGGGACCAACAACTCCATTGCTAAGCGACATGGTCATAAAGCGCAACATCATGTGACTGTTCTAACTTACAATAGCAGTTGCGGCAGTTCCAGTTGCCGTTGTTAGATGAATCCTGCATGGTCACAGCATCCTGTGGTCACATGATCTCCATTTGCAACCTCCTGCCAGCTTCCCCATTGTGTTTACTTGTCGGAATCTGGCAGTGAAGGTCACAAATAGTGATCATGTCACCGCTGGGGTGCTGCGATGGCTGCAGCTACAAGGAATGGTCATAAATCCCCTTGTTCAACACCGTCGTAACTTTGAACAGTAGCTGAACAAGTGGTCTCTGAACAAGGACTACCTGTATTGAAATATGGTGATGACCAAAGAGAAAATGAGCATAGCTGTTATCTAGTGTCCTCCAGATGTATTGAGACTTCAGTTCCCAGAATTCCAAGCCAATATTACCAACAATGAGATTTCTGTGATTAGGAGTTCTAATACTGTACATCTGAAGGACACTTGTCATAATTCAGCCTGACACAGCTGTCAATCTAGGCTGTCCAGGCTTGTAATCCCTTATTCTGAAATTGGTTTAATCTGGAGTAGACTCCCCAGACAAGTCAATTACTACACAGGAGATCTGTCTACTGCAGCAGTATACTCAGTCAGGTCTGTCTGTCTGTCTATCTATCTATCTATTTTTTTTTCTTCCTAGCATTTTTCACACAGGTGCAGGGTCTGCTTTTTTGGGGATCAATTGAATGTTGATCCATTGGTTGCAATAGGAATTGATCAACTGGCTTGTCACCCGAGCCTGATGTCATAGGCTGGGAGTGACTGTCCCAAAGTCACCCAGCTGGCTTCATGCCTAAGGCAGGACCAGAACTCATGATCTCCCAGTTTCTAGCTGGTGCCTTAACCACTAGACCAAACTGGCTCTCCATATGTCTGTCTGTCTGTCTGTCTGTCTGTCTGTCTATCTGTCTGTCTATCTATCTATCTATCTATCTATCTATCTATCTATCTATGGAGTCCTTGGGGTTCTCTGAGCTTGGTTGTTTCCTTGCAAACGTTTCATTACCCGGCTAGGTAACATCTTCAGTACTAGAATGGAACGGGGTTCGCTCTCTGTTTATATATTGTGGCATGCCCTGCCAGTGCTGGTGGGGGTGGGGGTGGGGATGGGGGTTTTGTTTTGTTTTATTTTATTTTTTCCCTCTGGTAGTTCCTTGATTAGGGTACTGTTTACTGCTTGATTGTATGTCTGGTGATAATTTTGGTGTTAATCTCTGCTTATCCGGGTGATGATTGCTGGTGAGGAGATGTTCTGGTCTTTTGTTTCCCTTTCTATTGTCTCTTTTGAATAGTGTGTAGATGTTGTTTTAGTGTTGTCCTTTTCATAGCTTGTGTTGGTTGTGTTGTAATAGGCTTGAGTGGTCAGGCACTTTTTGATAAAGTTGCGTGGATATCCATTTTGTTGGAAGATGTTGTATAGGTGGTCTGTTTCCTTTTTCTGCTCTTCTGGGTTGCTGCAGTGCATTTGTGCTCATTTGAATAATGTTCTTACACAGCTCCTCTTGTGGGAGGTTGGGTTGTTACTTTGGTAATGGAGTACTTGATAACACTGCCATACATCAGAAACGTCTCAGAAACCACTAACAGATTATTACAACCACATGGCATCTCCGTAGCACACAAACCAACTAAAGCCCTCCAAAACATCTTAAGCAAACCAAAAGACCCAGTAGCCCAAGAAGAAAAAACAGGAGTCATCTACAACATACAGTGTAAGGACTGTAACAACCACTATGTAGGAGAGACAAGCAGAAGACTGGCAGAGCGCATCCATGAACACCAGCTAGCAGTCAGAAGACATGATGAAAACGCCTTAATCTCACAACACATGGACAGACTTAACCATAAGTTCAACTGGGAAACTGTCAGCATCTTAGACCAAGCTAAATCCAAAAATGCAAGGGAATTCTTGGAAGTTTAGTATTCAGACAAGGCAGCCATCAACAGGCACACAGAGATAAACACATCTACACACTATTCAAAAGAGACAATAGAAAGGAAAACAAAAGACCAGAACATCTCACCAGCAATCATCACCCAGATAACAGAGATTAACACCAAGATTATCACCAGACATACAATCAAGCAGTAAACAATACCCTAATCAAGGAACTACCAGAGAGAAAAAATAAAACAAAACCAAACCCCCACCCCCACCAGCACTGGCAGGGCATGCAAGAGTATATAAATAGAGAGCAAACCTCATCCCATTCTAGCACTGAAGATGTTACTTAGCCAGGTAATGAAACGTTTGCAAGAAAACAACCAAGCTCAGAGAACCCCAAGGACCCGACAGTTCAATGCTGAGGTACCCGTATTTGCTTCTATTGGTATCTATCTGCCTGTCTGTCTGTCTGTCTATCTATCTATCAATAAATCATCTATTTATCCATCCATCCATCCATCCATCCATCCATCCATCCATCCATCCATCCAGGGTTTAAATTCTATGCTTTTTCCTCCGGCCTTTCCAATTTAATGGATATTTGGCGAGTTTCCTCAAGGATGCAGAAGGCAGCTAGGATTTGTTGCTGCAATGGTTGTCACTAATCTGGAAACTGCTAGTTCCTACAACATTGGATTCATTCCTAATGCCATCTCCCTCTCCTATTTCTCATTCCCTTTCCCTTCGTATTTTGAGGTGTCAGGTGTTTCCCCCCTTTCTGCCATGGGTGGCTGGGGACCATTGTGCTTCTAGAATTTCTTTTTCTTTGTCAACTAAAACTGATGAGATCTCCTCCCTTACAGACATCTCCACCCCTCTATCCTCTTGACCCAGGATAGTAAGAAGAATAGGATCTCCATCTCTTTGTGGGCTGAAGCTGTTAAGGATTCCCTTTCTGGCCTTTCTACCCCTCCTTCCTCTGATACTAGACTGCAGGAAGGAGGGCTTTGCCCATCTCTTCTTTCCTGTCTGGGATTCTCCCCGCTCTAGAATGCTGTCCCACATATTTAGTTGGGACAGTCTTGGTTTCTTTTTCATTAGTTGTACAATTGTCTCCCATTCCACAAACAAGACATGCTCTTCCTCAAAGTTAGAAATGCTGGCAGGTACCAAAGGGTGATTATGTGGCTGGTCAGTAGATTTGAGCTTATAGGTATATTGCTAATGGAACTGTTGGAGGAGACATGGGACAGATATTCCTTTCTGGATTGAGAATCCAAACATATATTTCATCTCAAATTCTTCCTCCCTCCACTGAAATTGGTGGAGGTGCTGTGACAGCTGGAACTCCAAAAACTGCTGCCAAAATGTAAATTTTAATGTGTCAGAGAAGTGATTAGCTATATGGAGCATAATCAGATCAACTGAATCTAATTTATTGAATTTAAATTAAATCCAATTTAGTTTTGTCCTGGACCAATCCAGTTTCTTGTCCCAGCCCTGTCTAGTTTCTGAAATGCCACTCAAACACCAAACACATCTTTTAGATGAAAAATAAAAAAGATGTGCACCCCCTCCCACAACTTTAATTATAGCTTGAATTCAAAGATTTGATTGATTGATTGATTGATTGATTGTTTAATTATGTGTCATCAAGTCATTTTCAACTGCTTGCGATCACATCTATGGATTTTCTCCATGATGATCTATTCCTAACCTGTTCTTTCAGGACTCCCAATGGTGCACTCATCACCACTACAACTGAGTCCATCCACCTTGCTGCTGGTCATCCTCTTCTTCTCTTTCTTTCCACCTTCCCTAGCATTACAGCCTTTTCCAGAGAGCTGGGTCTTTGTATCATGTGTCTGAAGTAGATCCATGTGGTTTTCTTAGTAAAAGTACAGCAGCAGTTTACCCTTGCCTTCTCCCACGCAACATGAATTGATGCCTTTGCCATTGTCACTAAAGTGCTCTGGCATCTTCCTATACTGTCGCTGCCCAACATAGGTGCCTGCTTGCTTTAGCTGGGGTGACCTTCACATCTTGGGTGACCTTGCTGGGAATATATACTTTTGGCATACACTTCCAATGTTCTTCACTTATCCTTCCCAGGAACACCCCCGCCTGCCATGATGAGGCAGCACAGCAGGACTTGGGGGGAGGGGGTCAAAGATTTAGCATATAAATATTATATTATTTATATATAATAGCATATATATATTATATTATTTATATAAATATCTAGATGGGCAAAACATCACCTTCATTTCTATATATCAGGATCAGGACCTGATAATTTTTTAGAAAATTCTAATATCTTTTAATTTCAGATTGGCTTTGATGGCCAGAATTACGTTTCTGAGGGTTTTGGTTGCTTGGTCGGTTGAGGAATTTTCTGTCTCATTTTCACCTGTTGTTTCTGGAAGTAAGATATTATTGAGGGCTTGAGAATTAGGAGAGGGTCCAAACAAAAAACAAAACAAATTGTACCTAAACTCCATGTGGAAAGGGCCCAAGGACTAATTTGTTGGTTTGCTCCAACATTTGAACATGGAGATTGTATCCCTGGGCTTGGATCCAAGATTTTTTAGGGAAACTGTGGAGATTCATCAAAGCCTCTGACCATTTCCCAGTGCTACTCTTCCAGGGATGTTATGATTTTGTTTACCCAGAATAAATTTAACCACTCAAAGGTGACATAAGGCTCTGGAAACCAGGGAAAAGTTAAAGGCCCAGTCAGGGACAGAACAGTCCTTCAGATAAGTAGATAAGTCATTGTTTGGGTAGGAACTATGGATGAAAGACAAGGTCAGCCTAATTGTTTGATGGGCAGAATATCCTCTGATAACAGTCAAGGCCTCTGCCCTCAGAGGCATTTCTGTAACTTTCCATATTAACTTCCTGGAATGACTCTGGAATTCCCAGAGAGGACTGTCTGGTATTTATACTGAAGTACTGCTGCCATGTTGTTTGCTGCTAGGAAAGCCTACCAGCAATCTTCTGAGAAGATCCTCTCCTGACCAGAGTAGCTGGATAAAGTCTTGGTGAGCCCAATCCCAAGGGCCAAAATTATCTCCCCTGACACCTGTCTAGTGTCACTACCACCAAGCCTACTGGGGAGTGTGGGAGATAATACCATTGAATTGAGTGCTGGGTTTGAAGAGATAGAGAAGTGCCAGGCTCCTCAGAAGAGCACCTTGAGAATAGTGGACTATTCAGGAAGAGCTTTTCTCCAACAACTGTAACCAAATCTGAGTAGCATCAGTTGTGCTGAGACAGACAAAGGAATCCTTGTCTGGGAACATTCAAACACTGGAACAATATCACTGGCTATGAACCTAATTCTTGCCTTTACTGACAGCATGTTTCGACTTTGATCATCTCTTGACAGTGCTATACTGCTCAATACTCTGAACCATCCCATGGGTTCTGGAACTCTTTGCTCTGAGTCAACTTTGACCATACTTGCATGGACTAATTTGCAGTGCCCTAGATTGTTTGATTATTAAGACTGTACAGTGCTCTGGATGTGAAGGCAAAAGTAGGTTTCAGACCACAGTGGAGTCTGCATGAGCGCTTGGCTGCAGCTCCTTAAACCACGTGCATTGTTTTCCAGGATCATGCTGCAACTATGGAGGGCAGCCATGCAATTTCAGGAAAAGACACTACTGCTTTAAGGAGTTGCAGGCAGGTGCTACGTGAGTGCCTCACATGCTTTGAGGCACCTATTTATTATTAGATTTCTATCCCACTTTGTACAACTCAAGGCAGGCATTCATGATGCTCTCACCCACCTTTTTCCCCATAAGAAAAACCCTGTGAGGTGCATTCAGCTGAGAATGACTGGCCCAAAGTCACTTGATGGCCTCCATGCCTAAGAGAGGATTAGACTCACAGACTCCTCGTTTCTAGTCCAGCATCTTAACCACTAGACCAACCTGGCTTTTTGCCTTGAATCCAAAGCGCTGCACGGTCCTCTTGATTGATCTCTTGCCTTGCTGGGTGAAAGCTTGGACAGAATGTGTAGGAGGACTACCGATGGGAATTTTGCCAAGAACTCCTTTCAGCAGAACTGCTCCAGGCCCTGAAATTAATCTGGAGTATTTCACTTGAGGCAAATGATTTTGCCAACTAGGCAGAATAACTGTGTAAGGTTGAAGTGCACCTCCCATGTGGAAGAAGAGGGGAAATTTGATGTGTGGCTGTACCAGAAGCGTGATCAGCATGAATTCAAGAAATGCACCTCCATGCTGGGGAGAGCTACTCCTCTGATCCTGCCTTTGATATTGAAATCCTCTTTGTAAAAATAGAGCAATGTTTGGGAAATAGGGAATGGAACAGCAGCAGCACTATTATGTTTAAACGAGATGGTGGTGTAGAAAAGGAAGAAGAATGGCCGGATTCAGATTGCTGAGCTGGCCAAGTTCATTGTAATTTACCCCTGTTTGATCATTTCTCCTGCATACCAGAGTTGCTCCAGTGCTTTATAGGTTATCATATGTGGTTATTCTATATTTGGTTACATTATCTTTTTAAAAAGTGGTATGTAGAGGTCAGGTGGCTCACTTACAACCCCGGGAGAATATGTTTTCCTTTAAAAGTGCAAATAAAGTGGTAAATAAACTGTGATCGCTATGGGTCCTCCTTCTCCCAAATGCAATAGATCAAAGGTGACTTTCTACTGCAGGGGAAACAGTTGTTTCCAAAACTGATAAACACCGGCCTTTTCTGGGTTGTAGGTGCAGGTTCTCATGGGAAGCAGGAGAGAGGCATCAACAGCAGGGAGGAAGCCCAAGGGAAAGTAAGATGGTGGAGAACAGAGAAAGAAGAGGATAGAACAGTATAGAGGTTCACCAGCTTAACATTAACCACAGGTAACCCACTCTGATACAGTGAGCGTGTCTCCATGACAAGTCAAGTTAAACATCTCAGTTAATAAGTATGTGTTACTGCTTTACAGCCTGTCTCTTGAACCAAATGTTACAGCTTAGTGTCTTGTCCAAACCCCACATGGCCACCATTTTGATTTTCCTAAAACCAGAACTTATAACAGACCTTCAGTTTGTTTGTTTGTTTGTTTAAAACATTTATGTAGCTTCCCATCTTAAAACAAGTCTGGGCAGCTTACAACCAATAAAGCAGTATAAAAATAGCATAAAACAATTTGTGTGTGCCTTTGAGTCAGTTTTTGACTCCTGGCGACTGCCTGGGCTAGTCCCTGCAGTTTTCTTGGCAAGTTTTTTGGGAAGTGGTTTGTCCTTGCCTGCTTCCTGGGGCTGAGAGAGAGTGACTGGCCCAAGGTCCCCCAGCTGCCTTCGTGCCTCAAGTTTCTAGCCTGGTGCCTTAATTACTACACCAGCCTGGCGCTCTTATAAAACAGTATAAAACCCAACAGCAATAAAATAAAAAACCTGGCACCTCAGCCACACTTCTGTAATGCACCCACGTTTTCATTCCATCCTGGCTCCGCCCTATCCCAATGCCTGGGGGAAGAGCCAGGTTTTAAATACTCTCTGGAAGGATAGAAGGAAAGGGCCTGTCGGATCTTAGCGGGGAGGGTGTTCCATAGGGCAGAGGCTGCAGCAGAGAAGGCATGCTTCCAAGGCCCCACAAGGTGGCAAGGGACCTGGAGCGTGCCCACCCTGTCTGCTCTGGTGGAACGGACAGATGTCCTCAGGGAGAGGCAGGCCTGCAGATAACCTGGTCCCATGCCATGTTACAGCTTTAAAGGTAATAACCAGGACCTTGAATTGCACCCAAAAGAAAATTGGAGCCAGGGCAGCTCACCCAGAAGGGGTGTAATATAGGTAAACCGAGGGACGTCCAACACTGCGCGTGCTGCTGCATTCTGGACCAGTTGTAGCTTCCAGGTGGTCTTCAAGAGCAGCCCCATGTAGAGCGCATAGCAGTAATCCAAGCTGCAGATTCAGTTAGTGGCACGGTTCACACATCATACTAAGTCATGGTTTATATTAATAAAGGTTTGTGGAATAAAACGCTATTACTAAGTCTGCACAGTGAGAAGAAGGCATAAACTATTGCTTGTGAACTATGATAATGTACTTATTTATTTACAGGACTTATAAACACCGCTGGGATAGGGGAATACTATGCTTGATAATGAGGGATTTGTACAATACACTAAGCCAAAATCAAATAAATCACAATGTATGCTCACACATACTGTCCTTAGCCATCATATATCTGTTTTGCGGCTTGCTGTGTTATATAATTCCAAACATTGTTTCCAGCTAAGTGTGATGTGTGACCCAACCCAGCGCTTTAGTAATAATTAGGCCTTGGGGTCAAAAATGCTGCAGCTGGTACTTCTGTTTAATCTTCAAAATATTAGGCAGAGAGAAACTTCCAGAGAAACACACACTTCGCAAAAGGAGATTCAGGTTACATGTGAAGAATATGTGAAGCTGGATTATTTTTAAACCTAGCATTGTGTTTGAACACAGCTATTGGGTAAATTTATAGTTATGTCAGAACATTGTAATTATAGTTGCTACTTTATTTGTTTGAGTTGCAGCTTTATATACTTTACATTTTTTATCTTGTCCAGACCTGAAAATGGGGGTCTCTATCAAATATGGTAACAACAGTCAAGATGGTGGCTGTGGCAGTGTCCACAAAAAACAAGTGTTTTTTTTTTCCTGTGATCCCCTTAAAAAACAGAGAGAGCTTCAGTTACTTTGAAGTTAACTCTTCTGGATGGGAGGTGGGAGTGGCAGCAAAATAAGGTTGCTCCCCATCTTTTCTTTTTCCTTTATTTATTTTCACCAACATGCCTGCCCGTAAAATGGATGGAGGCCAATTCTCTACTACCATCCAGTAGTCATCTGGATTTTTGCAGTCCCAGCCTGGTAGCCTTAACTTTTCTCCATCCTGTCTGTGGTGGCCTGATCTGAATCACACTACCCCAGATTATGTTTTATACTTTTAATGTATCTGTTAAAAAAGCAAAAAGCATGGTCAGCCCTCCACTGTAAAGGTGCCTGCTGGTATCTTGACCAAGATGATTATTCTAAGCAAATCAGGACTGTAGCTGGTTTTCTGGATAAGTAATTTAACAGTGGTTTGCATCAGACATGATTGAGACTATTGTGTGAACTGTCTTAGGGACCACCACCAGAGACCCAGTCTTTGAGCCACTCACCGGCCTGATTCACACAACATATTGAGTCAGTGGTTCTCAAACTTTATGTCCCCATGATAACATTGATGCTGGCAAGAAATAAATATACCGCGTTTAATAATTACATTTTGAGCTATATATCATAGGGGCAAAATGAGGAGCAAAGCTCAGAGCAATAGCACATCTGCTTTCCCCGAACAAGCCTTCATGGCTGCCCCTGCTCATTGCAATCATGCTTGTCACCGGAAGAACCTTCTGAAAGATGGGAATCGTCTCCTTTCTCATAAAATAATTGGACAGAAAATGCTTGTGCATTTTGTCAAACACCCTGGATTCTGTAATTGGGAGAATTATTTTTCAGTTCAAAAACTGGGCATCTGGGCTGATTAGTGCACACAGAAGGTAGCAGGCTGGGTCAGGACCAAAAACCTTTAGCACCGTGGTTCATTCAAGAGGAATGGCATCAGCAGTCTGACATTTCAGAGAATCCTAAATAGATATGCATCTTGTGAAATTGTACAGACGTGCCTGGAAACATTTACTAGATACCTTCACAAAGACCTTCATTTTTTAAAACTTCTGATAAGTAACTGAACAAAAATACGCATTCTTTAAAAAGTGTATACTTTATTTTCTTGTTAGCTGATTCAAGCAGCTAAAATCAGTAATAAAATAATTATTTCATGATGAGGCATGAGTGGAAACCAGAAAGCTTGCATGCTATTTTACAAACTTTCATCTGGTCTAATTAAAGCTCTGGTGTCATCTGGATTTCCCCCCCATGGTCAATACAGCTGCTTTTGCTTTTGCTTTAATTTGGAAAAGACAATTTAAGACAAAATGGAACGAAATAAGACAAAACAAAACAAAACAAAACTGCAGAAACCAGAAGACAATTTATTTTTAACAAAAATCCAGTAAAAAGTAGAGATGGACAAAACAGCATGAAAGTAATTTTATGTCCAAAGTATGCAGTTGAATAGGATCTTGAATATGTATGTTTGAATTGGCTTTCCATTTTGGGGGGGATGAAAAATAAATACACACATCTTCTGATGAATAATCCCTTCCACAGCTAAAGTATAATGCAAATTATTAAGAGGAAAATATTCATAAATATGTATTTTCTCTTCTAGAAGTGAAAAGTTTCCATTGAATCCAGTGGAATGGGTTGCAAATGAGAAACAGTTAAAAAAGGAAAGAGAATCTGACATCAAAAGGAGGACACCCCCCACCCCCAGCTCAAGAGGACCAGTACTTTTTAGCTTCATTCTTGGAGGTCACCGAAGGTCTTCCAAGCTCTGAACTCTTCTAGATTGCCTATAGTTTGGCAGATATAAAATGTGGAACACTTTTTTTGTTCCAGGTTTCAACTAAGAAAACCTGTAGAGACCCCAGAATACAGGGTGCATAGGGCAGGGCTGTTATGCATCACACACACCCTCCTTCAGAAACAAGGACACATGGGCCACTGTTGCCTCCTTCACATGGCCTGTGAACCTATTCCTTTTTGGTCTCACCAGCTCCCAGTGTGGGATCCATATATCTCACCAGCCTGCTTGTCTTTGGTTTTTCCAACACCTTCCCTTCCCTCTTTGCTGTCAAGCCCTTTGTGCCTGGCAAACTCAGAAAACAAATTAATTGATGCATAAGGCCACTTGGATTTCTGGAAAGATCTTTATTGCTAGTAGGATAATGTAACAGTATCTTGGTAGCCTCCCTAAGGAATTCTTCAGATCAACTTATACCTATTGCGATTAAGGCAGAGTTACACTGAATCTCTTTCTCATGCTTCCTCTTCCCCTGGACTAAGGAATGTTATCTGTAACAGTCCTTCTCCCTCCTCCATGTTCTCAAGGTCTGCTGGATGTTTCGTCACACCAGCCTCCCTTCATCCATTGCTGCCTGTGACCATATGGCAAAAGAGGGGAGGGGGTGAGCCTTCAAGTGACACATGGACCCTTCCCAACATCACAATGGCTGTGCAAAGAGCTATCCTGCTGCTTTCCATCTTCCATTGCTTCCCACATCACCATTAGCATGATATGCATGGGGCATCAACAAGGAAACCCCTCAGTCTTGGCTTTTTCCTGTTGTTACCCTCCCATAAAACAAGTTATTTTTGCCTGGAATAACCACATTTCCAGAGCAAAACAATACGATGCTGTTCTGTATCTGGACCCAAAACACACATTTTGGTTCTGACACAAACATCCCAAACCAATGGATCTATCTAATGTTGTTCACACACTGTTTACTTTGGGCTTAGATTAATGTAACATATTCTGTGGATCAGTGCTTGTACTTGGTCCAGAAACTGCCCTGATCATGATGGCCAGGTTGCTGAGAGGGTTCTTGGCCATGGACATGTTACTCCTCTGCTGAAGTAGTTGCACTGGCTGCCTATTAGATACCAAGCCAGGTCTTGCTTAAAACCTGATTGATGCATAAGGCCCTAAACAGTGGAGAGCAGAATACCTGATGGATCAGCTTCAACATTACAGACCTGAGTGATCATTGGAGGAGGTCCAGTTGCTCGTGCCTAGAACCAAGAGGCCATGGGTGGTCTTTCACTATGGTGGAATGTTCTCTTCCCTGAAATCTGTGAGGCACCTATTGTTACAACTTTTAGGTGGATGTTGAAAACCTATTTCTTCATACAGGTCTTCTCTGAATGACCGTTAGATGGATGGGTTTTCCCCCTCTCCTGTTCATTTTACTACATACAATTTTTATACTATGTTTTGTATGTGTGTGTATATGCTGTAAATAGCTTTGATGTGTTTTTGTACAGGAAGTGGTGTAAATATATTAAATGACCATCATTATCTTTTCAATGTCTGCCCAATTGCCATCTGTAAACTTTTCTCGCAGAAGTCCATGGGGTGACAACAGTATAGGTAGGGCAAATCAGAGCAAAATGGGTCTCTATGATTCCTTGTCCAGAGCAATTATGCTGGACAAATGCAGTCCCATAAACAGAGAACTGTCCCCTTTAAAATAAACTTGAATTCTCTCCAGGCAAATCTAATGTGCAGTGCGCAAAAATGATACAGTAATGTGTCATGACCTGAGTGCAATTACAAATAAGCAAATTATTAGCAGCCTGAACCCACTGATAAATATTCAGCTACCACAAGCTGTATACCTGCATTTTCCCTCTGAGTTGGCAGAGTTAACATTCAGCCCAGAGCTTTGTCTGAGCATAAGAAATTCAATTGGATTCAAACATTATACTTGAAGAAGCCATTCTTAGGCATAAACTCTAGTGTGCAAAATATGGTGGCTGAATTTACAATTTACAATTGAATCTACTAAGCCAGTAGACTGGGTTAGCGTGTTGTGTCAATCCAGCCACTGTCAATGTTTATTTATTTATTAACTTTGTACACCACTCAATTCCCAGCATCTCTATGTTGCCACTATACCAGTATATACCTCATAATAAGATTTAGGCTCAAAAGTGTATGTTAACACACCAAGGAGAGTGTTTCATCCCAGATAGGACTAAACCTTGTCCAGGAGAACACTTTCTTTGCATACATAACTCTATCAAGCATCACATCCTCATAGCTATAATAGCCAAAGGTAATTTTAAAAAATGAGGAACTAGAGATGTTCTCTTATCATAAGATTTCAGCATCAGAGAATGCTCATTATGATGGCATAGCACTCAGCTGTGTCCATCCCAGTGCTTTCAGCACTGGACTCTATCAGTTGTCTGTGCCATGGCAACCACAGCTAAAATATGTGTTGCAGAAAACAAGGAACTGAGTTTGTGTAGTCCCTAATAAGTTTGGGGCCATACAATCTGATCCTGAGACCACAGGATATTCCATGCGATTCAGGGCCACCTAGTCATCTTGAATATTTGGGTGATGAGTTTAATAATAAGGCTCATAACTTATTGTGAAGTGCAAAGCCATTGTTTCTTAGTTGTGCCCACTTTCTGGCTGTATGTGGTCATGTACATTTGAGGATTTGTGCCAAAACAAAGTTTTCAGCTGGACTCGTGTAGTGACCTCTTTTAGAGACTATAGGGGGACTTCTTCCAGCCCTCATAACGCAAAGTTTCAGACAGTCCCCAACTTCTTATTTATGACTGCCACTGGGAATCATTATTCATTAATAAGCATTGTGCAAGAGCAACAGTTTCAGTTGGACAGACTTCTTGTTATGGGAAATCCTGTTTATTTGGGGGGTTAGAAAGTTTAGCTCTTTGCTTGGGTTGAATTGAATTGTCTTTTGAACTCTCGAATTAATAGCAGCTGGGAACCCAAAGAACATGCACACTGCATGTAGATGTAAGCCTATGATGGAAGTATCAGGGTCTGCCTGATCCTTCCTGAGCCAGGAATAAGATCACAATGTGATCTGCTCATGCACAGAGTGACCAGAGCAGTAGATTGTGCACAAAGAGTCCTGGCTGATGAAAGCTGCCCTTTGCTCTCTGTGCTGTACTTTGCCAAGCAACAGATCCATGGCCATGAGAGAGGGGAACCAACTTGGCTTGAGAGATGATCATGGACTTCTGAGCTGCCATGCAACACTGGACTTTGAGCAGCATTTCTTTCACAGAGCGTTAGAGCAAATTTGTGTTTATTATGCTCTGCACGGCTCTTCTTTTGACTGAAAAGCAGAGCAAGCAAAGCCATTTCTTAGGCACCCCCAAAACCATTCAGAAAGGGTTAGTACCTGTCAGTTGAACTAAGAGGATATTAGATACTAGATATTTATTTGTTGGGAGGGGGGAGTGTTCATGGCTTGTTGTGGATATAGTTGGGACATATTTGCTCGAAACAGGAGATTTGCTCTGAAATTTCCATACGCTTCCCAGTGAGTTGGCATCTTGTTTATTTTTGGGTGACCGCAGGTGGGGAGTGCACCTAGGATGGAGTGTTTAGCCATCTTGCAAGTTGCCCATGTGACTGGTCACCAGTATGGTAGTGGTGGTGGTGGTGGTGGTGTTTTGTTAGGAACCTTGAGGGTGCTCTTCTGCACCCCTTCTCTGAGCCTGTGATCTGTCGCTCTGGTTAAAAGGGAAAACAAACAGAATTCATGCCAATTTCACTCAAGCTCCCATATATTGAACATGGTGAAATCTTAAGGGAATGATGGTGTTGTCAGGAAGTGGTTATCAGCGCTTGGAAGTTGCCCATCGTCAGCCTCACTAGGCAGATCAGACCAGGAAATCAACTCCAGGGGAAGGCTAAAACTCTTTTTATTGAGACTGGATACAATAACTGAATCTTGCAAGTCCGATTGTGCTGTCCCT
Source organism: Liasis olivaceus (assembly GCA_030867105.1). Taxonomy (NCBI): domain Eukaryota; kingdom Metazoa; phylum Chordata; class Lepidosauria; order Squamata; family Pythonidae; genus Liasis; species Liasis olivaceus. The sequence continues at coordinate 137,193,107 of CM061348.1, forward strand.
CCTCCTCCTTCTTATTGTCCAGTGAATCAGGGAGGAATCTGTGTGAGCTGCTTCTGAATGTTATCTATGTTCTAGGCTTTAACAATGCTTAAGCCTGTTTTGCCTAGGAAACAGCTTTTGCATATCTCTATCAAGGTCATCTTCCTCACTCTCTGCATCCATGGAGTAGGCAAAGTGGTGCAAGGGTAGGCAAAATGATGCCCCTCCCTCAAATAAAAGCAGTAGAGAGTATGGTTGCTTGAAATCTGTTGTTGGCAGAAGCAGCAGAAAACTCATCTGGGACAGAAGCAGCAAAATACAGCTGGCAGAACCTGGTTCTGTTTCATGGTTTAGATCAACCTTCTTTTCTACACTAGACTGGTTTTAGTCCTGTTTTTTTTCATACAACCATAGAAGCTAAGGGTAGGGCAGGATTTTGGAGATCATGTGGTCCAACCCCTTGCCCAGTGCAGGAATTCACTACTACAGCATCCAGAACAGCCATCCATCCAGGCTTTGTTTAAACAACTCCAGCTGTAGGCAGTTTCATTGCTGAACAGCTCTTACCATTAGGGAATTCTTCCTGATGTCCTACTGAAACTAACTTCCTGGTGACTTAAACCCACTGTTTCTTGCTATATCTTCTGGAACTCTGAACAATTCTGGCCCATTTTCTACATGATAGCTGTTCAGACAACGATCATGTCTCATTCAGTCTTCTCCAGGTTTAACCTATCCAATGTTCCTCGTAAGTTTTTCCTTCTAGTGGCTTATCGTCTTGCTGGCCTTCCCCTGGCAAGCTCTTTTGTTAGTGTGTTTCCTAAAATGTGTGCCCAGAATACAACAAGATGCAGTCTGACTAGCGCAGAATAGAAAGAAAGTGTACCTATCATGATCCAACTGCCTAGAGTTGGTTGGGGTCAGGCAGCATCCAAATTGAATAAGTAAATAAACAAATAATACTTCTATTGATGCAGCCTTGAATTGCATTCTTTCTTTCTTTCTGTCTGTCTTTCCTTTTTTTTTTTTTGCAGTTGCATCATGCTGTTGGATCATGTTTGGCTTTTGATCCACCACAAGACCCAGATCCTTTTTACACGTACTGGTGTCCAGCATAGTCCTCCCCACAATGTCCTGTGCTCGTATTTTTAATTATTGTTACTCAGATGTAGGACTTTGCATTTTTCCCTGTTGAAATTCATCTTGCAGGTTTCTACCTACTATTCCAGCTTTTCAAGATTCTTGCTATTACTCTCTAAGATGTTTACTACCCTTACCATCTTTGTATCATCTGCAGATTTATCAATCCTGTTTCTGAACCCCTCTAATCATATTTTCTTTCAAAAAAGTATTGAACCATGTTTTAAAAATACACACAGACTCTTTTAAAATAGCACTACGTATGTATATATAAGGAGCATACTAAACATAACCAATGTGAAGTGGGAAGATTCTAGCCACTGATGACATTATCAAGCAATTCTCAATGAGATTATGTAAATTGTACGGTAAGACCTGTGTGAGGAGAGAAGGGAAAACACCAGGTTGCCTCTGCAATGGTCTGAGGATGAGAAAAAGGCTGCAAAAGAAGGTCCTTTGTACAGTGGTGGATATGAGAATGAGATACAGATAGATTTGTATATTATTCAGGCAATCAGAGAACAAGTATTAACTGCAACATCCTGTCAAATGTATAACTAAGAGATCAAATTAATGTTTCCCACAGCTTCATAACATTCTCATTTTTTTTTAAAGAAAAGCTGCCGCAACTGGTAAAAACTAGAAACGCCACCAGGGCCAATCCACAGCATGAGAGCAGTGATGGTGAAGAGCCATTTCTCTCAGGTCTCAAACTCAAAAGGGATCTCAAATTTAAACACTCCCTTAAAAAAAAAAAAAAATTAAATATTAAAATCCTTCCTTCCTTCCTTCCTTCCTTCCTTCCTTCCTTCCTTCCTTCCTTCCTTCCTTCCTAAATGAGAAGTGATCTGGATCTTTCTGGCTCTCTGAGCAGGCCTAAGCACCACATACATATAGCACAAGCTGTCAGTGACAACATCACTTTAGTGTGTAGGCCAACTTCCACCCCAACCAGAGTTTTCATTGTGATGAAAATTCATGGTGGAGTGACAGAGAAGCTGAGAGTTTAGATTCAGGAATTTTGCTAAATGTACAGATAGCGGGAAAACTGGCTTAGAGTCAAAGTTTGGTGCAGCAGGAGGTGGGAGATGGAGAAGCTTGTGAGCATCGGGAAGGAGGAAAGGGAACAAAAGTAAAGTTGTGGTTGAATCCTAACAGTGGATTCTTGTGGAAAGAGAGTGTCTGCTTTTTGAGTCCAGTTTTCATTCAGGAAGCCCATTTTAAGGTGGTCCACACATTTCTCAGAATACGCTGAACTGTTATTGTATTTTTATTTGAAACTTGTTTTGTTGCTAATGTCATTCCAAAAATAAAATAACATAGATACATTAACAGAAACGCAATAAATCTCACAGACAATACAAAAGGCAAAATATATTCAGAGTCCTTTGGATGTGGATATGGACAGTTCTTCTTGGTCTCTCTCTTTTTCTGCCCATCCAGTGAAGGATTTTCCCAGTAAACTTTGCCCAGTCCATCTGGAGCCTTGGATGGAGAAGAACACCATGAAGATGAGAAGAGCAACAATGAGAACTTTTAAATGCACCACGAGATTTGCCTTTAGGGGCAAGTAGTTACATTTGAAAAGATGTGTGTGATTGAAGCTCTTGTCTGGACCTCCTCTGCTCCAACCCTACCCTGAAATGCTGAGTGCATCAAAGGCAACCCTATGTATACCATGTATGCAGACTCCTGTACATTCCAGAGGCATATTTTTCCTGACCCTTCTCCCGACAGAACAGGGGGAAAGAGAGATGAACGAAGCTACTGGGAGTGGGGTGGGGAGAGCTTAGGGGAAGAACTTGGAGGGTCTATCAAGTAGCAACCTCAGAAAGGAAGACAAATACAGTGTCCTGAAGGTCAGACGACTGTTGGCAATCCTGCCCAGCCCTATGTTATACAATATACAATGGTAAGAAAACAGGCTGGTTTACACCGTACTGTAGCTTGTACGCTGTTGCTCTTTTGAAAAGAGTCCATATGGTAATACCACCCCCTCAACTTGGCTCAGAGCTCTTTGACGTTCATGGGTGTCCAGTGGAAAGAAAGTAACCCCATTTCCTATTCTCTGTGCTTTTCAGCTTTTCCTCTGCTTACCACCCCATGTTTAGCTACAACCACAAGCATCAACAACCATGTCAGGAATGTCTGTCTTGATGAGGTTGCTATTGGGGTCAAAGTACAGCAGAGAAAGGGCCCGTCGCTGTGTGGGGACGCAGCAAGAATGGCCTGAGATTGGGATGTTGTTGGCTTTGACCAAATTGAAGACAGTAGTGTGGAAGGAAGCTGCCACACCAGGTACACCAGCCAGGTGCATGGGGCATTCACCCATGCAATAATTTATCTGATAACCCTCTGGCTGGAAGATCCAGTCATTCCAACCGATGTCCCGAAAATTTACATAGTAGTCTTTTCGACAGCACAAATCTGAGTTCTGGTCACAGCTCAGGCTGCGTTTGGTGACCCGATGGCCAGATTCTTTTATCTTTGCCTTCACCACCAAGAACGGTTGATGAGAGTTGCTACTGGTAGTCATCAACGATGCAATGTTAGAATGGCAGCCTTCACACTGCAACTCCAAGCGTAAGGTTTTGTCTTCATGCTCGAAGAAGCTCTGCAAAGCTGGCATCAGGGAGAAGGTATGCCAACCACTCCCTTGACTGCCCAGCTGCTGCTGTCCCAGGATCACTGGTGGCTGTCCCGCCACGTAGATCTGAATTGTGATGTTTTGGTGCGCCTTGAGGTGCAGCCACAACTGAGCCTTCAGGATGTGCATGGCTTGGCCTTTTGTATGAGTGAGCTGGAACTGAAGGAGGCCAGAAGGCTCTGAAGAGGAGAAAAGAGTCAAGGCAAAAATCAGTGTCAGCCTCTAAGCTGCCAGCCCCATACTAGAGCCCTTAGAAGTTCTTCTTCTAACAAGGTGAATGAGGGTTTTTTGGTCCTTACTTATTTGCTACATTTGCATTTAGCCTCATATATGTTAATTTTCTTCGAAAACCATGCCAGCCAAGAATCCAACAAGTTGGAAAGGCACCAGGGTGGGATGACCAATGCAGCTTGTTAGACTGAAACCGTGGATTTGTCTAAGGGGCACCCAGTGAGTTTCTTAGCTCAACTCCTTCTCTAGTCTGAATTTTAAATTGAGCTACTCAGTGCAAGCAACCTAATAGTACTATAGTAGTAATTATTGTAATTACAACAGCATTATTTCAGTGTTTAAGAAATCAAGTCATGAGTAAAGTGGATGCAAAAATAAAGTAATTTCACTCATACTCTGAGCAGCGTTCAATAATTTTTCTTTTTTTTTTTGCCTACTTAGAGATATATCTTTAGTGTGGTTGGTCTGTACATCACAAAATATGGGTCTTAAATCATGAACAACCTTACAATAATGTGCTCAGAAGCTTAATAATTAAGTTTGGCCAGTATGTGATGACCATGTACATGTTGGGCCTGTTCGCCACACGATGTTCCATATGGATTTCCATCAGGCATAAGTACAAAAGTCATAGCAGAAACAAGTAACTGCACATACATGAATTAAGCCCAAGCACCTTTCAGCAGAGCAACCCTTAGATGAATCAGTCCTTGCCTGCTATGGATACAAAGGGTTCAGTCCACCAAGAAACCTGACCACTGTGATGAGTAGGGAATTGCCCAAGAACCTTGAGTCCTGGGATTTGCTGGGCCAAACCAAAAAGATGAAATCGAGAGATGGACAGATTTATGAATTAATGAAACAGTAATCCAGTACAATGTCTATGCAACAGTGTAGAATATTCCTGCAGCTACCTGCCTTCTATATAGCTGAAGAGTGAATGACAGGCAAGCTTCTTCTAAATCTGCCTGTTGGCTATCAAAGACATATGTTTATATAAATTAAAGAAAGCAACCTTTTGGCTTTATCCTTTTTACCAGCTGCACCCCATTATCCCATCTCAGATTGCATTTTAAGCAGAGAAGACAGAAGAAATAGAGCAACAGTTGCAGGAAAGCAGGCATTTTTTAAAAAGATAATAAGTCAATATGATAGAGTCCTCAATGACTGCGGGGGGACAGAATTTATTCTTTTGTCCACCTGGTGTTCCTGATCATATGGTTTTTAGCTGCTTCTCTTTTTTCAGTATGGCAAAACCTGCAATGATAGTATAGTATTCCCCAACCTGATGGCCACACTGAAAAAGGTAAATAGGGACTGTAGTCTTTCAACATGATAGGGTTCCATGAGGAACAGCGCAGAAGAAGTTAACTTGAATGCAGCCAGTTTTCTATCAAGAGCTTTATCTCTTGATCAGGGGTTCTGGGATTTTATTTCTTTTTTTTTAACTAACAAGTTCCAAGGCCTCAAGAAGTTTGAAAATCCCTGGTCTAGCACGTTTGAAAGATTCAGCAGTTTGGATAATGTTAAGATAATGCCAAGGGTACGTATTGCAGACAATGGAAGTACGCAGCTCTTTGGGAGGGAGATGATCTCTCTGCAGATTTGAGATGCCATAGGAAGCTAGATCTGATGAGAAATTTGTAATTTGTTTCCATTCACCAGTAGACCCAAAACATGCATTACCTTTCTCCGCTTGCTACTGATATATTTCAGCACATAGGCTCTAACCTAAACCATGGGTTAGATTTCAGGAGTAATTTGTAGCCTCTGCTCTCCAAGAATACTTTTATATGTAGCGATTATGGAGCAGAGGAATGTAAACATAAATGATCTCTAGTCTAGCATATTCAGTCCTTGGGTTACATACTTGGAAGAGCTATGGGGACTCACCTGTCTCTGCAAAACTAATGATCTCGTACCCCTGCTCATCAGACTCTGTTTTTTCCCAGCTGGAGACGTGCCCCAGCCCATCTGTCCAGGCTTTGCCCATATGTAGTCGCCGCAGGGCATTGGCCACCGCCACACGTGGCACAGGGTGGGTGATGTTGGGCCTCTCGCTCAGGTTCAGTTTCTGGAGTATCTGCTGCTTGGCTACTTCGACCAGGAAGGCTTTCTCAGCACTGGGCTCCAGTGGGGGCATCCTGCAGGAAGGACACCCTGGCTTTCCCTCAACCCAAGCCAAAGAAGTCCATAGTAAGGCCAGTGTGGCTAGAGGAGTCCAGTTTCCTTGGAGGCTGTAGGTAGAAGCCATGAAGCATCCAAGGCTATGAGTAGCAAGATGCAAGGAAGAATTATGTTGCTAGGTAGTCTAGTGACAGTGCCTGGAACTCATGAATGGTGCCTCTGCTGCATCCAGGGTGCTTGTATCTTATCCTTACAAATGGCAGTCTGCCCAAAGTCCAGGAGACGACAATGAGCTCCAGCACCTTTGTTACCTTCTTGTAGCCAGGACCTGCTGCTGGTGCCAGGACAGGAGGATTCTCCCTTAAGAGATCTCAGTTCATCAACTGGCTATCCACAAGTGTCAGCCTCAGCATTTGTCATTCTGGCAGCCTTGATCCTGCCCTTTGTCCCTTTGTGATTGGCTGGCTGCCTTCTCGTGCCCAGAGGGAGGTTTTATCCAGCTGGGGAGGGAGCCAGAGTTTAGCAAAAGAGTGGGAACGGGTCCCTGGGTAGAGGAATGACTTGAGGCCCAAACAGTGAGGATGTGAAGGGAGGTATGAGTGCCCTTTGCCCCAGATGGAAGAGGGGTCCATGGCTACTGAAATGCCATAGTATTGTGAGCAGAGATGGGGGAAACCTGGTAGAGGAGGGATTCACAGGAAAAAAGGGTTGTGCATGAGCCTTTTAATTTAAAAAAATCTTGCTGCCATGTACTTCATGGTAAACAGTACCTTTGGGAGCAAATAAGAGGACTCTTTTTTAAAAAGAGTGACTAACATCAGGTGCAGTTAAGGAGCACCTTGTATATATAATGAATGTAGTTGTATTCGTACTTGATACGTTTTGATGTCTGTGGAATTCATGACAAGTGCACACCTAAAAAAATAGCACTTAAAGAAGATCACCACTGTTCCCGCAGTTTTCAGGAGCTACAAAGCCTTTATCAGCTGCTAATAAACTGGGTAGAATGTTGAAATTCCACCTCTGCATTTATATTACATGCATAATACCAAATGTGGCTTCAAAGCACCTGTTTTCATTGGGATCACACCACCTTCGCTCTCCATCTGCTGCAGTTCTAGCAACCATCAATCATCTCAGGACAGTCTATTTGTCTTTTTCAAAACATGCTCTTTAAATGTCATGCCTAGTGTAGCTTTTTACATCGGGTCTGAATTAGGCTCCTGGCTTGAAAATCCAGCTTGGAGCAATATTGCAAGAAGTAGAGGAAAAATTCTGCATTAATTCTAAAGTAGCTATGTATTGTCGAAGGCTTTCACGGCCGGCATACGAAGGCTGGTATGGATCTTCTGGGCTGTGTGGCCGTGTTCTGGAAGTTCTGTTTCCTAACGTTTCGCCAGCATCTGTGACCGGCATCTTCAGAGTACAGGAGCAGTTCTGTCTGTGCCCAGGATGGTGTGACCCTTTTGTGGGTATTTATAGGGATCTGAAGGGGGGGTTGGGGGGGCTGGGGGGGGTGGGGGGGTTAATGAGTGGCTGCTTGTTTTGGTATCAGAATATCTGTGTATCTTCCTGTGGGTTAGGAAGGGTTTTTTCTTCTATTGAGTTGTTAACAAGTGGCTGCTGAGGGTGATTAGCATGTTCATTGTGTGAGCTGTTTGCATGTCCTGGTGGTTGAGCTGAGTTCGTTGACCTTTTGCAGGCTGTATTTTTCAGGATTGGTAGCCAGGTTTTGTTGATTTTTAGACTCTCCTCTTTTTTATTGAAACTGTGCTGGTGTTTGTGAATCTCAATGGCTTCCCGGTATAGCCTGGTATAGTGGCTGTTGGTGTTGTCCAGTATCTCTGTGTTTTCAAATAGGATTTTGTGTCCAGTGTGCCTGAGAGCATGTTCAGCTACTGCAGATTTTTCTGGTTGCTGTAGTCTGCAGTGTCTTTCGTGTTCTTTTATCCTGGTATGGATGCTGCGTTTTGTGGTCCCGATGTATACTTGCCCGCAGCTGCATGGTATGTGGTATACTCCTGCGGTGGTGAGGGAGAAAGAAAACCCACCCACACAGACCGGTATCTACACAAAAACTCCAACCACCACCCATGTCAGAAAAGAGGCATTATCAAAACCCTCATGGATCGTGCCAATCGGATCTGCGAGACCCAATTCCTAAACTCTGAACTTAACCACCTTAATTGGGTCCTACAAGCGAATGGCTACTCCAAGAATGAAATAAAAAGAGCCATCAACCCAAGAAAACAACATGCGACTGAAGAAGAAAAACAGCCACCCACCAACAAAGTATTTCTGCCCTACATCAAAGGGGTCACAGACCGCATGGGAAAACTGATGGAAAAACACAATTTCCAAACAATCTTCAGACCCACCAGAAAAATACAACAAGTGCTAAAATCAGCAAAAGACAAAAGGGATCCCCTCACCACCGCAGGAGTATACCACATACCATGCAGCTGCGGGCAAGTATACATCGGGACCACAAAACGCAGCATCCATACCAGGATAAAAGAACACGAAAGACACTGCAGACTACAGCAACCAGAAAAATCTGCAGTAGCTGAACATGCTCTCAGGCACACTGGACACAAAATCCTATTTGAAAACACAGAGATACTGGACAACACCAACAGCCACTATACCAGGCTATACCGGGAAGCCATTGAGATTCACAAACACCAGCACAGTTTCAATAAAAAAGAGGAGAGTCTAAAAATCAACAAAACCTGGCTACCAATCCTGAGAAATACAGCCTGCAAAAGGTCAACGAACTCAGCTCAACCACCAGGACATGCAAACAGCTCACACAATGAACATGCTAATCACCCTCAGCAGCCACTTGTTAACAACTCAATAGAAGAAAAAACCCTTCCTAACCCACAGGAAGATACACAGATATTCTGATACCAAAACAAGCAGCCACTCATTAACCCACCCACCCCAGCCCCCCCAAAACCCCCAATCCCCCCCCCCTTCAGATCTCTATAAATACCCACAAAAGGGTCACACCATCCTGGGCACAGAGAGAACTGCTCCTGTCTGTGCTCCTGCACTCTGAAGATGCTGGTCACAGATGCTGGCGAAACGTTAGGAAACAGAACTTCCAGAACATGGCCACACAGCCCGGAAGATCCACACCAGCCTTCTAAAGTAGCTATCTTTGGGTGGAAATTTCGCTAAGCAGAGGGAGAAAAACAAACCGTTCAGTCCCAAAATGTTAGTAGATCGACTCTACCTCTTTCCAGAAGTGCTAGTAAACTTGAATTTTCTTTAGCCGATAAGTTCAGTGGTTTTGTTGGGTGGAAATGATAGAAGCTGTCATTCAAGATACCTGGAGAGTATCGAAGTGGAGAAGGCTGCTCTAGTTACCCTTATCCATTATATCAGGATGGGGAACCTGGACTTCCAATGCCATATCCCAGTTTTTGCTGCCCCCTAGAGATCTGATCCATATTACCAAAAGCTCACTATGTGTGTTTATGCCATTTTTAGTTGGGAAACACACCAAAGAGATAGCACAAGGCCTGCAACAGGCTTAGTTAAAACATGAAACAGTGAAACAGTCCCAAACTGCCCCAATAAACACAAGGAAAAAAGCAGAAAATCCCACACCCCATAGCATGACATTTGCATCATCACCCTGCCCACTGCTGTCCTTGCCCTTTATGTGAATATGTTTCCCCTGTTGCCAATGACAAGGTGGCCAACCTTTGCACCACACTTCATTAGCCAGCCAGAGAAATTGGCATTCACCTGTGAACTCTTACAGTTCCCCCATTTTTCAGAAGCTCAGAAGCCCTTATCAACTGCTAATAAACCCTTGATAAGCAAAAGGAAGGAAGTTGGACTGCAAGCACTGAATGCTTTGCCTTTCTATATGGTGACGTCTGGCAGGTGCAACGTTTCTGTGCTGCTCAGGGTTCTGCCACCTTGAGAGATCAGCTAAGCTTTGCTCAGGTGCCAAGGTCCCTCACATGCTTTTTCTGTAACCACATTCCTTCCCCAATCCCACAGACGATGATGTGGATTAAGAAACATACTGCAAAGCTAACTTCAGAGTTGTAACCCTGGCTGCAAAATAAGTCTTTTATGGAGTCTGGATCTTTTCCTCTGTTCTTTACCCCTGGCAGCCTAGGTGCTTCGAGTCCAGCTCTTATTCTACAAACACCCCTGTTTTAGTCATGATATTTTATGGAGGTCCAGACATTATTGTCTTCCATTTGTAACCTTCCTGTGTTCTCTTACTGTTTTTTTCCTCCATCTTTCTCTTTAGTAGAAAAGAAATCCAAGAATAAATGGAAATGGAATAGCTATACAGTAGCTTTGGATTAGTAGCACAAGGAGTCATGTGTTTTATAGCACCACAGTAGTATTGTGGGTCTCTAAGATCCTTTTCACAGTATCAGACTTGAACAGAACCCAACTCTTATTGTGTGGATAGCAAAGGACTGGAAGCATGATGACGTGTTATCTTTTCTATCTTATGCATTTCCCATCTGCCAGGGTTTTGCAATAGAATAAAGAGAAGAATAAGGAGGCTTAGGCAAGCGTCATGGGAACAAGCAGTGATGCTGCATATAACAAATGAGTAAAGGTCTCAGAAAGAAGTCCTTGAATGAATAGATTATTCCCATCACATCCCATGATAAATAAAATTATTCTTGCAACAGAGTAATAGAAAGTTTTTCAATAAGTTGACTGTTGGTGTGGATACTCATGCCAGGCAAAAACTCCAGGGTAAATTCTGCCCCCCCCCCCCCCCCCCCATAACATGATCCAAAAAATCCACGGTGTAATCCAGCTGGATTTAACCAAGCCAATGTCCATATGTTCTAAGTGGAACAAGTAAAGCATTACTCAAAACTCTCCCATCTTACTAAATGGGCATGAAGAGTACTGGACATGGCTGGAGTAGCCATGCCCAATCTTTGTAGAATATCAAATGGATGAATAGGAATGACTACAGAAATCACGTACAGTGAATTGAGAGCCTAGGATGCACAAACGATTGATTGGGTTTGTATATTTTCTTAAGCCATTTCTTAAATCCCTGCCAAAGGATTTCTTGTAATATAGCTGTTCCCAAGGTCTTCAGGGAGGCAAAGCATTATAATAAGCATGTAGGATCAGCCACGTTTTCAACCTTTTAGACTGATATTATTTCATCCTTGGGAGCAAAAATCCCTCCAGCAAATACAACCTCCGGTATGAGGCTGGGAACAATAATCTCTTGCACCAACTGCTTGTAAGATAGAAAAATCCCAGAGGAGACATCCAAAACAATTCCCAAGATCAGTCACCTCAAAAGATGAGAGCTACCTAGAACGTTATATCAAAAAGACAGTGGTGCATGCAAATGAACTACATAGCAATTTATTTCCAGATGGAGGCTGAAGATAGACTTTTGCTGAGAAATCTTAACCATCTCTTATTAGTTTTACTAAACCAACAGAATGAGAGCGCATCAGTGTCAGATCACAGTGAGAAAGCCAGCTATAATTGCAGAATCCATAGCATTATGGTTTGGTTAAGGCAGAATTTCATGGGGTAGATGTTAAACTGCATCTGAGGTTTTCTACAGTGATGTGCTTTTGATGATGTTTTATGTGGCTTTGCCCACATCTACATTAGTACTTGCAGTAATTCACTGAATATTCAGATGAGAAGATCTGTTCCTGGTTCATGCCGTTTTTTAAAGATCTGGTGATAAGAGGGCATCTGGATAAATAGTCAACCCTGCATATATCTGGTTCTACAAAAGCATAAAGCCGTAGAAGACATTCATGTGTGTTGACTTCCAAAACTGCTTATGTTTTGCAATACTGAAAATGGACTGCTGTAACTGATAAACAAACAGGATCTGCACCTTTCCGCAGAAATGTGGGTCAAGAACCAGCCACATCCAAAGCCATTGAGATAGGAAGTTTTGTTTTTGGCATCAACTGAGCATTCATGTGCTTGGTAAGAACACCGACCTTGCTTGAGGGAGTTTCTTGGCAATTAACCACCAGGAAACCCAGTGTGGGCAGTGCCTACATTCAAACATCCCTGTAGCGCTGAGCTGTTGTTTGGGGTATGAATGTTCCATGATATCGTCACCAAATTGTGCATTTTATACGGAATGTGGAGTCAATCATTTTGAAACCCTATCTTTTTACTTCGAAAGGCAATCAAAGAAAGGACAAGCTCCTAAATCTCAGGGCTGTACAGATAAAGGAAATGCCTGATGCAATTTTGGAAACTGGAAAGCAATGGATTCCTCGGGGCTTCAGTTATTTCCATTTGCTCTGTCGCTTGAAGAAACCAAATACATGGGCTGACTAGGTGGGTGTCCCTTTTTTAAATGCAGTGTATTTTAAAGCAGGAAATATGTACACTTGGCCATAGATTTAATTTTCATTGTATGATGCACTGATCATAGTAGATATCACCTTGAACCAACTCCAGAAATAAAGCACATTCCCAACTTGATCAGAAGACTAACTGCTATAGCTTCTTTCTGTTCTTCTCTAACGAAGAGGTGTACAGCCTGAAGCTACATGCTGCCCCTGGACCTCCAAAACCTGTGACTGAACTGCAATTTTTATTGTGATAGAAGGGGGATATTACTAAAAAACATAACTGGAGAGCAGTTAGATTAATTCTATTTCATTTTAACTAAATACAGATGTAAATTAAACCAAATGTACTTTTTGTCCAGGCCTTACCCATTACTTTTTGGAGTGAAGCCCCTGGCATGTCATTAAAGGACTGAGTGGCTTTGGCATGAAAAAAGCTGTGATTGTCTGTGGTGTAAGAATCTGAGGCTAAGGTCTCAGATGTGGTGTCCATCACATGGAGAGGTTCCACCACAAGCTTTGGCAGAAAGAAGTTCGGCCGACAATCATGGAGCTGGCTGTTGTGGAGGATTATTTAACCGTGTCTGAAAGAAGCATAACAGGAGAGTTGGTTTTGGCCAGAGATGGAGGCAATGGGTAAACAGGACTGTCTGGGAAAACCCCTCCCATACAACATCGTGCAACCGAAGGCTAGGGCCAAAGTTCATAGCACACTAACACTGCTGGCAGCATAGCTCCAGGAATAGGCCACGAATGTAAATAGTTAGCAATTGGCCTTGGCATGATGCCAGGGCATGTGTCACACGGTACTTCTACCTGCCTGGAAACTCCAGCCACAGTGAATGGAAGGACTACAATGCTGTTTGTGACTGAACATCGCAGTCTGGAGATGTAAAGCTGGGGACCTAAATGTGTTTTCACAACAGTATGGATTTCACAGTGCTTTATAAAAGGACAGGCAAGTGATGGCCCTTGGACAGGCAAGCTACCATACCCCAGTGGAAAACAGACTTGATGCCCAAAGGGCCTGAGCACTCTTATGTCCTAATGAGTCTGTGAGAATAAAAAAAAATCTTGTCATTGTGGAATTAACTTTTTGTTTTATGCTCAGTTGGTTCTTCTGAGGGATGGAAGGGAGCACCCTGTTAAGTTTGTGCCTCTGGGGAGTATTAGTTCTCAAAAGTTCAAGCCTATGTGTCTATCAGTATGTTCCACATAACTTGAACCATCAGAGTTTCAAGATTAGGAAGTGTGACAACCAGACATGCAAGACCTCAAAACTGGGATTTTCAAAAAATGTTCAGTCCTGCCGTCTTTTAAATCTTATCCCGTACCCTTGGGGGATGGGAAGCTAAAAAGAAATCATTTGGGGGTTCAGGGACACCACAGAGTGCTTTTAGTGACAGCATATCATCCAAAGCTGCGTGGTGTATCACAGCCACAGAGGAAATATATTCATCCCGGTGGACAAGCAGCCTTAGGTAACTTTAAGCTGTATTTGAATTTGAGGCAAGAGCGCTGGAGTGCCTTTCTGGACTCTCAAAGCCCCATCTTCTATTCCAAACAGCATCTACGGGAATCTAGGCCAGAGGTCAGTAAGGTATTTTGAGATTTACTGTACATATTGCATAAGCCACTGATCGATAGAGCATTTCTCAGAAAGCAAACCTCACACCCAACTCACGTGCTAATGAGAAATGGAACAGCATGACTGAGTGGACCTGAGCTTCAGCAGAGACAGCATTTAGGATATGCTGTGTAGGGTTTAACCATGGTTTATGAATAAATCACCGTTGGAGGGCATACCTTGCGCTAAGCCAGAGCTTACAAATCATAGTGGCTGGGTCCGCACAATGCAATAAACCACAAATAAGCAGCCCACACAATAACTTGGTACAAAGTGAAAACTTGGGGCTCTCACATTATGCTAAGCCATGGCTTGTTTAACCATTGTTTGTGTATTAAATAATTTCCCAGTATTTAAATCACAACCACACCGATCCTGACAGATACCAGGTGAACAAAAATACAATAAAGCATTTGATATAAAAGAGAAAACATAAATAGAATAAACCCACATAATCAGTGCCTAAGAACAACTAAGGCCTGAAAGCATGTTCAAGCATAATAGTTTTAACTTTGTGAAAGATAAGCAGGGCTGGGGCCATCTTTACCTCCAGGGGGAAATGTTCCAAAGAGTTGGGGACCACCACAGGCTTGGTATGTGAAGTACAGTAAGCCATAAACCACAGCTTACAAACCACAGTGGCTCACTCCATGCAACATGCTAGCTGAAACTACTCAAACTACTTTATTTATTTTGTATTTATTTAATTAATCACCATAGCAATTCTAGGTGACATACAACCATATAATAATTACATTTAAGAACAAAACTAGAAGAAGAAAAACCAGTAATAACAGTATGAACTTTAACAGTTCACATTGACGAAATTACCACCACAGACTTCCAGGGAAGAAATGGCAGACTGAAGATGACTCCATGAAAATTGGAGCTGACGACTGGTGGGATGAAGAGCCAGCAAGTAGACCGGCTCTTCATAATTCCTCTCCAGACAAGGAGAGGACTTGAGATCACCCACAAGTGCTCCAGACAGCTGCTCCTCACAAGGTGAACGCATGATAGCGGTCTCCCACAGGCTTAGAGCTCTGAGAGGTGAGGGAATAGCCATCTTGCTCAAAATGTGGTTGGCACCTTTGAAAGGACACTAAATTTGCATCCTTTTCTAATCACTTTTGGAAATTGCTTGTTAATGGCTTTTCAGTCATTAGGAATCTTGGATTGACAAGTTTTATAGCACTGGATGAGTTTCCTTCAATCCTTAGCGAAAGAAGTTTTAACTGCATGTTTAAGAACTTAAATTTTTTTGGGGGGGGGGAATAAACAGCAAAAGGGTGATTAAAACTTTGATTTTAGAAAGTTACAAATGGACTAAGAGTCCAGATAAATTTGAAATAAGAATTTTGGAATTAGTTATAAAGAATCCTTCCCATGGGAAAATGCTTTTATTTTGAATTTTTTTTAAAAAAAAAATCATAAGATAAGATTTTAAAAATTGGACACTAGAGGGAACTAGAGGGAACTAAAGATTACAATTAAAGGAGAAGAACACTCAAACTCACCTTCCAATTACAGAATGAAGCAAAATATTTTAACACTGTACATATATCATTCAGCTGGTAGCCAGTGCAGGTTGTGAAGTAAAGGTGTCACATTGGTAAAATAAGCTTATAACTACTCTCACTGCCACATTCTGGACCAGCTGCAGCTTCTGAGTGATCTTCAAGGGCAGCCTTATGTAAAGTGCATGGTCCAGACAAGAGGTGACAAAGACATGAAAAGGGCCTCCAAATCCAAGAAAGGGCACAATTGGTGTATCACATGAATCTGTGCAAAGGCCCTCCTGGATACAACTGCCACTTGCTCCTTAAGCAAGAGCTGTGATTCTAGGAGGACCCTCAAATTATGTACCTGTTGGGGAAGTGCAACTTCATCAATAACTAGAGACGGAAAATCCCTGGAAATAAAGGATCTCTGAATCCACAGCAGCTTGGTCTTGGTTTTTTGTTTTTGTTTCTTTGTGGTTCCTTTGAGTCAGTTTTGATTCCTGGTCACTGCCTGGACAAGTCCCTGCAGTTATCTTGACAAGACTTTCAGAAGTGGCTTGCCCTTGCCTTCTTCCTCACCAGAATGAAATTATACAACTGGGCATCATTCACATATTAATGATATGTGACCCCAGGCCATTAGATGACCAGCAGCCTAAGGTAGATGTTAAATAGGAGAGGGGAGGGTGTTGAACCCAGGAAAATTAGGCTCAGTTTCTTCCCTACCCAACAACACTGATTGGAACTGACCCTGGTGACAGGGGAAGAACCACAATAACACAGTCCCCCCCCCCTTCCAGAAGGGTATCATTATCAGTGACACTGAAATCTATATACTGGTGTAGCTATAAACTGGTGTAGGTTTTCATGCCCAACACTGTCCAATGATATTGAAAGCCATTGAGAGATCAAGTAGGACCAGGACAATCACACCCCACACTACCTCACTCCTGCCAGAGGTTATCCAGAAACACGATCAGTGCCATCTCAGTACAAAACCCAGGTCTGAAACCTAACTGAAAAGTCTTCTACTTCCCCTGGTCTTTCTGGAACTGCAGGATCACCACCTTCTCCACCACCTTTCCCAAAAAGGGAAGGTTGGAAAGAGGTCAGAAATTACTCAGAACTGTTGAGTCCAGCAATGGTTTCTTAACGAAGGGGAGCACTACTGCCTCTCTCAGAGGATGAATTTACTACCACTTGAACCCAATCACAAGTTACATCCCAGGTGGCCTTAACTAACCAAAAAGGACAGAATCTAACATATAGGTGGTGGCATTAACATTATGCAAGAATTCAGCCACAGACCTAGATTATCCTAGGAAATTGCAAAAAATGCTCTTCAGGAATTACCTAGATACACTCAAACCTATTTTTTTCAACCTTGAAAAATAGAGATTTATTTTCCTTTTAAACAAGGCAAGACACAAGAAAGTCAGACACGAGCGTTCATCTGATTTGTGCTTAGAATGACAAAAAGGATCAAAGTAGTATTTAACCTACTGCTCACAGGATATATCTATTTTTTTTTTCTATCAAAATATTTCCCAGCTCCTTTCTCCCTTTTGGCAAGAAAAGTATGAAAATTGTGTATCTTCCCCCTTTGGATAGAAAGGGAACAGTGTGTGCTTAATTTTGATCAGAAAACAGGCTATTGAAGAAGACAAATTTTCTATTAAATGTGTTAATACAATTTATATTCAAGTAAGCAAAACCAAGAACTGGAACTGGAACGGATGAATGTTCTTCCAAGTGGGAGAACATTCTGGTAAGGCAGTGGTCTCAAATTTTAGTTTTGCAAAAGAAAACAAACAACACATTATTTGTTGTTGCTATTATCCAATCCCATTTGTAGTTCCGTGGCCAAATTTCAGGTTTTTAAACAAGTTGAGAAACTGCTGACACGTTTCCTACCTTTTGTCTGGTTGGCTCCTCCAATTCTCAGAATGCTATTCTGATTTCTGCACAGGGGCCTGATCCATCCCAGATAAACACAAAAACACTTTTCATATTGGGCAACTGTATTATTCTGCCGTTGGAAAAATAATCTCTCTTATAGGGCTAATTAAAAGTATTTATGATATTGACAGCAATATTTTAATAAAAGTAATTAATATTTTTTTAAAAAATATTAAATAGTTTATCATTGTGGTAGAACAATAAATCTTTTCTCCCCTTATGAGTCTCTTCCCCCTAAAATGCCTGAATATTGAATTTTTCCTCATAAAGGATTTGTTTTAGCCCCCTAATTATTTAGCTTTCACCTTTTTCGGTTCTTCAAAGTTCTTGTGTGGTTTTTGGCTGAAAAATGTAATTAGATCTTGATTTTTGCTTCAAGCAATGTAACTGCTATTTTCCTGCCACAGAAGATTGCAATTATTCACAGATCCAAATTATGCAATTTAATGAAACACTCTTGCCACCCTGTGGCTGCTTTTTGAATAGTGAACAACTTTAGTGCTTATTAAACAAAACAACACCCACCCACCCCGCCAAGACTAGTAAGAGGTTAGGGAAATATGATTTTTGCCTGGATTGCAATAATGGAGGAAATAGTTAATATCTGTACCCTTCCTTGTGTATCATGATCCAGATGGAAATTGAGAGTTCCTTTCTGCAGCAGAAATACTAGTTCAAAGAAGTGGGAAACAAATTAAATTTAATTACCTTTAATTAATTAAATTTAATGTAAATTAAATTAAATGTAATTAATTTACATTAAAATACTTTAATGTAATTATTTAATTTAATGCCACATGTCATTTAACAGATACAGACTCAGAACACCGTACCTTAAAGTCACCATATAAATAGTATATATGTTCACATTTTTCAGTATCTTAAGAAAATAATTCTTATTTGATTGGCACATTATACAACCTCTGCCAAGGTCTACTGTTTTTCCAGTTTTAAGCAGGAGTTGTTGAACTCAAATGCGCACTCTGGTTCTTTCTTCGTTGTGACTGGAAGCAAGGGAGTTGCTATCTGTGCGCATGCTGTAGCGTTTTGTTTTCTGTTTTGCTATAATTTTATTGCGAGGTTTAAAAACCAGAGTCAAAATTAATACAAGCTAAAATAAAGTAAGAAGGGAAAAAGGACAAGGAAGAAATGAAAGAGAAAGCCAAAGTGCAAAAAGAAAGAAAGGTAGAAGAAAAATAGAAAAGAACGAAAAAAGATATAAAGTGGCTTCCGATCTTCTTTACAGGAGTTATAAGTATAATTGTAGATCTACCGCTTTCTCTAAAGTTACATCGTGACTCTCTTCTTTCTATAATCTATCCTATCTAATTGTCAAAACCATAGATCATTTTTTTCTGTTGTACTCAAAAAGTCCATAAGGGGGTTCCAGTCAGCAGTAAATGTGGATATTGTCTTTTCTCTAATGAAACAGGTCAATTTGGCCATCTCAGCAAGTCCTATCAGCACATGCTGTAGCATTCTGATTTGGAGCCGGCTACTTTAATATATCAGTGATTTTTGCTGGCCATTCAAATTGAACCAAGATATTTCAATGTACATTCAATGTGCTCTATATATTTTATTTCAATTTATGGGCTGCCCAACTCCAACGTCCTTCCAGCTTAAGCAGGGAATCCTATTCTGAAATCCTACTGGCTTAGGGGATACTTGATTCATCAACGAAGCAGGAGTAGGTCAGTAGACCGCAGCACGCTCGACCTCTAAATACCAAGAGAACAGAGATTATGGCTGTAACAGCTAAAGCCAGCAATGTGAGAATTGGCACTGCTCAGACCAGACGAAGTGGTTGTGTAAACATGAAGCGGGTGTATGCCAATCTCAAGGTTGGGAGAAAAGCAGCTAAAAGTCCGTTCACCTGAAACAACAGCAGGAAGAGGTATAAGATTTAAACTGACAGGTATACATAGCGTGTGAATTCTGTGTTTAGCATCAGGCAGACCTATATGACTTCTTTCTTGTCTTCGGTAAAGCAGCAGCCTATATAGGAGTATCAAGTCAATTAAGCTTCTGCTGTTGTCCTGAATGCAGGATTGCATTTCTCAAAGAATACAGATTTAAAGCTCTGTCCTGTCCTGAAGCCTAGCAGTGGTGGAGAGTTTACAGAAATCAAACGGTTTACCGAAAGGTTTAGCAGAAATCAAACAGTAAATATGGGGTAGGGTGGTCAACAGGAAATAGGCCACACAGGGATAAAGTACTGTACACCTATTATCGCCTATTTTTTTTTCCAGTTCATGGGCCTGTTCCTGTTATACACGTAAGAGACAACATATCTAGTATCCTTCTCTCTGGCATGCAGCTGCCGAGGACACAACTGTTTTATCAAACAGCAAGATCAGGAACATTTTAGTAGTTTCAGTATGCAAAGAATATCTATTTATCTTTCTCGCTGTCTATACTCCATAAACTTGGGGTTATAAATATAAGTGGTCCAGGTTGAATAAGAAATTATTCCAGCATGAAACAATTTTGATTCTTACTTTACTTATGATGACCCTTCAAGGACTGTGGGAATAATTAATATTAAGATATTTTTTCTGATTTGTATCAGCAGTAATTGTTTTCCAGATTGGAAGCTGGGGTTGGATTTTGTGTTGTACAATGTATGTTTTTAAGTGACCGGGGTTGTTTCCCATCCTTGTTCTCCAGATGATATTATTTCATTGTAAAACTTTCATTTGGGGAAACAGAAGAGGCTGGATTTTTCTGTAAGTTTATAATTGTATGGCTTCTGTCCGTTTGGGATATCTTTGATTTAAATTAAGCTGATTATGTGTTAATACGTTTCCATCTTGCATAACTGATTCCACTATTTTGTGAGGTGTGTTTTCACACCTGTTTAGAACAGCTATGGACCTGTGCAATCCTACAATCTAACTCTGTTCAACAGCTATGTATCTCCTTTTCTGGTTTCATGCTGGTTTTCTTTTATATTTATTTATTTATTTACTTACTTGCTAACTTATTTATTTCTATTTGTACAGCCGCCCATCTCACATACATGACTCTAGGTGGCTTACAATAAAATAGCTCACAGATAAAACACAGAATATAAACATAAAAATATATAGCAGCCGAGCATCATAAAACGACCATCACAGCAAAGCCAAGAGATATGCTCTTGTCACATACCCTGGGCCCCAGGCCCTGGCACAAAACCAAGTCTCTAGGGCCTTGTGAAAGGCCAGCAGTTTTGGGCTAACCTAATAATGCACTTATGCAAAGCATATGAGCAGTTTGTTCTCCCATTGGTGGCAACTCTTGCTTCACCCCACATCTTACTTGGTAGGCTTCAAGCTCATGCTATTATTTCACAGATCTCTAAAGGGGAAAAGCGGTTTGGCAGCTTGGTAGGTTCCCCTCATAGCGTCTGTTCAGATTTATTTGCATAGAGCCAGTCAGATGCAGACAATATGAACTATGAATGCGAAGGAGAGTTTAGCAGTTTATTCTCTTTTTTGTGTGGAGTGGGCAGTCAATATTTTTTGTTCCTCTAGGATCGATGATAGGTCAGAAGGAGTCCAGCAATGTGGAAGTGCCCATAATGATTCAGCAATAGTTTAGCATTGTAAAAATGTTTTTTTGCAAGTCCCATACTTTTCTATGGACTTTTCCAGCCATATGTATTAGTTCCTGGGATCAGTAGGCTCTTCGGTTCTATGATTTGTTGTATGTGGTAATGAAATACAGTGGTACCTCGGTTCACGAACTTAATTCGTTCCGCGACTCTGGTCGCGAACCGAATTGGTTGTGAACTGAATCAAATTTTCCCATAAGGTGCAATGTAAATACGGTTAATCCATTCTGACCCCTACGAATTTGGTCGCCAACCGATTTTTGATCGCATCCTGAATCAAATTTCCCCATAAGGTTCAATGTAATTATGGTTAATCCATTCTGAACCATATATTTTTTTTTTTAACCGCAAAAATATGACACAAAGTACGGTACGAAGAGAGAGAAAGCTAACCTTGCTTGACGCGACTTCTGGCGTGGAGGACAGGAAGGTGGGTGGGGAGGCGGTTACTGCTTGGAGGGAGAGTCCCCCTCCCTACAGGAAGCCGCGACCACGTGTCACGGGAGGGAAAATGGCCATGGATCCTGTTTGTAACCCGATCTGGCGTTCACGAACGGAGGCAAAATTTTGTGACCGGAGCTGTTCGTGAACTGAATTGTTCGTGAACAGAAGCGTTTGTGAACTGAGGTACCACTGTAGTTTTTTAAAGACTTTTATTCTTATTTAAAATTACACCAATATTAAGATAGCCACTATTATTTTTAAAGATCTTTTCTTATAAGAGACTGGCAAATCCTGAACTTATCTAAAATATTGTCCTAAAGAAAGAGCTTAAGGACATTGTCCTTTTCATTGTTTTATATTGACTGCAGAGTGTGTTAAGTATTGTGCTTTATGCTTATGCTTATGTAGTTTTATAATGATTTCGCTCTACTTTCTCCAACCTCTTAGTGTGTTGTGACAATGGCCATGCTCACTAGGAATTCTGAGAACTGTAGCCCCAAATTATCTGGGTGGGAATTATGGGAAAAATTACACAATATTTTGGATGAATGTCAACAAGAGGACAAGACAAGATTGTTGACAAGAGGAGAAAAAAGTATTCTACCAAATGACATGGATTTATTGGAACCAGATGAGAGAGTACAGAAATAGTAATTAAATGAGAATGGTGACTATGTAACTGCTTTAAAAAAAGTCTGTTTCATATATATGTTTTAAGCATAAATCTAATCATATGTACCCATGGCAAGAGAACAAATATAAATCTAAAAGGATGCTTGATCTAGTTATGATAAAAGATTGAGAGAATTAGTAAAAGATACTAATGAGAAGGGTGATGAGAAATTTTGAATATGATACCATTTTTCATAGTGTCATGACTGGATCTTAAGGAAAAAAGGACAGAAAAAGAAATGAAAGAGAATGAAAACAGAATGATTCCAAGAAGAGAAAATGTGGTTTTGTATGAAAAAGAGATTAGCTAATAGATATATCTCCAAACAGAATGCATGGAAAATGGACATATAAAGACAAAAAGACAATAGCAAAGAATGTAGGCAAACAGAGCAATGAATGGTTAAGATTAAAGAGGCAGAGAAAATGCAGAGAAATTTTGATGACAATTAAAAAGTATTTTGGGAGTGAGTGAAAAAGGCTAAACAAGGGGTCTCTGGTAGAGTGCAAGAAATTAAAAAATACAAGTGAGGAGAGGATTTGGGATGGAACTGAAGTGAGGGAATGCTGGAAGATTTATATGCATAAATATTTGTTATAAATATATTTATAAATTGGGATATGTCAAAAATGAATTGAAATCAGTGCTATAAATGCTAGTGCCGAAGGGGGGAAAAGGATGAAAAGGAAGTAATAAATGCTGTGAAGATGTTTAAAAATGGGAAGGCTTCAAGTGTAGATGGTGTAACTGTAGAAATGTTAAAATATGGGTGTGCTTGGCTTATGGTGAAGGTATGTGACTTTTTAAACATGCTTGTGGAGGCTGTACCTATGGCTGACAACTAAAAGAATGCCATTATTGCGACATATGGAAAGGGAAATGTAGCCTGAATGAATGAAAAACCTTCAAGGAACTGGTTTGTTAAATGTGCCTAGAATGCTATCTGTCAGAATTCTGGATGAAAGGGCATAAAGGGTAACAGCGAACTGTGAGGAATGATTGTGATGATATGACATTAGGGATATATTTGTTGGGGACAGGAATACATGTGTACTTTTATATGCAAATGATACTGCAATGTATCATAGCCACCCAGAGTCGTTGAGAGTCGGGCGGCATACAAGTTTAATATGTTGTTGTTGTTGGCTAAGAATCTGGACGATTTGCAGCAAACGTTAGCTAGCTTATATGATGCAATCAGAAGTGTGGATCTGGAAATAAATGTATCAAGGGAGTTAGCTGTATTTGACAGGGTGAATGAATGTTTGTTGTTTATACATAAATGATGAAAAACTATAGCAAGTAATGAATTTGTGTTTATTAAAGATGGGAAAATGGATTTTTGTTGTTCAGTCGTTAAGTCGTGTCCGACTCTTCGTGACCCCATGAACCATATTGTGCCAGGCCTTCCTATCTTTCACTGCCTCCCTGAGTTTGCTCAATTTCATGCTCAGGGAAAATGGATACAGAAATGTTAAATGTGCAGATGGTAGAAAGATATTTAATCGTATGTGGACCTTTGTTAGGAATGAGTGTTTGTCAAAAGAAGCAGAAATGGCTGCATATAATAACTTGCTTCTGCCACTTCGTTATATGGAAATGAGAGCTGGGTATGTCAGGAGAAAGATAAAAGTAAGTGAGATTGTGAGAATGCATTACTTAAGAAATGTGTATGGTGAAACAAGAAGAGAGAGGATCAAGAATGAATGGGGGATAAATGAACGTGGACTGAAAATAAAAATGAGTGATCTGTATGAAAGGGGCACTTTAAAGTGGCATGGTCATACAGAGAGAACGAATGAGCACTGAACTGCAAAATAATGAAATTCAAGTGCAGCGACTGGGCTGAGAGAGAGGCGAAGATGGAGAAAGTCGTGTTGGATGAAGCTGATGAGATCCTGAAAAAGAGGGAGATGAGAAGTTTAAAGAACAAAAGGCAATGTATAAAGCAGAGTATCAATGGGGTAGAAGCAAGGATGGTTTGCAAGGTAGAAAAATATGGAAAGGTATTGTGAATGATTTGGTGTAAATTAATTTTAGCTACATTTCCTTTCTTATCTCATACCTTTAATTTACTGTATTTGGCTTCCTGTTTCTTACTCCTTTTCTGCGCTCTGCATCACATAATTTACCCTGAAAGAGAACAGTGTGATGGGTGTGCACGCACTGCGTGTATGTTGAATAGCTAACCATGCATTACATAGTTTGATGTAATAAACACGTCAAATAATGGTGTATGTGTTGATTGTACTATTACAATTCAATGTATTTCTGCTTCAGCTTGAATTCCGCTTGAAGATGCTGCTGTTAGGGTTATTACATTGGATTTAATACTTATTTTATAACAGTGGATTTCACGATGGTGGATTTTATTGATATATCAGATTAGATTTCTGCGTAATGTTTTCAGTGTAGTTTCTTGTTCCTTTTGAATTATTTTCAAACATTTTCTTCTCTTTTCTTCTACTAAGGTTAAGGTATCTGTGGCTCTCAAAATCATCCTGAACAACAGCTCCTATTACTCCTGACTTATTGCCATCCTGCCTGGGGTCAACTGGAGGAGAAATTCAGCTACATCAAGGACAGCAGCAGGCATCCTGCCTTTTACCTTCTGGAACTGGTCATGAAATAGATCGCGTTAGTCAACTGGTTTAATAGGAAAGTACTCTATATCCAGTCAGACCATTGTTCTAACTCAATACCTACTTTTGCACTTCATGCCAAGTTATGTTTTGATTTAACTATGGTTTGCTAAGCAAGTCCTTGTGGCCTGATTTACATATAATGTTAACCCATAAATCATGGTTGATAAACCCCAATGGCTAGATTCATACATTGTACTAAGCTGTAATATCGTTTGGCTGGTTTTGGCCAATGAGTGTGGCCTTGGATACAGAAGGGTTTATCTCAACTTTGTTGCCAGACAAGCTGAGCACCTGCTTCTCTACTAAGGGGCAGCTTTCATTCCTGCAGAGTCTTTTTAAATGAACAATTAAATAAATACAGTGGTACCTTGAGTTACAAACTTAATCCGTTCCGTGACTTTGATCGCAACTCGAGTTGGTTGCAACTCGAGGTAAATTTTCCCATAAGGTTCAATGTAAATACAGTTAATCTGTTCTGCCCTCCAAATTTGGTCACACCACGAGGCAAATTTCCCCATAAGGTTCAATGTAAATATGGCTAATCCGCCCTCTGAATTTGGTCGCACCACGAGGCAAATTTCCCCATAAGGTTCAATGTAAATACATTCTTGCCAAGCCTGCTCTGCATTTTCTTTGGAGCCATGCTGACAAGCACACCAAAAACTTTCCAAACGCCACAAAACACACCACAAGCCTCACCGAATGTCTCCTTGCTACCGCGATCTCGCCCACAGGAAGCCGCGACCGTGTGGCAGCAGGGCAAATGGCCGCGGATCCGGTTCGTAGCTCGAGGCAGAGTTCGCATGTCAAGGTAAATTTTTGGGGCCAGAGCTGGTCGTATCTTGAAAAATTCGTAAGGAGGGGCGTTCGTAACTCGAGGTACCACTGTAAATAATTAATTAAAAGTAAGTAAGTAAGTAAGTAAGTAAATAAATAAATAAAAACGAGCCCTTTATGTGATGAGGGCAGGGAGTTTGGTAAGTTGTTAGTCTGGCCTTGGTCAAAATAGTCCCTGGGACCTTTGCTATTTGCAGTTATTGATATTGGCAAAAGATCCTTCAGAAGCAACAGACACCACTTTGCTATTGGCACGGGAGTGATTTAGCACTGATTACAGTGTTTGGATACCTCAAGTTGCCGTGTCCTGATTCCAACGTAGGGCCTGTTTTTTAAAGGTTTTGTAGCATGGAAAGAATGCAACTGATAGACTGGTGGACCTGCCAACCTACCAACTGCTTTGCTATCTTTTGTGCAACAGGACTAGAATCCTGTTTGTCACTGCAGAAAATAGATCTAAAGATATTAGTGGAGAAGCTACGGGGTGCCCAGCGGCTTCATAGCTCTGCTGGTGCATTTGACTTGCAAAGAAACCGCCAACCCCCCTTTCATCTCAGCTCTCAAAACCACCCAACATTGTGCAATTGCACAGGTTTGGAGCTGATTCTGAACAAGCACTAAGCCTTGCTGTGGTAGTGCCTCATCAGCAAATCACTTAGTTGTCATTATCAAACCAATATAGGAGTTGTCTTGCCACAACAGATTCTCACTCAACTCCATTGACATTTTCAAGATCATATGCAGAGTTTTTTTTCAACTTGTCCACTATTGTCAGTCCTTCAAGGTAGTCCAGACCAGGAAATCAAAACCAAGAACACTAATACTACCTTTATTAGTAGTATAATAATAATTCTACTACTTCCCCCCTCCAGAGAACTAGGGAGGGTCCTTTCTGAGACATTTTCTCAAATTACACTCAGGTTTCTCTTATCAGACGGTTGTCTAGTCTACAGCTCTTCCTCCTGTCTCCAAAGGTTATTCCCACAGCCCATTGCAGCTATATTCTGGCAATGGGATCAGCAAAACATCAATGAACTACTAGCTTCATTTCTAACACAAGGTTCATTGGTGAAACTTTAGCCTGACCAGACTGAGGGCAATTCTACAGAAGAACTGATTTGTGATGATGGAGCTTCACTGCTAAATAAGGGTTCTGATTGGATAAATGGTGGCCATTACAAATCTTTACACAAAGCAGGAATGATAGACTGTTTTTTGTGAAATATTGCAAGAGATCCCTGAAAAAATAGGCTGCGTAAACATCCATCCCCTAGCTAATTCTGCCTGGAGATAATTCAGTCAACTCTGTCTCAAACAATTGGCGTCTGATAAAAGGCAGTTTTATATTCTGTGAGAAAAGGATCAAGAACATATTTATTGCGAGGTTGACGATGGAGGATGAGTTCCCAAGAAAGATTACGGCAAATGTAGCTACCATTTCCAGTTATTTTCTGGCAACAAATATGATCATCTTGTGACTTAGGAAATTGATTTGGAGGAATCAAATACCTGTTGGGAGTCATCAATTATTGACCCTTTCTATAAACCCTGTACAAGCTGAAATATCCTTCATGTAACAGAAAAAAGGACATTCCCTTCTAAATTTGCAAGAAGTGGCTCAGTTCTTTTTAAATTAGTGTTAAAGATTTTATGAGGGAAGAGATGCACTACTGAAGAAAATCTGAGCCAGGATTTTGGAAGTGCAGTTAATGTACTAGAAACCCCTGCATTGTGTGTGTGTGTGTGTGTGTGTGTGTGTGTGTGTGTCTTTGAGCCACTGTTGACTCCTTGCTTTCCAAGAGGGCTGTCTTTTTCTCCACAGACTGGCTCATCTTGAGCATCAGCCAGGAAGCAAGAAAAAGCCACAAGCTGGTCGGAACAGAGCAAACGTCTTCCTGGCTAAAGAGCCTCTTGTAACAGAAGCCAAAGAAGCATCTTGTCACAGAAGTGACTCCTGGCCTGGGCACCTGTCCTCTTTCACCTATGACAGTGCTGAGACTTTGTTGTCAGTCAACGATTCCCAGGCCAAGGCCTTAACCGAACTTCTGCTCAGGTTCGGCTGCCTGGCTGGCAGAACTCAATCTCAAAAGAGCGGTGCACATCTAAGTGTTTCCAGCGTGCAGCCCTCCAGAAAAGTAGGTGAAATATTGCCTTATTTTGGTGCTAACCAGGCAGCCCTGGATTCTTAACAGCTTGACATCCTGTTAGCCTGGAAAGACGGAGAGTCGGGTGTAGGAGGTTAATTTATAGCTCTTTGTTCACACTTACGTCAAAGCTTGTTTAAAAATACAGCCCTTTGGTTCTTAGTCACTTTTCATGTGAGGCTCATTACAGTTATAAATACCACAGCCATATGCTTTGCCAGTCTGTGGCTTGAATGCGGCTTGTTTCCTTCCAAAAGTCTTCTGTTTGGGGAAAAGGGATCCGTACCCCATTTAAAGCTTTTTTTCATTCAGTCCTGACTGATCGGGCCAATCCAATGTTTGCGTAATAAAACCCAAACCTTGATCACATTTTGCAGAGAAATGTAACAGGTTTTATTTCCCTTCGGGTGAAACAGCCTAGTAACATAAAGTGCATTCAGTGTGCGTTGCTGATATGTGTGTGTTTTTAACATTCATTAATATATTCATTCAGTTTCTGTACTGCTGAATGATAGGACTTGTACGGGTTCAGAACAGTAAAATAGAACCATACCTGGGCACCTAAAATAAATAGAATTGTGATCATCCAGAAAACCAAACATTTGGTAAAATACTGCAGTATGCCTAAATATACCAACTATGGTGGTCATCAACTTAAGTTCCAAAAACTGCGGAATAGCTGTTTTTACTGCTTGGAGGAATGAGGTTAGAGTTTGTGCCAGTCTAGCCACACTGGGGCAGGGAGGCTATTTCAGAAAGTGGGGGCTAGACTGTCCTTGGGTCCCCACTGATTTCATTCTCTCATGTTGGGTATAAATAACTTCCCCTACTTGAATGAATGCATTGGATGGTTGTTTCTATCTGGAGATGGTGGTCTGGAGGATACCTAGAACCCAAGCCATGTAGGACCAATAATCTGAATGAATACAGGTAGTCCTCATTTAGCAACCACAATTGGGACTGGCAACTTGGTCATTAAGCAAAGCGGTTGCTAAGTGAAACCGCAATGGTGCTTACATACTTCAGCTTTCCTTTGCTTTATAGACTTGCAAAGTTCATAAATGTGAGGATTGTCACAAAGTTACTTTTTCATCACTGTCATACCTGCGAATGATTGCTAAACAAGACAGTCACTAAAGGAGGACTTCCGGTACTCATGTGTTTTAGGTCTGAAGCATTTCTCAGTGATCAGTTTGTGTCACACCTTTGTTTGGGTCTTTATTGGAGCATGTATGCACTTACACACACACACACACTGCTTGCTGCTGTCTATATTATTTAAAAGTCAGAAGTAAAGCCCCTGCAACCTAACAGACTAATTTCCATCCCTTTCCACAATAATCAAACACTTTGCTCCCACACATCACCTTCTAGTCCCCATCAGTGGCTTGTAGGTCTTCGCTCTTCAACATCTATCTCTACCTCTATCATCTGTTCCCTTGTTTCCTTCAGCCACCACCACCATGGTCTTATCACATCAGTTTGTCCCTTTTCCTCATCAGCCAGCTGTAGATTGATTGACTGATGGAGTCTTCTGTCTATACCTGCCCGGTCTGCCATATCATTTTTTTTTTCTCCAAAACCCTAAAGGGAGAGATTCACCCAACAGTCTTTGGTGTGGTGGGACAAGTTTTCCATAAACACAAAGCAAGAAATAGTATGTCAAAAGAGTTAGTGAGAACTGACTGGGGCTGGAGCAGTGTTTGCCATCTTCCTTAACCCAGGGCAATGCAGTGGATAAAATGACTGGCTTTCGTGTATCCATATGCACATTTCATAGCTTTTCCTGTGGCTGGAAATATTCTGCCTACCAGTTTACTGAAACAATTCTTCACAACAAATGACACATTGTACTGCCTTAAAAATCTGACAAGTAGCTTTGTAGTCACTGCTTTGTTTGTTACTGAGTTGTGTGGATTGGATCAAGACTCATTAGCACCTGGGAGGATTTTAAATTCTTTTAACCTTTTGCATTTCTATGCTGGATAGTACCTGAATACCTCTTTACATTATGAATCCCACTAGGAAAAGTCAAAAGCACATATTTCTTTACTGGAAAGTTTTATAAATCCTTTACCCCACCGAAATATATGGGGAACTGGATGTAATTTTAAAATATATTTTTTTAAGACTTCTGCCTGGACAATGGTTAGATTTTGAAAATAAAATACTGTTTTGGATTTTAAAAAATACCCATTATTTGAGTATGTGATTTCAAAAATAAAATAATGTTTGCATTACAAAAGAGGTTGATTTCAGCTCTGGAGCCAGCTTTAAAAATTGAAAAAGTAGTTCTGGAGAAGAAAGGTCCTTGAATAAGCACTTAAGTAGGTTTTTTTAAAAAAATACCCTCCTAGATTAGCAAGCCCTTTAACTGCGGGATTTAAGCAGTTCAGGAAAATCAAGTACAGTTCTAGATAAGAAAAGTCCCACGCCACTCAAATCACCAACTACATTATACTGTCTTGTGTCCAACCTTATGCATGTACCTGGCAAGAGAAGTACGTCCTGCCACCTGGAATGGTCTCTCCAGCAAACAATCATTTGCGCTGCCAAGACCATGTGTCAGTTTCAACATCTCTACTTCCTGGCCAGGATTTCCTGGGGCCAGTTTTTCAGGCTGGATAATCTCTATAAACTACTCATTTGAGCCAGTCTGGGACAGTTGGCAGGCTTGTTTTTCTTTTCATAATAAGTATTGTGCCCCTGCCCCCCCTATGAATTGGGACCATCAGAAATGGAGAGGAGAGGTCCATAAAATAGCTTGATACCACCAAGTGATTCTGCACAAATTTAAGACAGCTGCTACTCTCTTTGGATTTAGGTGACCAGTTAGAACACAACTCTTTAGCCAGGACTTTCTAGGTGAATGATTTTATCATATGTGATTTACATATTTTGCCTTTATTTTTTTTATATTTGGCATTTTGGGTAGAGGGACTGTTATTAGTCACCTTATGCGTTCAGCTGAAGGTGGGATATAAATACAGTGTAGAGTAAATGAATCAATAATGGCCATCACTCTGTGCCCCCTGGTTCACATATTGGACTTGGAACATTCTACATGAGTATTTCACAACTTACGGTATCATCCAGCCATTGCTGTAGTGATATACCATTAAGACAGTCTTAATATTGCCATCACAATAGTTGGGTGATGCTTTAAGACCCAACTTAAGACAAATTATTAATACGGACATGATCTTGGCCATGATTTTTTTTAGCCATGGATTGCTGAATAAGCCATAATTGGCTTTGCTCACGTAACATGCTTGGATTTAAGTCATGATTTACAATGGCTGGATTTACAAAATATGAGATGCCAAATTCACAATATAACAGCGCAACATGCAAAGTCTGCATAAATTGCTCCTGTAATAATAGTAGAGAGCTCCTTGGTCTAGATTGAATGGCTTCTTTGGATGTTATGTATTTTGAAGTTCTAAACAGTTTAATTGCCAACAGGACAAAATCGTTGCCTTTGAAGCACTCTGGGCAGGGAATGAACTGATTTACCAATTTGGGTGATACTTTTTGCTGGCATATTGTGATTATCCAGATGTTTGCAGTCCATATCCAGTAGCCCTGTAAGTCAGTAAAGTGGTCATACAAGATCTACCTAGAGTTGCTTCAGTAACTGAGGTGGTGTACAAAGGAAGGAAGGAAGGAAGGAAGGAAGGAAGGCAAGTTAGTTTAGAGTCTAAAATTAGACCTTGCATGCTAGATCTTTTAAATAAGTAGCAATATTCCTGTTTGTCACTTCTCTTTGTGTCTGTGCATGCACATGGACTTGTACTGGTGCTGCCCTTTGTACCATTATTTCAAAATCAAGCTTGGCCAAAATTGGAGAAAATCCCAGTAGTGTCAACATTTTAGAAATGGGCAGGTTAATAACTTAGACAAGAAGTAATGGGTCAATAGAATATCTGGTGGAGAACCATATCTCCATTTTGTTCTGTGTTTGTTTAGCAGCTGATGCAACAAAACCTTGGCCTGTGACCTTGATTCTTCTGGGCTGGGCCACAACAACAAGCTAATGAATTATCATGTTTATTACTAAGTGAATAATGATCTGATTAGTTCAATGAAGGATTTTTACTTTTCATATGCTTGCTGAGCAAATACAGATAGTTGTATATGTGTGTGTGTGTGTGTGTGTGTGGGGGGGTACTAAAAATATCCTATACATTTCCCCCCTTTTTGCACAAACATAGCCTTGGCTTCCCAGACAGCATTGATCACTAGATGATATTGAGTCTTTCCTTGTCCCTCAAGGACTCAAGGATTCCAAATGCTAGTTTCCAGGCAGGTATCTGGAAACTTGTTCATGTACAGTATTACCTTTGGATACAGCTTCTAGTGTTCAGGTAGATACGCTGTGGAAAGTATCTTTGTGGAAAAAGCAGTATAATATTTCAATATATCTTGGCAGTTAGCCTAGGAAGCATTGGCTATGGGTTCATTTTTACGGCAGCAGATAGCTATTACTTAACATTTTCAGCAGTGCCCCCGATATAATGCATACCGTGAGAAATTTTAAATCGTAGTTCACAGATTCAGCCATTGAAAGTGGGGAGCAATTTGCCAGTCCAGAAGGCACATCCTGGGATGGGCCTTAAACACAGAAAGTATTATATAACTCAAAGTATGAAAGTCAGTTGCAATTCACACGTACCTTATGTTGAAAAAGCAGGCAAGATGAGGCCGTATCTGCTGAAGGAACATTACAGAACAGGAGGTGCTTGTTTTTGACTGACCAGATTAAAAAAGCAACATGTTTTTTTCATGTTTACAGTGATTAAAATATACAAAATCTGCTGAATAATAATAATAATAATAATAATAATAATAATAATAATAATTTGCTACTGAATTTTGTTAACACAATTTGGGGGCTGCAAAATGAGAGCAGGGGAGGCACATGCAGATAACGGTTACACATTCTTGGTTTAGGATATAGTGTGAATTCAGCCACTTTACCATGTCCAAATTATTGAGCTTCTCATAAAATGGAAAAACTCTGTACTGAAGGACCTTGATTAATGTTATAACTGCCAAACAAAATGGCAATTCCCTGCCTAATGGCTTCTTTACTTCAGCTTCTTTCTCTAGATTATCCTCTCTCAGAAATAGACTTGAGGTAGAGATCAACAAAGAGAAAAAAATCAAATTACGGTTTCTTTCTCCGTTTCCTGTTCCTTTCTGAGGAAGGAGGACTGTTACCTTTGATGCGGCTATTCTTGTAAACGGTGTGTGTGTGGGGTGGTGGGGTGGACCAATGGATAGATAGCACAATCAGGGAGTAGCACTCTAAAAAAACCTCATCCCTTTTCTCTTCTTGCTAAGAGGTGTACTAATTTAAAGATGATAGCCATGCTTTAAAAGCACCATTTTCTCTTGAGACTCTCCCAATTGCTCAAATGTGAAGCTCAGACTCAACCCTCTAGTCTCACTTATCCTATTTTTAATATAGCTTTATTAGCCTGTAGGGAAAATACATATCATTTCAGTATAGCACAGAACATTTTCTTTGTAAGCGGTAGACATATTTGTATAGTTGCGGTGCTGAACTTACAATACACATGAAAAGGGGGGAAAAATTTGTCCCTTACATAAGAAGTGAACTTAACCAGTCACTGGCATGACCTTAGCTCTGGAGAATTATCCTGTATACAAACATGGATTCCCCTCCTTAACAATCCTCAGTGCTCCAGTATAGGGCATACAGGACAAAATCTGTTATCCACGCCCCAGTTGTTGCAATCTTTCTTACTGCAGAGCTGGCCATGTAAGCCTGTTGTTAATGGCTGTTGATGTTTGATAAAGGAATTGCCTAATCAGTCATTGGATTATAATGTTAGCTTTATAGTTGGAGAAGTTGACACACACAGTATCAAATTCTCTGTCCAAACATCTTTAGATTTATCATCATAGTATATTCTAAAGAATAAGACAATTATGTTTTATTTCATCCAGGATGCCTAAAACTGAGATCAGCTCTGGTTAATCCCATACTAGCATTTTTGCACCAGAGGGTAAAATAATAATAATAATAATAATAATAATAATAATAATAATAATAATAAGATGATGATGATGATGATGATGATGATGATGATGCCGCTGCCGCCGCCACAAGAATGGTGCTATGGGTTTCATACATTTTTATATGATTCATACATTTTTATATGATTAATTCTTTCTTGTTTGGATTGCTACAATAGGTTTGCTTTTCTGCATATAGTATATTTAGCAGGAAATTACATCACTGGTGTTGTGATTTGTTTTCACCTTTC
Source organism: Liasis olivaceus (assembly GCA_030867105.1). Taxonomy (NCBI): domain Eukaryota; kingdom Metazoa; phylum Chordata; class Lepidosauria; order Squamata; family Pythonidae; genus Liasis; species Liasis olivaceus. The sequence continues at coordinate 137,227,300 of CM061348.1, forward strand.
AGTGGTACAATCAGGGGGACAATTAAATCTGGTTTATTTCAATAGGGCTCTGAGTAATTGTTACTCAGGCTTTTGGGTGAGAGTGAGCTTAATATCACATAAAGTGTATAGATGAAGGTTTCTCACTACCAGAGCTTTGCCATTTTATTTTTGTCATTCTGTGCTACTCCTATTAACTCTCATCCAAAAGGGAGATGCACGTGTAAAGCTACCAATGCAAGTGTAGTGGAAAACCATGTTCTTGTTCTGGCATGACAAATTTTACTGTCTGTCTGTGTGACATTTGCACGCGGATGCTTCTGAATTCAGGATACAAACTCACAGCAATCATCACTGGAAACAATGAATGAAGTAGTCTTCCTTCTGAGTAAACATGCTTAGGATTACAGCAACAGTCTTGGACACCTTCAGATAAATACCTCAGAAATGCAGCTGGAAAAGATTTCACAGTGCCTGAGATCTTGGAAAGTCATTGCCAGCCAAAGCACTTAATCTGATACACTTTGGCTCAAGAACCAGCAAATATACAAATGAAATGGTAACAATGTGGTCCCAGGTATCAGGGATCATATTAGGGATGTTGGTAAATGCAACGTGGTTGTCTTGATCCAAATACAGAAGTGGTGGTGATGGGGGGGGGGCATCCTGGAGGGACATAGCAGGCGGCTGAGTACTATGGCATTCATGGCACTGAATGGATGAAAGCAGTCATTCCAGCCCTATGCAACATTTGACATAATAGCCAAGAGGTGTACATATGTACATAACATAGTTTTTTTTTTTAAACCAGATTGATTGACCGCTGACCACAACAGATACTGTACCAACCCTAACCTGGAGAGCAGCTGCCTGTCACACTCCTGAATACTTCACTTTGGATATGTGCCAAATCAGTGCGCCAAAAAGATCTGCTTCTATAGGACTTAGTCATCTCCCTGCCCCCATCATCCCAAAGCAGAAAAGATCCATCTGTTTGGTGGTCTAGTATGTTCCACAGTTAATGTGAAGAGAAGAATATAGCTCTTTCCCTCAGTAATAAGAGACAGTGAAAAGGGCCATTTCCTCTAGCTAAGAAACTTTCCTGCCTTTTTTCTCTGCAATCACAAAAATGAGAGTAGGATGTGTTTGCTGGGAGTTGCTTCCCTTCATGAAATATGAAGAGTGTGTTTTGAGGGCAACAGAAGACCTTCAAGATACAGCAGTGCCTAAAAGTTTGTAAACCAGTTTGAACTTCCAATATTTCTGCATAAATATGACCTACAACATGACCTCTTCCTATACGAGTCCTAAAACTAGATAAAGAGAACCCAATTAAACAAATGAGTCAAAACCATTATAATTGTTCATTTATTTATTGTGGAAAATGATCCAAAGCTATATATATATTTGTGTGTGGCAAAAGTATGTGAACCTTTGCTTTCAGTAACTGGTGTGCACCCCTTTGGCAGTAATAACTGCAATTGAACGTTTCCGGTAACTGTTGATCAGTCCTGCACATCAGCTTGGAGGAATTTTATTCTCCTTCTTACAGAAGTTTCAACTCTGGGATGTGGGTGGGCCTCCTCACATGAACTACCCACCTCAGGTCCTTCCACAACATTTCTATAAGATTAAGGTCAGGACTTGGATTTGGCCATTCAAAAACATTAACTTTCTTCTGTTTTAACCATTCTTTGATTGTACAACTTGCCTGTCTTGGGCTGTTGCCTTGCTGCATGACCCACTTTCTCTTGTTCATGGACAGATACCCTGACATTTTCCTGAAGAATTTTCTGGTACAATTCAGAATTCATTGTTCCATTAATGATGGCAAGCCGTCCTTGTCCAGAGGTGGCAAAGCAGGCCCAAATCACGATATTTCACAGATGAGGTAAGGTTCTTATGCCGGAATACAGTGTTAGCCTTTCACCAAACAACACTTTTCATTCAAGCTAAAAAGTTCTATTTTGGTCTCATCCGTCCACGGAAAAGGTGCTACCAAACTCTTGTACTTGCATATAGTTCTGTCAGGCCTAGCCCAAGGAACTCCAAGAGACAATGCAAAATCAGTTCAGCTATGTTTATTAGCTACAACCTCTAGCAAGAATCTTCCCAGACTGAAACCCCAGGTCCCAAGTCAGCCAGCCGCAACAGTGTGAATTCCTCAGGGAGATGCCAGTCTCATCCTCTTGTAGTTCCCACTCTCCTGCGGCGAGCTAAGAAAATGCTTATCTCCCTGAGCCTGGACTTCATAATTCCATTCCATCACAAGTTCACCATTTTTAATTTCTATTTAATTTTTTCACTAGGTGAGATTTTCAACATAAGCTTTGAGGGTCCAAATGCCTTGCAGTATAGTTTATGTGGTTTTCTGATATATCAATATACCTTAATATATTTGATAGATATTATCAAATCCATTCCAGTAGTAATGTATGGCTGTGAGAGCTGGACCATAAAGAAGGCTGAATGCCGAAGAATTGATGCCTTTGAACTGTGGTGCTGGAGAAGACTCTTAAGAGTCCCCTGGACTGCTAGGAGGTCAAACCAGTCAATCTTAAAGGAAATCAACTCTGATTGCTCATTGGAAGGATTGATAATGAAGCTCAAGCTCAGATACTTTGGTCACCTAATGCGAAGAGAGGACTCTTTGGAAAAGACCCTGATGCTGGGAAAGATGGAAGGCAAAAGGAGAAGAGGATGGCAGAGGATGAGATGGCTAGATAGCATCACTGAAGCAATGAGCATGAAATTGAGCAAACTCAGGGAGGCAGTGAAAGATAGGAAGGCCTGGCGCAATATGGTTCATGGGGTCACGAAGAGTCGGACACGACTTAACGACTAAACAACAAAATCAAATCCATCCTAGGATTTAGTTTCAAAATCTGAAGCCACCAAAGTGCCATCTATCCTGTGGTCCTAGAGACATTTCTTATAATATATTTTTCTAACAAAAACTTGGCAAGTCTAAGCAAGTTAGTTCCTGGGGCTAATTTGACTCTGATGCATTGCCTTCATTCCCAATGGTGGATTCCAGTTGGCTAACATTTTGCAGATCAGATTCTATTCTGGATCCATAATAGCTTCATGGCTCAAATCTGAAGGTGTATCTAAGAATGGTTGCTTTTTTCAAACTTAAAGAGCAGGATTATTGCTAAATATTGAAAAGTTCTGGTATCTGGGCATAGTGCCTTGAATGGAATGAAGCCAGCAATACAGCTCGACCATTTTTGAAGATGGAGAAACCATTGCTCAGTGGCACAACACATGTAATACATTTCAGATTTTGTTTCTAGCACACATCCCCAAAGTGATCAAGCAAGCCCCACTCTGGATGCCAGAATCCTACAAGTCAGAGCTGACAGAGCTAGTTCTAATGGAGCAGTATCCAACTGGCACAAGGAATCCTACTGTGGTAGACCATAGAGGAATGATTTCCTTCATGTTTGTAGGCAAATGGTGTCAGTTGGACCCTCTTCTTTAATGGTCCTCTCAAGCTGTGATTCCTCTGATCAAGAGTGGCCAGGAGCTGACTATGTGTGGACAGGCTGTACAGAAATTAGACTCACTACAGTTGTAGATAATGGACTTCTTTCAAGCTGGGAGAAAGATCTCAGAGCTTACATGACTTCTTTGCATTATCATCTTTTGTTGTCAGTGAAGGCAGGTACTTGACTCCTCATCTTTATTATCTCTATACTTAGCTCAGGGCAGAGACTAGCAGTGTAGTAATTACCCACGTTCTATTCTTCCCCAATATAAAATCAAAATGGTCTTGTCTTATTGCAAAACTAACTAGGTACCCTTGGAAGTTTTGAAATTGACAGGTCTTATCCACAGAAAGAGAATTAATATACATGTGATATTGGTAAGGATCTTGGGGGTAGCGCACAGCTGAATTTAAAAAAACAACAGCTCTGCTGCTGAGCCTGTAGCAAGGACTTGATGTCTAAAAATTGACAGATGAAGCTATTCCCAACAAGAATTACTCTGCTAATGTCTGCAGATTATCTGTTAAAGGAACAGGTGGGGGACAGGCTAGGATACTTCTACTGTTAATGCTGAATTTAAATTTTTGTTTACATATTCCAATATTTTGGGTGTAAGTATCTTAAGCAGATTTCAGTTTTTCAATTTACATGTTCTTATTAAGTGGAATGAAAACAAAGGGGATTAATTAGTATGGGGTTGTTAACGCAAGTATTAAGTTCCCCACTGGATTTAATCTAAGAGGCTTGTGATCCTGTAACTCCTTTATGGTACAAACATTTGGAGATTAAAGTCCATGAAAACTTACACCACAATAAAGTGATTGCTCTGTAAGATGCACAAAGCCACAGCTTTTCCTGCTACACACTGAGGTTGCAATCTTATACTTGTGGAGTGGACCCAGTTTTCCAGAGGAAGAGCCGTATTAACAACTCAGAAATCCTTTCAGGACTGCATAATTAGAGAGAATAGTGATGATTTATGGTTTTGATGATTAGATAGGATAGATTATAGAAAGAAGAGAGTAATCTTGTAACCATAGAGTAAGAGGTAAATTTATAATTGCACCTCTAACTGCTGTAAAGAAGATCAGAAGCTACTTCTTTGTATCTTTTTTCTATTTTTCTTTTATTTTTCTTTTAACTTTGTTTGGTTTTTTTTCCCTTACTTTGTATTACTTTGTATTTGTTTTTATCTTTTTAAAATGAGAGAGAGAGAGAGAGAGAGATAGTTGAAAAAGCAGCACCCACATTATCTTTTCCCTCTTTTTGTATACAGACACCATGCACAGATGCATGCCTTTCTAGAATTTGGGATTCTGTTTTGGTTGTGCTGTAGTGTAATTGTTGGAGCTGTAAGCATATATGCTGGATGAGGTTATAATTTCCTCCTGCATTTCTGATCAAAACCACCATCACCTTCAATGCATTGGGATTGTTAAGGACAAATACATTAATATTTCAATTGTCCTATTATTAAAACAGTGCTAGAAAAGCAATATATTCTACATAGGCAGCTGATTAGCTGGGTGGCATGGAAAAGTAGATAAGGCTTCCCAGACCACACACACACACAATACTAACCTGCTTTTACAAATCTTAGAACTATAGTACATATTCTTCCACTTCCATCCTGAGGTCTGCCATGCATTTTCCTGGCTATTAAACTGTTTCTTCAGTACCATCTGCAAAGCAATTCAAAAGACTGATATTGGGTTTCTCCTTTAAATGAAACTTGGAAAGGATATTTTACTCAATTAATTTAATGCAAAACTTCTGCTTCTCTGGGTCCTGACTTACCGTCTCCAGGTATGTTACAACCTTCAGTAGCATTAAAAGCAGGAGAGCTGCCTGTTGAACTCAGGCTATTCTTCCCTGATCACTTCACAGGATAATTTTGGATAGATCAGATAGGTGACTTTCAAAGTGAATGCTGAAAACATGTAACATGAAGTGAGACTTACTTGCAAGAAGAGTTCTTTAGTAGCCCATGAAGCATTTTTCTTTTTATTCCTTTTTATTAATATTGGCTAATTTGAGCTCAGATAACACCTTCTCAGGCTGATGACTGGAGGTTGAAGCAGAACAAATACCACTGGCTTCTTTGGAAAGTTGTGCTGTGTGTAGGGGACCTCATGGAGAATGATTGCTTATGAGTGGAAAACTCATATTAATTCACAAACTTTAGGGCAAAAGGATAACCAGTGCCATTGCTGACCATTCTCCATTATTCTTCAGCTGCTTCAAAGCTTTCCACATGGCAACTGGGCTTTGAGCCCAGACCAAATAATTTTGGATTTGGTTTAAAGGTGATCTTGTTGCACATCTCACTTTTAACATGTACAACACTAGGCATAGGCAACCTTCTTGCTCATGTTTTTCCCATGGGAAGAAAACAACACTCAGTTGGAAAGCATATAGTAATGTCAGGATCAACTACAATATTCCTTCCCTAACACCACCCAATACATGCATTATGATCAGCTGGGGGGTATCTGCTCATGGTAGCAACAGGGAGTACAAGTGACAGCCACGACTAGGGCCACACAACTTATGGAATCTCCTTCTGAGGGATGTTTGACTGGTGTTTGCTCTATTTGAGAACAATTGTTTTGAAACAATTTTGTTCTCCCAAGCATTTCAGAATACCAGGTACAATAGGACCAAGCTGCCTTTCAGATTGTTTTTCTACTTTTCAAAATGAGCTTTGTTTTTAATGTTTGCATTTTTTCAAAGAATTGTTTAATTTTGATTGTATTTAAGATTTTTATTTCTCTCATAAACTGTTCTGGATTCATCCAGGAAGAATTGTACAGAAATAAAATAAATAATATGCTTTAAATATAGTAGGGTGTAAGGTTCAATTCTGAGCATTTTCAGCCAGGGCAGACTATATTCCTTGTGTAAAACTATGAAGGAACACTGTTAAGTCAATATGAAGCTAGATTAATTAGTGGCCTGACATGGTTAAAGGCACCCTTATATGTTCCTTGCCTTTGCTCCCTTAAGGGAGCTATCTGTGGAATGGGTATACACTGTACAGTACTGCATATTTGGCATTATTATGATTTTTTCTGGGACAATTCTGAAAATATACAAATATTGCTAGGTTCACATATAGTCAGTTACAAACACCAAATACATTTTGGCTAACCAGGTTATATAAACCCAACTGGTATTTTGTTTCTGTTTCAGGGTTATTTCTGTGAAAGCTTGTTTTGTCTTTTCTAACTACATTATAGTTAGTGCTGTAAGATGAATACACCTTCTCATTCCAAATCAGGTTATACGTGTTCCAAAGAAAAGGGCTGAGGCAAACTTTGGAGGCATTGAACTTCCTGGAACTGGAGGCATCAATCCAAAAGTCACCACAAGGTCATCCTACACATAGTACTTACATGTATCTTGAACCTAAAATTTGCTGTTTACAAAAAGTATCTAAGGAGGCAGGACCCTGCAGCAAAATACTCTGCGCTACAAATATGCAGGTGATCCAGTACAACTTTCATTATAGTTCAGCCTCTTAAGCACAACTACGTATCTAACGACTGATTCGGAAGGATTTATTTCCAGCTAAGTTCAACGGAATCTTAGTCCTAAGTGCCCAAGAATAGCAGCCTAAATCTGAAAGGAGTCGCATGGTGTCACCTTCCTTTCCCTCTGGTATAGATAAGGACCGATCATAGGCGGCAGCTGCAAGAAATACAAGCCACACAAGGAAAGAGTTTTCCCTCAGACCAGCCACTGGAGCTTCCAACGTGGTCCCAGTCCTCGAATCAGGATTCAGCACTGGCCTGTTTCCTCAGAAATGTCTTTAAATATCTTCTTCAGTCCGCGGCCCTCCAAATGTTGGACTACGGCTTCCATGCTCCCCAGCCATCAAGGCAGGGAGCCGGCGGAAGCTGCAGGCCGACGCATCTGCAGGACCTCAGATAACGGCAAGTCGTTTCAGGAGCATTTCGCTTCCCCGACCCACCGCGGTCTCCGGAGCGACGCCGCCTCCGTTCCACCTCCTCGAAGGCGGCGAACTTGGACTGTCTCCGGCGCGGGACGCGGAGGCGGCGCGTCGCGACGTTGCCCCGAGCAACGCCGAGCGGGGCGACGAGTGACGCGCGCAAGGGCTACGTCGCCGCGCCGCGTCGGGCCGGAGTGACGCAAGGCGCGCGCGCAGGCAGGGGGAGGGGCCGGCAGCTTCTTTCCCTTTTTTCTGTTTCTTTTTTTCTTTTCTTTTCCCCCCTTCCTCCTTCCCCCCCTTTTTAATTTCCCCGCCCCCCCTCCCCTCCTTTTCTTTTGGCCCTCCTGCCTCCCTCTCTCCACCCCCGCCTCGGCGGCCCCACCTGACCCTCGCGAGTCGCCCGGCCGCAGCCATCCGCCCTCCCGGATCCAGGCCCCGACCTGCCCGCACTCTCCTGCCGGCGCCTCCGCCTCCGGCTCGGACCCCAGCCCAGCTCCCCGGCCCGTAGGAGTCCCTGGGAGCTCCAGCCTCCCTGGCGCGGCAGCATCCCACCGGCCCGTCGCTCCGCTCCGCTTCGCCCCGAGCCGGCCCATCTGCGTTCTCCGCGGGCGCTTCAGCCCCCGTGCAGCTGCCCACACTTGTTGCTGCCCAGAACTTCCTCCTCCCGCGGCGGCTTCTACCTACGCTCTACCGCTCACGTCAGAGGAAGCGGGGGACAGCAGGTCCCTCGGCCGGCGCCACCTCTCCTCCCCGCCCAAGAGGAGGGAGCAGGAAGAGGAGGAAGGCGGCAGCACGAAGACACGCCAGCGACGGAAGGGGGGGACGGGGTCCCTGCGCTCCCCCTCCTTCTCCCTTCCTCCCTCCCCTCCCTTCCTCCCTCCCCCGGAGGTAAGTAGCGCGGTCTTGCCTCTTTGGGGGGGGGGAGGGTTGCAAAGTTCGGTCTCCTTCCTAATTAGATACCGGGAGGTACGGTTTTGGGTGGGAGGAGCGGGTGGACGGGGCTCGATGTTCAGCCTCTTTGTGTTTTTCGTGCTGGGGAGAGGGGGAATGTCTCCTCCGGGAGAGGGGGAAGAGTGAAGGTGCAACAGGTCTAAAGCCAAGAGGGAATGATGTTTGGAGCATACTCTTAAATTTGGGCAAAGGCGGGAATCGGTAGTTCTGCGGGCCTTCAGAAACGATCCCCCCTCCCCAGTGTTGTCTGGGGTGGAGGGAGGAAGGAGTGCTATTGAACATGTCCAAAGGAGGATCGGCATCCTGTGTGCCATTCAGCACGGGGCTTGAGAATCTTAGTTTGGGGCCAGATGGAACGGTTGAGGCCGTGGGCATATCTGTTGCTAGCATGGGAGTGCCTTCGTTGATCCGAGCTAGGGATTCATAGTTGCTGTGTCTAATAATGGCATGACTTAATTTGCATAGGCTTTACTGTTAGTGTATTTGTAGGCTGAATGTATAAGGAATATTCTTCCCATGTGGATTCCCATGATTCCTTGGTATCCAGAAGTGGAAGGCACTTTTGTCTGGTGTTGTTTTACAGAGATGAGTATAGTACGTTTTAAAGTGGTAACAGATCCTTAAATGATGATGATACCTATATCATCAAGGGCACGAATATGTGCTTGGTGGGTGACTCCCAAACCTGGAATTCTCTCCAGCAGTAAATTTCTCAGAATCTGAGCCTGTGCATATTTTGGAAGCAGGCTTATCTATTTTGCCTGGCCTTTGGAGTTCAGTGTTTAGTTGTGAAGAGGTGGGGAAATTTAATTTATCTATATGTTGTCTTAATCTGTTTTATGGATGGACGTTTATGGTTGTTTGTGTGGAGGTTTGTTTGTTTTTTTGGCAAGTCTTTGGGATGAGATGGGCATATTTAAATAAGGAAGTAAGGAAACATTGGTTTTTAGAAGTGATGAAACCAAAGGCAAAAAAAACCCCCAACTGTCAGAAAAGATGGCGGGAAAAGTGACTGTTATTGTAAATGAAAAACTGTCATTTTCCATGCTGTCTTTTGCTTCAAGACCTGCTAAAAATCAACACACCTAAAAATATATGCTGGTTAGGAGTCAATGAGTTCAGCTCAGCTCTTGATGACTGCATGGAGAAATGTTTGCCATTTCAGCTTGTCTCTAGTAATAACTTGTAGCTCTTCTGGGGACAATTTTGTACTTACTTTGATCCCATTCATCCACCTTGTCTGTTGTCTTTTCCTTCTATTTCCCTCAATTTACCAGGCATAGCCATTTTTTTTTGTCATCTCACATGTCCAAAGCATGTGAGTTTCTGCTTGCTGATCATCCCTTTCAGGTAGCAGTCAGTCTTCATTTGGTCAAAGACTAATTGTTTGGTTCTTTCTGTGGTCCATGGTACTCTTAATAACCATCTCCAAATCCATAATTCAAAGGTGTCTATTTCCTTTCTCTCACTCTTTCTCATTGTCCAATGTTCACAGACATGCCTTATCACTGGAAAGACCATTGCTTTTATTGTTCTGATTTTTGTTGTTATACGAATGTACTTACCTTTCATGATCTTGTCTAAGTTTGTTATTGCTTTCCTTCCTATTAATCTGTGTTTCTCTAGCATGCTGTCCATCTTTATTCTTGAGCTAAAGATAACAAAACTATCCAGCATCTTTGTTTCTTCAAAATCAGTGGTGAACTCACTAAATATGTTACCATCACCATTTTTTCATATTTAAAAATAAACCAGATTTTTTACTTTCCATTTTTTGCTTTCATAATTAGCTGTTCTTCCAACTAACAAAGTGCTGTAGTCTGCATATTTCAAATAGATATTGTCACTGCCACTTCTTTTGATTCTAGCTTCCTGTCATATGTTCCAGTCCCAGTGTTTTTATAATATGTTCACCATATACGTTAAACAAATATGCGAACAATATATTTTGTGTGTGTGTATTGCAAATTTATTTTTTTACAATAGTTTCATATTTGTAGTAAAAAATCCCTCAGAAAAATAATCAGATGTTCTGGCATACCCATTAGTCTTAATATATTCCATTCGGGTATGATCTATGAATCAAAAGCCTTGTTGTATCCAATAAAGAAAAGGTAAACATACTTCTTATATTCTCTTGCTTTGTCCATTATCTTGTATCAACTATTGATTCTGCCTGTTGCAAAACCTGCCTATCCATTTGATATTTCTTTTTGTATGTATAACTCTATTGTTCTTTGTAAGATCTTAAGCTAGTGCCATAGTTTAATAATTTGCACATTCTCTTGCATGTCCCTGCTTTGGTGTCACACCAATCTTTTCTAGTCTCTAAGATGTAGCCTTGTTCCTTATTTGTTGATATAGAGTTGTTAGCACTTTAATGGCCTTATTCTGCAGCTTTAAACAGTTCATTGGGTATTTCATCTGCTTCTGATGCTTTTCTATTTGACAAATGCTTTGTTGCCTGTCACGCCTCACCTATTACCTGTCATACTTCTTTCTCTGCAAATGTTTCTGTCATTCTCTAATCCCGTTTGTAAAGAATTTCAGTATAGCCTTTCTAATTTCCTTTCCACCTGTATTAGATCTCTTTCACAGTGGAACACCTTCTCCCCTGAGATCCAGACAACCCCTACCCTCTTGGCCTTCTGGAAGGCCTTGAGGACCTGGCTCTTCCCCCAGGCACTGGGTCAGGATGTAAGTTGAGCCCAACATATGTGTAGTTGCTATGAGGTTGTTATGAGCCTAGTTAGAGTGTGTTAGTCTTTAATTTGGGGTGGAAGAGTTGTTTGTATTTTTAAAATATATTATAGGGTTTGATTGTTGTTAGCTGCCCAGGGTTACATTGTGGCCATCTAAATATTAGTAACGATAATACTCTTGAGTATTCCTATCTTAGGCGTAAATTTTCCAATGATTTCTCTGATCTTAGAAACATCTTACTTTCATTTTCTTATTTTCTTAATTAATTAATTAATTAGTATTTTTGACTAAGATATTTTTCTGTGTCCTTTCTTGCTTGACATTGGAAGTCTGTGTTCAGTCATCTTATGCCGTCGTTACCCAAGGCTTTCATTCTCTGGCTTTCTTTGGTTATCATGATAGTTTGTTTTGAAAGCCAGCTATATCTTTTCATCCATGAATTTTTTCCCATGTTGATTTTTACAACATCTCTTTTCTCTTCCCATAGTTCCTCGGGTTCTCCTTTGCATAAGTTAAGTGTACTTATATTGCTCTTATATTTTGTCTGTAATTTTTCCAAGTCAAATCTTGTTGGCCCGCTGTCTAATTTTCTAAATTTAACCCATATACTGAATGTCAGTAATTCATGGTCTTTTCCATAATGTGTACCTCAAAGTGTTTTAGCTGGCTGGATTGTACTTGTCCATCTTCTGTTTTCTGCTGTGTAGTCAGTTTGATGCCAACATTGTGCATCCAAACATGTCCATGTGTCGAGCCTGTGTTTAAGTTGCTTGATGCAAGTGTTGGTAATAAGCAACGAATTACTCTCTACCAAACCTGCACTACTCCATTTACCCATCCCAAATCTTCTGGTAATTTGAGGTCTTTCTGTTTCTTCAACTTTCTTTTTGCAATTATAAATTAATAATTTATAATATATATTATATATAATATAATTTATAATATAATTTATAATATAAACCCTCACTCCTGGCCTTCTGGAGGGATCTGAAGACCTGGCTCTGCTATCTGGCCTGGGGCGAGGAGGGGAATCATCAAGTGTGGGGTTGGCTAGTCCCTTAGTGGCCTGGCGTTGCTGCCTTGAACCATCGGCCTCCTGGATTTTTTCCCTTTTATTTTTGTGAATGTGTATTTGTTATAGGTTTTAATTGTATATTTATTTATTGTAGTAATGTGTTGTGAGCCACCCAGAGTCCCCCATTGGGGGGAGATGGGGGGGACAAACTAACTAACTAACTAACTAAATAATTCTATGCCCTTTCTTGATATTGCATTCAGCACCTCTTACAGTTTGCCATAAAATCCTTCAGTGACTACTCTCGTTGTATCTGCAGTAGGTACATGCACTGGATATCCACAAATTCTAGTAGATGTGATCCTATTGTTTATTCGGTTATAGCCAAGCATATATTTAGCAATGTCCTTTTAGAACAGGTATTTCAAACTCAAATTGTCATAAGTGCCGTATGAGGACTAGTTCATTAGCCTGAAGGCAGCAAAACTAAAGCATTTCATGCACTGATACTAAAGTCTCTAATGAATCAAAAATAAAGAGTATTGTGGTATGTCATTACATCTGAATTTATTAAATAAATAAATAATGAAAAGCAGCCACAACCTTTTACCATGAATCAGAGTTGTGAACCAGCCATTTTGCTTTGGCCATTTAGCTGCTGGTGTGTTTCAGTAACCAGAACACCGGTATTTGGTTTCACGACTGGCTGGATAGCTAATATTTTGGGGAGGGGGGATCATATCCAGGATGATATAATCTAAGAAACTCATAAGAGCTGCCCAAACCCTGCTTTCCCTTTTTTCTCCCTCCATGCTGGGCAAGGATCTTTTCCCCATTCATTCTCTTTTCTCTCCTTGCCTGGCAGAGTCCTTCTTTTCCAGACAGAACTTGCTTGCTTGTGGTTTTTCCCATTCCTTTACCCTGCGGAGAGACTTTTGTGGTGGGTGGTCACGCTTAGCTTTCCTCTTCAGCTACCTCTTCCTTCCCTTTGGGCTGTTCCAGCCTCCCAACCAGTCTTTCCTGACCAAATGTTGCTTTCTATCTGGAGAGCTTAGCATCATCCTAGAAGCAGCACCTGCTCTGCAGTTGCTAGAAGACTCACTGAGGTGAGCTGCTGGGCTTCTTCTGCTGCTAGGGCACTCCTCATCCTGAAGTGCTTCTCTGGTAAAGCCTACATGTCTAAGCTATGCTTAGTCCCCAGTCCTTGCTGGGTAGCACCATCAGGGTATATGATGTCTTGTGCAGGCCACATAAATGATTTGGAGGTTCCACATGGCCCATGGGCTGCAAATATGAAACTCCTGTTTTACAGAATCATTGCCACTCTATTTTTTAATAAGGTGTAATGATCTGAACAGTGTATCATATGGCTTTCATTTAAAGTGGTCCATTCTGTTCTAAGTTCACTTATTTAAAATATTAGATTTAAAATTGCTTCATTTCTGCTTTGACAATTTCAGATTTTCCATGGTTGTTCTTTGTCACATTCCAGTATCCAGTTTTATGTGTTGTGAAATTAGGAACTTTTTAAAGTACTTGCCCCATCAGTGATTAGACTTCCTTGTGGCTTTGGTCTGATTACAACATTGCCTCTAGATCTGCTTGTGAAAGTTTGATATTTTTCCCTAGTAAATAGAGGAGTGCATTTTGACCTGAGAATCACATAATCTGTCATCCAAATGCATCTAAATATTTTAGCCAAATCTGTACTTTTTTTTTCTCAACAGAATTTGCCAAGTTTTGATTTTGGAGGTTTCTTCTCCCAGGTGGTTGCTTTTCCTCACACCTGCAGATTCTGACCTATCCTCACCCCAGCTGGGGCTTGCCCTTAGCTTCACCTCTTTCCTTTTGACCTTATTAGCAAGAGTGATCTTTTCAGCTCAGGTTCCTTCCGGGGTCATTCTCAGGAGCACTGAAGCTACAGAGCCCACAATCCACAACATCATGGTGGTAATCTGGTCAGGCAAAATATATGGATCATCCTCAAAAAGTATTTTCTTAAAAGGAGATCATGATTTTTCAAATATGTGCCTCAGCTTGAAAAACTGCTAAGTTGATGTGTACTTTTATGCTTTTATGCTGTTAAGTTGCATGGTGCTCAGAATTCTTTTTAATTGGTAACTTTTGCTTTCAAGATATAGGAGGGGCCTTTAAGTTGCACTGTATACATTTTTGGTAGCTCATACATCTTTCCTATTTTTCATTCTACCTTTTTTCTTTTTTGGTTGTCACTCCAAAGGAGGTTCCCTGTTTAAGGACCCTTAAAGCAAATCTTCTTTTCTTTCTAATAAACTGTTTGAAAGTTGTGATCTTGTACGATTACAGACCACTGCTCCTTTTCTTCAACACCATCACTTCAGAAGTGGTTCCTATTGTGAAAATCAGAAGATTTGAGCCTTGTTAGCTAGTTTGATAATCTGGTCAAAAGGGACCTCAGTCTTTGTCATAATAAAGCACAAAACCAAGAGCATATATTTCTTAGTTGTTCAGTAATCTTTCTATAGACTACCTGAAAGGAACTTGTGGAGCACCAGTACTCCTTGGACCACAGTTTTGCAAATCTCAAATTTAATGCACTTTGACATGTGGTTGCTTTCTTGCATAGAACAGGTTCTGGTATATGTATCTGCTCAAGTCTAAACAGCAATATTCTAGGAAAAGTTTACAGTTGAAAATTTCTCTAGTGCTCAGGGCAGGTTGTGTTGGATTGAGACAGATATATCTACTTACCTTTATTCCACAGTATCACACATGTACAAGCAGTCCCTGGGTTAAGAACGAGATCCATTCCTAAGTCTGTCTTTAACTTGAATTTGTATGTAAGTTGGAACTCGTACTTACAAATGGGCTGCCTATTACTAAAAATGGTGGACTGTGTTCTCTTTTCTTGAGCTGGTGAACCACTGAAGCCACGCAATATTTTCATGAACTGCTGAAGCTGCATGTCTTTAATATACAGCCTGTTTTCAGCGGTTTTCAGCGGTTCATGAAAACATTGCATGGCTTCAGCAGTTTGTTGGCTTGAGGAAGGAGAATGCCGTCCACCATTTTTAGTAATAGGCAGCCTGTTCATAAGTATGAGTTGTCTATAAGTTGGACATTCTTAACCCGGGGATTGCCTGTATACTTAATCTTGTAATGGAGTGATGGGGGAATGTTTTTGTCAGTGTTGAGGGGTAGGTGGGGGAGAGAGAGATGTTTGGTGTTGCCAATTTTTCTCAATCATTTTTATGAAGTTGAGATGTTCTGATTTTTCCAAGTGAGTTTTGTCATCTTATTATTGCAGTTGAACCCGAAGAACATTTTAAAGCCTAACACAATTACAAGGCTGCCATCGAATAAGAATTGCTTATTGTTAACTTTCAGTTTTATATCATATTAGGACAAGTTTATTTCTGCGTGGTTTTTTTGCTTCATTATTTCGTCCCTTTTTGAATTTAGAAGTAAGCAACCAAAATATTGTATTATGGATAATTTCATTGTTTTTGTGCTCCATGTTCTATTACTTACACTTGTACAGAGTATTTGCTCTGATCTAGCCCTTGGGGAATCTTTCTTTTTCTTAACTAAACTACTCCTGGATTCTTGGCTACAGACAGAACATATTATTTGGCACAATTAATCACCTTGTGGAAATGTAAAAGGCAGGCCTATAATTGCTCTGATGTTTGTCTGCTTCAGAAACAGGTGCTATGAATGAATTGGACTCTTCCTTTTTGATATTGTTGTCCTCCATGTAGCCTTCAGGTAAGATAGGCCTGCCTAACTTGTAAACTGCCAAGCTGAATATAGATGCCAGCGATATATCTTTTTTCTTGCTGAGGATGTGCAGCGGGAGTCAAACATCTTGTTTTTCTTGCCTGCATAATGTTGTTCTCTGCTTGGATTGGTAGGTTACAGGTTGTGGAAGCCTTTGTAATAATCCCAGGATAAATGAAGAAGGGCAGTAATTTCCTTGTTGTGGATAGGGAAGAAGCTGCTGTTGCTGGTTGACATTCTCACTACTTCCTTTATTAGAATATCCAATAGAAAAAGATTTGAAGACATTTATATTACTCCTGCCTTGCCTCCTGGAAATACGGGTGAAAGTAATAAACAGACAGATCATTCTTTTAACACAGAAGGAGCTGGTTTGCATGAAACATTGTAATATTTGCTGGGTCTTGCCCATGCTAAGGAAGAAAGGAATAAGTGTTTGCTTGGGATTTGTGAGGTTTGGAACCTGGAATCCTATCAAAATTTGGGGGCTATTGATTAATACTGGTACTGGATACTGAAAATTTAAACATAACGTTCTAACAGAATGATGCAATAATAATATATCTGCTGAGATTTTCTTCAGAAAGTTGTTAAGAAAAGTAAATAAATCAGAAAGGAAAAAGCACTCAGTGAGAATAACTTGCCCTTTCCAGGTCCCCATTATGGCAAAGATGGACAGCAGGCAATTTAACCAAGTAGTTTCAGCAAACAATTTGTTGAGTTCTTTTCAGTAACAGCTGCATGTTTGAAGTATACACATTTTCCTTTCACCAAGGAAATGCAATATGTACCGTAGAAGGCCTGATTTGGTTGCAAACCTAAAAGTATATTTAAAAAAAATAAAAATAAATGCCATTGAAATCAGTAATGCTTTCAAGTAAATACATGCAATGCTGCAATTCTGAAAATACTTTAGGGAAATCATTGGGAGTTACTAAGTAAATATATTTAGGATTGAGTAGCATTGGAGAATATGAGCTGTTGGATTGACACCTAGAAAATAGTTTCCCTATCTCACAGGATATTTCCGGGGATGGATATGTTAAAAACTTCATGTACTAGGATATAAATGTATTGGGGCCATGTAAGCATCTAAAGATAGAAAATGTGAGCTCTTCAGGGGAGGGAACTGAACAAAATCTGTAGGAGTGAAAATACATACAGTGACCTCTCTAAGAATTGTGATGACTCTGAGTTCTATTTCTGTCCTTGTCATCTTATTATGGAAGAGGAGATAGAGAATTTATTTAAGATCTATTTTCAAGCCCTATTGTGGCACTAAACTTATTAATTAACCTTCTTATCCCACAAAATAAGATATATTCAAAGAACAGCTTTTTGTCATTAAGGATAAAATCCTGTACATCCAATTGCATTGTGACTGCTGAAGGGGCAAGTGATTGTGATATGCACACAGGCGGGGAGACACACTGGGACACCCTTTG
Source organism: Liasis olivaceus (assembly GCA_030867105.1). NCBI lineage: Eukaryota > Metazoa > Chordata > Lepidosauria > Squamata > Pythonidae > Liasis > Liasis olivaceus. The sequence goes on from CM061348.1 coordinate 137,244,595, forward strand.
AAGCTGCTGTGTGAACTTTGTAAAGGATGTGGCTGCTTTAATGATTCAGAGAGAGTTGTTTTGATCATGGTCGTGTACTTTGGAAAGTAATTCTTTCAAGTGCCTTGCAAAATCCTATTATGCATTCTACTGAAGTGGAATTTCAGCAGCACCTTCAATCAAATAAATGGGATCTAGCAGAAGAAAATATTTCATCTTAGTGAAAGAGAAGCTGGAATACAAGTAAAATTGAACTCTTTTTTTCAACATGTGCAATGAGAGCTCATCCTTGGCATTTGAATTAGAAATTATTATTCACCAAATGGTGCTTGCTCTTAGACCTGTATGTGGCTAGATTAAAAAATATTTACTTAAAACAATTTAAAGCACCGATTTATTAAAATGGTAACAAAGAATAGAGTATTGAAAAATATTTTTCCTGGAAGATTTCAAATGCACCCCGTTCCATCAGGTTTATGAATTAATGGACTTGATTGTCCGGAGGACATTTTCCTCAAAGCAGCAACATTTGATTTGGTGGTAGTCCAAAGTCCTAGTTGTTTGTAATTCATTTAATTGCATTAAGGACTTGAATAGCAACAGAGGGGAGCAGGGTAAGATGCTGAAGGACAGAACTCTATGAGCCTTGTGGTTTGTCATGGATCTCCTAAGCTAGCTGTTGCCTTCAGGTGCGATAGAGGACATTCTCATGTTACTAGCACTAAAGAAGATTCAGGTGCTGTTCCAGCTGACTTCTGTTTGTGGAGTCCTTGGGGTTCTCTGAGCTTGGTTCTTTTCTTGCAAACGTTTCATTACCTGGCTAGGTAACCTCCACGGTTCAGCCCTGAGCTACACATATTCGCCTCCATTGCTGACTTCTGTTTCTGGAATAGGAAAAAAATATGCTTCTTTCTTCAAGGAGCCAGGTGTCTTGGTCTGATCCTGCCTACATTGGTGCAAGTGTCCTTTTTCCTTCCTGATTGCATCCCATATTCTTGGTTCAGCTCTCTGCATATTTGTGGTTAGAACATGTGATTAGCAAAAGTGCTCTGTAGCTTACTTGGGAGGATAAAGAACAGAAGTTGGAGAACATGGCCAGAGGCAGGGAATTTGGTCTATATCTGTTAATAGAAATTAATGAGAATTCTGATCTTTATGACAAAAAGAAGAAATATCTTGTTGTATTGCATGGTTGATTAGGAGTTTATGGTATTGCCTGGTTTTTAAAATCCAGACTGTATATCTAGAAAAATGTGCTGCCTTCCTCATTTCACAAAGCAGCATCACAGTTCTGTGGCTGCCCTGTTTTCTAAAATGGAAGAGATGAACACACGTGCGTGGCTGCAAAACAAAACACAGCTGGCAGCAGAGCTAATTTTAGGTTCTTTGCTTGGTCTACATTAACTGTTGTGGAAAGGAATTCCAGCAGTGACGAATCTCAATGGAGTCTTTTGACCTTTGACAATCATTTCATTTTCATAAAGGAATAATATTTTGAAATTCCTCGTTAAAAATTCAGGCATAATTTAAAATCATGGATCTTTTTTCCCCTACTCTTCCTAGCAGCACTGCCTAGTATTGATAGACTTTGGTCTTTTCCTCCCCCTTTTGTGGTGATAGAGACTTCATTCCATTAGCTGAAAGTTTCTATTGATTCTTCCCTTAACAAAATGGATAGTTATCTGCTATTAAATTTTAAGTATTTTCTTAGTGATTCCATAGCCTTCTCTGTATGTTTAAGATTATTAAAGGAAAGTACTTTCTTTTGTTGCTTCCTTTGAATTCAGTAGTGCGTTTCAAGTTTTGCCTTTTTTAATAACCCACTATGAAACTGAAGAGCAAGAAAGGATGGAAGTTTATCAAGCCTGAGGATTAAAGTCATTTAGCTGCTGTTTCAGAATAAGGAAGCAAATCAGACTGGAAACTACAGGGGTATCTCACTGCTGTCCATTGCAGGCAAGATCTTTGCCTGCATTCTCCTGAACAGACTTGTCACTGTCTCAGAAAGGAACCTCCTAGAAGTACAGTATGGCTTTCAACCAGAATGGAGTACTGCAGACATGATATTTGCCGTGGGGCAAGTCCAGGAGAAGTGCATTGAGCTGAACAAGCCTCTTTACTCTGTCTTCATTGACCTGACAAAGGCATTTGACACTGTAAACAGGGAGGCTCTCTGGATCATCCTGAGATGTTATGGATGCCCGAGGAAATTCGTGAAGTTGATTCAACTACTCCACGATGGAATGACAGGACAGGTTCTTTACAACAGTGATACATCAGCTGTATTTGCCATTTCCAATGGGATAAAACAGGGTTGTGGGTTAGCCCCAGTCCTGTTCAATCTGTTCTTCGCTTGCATGTTGTCATGTGCTGTCCAGGGTCTGAAGTAGGTACCTGGAGTATACAACAGGTACCAATTGGACAGCTCTCTCTTTGACCTTTACCACTTGAATGCGCAGATGAAGTGCCTCCATACATCATCCAAGAAACCCTCTTTGCTGATGACTGTGCACTCTTGTACACAACATCCATACCTCCACAAAGCTGAAAGTCTACAGAGCTGTGGTTATCCCTTTTCTCTTATATGGATGTGAGTCCTGGACTCTGTACCAAAGGCACATCAGACAACTGGAGAAATTTCACATGCGCGCTCTCTGCTCCATCCTTGGCAAGACTGTGTCTCCAACTTGGAAGTCTTGGATCGTGTGGAGTCCAATAGCATTGAGTCCCTGATTATCTGTGATGGAATGGAATTATGGAGGCCAGACTCAGGGAGGAAAACATGTTCTTTCATCTCCTGAGGAGCGGGGGAGAGATAAGAGGATGAGGCTGGCACCTCCCTGAGGAATTCACTATGTTGTGACTGGCATTACTTGGGAGCTGAGTTTCAGTCTGGGAAGATTCTTGCTGGAGGTTGTAGCTAATAAACATTGCTGGACTGAATTTACATGGTTTCCTGGAGTTCCTTGGGCTAGGCCTGACATCAATCTTCCCAGACTGAAACCCAGCTCCCAAGTAACACCAGTCACAACATAGTGAATTCCTCAGGGAGGTGCCAGCCTCATCCTCTTATCTCCCCCCCCCCGCTCCTCAGAAGATGAAAGAACATGTTTTCCTCCCTGAGTCTGGCCTCCATAATTCCATTCCATCACATTATCAAAGCCCAGATGCGGTGAGTGGGACGTGTCATCAGAATGGATGACCATCGTATGCCTCGCCAGTTGCTCTATAGTGTACTGGAGTCTGGAAAGAGACCTCGAGGTCAACCACATAAGCACTACAAAGTCGCTGTGAAAGAAACCCTACACCACTGTGACATCCAGCCAAGGAAACTAGAAGCTGCAGCTGCTCAAAGAACCCGCTGGTGAGCCCTATGGTATGAAGCCTCCACAGGCTTTGAAGAGAGGCACCGCCAAAAACTGATGGAAAACTCTGAGAGGTATCACAGAATAACACCCACAGTTACTACAACAATGGACTTCCAGTGCTCCCATTATGCTAGACTCTACATATCTAGACTGGGACTGCAGAGCCACCTCCATGTCCACAGATGAACTGCACAACAGCATGTCTTTTTCGAACCTGAAGGACTACCATATAGTTGTATTTATTTGACTTAATTTATATCCTGCATTTTATTTAGCAAATGCTCAAGGTATAATATGAGTTGTTCATATGGAAGTAGAAGAGGCACTGCAAATATTTGATGGATCATGGTACAAGTATGTGAATTTCAAAAGGATATGTATTTATGCTTATCAATTAAAGTCTTGCATTGAACATGAAAAATTAAGGTATATCTGAAAGAAATTAGCATTCCAGAACATTTGATTCAATTGATAATATCACTGTTCAGTAACCAAGAAGCCCTTGTCAGAACAACTTAGAGAGACACAACTAGTTCAAGATCAGAAAAAAGTATACAGCAGGGCTGTATTTTATCCTCATTTCAATTCAAACACAAAGGCAATTTTGAGGAACCTTAACTTAGATTAATTGGAAATTGCCAGCAGAAGCATTAAAGAATTTAAGATATGCAAAACCACTCTACTGGCAAAAAATGAAGAAGAAATAAAATAACTTACCCTAAAAGTCAAGGCATATAGTGAAAAAGCTGGATTGTAGCTAAACATGAAGGCCAAAGTAATGCCAACAGCTAGAAATAGAGCGACATTGAGATAAAAATTAACAACAAAGAAATTGAATCAGGGCTTTATTTTGCTCTGTTCCAAAATTGACTGAACAGAAGACACTGGACCCAAAAAGAAATGCAGAATATCACTTGATATTCTAGCAATGACTACTGTGAAAAAACAAGGACCTCAGTCTTAATACCAAGTGCAAAATAGTAAATGCTGTTGTTTTTGCCTATGGTTGTGAAAATTGGGCAATAAAAAAAGCAGATGGAAGAATACTAGACTCCTTTGAATTATGGATTTGAACAACATTGGACAACAAAATAAACAATTTTAGACTGTATCAAGCTAGAAATATCACTGGAAGCTAACATGACCAAGTTAAGGCTGTCTTATTTTAGCAATATGTGTTTAAATTCCTTTAAAAATCAGTTATGTTAGAAATGGTTGGAGGTGCTAGATAATAATGCCACCAAAGAACATGCTGGATAGATACTGTCAAGCAAGACACAGGCTTAAACCTAGAAATATTAAACAAAGTTGCAAAAACATCAGAAAGAATGGAGATAATGGATTAATGTGGCCTTCTGCAATTTTCCTTGCTGTTTTTCCCTTTCCATCACCAAAAGAGAGAACTGATTTATCAGTGGTGGCCTTTCCGCAGGTTATAGATATAGCTTAATGAACTGTGAAGAATTTTCAGATTAGAAAATCAGTTTGAATGGAAGTTGTTAAATATATCTGTTTTTCATGCATGAAGCATACAATAGTCTTTGTGGATTTAGCTATAAAGAGGCTCATGCAAAAGAATTAAATATGTAAAGAGGTTCAGTGTATGTTAAAACAGAGGTGCACAATTTGATGCTGCATTTGGCCGCCAAGGACATCCATGTATTATTACCAAGGTAGAATGTTCTACTGAAAAGTATTAAATTAAACAAAAATATGAAGTAGTAAATGAAATCAAAGGTAGGCTTTTTTTTTTTTACCTCCCCTCCCCCTTTCTGGGGGGCAACCTGTGGCACCCAACTCAAAGACCAAATACACCTCTAGGCCTAGGAAAGGTTGTGTAACCTGCTCTAAAGATTAAACATGATCTAAATAGAAGTTTTGCATTTGCTTGATTGGAAATGCAATTTCAGATGTAGAACCAGGATTGCTTGTATATTATATAGAGCATTTTTGAAATTTTATGTCAAATGTCAGGGTTGCATAAAATTGCATAAAAATGCGGTTTCTCTTCTCAGATTTGAATCTACTGCCTGTCTTTATGTGAAAGTAGGAAAACTTCAATTGCTACTTTCAGAGACTTGTTAAATTTGAAATACTGCAAAGCTTAGTCTGCAGTTTTCTCTAATCTAAAAAGCTGCTTAGTTGAGTCTGATTTGCTAATCCAGTTGGTGGAAATCTGTGAGAATTTCACTGAGAGTAAAGATTAGCGTTAAAGAGTTTCTGTTCATATTTTTGTGAAGCAGCTGCTCTGAGTGCCTGTGCTGTTGGGAACAACATATGCTTGTGAAATCTCACATTTCTGAGAGGAAGAACAACTTCTGGAGGAAATGGCAATCAAATTATTTTATAGCTGTGCATTAGGATTTGGACAAAACATATGCTGAACCATTTAATATACATTTTATTTCTGTCTGTAAAAGAAATTGGTGGGTGGCTATATGAATTGAACTAATAATAATAGTCATAATTTTTCATCATTTAATTCATTTAGATTTTAGAGTACTGCTTCCCTAGGACATGGACAAGTTATAGTTGAAAAATACATATGAAAACATGTGTTTATTGGTGATACTCCCAGTTGTCTGAAACATAGGTTGGTTGCCACATTGTGTTAATGAACAAAAAGCCCCTTTGCAAAAAGCTTCTGGAGCATGGCGTGCCACAACACCCCGTTGTGCTGTGCTCCTGGGCGGGGCTGGGATGGGCGTTTGCTTTGCGCTGCCCAAAAAAACCACCAATTGTGGACACAACTGTGATGTTGGAGGATTTCTGAAATATTGCAGTCATATGTCCTGGGAGAGAGATGGCTACTCTTGGGGAGAAAAATCAAGACAAATTTGTACAGGAAGGTCAAAACTGGCAGGCAGGAGAAAGGAATAGTGAAGATAATGAATGAGAACCAACTTCCAGTGACAAGGCTTAAGTTATGCAATTGCTAAATCTTTCCAATTCTCTTGTTGGCTGCTGTTTCTCATTGCTCTCCTCCACCCTTTTATGTACAGATGCTTTTAGCTCCTGTTGTAATAGCACCACCAATTGTGCTGCTATATTTAGGGTTGTGTCAGTATTTCCATTATAGACCCTGTTTTTCAAAGCTTGAAAACCACTTTTAGTTGTGAAGGCAAGCAAACTCTGCTTGAGCACAAACCTGTTTGTGGTTTCAAAATGTTAAATACTTCTCTTTATCAAACATTGAGATCATTATAGAAAATTGCATTAGAGGTGCAAGCCGCTACACCTGTACATATTTAGTATAAGGAACAGTTACTTGGACAAATATTATGGCATTCTAGTTGCCTCTGTGTGATGGCATAGTGAAATTCTTGGCAATTAGCATGTTATGATTCTGACAACATGCAGTAATCAGAGCTGTTGAGCTCAGTATTTGAAATGGTGGTGCCATAGCTGCCTCTGTCACCACTTTCAAATGCTATGGCAGTGTCACAGGGCCTCTGCTTAGCACGATAAACAGTGGGAGGCATGTGGAACAAAATAAGTGGGCAAGCTGATTTTTATAAATTGCTTAAAAAGCTCTTGTGGCACAGCTGGAGGTGAGATTGGCATGGTGTGGAGATTGGCTTACCTTTGCCCTAGAGTAGAGGTCTCAAACTCAAATCATCATGAATGCCGCATGAGACCTTGCTCATAAGCCCAAGCACCATAATATCGAAGCCTTTTTAGACTTCAGTACAAAAGTCTCTACTAAGTAAAAAATAAAGAAGAAAAAATTAAAAATTAAAAAAAAAAACCCACTACAGTATCCTAAGTAAGCCACCCGTACTGTGTATGCAATTCAGATACAAACTAAATAGGGTCCTCCCCATTAATTTAAATGTTGTCTCTTGACAAATGTTCAAATTCAGAAACCAATTTAAAGGTACTAAACAATGCATGCTTCCTGAACAGTTGTGTGAGTTGAATGAATGAAAATTCATTCAGATGAAATTTGAAAGATGAAATTAGGGCAGTTAGGAACCTATCATAAACACCTTTGCTACATCTTTCTACGCTGCCACTTTGAATTTCCATTATTCTATTGTTCATCACCAATTTTAAGGAAAGGTATTTGGAAGAGGGGTCCTTTATTTCTGAGGGATTTACTTTTTGCCTGAGGAAAAATATACAGATCGTCCTCAGTTAACAACCACTCGTTCAGCCGCTGTTCAAACTTGTGATGGCACTGAACGAGTGGGCCGCAGAAAATGACTTAGAGGGCTGCATACAGGCCATGAGCTACAACTTTGAGCCCTATACCCTAGAGCAAGTTTCCTCAACCTTAGCAACTTTAAGATGTGTGACTTCAACTCCCAGAATTCTCCAGCCAGCATGGCTGGCTGGGGAATTCTGGGAGTTGAACGTCATACTTCTTAAAGTTGCTAAGATTGAGAAACCCTGCCCTAGAGGCTTAGTGATAGCTTTTTTTGGATATCTAATTGAGAAGAAAAGGATGAGGATGAGATGGATGAAGTGAAATGACCACAAAGATTTATTAACTAGGAAGTGAAACGTATTATTAATGCAAAGAATACAGAACTGCCATCACAAAAGTAAAAGAAAAATAATACTTTTAGCTTCATATACTTGCTTTAGCTGATATAGTAGCTATGGTATTTACATAAATTCATGGCGTAGTTTTGTATAAAAATTTTAAAATCTCTCCTTTACTTCCTTATAGCAGTATTCCTGAGAGAAAAAAGAATGCATGAATATATATATGAATATATGCATCATATATTCACTCACTCGCTCACTCTCACTCATAATTGGGGCTGTGAAGAAATAATGAACAGTGTAACAGACAGTGATGATTACCTTCTTGACAAAGATATTTTATAAAACAGTTGTTAAGTGTGAGACACAGACATTCTTGAATTGATGTACTGATGAATATTTAGTGTAATAAGAAACATATCTCTGTTTAAATCTGGCAGTAGACAATTCTTTTTGGTTGATGGGGGAGGGCCTATGACATTTGAGAACTTACCATGGGTGTTCTTGTAAAAGTTTACCAATGGACAGGCTTGTCTTTATATAAACCCCGGTTTCCAGGGTAATGCAAAATCCCATGTTCTGGTTCTGGAGCATCCTGGAATTTGCTAAAAGACTCATTTCGGGAAAGAGATCAACCATTATTGGATCAGCTGGATTGATGTGTTCCCTGAGAAAAAATAAATTGTGATGAAACCAAAACAAAAATATAATTATTTGCATTGTATGAATTTAAAAGATGTATCTTAATTATTCTTTCTAAAAGCAAAGAAGGTTGGCATGAGTCAGGATTTGTAGGTTCTACAATTGATAAGTAGCATAGGAAGAATTCTATATATGATAGTGTCATCAAGAAAGACCCTGCCTCATAGGTCTTAATAACTGGGCAGGTTCAAAATGAAATGACTAGGTAGAGATAGAAATAAAATATATTTAGGGTTTTAGAGGGTAAAATCAACATACCCACATCTGGAAAAGAAGTTAGAAGGATGAGCACAAAGTGTGTTTTGCTCTGTGCATGGAGCAAATGTTAGGTTCAGAAGTTTGCCCAGACTATTTTCAACCTGTCTGCAGGTTCAAGAAAAAATTTATGATTTCACTATCAGTGATTTTACTCTGGAATAGAACCCCTACAATTAAAGGGGGGCACTTCTGTTGTTGTATATCTCACTTAATTTCGACATGCCACGTGAAACCAACTCAGGCCCAGTCTTACTCAGTCATGCTTGTCGTTATATTCCTGATTCCCCCTTAAGCTGTGTCTTCTTGCGAGTCACTGTTTGCTTGGCTTTTGTTAGCCAAGTATATAACAGCTTTATCATAAAAGGTTCCAGACAGATTTACTGACCTGGTTTAAAGCTGGTAGCTAACTTTTAACTAAGTGCACTGTGTAAAGAGAAAGAGACGGTATGGATTAATCGTCAAAATGTTGGGCTAGAGCTGAGGACACCCAGGTTCAAATTCATTCTCAGCCACAGAAACTCATTAGGTAGCGTTAGTACTGTATTAGTTACTATTTCTCAGCCCAGCCTGCCTCAGAGAGTTAATGTTGTGGATGAAAAAATTGGAGGAAGCTTCCTCATACTTCTGAGGGAAGGGCAGGATATAAATCTAATGAATAAATAATAAATAATAATCTGACCGAACCACCTAAGTGAAAAATTTGGATTTCAGCCTTAGTTCCAAACTTGTATGGCGGTATAGAGATAGTGTTGGCAAAGAAATGCCTCAACCATTTGCAGATAAAAGAGATAGTAGATGACATCTCAGCCTTGGGAAAGGTGGGGGCATGAGAAAGAGGATCAAAATAACCGTGTCTTGATACAAGAGGGGGTAGAGGAAAACTCAAGCAGGCTTTCAGGATTCTGTTATAGTACACCCTACAACAATAGTGTTCCAGTTCTCCTTGTTGAGTCTGTTTCCTGACCTGGTCTACCTCAAAGGGCTGACAGTCATTACTTTGGCAGGCAAACTGAAACTAGCTTGATTAATTCTGAGATTCAAAGTAGTCTTTGTCTGATGATGAGGTTAACTGAATAAACCACAATAAGCTGTCTTCATTCAACATGCACACAGTTAGTTGGATTTGTACATAAATATGGTTTATGTCTAGGTTTGTGTAAGCTAAAAAAAAGATGACTTCTTAAACACTCAGCTTGTTATTTAACACTTCACCTCTTCAATATCTCTGCAAGGCATTCCTACTGAAGAGGTGGTTATATGAAGGTGTGATTTTGCTTAATTGATTAAAAGGCAACTAATAAAGAATTTTAGCTCTTCGATAGAAAGACTTGTTTTTGTTAAAATAACAAATCTAGATTTACCAATAAGCAAACAAGCATACATCTCAGAGTCAGAATGTGATGCCTAACACAATGTGCTTGTACTAATCCCATTAGAGCATTGAAAGATGCTGGACATGGAATCTGCTCTTGTCCGTGCTGGGGTCCAGTTTCAAAGATTTTCAGAATTGTTTTGCATAAACAGAACACCAAAAAGAATGAAAGAAAATCGTTAAAGGCTGCTGTTTAGTAGCAGTGCACTTAAAATAATTTATTCTTGACTCTAATATGCTAATTGTAGCCATGAGTGAAAGGTCAGCTCCTTATGATCTTGTAGTGTGCTCCATTCTTCTTCCCCTCGCTCATTTGGAGCAGCAGCCCCTTCCATTTTCTCATATTATTCCTCACTTCCCCCTCTTTTAAGCATGAGAACACAACTCTTACTCAATGCAGGATATTAGAGTTTTGAGACTAGGTGCTTGGATAATTTTGAAGTGAGCAAAAGGGGGTAACCTGGCATTGGGGTTATTGCACTGAGCAAAAATTGAGCTTTTATGGCATTTGTCTGAATAAAGGTGCCTTGAAACATGTTCTTCAGAACATAAACATAAACATGCAGCCACTGGGTGAGGTCATCCAATAGTTTGGGGTGAATTATCACCAGTATGCTAATGATACTCAGCTCTGTATTTCTGCTCCACACCATCTGAGTGATGCCTTGGGTATCCTGTCCCAGTGCCTGGAGGCTGTGGGGGCCTGGATGGGGCACAACAGGGTCTGGGGCCCTAGGTGTGTAAAGGGACCCATCTCCTGGCTATGACTTGTTTCTCCGCTATGTATTTTAATTTTTGTATATGTATTTGTTTTATTTTTTATTATTGTTTGCCGCCCAGAGTCATTGTTGAGAGGGTGGCTATATAAATTGATTGAAAGCTCACTAACTAACAAGATAGATGATTTTTCAGCTTCTCAGTCTGAAAACGGGTTCCACTGCTGAGCCGTATGAATGCACTGCAGGATTGGGTATTTTAATAATGATACTGTATTGCCCTGGCTAAAAAAATGGGCCACTGCTTTTACGAAGCAGTGGTTTAATAAGCCTGCTGTATACTGATGATAGATTAATAGTGTTAGTGAGAACTGGAACACAAGTGCCTGTATTGAGGAAATAGAACATGATGCAGTAGTAGCACTATTTGAAAGCAAGGGAGTCTGCAGAATACTTTCCATCACTGTCTGTGGGAGAGGTGGGGGGAATTTTCAGTACCAAGGATATTGGTCAAGATCTGCCTTAAGCTGAAGGTCTTCAGTTGGCTTGAAAAGATTTCATTTGCAAATGAATAGGTTATTCATGTAACTTTCATGAGCATAGCCAATTAGAAGCTATAGTTGTTAGTGGAAGTGGCTATGTTACCCTTACCTTTCTTGTGAAATTACTTCACTGAAATGCGAAGGAGGGTATTTTCCTATTCTGGAAGAAAAACAGGCAACAAACCTGGGATTTTTTAACATAACCAATATGATTGGGGCCATATGTGGTTCATGTTGTTTATAAAGTGCTGGTTATTCTAAGAACTATTTAGCCGTCTCAATATAATAGACATGATACAAAAGAAATTTACTAGTTACCTAGAAAATGTATTAGTTGTGCTAAAGTACTACAGAAGCCTTCTCCAATTTGGTGGCATTCAGATGTCCTAGATTATAACTCCCAGGACTTTTTTGCCAGTATAGATAATTCTTGGGCTCCAGGCTCAGCAACAAAACCAGGTCTTTAGGGTCTTACAGAAACCCAGTAGGGTCAGGGCAAGTCTAATCTTTGGGAGAACGATATTCCAGAGGGTGGGTACCACAAAAGAAAAGGTGTCCTCCAGGGATCTGCCAGATGATACTTCCTAATGGATGGGACCCAGAGCACGCTTCTCCTACTGGATCTCACACGATAGGTAGATACAACTGGGAAGAGACAGTCCCCCAAGTAACCCAGTCCCTTGCCATGAAGGGCTTTATAGGCCACTACCAGCACCTTGAATTGAACCCAGAAGCCTACTGGCAACCAATGCAGCTCGTGGAGCAAAGGTGTCACATGCGCCAGATGAAAGGTGCTCAAAACTGCCCATGTTGCTTCATTGTAATTGTTTTCTTTTTTCTTTTCCATTGTACTGTCAACCAATTGAACTTTTTCTTTAAATCCCTGAAACTGTGGATTGACTGTTTGACCTAACCATGAAGAAAAGACTTGAGGGCTTTTATATTTCTTTGCTGCCATCTAGCAGTCATCTGGATTTGTACACCCGAGATAAAGAATGTTGAAGAAGTGGAGTTTTAGAAAGCAGTTTAGCTGTGAGGATCACTATGGGGAGCTGTGAATTATCCTAAGAACATAACGTGAAGAGAGAAAATGAGGAGAAAGGACTTCTCTGGGAGCAGAGGCCGATGGGAAGGGAATTCTCTGCCAGACAGGCTATAAAAGTACAAGATTAGAGTCCTTTCAGTTACATGTGTTGAACCAAGTCAGTTTCAAGGCTTCACACACTCTATGTCAGTGTTTCTCAACCTTGGCAAGTTTAAGATGGGCGGACTTCAACTGGCTGGGGAATTCTGGGAGTTGAAGTCCATCCATTTTAAACTTGCCAAGATTCAACACTGATCTAGATGGACTAGTGGACTATCAACCAACCCATTTAAAAACAAACTAAAAAAGTGGCTGCAGAAGCAGGAATTCTGGTTTCCCTTGCAGCCTGAGGAGGACCAAGGAGCAGGAGAAAAGTTTGGGCACCTGAAGGGCTACCTCTCCAATCCACATCGATGTATCTTACATTTTTTTTCTTTTGTTAATTGAATACAACAAACCAAAAAAAAAACCAAACACAAAGTTATAAATAAAAATAAACCTAAAAATATCTAAAAAATAAAAACATGCATGGATATGTATATGTATCGAAAAATTCTACGTAAGTATTTCAGTAACTATATTTTATTATAATAATCCATAGCTAATCTAGGTCAATAAGTAATTCATTCATATGTTGCTATTAATATCAGCTCTGTAAATTATTAAGTAATTGAGGCCATATGTCACATTCTTCAGCCTTGGAAAGTTAAACATGTCAACATATCCTAAATTGGTTCCACACAGTGTCTTCAGGCAGGATATTAGAGAAGGTGCTTCTTCCAAAGTATAGCACCTTAAGCTGTACTCAGGCTGTCTCAGCAGCAGCAGGACCCTGAGATACAGGCCGAGCATGAAGCCATGTGCGTTTGGAATGGTTAGAGCCCTGTCCATGCACCTGGGCAAAGAGGCTGTGTGGATTTGCCCATAATCTAACATATCTGGAGACAAGGTTAGGAAAGGCTGTTTTATGTGGCAAACTGCAAGGATTGCAGTTAAGATATTGGATGTGAATACTTCAATGCACTGTATAAATATAAAGAACTGAGTTTCAGATAATACATTTATATTGTATTTTCCTTTGTACCTCTGGACTTTTAGGCTGGGTTCGTACATCATGCTAAGCCATACTACAGGTAGTCCTCGCTTAATGATGGTAATTGGGACTGGAATTTCTGTCACTAAGCAATGTGGTTGTAAAGCACAACATCATGTGACTGCATCACTTAGCACTGTTAATCCTAGCAGTCCCCGTTGCCATTATTAAGTGATGATCACAGGTCATTAAGTGAGGACATCATGTGACTGCGACTTGCAACTTCCTGCCATCTTCCAACAAGCAAAGTCAATGGGGAAACTGGCAGGAAGTTACAAGTCCTGGGCGGCTCGCAAGCAGGTCAGCAGGTGTGTGTGTGGTATAGAATATGGACAGGGTGTGTGTATACTGCTTCATGAATGTGAGAGGGGGTGCTGCAGCACCGCACAAGTACAGCCGGGTGAGGGAGGGGATGCTGCAGTGCCACACAAACGCGGCCAGGCAGATGGGTGTGAACTATGCAGTGTGGGCGGGGGGGTGTGTGCTGTGAGTGGGCACATGCTATGGAGTACGAAATCCCTGGGATCTTGTACTCTATAGTGGGCTCCTCAGGAAAAAAAGCAGTGGAAGCAACTTACCAGAGCAACTTGCAACCTTTTCTGTCAGCTTCCTCATTGACTTTGCTTCTGGGAAGCCAGCAGGAAAGGTCGCAAATGGCGATCATGTGACCGTGGGTTGCAGCAACCATTTTAAGCGTGAGGTGGTTGCCAAGTGCCTGAATTGTAATCACGTGACGGGGGGTGCTGCTAGGGCTGGAACTTTGAGGACTGGTTATAAGTATTACTCATTCACTGTCGCACCTTCAAATGGTTGCTGAATAAGTGGTCATTAATTGAGGACTACCTGTATGATTGTTTGGTTTTGGCTTAGAGTGTTGTGTATCAAGCTGTTGCAGTTTGTGAATCTTAATTTATGTCTTCATGTATTGGATGAATCCAGTTAATTATGCTTTATTTAGTAACCTCTAGCTGTACACCATGGCTTAACATTAAGCACATCTTAATTTAAGTCTTGGGTCTGTTTCTGTCACCTTTCATCCAAAGTGAAGACAGTATCTTGATTGGAATAGTGAATAATGATATCCTATAAGCAACGGTGTGCCTTTATCCCAGTAGCATTTTGCTTTTTCTGGCTGAGTAGTTTAAAATCACCCAGAAATTAGCTGCCTGGCAACATACAAGTGCAGATATTAAAATGACTTACATGCCTTCCAACTGTTTCCATTACCTTGCTAAATTTAGATCAAGTAGAGCTTAGGAACTGAGATCCTCTGGCATTTTAACAGAAGTCAAGAAAGATAATATCTAGTCTCCCCAAGCACCAGAGAAGAAAGTAGCCATAACTAGCTTCTTCCTCAGTTATCCAAATTACTCTGTTAAGACACATAATTCATTAAATTCTTAATGCAATATTCACATTACAATGATTGAACTGATTTAGTACTTAACGAAGTGTAACTATCACCTCCTTACGTTAAGGCATTAGGCTAGAAAGCAGGAAACTGTGAGTTCTAATCCTATCATAGGCATGAAAGCTGGATGGGTGACTTTGGGCCAGCCACTCGCTTTCAGCCAACTCATCTTACAGGGTTGTTGTTGTGGGGAAAATAGGAGGAGGAAGGGGTATTAGGTATGTTTGCTGCCTTGAGTTATTTATAAAAAATGTTGTTGTTGTTGTTCAGTCGTTAAGTCGTGTCCGACTCTTCGTGACCCCATGAACCATATTGCGCCAGGCCTTCCTGTTCTTCACTGCCTCCCTGAGTTTGCTCAGTTTCATGCTCATTGCTTCAGTGATGCTATCTAACCATCTCACCCTCTGCCATCCTCTTCTCCTTTTGCCTTCCATCTTTCCCAGCATCAGGGTCTTTTCCAAAGAGTCCTCTCTTCGCATTAGGTGACCAAAGTATCTGAGCTTGAGCTTCATTATCAATCCTTCCAATGAGCAATCAGGGTTGATTTCCTTTAAGATTGACTGGTTTGACCTCCTAGCAGTCCAGGGGACTCTTAAAAGTCTTCTCCAGCACCACAGTTCAAAGGCATCAATTCTTCGGTGCTCAGCCGCCTTTATTTTTTATAAAAAATAATAAAGGCGGGATAAAAAAAATCCTGTTTAAAAGAGTTTCAAAATTGTGGGAAATGTGTTATCTTCTGGATTTTGCTCTTAGTTCCTGCCTCCTATGCCATTGTCCACACTGGCTGGGACTACTAGTTTAACATCATGTAGAGGACTGCAGGATCCTTATTCTCAATTTATAAGGTAGTGTTCTTGAGAGTATTTATGTATTTTTATGACTGTTTGTTGCATGGAAGCTGCCAGGCCATAATATTCAACCTAGTGAATATTCATATACAGTGGTACCTCGGTTCACGAACTTAATTCGTTCCGCGACTCTGGTTGCGAACCGAATTGGTCGTGACCCGAATCAAATTTTCCCATAAGGTTCAATGTAAATACGGTTAATCCGTTCTGAACCATATGTATTTTTTTTTTAAACCACAAAAATATGAAACAAAGTACAGTACAGTACAGTACGAAGAGAGAGAATGCTAATCTTGCTCAAGGCGACTTCTGGCGTGGAGGACAGGAAGGTGGGTGGGGAGGCGGTTATTGTTTGGAGGGAGAGTCCCCCTCCCTACAGGAAGCCACGACCACGTGTCACAGCAGGGAAAATGGCCACGGGTCATGTTCATCACCCAAGGTGGAGTTCGCGAACGGAAGCAAAATTTTGTGAACGGTGCTGTTCATGAACCAAATTGATCGTGAACAGAAGCGTTCGTGAACCGAGGTATTACTGTATTCATATGGTTTTGGACTAGAATTCCCATCAGCCTTCATTAGTATGGCGAGTTTCAAGGTATATCTGTAGTGCAAAACTTTTTTCTTTTTCAAAGTAACCTTTATTATTTTTTTAACAAAACAATCTTTAATCTTTAAAAAAAGAACATGTAAAAAAAATTAAAAATACAAACTAAAAATACAAACTCAGGAAAAAAGGAAAAAATCTATTTTATCTTTTATACTTATCAATAGTCAATGGTTTACCAATGATTTTGATACTATAATATGAACAATACAATATATTATTGTAAGATATCACAGAATCTCTGCCACAGTAACACATATTGCTGCATCCTTTGATTAGTAGAGAATACTGCCTTTTCCAAAACAGGTAAATCCCACAATTCTGGCAACTATTCCTTGACATCTGGAATAATATAACTTTTCCAATTTCTTAATATAATTCTTTTTTCCACCCCCCCCCCCCACTCGATACAACCACAATTCTTGATAAAGAGTCAGATTCCAGAGCTTTGATATATAATTCAACATTACATTAACATATTTAACATTTAAAGATTTTCCCATAAATCCACTAGTATACATTAATACATTATCCCAAAAAGATATTAAATGATCACATGCCCATATGATATCGGTCACTGAACCTTCAATTTTTTTACACCTCCAGCATAGAAAATCTGATGTCCATCCTTTCCTTTCCCCATCCTTTTTGGGGAGTCCAATACACCCTAAATATAATTTTTTGATTAATCAACCTTAATCTCAAATCCGTAGATACCATTTTAACATTTTTAAGGACATGAAGCCATTGATGTGGCTTTATCAGAAATTCCAGTTCTTTAGTCCATGTTTGAAATATCCCAGAAATGTCCACTTTAAAAATATTCTTGAGCTTTTGATAGAGATATATTATAGGTTTTATTTCTGGCATAGATTCCATCAAATAAGAAGGCAATGTAAGGGCCTTTGAGGCAGCCAAAGCACCTGGTCCATATTGATCTGTTAGAACATGTTTAAGCTGGGACTTCTGGGGAGGAAATGGCAAACTGAAGATGCCTCCACAAAAATCAGAGCTGATGACCGCAGCGGAATGAAGTTGGCAAGTAGACCAGCTCTTCATAATTTCTCTCCGGACAAGGAGAGGACCTGAGATTGCCCACAAGCACTCCAGACAGTTGCTCCTCATGAGGAGACTGTGAAACAGGAGACTCTGGCAGGTTTAGAGCTCTGGGGCATGAGGGAATAGCCATCTTACTCAAACTGTGGTCAGTGCCTTTAAAAGGACACTGGATTTTCTAATCACTTTTGGAAATTGCTTGTTAATTGCTTTTCAGCTATTAGGAACCTTTAGATCAACAAGGTTTGCAGCACTGGGTGAGCTTCCTTCAGTCCTTAGAAAAAGAAGTTTTAAAAGTTTAAGGACTGAATTTTTTTTTTCTGGAATAAACAGCAAAAGGGTTAATTACAACTTTAATCTTAGGAAGTTACAAATGGACTGAGGGTCCAGATGGATTTGAAATAAGATTTTGGGATTAATTATAAAGGATCCTTCCCGTGAGAAAATGCTTTTGTTTTGAATTTTTTTTTTAAAAAAAACATGAGATAAGACTTTAAAAATTGGACACTAGAGGGAACTAGAAGGAACTAAAGATCATAATTAAAGGAGAAAACACTCAAACTTGACTTATTAATAGAGAATGAAGCAAAATATTTTAACACTGGACATACTGAAGGATATTTTTGAACAATGGATCCAGAAGTAATTTTAAGAATGTCTGCCTCTCTAGATGGACTGTGTTTGAAAGATGTAATGGAAAAGGAACTAGTTTTACCAGACAAGACTGAGACTGATCTGAAAGTGGATTTAAAAATGACAGGCTACAAGAGTGATATGGAAAAAGATGCTACAATGGACATACAAAAGAAACCTGCTGATGTCTTAATAATTAAAAGGGATATACAAATAACAAACCAAGAGAGTGACCTGGATAATTTTCCTATATTGGATTTACAAAAGAGGCTTGTTAAAGCTTTGAAGAATTTTGTGAGAAAGAAAAAATGAAAAGAAATCAAGTTCTAGGACATTTTTTGAAGAGACTAAAGATCAAGATTGTTAAAAGTAAAAGGAAGGAATATAAAGTTGGTTTATTTGATCAAGGTTAAAATAGATGTGTTTATTTATTTAACAAATTTATGTGGCCGGCCAACATGCACAGTGACTCCAGCCAGTAAAATCCCCAATACAAAAACCCCATCAACTCCTACCCTTCCCCCCCCCCCCCCCCGTGGTGGCCAAAAACACAATCAACACTATTTATTTATTTAATGTGGTTGTTATCTCTGGTAACCCTTAATGGACTTTTGCTGACAACAGGACTGAAATGTTGAAGCTTTAAGGATTTGTTTACAGATAAGAGATGGAATATGGGAAGAAGAGATAATTTGTTGTATTTTAAGAGAAGGTGATAAGTTGCTAAAATTGTTTATACTTGTTGTTATGAAGAGGGAAGCCACTTCTTTATACATTTCTTTTTCTTTACTATATTCTTATTTTTTTCTTTTCTATTTTTCTTTCTATTTTTTCATTTTTTCCTCCACCTCTTCTCTTCTCTTCTCTTCTCTTCTCTTCTCTTCTCTTCTCTTCTCTTCTCTTCTCTTCTCTTCTCTTCTCTGTATTAGTTTTTATTGTTGTAATTTGTAATATTTAATACAATTACTATTAAAAAAAAGAACATGCTTAAGCTAAAGATACCTCCACTGTTGCAAACTGGGAAAACCAAATTCGGTTTGAAGTCTGGAAAAATCCTTAAAATAGTCATTATATAGTATCATGATCCCAGCTGCTGACCAGGCTTTCCAATAAAATGATTTACTACTGATTTTCAAAGTAGAAATTTTCCAAAGAGTTAGATATTCATGAGTTCCATTACCAAAACTCAATTTATGTCCCAATATAGCCTTAAAATCCTTAAAGTAGTCATTACATAGTAGTTGATTTAAAGTCATGATCCCAGCTGCTGACCAAGCTTTCCAATAAAATAATTTACTACTGATTTTCAAAGTAGAATTTTTCCAAAGAGTTAGATATTCATGAGTTTCATTACCAAAACTCAATTTACGTCCCAATATAGCCCAAAGATTTCTCACTGCTCATACTCCTGGAAATAAAACACCTTTTCAGCTATATGTTCCAAGCACTTGCCATGATGGCAAAGGAAATAAATAATAACTTCCCAACTTAGCCCATAAAGGATAATATTCAATTATATTTTCATTCCATCAATAGGTAGCTTATAAAATATTGGCCCAATAGTATTTTTGCAAATCAGATAAATTAAAACCATCTCCCTCAAATGGTAATCTCATTTTAGCTAAGGAAAACCTCGGTGGTCTACTATCCCAAATACATTTCCTAAATAACTTATTGAAAGGAAAAATGTATTTAATTATTAACATAGGAATACCTCTAAGAACTTAAATGAAATGAGGGCTATTCATTTTAATAACATTAACTTTGCCCCACCAGCTTAAGGGAATTTCAAGCCATCTATTAACATCCAGTTCAACTCTTTCTAAAAGTTTTAGCATATTTATTTCTACATATTTAGAAATATTTTGGGGTATATAAAGCCCCAAATATTTAATATAATCAGTAGAAATCACAAAACCCATCTCTTTACATGTATTGGTATATTAGAGCCCAAGGCAAGCAAGCAAGATTTATCCAATTTATCTTATAACCAGAATACTTTCCAGAATACTGCACAGTCTTTTTAAAGTTAGACAAAGAAGAAGAATACTGATTCAAAATTGCCAAAATATCAGCATGCAGAAAGAATTTGTACTCATTCACTGGCAATGTAATATCCTTTATATCTAAAGATCAGTGCAAAACATCTTGAAAGCATCAGATTATCTACCAGTGCTTAGGTACCAAAGCTTTGCTTTTGGGGTTCTCAAACTCGGATTCCTACTGGGAGACTTTTTGTCTAAAACATTTTAGAATGTTACTCAAGGTATTGAATTATTAAGAAGCAGCCTCCATTCTACAGGACTTTTGTAGTGATGGTTCAGAAATTTACTCTTGGTGCTTTTGTCATTTGAAGTAGGGAGATTGTTGATCTGCTAAGTAGTGGATGAAATGGCTGGGGCAAAAATGTTGGGTACAGTATAATGATTCCTTGTAGATATGTAATTCTTTCTTTGAGTGTTCAAAATATTAATGGGTTGCAGGTTGGTGATTTCCAGAACACCCTGATATGGAGAACCAGTTTGAAGATTGGGAAAAGTCTAAGAAATTCTTTCTTAAGTAAGATGATGGTAAGATTTAACCTAGAAAATTCCCAACTACAGTGTTGAGAGAAAGTTTGTGAACCTTTGTAAATATTCATAATCCTGCAGTACTGTAGTCTACAGTGTGAACGTTATTGTTATCAAATTCTGTGAAGTAACGTTCACTTTCTTTGTTAGAAAAGTCTGTAAGTTTTAGATATAGTAAGTGGTGGCATGCTGTTTAGCAGTAATGACTTTAATTAAAAGTTTCCTGAACCTGTTGATCATTTGTGTACATTGCTTGGAAGTATTTTGGTCTGTTCCTCTTATGAAATTGCTTCAGCTCATTGGTATTTTTGAGCCATCTAACATGCTGCTCACTTCAAGTCAATTGGGTTAAAGTTAGAGTCTTGAGTCAGCCATTCCAAAACATGAAATTTATTTTGTCATAGATCTACTTGTGTGTTTAGGATCATTATCCTACTGAACGACTCACATTCTTTTAAGCTTCAGATCATGGATGGGTACCCTGACATCTTCCGGTAGTGGTGCAACCCAAAATCCATTGTTCCCTCAGTGATGGTGAGCTGACTAGCCCTGAGGCTTCAGAACAGCCCGAAATCATGACACTTCCTCCACTCTGCTTGATGGTTTAATAGGTTTCTTTTAATGGAATGCGTTGTTTTACTTTTCTTCAAATATAGCATTTTTCATCAATGCCAGAAATTTCCATCTTTGTCTGAACTCTCCACAAAACGTTGTTCCAATCACCTGCTGGATCATTTAGGTTGTCTTGGGCAAACTTGAGAGAGATGGTCTTATACTTTTTGGGTAGCAGAGATTTTCCTCTTGGCTCTTATGCACATCCATCTTATTCAGTGTTTTCCTTATGGTGAAGTCATGGACACCATGATTTCAGCCAATGTAAGAGTGGCCTAAGATCCTTTAGGAGTCTCTGATTTTTGTTGAAGGCTGCTCTTGGGAAAAGTAACAATAGTATTCATTTTCTCCATTTGTGCACCATCAACCTGACCGTGAACTGATAAAAGGCAAAGTTTTGGGTAGTGATGTATGGTCCTTTCCAGCCTCATCAGCATTAAAAAGCCCTTTTTCTGAAGTCCACAGAGATGTTTTCGTTTCTGATTGAAGCATGATTCATTTCCATAACCTGTACTGGGAACAGCAGGGTTTGACAGCAACAACCAGCATCTGTGTCTGTGTTTTTAGCAATGAAGGGCCTCTCAGACTCACACCTGATTATGGTCCCGTTGATTGGAGTGCCTCAATATCTCTGGCTCTACTTACTCCCATAAGAGAGCTAGCTAATTATGCCAAGGCTTTATTTTTTCTGTAATAAAGGCAGTGAATGTTGGTTCCTGGTGTTCAGTAAAGACATAGCATAGTATACTGTTTTGGTTGTTTGTTTTATCAGAATCTTTCAATCTATTAATAAGAGTTAGATAAAACTTTTATATTGTAGGTCATGATACTACAGTATCACTGATAGTTCTAAAGGATTCACAAACTTTTCTCTCATCTTGAAGAAGCCCTTTTTTACTGCATCACGTTAATGCAGTCACTCCTGTGGCTAGAAGCATACAGCATTTCCAGGTTGAATGCTTAATTTAAAGCTTTTTTCTGTAATATGAATGGCTTCAGATTCTACTAATCAGCGGAAGTGTTTGCTGTCACAGAGTGAGATAAAATACTACTTTATCGCTTTCCTATATGGTCTTTTCTCGGTATTGAAGCAAACAATCTAATGTTCTGTTTTTCTCTATCACTGCTTAGGACTGCTTTGGTAGAAAGTAATTCCAGGCTGGTGCTAGGGCTTACAGTGATAGAGCGACTACTTCCGAGCATAACTGGGATGTTGATTTTATTCTTCTCTTTAGATTTTGTATGACAACTCTGGGCAGTTGGGGTTATTTTTGCCTGAATCCTTTTCCCTGGATTAAAATTAGTAGATGAATCTCCAGCAAGCCTGATAGATTACCTTTAGAAGCCAGATGTGTGTGAATTGCTAAGTGGCTCTCTATTCTGCTACACTGAAAATGTCAGATTATTATATTTAATGGTTTGGGGGGGGGGGGGAACCATGATCTTTGGAGTCCTTCAGGCTTCCTTAGACCTTTCCAGTACAGACTCCTTCAAAATCACTTACTTTGAACTAATGTGATGTCTCAGTTCTTGCTAGAGGAAGAAAACATGAGAAACTAGTATTTTGGGCAGTGATAAATTGCTGTGGGATTTTCCCTGGATTTCTTTATCAGAGGTTTTAAGATGGGTGCCTTTGGAATTAATTTGTATTTGCAGCTTATCTTCTTCCTTTGACTATTCTACTGGCTGTTCAAAGATAAGTGTGGGAAAACTTCCTCTTTAAACTTGTCTGCAGTTGGGAAGTCTGCTCTATTTGAAAGCAGTCCATGTGCTCTCTTATCACATGCCTAGGTTGTTTCTTAAGCCATATTGTGGATAGGGTAGGGGACCTTCAGGTGATCTCCAAGTTTGTAAGCAAAATGGGGAAGGGGGAATGGTTTTTCAAATCTTATTTTGTATTTTGAGGATTAGAGGCCCATCAGATAAATGGGTCTGCTGCTGTGTCAGAATGCTGGGATTTCCTTGTGTGCCTTTTTTAGCGTGGCTTGGGTTGATGCATCCTTCCAGATAATGCCAAGCTTTCATTTTGCATCGTGAATGTGTTCGGCATGCACAGCACAGCCTATGACTCATTCATGACTCCCATTAATTTCCTCTCCAGTGAGTGTGGGCATAAGCAGCCCACTTGCTTTGTCAGCCTTTAAAAAAAAAAAAAAATTAAGGTTTTAACATTGGTTAGACGTGCTCTTTTGAAAAAGCTGGTTTCTCCTGATGTTACCTTTCTCAGAAATTATTTAATTAGAGACATCTCCCGCTCTTTCCTTACCTCTCCACACTTTTCTTTCATTAACTGCAGAAATATTTTAGTCTTTGAAATGGGGGGGGGGGGGGGGGGGATAAAAGCCTGCTGTGCAACATAAAACTAAAGTATACCGTGCTTATACCTTGCAATTGGAACAGAAACATGGACCTCTATTAACATCTTTGAACCATTGTCAGTAGCATATATTTGTCTATATATTTTTCAGCTCCTAGGGCCAAAAATGAGCATTTGAGCCTGTGTTTCATGTCCTATTTAGCAAAATTCTTAATTTCATCCAGCAGTTTCTACATCAGTCTTAGAATTATTCTTCAGTTGTCATAGAAACGGTGTGTGTATGTATATAACTATTTTTAATGCATTTATCCCTCCAGCACCACTGTGAGGTGCGACATTCATTTCTTTCATCACCATGCTACAGAAGCAGTATGAGAGGATAAATTGAGATGTACTAACTTCCCAATATATAAATACAAGTCAGGGCCAGACATGTTGATCCTATTCTTTTTTTTTTTTGGTACCCACATGTAATGAAACAACAGGCTTAAATGGCAAAGATTGTTCTACAGTTATATGACAAAAAGGATAATTTCATAGCTAGGGTACTAATCTGAGATGCTTAGACGTGGACATATTCAAACCTGGCAGCAAATGGTGTGATTTTCTTGGGATGATTCCAGCAAAGGATATAAGCTCTCCTGAACCTTGATTACTTCTAGAAAATGGAATCAGGAGGGCAAGTGTATTTTTACAGCACTTTGAGTTTCATTAAGAGGGCTATTACTTGGCCTCAGACAAATAATTCTGCATCAAGAATTCTTCTGCACTGTTAATGGTGAAAAAAGAAACATGCCTATTGTACAGCAAGCACACCAAATTTGTCTACTTATTTCAACATGAATGCTTGAAGTTTTGCAGCATTTGTAACACATTGTCTAAATGATGTGTGATACATTAGGGACAATATATTATATAGATAAAAGAAATATTTTGGAGCAGCCTTGTCTAACTGAGTGTTCTTCAGCTGTGATATAATGATGATGATGCTATCCGTTCAATCTTGTCCCATTCTCGGCGATTCTATGGACCAGCTCTCTCCACATTTTCTGATCTTGTACGGCTTCTTTCAGTTGTTTTATGCTGTGGTTGGTGTCTAGTTCCCGTGTTTTTTGGCGGCCTTGTTTCCTTTTGCCACTGTAACAGAGCACTAATAATTCATTAATGACTTAGCTTATTCTAAATCACTCTTTTTAAAAAAACACACCATCCAGCATGCCTCCCCCTTTTTTTTCTTATAGGACTTTTGAAATGTCATTTTGGAAGCACTGTTACTGATCTGGGATATACCTAAGGCATAATATACATAAGGTTGAACTTATATATATTAAGATCCGACATGGGGTAGTGCATGCACATTTCATATATGTTGCCTTGGATCAGTCATGAAAGAATGTTAGCGTATCGAATAGCAAATTCATGTGCAACTTCAGTTTGTTCATAATGTTGACACCTTGGCCCTTACCAGTCACAGGCTTAATGATGGGCAATACAGTTCCTACTGTGCATGGTGACTGATTGTGGCATACAATCTTATGATTGGCTGAAACTGGAATATTATTCACTCTTAGAATATTTCATAGTTAAATTCTATCTAGTCACTTGAGGGTTTTTTTAGCTCAGCCATAGGTTTCCAAGACAAGCCTGCATTGCTTTATGTTGACTGAATAGTAGTGGCCTTACTTGTGACATCTAAAGAAAGAGAGAGAAAAATAAATCTTCTATATGTTTCATTTTATAATCTACTTTGACTTTCAGACTAGGACGTTGGAGTGGAGGTCTTAATTTTCCTGTCTTGTCATATTTAGTAAAATGCTGAAAATTTTTCTAATACCTGCAATAAAATTTTATCACTTAAAGTCTGGGTTACAAATAATCCACCAAATGCTCAACAGTGTACCATTGTTAAGATACATTTATATGTTTGACAATGTTTTTTTTTCCCCAAGAAAAACGTACAGACTGTACATAGATATAAGTTCAAATTCTGTTCATTTGTTTATATGGAATCTGCCTTTGAATAAAGAGCTTTTTCCAAAATAACCATAGTTATGCAGCTTGGTAGATATAGAAACTGCAGCAACAATGTGCTTGCCTGTTGCCATTTCCTGTTGCTTGTGATAATCTTCATACCGTTACAGGGACTTGAACTGTACCATTTTATTTCCAAAGAATCATATATGCTATCAAAACTACAAATAAAATATCCCCATTAACACATTATGAATAAAAGCATGTTTTTAATTATGTACATGTGCTGATCTATATAATTCTAATTCTGGAATTTAGTTTCTCTGAGTGCAGAATAAAACTTTTTAAAAAATGTATCTTTTGCTATTGATCCTTTTTTGATATAAATACTGTATGCAGTTTTTGTTGCAATTTGTGAACAGCACTGCCTCAAGAAGTCTAAAAAATAGTGCTTGAAAAGCACTAATTAGATGTTCCACCAGAGAAAATGCTTAATTAATTTGAATAATGCAACTTATTAGTATAATTTTTCATACCAATGAATATGGCTTTCTTGGCACTGGATGCTATCATTCACCTGTGCGTGAATGTCTGAAGACATGGACAAATTGCCCTGGCTGGCCAGCCTGTCAGCCAAGCCTCCTGGTTGTTATGGTTTTTTAGCATATAATTTTTGGTTATTCTTTGGTTGCTAAAGGAATTTGTCAGCTGATACTGCTATATGAGTCTCTAAAAAGTTTAGACGGATTCTCAGCCAGTACTCTTTAGAAAGCAGAGTTAATAAACAGGAACAGAGGAGTTTAGCCAGGGAGTTTAGGAGGGGGAAGCACAGCTGACCTCAGATCCTGCTAAAAGAATGGATATTGAAAGAACAGCTGTGGTGACTTGCCAGGTGTGTGTTGCATTTGTCTTCTTACCAGAATGGTTTGCTAATTGGACTTACTGCAAGTACAAGCTTGTTTCCTTGCTGGAAAAGAAAATTAAACAGCTGGAGGCCAGCTTTTCTTCTTTAAGATTCATCAGGAAAGGTGATGACCATACACTTACCACGTAGAAAGTTTTCTATGAAGGCCAGCAAATGAAATCTCTAAAGAGGACAGAGTACAAGAATTTGTCCAAGAGCAAATGATAAGGGAAACACACATGCTAATAGAAGAGGTGACTACTTGGGCATCTGTAACAAAAGAGTGGACAAACCAGGAAGAGGTTTGAAGTTGATTTGAAGGTGTAGAAAGGGTGCTCCAGCCATCTGAGATACCATCCTTTCCAGAACAGTGGAAAAGACTTTCAACTCTGCAGGGGTCAACAAAGCCAAAACTCTCCACTAAGGAGAGTGGTGGTAATTGAAAGTGGAAGAGGGCCAGTAACAGGTCTGTGTGGATCAGACAAACTATTATGAGAAGTTTCCTGTCTTCCACGTGCATATATCCAGAACATTTTCAGCCTTACTGGTTCCTACCTTTTGGAGGAATCATATGAAGGCCTATTGCAAGTTTTATTGCAGAGATTAATGATCAGTTTAGACAACTTATCTATTTTAAGAATCGATCTGTTGAAGAACTGTCGATACATACAGATTTCAACTGTTCAAGTTTTCTGCATTTTTCTCTAGCCAGTCTAAATCTAGCTTTATGTCTTTTTGACATTTTTACCATCACCCAACCCATTCCCTCAGAGGCTTTAGAATCTCTGCATTCTCCATATTACTTCCAACAAAAGTAGATAAAGCATTATTCTCAATCTTTATTCATTATTCTCAAGTGCCCTGACAGATGTAGTGGAAAGATTAACAAAATTTATCAAACTGATTGATTGCAATCCATTCCTTTTACACATGTGGGGCAAATAACATTGCTAGAATTTGACAAACACTTTAGAGGATTATTAGCAACTATTCAGCACTGAATAGGAAAGTGAAGGAGCTTGGTGCAAGCTATCTTTCTACCCATCCTTTCCATTAATGGTCAAAGGAAAAGAAAGAATGTCCTTGGAAGTGACCAACAGCTAAGAAGATGATATCTTCAAGAAATATTTGGATTCCTAGAATAAAGATTATATCACCAGTAGAAGGGACTCACTGGGCAGGGAAAACGTGTTTGGCAAAAGCCTCACAAATCTTTTTAAGGGCTTCAAGCTAAACTGGAAAGGGAGACTGAGGCACAGATTTAGATAGGAAAATGCTGGGAATTAGGAAAAGGGCTGCACTTGACAACAAGAGAGGTCTGAAGCAGGAAAGAGTAGTCAGAAATCTCTAACACTTGGCTATGGGAAGGCTACTAGATCAAGAGATCCCAATTTCCAATGCCTGTATACCAAGTATGGGCAACAAACTGAGGAAATTGTAATGTGCCAATCAAATATGTCATAGAAACATGGTGAGAGGAGACTTATGACTGGGATGTAACTATTCTAATATCTGATGAAAAACAAACTCAGCTAAAATTTCTCATCTTTCTTGCTGACAATTTCATTTTTCAGAAGGTTGAGGAGAAAACAGGTAGAACAACCAGCCTTAGAATTGGTGGATAGGGATCAGCTGTCCTGGAACTAATTGAGACCAACAGAGGGGTATTGTTTGAATGGACTGAAGATGTTAGACATCATGGGGAAAGTGATCACATTGTGTTGGAGTTCAAGATAATTAAGGAAGGAGAAGTTGAGACAAGTCAACAATATACTTTGGATTTCAAGAAGATAGATTTTAATGAATTTAGGTGAAAGGGAGGCAGAAAGCAGGTTGGCTTGAACCTGACTGCATGAGAAGGAAAAATGAGTGGGAAAACTGTTAAGAGAACTATATGGATGAACAGTGAGCTCACTGACAATTTGAGTGAAAAGAGAGATGTATAGGAAATGCAAGTAGAGAGAAGGTATACTAATAGCTCAAGCCTTAGAACTGGTGTCAGGAAGGCTAAAGCTCAAAAGGAGCCAATTATGTGCCATCGAGTTGTTTTTGATTCCTAACAACTGCATAGATTATCTCCATGATGTCTATCACTAACTTGTTCTTTCAAGTCTCCCAATGCCACCATAACTGAGACTCTCCACCTTGCTGCTGGTTGCCCTCTTCTTCTCTTTCCTTTCACCTTTACCAGCATTAGACCCTTTCCCAGAGAGCTGGGTCTTTGCATAATGTGTCTGAGCCTCGTCATTTGTGCCTTGAGTGAAAACTTTGGGTTGATCTGTTTGATGATCCATCAGTTTGCTTTCTTGGCTATCCATAGTATTCTCAGGAGTCTTCTCCAACACCAAAGTTCAAATGCATCAATACTCTTTCTATCCTGCTTCTTCAAAGTCCACCTTTTGCTTCCATAGAGTGTCACAGGGAATACATGCATAATTCTGATCTTTGTAGGTATAGACACTTCATGGCATTTGAATATTTTTTCCAAGGCCTTCATGGCTGCTCTACCGAGTGCTAGTCTGCGGCGTATTTCTTGGCTGTTGTTCCTTTATTGTTGGTAGTTGATCCTAAAAGGCAGAAGCTATCCACTGATTCTAAGGCTGGTTGTTCTACCTGTTGTCATTAGTTTGGTCTTCCTTATATTTTAGTCCCATTTTTTTCACTGTACTCTTTGACTTTTAGTACTAGGGCTTGTAGATACTTTGCATTTTCAGCTATCAGGGTAGTGTCATTAGCATAGCACAGGTTATTGATGTTTCTTCCTCCAGTTCTAAAATCATGCTCATCTTCCAATCCAGCTTCCTTAATATATATTCAGCATATAGGTTAAATAAATAAGGGGGAAAGTATAGAGCCTTGTTGCACTCCTTTGTCAACGTAGAGCTGCCTGTTTTTCCAAGTTCTGTCTGTACTGTGGCTTCCTGATCTGTACATAAGTTTCTCATGAGGACAATGAGATGTTCTGGGATTCCCATTTTTCTGAGCACTTTCCACAGCTTCATGTGATTGACACAATCAAAGGCTTTTCTATAATTGATGAAGCACATACTGACTTCTTTTTGGTATTCTTTGGCTTTCTCAATTATCCAGCATACATCAGCCATAATGTCTCATGTTCCTTGGCCTTTTCTAAAGCCATCTTGAACATCTGGCATCTCTTTTTCCATGTAGGGCTCTCATTTGCATTGGATGATTATTTTGCTAGCATGTGAAATTAAGGATATTGTACGATAGTTTGCACATTCTGTTAAGTCTCCTTTTTTTTTGGTATTGGAATGTCATTCATTTTATCTTATTTATCCATGTGGTTTTCTTGGTAAAAATACATGGGTAGTTTACCATTGCCTTTTCCTGAGAAGTATGAATTGATGCCTTTGCCATTGTTGCTATAATGATCATCTGCCTCTGGCATTGTTGCTGCCCAATATAGGTGCTTGCTTACTTTAGCTGGGCAGCTGGGATGACCTTCATGCCTTGGGTAACCCTGCTGGGAATATATACTCTTGGTATATACTCGTGATGTTCTTTGCTTAACCCTCCCAGGAACACCCACCACTACTACCACGATGAGGCAACACAGCAGGACTGGGGGGGGCGGAGGGAGGAGCTGAGGCTGGCAAAATAGTTTTTGTCAAAATGAAGAGTTAATAGGCTGACGGTCCGTGTGTTCAGAGAAAGTGGGGAAGTAGTTACATGGAATAAGGAAAAGCTGGAATTGCCTACTTTTTGCATTTGTCCTCGGAAAGAAAAGAATCCTTTCTAACATGATTGAAGAAAATGGGGGAAACACAACTCATGTATGGTACTCATTTGGCTATCTAAATGGTTTCAAGTCTCCAGAGCTAAACAAATTACATCCTAGATTGTTCAAAGAGTTGGCAGATGTGATTGCAAAACCACTTACTATATTCTTTGAAAACTGTGGCGAACTGGTGAGGTGCCAAAAAACTGTAGTGGAACAGACTGAGTACTGACATTCAAAAAGGAGGACCTGGGATACTTGGGACCAGTAAGTTCAGTGCCTGCCAGAATAGATTGTCAAGCAGGTTTAGAATGTCTGCAAGCATTTAGAAAAAAATGCTACCATTACTTGGAACCAGCATGACTTCGTCAAGAACAGTTCATATCAGAGTAATCTTAACTTCTTTTTATGACAGAGTGATTAGTTTGATAGACTAAGGGAATGCTTTGAATGTAGAATGTAGATCTCACTGTGAAGTTTGACAATATCTCTCATGATAATCTTGTGCGCAAGATAGATAAAACTGGGTTAGATGATACTGTAGACCAGTACTGTGGGAGAACATCTAAAAGATGCTTATAAATGTTACTGTAGGAGAAGCTATCAGGTTCCCCCCCCCCCCCCCCCCCCGTGCTCTGTTATATGTTTAGAAATGCCACAGGGAATGGAATGGAAAGGATGCTTGTAGATATGACCAAATTAGGAGGAACATGCTTTTGTTAATAGGACAAAATTTCATAGAATCATAGGGTTGGAAGGGATCTTGGAGGTCTTCTAGACCAACACCTAGTCAATTCAGAATTACTCACCAAGCTTGAACATTATACCAGATCCAATAAGTGTGAAGGCTTGTATCTGAGTCAGGAAAATCAAATGCATAGTACAGGTTTGGGAGGACAAGGCTTGATGGCTCTGTATGTTAGAAAGATCTAGGAGTAACAGCTGGCCACATGCAGTGTAATGCAGCAGGTACAAAGGCCAGTGCAATCTTGTGTCACATTAATAGAAGCATTGCATCCAGTTAATGGGAGGTAAGAGTTCCATTGTACTCTGAGCTGCTTAACTTCCATTTGGTGTGCCACGCTCAGTTCCAGTTACTACACTTCAAAGGAATGTGGAGAAACTGAAATGGCTTCATAGGAGAGCTACTAGGATGATAGAAATCAGGAAACCAAATGTATTATACCTCCCTCCTTCTCCTACCCCTCCTCATCCTCCTGTATGGCTGCTCTGGATGACTTATAATTTGAAGAAACAGGAAAACAAGGAATTAAAAATGTAATATAAAATATATTTTCAGAACATGGAAGATAACAGAAATAATAACAACAGAAGCAACTGAGGCTAACCAACATATATCTCACTCAAAGGTCTTGCATTCTCTATGAGCTCACTTATAGTTTGGCCCAGTGCTCAGGGGAAGAGCCAGTATTACGGGGGCTTGCAGAAAAAAAGAAGGGTCAGAGCTGTTCAAACCTTGGGGCAGAGGAATGATGTTTCATAGGGCAGATGCTGTAACAGAAGACACACCCCTTGGGTTCTAGGTTACACTTTTTCAGGGAAGAAACCCAAGGCATGCTCACTCCACGAGATTTTCAGGCTGAGCAGAGACAATTCAGGAGAGGCAGTCCCATAAGCAGCCTGGCCTTGTGACCTGAAGGGCTTTATTGGTGATAATTAGCATCCTGAATTGCATTTGGCAGCTTATAGGGAGGCAATGTATCTCATGATGCTGTGGTGTTATGCAGGTGCTGCAAGGGCATCCATAACTGCTCATGTTGCTGCATTCTGGACCAATTACAACTTCCAAGTGGTTTTCAAGAGGAACCCTAGGTAGAGGACATTGCAGTAGTCTAGACGGGAGATGACTAGAGCATAAGAGAAAACGAGTAGAGGCTCCCAGTCCGGGTACAGGTGCAATTGCCACATGATAGGGGTTTGTGGAAAGACCCTCCTAGCCATGGCTGCCACCTGCTCTTTATGCAGGAGCCAAGAATCCAAGAAGACCCCCAAATTGTGTACCAGTTCTGTCTGGGGGAGTCTGACTCCATCCAGGACCAAAGATGGAGAATCCCCAGAGTCAGGGGACCAAAAAACACAGTCACTTAGTCTAGTAGGGTTGACCAAAGCCTGTTATTCCCCCATCCAGATCCTCACAGCCTCTAGACACTGGGAAAGAACCTTGATGGCATTGCTTAGCCTAGAGTAGAGAATTATAACTGGGTATCATCAGCACAATGATGATACATGAACTGATGAATGTCCTCCCCCAGTGGCTTTATGTAGATTTAAATAAGAATGGAGAGAGAGTAGAGCCCTATGGAACTCTACAAAGCAGGGGCCTTGGGCCAGATCTCTTCCCCCCCCCCCAACCAATTGGAAATGGCTATGGAGAAAGGAGAACCACCAGTGTAACTCTGTACCTGCCACTCCTAGATTTCAAACCAGTATACCATGGCACTGGAATTCACTGAGAGAACAAGAAGGGCTAGGATGGGTATATTACCTCCATCCTAGTCCCACCAGAAGTCACCTAAAAGGGCAATCAGTGCTGTGTCAGTACTGTATTCTGGCCTGAAAGTACCTGGAACAGGTCCAGATATTCCATGTTTTCTAGGTACCTGCATTACTCAAGCCAGCCATATTTATTTTATTTATTTATTTATCAGATTTATATAGCCGCCTATCTCACACAAAGTGACTCTGGGCGGCGTACAACAATTAAAAAGAATAAATACATAAATACATAAAAACAAATATATAAATACATAAAATAACAAAAATAAATGCATAAAAACAATTACAAATAAAAAACTATAAAAGCACACAAAACAGGAGGGGATAAAATTAATAAGGGAACCATTGCAAAATCTCCCCGGTCCCCTGGGACCCCCAGGCCTGATCACATAGATCACAGCATTCCACAAGTCTTGAGGGACTTGCGGAATGTTAAGAGGGATGGAGCTAATCTCACTTCTGGGGGGAAAATATTCCACAAGGTGGGCACCATGGCAGAGAAGGCCCGCCTCCTGGGACCCACCAGATGTAATTCTCTGGCAGATGGGACCCGCAGCATGCCTTTTCTGCCAGACCTGATGGTATGGGCAGATGTAATCGGGGAAACCTGGCCCCATGCCATGAAGGGCTTTGAAGATCAAAACCAGCACCTTGAATTGGACCTGGAAGCAAACTGGCAACCAGTGCAGCTCATGGAGCAGAGGTGTCACATGTACTGCCCTAGGGGCAGACATAACTGCCTGCACCGCTGCATTTTGTACCAGCTGAAGCTTCCGGATACTCTTCAAGGGCAGCCCCATGTAGAGCGCATTACAGAAATCCAAATGGGAGGTGACTAGGGCATGAGTGACAGTGATTAGGTCCCTCTGATCTAGGAATAGGTATAACTGGCACACAACATAAAGCTGTGCAAAGGCCCTCCTAGCCACGACTGCTACCTGCTCTTCGAGCAGGAGTTGTGAGTCCAGGAGGACTCCCAGATTGCGCACAGGGTCTATCTGGGGCAGTGCAACCCTATTCAGTACCAAAGATGGCATAGCCTAGCACCAGAAGGCCCCAAAACCCAAAGCCACTCATCTTGCCAGGGTTCAGTTGAAGCCTGTTGTTACCCATCCAGACCCTCACAGCCTCACATTCTTGACAACCCTCTCCCAAAAGGGAAGGTGGGACACTGGATGAAAATTGTCCTGTAGTGTTGGATCCAAGAAGATTTTCTTTCTTTTTCTTTCTTTCTTTCTTTCTTTCTTTCTTTCTTTCTTTCTTTCTTTCTTTCTTTCTTTCTTTCTTTCTTTCTTTCTTTCTTTCTTTCTTTCTTTCTTTCTTTCGTAATAACTTTTATTAAGTTTTTAAAAGGAACAGTAAGAACTAACAAAAACTAATATTGAGAGAAAGTATAAGAAGAAAAAGAAAATGGAAAAAAAAGAATTGACTTCCGACCCTCCTTGTAATAGATATAAGTAACAATATACATCAAACTCTTACTTTAAATTTAAAACCTAACTTCCATTATTTCTATTAACCTACATTATTTCTAATCTTCAAATCCATGCAACATAATTTCATTTTTTTTTTCTGTTTCCCACAAAAAGTCCAAAAATGATCCAAGAAGATTTCTTGAGGGGGATGGACCACAGCCTTCTTAAGAACTGGAGATATCACTCCCTCCCTCAAGGAAGTATTTACCACTGCTTGAATCCAGCTACATATTTTCTAGGAGGCTGTTACCCACCATGACAGATGTGGATCTGATATATCAGTGGCCATGCTTACAGTCTTGAGGACCCCATACACCTCTTTGAAACTAACAGGTTCAAATTCATGGCAGATAGCTACACCAGACCACGCTGCAATCGACTCCAATGGACCTGCACAGTTGGAGTCTTAACTAGAGTGAATCTGAGCAATTCTAGCTGACAGATATCTACTGTAGTCTTCACAGTGGCTTTATAGATGTTCCTCCAGTCCCTTGCCCCCTAGGAAGGATTGAGTTACCTGAACAAGACCACTGGGTATTTGGGGCATGATAAGAATGGAAAAAAATATTTTTTTTCTGCTCTTATTGCCATGAAGTAGTCCTTGTTTTTTTCCATTGGTGATGTAGGTGTCTTATTTGCTATTTCTTTTGGAGGTCCTTAGAGAACCAGGGAGTATCTTTGGGATCTACAGACAGAGAGAGGTGACACAGGCATAATTTGATCCAAGGACATGATTGCCCTCTCATTCTAGGCAGCAACAAGGGTCTCAGATGAACTATGCATGAGAACCTCAGGAACAACACCCAGTTCCTTTTCAAACCCAACAGGGTCCATCATGTACCTTGGCTGGACCAATCAAGTAGGTTCTTCCTCCTTGCAGCAAAAGGTGGTAGTAGAGAACTCTAGGGTTAACAGGG
Organism: Liasis olivaceus; assembly: GCA_030867105.1. Classification (NCBI taxonomy): domain Eukaryota; kingdom Metazoa; phylum Chordata; class Lepidosauria; order Squamata; family Pythonidae; genus Liasis; species Liasis olivaceus. The sequence goes on from CM061348.1 coordinate 137,279,777, forward strand.
AGTGTTTCAACTATGGCAAGGGATTGATGGTTGTATCTCCCAATTCCTGATCACACCACCACTTCCCAGAGGTAAAAACCAATTCTAATGTGTGACTGCTACTGTGAGTTGGCCCCATAACCATATGGATTAGGTCCATGGTTGCCATGGAGTTACCTCTGAATTTGTGCCCAGAGAAAGAAGATTGAAGTTCCCTGGTACCATTAATTTGGGGAACTCTAACCCAGAGACTGCCTGAAGGAGCTTGGATACGGAAGCCAATAACAGCAGGGTAGTATAGCAGCAGCTATCCCATCTGATCTCAAGTGGCTAATCTCATTAGCAGAGTCTCACAACCAACTATGTGTAGAGTGGTGCTCTGAAAACCGTCTCTCAAATTATAGCCACTCTTATGTCTCTGCCCTGGGGTCATGTCAGCCCTTTGAGATAGACCGGTCTCAAACACCAAAGTCATGAATATTAAAACTATTTTTATTATATGGTTTTAGTAACAGAATCTTGCAATTCTGAATGTGCCTCCCCCCTCCTTGTCTTTATCTGTGAGACAACTAGGGAGGGTCAAGTCTGAGATGCTTTCTCAAATTTCATTCCTGCTTTGGGCTGAAATTTCTAGCCCTGTTGCCTTGGTTGTAGCTCTTCTTCCTCTTCCTCAAGGTTATTTTCACAGCCCATTACATTTTGCGGCTGGTGCCATCTGGACATACTATCAAATTGTGGAAGAAGGGAACTTCAGCAGCTCTGTAAAACCACCGAGTAGGTGGTGGGATGAGATAGTTTGTAAGACCTTTCCATCATACTGTGAATGTTGAATTTAACTTTTTATTGGGTAAATAGAAGACAAAGGGAAAATGTGCATGATTTCCGGAGTTCCTTCCAACTCATTTATCAGCAGTGGCCATATATGTATATGCTTCACTTTGGATCAAGTGACTGGGAGGGAGAGGGCTTAGAATGGAGGAGCTGGCAACATTATGAGCCCCTGCCCAACTGCTTCTCCTCCTATAGGAGAAGCACAGGAATCTTTCTTTCAGCCCTCAGCTGATTGAGACCATTTTCTGGTTCATCCCCTTCCCTCCAAATTTGGTTCAGTTCTGTTTTGAAAAGTTATCATGCTGATGAGATGACAGATGGAGTCTTGATTCCCTTTACTTAATTTCTTTCCAACATTCTACTGGGTAATACAAATTACAGGTAGTCCTTGATTTACGACCACTTGTTTAACGATGTTTGAAGTTACCACAGCACTGAAAAAAGTGACTTACAACTGGTCCTCGTACTTATGAATGTCTTAGCGTCCCCGTGGTCACATGATCAAAATTTGGGCCCTTGGCAACTGGCATGTATTTAAGATGTTTGCAGCATCCCAGAGTCACGTGATCACCATTTGCAACCTCCTTAGGGGGCTTCTGACAAGCAAAGTCAATGTGGGAAGCTGGATTCACTTAGCCATGGCGATTCCCTTAACAACCACAGCAAAAAAGGTTGTAAAATTGGGCACAACTCACTCAACGATTGCATTGCTTAGCGATGGAAGTTCTGGTCCCAATTGTCATAAATCAAGGACTTCCTCTCTATATAAATCCCGCTGCAAAAATGAATTTAGTTTGTTCATCTTTCCCTGAGTGTCATTTCTCATATTCTCTTCCCCATCATCATTACCTGTGTATAGCTCTGTGAGTTGGAGAGAGTGCTGGGAATTTGTGTACAGCTATGGGCAAATTTAAGTGTTCAAATAAAAAATAGAGAGAAGGATGACTTAATTTGGAAAGAAAGCTGTGGGGTTTTTTTTTCCTTGTTAACAAGAGTGACATTACTTCACGGTTGTAAACAAAGTACTTTTAATGGTTGTGACTGATAGAAAAAGCTAGCTCTTCCTAAATTACTAAAGAAATTTGTATCAGCTGCTTATCAGAGAAATCAAGCTGTAAAGGAAAGAAGCCTGAATTAATTTTGATTTGTCCAAAACCATGTAGAAAGAAGGAACTTTCTTATGTTTAACACATGACTAGTGAAAACAGAATGGTTGTTGAATGAACTGTAGAGCATCTTTCTGGACACTGAAAGATGAACTTGAAAGAAAAGAGTGAAGTCCATCTCTCCTAGCTGAAAGGCAGGGCTTAAGGCTTCTTTCTGTACGGTGGAGGAAACCTTGTCCCTTTCAGTCTCATGGATTGACTTCAGCTGTGTGTAGTTCCAGTTCTTCTTTATTGAATAATTCACAGTAGCAACAAAAACTTAGCCACAGGCAAAGGAACAGAGAAAACAGAAGAACATTGTATCTCAGTTAGTAAATACAGTAAAGAAGTTAATGGTTTGACTCTTGATTGCATCAACTGTCTGTCCTGTTCATCTAGGGTGGGAATGTCAGGTTCATCCTTTGATGACTAGAAAAGTACTTCAGGGTAAGTTCAACTACAATTCTTGGACAGCAAAAAGTGATCTACTAAGCAGTATTCCCAGGGAGGGTCAGTGGAAGTTAAAGTATCTTCTGACACTGTATGCTTGAAGGCCATGTTTGCGGAGGCAGACTTGTTTATCTTACAATGCTTAATGAGCATGGTTGGTTCTGCCTAGAGTCCTCCTTTATTAGAATTGTTGATGTAGCCACCCTCCAACGAAGCTGTTTCTTGTTGGCTGAGCTCGCCAAAGTAATGCTTTCTCTGATTCTTTTTCCTGTTTTGGAAGAGGTAAATAGGTTATTGCCATTGTTCTCCTCTGGAGTATGTTTGAGGTATATTCTAAGAGCCCTGCACGCATCTAGCTTGTGTAGATTCATTCTCTATGATGGACAAGCCCTGGTCAGAAGCTTGGGAACAAAGTCTCTTGGTCTGAGAGACTGTGGGAAGCAGGTGGGGAGGAGGAGGTCACACAGCCCAGATGTGGAGGGCCGTGGGAAGGAAATGTGGGTAGCCTAGGCTCTCTTATCTAGTTCACCCAAAATCAACTATGAGAAGTTGATGTGGGGAGCTTAGATCTTGGCTTATTTTATTTGGGGGGCCATAAAGGGCTTTTTTCCTTAAAAAGAAATGCTGGCTGTGCTGAACAAGTTATAAAACCATGGTCAACTATATGAAGCCACTTTTCTGTTTGGTTGCAAACATTAGCTTTTATTGAACTATGTGGGGATAATAGCTGAGAATGAATGAAGAAATGCAACTGTGTGTACTGTGGTCTCTATACATGTAACTGCACTTGTATTTATCCCAATGCCTGCCTTTTTTCTCTTAACCATCCTTTTCTTAATCTGTTATGTTATAATACCTTTAGTTTCTTAAATGTGAGAGGTACCACACAAATCCTGGTGTCAACTTTGTCCATATAGTAGGAGCAACAACAGTGGTATTACTGGAGCGCTTGGCTCAGACTACTCTTATGAAATGGAATTGATATCTGCAAAAGATATATTAAAAAAAAAAAACCTGTGAAGAAGAGCTGGATTTCTTGGACAGAGTATAATCTTTGAAAGACTCAAATGATGCATACTTTAGCAAAAGTGCCACTGTGTGATTTCAACATAGTGGCTGCAGGGTTGCCATTGATTTACAGGTTTGATATTCTCCATACTTGAGCTCAGTAAAGATTGGGAGTGGCTGGTGAATTTCCCAAAGGGTTGTCTTTAAGATGATTTGGAAACTTCTGCTGGCATAGAATGTGGCCATGGGAAAATTCATAGGGCTGATATGATCAATTCATAGGATATCTCCATTGTGCCAGCTGGACTGATTTTGAATCAAGTTCTTTCCAGGACTTCTGCCATCCATCTCAGCCTGCTTGTATGTTAGCGTCAATAGCAGTGACCTTTCTTGTTGTCCACATTTGAGAATAGTTAGGTAGCCAGAGGCTTTTCTGTAGTAGTTTTATGTTTTTGAATGAGTTACCTTCTGTTGCTAATGGGTCTCATTGTTATAGTTTGTAGGGACAGTCTGACTACATACTGATAGTTGGCTTTTAGTGCAACTGTGTATTAGATTTTAGTACTTGCTAATTGGATGTTGCTTGTTGTTACTGGTGTTTATTAATTATACTCACATTTATTTTGTTACTGCATGAGATTTTATTTTGGAAATTGCCTTAGGCACTTTTGCCCTTAGAGAAATCCTAACACATTTTCAATAAACCGTAAATAAATGTGTTAACTTTTTAACACTAAATACTGTTGTTTTAACTTAGTCCATTGACCTTTAAGCTAAGTTTGAAATACATTTTAAACCTTTCTCAGCATTAATGCTAGAACATTTATTATATGATATTCCTACTTGTCGCCAATCAGTTTGGAGCAGTACATTTTCTTGCTGAAGCCTCTGTGTGCAGTGTGAAAACTCCATGAACTTATTGTGCTAATTCCTCTTTAAAGAGTGAATCTTAGGGATGCGCAAAACATTCTGTGCAAAAAATGTTCCATACATAGAATAGCTGCTTTTGAGTTTTCCATGCTTGGAATGAAAGGAGACTGCTTTGTTCCTAGCAGAGATGGCTTGGAGGGAGGGAGGAAAAAAACCCAGGGACATTGGCAGCTGGGCAGGAGGGAGGGGACTGGTAGGATATATTACATGACACCCACCAGCCTTGCCCTACTCACCCTGTCCAGATTTCATTTTATCTGAAAACTTGAACAAGGAAAGCATTCTGAGTTTTAGTTCTGCTGAACTGTGGCTGACCTAAACAGTTTGGCACCCCCCTAGGCAGTTGTTCAAATGAAATAAACTTGGTAAGAATATTAAACAAAGGATTATTTAAGTTAATTAAGACATAGTGTTAACTCTCCACCATGTATTTAAAGGAAAGCTTTTCTTGAAGTTGGAGAGAGATGAAAAGAAGATCAAAATGATTTCAAATGCTAGTTAAGGTACAGGGTGTGAGAAATAAGTGATTGTTCTGAACACTATTGCTTTCTGAATTGGCAAACCATGTGGATTCCAGGCAAAAAAATATAGGATTATCTGTGTGTTTATGTCATTTCTTGTTGACTAGAGCAGAGATAGGTCATATTTTTGGTTCACTAGATACATTTTGTCATTTAGAGAACAAACAGTTGAGACTCTTCCCTTCTACCTCTTTTAGTTCCCCAGGATGATGTCTGCCATCTAAGCTTACCTTTGTCTTTGTGGGTGTATTTGTGCTGAGGTCACATTTCCAAGGAAAGTATGGCTTTATCTTTTAGATGGTTATGGAGCCCAGATGTAGAAGCATTCAGATAAATAAAAAGTATGTTAGTGGCTAGAATGGTTGCTTGGTAGTATACTTGTATTTTATTTAATTTTTGGTAAGTAAAGGTCTATAAAAAAATAAAGTCAGGTGAGGCAGGGAGCTCCTTTGCCTGGAGATACAAAAATAACATGTAGAACTGCTAAAGCTCTTTTATTTCACTTCTGTAGTTATATTCATAAATTGATCTGCAGGGGGCACTTAATATTTTGTGGATGTATTTATCCATTTGCAAATAGATACATTTTGGTAATGGCAGATCTCTCTCTCTCCCTCCCTCCCTCCCTCTCTCTCATGAGAAAATACTGAGTTTCAGGCCCAAAAAGGAATTAAAGGCATGGCTTGGATTTATGATAATGACTTATCATTAGATAGCAGTTTGTATAGCTACATTGTATTAATGAGAAATGCACTAATTTTGTGAGGGAAGGAAGACAATTTACAATATAAATCCATATGTTTCATTTGATACATTTTATTTAATCTTAAATCCTGTGGAAATGTGAGGCTGTACTATATATATTTTTTCAAAATGCCTTTATAAATGTATTTGTAAGATTTAAATCCTCTTTCTTCCAAGACACCATTTATAGAATTCTTTCTGTCCATTTTCCCCCCAATTTTTTTGCGAGGCAGTTTGGGCTAACAGAGTGACTGGTGCAAGATCACCCAGTGAGCTGCCAGGGTTGTGGGTGGACTTGAACCTGAGTCTTCTCAGTTCTAGTTCAAGACCTTCACCACTGCAACACATATAGAACCCACATTTATAACAATGCAACCATTAAAATTAAATTACATTTTAAATTTTGAGGACCTCTATATGGAGGTTTGAACATATTGAATGAAAAATATAGTGTATTAGGTTGGGGGTAATGCCCAAAACCAGAATACCTTTAGAAATTTACTTACATGTTTACTCTAGCACAAGATTCAGATTAAAAACATTTTTTACATTGAACTCGAGTGAAAAAAGGCAACTTCAGTTTTTTATTCAGTTCCATGCTCTAATTTAGAATGTCCATTAAAGTGTGGCGGTGTAGCTCAACAGTTACGAACTGTTTCTTAAAAAAGCAATATTTATGGTATTTGTACACCAATGCTCGGTGATCATTTTCAGATGCTGGGCCATGTGGTGTTGCACATGTATGCTAGTGTGCAGCTGCTTTAAAAAATTAGTTCTAAGACATATGGTAAAAACACTGTGTAGGCATATTCATTAAATGTTTGGGCACTCCCAGCTTCTGAATAATGGTGGCACCATAAGCGATTACACATGTAGTGGTAGGTGGCTCTGGGAGGTCTTTTTGGCATTTTGACGGGTTAGTCTTGGCACTAGGCACAGACAGTAAAGACACATCTGATTTTCAGATTTGAAGATGCTGGGGTCCCTGTTCCATCCCAATCACAAGAAATGCAAGCAAAGTTAAACTTTCCACGTAGTGTGCTGTGCTCTTCAGAAGGCTAGTGCTCCAGCAATTAAATGCAATCACCTGGAACAATCTTGAATAGTTCAGATATTTTAATCATAGATTTCCAATAACATAAGGCCGTAATCCTGCTCATTTTTATGAACCTAGGCTGTAAGGCTAACGGTAGCATTTTTTAAGCTGTTTGTGCATGTGCACATGTGACAGACTTTGAGAACCTGCAGCTGTAAAACTGATGAAACTCTTCTATAATACTATAATGTAATAATACTATTAGTATAATCATAATTTTATGAATTGTAGCCACTGTTGTGTTCCGAGTATAAAAAACGTTCATTGAAGTGGCTACCCATATGAAATAGTGCGTGCCCTGATAACTAAAAACATTCCCTGTGAATAAATCAAACATAGTGCTTTTATGAAACATCATGGTTATGTGTCATTGAATGTTATAAAATGCTTACTTGGCTGGGCATGCATATAGAAGAGAGGACCTTTTTCTCTTTCGTTAATTAAGGCAGTAGGTGGAAATTCTTCCTGTTGTTTATCTTATAAACTTTAATTGCCGATGAAAGCTGATCACCTTGGAGATGTTACACTATACCTTAGTATCTCTGATATCTTATCTATCTATCTATCTATCTATCTATCTATCTGTCTGTCTGTCTGTCTACCTTGTCCACGCCCATCTCCCCACAACGGGGGACTCTGGGCGGCTTACAACAACTAAAATCAATACATAATTAAAATTATAAAAAGTTTAAAAGTTGTAAAAATTATATTTACAGAAATAAGGATAAAAATAAAGAGGCTAAAAGATCCAGGAGTCCAATAGAGGCCACACCAGGCTGCTAAGGGGCCAGCCAACCCCATTTCTGGTATCCTCCCTCCCCACCCCAGGCCAGATGGCAGAGCCAGGTCTTCAAATCCCTCCGAAAGGCCTGGAGTGAGGGGGCCTGTCTCACCCCCGGGGGCAAGATGTTCCAAAGGGCAGGGGCTACAGCAGAGAAGGCCCGCCTTCTGGATCCCGCTAATCGAAGTTCTTTTACCGCGGGGATCCGGAGCATGCCCTCTCTGTGAGATCGGGTCGGACGGGTTGAAATTATGGGGGCGAGGCGGTCCTTCAGATATTGTGCTTATAGTCATGAGTAGCATGTCAGGTTGCCCCAGCCACTTTGGAGTACAGCTCATGTGAAAGCAGTAGCAGTCATTCCACCAGAAGAGATCAACAGATACACCTTTATTTATTAACCTGAGTTTTATACTGCTTTTCTTTTGGAATCCATTAAGATGATACACAAAAATGTCGGCACAGAGAAATAAAAACAGGAAGTAATAAAGCCATTTACCAAGGAAGAGTTTAATCATTTTTTTAAGAAAAACATAGAATTCACAATCCACTGCTGCTAATTTGATAATCATCTTTTCCCATGGGCCTAGGTGCCTGAACTATTCTTTCAAGGACTGCTTTAAATGCAGCTGGTTACTGCTGTTTGAACTATTTTGCCATCTGCTTTTATAGCTTGCACATTTTGTCCTGTTGGCACTTCCAAATAAGCCCAGTGTTTGCTTTTTGAAGCACTTCTGAGATTGTTTCTATTTCATATCCATTCATACAGTAATGGGAAAAAATGACTTTGGTCTACCAATAAGTACAACACAGGTGACACCATCATTATAAATTTGTGTTGCTTGAGGCTAGGCTGGTGTGAGGGAGATTTCTTTATACACAACTTCAGATTTTGTCAAGCCAGTCATCCCAGTATCCTGGGAAGGGGATTCTGAAACTTAAACACATCTGGAAGATACCACATTTAGGAAAGCAGTTCTTAGTAACACCCATCAAAGCCTCTTATGTGACACCAAATTGAATTGTAAATGCTTAGTTTGATTTTACTTGAGAAAAATGCATATGATCTTAGAAGGGAACATTGTTGGCTTTAAGTCTTCATGCTTTGGCGCACTTCATTTGGTGAAATAGGGAGAGAACAAATGGACTGTTTCAGTTCAGACCCTCAGCTCAGTGTCATGGAGTCAGTGCAATAAAGCCAACATTCAAATGAGAATTGAAGCCTGGTAAACTTTTAATAAGGATTCTGCCAATATGCAAACTTTAAAAAAAAAAAGTGTGCCTGAAATATCCAGTGTAGGGATAACCATTTTAGTAAGCGTTATGCATATTAGAACATTTGCTACTGGCTGCTTTCTCTACTGTAAATTCCTCTAATGCAAGTATATCATTCACCAGTTGAAATTTACATTTTTCTGAAAAGAGGAAGACTAGCCAACAAACTTTGCTTTAAAGCATCTGAGATGGTCAGTCTCTGAAGAGGTCACCATGTTGCAATGCTGGTTAGAAACTGGACTGTGGACTGAATTCAGACGCATGAGTTTTGGTGAAACAAACCCTGGCTCTTCAGAAAATAACTTTTTTGTCTTCTCTTTTAATAAACAGTTATTTTTCTGTATCTTACAGCTGGTATTTGGTAAAATGCAAATTTATTTATATCTAATCTGTTAAATGAATAGTGACAGTTTTTTAATTGGCTGTCTGTTCTGTTAAAAATGTTTTATTTGTGTCTAGTCAATACTTGCTAATCAGTCAACTAGATTCCTCCCTTTCCTTTTTGCTTTTTTGATTGTTCTGATACACAGCTGTACCCTGACTGTTGATCGCATCTAGCATTTGACTCAGCCAATCTCATTCTCTACATGGTTTTTAAGAAATACACTATAAAATAGTTGAGGATACTGTTGCAACAGTTTAAATTTTCTTAAACTGTTAGCAAAAGGATAAAACAATTAAAATTTAAGCATACAAAAAGAATAAAAGACACAGCATCATAAAATGCATGACACTAGATTCAAACATCATATTGCCCAGCAAAGTGTGGGTAGTAGGTTCATGGGTTTGTAGGCAATGAACACAGTACCGTATTGAGGTAGAACCTGAAGTGGTTTATTAAACAACGTAAAGCAAAAGAGCAACAACTTTAACTGTGAAGGATAATGTAGGCAGGAAACATTCACAGTCAAGGCAACAAACAGGAAATAGCAACATTCATTAGAGGAGTGTGAATATAGAACAGAATCTCATGTTCCTTCAGATGTTGGGAGACCCATCAATAACAAGTGTGAATATTCCCCAGATTATACTGGCTAGTGTGCAATAGCTTTCTGGGGAATCTGGTCTATACTGCAGCTGATCCTTAAGAAGGGTTTCCAAATGTGCATAGTATATTACTGCAATTATTCATATTTCTACTTAAGCACATTCATTGTTCATATGTCTTGCCTATCAGCTATCGAAAGTTTCTGAGAGACAATACCACCAAATTTTTCTCCGTACTACAGGTGGTTGACCTTGAAGAGATAACCCTTCTGAGCTAGATGGCATTAGAAGATGAGAACACAGCTGGGGATGGGGAAGGAGTGGGAAAGCTCAGAGTCTTGCTTTAAAATCCAAGGTCTTACCAAGCAATGCTATGCACATCAATATATAAGAAAAGTCATTTTATACAGGAAAGCGCAGAGGAAAAGGGAGCATACCATTTGTTCCTCTTCGCCACTGCAATAGTCCTCTGCAAGAGCACTGCAGTGATTTAAAGCTTTTTGGCTTAGCATGAGGTATGAATAGATCATCTAATTACCCCAAATACTGTTGTGCCTTCTCAAAAGTATGTTTGAATGCTCATCTCTCAACATCTTGAAGGCAGATATAATAATACATCGTCCCTTCTCATACCTTGCCCACATGGATGACATAGGTTCTACACCAGTTGTTTGGCAAAGTTCCTTTAGCTCCTATTAAAAAATGCCAAGCCACTCAAACAAATGTTATATTTATTATTTTGGGGGGTAGATAGAAATCTAATAATTACATATACAATAGCGAAATACTGCTTTTTAGTAACTAAGACCCAACAAACTGGGATATCTCACAGTCGGCTCTTCACTAGCTTATTTATTGGCTGTATTTGTTTGGAATAACCCAGGATATCCATTCTGATACACTTCCTTTTTACTTTTCAGACCTCTCTATTCTTTCCTTTGTAATTGTTTAGAAGGCTCCCATCTCCCATTTCTACTCATTTGCTGGATGTATATAGCTCTCAGTATGTAAGGTGAGCACAAAACTTACTAGATAACCCCTTAAACATGGATGGACCAGCCAAAAGCAGTGCATTTGTCATTCTGACCCCTTTTTCTTTCATTATGTTTGATGTTGTAGCTAATGCGACTTTTCCCTATTTCCATAGGCATTATACTTTCATTCCTGTCTCCTCTGAGGATCTGAAAAAAGGATGCAGAATTGGCACCCTCCCCAGGCCTCGGATGCTGTCCCTAAAATCCCTCCAAAAATTGTCATCAAAACATAATGCTTAATGTGGCAGAAAGGGAAATTAGGGTTATGTGGAGAACAATATTAACTATAATTAATTTAAAATAAGTTACCTTTTAACTGAAATCATATTAAATATAGTTACATGTCTTGGCTTTGTCTACTTCCAGTTATGCAGCACCTCTCCTCCCACCCCACCCCACCCCACCCAGCAACATGATTTAAAAGTTTGTGGTGGATTCTCACACAGTCCTCTTTCCCATTCCTTTTAATTCGAGACTGCTTGTTTTCAGATGAAATAAAAAAATATGTAAGCTAGTACAATGCTGATATGCTTGTATTTTACTGCTTGGTGGAAGGTGGGAGATTTTTGGAAAGACCTCCCAGATAGCCTTGATTATGCAGTAGTCTCACCCCTAGATTCTTGAGGAAAGCGTGTGGGGGGAGACAAAGTGATATTCTGTTCAGGATTTGGGGTGGGTGAATTATTTGGGGACTGAGGCCTGCAGAAAAGCTGTAGTTCTGCAGAACAAAATACTGATCAAAACTGAGTACTTGGCAGGCACAACAGTGTTCATTTTAAAGGATGTCACTTTGATTTTTTAATAGTAAGTGATGATGTTCATGTTTTGGGGTAAAAATGGAATAGTGTTGATTTAATTGTGCTAAAACTAGACAAGATAACAGAGCATTCCATTAAATCAGAACAGTGGCTTGGTTGATTAAAGCTGAGATTTCCATTAGTACTGTACGTCTGAGAAGTGAATCAGTGATGCCTTGTAGTGCTATAGTATTCTTCATGATAAAGAAGGAAATGTAATTTTATTTTGTTCTTAAACTTAAATCTAAGTTACAATATACTCTTCTCCCACTTCCTGAGGAATTTAACTCAATCTGAGGTTTTCATTAGTTCATATTGGCTGGTGAAAATGAGGTTTTCTTGTTCTCTTGGAGGCAGGGAACTGTGCAGCCCTCCTTTAAAGAAAGAGAAAGCACAGGTACATTTTGTCCTTATCCAGATGAACAAAATAAAACTGTTGATTAGTAAAGTAAGCTCCAATGACAGTTATTTGTTTCTTTTTCCAGCAGTACATGCAAGGACTATCTTGCAGACATAGCCTAATCTCCTTGGAGACAAATAAGAGACTGACACCTTGTCTTCCAGGCCATCATCTCAGACACTGAATTTCCTGGTGAATATCCAGTTGTCTGCAGTTTTTGAAATAACTAGTATCACTTAGATTGAGGATAGGCAGTAGTGGCCAAAAGTGAGTGTATGTGGGAAATTCAGTCCCCAACCAACTGGAGACCCTATATTGGTCAGTTATATTCTGAATTTCAAGACATTCAAGGAAGAAACACTCCTTTGTTTTAGTGCAAGATTGGTTATACCAAATGCATTTTTCTGAAATTAGTAGTCAGAGGTATAACAAGCTTAATAAAGAAAACAATTCTGAGAATAAAAGATACATCTAGGTGGGAACAGTTATAGTTGTGTAATCCCACACATGACTAAAACATTTCTGTTCAGATTGCTATGTAAGAATTGCTCGTCTGCTTCCTCCTCCACCTGGGGGGGTGGTGGTTTGGTATATATGGGATACAAAGACGTAATTTTTTTTAGGAATAACATTGGGCAGGAAAAAAAAAATCCCAAAAACAGAATTGCTGTAATTTGTATATTCCCCTTTTTTCCTGTGTATTTCCATGTTTTTCCTGTGTATTCCTGTGTTTTCCTGTTTTTCCTGTGTATTTCCATGTTTTACAGGAAACAATAGTTGTTGAAATTAAGATATCCAGCTAGTGATAAACGGCAGAGATTGTAAATTAGAGCTAGGTTTTGTGTGAAACAAGCACCACAAATCTCTCTCTGGGTTAGTCAGAAGTAGAGTTTTATTGGAAGCGTTTGCAAAGGCTGGTGGGCTTCGTTGCAAATAAGAAGCCACACTTCTTACAGATTTCAGCACATTTTATATCCTAGGCCGACGCTCAAACGTCCTCATTTCCTCCACTGGCCGAGGTACTCTGAGGTCACAATCTTTCCGGCCACTCTAGGATTTCTTCCTGGTCCCTCCCACCTCATCTATGGTAATTGATCAAGGTTTCAGCTAATTGTATTATACTGATAAAGATTGCTCCAAGTTAATTTGTATTTACATTGTCCCACACAAGGAGACAACTTCCTCTCCATCTGCCACTATTTGATAACCATAACACTTAACACTACTTCCTTATCTCTCACACAGCTGCACTCTTAGCATGCTCAAGTTACTATTTCTTTGTCAATAATAACAGATTTTATCCATCTCTCACAGTTTGGAACCTCAAACCTTGGGGAGTAGATTTGGTTGATTAAAGCTGAGATTTCCGTTAGTACTGTATGTCTGAGAAGTGAATCAAAGATGCCTTGTATCCTTTAGTATTCTTCATGATAAAGAGGGAAACTTCCATCTTTATTATTCCCTGCCTTTCTTCCATTTGATACTGAATGCAATGGATTCATATTGTTAGCGAAGAGCTAATGTTTCATCTTGTTGAGTAAGTATTTGTTTTAGAATGAATTGCTGCATTTCCAGAGAGAACATGAGCTTTCTTTCTTTTAAAGCACTGGCTCTTGGGTGACAACAGGATGTCGTGATTGCTGCAATCTGGCGGCAGCCGACTCTGTCATGATCGCAGCATCTGGTGGCTTTTGATTTGTTGACACAGATCCCTGTTTTCTATGGTGCTTGCACTCTTGCTGTCTCCTCTTTTGACTTCTCTGTGTTCTATTTTTAAACCCTGCTGGGTGCTCTGTATTGCGGTATTTCTCTTCCTGAATTATTTATCATTATTTGGAGCTGAATGGAGCAGCATGATCTCCAAACACTCCCCACCTCCCCCCACCTCCCGCCTTACCTGCTCATTAAAGCCCACAGGTCTGCCTTGAGCTCTTGACAGATTTGGTTCATGTCAAATTCTGCCAGCTTCAGGAAAGGATGAAAAAGTGGATAGCCGCTGCCTATGATAATATGCATGCTCTCTCCCCCCCCCCCACCATGGGGGCATGTGTTATAACCAGACTACTGCTTGGGCAAAGGGAACAGACTGCCACTGAGAACTTACCTAATTTAGAATGGTCAAAGTGCAGACCAGTTGCTCTTGCTTTTGTGGGGAGGCGGTTAAAAGTAGCAGAAGAACAAATATTACTGGATTATGAATCTGGTTGCGATGACTAGAAGTGCGATGAGTGGACTCTGCCAGTGCTGGATTGGTATGTAGATGTGCTTATGTAGAACAGAGGACAGCAAGTTTCTTTGCAAGTATGCTTGCGTTTGTGTGATGATCCTCAGTTCCAGATTTATGGCGTGTGTCTCATATAAGCTTATTTGACAGGTAACAACCTAGTCATCTGCCCTGGGAGAGCCATGTTTTCTGTAGAAGACTGAGTGGCATGTCTAGCAGCCCTGTCTAGCTGTGTCCTTCAGGCTTTAGCATAGCATAATATAAGCTAAGGGTTTGCTTTACATCTGTATGTTACAGTGGCCATCTGTAGCAGTGAACAGATTTTTTTTTTTTTTAGCAAATCTTGTTGGCGTATCTAATTTTTCTCTATAAGCTTCTGACATAGCCCTAAAGTTCCCTGTGACCCACTGCAGGCTAGATAGTATAGTGCTTGCATATATTTTCCATGCAGCCTACTAGAAGCCCTGCTCTGTCTGACTCAAGCAAGGTGCCAGCCTCTGGGCCTCATACAGATGGACCACATAGATTTAAAAAGGTGGGTGGCGGCCTACCTGCCCACAGAGAAGACAAAAATAAGATGGGATGATAAAAAGATGGTGTGTAATTGGCAAAGGACATCATGCTTCTACCCCCACCAAAATCATTTTGTGTTTAAGGTCAAGTCTCTTTCATGTTCACCTCAATTCCTGGTGACTATTGGCAATAACGACATTGTTCTTCCTGAATGTTTTTTTCAACTTTTAACTTATAGTCTGGGGGGTTCCTGTTGGTGTCCCATCTAAGTACTAACCAAGTCTGATCCCATTTAGCTTTTCAAAATCAAACAAGGTTGACTAGTTGCTGCTATCTAGCTGGATACTACAACTAAACCTAAGCAATAATTTGTTTTCATTAAAGCTCTGTGCTGGGCTTTGCTTTTAATTATGTCTTAATATTTATAATTTTAAATGGATTTATCATAAAACAGTATAATGTTTTAAATTGGTATTTAATTATATGTTCTTTTATATGCCCATATGTAAATTAGCTGCCCGTTCTTCTCCCTTTCTTCCCTTCCTTCGTTAATTACTTACATGAAAAACCTTTGGCTCCCCTAAATTTTACATGCTTTCCCTAATGGCCATTTCAAAATTTGTCACTAATAAAATGTTGAATGTGACAGAAGGAAAAAAATATTAGATTCAAAAGGAGTAATTATATTAGTTGCATTAAATTACATTAATTTAATCTTAATTAAATTTAGACGTAAGTCAAGTTTGAAGAATGCAGCTGCCTATTGTGCAATGCAAAGGCCAAGGCAGCCTTGGCCTGAGGTAGGTTGCACATCCTTGGTCCACTGCATCAGCTTTCTGAACTGAAAGCCCCATCCTGGAACAGAGACAGCCTTTTTCCTTTCGGAAAGTGCCATGTGTCTGAATGGTGATGTATATAAGAATATTAAACACTTTTCTCACTGGGGACCTTCTGTTTAGTGAGATGCAATTTAAACATTGGCCTGGGGAAACATTTTCTCTCTAATGATGGTCCATTCCCTCCTTTACCTGAGCTTCTCTCAATGCTGCTTAAGGCGTCAGTATTCCTTCCCCTCTTTCACACAAATGTTCCTTCAAGACTTGAAGAGGCCTGGAGTGGAAAAATAATGTTGCAAACTTGAAACTGGTTTATTGGCCCCTGTTCTATTCATACTGGTTGTGTTGCTTGAACCTTGCCCCCAGCTATGCTCCTGTTTTTTTTTTTTAATTGCTTAATATAGTTCTTTATTTCAGAGCATTAACATAAAAAGCCAGGGCCACAAGATAAAAAACATAAAGAGAAATGGTATTTATCCTGAGAATATAGTGTTGAACAATCATCTTCTGCACATAACTAGTTTCTTTGCTGAATTTGGATTTGTGGGTAGCACATTAGCTTATAGATCATTTGTGTTAGTTGCAGTACTCCTTGATCTCCTTCCTCTTTGGACAAAAACATAAGGGATGCTTTCTAAGATGTCACATTGCAAGTTAGTAAGTAAGTAATGAAGTTTATTGTTGGAGCCACAGGTCATAACGTAGGAATGCCATAAAATACAATAAATTAACAATAAAACACTTTTTTCACTGCTCATTTAAATACCCCACAGATGCTGAATCAAAGGCGTCTTGCACTGCAATCCAACTCCAATGTATATCTTATTTTTAGTTCAATTAACAATGTGCTAAGATCCCAGATTACCACTACCTGTCATCCTAGAAGGAATAATATAAGGAAGGGATGGTATAACCAGGACTAGAAATAAAAGACAAGCTCTGAGAAGGCTACAGAGGAGAATTAGAGAGGAAAGGTCAGATTCCTTGATTCAGTTATTGATCCAATTTCGATCCCAATATAAGGAATGATTAAATACTAAGAAGTTATCCTACTATAGGGATCAATGGAGGGAACGTGGCCTCAGCTTAATTCAAAAAAATGAGAGGAAATTTTGGGAATTGGTGGTTAATGGTATTTCCACACACAGTGCTATGCCCCATGCACGTATCTCAGCACAAAGTTGGACCCAATATTTTTCCTCCACTTATAGTTGCCCGTACACTGAGCCAACAACAGTCTCTACTGATCTAAACCTACTACCAGAGTGGCCAGCTGTCTCAAAACCTGAGTGTAAATTGCAAATTGGGGTAAGGTGGAGAGGCTTCATAGAGGGAAAAGGTCCTTGCTGAAAAAATTTACTCTCATCTTGTGAGTTCAGAGAAGCCATAATATCTTTTTAAATGCATGATTTCACAATTTTTATTAAATCCATATTGTATCTTTGGGCTAGTGAGGTATGGGTAAAGTGGTCAGCTTTAGGTGATTTTCCATAACCTTCTAGCAAAAGAGATGGAAAATCTTCTGGCTTGTCCCAGTAGCATAGGCTTAGGCATTTAATTTGGCTACTGTTGTCTGTATTTAGTCCGATGCAATTGTCTTGTGAAAAGTGGGGTTTCTGTTGTAATACTGGACACATCAGTGGTTGAGAGATTGCAAACTTCATTTCTGAAGCAGATTTTCAAGACTATGTAGCTCTAGAGAGATCAAATTTAAGAGACGACCTAATTCATCAAAAATCACCTTTTGATCCAAAAGCATTGTTCTGAGACATAAAAAGAGAGCACGTTGAAATAGGTACAAGTTTATCATAGGTGAGTTTTATGGAACAATGCTTTGCGATTAAGAATGAGTCATACATAAGCTCCTTTGTCTTTCTTGCACTCTGGTATGACTGTCTCTAATAAAGATTTGCTCGCGCTGCTATTCCAGAATTCCCTTTTGGGGTTGCTCAGTTTTTGAATTTTGACTTTTGCCACGCACAAAAGTCTCTGCTTCAAAGAGATGTTGACTTGTAATATCTGGGAGAATACCTTCCTGAAAACTCACCAATCGAGGGCTAGATCATATCCTGGCTTGTAGTATTTTGAATTATTCCTGGACCAGTGCCAACCAAAGAACTGGTGAAAACAGGCTGTCCCCTCCTTTGGCTGGAACAATGTCTCATTGGCACCGAGCAGGTGCATGACTTCCAGCCCACTGGATTGATTTTTGTTATTGTTCAACAGAAAGCTTACCAGGCATGCATGGGATTGGGGGGAAGGGAGGGAGAATGAAATAGGGAAATCAAAGAACTGGCTTGCCGCCTTGTAAGCTGAATGTCACGAATGGCAGCATACAGCTTTGCATTTCAAAATACAGTTTCTGTCATAATTATGCTCTGAACAGAAAGCCAACAACAAGCCCTGTTTTTTTGGGGGGGGGCATTTATACACCTGATTCATCCTCCGCTGGATATCCTAAATCGAGGGCAGAAGTCATTGCTTATCAGCTCCTAACTGGCAAAATGTTAATTTTTTTGCTTAAGACCTAATTGCCAAAATCTTGTTTCAAATATTTGCCAAGGCCAGCTGCACTTCCTCTAAGTTGATCCCAACTGCTCTATAAATGCAATTTTTACATTTCTGCGATCCATACATAAGAACTACAAAAGTAGCAAGCAGTGTGGTTGGCATATGACTTGCATGTAGGCCTAGCTGGGGCATAGAATAGGATGGGATAGGGACATGGCAGATCTTGCACCTGATGCTAGTTTAAGGCTGCTTGAATATGGTGGTCTGAAACATAAAGTTGGCTCAGCGGTAGATTTTCTTCTTTAAAGAGACTAAGATGCCCGTTGTCACATATCCTGCTAAAACTGGCTGACTAAGTCATGGCTGATGTTAAATGTTGTCCAGGTAGTCATCTACAAAGCTTATATTGTCTGGTAGCTGGATTTTGTCCCATTTGTTTAAGTTACTTCACTGTGTATATTTCCAGTTAAAAGCCATTCCAGAAATAGAATTTGGTAAACTTAATGGTGGTATTGAATGGCATGACTAGGCTTGCATGGAAGGCATTTTTTTTCAGTTTTAGTTAGGGGAAAAAAATCGACCAGGTTTGCTTCTTATCTGCTCTTGAAGCTAGCTGTTAAAATCTTATTTATTCTTACAACTGGAATAGTAATTTGGCTAAAGCCAGCTAGTGAACACTGAGGCTTTGCAACTACCAGAACTTCTTCAAGTTAATGCATTGCGATAAAGTTCCCATGATTTTATGAGTGAAGTCACTCAGGGTCAAGCAACTGATTTAAGGATCATCAGTTGTTTAATGCTAAAAGCCTGAGAAAGATCACATCAATAAAGCAGACACATCTATTTAGAAATGAATGCAGTGGTGAAAGGATGAGGCTTATTTTATGACCTGCCATTTACAAGAACAAGCAGTTGTCTCACAGGAAAAGAAGTATAGTTTTTGTTTGAATTCCGAATCTCTAGCCAGATGGAAGTCCACGGTATTTATGATTCAGAGTTAAGATTCAGCAGAATAATTTTGAAACGCTACTGGTCATATAAGTTTTCTGATATTTTAAGTTAAGCTAAATAGTTTGGGACATACAGTTTAGAAATCTGCAAGTACTGTCAGCATAGGATCCGTCAGAACTGAGTGTTTCTTTTGAACTCTTTTAGAAACTCAGAACTTGATGAGCATATCAGTAAAAATGTCTAAAGTTTGTGGCAGCTTTCTTCAGGGTCCCATAAATGTGTCATTTCCTTTTTTTCCCCCATGTATTTTCCCCTCATACATTCCTGCTTTTGTTAATCAGGCATACCTTTCCACTAGTTAAATAAACATTTTAAAAATGAACAACTGAAAATATCGATACTGATTGTGATTTTGGATTGAAATGTGTAAATTAAGAATGTTACACTAAATGAAAGATAGTACATACCTTAAAAGGTTGACAGCTGTTTTCAAGCTTACCCACATCTGCTGCATCTCTTTTCCTGTTCTCTTCCCCTTTCCTATCTGACCTTCTTGAGGCCGGAGGGAGAAAGGAAACTTATGTGCTGTTCTAGTACTAGCTACTAGGCCAAACTCAGAGGATGACTTGTGATGACAAGGGAGGATGATACTGAAAAGTTATTTTGCTTTCTTTAGGTTAGTAAGAAAAGTGGTTCTTGTTTAAATGAGCAAGCACGGGAGAATAGCAAATAGGCTGAAGACAGAGAGAGAAGATCCATCCCTTGCTGGTGCACTTCCTCCCCAACTCTTTTGTGGCCTCCATTCCCCTTTCAGATATGGTTTCCTTGTGGGTAAGTGTTGAGAAAAGGGAAGATTTGGCTTTCTAATCTTTTCCATTTAGCATAGCCCCATTTTTTTTTAAAAAAAGACAGATTGGAGGGAGGAGGCAGCAGCTCTTTATAATTCATTCTCTTTATACATTCATATTGTTGTCTTCATATTTACCCATTTTTATATCCTTGTGGTAGAATTTTTGCCAGCTCCACTACAAAATAATTAGTATAGCATAGCTTCTCCCTAGGAAATAATTTGCTAGGGCTGTTGCCTGTAGAGATATAATGATGAATGAGGCAGTACAGGAAACAATTGGAAAAAATAGTGGTCCATTTGTGGGTTCTTGTCACACCCAATGTAATGGAACTTTATGCTTCTTATTAAGAGAAAGGGGAGAATGGAGTCTCTACAGTATGAACATTTGAAGTCTGACTGGCTGTGGAATTACCCAGCTGAGTAAGTCACAGATGGCTGGGTTCACACAACATGCTAAGTTAAAAACCATAGTTTACAAACCATATCACACAACAAACCCAAAATGAACAGTTCACATTATGGACTAGGGCAATTTGTGATCCAGCATGATCTATTTTGACAGTGCTTCTTCAGGGTATAAGGGCAGAGGTCTTGGCATGCTGTGCTTTCTGAGACCCCTTAACTGAAAATGACAGGGGCAGAACCCAAGACATTTTAATAACAAAAGTAATATCTTCTGTCATTGAGCTCTAGCCCCTCTCCTAGAGTGAAAAATAAATTGGAAAGTAAGGTGGTATTCTTGACAGACTCAAGACTACCAACTACAGTTCATATGTAGACTGGATCTCATTCTTTTCTGTTGCACTCCTATAACCACAATGTGTTGACTAGCCATAGTAGCTAAGTTCACATATAACGTTAAGCTACAAATCATGGCTTATAAAACACAATGAGTTCCCCCATTGGGGGGAGATGGGCGGTCGAAAAATTTAATAAATAAATAAAATGGCTGAATCACACAATGCAGCAAGTTAAAATCTCTTAAAACACATTATAAGATAGCACAGTGTGAGAAATTAGTCGAATTGTGCTAAGCTCAGGGAGCAGGCCAGCTGTCCTTAGATTATGCCATCCTTCCTCTGTGCTTCTTGATGCCTTGCTGTTTTGTCAGATTAGGCCAGGGGGCTTCTGGCTTCTTATTGAGATGCTCTCTCTTTTTCCTCAGTTTAGTGGAAATAGAAGATTAAGCTAATTTAGGAGTTCTTACCTTTCCTGCCAGTGGCCTGAAAATATGAGAGCAGCTGATAGGGTTATTTTTCTCCCATTTCCTCTGTTAAAAACACTCCCCCTCCCCCGCTAGAAACCTAACACCTAAAATAAACCAAGGCTGAAACAAAGCAAAAACTGGGCATCCCGCTTACAATCAAAAGCAGGATTGATTAAAATGGCTGGAGGAAAAACAGGGCAGTTATACAGTTAGAATATGACTGGTGTTGGGAGAATCCTAAGAATTATTCCTGACTCTCTCCATTTAAAGTGGGTCTCAAATAGGGTATAAGAAAAAAAAATCTTCCTCTTTGAAGAACTTTGGGACTTTGAAGAAAAGCTGCGGGTCAGAGTCAAAAGACAGCAACAATAGTCTGATGCGGAATAACAAACCCTCATATCCTGTTATTGTTTTGGATTCTTCCTGGGAAAAGTAAGACTCTTACTTAAGAACAAGCAGCCTCTGCAGTATGAGAGTAGGTATGAACAGGGAAAATAGGTGTGGTGTGTACACAGTAAATCTATACACACACCTATGCACTGTGTCAGAGATTTGCTTGACAAAAGCTTTTCCACCAAACAGACCCAAGTGCCTTTCCCTTTCTTGATGACACAGACCTCTTTGTTGTAAATCTAAAGCACAAACGACCCAGTTTCCATTGCATGCACCTGCTGGGCCTAAATTAATTGCTCCATAAGACAGGTACAGCCCCGCCAGGTGGTGTGTGAGGGGTAGCCAACTCCCTCCTTGTCACTGAGGTAATGACTTGTGGTTCTTCACCCTGGAGCTATTGCCGGGGATACATCTGACCATTAAAAGAAGTCCTTAAGTGCATAGTTGTTTTTTAAAACCAAAATAAAATTTGCAAATGCTGCAGATTAGGACTATAAAATCTCTCTTGGCCTAATACTGAACTGCTTGGGGGAGGGAGAGAGAGAGAGAGAGAACAAAAAATGGGTACATTGTGCTAAAATCTGAAGGGGAGGGCAGCACCATATAAGAGAAGAAATGCATATGCTCTGCAATGATGCTAAAAAGTGAGGCAGTCAAAAATGCTATTGCTGTGCTCTGAATCATCTTCTGAGTACAGAAAACCAAGTTTGAAACAATTCCTGGTCTTTTTACCTTTCTTCTCAAAGCACATTGTGTTACCCTTTTAATATGGCCAAAGATAAATGAATTTCATCTGATATTATGACTCAGTGTGTAGGACAGGTTGGTAAATAGACATTTTCCTGGTTCCCTGTGATGAGTAAGAATAACCTCTGGGCAAACAAGAAAGGAAATTTATTGAAAGCAGTGTGCTATTTTTTTTTCTTTGAGGGTTCTAAATAGCATACATGTAGCAGGCAGGTCCATAACTTTGTGTGATAAAGGGAGATCACTTATGTGACACTGTGTGATGTAATCATCAGGAGTTAAACTCAGTTCAAGAGTGTCTTTCATTTACTTAACATAGGTAAAGGGAGTGCAAAAGGCAACATTCAGAATTTATTTTTCGTCTTTCACTGATCTTTGGCATTGGTCTCAGAGCCTTGACTTTTCTTGCTCTTGCTTGATGTGCTATGATTCTTATTACAATTTTCAACTGGATGTATTGATGTAGGAGCCTATGGCAAGGAGCCAGGAGGGACTTGTCTACTTTCTGTTCTGAGGTTGCGTTTTCTGCAAGTATAAACATGACCTAAATGATGATGCTGATGCTATCCGTTCAGTTGTGTCCCATTCTCGGTGATTCTATGGACCAGCTCTCTCCATATTTTCTGATCTGTACGGCTTCTTTCAGCTGTTTTACACTGTGGTTGGTGTCAGCTTTGATGGTGTCTAGCCACCGTGTTTTTTGTTTCCTTTTACCGCTGACCATTCCGAGCATAACTGCCTTTTCCAGTGAGTTTGATCGCATGACATGGCTGAAATAAGTAAGGCAGAATTTTGTGATTTTGCCTTCCAGCGATATGTCTGGTTTTATACTCTCCAGAACTTGCTTGTTTGTCACCTTTGCTGTCCAAGGAAAGCACAGGAGCCTTCCCCAACACCACAGCTCGAACGAGTCGATTTGCCTCCTGTCTAGTTTTTTCATGGCCCAACTTTTGCAGCTGTAGGTAGCAACACATTTTATGAAAGTTATGTTTTTAGAAAGTAAATTAAAAAAATACATGTAAAATGAAAATAATTTAACACTAATAGGTCAGACATTGGGTAGACCATGAGGGGAGATTTCTGCTTGTCTAAGATCTAAACTCTGAAAGTTGTAGAAATATGAGAGCAGAAATTATATTTCTATATCTGAGACAGAAGAACAGAAAACAACCAAAAAACTGTTACTTGGTGGAGACTATAGCCTGGTTTCTCCTATGGGTTTTGTGTGAAGAAACTGTCTTCAAACTTGAGTTTTCTTGATGTTTAGGGTCAAAGAATGGACTAAATTGAACTATTTCAGATTTAGCACTACCATAAGAAATTTAAATACTTATATCACATTTTGTGTCTGCAGTTGAGAAGAAAAATCTGGCACCTAAATATTTTAAAGCTAGGATCTAGGACTTGAGAATACCACCATATTGTAGAATGTTCTTGGATGAATACTGCCACTTGAATAACATTTATTATTGTAATATGTAGCAGGGTACAATTCTTCCCACCTATCAGTTGTAACATTTTCTAAGGATTACATGGAATTAACAAAATAAAGTATGAATCAGTTCAGCTGGTGACTCTTGTTGTTTTACTAGATTTGGCAGCCACAGAGAAGTTCTATTTACATGCATTGCCCTTATGCATGTATGTGCAGAGACCAGTTCCATTGTAAGCTTTAATGTTGAGGAAGGAATTCATACAAGCTCAGGTGGCCAGTTAAAGTGTATTTAGACAAATTGCTTTAATGTGTAATAAAACATTTTTATTAATAAAAAATTATTACACATTAATGTTGTGGGAGCCTTTGTTTCAGAAGAAGCCCCATTCATATTAGAAAAGAGTATGAGATCGTGAAAACTGGAGCAGTTAAAGCTGTAGACTTGTTGCTTCTTGGAAATGCAGAGTTTTTGATCTGAAGTCTCTCTATAATGCTAAAGAGCCTGTACATCCTGTATTTTCAGAACTCCCAAGAAGGTATAGAATAATGCAGTCTGCCTTTTTAAGATGTTCAATGCACCTTTCTCAGAAAATATGTCACTTAAGAAAAATACATTTTGGATTATATTTATGCATTTCTAGTTTGGACCTATAAGATAGTTGCATGTTGGATGCTTAACATCCACGCATACATAAAATGCACGCATTTCCTAAGGGCAAGGGGATGTTTTAATACATGGTTGTATTTGTCTCTCCCTTGCTTTTGGCTTGACTTAATGTTTTTCTAAAATCCAGACTAACTTAGGTATAATATTAATGTAAGAGAAAAGCTGATGTGTGAGAGAGGTAGGTACCCTCTCAAAAGAACATCTTATACCCTGCACTGATTTTTGGCAATTAAATGGCAAAAATAAAAATAATAAAATAATTCCCACAGCACCACCTCCTGACTCTGTAATGTTGAGGCACTAGCTTCAGCCGTTCCTTGGGAGACCAATCTCAAAAGAGACAAAAAAATCAAACATTATTAAAGAAATGATAAACAGGAACAGGACTTTTCTAAATTTTAAATATTTAAATGCCAGTATTCCCTGTTGAATGAGGTACGTACAAAACAATTGATATAATGGGGAAACTGCAGCTTAAAAAGGGAATTACAAAAGAAAATAAAATGCTCCAGGGTGACAACAGTATAGTGGTAGTTTGTTACAACTGAATCAGGGTTTCAAACTTTATTCTGAATTGCAAAAGATTCTAAAGAGAAATGACTTTTTTGGGCACAATCTGAGATACACATAAAAGGCTGAAATGCACACAATTACTGATTGCATACAGAAATACAAGATGGGACAGGACAAAGAAATAACTGTCATTTCCTTCCTTCTTATTCCTTCAGAAACTATCTGAAGCACCCATTCCACTGCTTCCATTTTTCTGGACTTCTTTCTTTCCTACTAATTCCGAACTTTAATCTGAGGCTGTGGTGAATTATGATAGTCCTCTTTTCTCAGTCTCAGTCCAATAACTTTTGTTTTGGTTTAAAAGGGCAAAATATTTTCCCCCCTAATAGAGGGATAAACTGGAGTATCTCTCTATGTATGTGACAAAAAAAATCTCTCCCTGAAGATGTGGATGACTGCATTTGTTTGGCATGTAGTCTGGCTGAATGTTTTTCTAAATAATATTCAAACTAATATAATAAAATACCAATAAATATAAAATATGCCTATGTTAAAATATTTGTATTTTAGTTTATGGTTATGCATTAAAATTATGTATGTATGGTTTTCTTCCTGTAACATTTAGAAATAGTTACCAGTGGTTTTCCTTTGTTTTTTCTCCCTTTCTGGGAATAGGTACTCCTGTGCATACTAGTGTACTTGAGCAGTGTTTTTTATAAGTTTTCAACCCTCAGGGAGAGCTATTTCATATCTTGTTGTCAGTTCAGGAACCTCTGCAGGTTGTGGAAATGCCAGATCCTTGGGACAAGTAAATATTATAAGAGCATGCTAAGTTTGTCCAGGTCAGACTGGTTTTAGTTGTGTGTTGGAGGGAATTTTGAGTTAGGGTTTAAATTGATAGTTTAGATAATCTAGATGAGTGTTTCTCAATCTTGGCCACTTTAAGATGTGTGGACTTCAATTCACCCTTGGAAAGCAACCAACTGTATATTGCAAAAGAACGCTTACAAGTTTTTTTTTTTAAAGAAAAATTTGTCTACCATAGCTGGAATTCTAATTGAGAATCCATAGATGTTTTTAAGAAAATCCCAACTTCCGTAAAACACAATTTCAAAAACATTGCTATAGAGGAAAGGGTCTCTGTAAATAGAAAGTTTCAAGTGTTTTGCGTCTGTTCCTGTAAAGCATGTGCGTGCAAACATACAGACAAGAATGCTGAAATGCTGAGGATACTTAACATTCTGAATTATAAAAGTGTTTCATTTACAATTAAGTTTGAGCTAATCTTCCTTTCACAAAACATTGGTTTTTAAAAGCACATAATTAAGATCTTTGATGAATCACTGTGTTGAATGTGTATTATTGTCTTATTCTGTGCGCAAGGAGAGCAGTAGCAGAAAGAAGCTTTTTTAGGATGGTAAGGTTACTGCCTCAGTGGTCGTCATGTAAATGCACTGTGCTCCATGCTTGGTTCATGAATCATATTCTTCCTACCTTGCCAAAAACAATGGCTTTGTAACAGAGTGATTGGCTAAAATTAAACACGTAACTATAAAAGCCAATAAATCAAAGATTTGGAAGCTGATTTCATATTCTTATTTGTAATGTGATATTGGAAAGAAAAATAAGTGCTGAAGAAATTAATGTGTTGTTGAAGTGTAAACTGAAAACTGGGAATCTATCAAACTATGAAGAAAATTTTGAGTTTATTGTACATTCAGTGTTGCTAAAATATTGTTTTATTTTGATAGACTCTGTTAGACTTGATTCAAAATTCTGACTGGATTAAATGTGTTCACTCTTTTTTACCTAGAAATTGAGTTTTTGATTGACCTAATGGAAAGACTGATCAATATAACTCTGTGAGGTCAAGATTTAATCTCTTGTTTAAAAACTTAATACATGTTTTTTCTTTTTCTTTGTCTTTAGTACTTCCTCCCCTCCTCCCACTTTTCCTTTCCACTATATATGAAGCAGTGAAAACTTTCTCAAAAACTGAAAATCAGTAGAATTTGCAGTTGTCTTTGAAAAATGGGCCAGCTGTTCCAAACCCTATATTTCGGATTTTATGCCAAATTCTTGTTTTTGTTTGGATAGAGGATAATAGGGTGGCAAGAGATACTTGATAACTCTGAAGCATTTGATTTTTCTGACTAGATTGAGCCTTTCAGGGATTCTGATTACATGCTTTCAAATGTATGAGTTTAAAATTTTTCTTTTATTTAACTGAGAGATTCTTATCTTGGTTTTGATTCAGGCAGATCCATAAAGCATATTTCAGAGCAATGAAAGTGTAATGTCATCAATTGTATCTGCTCAAAGAAACTTTGAATATATTTTAACTGCATAGGGTTTTTTTAATCTTTGCCTCTGCTAAAACAGAGCCGTATTCAAGCATTAGCATTCAAACAGCTATACAGTATTAGACCCAAACAAGCCCCCTCCCAAACAGAAATAACACTTTGCACTCAGCATCAGAGTCTTGGTACCATGGCTGAAAAAGACCTGTATCTCCATCCTCCAACTGGTCTGATTGAGGAGGAGCAGAAAGTAGAAATCTGTAGAGGATCTAAGTCAGCAGGCACGTTCTTTTGAGAACACTCAGACCATGAGACACCTGGATTCCACACTTTTTAAGGCTGCTGAATTCTGTGTTATATTGCGAAAACTAATGGGAAGGGCTTATTTTGTTTTTCATTTTTTTTAAACTTTGCAGTCTCAATCACCTTTTCGCTTACTAATTTTTATTTCACTTGTTTGTCTTCGAAATTCACACAGTCACTGAATATATTAAACTGAGAGTTAGGACATTCTTAGAGACCCCAGAATCACATTTGCAAAATAACAGTCTCCTTCTTCTCCCACTCCCCAACTTATTAGTCGCAGTTACTGTACTTCCAAATTTTCATCTATGCCTACCATTTGAGTTTGGAAAATGTCGGCTATTTTAGCATTATGATCGAAAATCATACCAGAATTCTGTATTGTGGGTCAGTAAAAGTCAGATATATCTTGTCTGTTTTGGATTAATCTGGTGTGGCTGGGACATAGGTAATTTATTTCGAAAATTCTTTTGGTTTGGTCTCACTTCATGCAACTTAGCAAGGAAGAAGTGATAATTGGAAGCATTTTATGCGATAGAATAGTCTAAGTATATGCAAGCTTTTGAATCTCTGTCCAGTTGCCTGGTGTATTATTCTTTGAAGCACCAAAGTCTCTTGTACACAGCTCTGTTGGTACAATTAAAAATACTAGAATGTATACAGACCAATTTAGCTGCACTTAGGTCCTGTTACAGCTAATTTGTTTTGATCCAGCTCTTTGTATTTACATTCTATCTCTCCTGAATATATACTGATACATCTTAAATGTCTTTGGCTTACTATTTCTTATGTTTTGGTGTACTTTGCGTGATGTTGCTTGCCCCTAAAGAGAACAGCAATATGGGTTTGTATATATATGCATAATGAAGATGGACAGTGTGGACTGGCACAAAATTTGCAAGACTGGACAAGTGGGTTATAAGGTGGAAACTTGGCATGAAGCCTTTATATCACGTACACCTATCTTTTCCAATCTAGGCATTTTCTAGATTGTAGACCAGCTCCAGAACTCTCAACAGTGACCAGGCTGGCTGGGGAATTCTGGGAATTGAAGTCCACACATGTGGAAGGTGCCAGGCTTGGGAAGGATAATATAAACAAAATAAAGAATGACTCAAATCTGCATATAAATCCTTATTGAACTGAAACTCAGCAGCACCAAGAATGCTGTCTTTTTCTGAGTAAGCACATCACAGCTTCTGTGGGAGAACAGCCCTCCTTTAATTTGATTGTTCTTCCATAACTGACATTCTTAGGGTGGAAAAGAGGGTGCTGTGTCTTTAAAGTGCTTATCCTGAGCCTTGCAGAGGTGATTCTGCACAAGTCTTTGAATGAGAGAGAGGGGGGGTGTGGATGTTGCCATTGGCAGAGTTTTCTGTGCCATCTCTTCCAGCAGTTGAGATTTGCTTCCTTCTGAATGGCTTGTCAGGAGTAATTAGCTGCTATAGCAAGTGGCAAGGAGATTTCTTTTTTCACTGGGGGCTGGAAAAGCAGGCATGGCAGTGGGGCGGGGTAGGGGGAATTCCAAGAACCATGAGCCCCTGGCATGATTTCTCCGATAACTGTTCCTGGCAATGAGATCCCTGCTGAGAAGGGGAAATAGATGACCTACTTGGAGTTGCAGTTTCCATCAGGGTAAGTTTATTTTTAGGATGAAGTCACTAATGATTTTGGAATGATGTGGGGGGCTGATAGAAGAAAGAGAAATCTTGTGCCGATTACAATGAATCAATCCTTGTGAGTCCGTTGTGCAGCTATTTGGCTATCATGATACGTCAGTGATGGGGGTTCCTGCTCTTTCGGTGAGGATTTTGTGAATGGTTTTTCTTCTGAATGAAGCATCTCTGATTTCATGACTTCTCCACACAGCCTCCTTCTTAAGTCAGGGAGGGTCTCGGTGACTTCCATGTCACCAGTTTTGCTACTGGTTGCTGCGCTTTCACCTAGAGGGAGGAAGGGAATCCCCCATAAACACACTCCGTTCTTTTGTGTCATGAAGGAGCTCTCGCTGCTGGACTTTGATGAGGGAATTTTGTGCCCATTTTCACTCATCCTTTGGTTTTGAGGATGAGGTGAGTATCTTTCTATCCCTCTCCCTTTCTCATTCTGAATCTTCGCACTTTTAATATGTATATTGTAGGGTTCTTCCCCCCCCCCCCAATATGGGTTTGTTTAGATCCAAAGACCATGGTTGTTAAATTGGAGCAACCAGTCAGCCAATTTGCATGCCACTGAACACAGCAGGATGAAATGGATGCATTTGGCTGTCTTCCTTGTGTGTCATGATGGTCATGTTGTTGTTTTAGAGTGGACTGGGCTGCCTAGGAGGGCTTCTTGGAACTTTTCTAGGTGTGTTTACCTAAGTGCTTAACTGGCTAAATCCTCAAAATATCTTTGGCTGAAACATGAATGCTAAACTGTATTTTCAAAAAAAAGAAAAGAAAAGAAAGATGGAAATGCTGAAGAAGCTTTACACTGTCCATAGAGGGTTAATTTATGAGCTAGTGGAGTCAATAATGCAGAGCTGCATCTGTTAGATAGTTTTGTCAAAGGTGTTTTCTTGGCTGTGGTAAATGGAAATAACTTTAGCAAGTGGATGTTCTCTTCAGATTTGTTTTTATTGCTATGAAGCCAAAATTCAGGAAGGGAAAGAATGGGAGGAAGCTGAATTACTGTTGCCATGCTTTCATTCCAATCCTTTTCAAGACTCATTCCCATTAGAAGGTCCCTTGAGTGCAGTTGGTAACTCAGCTAAGAACCGTCCTTCTCTTCATTTTGTCTTTGTCCCTTACAAATGAAAACTCTCCTTTTGGATGCATTTCTTAGAAGTGAACATGCCCAGCGCATTCAAAGTAAGCTTGTACTATCTTTTTTTTTTTTTTTGAGTATAGATGGGTACCTCTTCAACCTGTTTTTCTAAAAGCTGGCATGTATGTTATGTCATTAGAAACTTTCTTTGCTATTCAATGCAGGTTTAGTTCTGTTGTGTATTTTTCCCCCTATCATGTTTGGGGTTTTGTTCATTTCTTATTTTAATTGCGAAGTATTCTGCATGTCCAGTGGACAGCAGTAATTAATGAAAAGCTGGATTGGGTTTAATTTAGCTGCTCTGAAATTATATAACCTCAGACACATTTTGTTTTGTGCAGCATCTCATTTTTGGGTGGGAAAGAGTTAAGAGCTATTTTTATGAGTAGGCATATATTTTTTTCCTATTCCAGAAAGAAGCAGCTGGTTCTGTATTCACCAGCAGCTAATAACCCCAGAATGTTCCCCCTCCCACTGTTGTTATTTGAAAGAATAAGGGAATTGGGCAAAGAGAACAGTGCCAGGAAGCGGAGGTTTTGACTCTGCAGGAATGGGTTAAAAGGAATTCCAATGCAATGTCGCACATCTTGACATTACAGAGGAGGTGGGTAATTTTCATGCTAAATTTTCAGGAAATCCCCATGGTGGATGGCCCTCTTAATCGTTGCCAAGAGACTATTTTGACGTCACTGATGGCAGTTCCCATCTGCATGTTAATAGCTTTGAAAAAAGAGAAATGTCAGCTGATGCAAAACTGGTACTCGCTGTGGGGGGGGGGCATTTTTCCTTAATCACCATCTTTTCAGCAGTGAAATATGCAGAATTCATACTTAAAGCTAATATTTGGATCATTTGCAGGTTTCTTTAAAAAATGTTGATATTTGTCTATGTCTCGTGGCTAGACTGGAAAGGATTGTCTTGTGAATTTACGTCATCAAAGGGGAAAGACCATGCTTTGTTTTGGCACATCCGTCAAATAGGAAGGGCATGGATATGGGTAGGGGGAGAAATGAAGGAAAAACAGAGTGTTTTTATGAGCTTTTGGCAAACCTTGAAAATAAACTGGGAAAGCATAGAACATAGAACCAATCCAGCTTCTGCCTTGTATAACCTCTAAAGGAGATTGAAACAGAGGTAGGTGAAAAGCAAGGTGAAAAATAACACCCTATGCCATGTTCTGCAAAACTAACCTTGTTCTAAGCCAAGGCTATTATATTTCTTCTTTTTATTTGCTTGTTTATTAGAGCCGAGTCAACACCCTAACCCCCAAACAACCTTGGAAAATAATTAAAGCAAGATGAATTCCTGAGTAATCCTGATCTCCCTGTCTTTTTCAGAGTTAACTATTCTGATTCTGGAAGGGTAGAGTTTTCTTACCTATGTCTTAATTAAATAATGAATGAAGAATTTTTTTTCCTCAGACATCTCATCTGAATGGCTATAGCTTTGTCAGTATCATATTCAAAGATCAAAACTGCTGTGTACCTATCTGTATATTTTACTAAAGTTATGCCTATACTGGCATTCTTTCTCCCCTCATAGCAACTTGCTGCCTCACAGAAATTAATGAAATATCCATTTTGAGCCATGATGGTTAGGAGCTGCTACTAGGCCACTTCAGGACAAGGTGTACAATCAGTGTATAATAGTTTTCATTTCTTATTCCTTAGTAAACAGGTGGGTCCAGTAAATAAAAGTTAATCCCAGAACATTCCATAGTAGTCTTATTTCATTGAAACCTGCACCATATGGTAAAGATTTAGTATGCTAGATTCCAGTTGCTTTCCTACTTTCTCATAAATACTCTTCTGGATGCAAATTTCAAAGATGGAGGGATGGTTTTTCAGCATGTATATGTTGTACTTTTAGTCCAAGAGGCAAATTTGGGGATTGATATGATTGGTAATGGTGGCAGAGTTCCAATTCAACCCCATGCATTTTTGTGTGCATTTGTATCGTGATACTTTTCAGATAGTTGACTGAAATATGTATCTTCTTGACAGTGTTGACATGAGGATGCTATGAAGTCACTGGTTGCTCATTACCAGGTGACAAACCTTTTCAGCTGCCAAAGATTTGGACTATTGGGAATTCAATATGTAGTGCATCTGTACACTTGGGCTTCAATGAAATTGCTTTATGGTTGGGAATGATATGGCGTAGGCATCACAGAGCTTTCATTTCTTAATCCTTATTTTGGCATTTGCAGCCAACTATTCAGGATCTGCCATAATGAAATTGTTACCTAGCTGAACTTTAGCACTCCTTAGCTAAGTGTTTCTGTAACGCATCTTGATAGGCAGCTTGTTCTAATAATTATTATCATTGTTTTTATTGTTATTACTGAACATTGATTTGAGATTCTTCTGGATGTGGATCATGTTTTTGCTGCTTTTCTTAAAAATAATAACTGGTAAGTTGTTTATAATGTAACATAACCATAAAACAGCATTCCTTAGGATATCACTGTATTCTGCCTCTACTGTTGTAAGGAAATGGCTGTCTGATATGATTTGTTTGGCAGCTGAAACAGATGAGAGAATGGAGTGTTCCTTTTTATAATACACGTACATATATTTTTTATACTTTCCTCTAAAATAACAGAACCCTCACTGTAAAGAACAGGTTGGATTAGAACTTTTATCCATGAAGTGTTAGTTCTTGTAACAGTTTTTCTACAATGCAAAAGAGCATTAAAATGTGGCACCTTCACTTTAGTCTACCTGTTCTTTGTTTATAGACTAGAATCTTTGATGATTATAGTTCTATAGACATAATTTTCCCCAGGCTTAGTGGGGCGAACAGCTTGATTTAATAACTTAGAGTGGTAAAAGAACATTTGTGAACTCTTTATCTGTAATCCTGAAGTACTGCAACTTACTATGTGATCTAAACATTATCGAAGTCTTGTTAATAGTTGAAGAGTTTCTGGTTAAATAATGATACAAAAAACAGTTACCATGTCATGTCTTTAATGAACACATTCAGTCAATGTTCACTGCCTTTGTTGGAAAGAGTGTGAAGCTTTAGAGTAAGTAACTGGTGGCATCTCCTTTGTCAGCAGTGACTTCTACCAAATGTTTCTTGTATGATAAATTGTGCGTGTTGCTTGGAGGTATTGTGGTCCATTCCTTTGAGGATCATTGTCATGCTACATGACCCACATTTTTAAAAACTTCAGTTCATGGATGGATACAAAGTCTCCTGTAGAATTTGCTGGTGTAGTCCAGAATCCATTGTTCCCATAATGATGGCAAGCCACCTAAGACTTGAGGCTGGAAGCAGCCCCAAATCATGATACTCTTACCACCTTGGTTCACATTTGTAGTGAGGGGTGGTCTTTTTATAAATTCAGTGTTTTGTTTTCTCCAAATATAACATTCCTCAATAATTCCATTTTAGGGAGGGGAGGGACGTTCAACAGTCTGCAGGACATTGTTCTGATGGCCTGCTGTATCGTACAGGTGGTAGTGAGATAGATAACTGTGTATTTTCTGGAGAGTAGTGGTTTCTTCCTTGGTATCCTCCCAGATACACCACTCTTATTTAATGTTTTCTTTATGATAGTCTCATGAACACTCAGATTAGAAAATGTAAACACGGCCTGCAGACCTGTTGCTGTTACCCTGGGGTTCTTTGTGATCTTCTAGAGTATTGCATGTCTTGCTGTTGGGGTGACTTTGGCTGGATAACCACTCCTGGTAAGAGTAAGAGTAGTATTGCATTTTCTCCATTTGTATACTGTCTGCTTGGCCATGGACTGATAGAAGTGAAAGTGTTTGGTAGTGGGTTTGTAGCCATTTATAGCCCCATAAGCATGACAAACCTTTTTCTGAGATCCACAGAGATGTCTTTTGATCGAAGCATGAGTCACTTATGCAAACCTGAGTTGTAAAGAGCAGACTCTGATGATAGCAACTTTTCTGTGTGTGTGTGTGTGTGTGTGTGTGTGTGTGTGTGTATTTATTAGGGTGCCTTCAAGTCAGTGTTGACTCTTGGCAACTGCCTGGACAAGTCCCTGCAGTTTTTTTGGCAATATTTTTAGAAGTGGTTTGCCCTTGCCTTCTTCCTGAGGCTGAGAGAGAGGGACTGGCCCAAGGTCACCCAGCTGGCTTTGTGCCTAAGGTGGGGCTAGAACTTATGGTCTTCCGGTTTCTAGCCTGATGCCTTAACCACTACACCACACTGGCTCTCTTCAGTTTGGTGTATGTGTATATGTATGTTTTATCAGGGGTGGGCCCTTCAGAATCACGCATGATTGTCTTATTGTTTGGAACATCAGCCTCAATTTACTCCTCTTAAGAGAGCTAGGTTTCACATACTTTTTCCAATGAAGACAATGAAATGGCTCAATATGTTTAATGAAAGCATGACACAGGACATGGTTTTGGTTGTTTTTAACCAGATTTCTTTAATATTAATAATATTAATATTAATAAGACAGATGAAGATCTGGTCATATTGTAGGCCAAGATATTACTGATATTACAGGATTACAGATGGTTCTAAAGGGTTTGCAAATTTCTCTTATCATTGAAATTCTGGACCTGAGCTCCTTCCATAGGACTCTAACAGAGCTGTTATCTTTATGACACCTCTAGCTTTGGCATAGGGAAATATGTAGATGATACACAGGCAATTTGATGAATACTGAAACTTATTTGTTGACATATCTATGGACATATGTCCTGGACATCAATTTTAGTTTCCTATCACAGAGTGTTGCATGAAATAAGAATCTTGGAAATTGTTGGCTGGTTACAACTAATAGTTGCCTTTGTTGACCTAATGCCAAGTGTTTATGTATGCCTTAGCTGTACTTATGCTTTGCTTTTGGGGGCAGGGGGCTGAGTGGGATGGCATAACTGAGCATGCTGTGTTACAGGCTATATAATTTAGATAACCTCTTAAAGTGTTACAAAGATGCTACAAAAAGGTGAAAGTGGATATTTGCTTTGATTAATAGAGTTTGCAAACTTAGCTTGTTTCCATAAATTTAATTTTATTTATGTCATGAAAAAACACTGTCATGAACAATCCACCATGACGGTAATTTTGATCCTTTTGGTGAACTTATTTCCTGTACTAATTTGAGGTGCTGTAGCACCTGGATGTCAGAAGACCTCTGTGTTGTTTTTCTCCAAGACATCTAACAGCTGCTCTGAGAACAGAGTGTGAAGTGACTGTCTATCCAAAGTATAGCTGTCAAATCTCTTCTGCTCTATGTTTAGCCAGTGGATGCAAGATGTTTCAGCAGGACTTAGATCAGGGGCATGTTACTGTAGTTCCAGGGCCTCAATGAAGCCCAGAGCCCCTGTTGTACTGTGATAGCAGGAGGAAATTATTAAATTAATGAAGAGTGACCATCCAAATGGTATCCAATTATTTTAATTAAATCAAATTCAGCTGTAATCCTCTTTTGTTTTGTCTCCAGCCACTTTTGGGAATGTGGCCCCCAGCAATGCATCCCAAAAGCCAAGAATAGTCTTGAGTCAGAAGAAGATTGTGCACCCTAGATCTTGTTAAAAGGAAATTCTGCTGAAGAGCATTGGAGCAGAGCTAATGTTCTCACATGGAATAGAATGAATGGACTCCTGTGCCTTTCATTGGTTATTTTTTTTCAGATTCAATTATTTTTACTGAGTAGGATTCCAGCAGTTTTTCTGGTTCAGAATGAATACTGGGCATCTTTAAGTGCTCAGATATTAAAGTAACTTGGAACAACAAAGGGAAGGAAGAAGAGAATGGACTCTTCCAAGAAATAATGCATTTAAGCCTGTGGTTCTTAAGTGACAGAAAGATGTCCCTAAGGAAGAGAAATAGCTACCCTGTATGTCTTTATTTTTACTTAAAAATGTGTATCCCATCAATATTACATAAACTGGCCATCCTTGTTACTGACACATACTGAAGGCAGTAATAGGCAAAACACAATTCAAGTATCAATTTTAGTGTTTAAAGAATATTTCCAAGCCCTGAGAGTCCCAGGACATAGCTTCCTGTGGCTGACTATCATAGCCGTCAGTTAGAAAGTTAGTTTCTTAAGGAAATGGAGTCTCCTGGGTGTTCAAGGCTCAATAAAATTCATGAATCACTGAAATCAGTCTCATTGCTTCTGACCATTTTCACAACCCAGCAGAGTCTTCTCCAACCTGAGTGTCCTCCAGATGTTTGGACCATCTCACAGAATTCTCAACATTGTCCAGCTGGTTGGATCCCAGTTTTGCAAGCTGAAGTCAGCATATCTGTAGGGGGCACCCAGGTGAAGTAAGGCTGGCTTACTGTGAAGTACAGTCAGAGCATAAGTTCACCCCTTTCTTGATTCTTACAGAACTTAGGGGACCACACAAGCACAGGCAATTTACTCTGCTCCTGCTGAGATTTGGAGGAAGCTAGGCAGAGTATCTCCCAAGTTAGTGGGAAAATAAACTGATTACTTCCCCTCTTGAATCTTCTTTGTATGCAACATTGATTCAGAATGTGTATGTTCAAGTGGAGGAGAGGGGCAAGGGAGGCACTTGGATGAATTCTTGCTGGCTTGCCTTTAAGCAGCAACAACAACAAAAGCCTCTCTTTATTTTACCGGATCCTGAATCATAACCTCCTCATCTTGAAAAAGAAGATGGGTGGTGACAAATTCAGTGAATAAATTAAATAGAAAGAAGGTGTCTGCCTCCATCATGGTTGCTGCAGTTAATCTAAGATGACAGCCTTCTCCCGCTCTATTTTTAAAAGTAAAGTAATCTTCCTCTGCAGACACATTTCTGTCAGTTAATTGGGCTGGAAACTAGCCAGGTTCCTCCTCTCAGTGTTTTAAACCAAGCTATACAATCATTGCATTATCATAACCAGTATACAGGAAAACAGACGGTACTAATTAGATGAAGAGTTTAAAGTGGCACTCTGTTGTCTCAAAAAGGACTTCTTGGTTCATTTTTTAGGTATTTTCTCACCCCCACTGCTGAACTGATTACACCCAATAAAAGCTATTCAGAATGCTAAGATTTTAACACAGCTATGATTGGGCAGAAATGTGCATATCTCACTCTCCTGCAGGAGTAACAGTAGTGAAGAGAGGGGTTGATTATCTTCCTAACTGGAGTCAAGCACGAACATAAATTATTTCATACCAAAAGTTGTTCCGTTATATGTGTTTGTAAACATTAAAAAGAAATACCCAAAGAGCGCAGATAAAATCATTCAGTATACCAAATTTA
Source organism: Liasis olivaceus (assembly GCA_030867105.1). Lineage (NCBI taxonomy): Eukaryota > Metazoa > Chordata > Lepidosauria > Squamata > Pythonidae > Liasis > Liasis olivaceus. Next base: position 137,317,227 of record CM061348.1, read on the forward strand.
GCAGGGAGGGGTGCAGCGCTGTGGGTTAGACAATGCAGATTATTCTAGTCCTGCAAGGTATTTAGTTTGCTGATGGAGGAGCACTTAAGGCCATACATGGCAACCTTGCAGTGAAGTCTGATGTAATAGAGTTTCCTAGCATGTATTCAAGCACACTGTGGTAGTAGGAGCTGGTCTGTGAAGTTAATCATAGTAGAATAATGAAGTAAGAGCTACAGAAAAGAATTCAGCAAGGGGTTGATAGATGTCTAGATTACAGATCTACTTAATGCTGGATAAAATGTGTCTGTGGGAAACACTTAATAAGTAGACTTGGTATATCTGTTCCTCAGCTCAGTAGCTCTGCCAAGCCCTTGTAATTGCTCAGTCACTAGATGTATCAGAAATAACAACAACAACAACAATAGAAGGACTTGATAGGTGGATAAAAATGCCAAATCCAGTCTAAACATCTGGCTGACTGTGCGATCAACAACAATATTAATAATAGATGCTAATTAACTTTGTATATACCAGAGGAATTCTGGTATACACATACACATATATCTATAGATGCTCATAATACAAGGAAGGGATGTACCTCTGCCCTGTAGTAAGACGTTTATGCCTCTTTGAGTCTCTACAATGTGTGGAGAGCTTTGGAAAGAGAAGGAACTCTGACTTTATTTTCCTCAACAAATGGAGTTCTACTGAGGTTGCTATTCACACTGAAAACATGGTGAGTGCATTTGTGGAAACTTGCAGCTTGCCTTGCAGGCCAAAACTAGGTTCTCAGGCTAGTTGACAAATAATTAGAGTTTGCAACAAAAATACAGTTAAAAAAATAACAAGTCATATGAACCAAATTGGTTCATCTTCAGGATCTGGCACAATTGCAAATACTAGTAAACACAGTAGAGAAGAGTGCCTTAATTAGACCCTACCCCAAGATCAAGAGAGATGAGATGATTTGCCGAAACTGTTAGGCTAAGACATTTAATATTTTAAATTTCAACAGATTATGCTCAGCAAGAAAGAATCTGTATTACCTCAGAATCTGCTCCAAGTCAGGTCACACTCCAGAGCAGATGTAATAGTTTCCTGCAATATCCCACTCTTGCCTAATCTCCTGCAGTTCTGTTTTGGGGTGCCCTGTACCTTCTTTACACTGATTATTTGTCAGTCCTCTGAGTATCCTCCAACTCAGTTTGGTTGTTTAAAAGAGGCTATAAGCCTTTTATCTATAGACTGATGTCCAGCTGAACAACACTTGTGAGACTGGTGCTTAGTAAGGAAGTAATCTTTATTCTGAAAAGTGTTTTATGAAAAACCCAGGCCTAATGTAACTGTAAAGAGCCAGTTTGGAGTGTTGTAGTGTAGTTTGGTATAGTGGTTATGGCACAAGGTTAGAAACCAGGAGACCATGAGTTCTAGTCCTGCCTCAGGCTTGAAGCCAGCTGGATGACCTTGGGCCAGTCACACGCTCTCAGCCATGGGAAGGAGGCAAGGGCAAACCACTTCTGAAAAATGTTGCCAAGAAATCTGCAGGAACTAGTCCAGGCAGTCGTCAGGAGTTAACACTGACTTGAAGGCACCCCCCCCCAAAAAAAAAATTTAGCCGCTCTCATGGCTTCCTCTGTACTCTTCTAGACAGTGCTAGGATAAGTGGTTTGGCTTAACACTAACATTCAAGAACCTGGAACCCAGCAATAGCATACAATATATCTGTGTTTAAAATGTGTCTGACAGTTGAGGACAACAGGTAGAGTTCTTGTACAATGAGGGTATGCGCTAGCGAGGGTATGCACAGCTAAAGTGAGGGCTCCTCTTGGCCAGGCAGTTGGAGGGAGGGGAGGGCCTTGGCTCTCCTCCTCAGTAGAATTCATTGCTTGCTGTAGGCCTGTAAAGGATGCATTGCTGTGCTGAACTCCAGGTGGAGTGGAACGTCAGGACTCAAGCCTACACCTGGACGCGTCAGGGTAGTAAGAATCCAGCTTTTATACATCACTTCCATCAAAGAACTAGTTAAAAAACACCCTTTGGACAAAACAGGTCTGTTATCCTGACCCATATGAAAGTCTCTAAGCAACAACAGAACAGCATCCTCTTCTCTTCTCTTCTCTTCTCTTCTCTTCTCTTCTCTTCTCTTCTCTTCTCTTCTCTTCTCTTCTCTTCAACAAAAATTGCAGTGTTGGAAGGGGGTATTTAGGTCACCATGTCCAACTCACTGCTGACTGAAGGAACCCAGTTAAAGCATCTGCAACTGAATTAAAGCATCTGTGCCTCTATTGTTCTAATCTACCTCCACCCACGAGTGTACAGAAGCTGAGGCTGCTGTTCTGCCAGCATCCTGTACAGCAGCTCACAGAAACCCAGCTTTTCCCTGTCTTCCCTTTGGAAGCTCGGTGTCTGTGAGTGCCGAGCTGCTTTTAACAAAAGAAGCACCCTGTTTACTTCCGAAGTGTCTTGCATGACAGACATGTGGAACAACTTTTTTGGGGGGTTTTTTTGGTTCTTAAAAAAAGAAGCTTAGGAATATAGATGAGAATAAAAAAAGTTGTCTTGTTGCTCATAGTGATAAGAGAGTGTTGCCATGGTGGCATGATTCAGATTGGCTGACCCAGAGGCCAATGAATAAATAGAAAGCAAAAGCATCATAATTTAACCTTGCAGGATGTACTAATTCAGAAAAACGTGATGTTGATATCAAGCCCTTGTGCAGAGCTGTAGAACTGAAATACTTAAGCAACAGAAAAGAGTTGGTTCTGGTTTACAGCATTTTCCTCCCACTGCTGATGATTTTGCATTAGAAGGAAAGAAAAAACAAAAACCGTATTTTTGCCAACTCTTTTTGACTGAACAGGCCATCTGAAGGCAGTTTGTAGTCAGAGTCAGTTTTTAATGGCCAGTCTTCTTTGATTTGTCTGGAATCCCCTCACCCCCACCCCACAAATAATTAGAAACTTTTTCCTATCCATTTTCTATTTCATTTACTTCCACGTTAATCTGGAACAGAAGGAAGAATGCAGAGACTTTTTCCTAGGCTGGCTGATCAAGCAGCTTACCTTACAAATGTGCTAGGCTTCTCTCTAACTAGTTAGTGTCAAAATACAATTTAGAAAGACCAGTAGCAATTTTTTTAAAATTGTCCAAAATTTTTGGGAGAATGTTTTCTTGGAGAATAATAGTAGTTTTTTTTTAAATTGTTATCTGTGCTGGGATAGTAACGTTATCTGGCTAGCTAGGTCAGTAGTCTTGTTTCTCAAGAAAAACTCCCAGTCATGCATTGAAGAAGCAATAGAACAACAATCCTCACCTAATATTTTTAGATCATTTCATTCCTGCCCCCTGGAAATCACAATATTAGTGCGGAGTGGCTTGTTTGGGCATTGTCCATGACCAAATAATTTTTGTAATGATAAACAGGATTATTATAATATTGGGAATAGAAGTAAGGATGCTAAGGAGAACTGTGTTCTTTAGTCATACTGCAGTGGAAGGTGGTTGACTTTATGTCCTGCTTGTAAATTTTCTGGAGGTACCTATACGGCCAGCAGCAGAAACAGAGTGATAAATTTCAGTATTTGAAGCTCATATGTGTCACATTCCAAAAAGAACAGTATACCATAGTTCCATAAATTATCAATTTAAGGAATCTGATATCTGGAAATGGGGAGAAGTGTTTCCTTTGACAGCCCAAAATAAAGGAAGTGGGGAGGTTGCATTTGATAGATTTTTACTATCAAATGCAAAGAGACATTTGCACAAAGAGACACACTTGCAGAGAGAACTTCAAGTGAAATTCCCGGACAATAGAACATTTCCGATCCAGAGTACATTTTATTTTTGAAATATTTAACTGTCAACCTGAGAGTGTGTTGACCTCTGTATAAAACGATTCCTTGATATTGTTGTTGCTGTAGTATTTTTATTTTTTTTGATTGACAGCAGGAATGGAAGAAAGGCTGTCATTAGTGATAGCCAGTGCCCCATGGTGACACAGATCGATTTCATTTGTTTAATTATATACTTTGAAGATGGGCAATACCTTCTTCTCTTTGCTTCAGGAAATGTGTGTTTAGGGTGTGTGTGTGTGTGTGAGGGTAGGGAGAACAGTTATTAGTGAAATTGAAACATCCTGACCCAATTCTACCCACTCATGACAAAAACATGCCTCCTACACATTTAATCATGGTATCTAAAGGTGAGGATCTCAAAGAATGGAGGAGCCAAGCCCCTTCTTACTCCCCTTCTGCCCTGCCAAATAATTCAAGCACTGATTTCAGTGGCCAAGTGGGACAGAATCACTTTTGTCTCTGTGTGGCTCAAGGTGCTAGGTTTCGTTCTCTTAGCCTGACATCTGCAAACTAAATAAAACCCTAACATTTCTTTTCTGTGCCTCCCTTCCCCCTCTCTATGGCTGGCATTCCCTGACCCCAAAGTTTTGCTGTGGCTTCTGTGTGGCTCTGTAATTTGTCTTATTTGCCTGGTGTAGCTGCCTGTTCCACTGCTAGTCCCCCACCCCCCCTTTTCCTTCTGCTGAGCTCCTGTGAGCCTCAACATTTATTACAAGCCTTACTGCCACAGTGGGTCATGCCAGCTACCTCCTTGCTCTAACCCATGCTTGTCCTGAGGGAAGTGAGGCTGATCTATTCACACAGAAAGATAAATCTTTCCAAGAAAGGGATTCTCCCCCCACCATGCCCCACTTTTAATAAAACACTTTGGTGGAACATAATGGTGGGTTCTTTTCTTCATTTGAGTGCTGGGAGAAATAATCCAAAAGGTGTTCCATGGGCATTTGATGATGTAAACGTGCCAAACAGCCTCTTGTGAATGAGGAATATATATCGCTGGCTTCTCCAGCAATTTTCCCACTGGGACAGAAAGGAAATACCCATCTTTTGTATCATTAAAAACTGGATAAAAGTACTGCTTCTTTTATCATCCCTTCAACCAAAGTTATTGGGGTAAGCTATATGACAGTGATGTTGCTCATATTATTGATTTTTACTAAATGTTAGCCTTGTTCTTTATTCTTTTTCCTTTGCTAAAATAATCCTGCGGTGATAAGACTGTTTGTCTTTAGAAATGGGATTAATGGAGGTTCATTTTTCAGAAAATTGTTAATGCTACATAGATGCTATAATATCTTGTCTACCTTAAAACCTTAGTCTGTGATATACCTGATTTTAAAAGAGTATGTTTCCATTATTTTACATTATCAACAACTTTAAAATCCACTGATAAATCAGAAATTTTTATTTTTCAAAATAAACGGTAGCCTTTAAATGCATGCATTTAATTCTTACATTACTGTGGTGAAGGGAAAACATCAGCCTCCATTTGAGTAAACCACAACAGCAGAGTGTGAGTATCTGCAGACTGAGTACCTGCTGAGCATAAAGGCTGCTCTGATGAAGAAACAGGCATGGGGTTGGAGAAGAAGATTAAGGGAGATGGTAGATGCCAGAGGGCAACAAAGAGAAGCCTACAGAGAAAGCACATGCTGGATTACCCTTATCAGACCTGTATAAACCAACTCCTGCATCTTTCTATGCTGCCTGGCCTGGACTTGACTTACAGGTACTCCTTGCTTAACAACCCTAATTGCAACTGGAATTTCTGTTGCTAAGTGAAGCAGTCATTAGGCAAAACATCACGTGACTGCACTGCTTAGCAATAGCGGTTTCAGTAGTCCTGGTTGTGGTCTTTAGATGAGGACCTCATGCTTGTCCTGCTCTGCTGCGCTCACCTCCACTTCAGCTCCCCCCACCTGCCTGTCTTCCCCTGATCTCTGCCCTTTTGGCCACCCTGCACTCCACTGCCCCTGCCACCCCCAGCTGGCCTTCGCCATCTTCTTCCTCCCACTGGTGATGAGGCATGTCTGGCCGAGGCAGTTGCTGGCCCTTCATGAAGGCCTTGCAAAGGGCCAGCAGCTGCCTTGGCCGGACGCACCTCGTAAAGGTCAGCCGGGGGTGGCAGAGGTAGCAGGGGTGGTAGAGTGCAGGGTGGGCAAAAGGGCAGAGATCGGGGGGAGATGTGTGTAAAGAGTTGCACAAGCTGTGGTTGTAAATGTGGGCAGGCTGCCAAATGCCTGAATTTTGATCATGTGACTGTGGGGGCGCCTCAACAGCTGTAACTTTGAGGACCAGTTGTAACTATCATTCGTTCAGTGCTGTTGTAACTTTGAACGGTCTTCGAACGAATGACCATTAAGTGAGGACTACCTGTATTGCCCAGGCAGAGATGAGAGCTGGTTCTTCAAGCTGGAATGCCTTCCTTAGAAGGAAGAAAGGGGGGGATGGACTGCACAAATAAGGAGTTTCTTATATCTTCTGTGATATATCTTCTTTTTTCTGCTTTTCTTCTTTTTCTTCTTTATTTTCCTCTCTTTTTTACACTTTTAGCTTTTTCTTTTATTTGTCCCTCTCTCTTCTTTCTCATTCTACTTTAGTTTGTATTAGTTGTTAAAACTCTCAGTAGAAATTATAGATATAGATATAAAAGAGGTTGTTGGCATGATTGCTGGAGAACAAATCTCAAATTGCTGCTTACCATATCCGTTTACTTGGTTAGACATTTTATTTTGAATGTTATTTTGAGTTCTTGGCTTGGGTTGCTGAGGCTCTGAAGAGTGTTTTTGTTTTCAGCCGTCTCTGAACATTCAACAGACAGGGAAACATAAACTTCAGTAGGTCCTCTATATTCTTGGAGATATATCCAGTGTTTGCTTTCTGTTACTTGCTTCCTGCTACTGAGCTGTCTCTCAGACTACAAGGATCTCTGCCACGATCACCTTTACTCCAACTTCTATAAATTATTATAAATCTTGTCATTAATTTTAGAGCTTTAAGCTCATCACCCTAAATATAATTTATTACTAAAGCAATGTGATTTTGACACAATATTAAAATGTAATTATAAGGGCATCCTTTAATAAACTCTAAACATAATATCCATCAATGGTTGTTGCCTTTATTGTTCAGGGCTTTATTTATTTATTTTATTTATTATCAAACTTGTATGCCGCCCATCTCCCCCAACGGGTGACTCTGGGCGGCTCACAATAATAAACAGCTTTACATGTGAAGCTGTTGTTGCTGGATGATATGTAAGTGCAGTAAGTGAGTAAGTTGGATTTTCCCATAACACTATGTTGCGTTAATTCAATAATTTTAGTTCTGGAGTTTTGTATGCCTTTATTACATAAATACTTTAATTTGTTATCCTGATTAAAATTCTCTGGAGAGATTCTCCTAAAAATATCATGGACCTATTTATTTAAATTCTCAAGCCCAAATTGAGTTACTTATTTTACTTTATAATAAACATAATTATAAAGATTATAATGGAACTAATTTCCTATCTTTTTTTTTTAATCTGTGCTCAGTCATTACTGACTCTGCAGTGACTGCTTGGACGAGTCCTTGCAGTTTTCAAGGCGAGTGTTTTGGAAGTGGTTTGCCAGAGCCTCCTTCCTAGAGCAGAGCCCAGCTGGCGAGCGCAGGAGGCGGGGTTTCCATTGCTTTGCGCCCTTTTCGGGCAAGCGCATTTTTGCGCTTACTGGCAACTGCTCCCGACTCCTTTTTCCAAGGCGCCGCCAGCATTTTTCCTCCCACCGGAGTGAGAGTCCCCATTTATCTACTCACATGAGTTTTCGACCTGTTGGGTTGACAGGAACTGGGGAGGAAACAGGAGCTCACCCTGTTTAACGCGAAGGCTGGACTCGAACCGCTGAAGCGTCAGCCATTTCTGGCCAGCAACTTTCAGCGTCATTAAGCCGCTGCGCCACCGCGTCCCCAATTTCCTATCTTGGGCACCTTCTTTTATAGGAACTTCAACTCCTGGAATTCCCCGATCAGCACAGCCATTGCTGAGAATTCCGGGAGCTGAAATGGTAGATGTGGAAGTTGCCATGTTTGAGAAAGACATTATTCTCCAAGCCCTAATGTTATCTTTGATGAGTATCTTTATGCATGCTGATAGCATGGACATAGGTTAAACTATGTAAATAGTAATACCTAAGTGTTTCCCAGAAGCGAGTGTCTGCAGGCATCATGTTTTCCTTCATCTGTGGCAAGATGAGACCAAGCAGGCATGGTCAGTGTCAATCTCTTGGAGATTTTGATACCCTGAGATAATTCTTCTAGTAGTCAGGCTTCTACCTGTGTAAATAAGATGTTTGCTGAAACGTGAGTCCTTCCTGGCTGTTTGGATGGAAAGCAACACCTTATATGTTCAGTATCACATATATCCAGTCTTTACAAAGATAATTCATTTATTCTTTCTTTCTTTCTTTTTTAATTTTATTTATTAGAGCTTTTTTGTTCTTAAAAAAACAATCTTACCAAACATTGAACAACAAGACAAATCGGGTTACAAATACAAATGTGCATAATCATGTTGTCATATTTCTAATATATCCAAGTATATATCATCAATAAAAATAAAACTTCGCATATCATCTAATTAAACTTCTTAACTTTTTCTGTTACTCTTTTTCATATTTACTCTCTAACCAGGCATAAAAAAACTGCCATATTTTATAGTATTCAATATCTTCCTTATCTCTAATCTCCAGCGTCAACCTATTCATTTCTGCACAGTCTAATATCTTCCTTATTATATCTTCATCATTCGGTATCTTTTCACTTTTCCAATTCTGGGCAAATACAATTCTAGCTGCGGTCAAAACATGGATAATCAAATATAGGGAACCGTATGTAACTTGTTTCTTCCAGGGTGTTTTGAAGTTTAATCTCTGTCAGGAAAAGCTTACACTCTGTAAAATGCATGAAGAACAGTGAGACTATTTTCTATCATGGGTGCATCCCTTATCCCTTGCTGTGCTTTGCTTTCTTTCCAACTAGTTGTAAGCTATCTTGAAATAGTGTAGGATGAGAAATAAATGAAATTATTCCATGTATGTAATTAATTTTGAATGTTACGTGCTCCTGCTTTAGAATAACATTGATTTATCTTAAAACAAACATTACAGAAAGATAACTTACTGTAGGTCCATATCTCTTAGCATTTTACTCTATAATGGAGGTATATACTGAGCTTTTTATGAGATACTAAATGTTAATGCACTGTGTAATATGTGGCTAGGTGGAAATCTTCACTGGTGTAAGAAGCTTTATGGGAGCTGACTGATTTTCCATCAAATGTGTCACTTGAGTGGGCATGTTCATGCTTACAAAATTAGCTGGTTATCAATTTGTGTGAGTGGGTGTCTCTTGGCATTTGTGTGGTCTCAGAATCTGATTTTTCTTTAACATTAAAGGGGAGAAAGAGCTTGGATTCTCCCTTCTTTCTCTAGGACAGTTCCTGCAGGAATTGTATTACAGTTGGTGACAATTGTACCTCTGTAGATGATTTCTTAGACCAACTGTCCTTTAGCCATCTTCCCCAGCCTAACTGGAAACTATGAGAACTGTATTTTAGTACATTCAGAAGGCATTGAGTTGGAAAAGACTGGAATCTTCCAGTCTTTGGAACTGGATAATCGGAACATTAAAAAATGATTGAGTCCAGCCTGCTCTTCAAGAACAACCAAACTGAGATTTTTAGGATTTTTTTTAGATAGGGTAGGATAGGATGGACAGTAAGTCCTCAGTTACATGTGAGATGTCTCAGCAGGTGGCAACATCTACCAATCTTGTCTGGTCTTGGAAGCTAAGTAGAATTGGTCCAGGGCAGAAACCGGGTGAAAGATCAGGGAAACCCTGGGCTGTTGGCTAGACTGAGAAGTCAGAAGAACATATTGGGAAAGCAGCATCAATTCCATTATGTTGCCAATTCCTGCATTGAATGCTCTTGTGGTCATCAAGAGACAAGCACAATATGATGGCATGTTTATCTTTTTTATACCAGAGACAAAGACTGTCTTTGAATATAGAAGTTGCATTTAAATATTGGGGCTATATGTTTCAGCCTTTCCCAAACTGTGCTACTCTGGAAGCTGTAGTCCCAGACTTCTGGGAAGGAGTTAGATTGATGAAGTCTGGTCTTATTGCTTTATAGATCAGCATGCGCAGTCCGGACTTTCATATATAACAAACAGAGAATGTACACATTGCACTAAGATATTTTTCAGGTAGATGAACCGAATGGCTCATCTCTTTCATATACCTGCTTCATCAGCCATGAGGATTTTGTGGTTTGTGGAGAGCACAGCAGTAACACATACCATTCTGTCAGTTTTGGTATTGCAGTGGTGAAGGGGGGACATTCTGTACCAGATTTTTCAAAACTTATCTTCCCTGGTCTGAAATTTCAAGTTATCACATAAGAAAAAAATCTTGCGAACCTAGTATGAATCTGAGGAAGAACTGTTGCGTATAACAAAGTGATGCTGGCAAGACATCTGTGACTTGGTTAGACTGTACTGTACTGTATCTTTTTTTGGGGTGTGCGTGAGAGAGGGGTGAAAATAGTGATAGTCTTCACTGCTGTCAGCGAGGAGAGAACCTTAGTTGAACCCAGAAACCTCAGTTTGCTTCTCTGCACAGTGCACTGCCTAAAGACTTGTGTGGGGGATTTATGACTGTCTTTTTAGTTTCTCTATTGCAAAAATGATCTCAGCCAGATCATCGCTTTTGTTCATGCTGGTGTGTGTATGTGTGTGTGTGAGAGAGAGAGAGAGAGACGGCTGGGGAGGGCAGTAATTGTGATTATATGTGTTTGTGTGTGCATGTGTATGCATATATAGAAAAAATGAAATATCTGGTTTTGATTCTCCTGATGTTGGAAGTAATTGTCTTTCAAAAAGGAGGATTGTGAGTGACTGAAGTGGGACTTCCGTGGGAGTATTTCAAACAGTGGTCTAAAGAATCCAGGCAAATTTATTAGGCAAAATTAGCACATATTTGATCAATGGGTTCATTTTTATTCTGGAATAGTTTATTAACTCATAGTTAGATAAGAGTCAGTTCTGGATAAATTGGAGATTGATTGATAGATTATTAAATTTATATGCCACCCATCTCCCCCAGAGGGTGACTCTGGGCAGCTTACAATTGAAAACCAAGACAATAAAAACAATAAAAATATAAATACACCCAATTAAAATCACAGTACCACCCAATTAAAATCACAAGTGCACCAGAACAGTTTCAGCAGTGTAAGTTTGCTGGGATTGATTTCATATTCTTTTAGTAACAGAGTCTTTTGCAGTGCTCCTTGGATGCTTTCAGATAATGAGAACTTGGAAGTTTCTTTTTAAATTAAAACTGATTTATAGGAATTATTGTTGGATACCAGATGGTACACTAGATGCCATATTTCATGCATCAAAATGATAGAATAGTAAGAAGAGGGATGATAGAAAAATAGATTTTTATCTACATCTCTACTTGTTTACCTCATGATATAGCAGTTGCCATTGGTGAGACCAAGTATTGTTTTATCTGACTTAAAATGTGTTACTGATGTAGTATCATAGCTTTTTTCAGACTTTTAAAACCAAGCAAACTTGCCCCCTCTCAGACTGCAGTACTCTGATTCACTCAGAGTCCCCCACTGGGGGGAGATGGGGGGTTGGGGAGAAATTTAATAAATAAATAAATAAAATAAATTTGGGATTGCATAAAACTTCAACAGTAATCCAGAGCTGCTGAAGGTCAGTGTTCAAATCAGCCACATTTGACCTTTTGAATCCATGGTTTGTGCTGATGTCTATCTCTTAGGGTTTTAAATCATCAGGTTTACTTCTTCCTTGGTTCCTTGCAGTGGGAACTGGAGACAATTTCTACAGCATGACTGATAATTATTTTTGGTTCCTAAGGCAGCAGCTCAGGGGCCACACTTATGTACACGTGTGCATATGCATGCATATATCTGTTGCTCCCTTCTCCATGTAGTCCTCCTCATCCAACACATTCTTTACATATTGATCCCATGGGCCCCTCACTAGGTTCTCCCTCCCAGCAACCCTGCTCAAGATTGCTGGTTCTCTGGGAATAAGAAAGAAACAATAAGTCTTCTTTCCAGAGATACTTGATCCTCATTAAGGTTCAAGGAGAGAAGCTAGTCTCCTTCCATCCTGGTCAGGAGAGAACTCCCAGGTTTAGGTTCCAGCTCCTCAGGATTCTTCTTCTTCAGAGCCTTCCATCTTTCATCTCTGGGGGAAAAAAGGTTTTTTAATTTGCTGTCAAAATTAATTAATTTTAAAGAATTTCAAAGCTTTAAATGTTTATAATTTTTTTATAAAAGCAAACCTGAGAATTTAGCCTTTTTGGAACATGGAGTACAGTCTTGTCCACTGCAGTTCTGGGAATGCCCATCAAATACCCAGTATAGTTCTCCCTGTTTTCAGTGATTCTGATAAGAGTTGCTTGGTAGAAGGGGGCAACAGCAAGGCTGCAATTTTCATCAGGGCTCTTGGAGGGATGAAAAATCTCTGCGGGCTATACATAACACAGAGATCACAAATCCCCCATCATTCTGAAACCTGGTGTGTTATAAGCACAATAGCTCTTTGGCTATCTATGCTGTTAATACAGTTTGTTCCACTGGGGGGGGGGGGCAGTGAGGTGACTTGCAAACTTTGGCCTAATTTCATGCAGTGCTTCTTGGTCTGTTATCAAAAGCCCTTCGCAAGAGAAGAATTAGATAGTTATCTGTTAAAGAGTTGTCTACACATTCCCCACAGCCTACCACTTAGGATAAAGAAAAGAGGGTGCTAGAAAGCAACAAAAGGGCATGTCACAAAAAATCAGAGTGGTTCCTCCCACTTTTTTGCTTTAGACCCACTTTTGGGCCTCATTTCAGGCCTATTCATCATATGGCCCCCAGTAGACTATCCCTGGTTCTTCAGAAGAAGAGTGACTAGAAGCCAAACAGAGGGTTTGTCCCAAAGATCGGGTTGTCCCAAAGAACAAACCATTTGTTCCCAGGAGGTCTCCTAAACTCTTTTCACATTGGCCAAACCATACTTGGAGCATGTTAGTTGTTCTAGATTTTGGCTTGTACAAAATCCAGAGGGATCCGAAAGTGATTTTATGGGGCGAATAAAGCGGTGCTCTTGCTTATTGGCTTTTTACTACCTTTCTCTTCCGAAGGGCCTACAGGGCAGGTTCCCTGCTGCTCTATCTTCCCAGCCCCTTTGCTTTCCACTCTCCTTAGCTACTACCACTTGCTTGGTTTTGACAGGGACAAACCAAAACCAGCTTATTCATGCACAGAATTTCTTCATATCCCTAATAGTAATCTTAAGGTGACAGATTATGGTGGGCCCTCTTCCTCTTCTATAAAGGGAGTGGAATCAGCCTACTTCTCACTGACAGGGGCTTAGACACCACATTCAGGAGAGTGCAGGCAAACGCTCTGTTAACAAGTCCCAGATAGCTTATTAACAGAGCATTTGCCTATACTCTCCCGCACGGGTAAAGGGTATGGGAGTCACCAATTCACACATTACGTATATTAGTATTTACTTTTAAATACCTAACGTTGGCAGAAAAGTTAGTTACACTATAGTATGTAGTAATGACAGGGTGAGCAAAATTGTAAAAAGTATGGCTTCCCCCAAGTTTGTTATTAGAGCTTACTCTCAACACAGTGTAAGAGTGAATCAACAATTCTTGCCTCTCCTCTCCACTTCGTAACAATTGTCTGGAAATCACACTTTTGGATTCCTCATTGGTAATTACCAAGGCCACTGGCTGTAAAATAAGCAATAATGCATGTTCAGTGCTCTACAGCACTACAAATTAAAGAGAAATTACTTCGAATGAGTCTGCCTATATTAGTAAATCCAACCTAGGGCCAACACTCAATAAATCTTTGTAGTATCTGACTGCTTTTCTGTTGAGACTTGGCAGTTGCTTAATAAAATGAGCTGATAAATGCTCTCTAAGGCCTTTGCTTGCTTTCTCTGTTTCCCAATTGTTTGGTACCCAGAGTCCTCAAAATAAGTACTTTACAGATTTAGGCAAGGTGTAGACAAGACATAGCATTCTCACAGAGCTGTAAGATGGCATTCACCTGTCTACCCACCATCTAGTTGTGGGTGGATGAGCATTGTATGTCTGGCCAGGATGTCAGCTAGTTGGTTACAATTGCCACTGAATTTCACTTAAACCTGCATTCCTATTTAGCTGAATTTCTGTACGACCAGCCACATTTCTGTTGCTGTTGCACAAAATTAGCAATGATATTTTCTTTTCTATTTTTACTTTTTGTTAAAATAGGGTGTTAGTGAGGGGTGCGGGGAAGTTTCAGCAACACTAATAAAACTTGACAAAAGGTGGGGAGAAATTCTAGATAGGTTTGCTTTCCTTTCAGATGGTAAAGTGCAATTGAGAAAAAGCCACCTGAATTCAGGTCCCTAATGAAGTGCATTTGAGAAGATGCTGCTAGTTCTGAAAGGTGACTTATTGAATTACAGTAATTGCAGGGACTGTTTTCTGAATGAAGGGTTTTTGTAATTTAAATGCAGTGGTAAATCCCTCCAGCAAGAATAGCAGTTCTAGGAGATCTGGATTCAATCCCTATACAGTAAAGGCATCAGCTCACTTAGTGGCTGCTTTCCTGAAATCATGTGATTAACCTTCTCTTTTATTTCATTGTGCTTTTCCAAATCAAAATGCTAGTTGCTGAAAGGTACAGCTTTCTTTTGTTTTTGTTAAGCTTGAGGAACATTGTTTTTGTCCTTCTGATTTTTACTTCCCTTTTACCTTTGGGAAAGGTTCATTGTAACAGAGATATTGGAGAGATAGAAAATACCAATAAGCTGTGTGGTGGTGTGGATGGAAAATTGTTGTGTTGTATTGTATTGTATTGTATTGTATTGTATTGTATTGTATTGTATTGTATATATTGCGACTTGGAGTGGTTTTGGAGTAGACCAGCATAGAAATACTAGTAATAAATAATATTTCAAGTGTATTAGCACAGCATATGCTGTACACATTCCATTACATACTGAGTCTACCTACCTGTGGGATGTCTTTCATTGGTCAGTCTAGCTACTGAGGAGGGACTGATTAGGACTGTATTCGGTAGGGAAGGAGAACGTAAGTCCCCCAACCATATTCTTGATAAAAAGATGCTATATATAAGAAGAGAGCCAGTTTGGTGTTGTGGTTCAGGTGCTGGCCTAGAAACCAGGAGACTGTGAGTTCTAGACCTCCCTTGGACATGAAAGCTGGCTGGGTGACTTTGGGCCAGTCCCTCTGTCTCAGCCCAACCCACCTCATAGGGTTGTTGTTGTTGTGGGGAAAATAGGAGGCAGGGTATTAGGTACATTTGCTGCCTTGAGATGGATGGATGGATGGATGGATGAATGAATGAAATTTATATTCATTCATTCATTCATTCATTCATTCATTCATTCATTCATATAATAATATATTCCTCTACCAAAAAGAACAGCTGCAGGGACTTCTTTGACAAAAGCTGAGTAAAGAAGGAACTGAATGTTCCTACCCCTGCAACAGATATGAATTAATGTGGAATCTATAGTATCATATCTCCAATAATAGAAAGAATGATCTGTAGATGCTTAGGGATTCAATTAAGCAAGAGGCAAAAAGTAAGAAAACAGAGTTGTTAAAAACAAACAAGTCTCCAACTCTTTTACTCCTGCTTGCAGGTATCCATCACTAACATTATATTGTGCTGAAGATGTCTAACAGCAACACCACACAGGAGACACTGGAGATAATGAAAGAATCAGAAAAGAGGCTGGTTGAGGAATCTTTGAACAAAACCAAATTTGTATCCAGGTCACCAAGCAAAGACGAGCTTGAGAAGGACGGGGAGGAGAGCAGTGTACGGCAAGAATCTCAGGTAACTGGACATAATGTCTCGTAGATAGCCAAACCAGTAGGCCCATCAAGGCCCACAACTGACTGGCTACAGATCTTGGACTTAATTTTACAATATCTTGGTCAGTTATTTTCAAAGCTGTTGCTGACTTTACTCCACTAGAGGCTCCATAGAACATATCTCAGTTTACCATCATCTGCTGCTTAGAAGTTTCCTGCTCACTTCAACAACTCATCTGTGTCAGAATCCTCGTAAGATTTTATAATAGATTATTATATGGCTAGTTTAAAAAATGGTTTTTTAAATGCTGCGGTTCTGCCATTGTAAAAAGGGGGTGGGGGGGAAGAAGGAATGAGAAACTGTTTAAAGCAGATGGCTCCTTATCACAGGCTCTGGCATGCTCAAGGCCATGCCAGCAAGGGAATCAGAAGACCAAGAACCAAGGGCGATGTAAGGGGGGGGAAAAGTAAGAAAAACAGCTTTTGGCGCGCTTTTGCTCAGTCTTAGCAATGCTTTGGATCTGTACATTTATTCTCAATAAATGAACTTTCTTTTGAATCAATATTGGTTGCAAGGAAAGTTACTGGATTTGGGATCAACAGGTGGCAGTTCATTACAATCTGCTTCTTCCCATCCCTGAAATTCCACCCAAAGCACTAATGTGACATCACCTCCTCCTTTTTACTTTTATTCAAATTCATCCTCAAAACCTGAAGCCTGCATCTCTGACTACAATAGAATATTGCTGTATTTGTTCACATATTCATCTTTTGTTACTTTAGCTGGCTTATTCCTGCCCTATTTAAATTTTTAATAACAATTCCTCGGGACAATTTTTTCTCTCGTTTTGCATAAAACGGTTCTCCTTCCTCCCCTCCTCCCATTTTTCAGAATTTCCTTTGTGCAGTCTAGACCAGAAATAGTTTATTCAAAGAACAAGAAACTAGGAGCTCTATTTAGTACTATTTATTAGAAAGGAAGTTAAGGTTATAATGCAAAAATTCCAGACAGTACCTTATTTTCAGATGAGATGACTTTATATAGGAAATTTATGGAGGCAAAACTCTTGTCTGTTTCTTCCTGCTTTTTCGATGTAAAGGCCTTGTTCTTTGTGAAGGGGGGACAGTCAACCTCTTTATTTTGGTAACTGCAAGTCTTCATGAGAAATCACACCAGTGTTTAATCATTTATGGAGTCACATTGTTCACAGAGTTATGCACCCATTCCTTAAGTATAGTGCAAAGAAAGTAGTGTTAGAAATTGCATTGTGACTATTTTTTCTGAAGTTATATTCACGCTACCATTTGACTTTATGTGAAATTTGGTGGGCTTTCTATATGAAATCTCTTCCAATTCAGTGTTGTTTTCCTCTTGTCCCTAAGAAGAGTCCTCTTAGCTTTTTACATTACATTCTTGTCTACAGTACTTGGAAGAAGGTCTCAGTGGGTCTAGTAATTTATTCCTACATAAGTGTTTGCCACCTTAATAGAACCATGATGGGCTACTTCTTAATTCTAGCGAGCAAAACAATGAAAAAAAATACTCTAAGCCCAGAACTGGTATAGTGCCACCCCTGCTCAATATTATACAAAGCAATTAATAGAAGGGCCCCACCACAAGGACTTTGCAATTGGAAATTCAGTAGCACAGAAAGACAGTTGAAGGAGGGGAAGGGTGAAATCGGTCTTAATATGCAAGTTGCCAGTTTTGGCAACTGCTGCTACATGCATAGTCTTCATTTTAAGGATAAGTGGAGATTGGACAAAAGCTTGACAGAAAAGTTGGGAATTAAATGTGGATTTAAGGGAAGGAAGAAGGGCACTGTGACTGGAAAAGAATTCAAATGATAGGTGTGTCTTTAAACCCCTGTAACTAAGTGATACAAGACTTTGTTTTGGACACAGCATATTTCTTTACTTGAACTGCATTCTGTTTCTTCATTTGCCCTTTCAATGTTTAATTTGCTGTCAACAGATCTTTTTGGATTTTCTCTAAACATACAAATTAGCCAGTTTTCATTAGACTCTTGGTAAGACAGAGTGTGTCATGGAAATGACAGGCTGTGTAATTTTATGATGTGAAGTAATCAGCTAATGCCAAGCCCTTTGGCTGCTACATTTATTCCTCTTGCAAGAGTTCAGAAACAGGCCTAGGACTGACAATATCTTTCCTTTGCAAGAAAGTATTTCGCTCAGTAGAGAAACCACCTTCATTTCTCAGTATAATATGAAAATTTCTTTTAACAAGCTGGAAACTCTGTAGTCTCTTTTATTACTAATTGGATGAAGACAGAATGTGTTAAATGTTCAGCATTGTGCCAGTGTTAATCCTGAAAAGTAGCTGCATCCTCCTTTGTATGCTAAACTGATAGTATATATACTGGTTGGCAGAAATGGCAAAAAGAAGGAAGGAGGAGGATAGCCGTCACCAATCTAGTACTCTCTATATTTTGTCTGGATGAAAATTTTGGGAGTTGTATTTCCATCATACTTGGACAACACAAAATTGGGAAAAACTAGTATAGGAAGCCTGGAATCCTAAAACTGAAGTGATCATTTAGGCCACTGAGTCCACCTTCCAAGTGCAGAATCCTAATTTAAATCACTCTTGATAGAGAGCTGTCTGACACAGTGTTTCTCAACTTTGGCAATGTTAAGACATGTGGACTTCAACTCCCAGAATTCTCCAACCAGCATGGTCTAACACTGATCTAACACATCCAGTGAAGAGGAATTCTACCATTTCTCTGGGTAATTGGTTCCTTTGTCCAGTTGCATTTGCTGGATTTCAGCAGCTATGCCATTCGTCATTCACCTATGGACAGAGAGGTAATTTCCCCAGGCAAACAGTGCACCTTCACTGTACCTGTCACCCCTGCCTCTTTAAACTTTAGGGATGCTTGGGAGGCACATCTGGATTATACATATTCATATCTCCTTTTTTTTTAATAAATGGTTTTTATTAAAAGAAGAATTTTGCAAAGATTTTAAAAACTACAGAACCATAGAAGAAGAAATAGAAAAAGAAAAAGATTATAAAAGGGTAAAAGAAAAAGTGAAGAATAACAAAAAAGTAAGAAAAAGAAAGATATTTAAAGAAGCGACTTCTGATCTTCTTTGTAGCAGTTATAAACATAGCAATTACCATCTCCCCGTCCCATATTACATACCATAGTTCCCTTCTTCCCATAAACAAACCTTTTTAATTAATAAATCCCAAAATCAGCAGTTCATTTTTATCCATTTTCAGCAAAAAATCTATAAAGGGTTTCCAGTCTTCCAGTAATTGTAGTTCCCTCCTTAATCAAACAAGTCGATTTAGCCCTTTCTGCAAACTCAGCCATCACTTATTCATATTTCCTAGCATGTATCTTATAGTATAAAAGTGCACAGAATAACTTTTCACCTTCTTCCTATCCCCATCTTTTTTCCTTTTAAACAGAGGAGAACATCCAATCATGGGCACGCTAGAAAAAGAGCCAAGGTAAGAAACTCCCCATGCCGTCTTTCTATGTTGTATTAGCATTATACTTCAGAAGGTGATGATATGACACTAAACCTGATTCCATCCTTAGTTCTGAGTCCCGGCCACACTCCTTCCTAACAGGGTGCCAGATTTATTACCTCCCAGTCTTCCCGTCTTAGTTCATTACTGATTTCACGGCTCAGAATGCTGTAGCAATTGCATCTTATTTCTAGGACTTACAAGGATTTTTCAAGCGCGTCCTTCGGCTAGTTCACAGGCATTGCATCCAGCCATCTCGAGGTGGGTGGGTAAGGCCACTGTTCTCTCTGTGGCTGTACCACAACTGCAGAGCAGACTGTTCTTGGAGAAACATGCTGAAGGGTGTCCATCTTCTTGGGAGCCATGTGAACATTTTAAATTTATTGGAGCTCTAGCTTTTGCATCTCACTTGTTTTCGCTATGCCTGAGTTGTAGTGTTGCACGCAGTAAGTCAGGGTGGTGGTGGAGTGTTCCCTTATCAAATCTCTACATCTAAATATTTGTTTTTTCTACACACACAGGAATAGCTTACTGTGAGGAAGGCCAGGCTCACTATCATTTTCCCTGGCGTGCTTGTTAACCGTTTGCTGGGTTTTGTTTCGTTTTGTTTTTTGGTGTGAAGGGGAATTCATTCATACTTTCCCACCACTGCAAGCTGAACTGGTGCAGCCCAGAGTTCTTATCTTGTTTTGCTTTGTTGGTTTCCACTCAGAATCTTGGGGCAGCTTACAAATATTGTAAAATAAATCTAAGTTTACTGCCTCCATAAGAACAGGGCTGATTGGGGTTTCAGTTTTTACGATTTGAGAGTCAATCACTATCAGATTAAAGTTGGCCCCTTTAGGCATTTGTCATATATGCTTTTAATATTCATTGCATTAGTAAGGGTCTTTAGCTGTGGTTTTTGAAATTATATTAATTTATTTCTATTTATTTATATGAAGATGTATACCATCCATTCTCAAGAGTCCATATTTCACCATAAGTGAGCTTGTCCTATGTAAAATACTGTGGGGCACCCCATTCACTCCTTTCCCCCAACCCAAATTCTTCAATCAGCCTGACACAAAGCTTTATTTTTAGCATATTATGGAACTGGCAGATCACCCAGAGTAGCTATGCTTGTTGAAAATAACATGTAATGTACCATCTGTAGAATGGTAGGTTTGGAATTAAGCAGGAAGAATCTACTTATTTGTTACTTACTTTCGCTAAATATATTTGGGGAGAGATCATACAATGAATTCATTGCAACTGAGAAGCCGAAATCATGTATTCATCCTTTAGGCCTACGTAGAAGCGGAGGTCAGATGGAGTGGCAAGTTATCACGCATACTGGGATCCCATCTAAGATGCCAAGAGGGAAGTTTTTCCTAGTTATGTGCTTACTAATTTTTATGGAGTAGACACCCTCTGTGTTGCTACAGGGTAACAAAGAATGTATCTTTCTAATTACAACAGTGCTATCTTAATTACCACTAGGTGGCCGGCAGGTCCATGACATATTAAAAGGAGCTGTAGCCACCTGCATCTTAACTTCAGAAGCATTTGTTGTTGTTTTTCAGTCGAATTCAAAACTGAAACTAGTCAGGAGCCTGGCTGTATGTGAAGAATCCTCTAGTCCCTTTGTGGATGGGCCTTTGGAAACCCAGGTAAGCCAAACAACAGAAAGATACCCTTTTCAACTGATGGGAGAGGAGGGTAGAGAATCTCTTTCGGTGTTAATTATTTCTGGCATAGATTAAGGTAAGGCACCTTCTTGAACAAAACTTGCTTGTACCAATGGCATCTTATGGCAAAAGGATAGCCAAGTTAAAATGTATTAAAAGTGATATTGAAATACTATTGGCAGGGCTTTAATAGTAATCTCCAGTGGCCTGATTACAGTCTGCCATATCTATGAGTGCATGTTCTGGATTCTATTAAGAAAGCTTGAATTAGGTAGCTGATGTAACAGATGATTGTATCACAAAGAGTAGTATAAGGAGAGCTTTCAGGATATGATAATAGAGCTTTTAATCTTCTAGTGATTCCAAATAGTACCTACATGTTAGGGAACTTGAATATCTCTTACATGTAGAACAGCAGTCTGTGCAGAAAGTGACACACACTGTGAGCATCCATATAGTAAATCACCATGGTTCAGATTATAGGGCGCTATAATAAGAAGACAGAAGCAAGAATGGTGGCAAATACTAGAGACGTTTTACCACCCCAATAGTATAGATTATTCAAGCAGGTGAGCTATGCTTCTTAAAAAATATCAATGCAAAATCCACTGGGTTGTTAACCTATCTGATCTGGAAAGGCCTTCTGTTTTCACACCCTAATTGATCATTTATTGGTTGGCTTCCTAAGCAAAATTTGCTGTTCTCTTAGTGTGAAATATCACATTCCCCCCCCCTCTTTTTTTTGAAGCAAGGGAAAACAAGGACACAAGGGCCTGCTTAGTCTAGCCATTTGTCCATCTCGTCAATATCAGGAAGAAGGAGTATGAGAAGCTGGAGAAGTACCAGGGCCTGAAGGAAGAACTAGAGAGGATGTGGAAAGTAAAGGCCAAAGTGGTCCCAGTGGTGGTAGGAGCACTCGGGGCTATGACTCCTAAACTGGGAGAATGGCTCCAGTAGATCCGAGGAACAACAACAGAGCTCTCTGCCAGAAGAGTGCAGTGCTAGGAACAGCTCAGATACTGCATAGAACCCTCAACTCCCAGGCCTCTGGTAGAGGACCCAAGATTGAGGAAGATGCATACCACCCATAGGGGTGAGAGGGGAATTTTTTATATATAAATCAATCACACAAATAAGAACTTAGCCACATGGAGCAGGGGAGGCCAGAATCTTCAGTGATTGATGGCCAACCTGACCCAAAGTAAAATTCCTTCCTAGATCCAAAAACGTGATCATACGATGCTTCCAGCTTCTGTTGATTGCAAAGCATCAGCAAATACAGCTTTTGTCCTGTCACTAGGATATCATACATTTGCACATCAGTTGCCCATCTGACAAGGAAGATGACAAATCTGCAAAAGATGGTCTCGAGAAAGAAGAAAAAGAAAAAAACAAAGAGAAGGCCCCCAAGAAAATGTTGTCTAGAGGTAAGACAATCTTAGGTTCCAGTCAGATCTGTTCTTTGTAAAATTCCAGGGACCTGGATGACACCAATAAATTAGTAAAATGTCATTTCCTAAAATCTTAAGGTGAATTAGTAACATGGTTTAATAACCCTTGAAGGTTGTGCAATATATTTGATGTCATTCAATTTGTTTATTATTTATTTGTTAATTGCATATCCTGACTTGATAATTTGCCTTCTAGGAAGAAATAGATCAGTCTATTTCTGGTCTATGTCATTTTATGGTGATGATAATGATAATTATGATTCCCCTCGCTACTTTAAGAAATACTCTGGAATTCATTGAGTACATTGATAGAAGCTGGCATTTCATAACAAGAATTCAGGGATATATTACAACACACTTTGACTGATCAAATAAGCCCTTTTCTTTCTGTAGTCTAGATTCATATTGTAAACCTGTCCAAGAATTCATCCATTTTGGAGCTAGACAAAGGTGGAAGCCCTTTCCATTACAGTGGAATGGGTGGCAGAGGGAGTTAGACCCATATTGAAATCCTAGGGATTAATCTCACCCTCTGATTTAGTCTAATGGTCTTTCAAAGTGCCAAGCAGTTGAATTTGAAGGGAGAAGTTTGGAGTGTGCATTGAAGTGCGTGTAACATCTGTCAGAAAATACCTCGTAGGCTCTCAAGTATGACTTTACTTGAGTTGGACTATAGTTCCCATTCTCTTATTCTGAGCAGTGTTTTGGCACAAAGGGAGCTGTAGTGCAACATTTGGGTATCCAAGGTTGGAAAAGACTCTACTAAAATTGTGTCCATTCCACCATCTGCACTAAACTGAGGTCCTTGAATGCCAGAATCTATCTAATCTATCTAATCTATCTATCTATCTATCTATCTATCTATCTATCTATCTATCTATCTATCCATCCATCCATCCATCCATCCATCCATCCATCCCCTCCCTCCCTCCCTCCCTCCCTCCCTCCTATAAGTAGGTCATTTCTTGAGTCTGCTTCTATTGTCTATTATAGATTCCAGCCAGGAATACACAGACTCCACTGGAATAGATTTGCATGAATTTTTAGTAAATACACTGAAGAAAAACCCAAGGTAGGTTCCAGAGTGGTCATGTTATGGATCCTACAACTGCATGCAGAATTAAAAATGAGAGGTACATATATAACCAAGGGTAGTATTAGCTGCCAAAAATCTAACATGTTTATGTTGGTATGTGTCTGCTGAGGGTATGATGGAGCCGCTAAGCAGCCTTCGATGCCCTCCTTAAATCTTAGAGATGATATAAGTATCATGAGCATGAATTACATAAAGTTTAGAGTGTGGTCTCAGTTTATCTAGTCTTGCTGCTCCCAAGGATTCATACACATCCTGCCCTGAACAGTCTTGGGCTTGACATGGCAACAGTGAGATCTGGAGTTGGTAGGGATTGGGCTTTGACTAATGCCTAGGCCCTTGGCAACAGTGCTACAAGGAATCATGAGGATAGTTCTTAGACTAGTGCTGATTGATCTGTAACTTCTAAGTTGTGTTCCTTTTCTGATCTGTAGTATTTACCATTAATGGAGATTAGTATATTTGTGAGAAATTTCCCCATGATTTGCCTAGTCATGTAGCCCAATATATCAGGAAAACACTTGGCTGGGGAAAGTTGATCCAGCCTGTAGATTATCTACTACAGTATCTGAAATACATTATAATGAGTAAAATTTCATCACGTTTTTCTTAGCGTAAGATGATGTTGACAGGTTTCCTACTCAAGTTGTTACTGGTCTGTAAACTTAGCTTTGCTGTGTCATTCATCTGCCCCCTTAGAAAATTCTGGAAAGCTGAATCAGTAATGATACAAGCTTTTTGCTACTTATTTGCTTGTTCATTTACATTTTGCTGTTCCTCCAGAGATGCAAGAGGGATGTACATAACCCTGCAGCATAGGTTGGATTGAGAAAATGTGGCTGGCCTAGAGTTACTAAGTAAGCTTCATGATTCCATGGGTATTTGAGCTTGGTCTCCTTAGTCTTTCAACAAAGCTCGAACCACTATGTTGGCTATCTAGCAGTACAGGCTAACAAAATAGATGCATTTATATACTACATGCAAGGACAGAAAGTAGGAAAAATGGATATGAGGTACACAGTTACAAAGAACTGTGATCTAAAAGCCCTGCCTTTAAATAGCTTCTCGATTGTGCTTCCACTGTTTCATTAATAAATGGTATCAAAACTGAATGCCTCACATTAGCTGTGTTTTGATGCATTTTTCTCTTCAATAATAAAAATTGTATGAGAGCCCATGGGTTGTAATGCTTCTAGTCTCTATGCAGAAATGAATCTGCCTGAACAGAAAAGCACTACTTTTAACTTGCTACATCTATTTTGCATCTGTCAGTGCGGAACAGGTAACCTTTGTTGTTGAATTACCTTGAGCTTTTAGTTTAATATTAGAAAAGGGGGGGATGTAAGTCTACAGATTTTTCAAAGAGACGTATAGTCTTTTCTCCTCTGAATGTTTTATTTCTCCCTGATTTTCTTTAACAGGGATAGGATGATGCTGCTAAAATTAGAACAGGAGATTCTGGAATTTATTAATGATAACAAGTAAGTAATGTGTGTTGATTTATGGGTAAGGATAACTTAAGAGACTACATGTTTTCTATGTCTTGAGATGGAAATCTTCCATTTGATGAAAGTGCAGGTATTCTTTCCTTCTCTTCTGCTCTTCCTCAATAGGTTGAGAATTAGTACATTTGCATATACAACCCAGTCAGGTTCTTTGTTCAGGACTGGTATAGAGCAATTATGGAGTTTCCATTTCCTCCTCTTCCTCCTTTTAGCTCTGCATCTGGATTCAGAATAATGTCTCTGAATTTAGTAGGCATTATTCCCAATTATACAATTCTCTGGATCCTAACTGAACCAGCAGCATAAAAATACAAAGCCATTTTGGTACGTTTTATTTCATCTTCTCTTTTCCAAGCAGCTTAGGATAGCTTTCAAGATTTCTCTCCCCCACCCCACTTTTATCTTCAGGACCGTTCTCGATGGTCCAGGATCCTTCAGAAGGTGTTATGGTTAAACGGGGATTTCAACCTGGGTCTTCCAGTCATTATCTAACACAGCAGGTGCTGCACGAAAATTCAGGGTATCCCTGGGGGTAGGGGTGTCAACCAAGTCAAGATGGCAGTGCAACTGTGCAGTCAAAAGCCACCCTTTTTTTATGGACACCATCTTACCTTTCTTACACACCCACACTCACTACCACACTTGTGAACATCTCTGCATAAATTGCAGCTGTTACAGACTTCTCTGAATTCAACATAATAAAAAGTTGATATAACACAAAGTTATAGTAGACATTAGAAGAGCAGAAGGAAATCCCACACTGCAGCTTCGTTGACAACCTAATATGCTATGTATCATATATTTCAGCTGTCCTTTGGAAGGTTACTCTTCCCTAAAATACTTTAAAGAGTGATTCTTAAGATTAAAAATAGGCCTCTATGCTACTAAAACTAAATGTATTGCTAATGAGCCATGGTTCTTTCTGGATAGACACATGCATCTGTTACAAACTGTTAAGACTTTTTGTCATGCCTTCTTTACCCATAACAAGCGTGTTCATGGCTTATTAAAGGGGAAGGGGATATAAGTGTACTGGTAGGAGATTGCACACCTTTCGTTTTTCAAGCTTGCTTGTATAGCTCTTTATTTTAGTTCTTTGCAGATATTTAAAGCAAACAGTGTTAAGCCTTTCAGTATCCCTTTCAGATCTGAATCTAGGCATGTATGGTTTAAGCCAACCATGCAGTATGAGTGAAGTCCATTCCTTTTAATTTTTCAGCGACCAATACAGAAATAGCAGGGAAGAAATGGAGACCTGTAGCTGTGTAACAAAGCATTTGCCCAGTTTAGTTGCTGACATCCTTGTTCAAAAGAATTTTAGGGACCAGGACTAAGAGAATTTCTCTTAGCCCATTTATCTATGTAGACAGATACTGGGAGAGATACATTAATGGTCTGATCCAGGATCAGATAGCTTAATAGTGCTAAGCTATGGTTATTTGTGGTTTATTGAATAAATAGCTGGGTTTGTACAACACAGATAACTGGGTTCACATAATATGCTAAATCTTAAATGTCCAATATGTAATTACTAGGAATGCCAGAAGTATGCCTGCTGGAAGGCTTTTTTCATTAGTTCACATTATTAGTCAAATGCTTGGACCCTGTTGTTTAGGGCAGAATATACCAAGATTCAACTAAAAGCTAAGATATGGTTTGTGTTTTGGAAGGTTTTTTTCCCTCAGTATTTATATGTCAGCTTATCCCAAATGACACTGGGCAGTTTACTACATAGGTACATGTGCATATAAGATTAGCGTTCTAATATATTGATATTTAAGTCATTATTCCTAGAGCTAGTATACATGACTTGAAATGGATTGGTTATGCAACCCATTCATTGCATAAAACTGTAGGAAGAGTTGCTTCAGTGCCCATCCTAAAAAAGTCCACATTACTCCCAGGTGTAACTGAATGAACCACTAGTAGAGATGAAATGATTTTTTTGGACTATTTAAATGTCAATGATTTTTTTAACAGCGTAAAACTATATAAAATTGCAATTTGCACTATCTGTAAGGCAGTATTACCGAGTTGCTAGTGATGGTTTAGTTACCAGTGAATGGATTCTTGCTGCAGCAGTTTAGCTTGACCTTTTTACCTACTAAATTTGCTGAACGAGGGTGTCTCTGCTAAACTTATCCCACCATCTGCCATGGAGCTGATGACCAAGGTTCCCCACATTTTCAGTTTTCAGGAAGTTCTAGTTGAGCGTTACTCACATGGAAACAAGTGTTTATTTGTTGTGCCCCCATCTGGCACCCTACAGATGTGTTGGAACTGCAACTTCAAGAATTCCCAGCCAGCATGACCAAAAGGAGAAAACACTGGGATTTGCAGTCCCATCTGGAGAGGTCCAGACTATGGAAGGTTGTAAATTTAGGAGGGTAGGCATCAACTGATGGGATACTAATTGATTCTAATATATGTGAGTTTACTGTTTTTTTTTTTTAATGGAAAAAAAATGGAAACAATTAAGGCTACCTCCCCAGTCTAAGTAAGTCGAGAAAATATAAAAGGTTAATTACTGATTCGTGTTCTGGTCAAGTGAACTTGCACAGTTCTAGGTTTTCTGGTTGCTGGCTTTTCAGCTGCAATTGGAAATGAGACCATGTTGACAAATGTTTAGGTTTGGTTGAGACTTTTCAAGAGATGCTGAAGATGTCAAAAAAGAATATCCATGGGTTGTTCTTTTTCCTGGATGCCCCTTATATTGTATCAGAATGCTACCTTTCTAAAGTATAGCCATCTGAAGGTGAACACTTTCTAAAGTGTTTATGTCCATTGTAGACATCCTGTAGAACCTGTTATAGCTCAGTGTCAGACTCTCTCTTTTCCAGCCAACATTTTGTTTCATTTTAGTAGGCCTGGGGCATTTTAAGCAATGGCAGGGCAATCTAGAGTTTGCATTCTTCATTCCTGTTCATGGTCTGCCAGGAAGCAGCTTATTTAAGTCCAGGGTTGTTTCATTGCACTCTTGCTTTAGTAAAGAACTTCAGTATAAGTTATTCTGAGGATGACATTTTTAGTTGAAGCAATGTAGTGTATCATGGCTTTCATTTTTTATTGTCTTGTTCTTTCCTCTC
Source organism: Liasis olivaceus (assembly GCA_030867105.1). Taxonomy (NCBI): domain Eukaryota; kingdom Metazoa; phylum Chordata; class Lepidosauria; order Squamata; family Pythonidae; genus Liasis; species Liasis olivaceus. The sequence continues at coordinate 137,345,292 of CM061348.1, forward strand.
CTTCCCCTTTGCCCTTGCTGCGGTCAGCAATCAGTTCAAGAAGTTTCCTCAAATGACCTCATACCACAGAATGCTTTTACACCGGGTGGCTGCCTATTTTGGCATGGACCACAACGTAGACCAAACGGGGAAAGCTGTCATTATCAACAAGACCGGTAACACAAGAATGTAAGGCAAGAATGCTTTTCAGCTAGGAAGGGGGTACTGGGAAATTAATTACATTCTTAATGCTTTAACATTTCTATAGCTCTTCAGAATATTCAGAGCTCTTTCTAACTTGCTATTCCTACAATCGTAGAGTTAGAAAGTACCATTAAGGCCATTGGATTTTCACCCCTTCTTGTGTAGGCTGCATACAGCAACATTGAGATTATCCTTGTCTTTCTTTCCCTTGCCTTGCCTAATCAATTCATGACAGAAATGGAATATAAGTCAAAGCTCCTTATAACAGCCTCTTAATGGCTACCCTTATCCTAAAACTGTGACAGGCAGCATGGTGTCCTCCAGTTGTTTCATTTGGAAACCCATATCAGCCACAGTCCACATGTCCAAAAGCAACCGACAGTGGGACTTGTACTGCTGACTGTCTAGAGGACACTGGGTTTCCTGGCTTTTATCCAAAAACATTTTGGGCCCTCTGAAATGGATTTTTACCTCCATGACCTGATCCTTTTTTTTCCTCTGCTTGGCAGGGTTCTGGAGAAGTTCTGTGCTCCATGAAGGCAGGGTTCACAGACCATTCCTTTCCTCATCACAAACCATTTTCCCATTCTTCCAGCTTTTCCCGTTGAAGGAAGAAAAACACCTAAAATGTGATAGCTTTCTCCCCAGTTTTCTTCCTTCCTGTTGAGCAGGAAACAGATGATTTTTCCTCCCTGTTTTCTACAGGGTGTGCTGGAGTTTCCTAGACCACTCCTGGATTATGTTGGCATTAATGTTAGATAACATTTTAAAACTGCCATGTGAAGGGCCTGCCACCATGATTTTTTTTTTTTAAATACAGTACTGGGCAAAAGTTTTAGGCAGGTGTGAAAAAATACTGTCAAGTAAGAATGCTTTCAAAAATATATATTGTATTGCTTATGTTAATCAATTTACAAAATGCAAAGTGAGCAAACAGAAGAAAAACCCAAATCAAATCAATATTTGGTGTGACCACCCTTTGCCTTCAAAACAGCATCAATTCTTCTGGGTACACTTGCACACAGTTTTTGAAGGAACTTAGCAGGTAGGCTGTTCCAAACATCTTGGAAAACTAACCACAGATCTCCTGTGGATGTAGGCTGCCTCAGATCCTTCTGTCTCTTCATGTAATCCCAGACAGACTCAATGATGTTGAGATCAGGGCTCTGTGGGGACCAAACCATCACTTCCAGGACTCCTTGTTCTTCTTTACACTGAAGATCGTTCTTCATTACATTGGCTGTATGTTTGGGGTTGTTGTCCTGCTGCAGAATAAATTTGGGGCCAATCACATGCCTCCCTGACAGTATGGCATGATGGATAAGTATCTGCCTGTATTTCTCAGCATTGGGGACACCACTGACCCTGACCAAATCTCCAACTCCATTTGCAGCCCCAAACTTGCAAGGAACCTCCACCATGTTTCACTGTCGCCTGCAGACACTCATTATTGTACCGCTCTCCAGCCCTTTGGCAAACAAACTGCCTCCTGCTACAGCCAAATATTTCAAATTTGACTCATCAGTCCAGAGCACCTGCTGCCATTTTTTCACACCCTGGTTCCTATGTTTTTGTGCATAGTTGAGTCACTTAGCCTTGTTTCCACGTCAGAGGTATGGCTTTTTGGCCGCAATTCTTCCATGAAGACCACTTCTGGCCAGACTTCTCCCAACAGTAGATGGGTGTACCTGGGTCCCACTGGTTTCCACCAGTTCTGTGCTGATGGCACTGCTGGACATCTTCCAATGTCAAAGGGAAGTAAGCATGATGTGTCTTTCATCTGCTGCGTTAAGTTTCCTTGGCCGACCGCTGCATCTACGGTCCTCAGCGTTGCCTGTTTCTTTGTACTTCTTCAAAAGAGCTTGAACAGCATATCTTGAAACTCCAGTCTGCTTTGAAAATTTTGTCAGGGAGAGACCTTGCTGATGCAGTAGAACTACCTTGTGTCTTGTTGCTATGCTCAGTCTTGCTGTGGTGTATGACCTGTGACATGAAACTTCCACAATCTCAGCTTAGTAGCAAAGTTTAGCTGTTCCTCACCCAGTTTTAAGTCTCCTACACAGCTGTTTCTGTTTCAGTTAATGACTGTGTTTCAGCCTACATATGAAATTGATGATCATTAACACCTGCTTGGTATAATTGGTTAATCATACACCTGAATCTAATCCTACAAGATCCCTGACTTTGTGCAAGTGTACAAAGTGTGCAAGTGTATGAATTGATGTTGGTTTGAAGCCAAAGAGTAGTCACACCAAATATTAATTTGATTTGGGTTTTTCTTCTGTTTGCTCACTTTACATTTTATAAATTGATAAACATAAACAATTACAATATATATTTTTGAAAGCATTCTTACTTGACAGCATTTTTTCACACCTGCCTAAAACTTTCACACAGTACTGTACATCTCAGCATCTACAGCCCACAGTAGAGTTGCTTCAGAAAGGCACCATTTTGACACTGGGCTTTCTTGGCAGCCTAAAGGCTCTAAGGCTATAATATATATCCCAGGTCTGAAGAGAAGGAGGCGGCAAGGGAGCAAAAGCCAAGCACAAGATCCCAGTGGAAGGTGGATGAGTTTCTCTAGCCACGGGTTGGATTGGAAATGAGTCAAGCTCTTCTGCCCCAACACACCAATAGGGAAATGGCTCAGGTGATTTTTGAATGAGTCCAACTTCCGCTTTTCAAATTGAAGTTCCTCATCTAAAGCAATAAAAAGGCTGTTGCTTTGCTGGGTAGGTTGCTTTGCAGAACCACTCCCAAAGTAACAAGGATGAAAATGCATCTTCTGTGAGTTCTTTAGGCTGGAAGATCTAGTTCATGTGTATGTAGAAAGATAGAAAAGAATATAGTCTGTCCCACTCAGCATTATCTTTACCAGATGTAGTACTTCAGTGCAGAGCATGATTTAGGAAGTTTTTTCTGGCTTCACTGAGACAAACATTTCTGAGTCCCCCAAAGCTTATTATTTGAGCTTGGTGAACTTGGATGCATCTCTGTTGCAAACCTAATGCTTTACCTAGACAAACTTTGAGCTGATCTGGATAGTATAGGTGTACCAGTATTAGGGAAGAACCAAAAGTGGCCTGAATGGAAGCCTTCTCTTGGGGAATGGAGGGGGCAGCCTGGCAGAAATCTAGCACATGCCAGTTGTGAGCCTAGAATCTCCTCATAGGCACATTGGTGCATTCGGCACAGGAACAAATCTTTTAGTCCTTTTGAATCCTGACTGCTTCACCATCTCATCTGCTAAAATTTGGCTCGGGTCTTCTCCACAGCCCTGAGCAGAGATTCTCTGAACACATCAAAGATGAGAAGAGCACTGACTTTCCACAGAGGTTTATCCTCAAGCGAGACGATACCAGCATTGATCGAGATGATAATCAGGTAGGAGATGCCATAGTATAACTTGACTTGCATGCATTCCTCATTAGTGGACAGTGGTCACATTTATTAGCTTTCATCGCTTGTTTTTTTCCCCTGGCTCTGCTTCTTTACAATATTTATATACTTGGTTAAGTTCCCATGAGATAATTTACATCATTCAGACAGAATCATATTTGTATGGAAAGCGGACTTCCCCAATCTGGTGCCCTCCAGAAGTGACGGGACAACAAGTCTTGTAATTCCTAGCCAGCATGATATAGATTTGGACATATTTACTGGGAATTTAAGAAGTTGCAGGAAGACTAGACCAGGAAGGCTGGTCTAGAGGCTTTTGCTGGTTTAATTTTCAAATTGGAGAGTTAAAGAACCATATTTTTTGAAAGGGATTATGAGGAGCTCCAAGAAGAGCTGGAATGGATTGCAAAGTAATGAATGCAGTCCATGCAAAGTGATGAGTACAAAATCCAAATTTTGTATGTACGTACACTCAATCCATGCTTTTTTCTTATAGTGTTAGAACTTGGGGCCATTCATTAAAGCTAAATGTGGAGAGATTCAGGACCAATAGAAGAAGGTGGCCCTTTATACCACATAATCAATTGGTGGAATTTTGGGGCACTGGAGATGAATCTCACCAGTCGAGAATGTTTTAAATGGGGCTGGACAACTTTTTGGAACATCAGGCTATCAATGACCACACTTTACTACTGGAATCACAAGCAAAATCCCTTAAATACCATTTGCGAATGATCAGCTGAACAAGGGAGTAACAGTTATCTACATCCTACTGACTTCCACTCTATTTCTGTGAGCTTCCAGAGTATATCTAACTGGCCCATATGTAACAAAGAATGCTGGAATCGATGGGCTGTGGACTTGATCCAGCGGGGCTCTTCTTATGGTCTGATATTTTCATTGAATTAATGATCAGTAAGGTCTAGCTTTAATTGTTGAACCTGAGAGTTAAGACTTTTTTTTTTCTGTGAGATTATTTTGATTCTGGTGTACTAGAAAGCAAAGAAGAGAACATGCTAAATTGTTATTCCTGCTAACAAAAAAGGATAGCTTGCAGTTTAACAGGATACTTAGATTTAGAAGTTGCGTTATAATCGTGGAGGTGAGGCCATGTTGTGCCTGCCAGACTGCCTGTTATGTGGACTGCATGGGCTTGATTTATACATGCAAGCTGTGATGGTTGAAAGCAAAATAATTCTTATTCCTTTTTTGTCACAAATATTGGGATTAAATGGCTTCAAAAAATTTGCTCGCCAAAACCCAGAAATATTTCCAAAGCAGACTAATTTACCCAGGCAAATCTGTGCTCTCAGCCTGCTTAAAGGATTCATAAAGTATTTGCTGATTGTATGTACAGTATATGGTTTGCTGTTGGGTTTGGCATAGAGCAAGGCCTTAACTAAACAAAGTTCTGTTTGTCAATCTAGATTAGGATCCCACTGCAGGATGGACGAAGGAGCAAATCCATAGAAGAGCGAGAAGAGGAGTACCAGAGGGTGAGGGAACGCATATTTGCACGGGAGGTAAGTATGGATCCATTTTCATGGGACCCACAAGATGTTCAGTATTCTATATATCTATAAGTTGATTTGTGTTTAATTATCATCTGAACTTCTAAAGAATTTAATTTCCTTTGAAACACTGAATCATTATATTTCTGCTGGGGCACAACCCCGAATCACCAGGAAATTACCAAGTATAGTACAATTATGGAGGCTCTTTACAATGAACATTTAAGACACAGAAACATGAAGTTGATCAAGTTAAGCAACTGAATTTTATCCAGTGCAACCTTTAGCCCTAAGATAACCACTTAGCTAGCTCAACAAGATAAGTAAGCCCCCTTCTGATACCAAGAAATGAGCCATGGGCAATTAGAGGTTATATCAGTCTTCTCCCAGTACTATCCTGCTGTAATGATAGTACAAGGAAAACCATTAGCATCAGGAAGAGGAGGGAGAACAAAAGGGACAGTCCAGACTAAGACTTTACAAGTAAATGTTATTTTTGCCACTTCTAAGGAAAGCAATTGTCTTCCTTTTTTTCCTAGCAATCAGGGTGTTTTGAAATACAGTGGTGCTTAAACATTTGTGAACCCTTTTGAATGTTCAATATTTCTCCATAAATATTACTTAAAATGATGTCTGTTCCCCACACAGGTCCTAAAACAAGATAAAGGGAACCCAGTCAAACAAGTGACTCAAAAACATTGTACTTGTTCATTGATTTATTGGGGGAAATGATCGAAAGTTACATATTTGTGTGTGGCAAAAATACGTGAACCTCAGGATTATCAGTTCATTTGAAGGGGAAATTAGAGGCAAGTGTTTCAATCAATGGGATGATAATCAGGTGTGAGTGTGGGAGGTCCTGCTTTATTTAAATAACAGAATTCTGGGTGTTCACTATCAAAGTCTGATCTTCACAACACATTGTGTCATGAACAAAGATTTCTGAGGACCTCTGAAAAACAGTTGTTGATGCTCACCTGGCTGGAAAAGTTTACAAACTATTTCCAAAGAGTTGGGATTCCACCAGTCCACTGTCAGGCAGATTGTGTACAAATGAAGTCAATTGAACACTATTGTTACTCTCCCCAGGAGTAGTCAACCAACCAAGATCACACCAAGAGCAAGGCGTGCAATATTCCAGGAGGTCTCAAAGAACTCCAGGGTAATGTCTAAGGAACTAAAGCCTTCTCTTACATTGGTGACTGTCAATGTTCATTTTATTTATTTATTTATTTATATTTCAAATTTGGTCACCACCCATCTCACTAGGAAGTAACTCTGGGCAGTTTACAGTAAAAAAAGAGAGACTACCATGAGACTACCATCAAGACAACACTGAATAACAGTGGTGTGCATGGCAGGGTTGCAAGGAGAAAGCCACTACTCTCCAAAAAGAACACTGCTGCCTGTCCGCAGTTTATGAAAGACCATGTGGATAAACCAGAAGGCTATTGGAAGAATGTTCTGTGGATGGATGAGACCAAAATAGAACTTTTTGGCTTGAATGTATGTTTGAAATGTTTGGCAAAAAGTGTTATGTTTGGCAAAAGCCAAACACTGCATTCCAGCATAAGAACCTTATCCCGTCTGTGAAACATGGTGGTGGCACTATCACAGTTTGGGCCTGCTTTGCTGCCTCTGGATCAGGATGGCTTGCCATCATTGATGGAACTATGAATTCTGAGTTGTACCAGCAAATTCTACAGGAAAATGTCAGGGAATCTGTGAACTGTAACTCAAGAGAAATTGGGATGCAGCAAGACAACGACCCAAAACACACAAGGTGTATGACCAAAGAATGGTTGAAGCAGCAGAAAATTAACATTTTGGAATGGCCAAGTCCAAGTCCTGACCTTAATCCTATAGAACTGTTGGGGAAGACCCTGAAGCGGGCAGTTCATGCAAGGAAGCCTGCCCACATCCCATTGCTGAAGCCTCCTCTGTAAGGAGGAAAGGGCTAAAATTCCTCTAAGCTGATGTGCAGGAGTAACCAACAGTTATTGGAAAGGTTTTGCTGCAGTTATTGCTGCCCAAGGGGTGCACACCAGTTACTGAAAGCAAAGGTTCGCATACTTTTGCCACACACAAGTATGTAGCTTTATATCATTTTCCTCAATAAATCAATGAATTGGTATAATGTTTTTGATACATTTTTTAAAATTGGGTTCTCTTTATCTAGTTTTAGGACTTGTGTGGAGAACAGATATTGTTTTAGGTCATACTTATGCAGAAATATTAAAAATTCAAACAGGTTCACAAACTTTTAAGCATCACTGTAGGTTGACTACCAAATTTCTTCATAGTTGTGTATATGGGGGTTATTGCAAATCTGGAATTTGTGTAAAGTCAAATGAACATAGTTTTGTTTCATTATAGATTTTCTGCCTGATAGTTACAGTCATGGGAAAGTTTTAACAGGGCTTTGTGGAGCCCTTCTGAAATGTTTAGATGCCCATTGATTTCAGCCTGCTGTAATCATTGTCTAATGAGATTTCTTTCTATTTCTGTTTCAAATTGTGCGGCTCTGCTTGACGTTAGTCGGGCCAAAACGGATTCCTGAATGAAAGCAGGTTAGTAAAGCTTGTGCATGCTTCCTTCTAATCTTCAATCTTTCTTGAGGATCCTGAAACTCCATAACAATGCTTTTCTTTGATGTTAACCAACAGACTCGCCAAAGAAGGCTTTTCTTCTAGCTCTCACAAAAGGCGACAGATCTTTAGGTACCTCTGTGTGATTTCTTGCATACATTTGTCTTGCAGAGCAAGTTCGCACCATGCATGGCTGCTTGTCAAGTCCTTCAAGTTGTCATATCTTTTGCAACATCACTTTCTGTTTTTCTTCTCCCACAACAAGAGAGAAATGGGTGCTCAGAGACTTTTTATTGTTTTTAGTGTCTGAGAGCATTTACTTAGGTAGTAAATTCTATTGCTTCCCATGCGGCTGACTTCCAAGTAAGTGAGCTTAGGGTTGAAGTCTTGCAAAGAGTTAGAATGGGGAAATGGATGAAAAAAACAGAAATGCTTCAGTCTTTGTGCAGCTGCTTCCCCTATCTATTGATGCTTCTGGAAGATATAATCTTGTATCTTGTAATTCAGCTGGCTTTCTTTAACCTTATATGATGAAGAGAGTGTCAGCCAAACTGCAGGGTCAAAGTCTAAGATGTCTTTTGTTCTCTCAAAATAAATGTCATATGGCTCAGCATAGGAAGCTGCTTTATACCAAGACAGATCATTGATTCATATACCTCAAGACTACCTGCTGTGTCTCACAGGAACTCACTAATGCTTCAAACTGGAGTCTTTCTCAGCCCTGTATGGAGAAGATGCCTGGGATTAAACTTTGAACAAATGCTCTACAACTGTCTATGACCTTTCTTCTCAAAGGGATGGAGCAGGCCACTGTATGCCAGCAGGGTAGCTGAGCTAAACAATCTTTTGAAAAGGTTAGCAGGACCTTTGCAATGGAGAAGGAGAAAGTTAAGATCTATCTCTCACTATTCCTGCAAATGAAAACTATGCTTTTAAAATAACAACAACAACAATAGTTAACATTTTTTTTTTTTAATCAGGGAGAGCATTCTAAAAGCATGAATCAGCTCCTTTCTTCAGATAAGTGAGGGGCAGGCTAATTGGGGGCTCTAGAAGGAGAGGAGTCTCTCTACACTCGCAGACCACTCCTGTTTAATCTTAGAAGTGCTGTAGCAAAGGAGGGATATGGATCTCAAATTCTACGTGCTGTCCAGGAACATAAAATTCTGTGAGCAGCTTACATTGGACAAGTGTAGAAAGTAAATATAAAATAAAGCATTCTAAAAGTAGCCATACATTCTAAAAACAGGAAACCAAACTAGCAAAAGCTCCACATGGATTTCAAAGCCCAGAGGTCCAGATTTCTGTGACTTATTTAAGAAACCCAACTGTCTTTTCCTGACACCCCAAGTCCTCAAGGATGGCTTCAGGGCTCTCAGGGAAGACATTTACATTTGTCAGGATGCCATTACTGAAAAGGCCCTCTGCCCTGGGATCACCTGGCGCTCAGGGCAGAACCTCAGAAAAATAGCTTGGGTAAATAAGTGTGATTATAATTTTAGAGTCTTGGAAGGTTAGAGTCCGCCTACTAGCTAAAGCTGATGAAAGAAACTTTAAGAGGCAAAGGTCAGTTGAGCTTCTAATGACAGTGTTGGGTGAACAAGTACCATCTAGACTGTGAAGAGAAGAGCAAAACCATCTAGAATACACACACGCATGCACACGTTACAAATTTGTAACCTATTCACCTGGCTGAATATGTAACAAAAACTTCTGTTTTGCTGGGATTTGGTCTCAGGTGGCTTGCTCCAGTTACTTCATTAAAACAGCTCATATGCAGGTTGAGGATAACAGCAACAGCAGCAGCAGTAAAAAAATTACTGAACACCAAGGAAAAAAAATCGAAAGAAGAAAACAAAAAGGAAGCAACTGAAAACCAGTTTAATGCATGGAAATCTAAACTTCTTCACGCTCAATATATACATGATATTGAAGGGGAATCAGATCAATATTTGACTTGGCAGCAGCCAAAAACTGGAATTCTTTAAAAAGAAAAGCACAGAGGAACCATCATGGCAGAACAACAGGCTACAAATCATCGAAGCCAAAATCGAACATCTTTTTAAATGATAGCAAATGCCAACTATGTAAGATCAAAGATGAACATGTAGATCACCTCATTAATGGCTGTAGCAAAATTGCCCAGAGTGTATTAGCAATGCCGCGAAAGAGCTGCAAAAATTGTGCATTGAAATTTTTGTAGAAAACTTGACTTTACTGTTAACAAAAGCTACTGGCACCACACACCTGAAAATGAGGTCAGAATCTTGGGTTTTAAAATACAAACCAACAAATACAACACACCAGACATTGCTGCTATTGGGGGGGAAAAAGTGAGGTTTATAGATGGAGCAATATCAGGAAATAAATGAATTGATGAAAAACACATGGAAAAAATACTGAGATTTGCAATTTGAAGTTGAAGGACTTTGGAAGAAAAAATCAACTATAATGCCAGTAGTAATTGGAGTTCTTTGAACCACACCAAAGGGATTCACCCTTTGTAGGCTTTAAATTTATTGGACTTGAAACTGCTCACTTTGCAAAAAATGCCTTGCTTATAACTTCTTATAAACTATAACAATATCTCCATGATTCCTAGGCTATTGGATAGAACCTAAATCTTTGGAAAACATCCAGTCTAAAGACTGATATTCATTGTATGAATTGATGATGATGGCAATGTTTAATTTGCATAGTGATGACACATCACACCAAATCCTCAATTACCCTTTTTAATATTGCTCATTAACAATATAAAAGAAAAAAAACCTTGCAAATTCTAAATTGTGATGCTAAAGCCTTATGCAGTAATTTTCCAGCACCACTTTCTTGAAGTCACTGTGGAAATAGGAGCAGAATCAAGGAATTCTTCATTCTTCCCTTCCTTTAGTGTGTAACTTATTTATTAACATTGCTTTGCTACCTTGATAAACAAGCAGTTAAGTTGTGTGGATTGTTCAGTAAGAGCAGTCTGCATGGCATGATATAAGTGCTTTTGCTTTGTGATTATAGAACACAGTATTTGCCCAAGGCCTGCATAGCAAATGTGGGCATTAAAAACCAAACTATACCTATCAGAGTTGAACTGGAATTATTATTTTTGGGTAGCTGCTGCTCACTTCAGTGCGATTTATATAGGAATTTGTTCTCGGGCACTGTGTCCCACATCTGAATCTGTCTTTGGTTCTGCTACTTTTAATAGCAGCCATCAAACTCAGTTGCCTAATGAGGCTGCCTCATGTGTGCTTTCCAGAACATTTTGAGAATCAGTTATTAGATCTTTGGGATAATTTGTCGAAACCTAACCAGAACAAAACCTCCTGTAGATAAGGAATTCATCTGTAGGCATGGCAGCTTCCTTTCAGGTAGTAGGATGCAATTAAGAAGTTGAAGCTACTGGGGGACATTCCCTGGAACTCAGCATGGAGGTCCTTGTTCTCAGCAGCTTGTATCTGTAACTATATAAAGAAGTGATACGAGTTAGAATTGGCTAGAAAAAGCAGTGATTAACAGATTGCTTTACTCTACTCAAGTGAGGTCTGTTGATTGAGTTAAAAAGATATAGCCTGTGTGAAAGTTCTTCTGTATAAGCCTTCTTAAAATGAACCCTACTGATCAACACTACTGATCAACTTTCCTTCCAATGCTGCCTATATAAAATAAACTCCTAGTTTATTGTGTCCAAAGTATGTTTGAAGGTTGTCTATCTCAAAATCTAGCCAGTTTCAGTAACTTGACATTCAGGTTACAGAATATGTTGTTTAACCTCTTGCATAGATATTTTTTTTCTGTTCTGTTCTGTTTTGTTCTGATGATGGTGGGGGAATTGAAATGCTTGTTGACTCAACTTTTTTTAGTATGTCATTGGCAATGAGTGGCCATGCCCCCCTCCCCCCCTCATTTTCTTATTGTGATAAAGTCTTCAGGTTCTGTGTTCATTTCCTTAGTTTGAGGAACAGTGCAGGCTTTGTGGAATAGAGTTCTGTACATCACATCTTCCCCAGAAATTGGTCAGAACAGTCTCTATTGCCAGCATCTGTAATGATAGACTGACTCTTCAATTTGCCACAGTAGGTTGGGTTCATTCTTCCACCCAATCCTTTCAGGTGGTAGAAATGATCTTTTCAAAGTCTGACTTACTCATTTTAATATTGACAAACCAAAACCACCTGCTCCTAATCTTTCCAGTCTTGACGTATGATGGGGGAATTGAGAAAGCAAAATACCAAACCTCGGAAGAGAATTGCTGACTCTTTCCAGCTTGGCAAGCATGGATTTTTCGGATTTTTTTCGCAATTGAAAGACAGCCTACTGTTATCTCTGTATCTGGCTAAAGTCCCTTGTCCAGATTTGGAACTTAGCCACCTGGCAGTAGCTATAGACACATTTAAATGTCTGGGCTTCCATTGACTGAGGACCATTTTTATATTCATCTACAAGTCTAATATGAAGCTTTGTTGAACACATGGAGTTCAGTAGGTTGTTGGTATATATAAGCTGGAGGAATTCATCCTGTAATTGATCGCCTTCAATAATAAGATATCCACCTAGGGAAAAAGAAGGGAAGAAGCTTATGATACACAGCTCTTTATTTATAAGCTCTGTGCAATTTGAATGTACATCCTTTGAGAGCTCTTTTAGGTGCAACAAGATCAAACCTTTGATAGCCAACAGTGGTTAAAATAAAGATTTAAGGACAAAAATAAAAGATTATTGGAGTAATCTGGATATCAAAGATTTAAGAGTTACACCTAAAGAGCACCTCTGCAAAAAAATATACATTTTATACCTATTGGATTAATAAATATTCTTTCTTTTCTTGGATCTAGAAACTTCCTTCCTCCTTTTCCGGCATTGGGTACTGAGCCTTTTTTTTTCTTTTCCCAACATACTCTTATTTAAGCCATGCCTGTTGCCTGAAGGACTGTGTGCCGGTATTAGTAGCTTGTTAACAGAGTTGTATTTATCGGCGTTTGGTATTGAAAAACAATTAGCTTCTATTCCCAAGGGTTGTAAACATGAGGTCTGAAGCCGAAAGACCTGAGTGTGTAAAGCCTCGTAAAGCCAACATGGTGTTGGCTATGTGTATTTCAGTTTCAAGCTTTGTGAGTTCTAATATAATCTCAGTCTGGGCTAGCAGTACCAAATCTTTGAATGTCCTTTCAGCCAATTAAAGTTTCCCAAGATTGCTTTCAATATCAAAGACATTGATTGTCCTTCCCCACTTATTGTACCTCAGATACATCATCAGCATTAAACTTCTCTACACCTGTCCCCAATTCCCCGGGTCCCTTACCTCTGGTGATCCTAGAAAAAGAAGTGCAAGGTCTGTTTCAAAAGCAAAAGATTGGAAAAGCTCCAGGTCCAGACGGTGTGACCACCTCGTGTCTGAAAGCTTGTGCGGAACAACTGGCCCCCATTTTCACGTATATTTTTAATAAATCGCTGGAGACGGGTTATGTCCCTTCTTGTTTTAAGAGCTCTAGAATCATCCAGTTCCTAAGAAATCCTCCATTAGTGAGCTGAATGACTACAGACCTGTTGCACTGACATCTGTGGTCATGAAGACCTTTGAGAGGTTAGTGTTGGCTCACTTGAAAGCCATCACAGATCCCTTGTTAGACCCACTGCAGTTTGCTTATCGTGGAAACAGGTCAGTGGATGATGCTGTTGATATGGCCTTGCACTATATTCTGCAACACCTTGAATTTCCAGAGTCTTACACACGAGTTCTTTTTGTGGACTTCAGCTCAGCATTTAATACTATTATACCAGAAATTCTTTACAACAAACTGATCCAGCTTACTGTGCCTGACGATACCTGTAGGTGGATAATCAGTTTTCTAACAGGTAGGAAACAACACATGAGGTTAGGCAAAACTACATTCAGTACCCGGTTAATCAGTACAGGTGCCCCTCAGGGATGTGTGCTTTCCCCGCTGCTTTTCTCCCTTTATACCAATTACTGCATTTCAAAAGACTCTTCTGTTAAAATCTTGAAATATGCGGATGATAAACTGTTATTGGTCTAATTCGAACTGGAAATGAGTCAGCACATAGACGGGAGGTTCAACAACTGGTCTTGTGGTGCGGTCATAACAACTTGGAATTGAATACACTTAAAACCATGGAGATGATTGTGGACTTTAGGAAGAATCCTTCTAATACTCCTCCCCTTACCATACTCGACAGCCCAGTGGTAGAGTCCTTCAAGTTCCAGGGTTCTATACTTTCCCAAGACCTGAAATGGACGCTTAACATTACAGCCATCATTAAAAAGGCACAGCAAAGGATGTTCTTCCTGCGGCAACTTGGGAAGTATAATTATCCCAGGAGCTCTTGGTACAGTTTTACAGGGGAATCATTGAGTCTGTTATCCGTTCCTCTATAACTGTCTGGTTTGATTCTGCAACCAAACAGGACAGGCTCAGACTCCAATGGATAGTTAAGTCTGCAGAAAGGATAATTGCAACCCGCCTGCCTTCTGTAGAAGAACTGTATACTGTGAGGGTCAAAAGGAGGGCAGAGAGGATATCTGCAGACTCTTCCCATTCTGGATATAAACTGCTCCAACTTCTTCCTTCAGGACAGCGCTACAGAGCCCCATATGTTAAAACATCTAGATATCAGAATAGTTTTTTCCCTTGTGCCATTGCTCTGTTAAACACGACATGACTCGATATGTGCTGGACAGTGGCTTCTCCCTTTGAAAAAGTTATTTTACTGTGAAGTGTTATTGTTTATTATTTTTCTGTTGCTATCCAAACGCACTGTTGATCTTGCCGAAGACAAATTCCTTGTATATATTTTATACTTGGTCATTAAAGTATTTTGTATTTGTATTGTATTATTTCCAAATTGTTTTTTTCTTTGGGAACCTTTGTTGAACTGTATTCTTGAAGGCTTAAGCATTTCTGCTCTTGGAGGGGTATTTCCCTGCTGATATATAACCCCCTGTAATTTTAATAAACTTCTTCCACTTAACTTGTCTAATTCTGTCCTGCTGAAATTTAGGAACAACCTTGTTTCTCATTTGTACCTTCTCACATACCAACCACACTGCCAATATTTTCACACTTTCTTCCAGCTACATTTCCAGTTCTCACCAATTTGTTCTTGTTTAGTGATGGCGAACAGATTCTATGTTTTGAGCCCTGAGTATTTTGACAATGTTTGTAAGCAGTAGTTATAGGTACGTGCTACCTGAGGAAACATCCCAGTAACTATCTAGCACAAAAGGGAAGGTTTCACGATGCCCATGCTGCAGTTTACTCACTAAATAGTTACGCTGTCCTAAGTTAAACTGACTGCTGGAGACACCTGCTGCCTGAGCTAGGAGGGATACCCAACTTCTGATGTCAGGGCACGGACATGCTTGAACTCATCCTGCATTTTTGGTGAAAGCACTTGCTATCAGTGCACTTGCAGGGCAGTTTAGATCTAGGTCTCTGTTTCTGATTGTCACCAAATACTGTGATGCTGACCATTCTGTATGTAAGGAAGCCTGTTTCTCCAGGAGCAGCCTGTAAGGTCCATCTGCCTACACGTTAGTCTGTTTGAAGGCCAGCAGCTCTGAGCTGGCCCTTTTCAGTGTAGCTACTTGTGCTCATTTGTCTGCTCTTCCAATACCAAAACATTGACATCTTGAATGTTCAGACATGCTGTGTCTTTCTAGTCCTTGATGACGTTAACCACTGTCATCCCTGACACAGGGGTAACCGAGATGGGCTCAGCCGGGCTTCGGGCAGCCGCCAGAGCAGCACAGAGAGTGATATGAAATCCCTGGAGCCCCGGCCGTGGAGTAGCACAGACTCTGATGGCTCGACCCGCAATCTGCGGCCTCCGGTCACCAAAGCCAGCAGCTTCAGTGGCATTTCCATCTTGACACGAGGAGATAGCATTGGTGGCATTGGCAAAGGGAATGGCGCCAGCAGGACTGTCAGGCCAGGTATCTCTACGTTCTTTATTTGCTTTTCTTCGAGTAAAATAAGAGATTCTAAGTTTATGATGAATTTGTCTTGGGGTAATCCTCTCTCTCTTCCAGTGGGTCCCAGCCCACATCTTATGGCTTTGACATTGCTTAACGCTATAGAAATCAAACACCTCGAAGAGGAAGCAGCTAGAAATCACCCTGAAACATTTGTACTGGATAGTAGTCATGTTAGCTGTGAGAAATAGAGTCAGCAACAGGGGACAAGCTGGTATCAAGGCGCTTGTCCCATTCCAGAGATGATCAAAATGTTTGGCCTCATTGACAAAGTATCTTCTGTTTTTTTTTTTTTTTAACCCAATTAGAACCACTTTAAGCATGATGAAATTTCATTTCTGAGCCCTGCGTATTGGGTTTCACAAAGCCTCTTTTTAGCTGTTGTGCCTGCTTAAAATAATGTTCACATTTAAAAGCAACCCACTGTGATAATGCTGAGTCTTCCTTTTTCCTCTTGAGCTGTTCACATGTGTCACACCCATCTGGTACAGGCTTCAGTGTTGATGGCTGCTGACTCCACAAAGTCCTGTTACATGATAACCATCTATAAGAATGATGTCCAAAAATAAGTCTTGTCTAGTTCTCTCGGATAAAGAATTCAGCATTCAAAATTCTGTAATTTCATTCTGAGATTTCTACCTGTTTTAATTAGTGTGCAATTCAGTGAAAACTAAGTCGTTCCCATCTAGAAACAGGTCATAAGAAAATTGCTGAGCTTCCATATATGCAACCCAGAATGATGGTGGTTCTTGAAAAATTGTTGAAAAGATGAGCTTTTGATCTGTTATGCCATGTCAGATTGTAAACAAGGCTAGAAAATGTGATTTTACCTACCCAGCATGTCAGTAATAGAGATGTTCAGCCTGTAGTCTGAAACATCAACAAGGCAGCAGGTTGGGAAATGTTGGTACCATTAAATACACTTCTGAATGAGAAGCAGTACATGGAGAAGTTCCTTCAGTGTTATTTAACACTGTCATCAGCTATTAAAGTTGGTACTTTGGTATTCATATGGATAAGTAGAATAAATACATTCTATTGATACATCTTGTTATAAACAAGCATATTGTTATCTTTTTGCCCAGTCATATCAAGATGAAAGGAAATGCACTTCCAAGATCCTCTTCCATCACTCTGCAGCATTATATAGCATATGTTGTGTATAAGGGTGGATGATGCATTTACAGATGTACTAATTCATCTTCTTGAGCTCAGAAATAGGGATGTGTCAATATAGGGGGTGGCGCAGAATAACATCATGTCTCCTCTTACTGTTGCTTTCTACAGCACTAAGGATGACTCATATTTAACCATCTATCTACTCACCCTGTTTACTTCAAGGGCAGGCACTGAAATGCCTTTGTTTATTTCTTCTGCCTTGCTTTCCTTTAGCGCACTTGTTTATGAACATGATCTCCTGCCTTCGTAATCAGCATGGTGTTGGAGAAAAATCCTGTCATCCATCTGGTTGCTCAAATGCATGAAAAGTTGGTCTTTGCATCAAAGAATGTTGACATTCTAGTTTTGTCATTCTGTGTGTCAAGCTACTTGACACACATTTTTAACCCATGTGCATAGCTTTTAAGTTGGAGAAGAAAGCATCCAGGCAGGCATGCAATAATCAGTGTGGCTTCACAACTAAAACACTGAGAATAGGCTGTGTTGCTGAGTAATTTAGTTTTGTATATTCTCAAAATTTTTATTTATTTTATCTCATTTGCACAAAAACTGTAATAAAAATGCACAATAAACGCCGCTCCTTTTTATGTTGGTCCTTTAGTTTTATCTCCATTGGTTACTTTTAATTGCTCAACCATCATTATCCCGCAAATAACTAAGTTTTGTCCCTTTCCTCCTTCCATTATTCTCTGTCATATTATTCCCACGTGAAGAGAGTGGTGGAGGAGTGCTGCATGGCAGTTGGTACATATATATATTACGTAATGAAAAGAAGAACACTGAGAACTTGTGTGGGATTGTGACCAAAAGCATGAGCTGTAGCATAGGAAGTCTCAAATATAAATTCATGGGGTGGCTTTAAGCAAGTAGTTATTTCTGCCCTCACAAAAAGTACTATTTTGTAAAGTATTATCAAAGATGTATAATTAAATGTATTGATTGTGCAGTATTTTGATTACACAGCTTGGATTTCCCCTTCATGCTGGACTTATTTTGGAGTAGTAGCACAATAGACACAGACCTGTGTGGTACAGAATACAATTTGGATGGTGCTGCCTACTCCCTTACGTAGGAGTTTGAGTGCATAATTAGTGGCAAAAAGGAAATTTCTGTGTCTGGGTTGACATTTCAGACCCAACTGGGTGTCAGTAGGTTGAAATTCTAGTCCTGTTCCTGATCATGTTCCCCTTTCTTCAAGCCTGTTCATTGCCACCATTTCCCTTATTGGCTGCTACTACTTTAGAACCTCCTCCCTGCTACCAGTTTGAGTTAGGATTCTTTCTCCTGTCCCGTCAGGAACCTCCCAACTAGCAATCTTTAGATGTTTTGGAGTACAGTTCCTATCGGTCAGTAGGATGTAGATAAAATACATTTGGAGGAGATAAAATACATTTCATGTGTAAGCTTCCTGAATTGATATCAGGGAGATCATGTTACTCCCAGTCACAGAACTGGAAAGAACCATTTATGTTATTGTCCAACTATCACTGCTCAGTGCAGAAATGGTTGATTGTTCAGGTTCTTGATTTTGAATATGCAAATATCTCAGAAATGATTCCTCCTTTTACAGCAACAAACCCTGAAAAACCCACAAAAGAAGAATTGTGTAGATACTTGTACAAATATTTATGACGTATCTACATGCAAATACATGATTTCCTTAAGCCAACATTTAAGGCTTGGTTCTCTTTCTCTATCCTTGAAGCATAACTGTTTTAACCAAAGACTGTGTCAAGTGAATCCATCATATCCTTTTGAAGAAGAGTAGATGGTGGGTTTGGTTGAATTTTTCTGCAACAGAAGTCTACTTCATTATAATTTTCTTTTTGCATAGCAACCATTCGTTAAGACCCACTTATTTTCGGCAAGTACAGTACTGTCTTTTGAAGGGGCTGGTAGTTCGACATTTTCATTTCATCATTTATGTAGAATTTCCTCTACAGAATAGCAAGAGGCTAACAGGTAACCAAAGTCCAAATACTAGCAATATGGGTAAAATATAAAGCAAAATGTCAGGTTACTTTGCCGTTTACCATTTATTTTATTTTAACACTGTGTTGTTCGTTGTTTTTTTCAACACAATTGCATATGCCATATATGAGAAGAATAGGGACCAGTTAGGATGGAAAAAAGTAATTTATTGGTAAGAACATGCTGTATTGTTTCATAATAGGTAGCAACAGCATCATTCTGTGTCTTTTGGTGGTAAACCTGAACGGTAAGTAAATATTACTTATAACAGTTGTGGAAAGGCTAAAATAGCTTCATACACAGTTGTTTTAGAATATTTATTGTATGTGCAGATAAATCACAATGCACAAATATCGTAAGGATATATACCACACCAAAAAAAACTTCTGGTTGTCTATAGGTCTCAAACATCTAGGAAAAACTTATATTCTCTATCACATGTGAATCAGCTCTTTAATTATGCAGTGATTTTATGGGACAAAACAAAGAAGTGGAGTCATGTTTGGGTCCTAGACCAGATGGCTGGAATCAGCTTTTTCTGACTTACTTAAGAAAACAGCTTGTGTAGATGAATTCCTAATGTAGGTACCCTTCAGTGCTATAACAGAGCAGAGCAGTCATTATCCAAAGGAAGGTCCAAAGTACAGTGGCTTGAGACCTAGGTGGTGTTGGATGTTGGCTCCTTACATGAACAAAAAGTAAATGGATGTAAAATATTTCCTGAATCCTTTGCATCCATCAGGGGAAATGGCAATGATAATTCTGTCCCTTGCAAGAATATCTGTGGGAGTAAAAGCCAGTTAATGCCTACTGGTGCTCAAATGCCACTGTAATTATGGTCATACCATTACAGTCAGAAAGAGAGCTTTGAAAGTCTCCCTGTACAGGGAAAATAAAGAGTTGTGGGGGAGGGGGTTGTCTGGAATATTGAGCTTGCCAGAGATAAAGAAGACACACCTTAGAATTAACCCAGAAGTAGGGATACAGAACAGGGTGATCAAGTTATCAGGTCATCTGTTTTTTTCCTCCCCAAGGCTAATATTTGATTTGATTGTATAAGATTTGGAATCCTACTTTCTCCTTAAGGCCTATTGTGCAGATTTGGGCTATCTCACTACTCTGTCAAGGATAGTTATTAATCACATTTGGGATGGCACCATCTCTTGGCTGCAGGAGAATCAAAGTTCTGGAAGACTAATTCTCCCCAACTTTTAAACTGAAAACTTACCTGGCCACTGGGTAGTAGTGCTTTGTAGATATATATAGGGGGTCACATCAGAGAACAAATGTTATTTTCTCCCCTTTGTTCTGATCAAGCTAAGCACTTCTTACCTGTGTAGATGGTGGATGAAAGATCTTGAGTTATACCAAGCTTTTTTTTTTTTCATTAGAAATTTAAAAACAGCAACAGTGGTAACATTGTTTTGTTAAATTGAAGATACTAATGTTTCTGATTTGAAGAAATAAACTATGAAGCACCTTTCTATATCCTAGTAGAGCATCTGCGTATTGGAACTTCAGATTTTGCATATGATTTGCAGAAGCTATCAAGATTTTAGCACAGTAGGTTAAACTAGGTTACATATACAGGTAGTCCTCAAGTTATGACCATTTGTTCAGTGACCATTAGAAGTTACAACAGCACTGAACAAATGGTACTTATACCTGGTCCCTGAAGTTATGGCTGTTGCAGCACCCCCATGGTCACATGATCAAAATTTGGGTGCTTGGCAGCCTACCCAAACTTAGGACCACAGGGGTACTTCAACTCCCCCCACCCACCTATCTCCTCCCCCATCTCTGCCCTTTTGGTACCCAGCCTGGTAGTTTCCTTGCAAGACCTGGGGAAGAAGGCCTCATGTGGCAAGCAGCTGCCTCGCAAAGGGCCAGGCTGGGCATGCCTCAATGGAAGCAAGAAGACAGCAAAAGTCAGCTGGGGTAGTGGAGTGCAAGGCAGCAGGGGCCATGGAGTGCAGGGTGGCAAGGGCGGCTGCAGCTGGGGCTTCGCACCATGTGGCTGGGCTGGGACAGCTGGGACTTCCTGGGGTGGCTGGAGCTTCATGCTGCACTGCGGTCAGGGGCTTCTTGCAGACCCAGAGCCATGGAATGCCAAGAAACCCCCTCACAGAACAGCCAAAAAGGCAGAGATGGGTGGGGGAGAATAGGCAGTGGGGGGAGTTGAAGGGGAGGCAGACTGTTACCTTGGAAGAACCAAGGCTCAGGGCGGGGAGGAACCAAGCTGGGAATGGCTTGGATCAGGGTGGGTCCTCAGCTAATGACTGGTGGGATTTGGTTAACAAAGGCAACAGGGAGTGCCAGGATTGCCGTCGCTAAATGATGCGGTCATGTGACGTTTTGCTTTACAACCACATCACTTAGCAACAGAAATTCTGGTCCCAGTTGCCATCGTAACTCAAGAACTACCTATAATAAAAAGTAAATAATGATGTATAATATAGTGGGAGAGAGTCTGAATCCGTTTCAGTAGTGTGAATCCATTGTGAGTCAATGCATTTGATATATTGGAACATCACTGAGGATAAAAATAATTTTCATACATATACTGTAAATTCAAATCAAATCTTCATTATGGTCAAAGACCAGCATAAATACGTATATAAAAATATATGCTGGTGCATATTTTACTTTATAGCCTCCTTTTTCTCCAGTGGCTTAATGCTACATGTGTCCACTTTTTATATTTTGTGTTAAAAAAAAAAAAAAAAGTGAAAAATGCATCTTGATTGTGTGCCATGGAGATTTTTTCTGAAAAACACCTATGCCACTTGGGGTAAATGTATAACACAGCTAATGTGTTTAATGTGTTTTTAAAAGCATATGGAGACAGAGTTCAACAGCAGGTGAAGCTGATGGCAAACTCAGAACTGTGTGAATATGTGAAAATAATTACGGCTAGCATCAGATAAAACGTCAGCTCTGCACTCAGTACAAAAATATTTCTAATTTTACCAGATTCTCTGACTGGAACGTATTGTATACATTGGAATGGCTTGCCCAAATATTGCTTTTCTTCCTCTGTGCTAAATTTATTTGGAAGCCATTTCTTCCTAATTGGAAGTCTCTACTTTTGGAATAGAGATATTTATTGTTACTAAGAAAGAAGTTTTTAGATGCAGTAGTAGAGGAGTGATCGACTGCGTGTGTGAGAGACAGAAGCTCCAAAAAGCAAACTCATTCAAAGATTTCTGAGGAAGTTGGAAATGCGGTCCTCACTCAGCTTTGCTTTGTTGTATTGCTATATTGTGAAATATGATTTGCTGGATGGATGGCATTCATGGTAGTCTTCGATGTGAAATAGGAGTATACAGGAGTATAAATGATTATTGTTAATCATTTCAAGCTTAAAACATTCTGTCCTTGGAACATCCCATTCTACCCTCACTATTTCAAGTTTGTAGTAGTAAAATTTGTTATGGTCAATACATCGAAAGATCAGAAGTGGTTCAGCTTTGCAACGGTCTACTTTATGATCAGATCATTTCTGGTACACCCAACAGAGATGTTTCAGTGATGGACAGTTTCAACCTCCAAATACTTTGCACAATTTTATTTTTCTTATGAATTTGCTATGAAACTATTTTTTAGACTGTTCATAGGAGCTCACAAGAATGTACAGAGGTCAATAAAACAGAGTGAAATTATCACCAAGACTTCAGTGAAGCTAAGGCTCAGCGTCAACCGATAGAATATCCCAGCTCAGACCTGGACTAGATGAATTCATAATAGGCAGGTTTGAGGAGAAATGGGGTACGTTCAGACACATTTCTGCACACAATCCAGGATTTGGAATCCTTAAAGTGTGTTTTCTAGGCACTGTTGAACCCTGACACTTCTTTCAGAAAGAAAGCAGAGCCTTTGCTCACACCTACCCACTTCATTTTGTCTTCTTATGAAGGTCTGTCTCTAAGTACGTCTGAAGCCTGCAGTCAAGTCTCCTCTGCTCAGCCTGGCCGAGGCCTCTTGCCATGTGCTGCTCAGCAACCGCAGCAGCAACCGCTTCCACCCACACCGCAGCAACAGCCGGCAATGACTAATCACATCATATCGCAGGTGAGTCATTGTTCAATGTCACCATTGTGTGGTGAGCTCTTCCTTGTGGCTCCTTAGTAAGGAAGTGGTGGTCAGTAGAGCACTTGCAAATGCTTATATGAAACTTGAATCACATTTATGAGCTTGTGCACAAATTAGTCCTCCTAGACTCTCCACCTTCTACGTAGATTGTGCTATAAAATTGGGACATGCCTGGTTTCCTATCATGTATATTTTGAGGTGACCCTCAAAAATTTCAGTAGGTTTTTTTTTAATAAGACTTGGTGCTCTAGAGCCAAAATACATTCTGCATTTACCTTCCTCTTTAAAAAGCATTTTGTCTTTTTGCTATTACTCAAGTGGCTCCTACACGACATGGGAAAATGCAGTGAAGAATGATGTCCTGAACTTGCTCCCTTAAGGAGGTTTTCAGGATGCATCAATAGAAATATGAAGAATTCTTTAGGTTCTTTAGGTTCTTTTAATTCTTTAGATTCTTCATTAGGGATGTGCTGGGCTTAAGGTCTGAAGTGGAAAAGGTGCTTCTGAACAGGCATGGGGGGTACACGCTGCACCTGCCAGCACTTCCTTTCCTGGGCTTGCGTTGTAGAAAATATGTGTCTGAGTTAAGGAGGCACTAGCAGCGTGCTCGTACTTGCTCCAAAGTCCTTTGTTGCACCCTGTTGGCACTTCTTGCATTTCTTGGTATCATGTAGCTACGTGCATGCCCAAGAAAAGATGCTGCTTCTCTAAGGAGGTGCTGATAGGTGCATATGTACCTCCTCACCTTCAAGATAGATTTGTGTGCTCGTGTCAAGATATATCAAGTTTAATCATGTAGCATGGATGAGTCCTGCCCTGATACCTTGCCTTGCTGAGTTTATTTTGTTGTGCAGAGATCATGCTTGGCCCATTATAGGATATGTATGGTTTGTAGGACCTAGGTGTATACTTAATAGCTTGGTCCAGGTGGTGGCGGTGGTGGTGGTGGTGATGATGATGATGATTAAAATGTATATGCCACCCAACTCCCAGCAACTCTGGGTGGTTTACAAATTGTTAAAAACATTTAAAAACAAAGTACAATACAAAAACACAAAACCAACACAAAACAAAAGAGCAGAGATGGCAACGGAAACAAACCTGAATGGGAACAAGGGAAAAAAAGAAAGGGGCATCCTCACCAAAGGCCTGGGAGAAGAGCCACATCTTCAGGACCCTTCGAAATGCCAATAGGGTAGGGGCCATCCGAACCTGGGCTGGGCAGAGAGAGCGCCACTGGCCCAAAGTCACCCAGCTGGTTTCCATGCCTCAGGGAGGCCCAGAACTCAGAGTCTCCTGGTTTCTAGGCCAGAGCCTTTCCCACTACACTAAACTGGCTCTCTGTTTAACTTACTACTATTACTATGGTTGCAGTCCCGTGCATACTTGAGAGTACTATTCACAGTATAGATTGGAACCCATGAGCAGAGGAACAGAAGGGCTTTGTTATCTGGATTTAGAAGCAGTACATGTC
Organism: Liasis olivaceus; assembly: GCA_030867105.1. Taxonomy (NCBI): domain Eukaryota; kingdom Metazoa; phylum Chordata; class Lepidosauria; order Squamata; family Pythonidae; genus Liasis; species Liasis olivaceus. The sequence continues at coordinate 137,369,682 of CM061348.1, forward strand.
TTTTAAAGGGGAAAGGGATATAAGTATTCCTATCAGATTCAAGAAGCAATAATACATTTGGAAATTCTATTGTATATTAAGGCAAGCACAAAGTAAGCAAGTTTTCAAGAACTTTTTGTTAGGCAAGATAATTTTTTTAAAGTTAGAAATGGGATGGGAAGAGAATATAAAGTATTGTATTAATGTGTTTTTACTCATAGCCAACATTGTTGCTTTTTTATCTTTAAACTTTATAATCTTACTGAAGAAATTGGACTGACTTCATCACAAGTACCAAATTAGTCACTCCTATTTATTAAAGACCTCCACTGCTCCATCCCAGCTAGTAGCATGCCCTCAAAAAGCATATTTTGTATTTTTCTAATGTGTCTTAATGTCTGAAAAGGAAACCACACTTATGTTCTGGTTTCTAGTCCTCCATGTTTCCAGGTAGAAGAAGAACCCAAGGCAGTATAATTTTTAAACCCATGGGAGGGGTTCAGCTTTCCCCAACTCGAGCAATTTCTGGATGTATTTGACTTCAAATCCCCCAGCCAGCATACTTGGTGCTGACAGTTTTGGAAATCGAAGTACATCCATCTGGAGGATGGCCAGGTTGGGGTAGGCCCTTCTGTTGACTTTCCTGACTGCTTTCCTGAGGATAGAGGGGCCATATGATATTTTCCTCAAAGCCGATAGAGACACCCTCAAAGTAGCCTGCCAGATATTTACTCCGTTTTATTCACCTTATTTGACTGCATCCCTCTAGACCATCCAGTGATATTTATCCCCATTCGCTTTCTCACTCTGAGAAAAGTAGAACAAGCATTTTGAATAAATAAGCTTTCATTTATTCTGCGTCACTTTAAATGTATGTGTTCCAGCTTAGCAAGCTGTGTAGAATTGCAGATTATGTAACAATTCCCACATGGAAATAGGTAAATCATTGCTCTGATTGGGGACGAAATTCCCCCCCCCAAAGCTTAAAAATCCAGAAGATGGTCTAAGATCCAACTAGGAGGAGAAGCCTGCTTCCTGAACTCTGCAGTGATTCAGGGCCTGGTTGTCCATCTCATTCTTTTCTATGAAACTTGCTGGATGTTTGCACACTTGCTTCTGCTGGGATTGATTTATGTATTTACATATGCATCACATTTATATAGCCACCCATCTCATTAAGCAGCTCTGGGTGGATGGATATGCCTCACATTATATGCCATAGATATATGTCTCACATTCTCAGGTTCCTCAGAGATGATTATCCAAGACTATGCAACTCCTCCTGCCCTTTTCCTTTGGCCAGACTTTTCCAGAGCACCGGTTTCTTGGTTTTCTTGCCCTAAAATAGATTGCGGGGGGTGTGGGATGGAAACAGCTCAGTCACTGGTGGAGCTTTTAAATTGCTCGTCTATACGTATATGCAGTTACTAACGTCCTTCTACATTTTCTCCTCTCCTTTTTTCCCACCCCTTTCTCACACCTGTTTCTTCTCCCTCTCCCTTCCCTTTTCCCTTCCTGCTCATCTCTTAGCCGGTCCCAGCATTGCAGTCCTCTCCGCAGCCAGTTCAGTACTCTCCAAGCTCCTGCCCCCAAGTCCTCCTGCCAGTCTCTCCACCCCAGCAGTACAACATGGTATTAAAAACCCTCTTTCTTGCTGTCTTTCTCTCGGCATGTATTTCTGCTTTGCTTACCCACTTATGTACTGTACACCCAAGCTGATCTCATCAACCGCTTTTGGGGTCCTTTTAAAGACAGTAAGGCAGAATATAAGGATTGTTCTCGTAACACAGCATTAAACTATTTGTCAACCTTACTAGGTAGACCAGACAGGAAACATGACCAGAGGAGCTACTTACTTTATTGTAAAGCTACATGAACAGAATCTTGCAAGTCTGAAAGTACAATTCACCCACCGTCACCTTTACAGCCCAAGAAACTAGGGAGGGCCCTTTCTGAGCCTCTTGCCCTGCCCACTTTCCAGCTATGGGCTGTGCTGTCTCTTATCTGATTGTTCCCTAGGCAGCATTTTTTGGCCCAGTCTCCCAAGGTCTTTCCCACCTACCATTACACTATTGCACACTAACACCACTACCTGAAGCTTCACTTTAAGATACTTTCTGGGTATCTGTTTATAATGAAACAGGTATAACCTTATTAAATTGTTGCATGAGATCCAAATGTTTTCTCCAAAAAGGCTGCTGCTGCTGATGATGATTGTGGTTGTTTTATCTGCCGTTATTTATTGCATTTACTGCATATCCCATCTTTCTTCTGAGAGCTCAAGGTGCCTCAGATGGGGATATCCTCCAACTTTATCTCCACAGCAATAATCTTAAGAAGTAGGTTGGATGGGAGGAGAGAGTTTACACAATGAGCTCCATGGTACATTGAGAACTTGAACTTTGGTATCTCAGTACCAGATAACTTAACCATTTTCTGTACCATGTTATCATAGCTGGGAAAATAAGATGTAATTCCCAAACCAGCTGTGAGAGTCAGGACAAGAGGGGTTAAGAACTTACTCTCATCACCAGAGGAACAGATAAGAGGATGAGACTGAACCCTCCCTAAAGAATGCAAGGGAGGTTGGGAGGGTGGCCCTGGAATTTGCTCTCACTCTGAGAAGATTTCTGTAATGGGAGTAAAGCCATTAAACTTTGCTGGATCGAATCTGTACTGTCTCCTGGAGTTTCCTGGGCTAATCCTGACATCAGCAGGCCCACTGTGTTTTTCTATGTTGACAGAAATGTTTTATTGATTTGTTTGTTTATTTAAATTTGTTATAGCTGCCCAACTCGGATGGACTCTGGGCATGTAGTCACCTTTTGTCACAGGTAGTGCCTGTGACATCATGGATGACAGATGAGCAGAGTCCACCGTGTCTTCCTTGCTATGTTTTCATTGCATGGTTTCCCCTATCACCAAGTGGCACGCAAAGCAGGGGCTGGCACCAAAGTTCAAATCCATCTCAAGGCCCTGTGTGCCGCTTAACCTCAAATTCACCCCACTTCACAAGGGAGGACAGGGAAGACCCAGGTTCAGTTCTTCCCTCAGCCCGAGAAGCTTGCCTAGGGACTTGAGACAAGGTGTTACCTCTCCACCCTAGCTCCCTCCCAGTATTGCAAGAGTGAATGCCATGTTTGCCTCTTGCTGCTAGAGAAATGAAGGGAGCAGCTCTAAAGAACGCACAGCTGTAGATTTCTTATGTGCTAGCCTCTGTTTTAAAGAATGCAGGAATAAGTAGATGAGTGAGAACAGAAAGTTATGTGTTTAGGTATTTTTTGTTTGTTTGTTTCCATCCGAGACAAGGCTCCCTTACCTCATTGTTGAACATCCTCCTCCTCTTCTAAAGCAGTGTTTCTCAACCTTGGCAGCTTGAAGATGTGTGGACTTCAACTCCCAGAATTCCCCAGCCAGCACGTTTGTTTGTCCATTGGCTGTAACATGTATTTTATGCTAGCAGTTATGAATTAACATTTGCAGGATTGCCCTGTAAAAGCTAGAAATGCTTTCACAAGTCTAACTGCAATAAATAAATACATTTATTTGTCACCCAGTAGTACATTTGGAAACTGCACCCAATCCCACCTCTCAAGGGTGTCTCTATGATGACATAAGTTCAGAAGTTTGTTTGGTGGAAAAAGCAAGATCATGCATTGAAAGGGATATAGGAAGAGACCCTGAAAAGAAAAAGGGGAATCCTTTGAACTGAGGCTTATAGGCTCTTTACAGGATGCTGCTCAGTTCTGTGACTGAGTTAGATTCCCTTTTAGCACTCCTCATATCAGATCCCAATACTAAAGGTGAAGCAATCGTGTGCAACAAAGGTCGTTTCCTAGTATTTTGCAAAAAAACTGGCCATCTCAGCCACCAGGTGGCACTCATTTCTCTTGTCTGCCGGATGAGATTGTACAAAATGAGGGACCTTTGTTTTTCTCTTGCTTTGCTTATTAAACGGGCAGCAGTTTTTCCCTCGCTCCATTTCTGAGACAGACTGTGGATGACAGAAGCTTCGTAGTGCTAAAAGGAGTGATGGCTGGGTAATCTTGCTTCCTCCCCCCCCCCCCCCAAGAAGCTTTCTACTTTTTCTGATGCTTTTTTCTGGGCTGTAGTCTATCTGATCTTGACAAAGAAGAGAATTGTAAAGACTGTAGTTGTTAATCAGTCAGAGAGATGCAAGAATGATAAGAGTCCTAAGATGCATTTCACTTCCCTCTCTCTCCCCTGTCCCTCCCCCCCATTCTCCCAAACACACACTGTAATAATATACTGAGATGGAATAGTAGTTAAAGAGGGATTCTAGATTAGCAAGCAATTTGCAGAGTGACTTGCTGGGGCTAGAGGGAAACAGATGCAATCACTCGCCACTCTGCTGGTGGCTCTGCTCTTGTCCCCAGCAGTTTTCAATGGGCACAAGCAGGAGTGCCCTTGCCGGTATGTACCAAGAGGATTTTGCTGTTTCTAAAAGCTTACTCAGGCAGATGATATCTAGATGTGCCAACTTCAACTTCCATAATCCCCAAGTCAGGATTCATAATGACCACACTGCCTAGAGGAATATGGGACTGCAAGTCCAGGAAGGCTGTACCAGATAACTTAAACACTTAGGCATCATACATGTGCTTCAGTAAGATGGCATGTACCTCCAAGTGTTTTATGCAGTCTTGAACCTAGTTTGCATAAAATAATTTGACCTTGCTTGGGTCAGAATTGGGTTTTGGTTGTGCTTGTGGCATCCTGGCCAAAATGGATTGATACTATATTTAGTGTTAGCAGGGAATGCTACATGTTGCGTGGGAATGTCTGTGACTGGAAACCCAGCCTATACATTTTATAGCTTACTAAAAAAACATATGAAATCCTTAACTGACAAAAGCCGTGATGGGCAATAAAAGTTAGTATCTGTCAGTCTTTATGGTGACGGTCATAGCATAAGGAAGATTGAGACTTGGAGTGTAACAGGAATAAATGATAAAGAGCATAAATTAACAAATGAAATGGGAAAAAACATGTTATGGGGAAGAATGCAACAGCGCCAAAGAAAGTAAAGGTGTATGCTTAAGTATGAATGAAAGGGCTAAAACATATGTCTGAACATATGAATTGGTGTCATCCAAGTTAATTCTGAGTGCATATGAAAGTAGGAATTCATGGGCTGATGATAGTTGTTTCTTTGTCTAATGACTGAGAAAATGCTATTATTGTTCCTTATACAAAAGGAAAGGTGGCAAGAGTGAAGACAATAAGTACAGAGGCTTAGCTTTTTAAGAGCACCTGAGAAGGTATTTGACAGAATTCTGATTGAAAGGGAAGGAGAAGTGACAGTGAGCCAAATTTAGTAACTGCAGTGCTGATTTTAGGCCAGGCCCCGGGGGGGGGGGGGGGGGGGGGCGTGTCTATAGACCAGATCTTTGTTCCTCCTTCACTGAGAAATTTAAGAATGTAGTAAAGCATTTGAGAAAATAAATGGGACATTTAACAAATGGTTCAACATTGAGCAGGGAGTAAGACAAAGATATATAATGTCCCTTTGGTTGTTTAGTGTGTTTGATAAATGTATAAGAAATGCTTGTGGGCATGTTAGAAGTGTGTCGATTGAGGATGTGAATGTATGTGTACTTTCATGTGCAGACAATGCCCTGTGGTTAGTTGGGACTTGAAATGATTTGCAGCAAATGTTGGATTATATGATGCTATGAGGAATGTGGAGCCAAGTTGTTGTGTTTTCCAGGGAAAATGAAGTGATCAATGCAAGCTATATGTAAATAGAACACAAAAGCAAATAGATGAATTTGTGTACCTTACCTTTAGTAAGTGCTTACCAAACATGGAAAAATTGAGAAATTTTAAGATACGAAATACTGGTAGAAAGGTAGTGGATTGTAAAGAGTGAACATTTGTTGAAATCAGTAAAAATTACCATGCTTTAACAGCCTTCATGTGCCCACTCTCATGTGGAAATGAGAGTGGGTATGTTAAAGAAAACATAAGCAAGTTGTACGCTGTAGGAATGGTCCCTTAAGAAGTATGTGTGGTAAACTAAAAAGAGATGGGTCAAGAATGAATGTGGGTTGAATTTGGAAGTGAATAAACAGTACAGAAAAAATACATGATTTGGTCACATAAGGAGAATGAAGGAGGCCTGAAGTGCAGAACAATAGTGCAAAAGAAGAGTGAAGGGACTGAGAAGAGAGGGTGGACCGAGAAAGTTGTAATTAGATGGAGATGATGAAATCCTGAGACAGGAAGAGGCGAGAAGTTTAAACAACATAATATATGAAGCACATTGGAGGACATGGTGGAAGCAAAGGTTGTTGGTGTTGGTATAAACTAGATTTAGTTTTATTTCCTTTTATTTTTTTATTTCATGCTTTTAATTGCTTTGACTTACTATGTTTTACTCCCTTTCTGTGCTTTGTATAACACTGCTTATCAGAAAGGGAATACTGTGATGGGTATGCATGTATGTATGTAAACACACAGGCTGTATGCTTGTAATTCACTTGAGTCTCACAAATCTTAATTCCTAACTGAAGGCCAAATAACCCATTGCTCTCACAACGTTTTAGGTTAGCTCCCATCATTCCCACCAACATGGAGAATTTCAAAGGACTGTATGAGTTCTAGCCCAAACTTATGGAGGGCATCAGGTTCTCTTACCCAGCCTAATAAACAACTGTGCTGTGTAGGAGTTGGTGTTATTCCTGCACGTACACCATAGTCTGACAAGGACAAAGTGTTAGCTGGATATGCGATGAAAGTCACCACTGGAAGCAGGTCCTTCCATCATGTAAGCCAGTGTTGTCCAAACTTGGCCACTTTAAGATGAGTGGACTTCAACTCCCAGAATTCCCTAGCCACCATGGACAACACTGTTGTAACAAGTTTGGACAACACTGATGTAAGCATAATAGAATGAAGGAATCACTGATGTTCAGTCGTGGGCTCATTCAGCCTTGCTTCTGTTCCCTTTTCCCTTTCCCTACCTTTACTATTATTTGAAATAGGCAGTTAATTCTGTAAAATGGCCCTCTCTTTCTCAACAACAAGTTCTACCCATTTTGCATGGTTTGCTTTGGTGGCCTGCCATCCTTTTCTATAACAGTCATCTTCAAAAGTGTGTTACTTCAGTGGGATAGCATTTTTTTTAGCGAGTTCTTAAAATGCATTGCATGTTTTAGGAATGCCCACACAGTCAGTCAGTCTTCTTTGACTGCTTCTGAGTAGGATTCTCATTCTCTCACCTTATTTCCACAGTTGCAACACAAATTCCAATATAGCATTTAGATTGTAAGCTGGCAAACATGGAAGTATCATTTGTTCCCTGAGCACTTTAATGGTTTTAATTTAATGGTGTGGAAACGCTGATCAGTACTTTATTATTTTCATTCTCTTGTTCTTTTATTTGGGGAACTAAATAATAGTTCGTAATTATATCTGGTATAAAGGGTTAGAATGGGATTAACATGTGGGATGATGAATCAAGGTGCTAAAGTGGCATTGTTGGATTTTCTCTTTCCCTTTCCCCACTTTCCACCAATTTGTGCATGTGCTTTTTTCGTTCAGCCTCCCCAAAAAGGGCACTTGCTAACCCTGTGTGCTTTGCTGATGCCCTGATGCTGTTTTCATTGTGCTGGCAGTTGCTGCTGGCACTGTGTGTGTGCTAATGAAGACTACTTGGGGACCCAGGTGCTCTACTCAGTTTTTCTTCTTTGTTTGGCCATAGGCTGATGAGCTCAGCAACCCCTTTGGGCAGATCAGCCTCAGCCGCCAAGGCTCCACTGAAGCACCTGATCCGTCCTCCGCCATGTTCCAGCAACCAATCATGTCCCAGCATCCTCAGCAGACAGGATTCATCATGGCTTCCCCAGGGCAGCCAATCACTGCCTCCAACTACTCTGCCTCAGGGCACACGGCGCCAGCCCAGCAGGTCCTCCAACCCCAGAGCTATATGCAGGCTCCCCAGCAAGTACGTAGCAGCGCCAAGTGTGGGGGTAGCGCTTCAGTCAGAGTGTCTTCTGCTATGGATTTCTTGGGATAGAGCGGAATGATACAGTCCACCAGTATACATTCCATTATGGCACCGGGTGGCGGTCATGGCTCCCCTCTATTGATCCTGGATTAAAATTGGGAGAAGCCACTACGGGTTGGGGGAATAATGTTCAAGGGAAAAATGTGTATCATGATTATCTGTATGAGAATCAAAAAGTGTATTATACCAAGTTTTTAAAATAATGGGAGAGGAGCATACGCAACTATTTTTTTCTGCAAACAAATTGATCCAAGGAAAGCATAAGAGAATCCATGTAACATTATCACAAGACAGATAATTAGAACGATGTGCTCTCAACTCATGATAAACATTGATTACTTGTAAGAGAGAAAATGTTTGAAAGTTTTGAAATGACATACATACCAAGCCATCACGCTCTTCCCTTTTAGGATAGCAACATTGCGCAAAGGACAGGAACAGAGTAAAAATAGTGAGCAAAAGGAATTAAGACATGAGTTAAAAAAGAGAAGGAAATACAGTTACATCTAGTTTTCACCAAACCATTCACTGTATCTCTGCATACATTTCTAAACTTGTAGGCCATTCTTGCTTCCCCCACAACTATACGTGGCTTTATACTTTACATTTTGTACTTTTCACCTGTTCCTTTTGAGGAACCTCTTATCAGCTCCATCCAACCATGCTTTTCTTGGACTTTCCCTTCCCCTCAGCCCATCCATTCTTACATCTGAGGTCTGATTTGTAATTTGAAACTCATTAGTTTTCTCTACATGACCACTCACCTCAGCAGTCTTTCATATTGGTCACTCATTCTTGTATTCAATCCACATTCATTTAATGTTTGTTCATTCTTGACCCCATCTATGTCTTCTTGTTTTATCACATATTTCTTTAGTAACCCATTCCCACTGCATTCAACTTAAATGTTTCATACCCCTCATTTGCATACAACGGTCTGAAACAAAGACACTCTTATACACAGCCCTTTTCACTTCTTCAATAAATATTCAGTCCTTGCAACAGACCACATGCTACATACTACCTTTCTGCCAGCATTTGCATTTCTCTTATCCATTTCCCCATCTTTAGTAAACATTCTTCTGAAGGACAACATTTCATTTGTTTGCTTTAGGTTTTTTGCCCTTAACGTATAACTTGAAATTGTTTGTCCTACTTTCTCTGACAAATACAGCTCCCTTGGTCTTTGTTACATGAATTTTCAGGTCCCTACTTCTCACTGCATCATATAATTTATCCACCATTTCTTGTGAAGTATTCAAGTTAAGGTACCAGCCTAGAAACCAGGAGGCCATGAGTTCTCAGGCACGAAGCCAGATGGGTGACCTTGGGTCAGTCACTCTCTCTCAGCCCTAGGAAGGAGGCAAGGGCAAACCACTTCTGAAAAACCTAGCCAAGAAAACTGCAGGGACTTGTCCAGGTAGTCACCAGAAGTCAACACTGGCTCCAAGGCTCAAAAACCAACAAACAAACAAGGTCTCAGCCAATAACATGTTCCTGTCCCTGATTAACCTACCCCTAACTCTATCATAAGCACTCCTTATCCATAGATACATTAAACAACCATTTACACATCCTTGCTTACTCCTTGCTCAGTGATGAACTATTCACTAAGCATTGTAAAAGCCTTGTCATGATAGTTGTGGTCCTAGAAACCCTAGTATTATGCAAAATCCTGCAATATGAGTAACAGGGCTGCTAGAAAAAATAGGTTTAGGGGCAGAGTGCTCAAGAATGAAAACACATTCATAATCAAAACATTACCAAACACAAGAAATAATCCTAATACTTTCTTAGCACTTCTGATTAGCTGTAACCTTGCTTGATGTAAGCCAGTAGCATGTACAATGTCATATATTCTTTAATTTCTGTCAAAATGCACGAGAATTTCAAACTTTTCCTCATTTGAGAAAGCTTTTTTTTTTCTTTCTTCACTTGAAATGTTATCACCAGCACGTTTCTTTGGCACATTTTTTCACTTAGGTTACTAATTTGGGGGACAGGGAAGAGCACACTTCTGCAGCAATAACACCCCAAAACAAGGAGAGAAGCACAATAGACATTAACAAAGTAGCATACAGGTAACAACTGACTTGAGTGGGCAATAAATAAAGCAGCAAAGCATTGCATTCAACTGGGCAGTGCTCCCCACATTCATCTGCCATTTCTTGTTAGCCCAAAATTGAAACCCAGAAAAGTTATGCATAAAGGAACATACTTTGTGCTATAGTGGTGTCATTCCCCTATATATCAATCATACACGAGCAAATTTTTGTTGTATAGGCACATGCTGTAGAAGAACTGATTGTATTTATTCTTAGGAATACTTTACTTCCATTATATGCTGCTCCTGTCTCATTTAGCAACTAACCTCACTGGAAACATTCCATAATTCATGCCTACTCACTTTATGATACACTGTCTTTAAATCAACAAATGTACAAATATTTCTCAGTGACCTGATAAAGAGCAAATGTTATTTGTTTGTTTGATTAGCCGCCCTTCTACCCAAGTAAGTCTGCATGGCAAACAGAAATGAAATATAGCTATACAAGTTCGGTTCAAAAGAAACTGGGGTGAGGACCCTAAATATCTCCTTATCAGCTCATTAAGCAAAGCTCTCCAGAGCTTCATCCTCATCAACAGTGCTTGGGGCAAGAGCCAGGTCTTCACAGCCTTCTGAAAGGCCTACAGGGTTGCATCTGTCCATTTCTATGGGGGAAGCTATTCTGCAAAAGAGATGCCGTGACAGAGAAAGCATGCTTCTTGGGCCCTACCAGGTGACTGATGGGACCCGGAGTATGCCCACATCCCTCTTCTTGGCTTAAAGTTGCACTGCACTTTCCAAGTTTTACTTATTGTTACCTCTCCTTCCCTTTCAATCAGAATTCAGCCAAATATCTTCCCCAGCATAATAAACAAGCCCCCACCCCCCACCCATATTATTACACTATTGTATATTATTATTTTCATTTGTATAGGAGAACAACAGTGACCTTCTTCCAGGTATGAGGAACAGATGCAGCCTTCACACAGACACATTAAACAAGTTGCAGAGCTACTCCATAAGAAAGTTACATCCATATTTTAACATTTCTCCAGTTACACTATCTACACCCACAGCCTTTTTTAATATTCTTGCAATGCCATGCCTGTATATTCCATGAAATGATGATTGCAACATAGATCTTGCAGACATTGTAACACCAGCACCACTACAGGTGAAACTCATCATGCTTAAATAAAAAAAAAATGAAATGAAATTTAAAAATTTTAAAGTATCAAATGTGATCTTGTGAGTTCACTAAAATCTTGCAAGATTCTCTGCTCTTGCATAAAACTGTGAGAGAGCACAAGCAAGAATAAACAAGATCTGGTCCTATTTTGGGCCATTTTAATATTTTACTGAACGATAAATATAAAATATACCTGGGGTGCCAACAGCATTATGCAACATAGCACAGTGGTACTCCTCACCATAAAGAACTAATAACAACAGCTACATGGTAACTGCAGCGAGATTATTACATGCAAAAAGATGGAAAGAGTCTGAAATACCCACAATGGAGGAATGGTGGGTGAGGATGACAGAATTTGCAGACATGGCAAAATTGACTTGTTTGATTAGAGAAAAGACAATAACTACATTTGTCAATGACTGGAAACCCTTTATGGACTTTTTACTGAAAACGGGGAAAAAATGAACTTGTGATTTATGGGTTTGCTGATTAGAAAAGATAGAATATGGAAAGAAGGGAGCCATGATGTAAACTTAGAGAGGATAAGATAAAAATGCATTTACATCTGCTGTAAAGAAGATTGGAAGCCCCTCCCTCCCTCCCTCCCTCCCTCCCTTCCCTATTTACTTATCACTTTTCTTTTACATTTCTTTACTTTCTTTTTTCTTTACATTTGTATTTACTTTATTAAAATTAATAAATTACATTAATTAATTTATAATTATAGTGTGATTATAAAATAATTTATAATAAAAATTAATTTAAAAAAAGAACTAATAATTAGTGTTTTGGATATGTGTTTGTGGATACATTTTGTTTGTGCTGCGAGGGGCAAGACTGAGTTTTCTTTTAGGAGACTGCTAAGAGAGACTGGCTCTCCCTCACCGAAGCTTATTTGCTTGCTTGTTGTCTATACTACCAGTCTGGACCAACTCTCGGTGGGGTACAGTCATTAAATGCAACACAACCAAACTTACTAATAAAGGTCCCCTTGACGCTACCTGCAACTGACTGAGAGCTGAAGCCCCTGCCTTTGACTCGCTGGGAGCTCAGCCTTGCTCTCTTCTCTGCTGCTTGTCCTTTGTTTTTATTCTCTGACAACATCCTTTCTCCTTCTGACAGATTCAGGTTTCTTACTACCCTCCTGGGCAATATCCAAACTCCAGCCAGCAGTACCGGCCCCTCTCGCACCCGGTGGCTTACAGCCCCCAGCGCAGCCAACAGCTGCCTCAACAGTCCCAGCAGCCTGGTAAGTCTCCAGATGAGCAGTGTTCGAGCAAGGTGGGGGGGACCAGTACTTGTTCAGCATTGCCAGGGAGAGCTAAGCCATCTTGCCCTTTCTTGGAACCCGGACGAGCCACCCTATTTATAGGGCTTGAATCCTAGACATGTTAAAGATCTTTGTGAGGGCAAGTTTAGCTCAGCCGTAAGGCATGAGCAGGTTGCGTGTGCCCTTAAGCTCTTACCTTCTATGGATTTTCCGTGCATTTGAAAACTCAAGTCTGAAGGGCTGTACTTATTGAAAACCAATCTTTTGGAGAGACTAGTCAACTGGAGCTGATGAAGGAAGGAGGGCCCATTGAAGCATATGAGCGGAAACGTAAAGGAAGCTGGTTTAGCTGTGGTTTTGGAGGCTACAGTGGAAAGCTGCTGCAGAACTTTGAATCTTTTTCTGCAAAGGAGGCACTAAAATAGTATCTTCAGTGGGATGAACCCATCAGAATTGGATACACATTGGGCTAGAAAAGATACTAGTTTAAGTTTCCATCATACCTGCATAATATGGCAGCTGCATGTTGAGCAAGTCGTCTGTGATAGATAGTACAGAGGTAGGCAACATTTGAAGGGTTAGAGGCTACTATCAGCTGTTTAACTTTGCAAGGGATCGCAGGGGGGCAGCTGCAGAAAAACGGTGGTGCCAGCAGAAGGAGTGAGGCTGATTTTGTTCCAGGCTTTTTTTGGGGGTGGGGGAAGAGGTAAGAGTGGGAATGGGGAAGGGTAGGTTGGAAAAAAATACTATGAAAAATAGTGCTGCCAAACTTACTAGTTAACTGCTGTATTTTAGCAGTATGGCGTTATGATATTGGGGGGGGGGGGTGCTGTACGGCATATGCAAGTTGCCCACCCCTGAGCTAGCAAGAATTTAACTCACGGCATGATGTCTCTCTGCTATGAATTTTTTAATCCCATGCCAGCAGTAGAAGGATGTGGAGAAATGACAGAATATTATGACTCCACACATTGCAGTTTTTTCCCTTAGAAGTGTTAGAGAAGAGGGGAGCCAAGCACACAACAGTTGCATTGTTAACAGCTGTTGCATTTAGCCAATGTACAGTTTGACCCTCATATTAGCTGAGCTTTTTTGACTTTCCACCTGCTTAAACTCCTAAATATTTATCAGTTCTGAAACTCATATACAGTAGTGCAATTCACTGGTCAGAGAAGAGGCGCACCATCCATACACAGTCAATTTTCCCACATATTCTTCAAAAGGGTACTGAAGAAAAGACAGCAATAAGATACACCATGCTATGAAGGCTGCTAAGGGAGATATCTTTATGTTCAGGGGAGCTCTCCTTCTGTTTGGAGAAGGAAGAAGAAGATCTTCAGGAGCAAACTCAAAAGTTCCCCTACCCAACCAAAAGGGTAAATGTGCTCAGTGGCCACAGAAGGCAGAGTGGCTGGCTGGACTGAACACACAGCAGATGCCCCCCACCTGCGGGTCCCAGCCGTAATCTTCACTCTCTTGTTCCAATGCAGGATTACAGCCAATCCTGTCCAACCAGCAGCAGACGTACCAAGGCATGATGGGAGTGCAGCAACCCCAGGGTCAGAGCCTCCTCAGCAGCCAGCGCAGCAGCATGGGTAGCCAGATGCAGGGCATGATGGGTGTGCAGCAGTCCCAGAGCCAGAACCTCCTGAGCAGCCAGCGGGGAAACATGGGCGGTCAGATGCAAGGCCTGATGGTCCAGTACACTCCACTGCCTTCATATCAAGTAAGTGGCACCAAGGATGTAGAGCAGGGAAGGGAAGGGAAGTCACAATTCTGCTGTTACAGCACTGGGGACCTGGTATGAGAGAAGCGAACCCCACATAGGCTCTACATGGCTTGGAAACCTTCAGGCTGCTTTTCCAAACTTGGAGTAACATTTTCAGAAATCCAAAACTTATCTAGCCTGTTCAGTCATTTTATTTCATACATAACTGACAGTATGAACAATTATACTTCAAAGCGGGAACTGGGCAATGGAAGTGAACAGTTCAGATCCGGGAAAATAAAACAAAAAACGCTGCTGCTGCTGACAAATGTGAACTGAGACAAATATCCCAGTGGCTAATTCTGTATTTTCACTTTCAGGGGCTCCTAGAAATAAGTTGGTTGTTTTCCCCAGCCTTTTTTTTTTTCCTTTCTGGAAGCTAGGTGTCATGTCAGTTCTAGAAAACTTTTCCAGTCAGTGGACAGTAACTGTGTGCTAGGTATTGTGTAAATTGGAAAAAGACAAACCACCTTCATTGGATAGCCTACACACAATGTACTATATAATCAAAGATCTGTATTCGGTGCAAGAACTTTTGCTTCCCAACTTCATGAAATGTGCACACACAGAGTTTCCAAACTCCTCAGAACTGTAGCATTTCTTTAGAATGGGCTGCTGTTTGAGAGCCCTTGTCTATCTGGAGTGAATTTTGCATGGGTCTGTGGTGGGTGATTCCTGGGAACTACAGCAGTTCTTGAAGTACGGTTGCATTTTTGATGCAGCAAATAAGGAGGCATTGATAAGCTCAGTCTTCTTACATTGGAGTTTGTTCTGGGCGTGGATAAGATCTGAAAAAGAAATAAGAGCGCATGAGACCCTGAAAAGGAGAAGGTGGGAGAATGGGGTGGACTGAACAAGTGAGTGATGAGTGTGGAGGAAAGAGTGCCATGTTGAATATAAAGTGCCTTTTTCACAGTAATGTACTCTCTTGTTTTTAAACCACAGAAGAATTCTTGCCAAATCAAAATTCTCTTGCCAGAGCTGTAGAAACTGAAAGGGAGAATTTTAGAGGTCACATAGATTCTGATATTGGAGAGAGGGGAAGCCTGATGTTTTTCCCACTCTTGCTCTATATTGTACTCAGGGCTCCCTTCAATGCCTGTTGTCGTTTCCCCCAAGATCATGTATTCTCTCCCTTCTGCTCTTTAATTCTCCAAGCAGGTGCCAGTAGCGAATGACTCTCAAGGCGTGGTCCAACAACCCTTTCAGCAGCCCGTGCTGGTACCAGCAAACCAGTCTGTGCAAGGAGGGCTTCAGGCTGGAGGGATGCCAGTCTATTACAGTGTTATCCCCCCAGCCCAGCAGAACGGCACCAGGTATGAGCAGGAGCGAAACCTCTACATAACCCTTCTGTTTGGGGGAAATGTCGGTTCAGGATCATTATTTTCTTCCAGGGATTCCCTTGATAGATCAGCATTCTTTACTTGTTTAAAAAACTTCCTGTTTTGCTGGGTTTTAGATGCCATGTTAAAAGAAAAGAATGAAAATCTCCGGCATTAGATTAAAGGAAGGGCTTTGCTTGTTTTAGGCTATTTGAATTAGTCTGAGAATTTTATTACTAGAATTCAAGTTCAAGATGTTTTTTAAAAAAGGAATGGATTTATTGATTTAGTTACCAGATTTATATCCTGCCTTTATTTTGTGCCACTCAGGGCTGCATACATAGTGGCCCAATCTCCTACTTTCCCCATAACAATAACCCTTGTGCTGAGAAAGGTTGTGCTGAGAAAGAGGGACTGGCCCAAAATCGTTCAACCGCTTCTGTGCCTAAGAAAGGAATCGAACTCATGGTCTCCCAGGTTCTAATCCAGCAGAGAGAGAGAGAAACAGACAAAGATCTTCAAGAAAGATAGTAAAGTGCAAGGCCAGAGTAAATTTATGGGGACGTGTTAAAAGTCTTTCTATGCTACATTTCTATTTAAAAAGAAATATCCAGAGTAATGCATACATTTTAACCCAGTGGTGAATTATAACAGAAAGGCCACCTGAAAAGAAGTCAGGCGAGAGTTGTTCACAAGATCTTTATCTGTCAAACCTGGAAGCTTCTATGAAGCAATGTTATTTATTTTGACATATTTACCATATTTATACACCACTTTTCATTTCTGTAAATTCTGGTTTTTAAACAATAGAAATCACTATAGAGTTCATTTCTCCCTTGGGATCCTCTGAGTAAATAGCAAAAGCATCCTGCTCCAGCAGTTTCCCTCTCTGATTTCTTTAGGAGCATCCATAGTCTTAAAAGGTTGCTAGTATTTGTGTCCTAACAATGCGTGAGCTCCTCAGAATTGGCATAAATCTTAGGCAAGATTTGCCTGCTTGAATCATCTGAAAATCATTGGGGAGCTTCAGCTTTTGTGCTTAGCAGACTTGTTGGCTGCCTCTTTTCACTTGGGTAACTCTGATCTAACCAATTGCCTCTTACAACTGATAGACCTCTCTGGGACAAGCTCAATACTAGCAGCCAGAGAAAAAGGAAATGTGTATACTGAGAGACGTTCCTATTCTCTGTAGCACTGAATAAGCATCCCCTTAATTGAAATCAACCAAATAGCATTAGACTGGTGAAAATTGCTGAGCAAAACGTGGCTGAGGAACACTCAGTAGAAATACAGTGTTATCTCCATCATGATGATCACCTGCCCCAAATGGTCTCCTTTTTTTCCCTTTCTAGCCCTTCTGTTGGCTTCTTGCAGCCTCCAGGTACAGAGCAGTACCAGATGCCCCAGTCCCCTTCTCCTTGCAGCCCACCCCAGATGCAGCAACAGTATTCAGGTAAGGCGGGGTACTTTATAGGTACAACAAACCTGGGAGACTGTGATTGATCTACATTTATTTATTTATTAAATTGATATGCTGCCCATCTCCCCCAGAGGGTGTCTCTGGGCGGCTCACAATTAAAATAAAACCTCAAAAACAGTTAAAAATGTAAATGACACATTAATTTAGTTAAAAAGTCAAACTATATAAAAAGTCCATATACATAAAAAGACTAAAAACATTCAAGATGACAAGGGGGTGAAGGGTAGAATCAATTACCCCACGAGCCAATTCCAGTGGTGCAAGCCCCCCTCAGATCCTAGGCCATCTGGCATAGCCAAGATTTCACACTCTTCCTGAAGGCCATGAGAGTGGGGGCACACCGCACCTCAGGTGGTAAGTTGTTCCACAGAGCGGGGGCCACAGCAGAAAAGGCCCTCTTCCTAGACCCCGACAGTTGAAATTCCTTGACTGGTGGGGTCCACAACATGCCTCTTCTGCCCGACTGAGTGGGGCGGGCTGATATAACAGGGGCAAGATGGCTCCTCATATACCTACCTCCTCTAAAAAATATTGAAAGTCCCCTGTGGCCCAACAGTGGGGGAGCAACTTTTACCTCCCTTGGCAAGGAATTCCAGAATTTGGGAGCAGCGACCAAGAAGGCCTTCTTTTGCATTCCCACCAAATGAGGTGGAAATTCAAATGTGTTCTTCAGATCTTAAAGTCTGGATAGGCTCAAATGACATCTTTCCAACAGCTTTATTCTAAGTTATCTTGAGTCATATTGAGCCCTAAGTAACACTTCATAGTATGCCTGGAAACAGATTGGTAGCCAATGAGACTGTATAGATTCCCCTATTGCAGTGTTGTCCAAACTTGGCCACTTTTAGATGAGTGGACTTCAACTCCCAGAATTCCCCAGCCAGCCATGCTGGCTGGGGAATTCTGGGAGTTGAAGTCCACTCATCTTAAAGTGGCCAAGTTTGGACAACACTGCCCTATTGGAATGCAGTATACTCTCTTGTTGGAGTATAATGCCCTATCGGTGCCCTTACAATTAGTCCTTATCAGTCTGCAGTGTTCTAGATCAGCGAAAGTTTCTGAACTCTTTTGAAAAATAGTCTCACCTATGGCACATTACCAGTCAGGAAATAACTAAAGGTGTCACTAGTCCAAACAGGCTGTAACTAAGGGTATGTCATCTTGGCCAGATCTGGAATCTCTAGGAGGAACATGCATAGTGACATTTAACCTTAGGTGTGCAAACATACACCTGGATATCACTCTAACCTGGCTGTCCAGTGGCTGATGCCTGGAGAAGACCCAAGATTCTAACTCTATCCCATGCAGGTGCAATCCTTATTCAGTACGTTATTATCCAGTAACTCCATCTCTCTGCTTCCCTTAGAGTGTTTGGGAAGTGTGAGGTCAGTCCAACCAGCTTGATTATGCTATATGTGCAAACTGGAGATACCGTCATCTTTGTCATAGCCTGATTATCTCTGCCCATGTCTGTTGCCCAGCATTATTTTTTCCTGCCTAACCCTATTCCTTGTGATTTAGGCTGCTTTGGACTTCCAAGAATTCGCAAATGTAAAGCACGTTTGCAATACCATCTCCTAAGAGTGCTATAAAGCCTATTCCTGGGTTCTTTCCCACAATTTTCTGGAATGACTTGTAGGAACTCATATTGTGCTTGGAGAGATTTTGAATCTAGTAATCTAGATATTCTGTTTGGTCAATGCTCCCTGGGAGAATACTTGGAGTCAAACAAAATTTTATCAATGTGTCTTGTGGTATAGCTGGGATCAGAAAGCTTTTTAACACCAATTTGGCTTTTTGCCCAGGAACTCCAGAGAAGCTTGCAAACAAGGTTCCAGATTCCCTAGTATTTATTTATTTATTTGTTTGTTTGTTTATTTATTTATTTCTGTGGTGCCCAAATCCAAGCCAATTCTGAGCAGCTCACAATATAAAGAAACAAGATAAAAATACATAAGGTAAATAAAAATACAATGAAAGAAATACAGAAGATGGAAAGTCCAGACAACCAACACCAAAACATATGCAACTTATGTAAAGCACTTCTAGCAAGGGGTTCCATCCAGCCTGCCCAAGGCCCGGGAGAACACCCAGGTCTTTAAGGCCCTTTGGAATGCTATCAGGGTGAGAGCCACGCAGATCTCCAGGGGAATCTCATTCCAGAGGGCAGGCACCATGACAGAGAAGGCATGCTTCCTGGGTCTCACTGTTTCATCGAGGGGACCCGGAGCATGCCCATTCTGTTGGCTCATACTGGCCAGGCAGAAACCATGGGAGATAGGCAGTCCCTCAAATAACTGGTCAGATCTAAACCCCCTGAGGATGGAAAGAGAATTCATTCCTTGCTCCAGAAGTCTCTTCCTAAGAGACTCATCCTTCTTTCTGTGTAGTGATTGATAACAATCCTGGATGGCAGAGAAGCCATCACAATGGGCCTCTATCAGTTCTGTCCTTTGTGGGTCCTTTTCAAAAGATGCTCTCGGTCATGGCCCTCTGCCAAGTCTAATAAATAAGGGCAACTGCAATTACAGGTTTTCAATAATAAATAAAGAATAAAGTCTGATCTTTGGCAGCAAGCAGAAACAGCATTTCAAAACCATTTCTAGTGTTATAAATTATATGAGTGTGGCATTTTGTCCTTTTGATCTTCCTTGTGGTTAACAGTAAAGGAAGATTTTAACCTAGCAATCATTTTTCTCACCGTGACATTGAAGCGGACAGGTTTGAGATGATTGTCACTGCCACTTAGCTGTTGAGCAGCAGTAATTTCTCTGCTGAATGGGGCCCATCTGGTTTTATCCCTGCAGCTTTCCCCCAGCTGTTTTCCTCTCTGCTTCCTGTGTGTGTGATGGCTCAAAGTCATTGCACTAAGTGAAGAGATTTCTGGGTCACATGCAGTTTCCCCATTTGCCAGGCGCACAGAAAGTGAGCACCTTCAGGCCTTTGACTGGAGCCAGTTTCACAATTCCAAAGTTACAGATCCACCATATGCACCAATGGCCAGTCTGAATGTTAAATTCCACCCTTCCATCCTCCAGAAAGGAGAAAGTCAGTATGAATAACCAATTTCAAAAGCTTACTCAAAACCTACAAAGTAAAAATGGAGCTATTTTGCTATCTTTATGTGAAAGCCGAGTTCTTCTCCTCCCTGTCTGCATTTTCTTGTATGTGAGAATCAGCAGTTATGTTCACCCCTGGAAAGTTATGCTATTTCAGATCCTTTTCCGTGTCTATACAAGTGAATGGGTTTGCTTGCTCTGTTTCTTGTTAAGGAATCTGGAAAAAGAGGCCGAAGTTCAAACCTTAGGGGAGGTAAAGTTGCCTCCCATCTCAGGGAATTATTTTTACTTTTTGAGTGAGTTCCTAGTTACTTTGATATACTTAGAATTCTTCTGGCCATGGGAAGCAGCTTGATTGAGCCAGGACTGCAGAGAGACAGAAACTCTGCATCAAAGAATGCACTAGAACCTTTGCTGTGTCCAGTGCTGAGTCCCTGGCTCTCTTTCTCTTTTCTGAACTTTGAAATAAGTGTTGATTAAAGTAGTGTCATTGGCTACTGCAGCCCATGACAACTCTAGAGCCAAAGCAGACATAGGCTGTTGCTCATTTCTTACTGAGCTGACTGTATTCTGAACACTGGAATCATTTTAGAGAAGCAAACAGTCTTTTCTTTTCCCCACACCTGAGTTTTTGTCTTCACACTTACTACAGACAACCCGAAGGCAAAGACCAGCATGCAGGGGGAAGTATTTATTCATTCTTTTCACTCCTTTTGGTCTTTCACTAAAAACCATGTGCTCCCTAGCCTGTCTAACATTACCTGTGTACCCTTCCCAGCCTAGCACCCTTCCGGTGTTTTGCAGATCCTCCAGTTTAACCAGTATTGTCTTTGAGAATGCTGGGAGTTGCAGTCCCAGAACATGGGGGGTGGGGGGGGGGCAACACCAGGTCGAGGAAGATTGACCACTATCTTTTATTGGCCATTGTTTTAGTTGAAATGCTTTTCTGGAAGATCATTTTGTGAAAGCTTTTTATATTCTACTCTGGGCTCCAGGAGAAAAAGCACAATGATAATAATAGTAGCATTAATAATAATGCCAATAATCTTGTAAATCAGAATATTTCTATCCATGAGTATGTTTCTCATTTAAAGGTCATGTATGTGCCTAAGTACATGCCGTGCCTCACTTTTCTCTCTTTTGGAACTTAATACTTTTCTTCTTTCTCATGCTATTAGTTTTTATTTTATTTTATTTCATAAGATTTCTATGCCACTCCATTCTAGAGTGGCTCTGAGCAGAAGTAATTTATTTTGAATAATTTATTGTATTGCTTTTGTAGTTCTATGAAACATAAACAGGCATGTACTTTAATAAGATGATGAAATACTAGTACAGGTGGTCTCTGAGTTAAACCACACACAACTTATATTAGTTTGATTGTATGCAAGGAACATAAAACGTATGAGCCACCATATTAGCACATGCAGAAAAAGCTGGACACTGCATACTTGCAGGAAGCCAACTACCATTTAGTGTATATGCAAATATGGCAGGCAAACTGTGTGAAAGTTGACTTGCTCAAGCAGTCCAGGAACGGAATGGTGCCATAAGGCAGGAATTGCCTGTATTAAAAAATGATTCCCATGAAGATTCTGTTGAGACCACATCCGCTCCAAGGAGAAGAGGCTGTAAAAGAGACCAAGAAGGATTTATGCTTGACATGATGTCCATAATATCTGATAATTTTTTTTCCTTCTCTTCTAGGGGTGTCTCCGGCAGGGCCTGGTGTTGTAGTCATGCAACTCAATGTGCCCAATGGCCCCCAGCCTCCTCAGAATTCATCCATGGTGCAATGGAACCACTGCAAGTACTACAGTTTAGACCAGCGAGCTCAGAAGCCTGGTGACATCTATAGCCCAGACACCAGCGCTCAGGTAGGGAGATGGGGAAGGGGGCTGATGGAAGAGGGAGAGAAGATTGGGCTGTCTTTAGTTGTGCTAATGCCAGCCAGTCACCATCCTTTTGATTTTTCCTGTTTCTAGGCCAGCAGCACCCAGCTGAATAGCCCTATCACGTCCCCCACACAGTCCCCTACACCATCACCTGTCACCAGCCTCAACAGCGTCTGCACAGGTCTCAGTCCCCTTCCGGTGCTCACACAGTTCCCCCGGCCTGTGGGCCCAGCACAAGGTAAGAAAGGTAGTGGGGGAGGACTTATCATAATGAAGATTGCTCAGTGTGTTTGCATTAGAATAAAGGGCAACTCCACATAAGTGATTTTGGTCTCCCAGACCTGAACATCTTGCTTGGTGTCCTATTCATGAACAGATGCCTTGTGGGTAGTAGTAGTGCCTTTACAGTTCCAGATTAAGCTAGTTTCACTACAAATTGCAGTGCCCAACCTTTAGAAAATCGTAGAGGAGTTCCTTATGGTTTTACACTATGATGTCAAATAACTACAATATTCTTTTAGTCTTGGAGCTTCAAATGAATGCAATTCAAATACTTCCACCAGAATCTTTGTCTAACCAAGAACATGAGCACGTTAGCTGTAAATGGGTATGATTTCAACTGTCTGTCCATTAATTTATGGGGAAGTGAAGATCCCTCTTAATAAAGAAGAGAA
Organism: Liasis olivaceus; assembly: GCA_030867105.1. Lineage (NCBI taxonomy): Eukaryota > Metazoa > Chordata > Lepidosauria > Squamata > Pythonidae > Liasis > Liasis olivaceus. The sequence goes on from CM061348.1 coordinate 137,392,400, forward strand.
GATTGATTAAGATCATACCAATATGCCTAACAGTTCCTCCAAGAGGCAGTGCAACCCCCAATAATATACATTTTTGAACAGCTGAAATATCATGAGACCTCTAAATTTCACTTAGAAAAGATTGCCGACATTTGATTACGATACTTCCAGTGTCCTCCCCTTACCCCTATTTATGATACAAAAAGAGAATCAAGTGCCATCAATTAACCTTTCTCGGGCTTTGCTTCTCCCCAGGTGACGGGCGCTATTCCTTGCTGGGCCAGCCGCTGCAGTACAATCTCTCCATTTGCCCCCCACCTCTGTTGCACAACCAGTCCAGCTATACAGCACACCAGGTGAGGGGGGGTGGGGAAGCATGAGGCCTTGAGGAAGCATTTCTCAGCCGAATGGCCAAAATTTTTCTCTCTGAGCAATGGGTCACAGAACCCTTTGACTGTTTTTCCCGACAGAATCCTTTTAAGATTCTTTTCACTTTTAAAAAATAGGAAACAGTCATGCTGCAATAGCAAGCAGTCATCCTCTGTTATCTTTCTTCTGAAAATTCTTCTGGGCTCCTTTAGGCATTCCTCAAAAATAAAAATGCCAGGTAGTTGCAGCCCAATACTTTAATATGGAACTGTGACTGCCTATTCCTGCTAGCCCAAAAGAGCAGAAAAAAGAAAGCTGCAGAGCACAGTATGTCTTCTGGTAAATGGGTGCGAGCATTCTCTCCCCTGGCCCGCACATGCTGTCAAAACTCCTGGTGTACTTAAAACAGACCAAAAAGACGATGGGTATGACTCTATCAAAACAGAGACTGAATATTCAGAGGACTAACTTCATGCTGAAAAACATGCAGAGAATACCGAGCTCAGATGTTAAATAATAGGTGAAAAATTTCCACTGATGCTGCTTTGTGATTGGCTCTGTTTGTGGTTACTGATGACATTGTGGTGATGGCTCCGTAAGACCATTGTCCTTTAAATCTCACTTTTTTCTCTAGTGAAACGCAAGAAAGTGTTCGCCATGCAGAATCTCCCATCCAATTCCAAGCCTGCTAAATTTCATTTAGCAAAATTGGTCCTTCTGGGACCTAATTGGAACTGAGCATTTCAGGAGGTTTGGTGTGTGAAACTAACTGTTCAAGAGTCTTGGTACATTTGTTAGAACATGAGAGATTAAACTTTCCAGGATCTAGCACCAGCTTCTGAAATGAATTCCAGCATAAAAGTGTGAAGGATAGCCTTGTGTATACTGTGTTATGATTCCTTTGCTCTTCCTTCACAGGCACAAACAGGGATGAAGCATGGGAACCGAAGTAAGAAGCAAGCTCTCAAGTCGGCATCCACAGATCTTGGGACAAGTGACGTAGGCAAGTGACTCCTCCCCCGCCCTGCCCCCCGCCCCATAGTAGCCTTCTAGAACTAGAACATCACAACTCCAAGAATTCCTAGCCAGCATGGCCAAGTCCAAGCTAGCTTGGAAGGATCAAGTTGATGGAGGTTTGTCCTCTGCCAAGATGCCGGTGCCATTTGGCCATGAAAATCTGTTGTCTTACTTCGACCAGAGCTTAGACTCCAAACCCATATTTGATTATACCTTTGGGTTCAGTAATAGTAAACTGGTTTTCTATACTGCACTTTGCATCTGAAGATGCAGATGTTGCCCCAGGACATCTGATCCGTTCCACTGCTGCTGATAACTTTTGTTGGGCCCTCTCCTCAGCAAACTCCCATCATGCCCCTTCCTGAGTGAATCCTAATGAACTTTCCTGGCAGCAACAGCAAGTAGCAAAATCACTGGTGCCAGTGCCAAGGGGCTAGGAACTGTTGTATTGGCATCACACATTGCTTCCAACATAGTGTCATTATTTCTTCAAGCTTCCTAGAAAAAAGCAGGTCTCTAATGGCTTAGAGATGGAGCTAGCCTTCTTCATAGTTTGTCTCTTCCACACTACTGTCTTTTCTCTCTTACCCATACTGGGTTTATAGTCATACAGCCTACTCTTTTTTCTCTGCAAATGCTTTAAAAAGAAAAAAGTAATAATGCTGCCACCCATGGTCTGAACCTAAGCATTTCAGGAGGTTTGGTGTGTGAAACTAACTGTTCAAGAGTCTCGTTCGTGCTTGGGAAAGAGTAAGCAAAATCGATTTGGACAGGGCAGGCTAAGTTGCCCCAAAAAACTATCCATATTAACCACTGAGGATGGGTGCTGACAATTCCCCCATAACAAATTAGAGCTGTTTCTTTAAGCCACTCTGTTTGCACCCTCCAGTGGAAAATTGTCTGGTGCTATATTTGTTACATACCTGTTTAATATTAGCAAAGAATCCTGCCTGCAGGGACCCAGCCCTGCTACTAACTGGAAACTGGAACTGCTGTGCTGCTCCATACTCGAGGCACACATTCAGGCCTACTGCCAAGAGACCCAGCCTCAGCGGTGGGGACTAATTTCTTGAGCACAGAACCCTTGCGAAAACGATTCACAGTGTAAGCTGACCGTCAGGAAAAATCCTTTTCTGCTTACGTCAACTTTTCCCAGCAGGGCCTTTTATTTAGAAATATGGAGACATGTAGATTAGATACAGATAAAGGTGTATACCCATATCTGCATTCTCTCACACACACTTCCCAACATTTTTGTTATGAAAAATCGACAAGAAAGGGATTTTTTTTTTAATGTTTTATATGTTTTGCAGCAACCATTCTTCTGAGAATACACTGGGAGGACTGTATTTAAAGTGAGGTGGTTAGACACATCTCACCAAGCTACATTTCCCAGAATGGTTTGGGAAGCGGTCACATTTATATTGGCTGTATACAGCTTAGATCTCAGTATTTTCCTATCCATGTAACATGATTTAGTTCTGTAATAATACGTTCTTTGGAAGACATTATTTCTAATTTCTTTGGGTTTTTTTTAAATTGTGTACATAATGCCCTTCAAAACCAGGTTTTGCTAGGTGGTTTATCGTACTTTAAATTTACAGTATAAATGATTGAATAATAATTAAAGCACACAATTAAATAAAAAAGCAGCAATTAGATACTCCAAAACATTATTGCAGCAAACAAATTTACAGTTAACATCATAATAGATTAAGAGGCCCATAAGCTATAGACCTCTTTGCCTGGTACTGAAAAGACAGTAAAGCTGGCACCAGGCGTATCTCAGAAAGGAGGGTGTTCCTGAGTCAGGGAGGCTACCCGGGAAATGTGAATGGCCATTCGCTGAGCAACAGGTCTCAAACCAACACGTTTAACCATGCTGTTACAACCAAATGCACCAGCAGGATCCAAGAACATGCGTGGACCAACCACTGCTGCCTCTTCATGCATTTGTACATGCCCTCTCAAATCTCCACAAAAAAGGGAACACAGTACACAGACTACAGGGATGTATGAATGAGACTGGAGTCAGAATCTTGGAAAAGAAGAACCAGATTAAAGCAAGCCATCAGCATAGATCTTTTGGGAAGGAAAGAGAACAGCTCCATTGATAATGGGATGTTTAAGTGTACACAGCGTGCAGGCACTTTGGTTTGGTTGATTGATGGAGCTTTCAGAATGCCTTTGAAGATGAGGGCAGATGCCTTTATGTGCTTTTCCTTTTCTGTAACATTTTAGTTAGTAATTAGAGAATAATTACTGGTGGTGGGTCTCCAGAGATGATGCCCAGGGTTTTTAGGGGCCACAGGTAGTTCTCTAGCTTCAGACTGGGCATCTCTGCAACAGTATGTAATATACTGTATCAAGCTAAGGTAATTGATGGTTTGAATAGGTCTCCTTCATTTAATGTACTTTGCGCAGTTGCCATCAAAGTGCAGTGTGTATGAAGGTGACAGCAGATGCAACAGCGCTAATATGCTTAAAACTAAAAGCATCAGTGCTGATGTTATTTGCTTTATATGGATTGTACGTGATGTTAGCATACAGTATTCTCTTCTCTAAAACTGATTGCCAGTTCCTCATGGTTCTAACATATCTGGTAAAATCAGCTGGCTGCCTGAAGTAGTACATTTGGCTAAATAAATAGATTTTAGAACACATTCATGGTATGTTTAGTGTGCTGGTAAATAGGGGTTCATTGCCATCAGCACCCAGCAGGACTTGATTATAAATCACCTTTCTTCATTGGGTTCCATGCCTTCAGATAGAATTAGAGTAACTTTATATCATTTTTGAAAGGAAAACTCATTACATTCCTGTGTTTTTCCATAGTTGGCTATCCCTACTAATGTCTGATATGGTGAAACAGATGGGGAGAAGCTGGCTAAGGTGTAGAACGGTGTCCCAAAAAAGGGAGGTTGGTGTAGCATTTTGCAGACATTGCTGAGGGACTGAGGCACTGATAATCAAAGCCTGGTGAAAGCAATTTGATATATGGAGATATGCATCCTGTGTTGCTGGAAAAAAGCATTTAAATGAAATCAGGGACAAGCTGTACTTTAGTAATGTAGCAAAGGAGATCCTGTGCCTTGCTTGACTTAAGGAGCAGGTGTTCATTGTCTCAAAGGAGGCAATAACTGATTATGTTACTCTTTCACTTTCAACAGAGTGGGACTTCTAAAACGAACCTTCTCATGGGCCTTAGGTACTGTTTCCAGGGCCAGTAGCCCTGGGCTCTGAAGGACAAGAGTTCAGTCCCATTCCTGTCAATGGCCTGGGGGAGTTGGTCTCCGAGTCAGAGGTCTAGAAACTTACTAAGTTATGAAAGCTGAAGTTCCCTCGCATTTTGTTCAGCCTCTTGCTTTTTTCACAGAGGAGGACACTAACCATATTTCTCTTCCCTTCCTTCCTCTCGCTGCCTCTTCCAACAGTGTTGGGCCGTATCTTGGAAGTTACCGACCTGCCTGAAGGGATCACACGTACCGAGGCCGACAAGCTCTTCACCCAGTTAGCCATGTCTGGTGCCAAAATCCAGTGGCTCAAAGAAACTCAGGGGCGTCCTGGGGGCGGGGGCGACAATAACCACGGGACTGCAGAGAACGGCAGGCATTCTGACCTTGCTGCCTTATACACCATCGTGGCCGTCTTCCCCAGCCCTTTGGCAGCCCAAAATGCATCCCTGCATCTCAACAACTCCCTTAACTGCTTCAAGTTGCGTATGGCCAAAAAGAACTACGACCTACGTGTGCTGGAGCGTGCCAGCTCCCAATAGGGGCAGACAGAGGGGCAGGGGGGCAACAAGCACATTGGACTGGCCTCTCCAGCCTCCCCCCCCCCACGGCCCCTTGACCAGCCTCCTTTAGTTCCACATGCGCCTCCCCTTCTTTCTTTTTTCCTTTTTTTAATTTTGGTGGTAGAGGGGGTAATTTCCTGGAGATATTTATATGGACAAAATGAAGAGAAGAGACATTGATTTGTTTTGTTTTTGTTTTGTTGGGGGGGTTCTGTTTTTTTTTTTTTTTAATTATTTTTTGTGTGGAAGAACATGTCCTGCCCTTCGCCCCCTCTCCGGAACACGTGTATATTGTTTTTGTTCAGCGTTGTGCCGCGGTACGGAGCCGTATTTAATTGCACATACAGATGTTGGCTGGGTATATTCACTGTACATTTTATTTAATCTGGGTTTATTATTATTAATATTATTATTTGGTTTTTAAATATAAAAGAATCGTCTGTCACTTTAAAGCTGTTTCCTGCCTACCTCTCTTTCTCAAACTGAATGTTGGGAAACCCATCACAAGCATTGACCATTTTATCGCCCCAGACGTATGACCTTAGGAGGCAGGGCTGGAATATTACCTTATATTTGGCCTTTTGTTGGAGGCTGGGGTGGGAAGAGGGCAGGGTTAGCTATAATAGTAAGTTGGCACTGAACTCTGGGATACCTGAGCAGCAGGTAATCAGAATCTATGCTTTTGTCCCAACACAAAAGTCAGGTAAGACGCTCTTTGGGGATGCTCTCTTTGCTCCTTCTTAATGCACTTTAATTCAGAAGAATTACAAACAAAATTGCATACGAAAGGGACACATCAGTTAAGATAACAGAGTTTTTATATGTTGTTTATATATATAATCCTAGTTTGTATTATGTGACAAAATAAGGTACTTGTAAAACTAGTCATTTTTGTTCTCCTTCTCTTACCCGCAGCAGAAGAGGAGTGCGTGACCTCAAATTTTTTTATGTAGCACTAAGTCAACACTCCCTTTGGGCTCTATTTTGGTTATGTTGGACTTAAACTCCCATTGCATATTGCCCTAAGAGTCTTTGATGAAAATTATAGTCTAATACATTAGAGTGCAATAAACTGTGATTTTAGATTTGCATCAATTATTTACTTTCAGTTGGAATTTACTCTAGTCAACAAACTTTCCCATGATCTTCAAATATGAATACCCAGCCATATTGTAGATGTCTTTGCTTCTGATATTTAGTTATACAATTATTGCTTGGTTTAACAAAAATCCAGTAATAATTTGGTGGCTGCTAAAAGATGACAGATGTCTACAGTCCATTATTTTAATGCTGTTCTATTTATAGAAGGAAGCTATAAAATCAGAGCTATAGGATACATGATATTATTGGTAAAGTCAGGGCTGCATCAAGTTTTCCCCAATTGCATAATCTTTAGGCCATTTTGCTCCTACCTGCATTTTGTTGTCTTAACGTCAAATTGCCTGCTGTTGAAAGAAGCATGGGTCAAGTGGCGAAACCTTGCCGAAGCCTTTTCCTACTCCGTTGAGCTGGAACTGCAGATCCCAGAATTCTCAGTCATGCTAGCCAGAGGAAGAATTGTGGGAGTTGCAGTTACAGTACATTGGGAGAGGGGGTGTCAAGTTGACAGTGGATGCCGTATAGGAAGAGGCAAGGACGATGGTTTTTCAGTAGCCACTTTCTGCAGAGTTAATCTGTTATCTCATCGTTAATTAGTTAATAACACCTCTGAATTGGATGATTTCTTTTTTAAAAAATGTAAAAGCTCTTGGCAAGTTTGAAGCATTAGGAAATAAAGGATTTTTTTTAAATGAATTTTATTCTGAAAAGGCAAAGTTGGGAGTTGCTTATGGTTTAATAATTGGCATGAAATTTTTCAGCATGAAGAAGGAAGGCTGGAACAAGTGATAGGATGCTAAACAAGAATTGCTCCGAAACTGTTCTGCTCACAACAGCCATCCAACATCTAGGCTGGAAGACTGACGTCCAGGAAAGCATCATGTCCAGAATCTTCTCAGTTTAGAAATTAAAACACATACATCCGGTATCATTGAAGAACTACTGTATTATAAATCCACAATCAGTACCATATACAGTTGCAAGAAAAAGTATGTGAACCTTTTGGAATTTCATGGTGTTCTGCATTAATTTGTCATAAAATGTGATCTGACCGTCATCTAAGTCAAGAGTATTGACAAATATAATGTCCCTAAAATAATAACACAAAAACAATTCTGATCCTTCATGTCTTTATTGAGAACAACCATAAAAACCTCATAGTGCTAGTGGAAAAAGTATGTGAACCCTTGGAATCAATAACTGGTTGACACACACACACACACACACACACACCCCGGCAGCAGTAACCTCAACCAGGCGCTTCCTGTAGCTGTGGATCAGACCTGCACATTGTTCAGGAGGGATTTTAGCCCATTCTTCCTGGCAGAACTGCTTTAGCTCTGTCATATTCTTTGGACGTCTCATGTGTATGGCTCTCCTCAAGTCATTCCATAGCATCTTTATTGGGTTGAGGTCTGGGCTCTGAGTTGGACACTCCAAAAGGCGAATTTTGTTTTTCTGAAGCCATTCTGTTGTGGACTTGCTCCAGTGTTTTGGGTCATTGTCCTGTTGCATCACCCAACTTCTACAGAGTTTCAGCTGACGTACAGACGTTCTCACATTATCCTGAAGAATTTTTTGATACACTTGGGAATTCATCTTCCCCTCAATGACTGCAAGCTGGCCAGGCCCTGATGCAGCAAAGCAGGCCCAAATCATGATGTTTCCTCCACCATACTTTATGGTTGGGATGATGTTTTCAGGCTGATATGCAGTGCCCTTTTTATGCCAGATGTAGTGCGTGTTCTTTCCAAATAGTTCAATCTTTGTTTCATCAGTCCACAAAACATCTTGCCAATACCGCTGTGGAGTATCAATGTCCTCTTTCGCAAACTTCAGGCGTACAACAATGTTCTTTGTAGTAAGCAGCGGCTTCCTTCGTGGTGTCCTGCCATAGACACCCTGCTTGTTCAATGTTTTACGTACTGTAGATTCATGAACACAGATTTAGCCAGTTCCAATGATGCCTTCAAATCTTTGGCTGTCACTCGGGGTTGTTTCTTTACCTCATTGATGAGTCTTCATTGTGCTCTTGGGGTCATTTTGACTTCTTGGTAGAGTAGCCACAGTGCCAAAGTGTCTCCATTTGTAGATCGTTTGCTTAACTGTAGACTGGTGAATTTCTAAGGTCTTTGAAATCACTTTGTAACTCTTTCCAGCTTTATGTAAATCAACAATTCTTGATCGTAGATCCTCTGAAAGCTCTTTTTGGCGAGGCATGGCTCACATAAGCGTATTCTTCTTGTGCGGAGCACACTCAAAAAGTTTGAGTGGTTTTTATCAGTCAACGTAGCTCTAGTCCACACCTCCAAACTCATTTTCTTAACAAGACTCCAGGTATGCTAACTCCAATTATCTTTTTTGAGGTCAACTCAAGGGTTCACATACTTTTTCCACTAGCACTATGAGGTTTTTATGGTTGTTCTCAATAAAGACATGAAGGATCAGAATTGTTTTTGTGTTATTATTTTAGGCACATTATATTTGTCAATACTCTTGACTTAGATGATGGTCAGATCACATTTTATGACAAATTAATGCAGAACACCAGGAAATTCCAAAAGGTTCACATACTTTTTCTTGCAACTGTATATAGTGGCATTCATGTAGAATTGTAAGATACATAGATCTAGGCTAATTTTTTTTCCCCTGTTCAAAATTCATGAAAGGAACAGAATCAACCCCTTAACCTAAGCAAAACTGTTGCTGTTTATTTCCAGGTAAATTATCTTTAAGTGTGAATCAAATCTTAGGTTAAAGAATCCTTTTAACAGTTATGCTTAGTTCTGTATGTACAATTTGCTTTAAAGACAACCAAAGCTATGTTCCAGAAAACGTTAGATTCTATGTAGATTACACATAGTAATCAAATGACTTTTAGTGTAACTTGTTTGGCACTTCCAGTCTTGAGGTAGAAAATTCAAGACATGCCCTTTGACCATTGGAACTCTTCAGTACCTCCCCACTGCTGTTGAAACCTAGGCTGAATTCATAGATTGAGCTAAGCAATATTGTAGTTAGCATGCGTTGGGTTGTCTGGCTGGCTGACTTAATTTATGATTTTCATTTTTATGGCTTAGTATGATGTGTGAACACAGCCATTTAATTGTCTTCTCCTTCCAGGAAGTTGACAGCCATGAGTCCCACTGTGTCCACTTTTGACTCCTGGTTGACTGTGGGAAAGATGTGGTAAGACCCCAATCCTTTCCACACTCTATGTTGTTGGCCCAATTAGGTTGGTTCATCCACCTTTAGGGGTGTTTTTTATCCTTAGGGCAAGAGAGTATCCTGAAGACTCACCCCAATCATTATAGTTTGTAAACAATGACTTGGTGTGTTGCAGCCATTATGGCTTAATTAACAAGCCATGATTAAACACTTCTTGAAAAACACAACAAAATCCCTTGGGCTCTGCAGGTGGAATCTTGTGATGCAGCATTAGCAGAATGGGAGAGGCCAAAACGGTTGACCTTTAATGGGGAGTTTAATGGACAAAATGGGTACTGCAAAGGTTTTGTGCATCTATTTTGCCCCTTATATTACCAGAAAGGGGGAAAAGTTCTGCTGAAAACTGACATTTTGGAATGTTGTCATAATACGCATGACCTGTGGATTGTCCACCCTTGGTTTAGTGCAAGAACTCAACCTTAGAACTGGCCATGGAAAGTATACAGAACTTTCAAAAGTTGTAATTTACAGCACACTCAAAATGTAGATTCCTCAAAAGTAAGGTGAAACCCCACACAGCTGGGCAAAATCAAGTAAGTAAGAAATACACAAATGTTAGGAAGATGTATAATACTAGCATTACAGTAAAATACAGAATCTTAGAAACTATAAGAGGAATTTCCTACACTGATTTATTAGTGAGTTCATTAAGGTGGCCCCCTTAAGTCCTGCTGTGCTGCTTCATCGTGTCTCATCGGGGTGTTCCTGGGAAGGATGAAGAATGCTGGGAGCATATGCCATGAGCATATCGTCCCATTAAGGTCACCCAGGGTGTGAAGGTAATCTCAGGTGCCCAGCTAAAAGCAAGCAGGCACCTATATTGGGCAGCAGCAATATCAGAAGATGCTGGAGGTGGATGATCATTTTAGTGACAACACCAAGGCATTATTTCATACTGCTTGGGAGAAAGCAATAGTAAATCTGTACAGGTAATCCCCAGTTTAAGAATGAGTTCTGTTCCCAAGGTCTGTCCTTAAGTCAAATTTGTAAGCTGGAACAGTATTACTGTATAATACTGTTTAAGTAGCATTGTGTATTTAACTCAAATCTTTGTCTATTTAACTAAAATTTTGCTATAATAGGCTCTGTTCTTAACTATGGCTCGCCTGTAACCCAAGCATTCTTAACCCATACACAATGTTCTGTATTGTGACCCTACTGGGACTCCCTGTATTTTACCAAGAAAACCACACAGACAGACAAGATTAAAATGATTAACAATATAATGCCAGATGATGGGCTCCTCAGGTTGGATGGCACTCAAAATGCTATTGAAGAGGAGCTGAGGATCTTTTGGATACTAAAAATGTTTATGGTATGGCTTAATTAATGCCTTGGGGACATCTAATTGCTGATGTCATGCAGGAAAAGAAAATCTGAAGCTACAAAGACAGAATTACAATAGAAACATGCAATGTCAGAAGTATGAACATGGGAAAGCTCACCACAGTGTAAGATGAAATGAATCAATTACATGTTGACATCACTGGCATCAGCAAATAGAAATGGACTGAAATTGGACACGTTCAGTCTGAAGATCATACTGTTTTATTACTCAGGCACAAAAAATGAATGAGGAACAGTGTTGTTTTCATTGGAAGGATATAGCAAGGATAGTATTTGGGTACAATGCAATCAATGACCTAATAAAAGTTAGACTTCATGGACACCCCTTTAATACAATGATTATCCAAGTTTATGATCTAACCATTGATGTAGAAGAAGAGGAAGCTGATGAATGTTATGGTGAAGTTCAGTCTGAAATCAACAGAATATGCAAGCAAAAGGTGCTGCTTGTGGTTGGAGATTGGAATGCCAAAACTGGAAATGTAGTTGGACTGTATGGCTTAGGAATCTGAAATAAAACAATAACTTATCAATGTCTGTCAATCCAATGATTTCTTCATTGCTAAGATAGTCTTCCAGCAACCAAAATGATGCCTATATACATGACCCTCATCAGATGGAGTACTCAGAAATCAAATTGATTACATTGTTGGTACAAGAGGTGGAAGTTATTTCCTTCTGTTATAACAGCAAATATGTGGTCAAAGGCTGGCTCTGGAACAGATCACAAACTGCTCAGTGCAAGTTCCAAGTCAAGCTAAGGAGGAAGAAGAAAAGCCTTCCAGTTTCCATTATAAGATCCTGAGCTTATAGCTACTATTTTCAAAGAAAACATCAGGAATCCCTTTGATGTCCTAAGCTTAACTGACAGGGAACCAGAGGAACTGGGGAATGAAATCAAAGAGGTTGTTAGGGATGAATGTGAAAAGAAACTGCCAAAAACCAAGAAATGAAAGAAAGCAAACTGGATGTCAGAACAAATGGTGGAAGTTGTCAAGAAGAGAAGCCAAAGCCAAGAAAGAAAAGTCTCAAAAAGGACCTCAACAAAGAATTTCAGCGAACTGTTAGCAGAGTTAAGAAGCAGTATTACAACATTTGTAAAGACATTGAAGATGGAACCAGACACAGAAAAACAAGGAAGGTCTTCCAAAAATTCTCTGAATTCAGAAGCAGGTCCCAACTTTGAATTGGTATAGTAAAGGATACCAATCAGCAGATGGTAGCTGATTCAAAAAAGATCAGAGATAGAAGGAGTATACAGGTAGTCCTCGTCTTATGACCACAATTGGGACTGGAACTTTTGTCATTAAGCAACATGGTCATTAGGTGAGTTGTGCCTGATTTTATGACCTTTTTGCTGTGGTGGTTAAGCAAATCACGTGGTCGTTAACTGAATCTGGCTTCCCCCATTTTTGCTTGTCAGAAGCCCCTTGGGAAGGTCACAGATGGCAATCACGTGACCCTGGGATGCTGCAACCATCATAAATACATGCCAGTTGCCAAATTTTGATCACATGACCACAGGCATGCTGCAATGGTCGTAAGTGCAAGGACCGCTTGTAAGTCACTTTCAGTGCCTTTGTAACTTCAGTCATTAAATGAATGGTCATAAGTCAAGGACTCACCTGTACTGAAACTGTGTACAGTAGAGATGCTAATATCCAAGATACCTTTAGAAGGTATTTCCTACTTATAAGAACCTCTAGTACTAGAAGATAGTTAGATCAGCACTCTGGTCATTACCAAGTCAGAATGCTACAGAAATTGTCGAAATATCTACCATCATCAATATGGCAAACAGCAGAAGAACCTGTATAGGTTCTAACGAAACTATGCCAGCAAATCTGAAAAATGACACAGTGGCCAATAGATTGGAAGAGGTTGCTCTACATACCAATACCAAAGAAAGGAATTGTAATGGTATGTGGGAATGACCTTGGGAGACAGGAGGAAGAGTCACAGACTAGACAATCAAGCAAAAGATAGCCCACAGAAGCAGAGGAAGAATGGGAAGTATTTCAGAAGGGATCTTCCCTAGTTTTGTGGAGAGTAAAAGTAAAGGAGGGGAGAAATACTTTCAGACTTGCAAGATTCTGTTAATGTAACCTTACAATAAAGATAGAGCTAGTACTCATTGTTGCGCTTCTTGTCTGGACTACCTCAAAGGGGTAACAGGAAACTTAACAGAATGTGTAAACTACCCTACAGTGTTCTTAATTACACATGCTAGCAAAATTTAGGGTTACCCAATGCAGATTAGAGTCCTACATGGAAAGGGAAATATAAGATGTTCAAGCTGGCTTTAGTAAAAGCTGGGGAACAAGAGATATCATTGCTGATGCATGTTGGGTAACAAAGAAAGCCACCACAAAGAAGTCAATATATGCTTCGTTTATAATAATATTTTGATTGTGTTGGCCCTGGCAAGCTGTGGAATATGCTTAGGAAAATGGGAATCCCAGACCATTTCATTGTCCTCATGTAAGACCTATATATAAGTCAGGAAGACACAATCCAGATAGAACATGGTGAAACAGACTGGCTCCAGGGCAGCAAAGGTGGAATATTCTCTCCTTATTCCATCTATATGCTGAAAATATATTGAGAGAAGCTGGTTTGGAAGAAGATGAGATTGATTTTAATGTGGAAGAAGAAATACTAATCTGCACTATGCTGATGACACTACTTTGATAGCTAAAAATGCAAATCCTCTGCAAGGTTTAGCAATGAAAGTGAAGGAGCACAGTGAAAATATGGGGCTGAGATTGAATCTAAAACCCAGACTAATGACAACAGATACAACAACTAGTCTTAATGCTTACAATTAAGGTAGGATTGACTATTAACAGTAAAGGAACCAGCAGACAAGAAATACGCCACAGACTAGCATTTGGTAGAGTAGCAGTAAAGGACCTGAAGATCAAAATTGTGCAGGCAATGATTTTGCCTGTGAAACTCTATGGAAGTGAAAACTGGATTGTGAAGAAGCAGGATAGAAAGAGTATTGATGCTTTTAAACTTTGGTTTTGGAAAAAACTCCTGAAAATACCATGGATAGCCAAGAAAACAAATTGATCATAGAACAAATAAGCCAGAATTCTTACTTGAGGCACAAATGGCCAAGCTCAAATTATCATATTTTAGATATATTATACAAAGATTTAGCTCTCTTATAGAAGTCTATAATGCCAGGAATGGTGAAAAGGAAGAGAAAAAGGCTGACTAGCAGCAAGGTGGATGGACTCAGTTACAGAGGTGATGGGTGCACCATTAGAAGTCCTGAAGGACAAGGTTAGGGACAGATCATCCTGGAGAAAATCCGTGTGGTCACTAAGAGTCAACACTGACTTGATGGCACATAATCAGTCAGCCAATCAATCATAATCATTAAGATGGAGTCTCTTGGAATATTTTGAATAATTTCTTCCTAGGTTTCTTGCCACTTGGATCTAGTTTCTATTTATTAGACGAGTTACAACAGACTTCCTTCTATCTCTTGGTTGTTTAACATTCCTTCCATTACTCTCCCAGCCTTCCCTCAATCTCTCATAGTAATACCCATTTAGTACTATCTGGTTTCATCTCATGTAAACTGAAGCTTTCATGTCAGTCTGAATTGTGAACTTAAAACTTCCACAGTTGTATCTCTCTCCTATTACAAATAGCTCCCATATTAGCACTTGAAAAAGTGTTTAAAAAGACTCAGCTGCAGTCTTCATTTCAATCTTAAAGGAAATCAACTCTGATTGCTCATTGGAAGGATTGATAATGAAGCTCAAGCTCAGATACTTTGGTCACCTAATGCGAAGAGAGGACTCTTTGGAAAAGACCCTGATGCTGGGAAAGATGGAAGGCAAAAGGAGAAGAGGACGGCAGAGGATGAGGTGGCTAGATAGCATCACTGAAGCAATGAGCATGAAATTGAGCAAACTCAGGGAGGCAGTGAAAGATAGGAAGGCCTGGCGCAATATGGTTCATGGGGTCATGAAGAGTCGGACACGACTTAACGACTGAACAACAAACAAAGCAGTCTTCATTGCTGCCCATCAGCTATTATCTGTAAGAATAGTATATGAAGACAGAACTTGTGGGATCCATTAGGGATAAATTTATTTATTTATTTATTTATCGAATTTAGACACTGTCCATCTCATAAGGAAGTGACTCTGTATTTAAATATACACATTTAAATCTTACCAGCATATAGAACAAAAGAGGAAGCTAAAATGGCATAAACCAGAAGTGAGCATTCTCCTGCATTAGGTCCCAGAGCATCTCTGACTATGACAGATTGCTGAAAATCGTAGCATCCTTTGTCACCAAAGATGGAGCCTACAGGAAATAAAAGGGTTAATTTCACCTCTTCTAGTGACAGGGCAAAGCTTAAGGCTTGATTCCTCTCCTGCGGAAGAACCCCACCCCCTGGCCTTTCAGTCTTACTTTTCCTTCTAGGAAAAGCAGTGGCTTTACTCTTCATTCAATTTTGGGGGGGCCAAGAACAAGAAAAAAAAAGAAGGAATCTGAGATGCAACCAAAGGGAAGAAGCATGCAAGCATTTATGCTGCCGTTGAAGGTTCTAGGTAGCAAAGGACTTCGGGAACCAAAAACATAGCGGGTGAATGTTGTGAAGACCAGTCACACCAGAGGAGCCGCCAGATCACAGGAGAACCTCAGAATCTAGTGGTCTGAGCTGATCCAGGAGCAGCTGAACATGCATACAGGTAGTTCTCGTTTAGCTACCAGAATTGGGACTGGCAACTCGGTCGCTAAGTGAAGCAGTTGCTAAGCAAAACCACAACTGTGCTTAAAATCTTACTTCAGCTTTCCTTTGCTTTACAGACCTGTGAAGGTTGTAAAAGTGAGGAATGGTTGCAAACTTACTTTTTCTTCACTGTTGTAACTGTGAACAGTTGCTGTGTGAGGCAGTCACTAAACAATTACCTGTAGTCAGACAAGCATCCATTCAGCAAAATAGAATGGTAGAGGTGAGCAGCGCAGGGCACTGATCCTCTGGCAGCCAGACTGGACCAGCAGTGGGCAGTATCTATGGCAGCAACTCTCCAATGACAGAGATCCTTGCAGGCTCTGAGGAAGTGGTGCAGAAGAATGAGATACCCCAGGAAGCACAAAGAAAAGAGAGACCAAAAGGAGAGTATCCATCCTGGCGGTGTCAGACATAGAAGAGCCAACAAAGCCTATGCAAACAATCTGGCCAGAATCAGAACAAGGGTCCTTCAGAAAGAGGCCCACAACTAATTACATGGGTGGAGAAACACTCTCCATATTAGCAGAGTTCCTACAAGGGATGGTTGGTTGGCTTATTTATTTATACAATGTATGTGGCCTCCCATTTCACAAAAGTGACTCTGGGCAGCATGAAAAGATTAAAAGTGACAACGAAAGTTGGGGAATTAGGGTCTCTTTTTTTCTGCCCTAGGGAAAGAACCTGGTACAACCTGGATGTATGCAAGATGCTAAGAAAATGCTTGATATGTACCCTAGAGGGGCAGAGGGCTGATAGCTTATTAGTCTCCTACGAAACAGATGATGTGGGAAGATAAGTTGCAGGATCCACCATTAGCAGGTGGGTCAGAAAAGCACTGTTTTCGGGTATTCAGCCAGCAAGAAACAGCTCCCAGTATCACAGCTCACTTTATGCAGGGTGCAGTTACATTAGCAGCTCTAACAACAGGAGGTTGGACATAAAAAGAGAGAAACAAAATACAATTCCTCTTGATTTACAGTACTTAAACTTCATTGCTATGATTACTCCCCATGCTTTTAATGTCCCCCTTTTGCCTTAGGGGGGGCAACCTGGGCAGAACTATTTACATTCACTAAACACAAGATAGATGAATTTGCCTTCTCATATGTTAACTAATGTCTCCTTCCCTAGGAATACTATTGTGGTATAGTCCCCTCTTGGCAGCAAGAATAGTCGTCGATTTTTCCATGAAATACCTTTCTGGTCATTGAAAGATCGACTATACATTACCATTCTTCAAGAGGACCAAGTCAAAAACAACTGATGGTCAAATTATGCATTACTTTACTATGTTTCCTAACTGTTATACTGTATTCGGCCATTTTCCCCATGTTTTCTTGCAGATGGCAAGCCTTTTTGTGATGGTTGTGAATTAGGTAGGCAAGCCTTTTTGTGATGGTTGTGCAATAAAGAAGAACTCAAGTCAATGCACACATTGAAAGGGAAGATTGAGGAGGAGTTAACCCTTTGGTTTCTTCTTAGTGACCAGAAAGATCTTTCACTGGCGCTTCAACTATTTCCTACCATTCTGAGATGGGAAATACACTGGAACTAGTGTGAATCCTAGAATTGGCATAGCACAGTTAAGAAAATTAACCACACTCTTCCTCAAATGACAGGAAAAGATGCAAACTCTTTGCAGTGTTGCTCCTATTATTGTATGAAATCTCCCATTCGTGCTGCAAACAGCAATCTCTGTGCTACTTTGCAAAATAACATGATTCAATTCTGATGTTCTATATTAATGAACCCACACAGGGGTCAAATACATTCAGTTCCTTGCTTCAAGTCAGCATTGCCAAAGCTAGGATCCCCCAGATTTATTTGATTTCAGCTCCCACGACTGCTAGTCCATCTGTAAGTGAATAACTACCTTTTCTGGTACAAGCTTCTTGTGAATGCCATTCACTTTCTGAGATTTGGGTACAACTTGAATGGCAAGCATTTACAGTAGGCCTAGTTTTCTAGAGAAAAACAACAAAGTATGTCCTTCCTTCCTTCCTTCCTTCCTTCCTTCTCTTACCTTTCATTCAGCTCAAAAGGGAGTATTTAGTGCTTTCTCTTCTCTCTTCCCTCTATTACAACAATCCTGTAAGGGAGCTTGACTGTACATTTATTTATTTATTAGATGTTTATCCTGCCCAAGCACCACCACCTCCCATTTTCCTTGCAACAACCACCCTGAGAGGGAGGTGAGGCTGAGAGGCTGAATGACTGCCCAAAAATCACCCAGTAAGCTTTGATGACCAAGGGTGCGCTGGAACCCCAGCTCTCTCCCCTGGGCCAGTCCACCACCTTAACCATGAAACTGCATTAGCTAAACAGATCCGATCGCTTTTCAAGGGAAAGTGGGATTTCTGCTGTCATACCTTGGATCCAGCAAACTGGGATCAGATGCCTCACGGGTAAATCTGGAGGCAACCTGGCCAAGAGAAAGAAAGAAAGGTTTTATTTCCAATTTGGAAATAGGGGCAGTTCAGAAGGGGGGGGGGGGGGCGGTGGGGATTTTGTAATGCTTTGTTGTTAGGTGCTTGTATGAAAAAGTCTGCTGTTCAGAGAGGTGGAGATGAAAAATCAGGAAGTCTTTGAACGGTTTTGTCTAGCTCCCGGCAAGCTACCTGCATGGATGAAGTCTCAACTTGTGATATCCTGATGGGTGCAAGCTTTTGTAGCGCTGAACAGTGAGAATCTGTTTGTCCTCTTGGGCAAAGCAACCCATCTCCGTGCCAATTTGGGATGAATCCCAGCCCTTCCAGGTCCTCCAAGGGCTGGGCAGATCTGTTGTGCTGCTGCCCCCTCCGGCACGGTCTCTGGCCCACAGCTCATGCCCAAGTCCAGTGTCAGATTTCTCTGTGTCAGCCCTGCCCATGGAGGGCAGCTGTTTGTTCCTTTCTTGCCCTGTCACTGCGGCTGGGAACGCACGAAGCGCTTACATCTTAAGACCCGGGAGGAAAATTGATTTATCCTTGACAGATCTCCAAAAGTTGTGATGTTGGGGAGAAGAGAAGAGAACTGAGTTTGGGACAGTTTGGGAAAGATATAATTGACGGGAGTACCCCTTTTCCTTGTAGAAAGTAAGTATTTTTCCCCCTCCTTCTAGTTTTCACCACCATCAGTTACTCTTTTTTTCATGGGGATACAAAAATCTCTTTATGCTAACAATTGGGAATGAGACAGTAAAGCGTCACCCTTGAAAGCATGGCTTGTCGCTCTGTTTCTCCTCCTCTGAGCTTTCTGCATTTGGGACGTGTGTGTGTGTGTGTCCGTCCCTCCGTCCGTCCAATTTATGGAGGTCGAAAATGGCTGAATGCCTCATAAGAGGTAGAGGAGGATCTGGGGAAGGGGCTGCATTGCAAGAGAAACATGGTATTTTATGACTGCCTATAGGCCAGGGAATACACTGGGATCCTCTGTAACTTGCAATTTGGGCTTCTATCAGCATTCAAGATGGGCCTAACACGGTTTCATTTTTGCCTGACCGTTTTTCCTGGTGCTTCAGTTCTGCTTCAAGTTGAAACTGAGGAAAATTATGG
This sequence comes from Liasis olivaceus, assembly GCA_030867105.1. Classification (NCBI taxonomy): domain Eukaryota; kingdom Metazoa; phylum Chordata; class Lepidosauria; order Squamata; family Pythonidae; genus Liasis; species Liasis olivaceus. The sequence goes on from CM061348.1 coordinate 137,411,532, forward strand.
CACCTGTTGCCAGCTCAGCAAGTGTCATTCTGAAAAGGAAGGGGGTGACGTTTCAGTCTGTGGCCCTTAGCAACTCCCAGGAGGCAAGATAGGGGCCTGGCTTCCTAGCTTGAAATGTGAGGAATATGTATTGTGGGGGATGCAACGGTTCCAGAAGTGAAAGGCAAGCAACTAAACTTTGCATCTGAGCAGAACCTGGACCGTCTGTGCTGGAGGCAGATTCCCTCTCCGTATGGCACTGCGGTAAATTGGAAGCTTATGGGACTGCCTTAACTGGATGTTCAGCAAGGCACGATGAAAACACGAGGAATGGGGGGTGGGGGGGATGGGCTGCCAGGCCCACTGCAGGGGGCTTTCCATCCAGTTTTGGGCAATCGGAAACTGGCAACAGAGAGACATTGAAAAGCTACCACTAACATGGCTGATGGCAGGCATGAGCCGGGCTTTGGACTGGCCACTCCCTAACCTTGTAAAAGTTTAGGAGAGAACATGCTGATCAGAGGAAAGCGGGAAAAAAAAGGGGGGGGGCTTTCTTCTCCTGGTTTGATAATGGGGCTCCATTCTGGTGCTGGTAAGTAATAGCACTTTGGGACATTTGGGGGAAATTGTGTGGCCGGATGTATTTCCAGAGGGTTCAGAAGGCCGAGGAGGAAATTACCATCATTCTGTGGTATTTGCCCTTAGTATTACTCCAGATATTTCAAGCCCGATGTGTGACAAGGCCTAGAGTAATACTAAGGGCAAATATCTCTGAGTGTGTACAAACGGCCTTTTCCTCTCTTCTGGGTAGTCACAATAAATTGGAATAAAAAGTAAATAAATAAATAAACGTGTCCCTATTTGCCTAGGAATAAGCGGTAGAGATTCCTAGCAGCAAGAAAACAAGAAAAGATTAGCTTCTACCCCTTCAGTGCCACATCCGATGTGATTTTACCAGGCACTAACTGCAGAATAATTCATTTCTGGTATGAGGTACAATTTCTTTTCAAGAATTAGTATTTCCTTCTATTTTCTTTAATCATAATGAACTGCCCCTTTCCATGCTGCCTTTAGGAAGAGCAGTAAGCCAGGGAAATGAGAGAGATCTATCCATGGATTTCGGCTGCCATAGTTGATCCAATAAACACCACCACGGAAGTCCTCTGTGGAGATTTCATTATAGATTTAATGTGTTTTCTCAGGAACCTAATCAAGCCACAGTTCCTAAGATTCTCAGGAAGAGGAACCATGACACATTCCCAGCATAAATCTATAACAAATATGTCTTTTGTGCTATGATTCTTGCAGCTCGTTAGAAAACCCTTTTTAGAACGGATTTTAAAAATAGGTGCGTATTCAAAATGCTTAACTTCCATTGGCATTCCTTTTTCATCCACGCAGTGATCTGCCAGCCTGAATGTAGAGTAACTTCTCTGAATTAATCAGAGTTAACTAGTCTGTATTAGCTGGCAAAGTTCCTGGATAAGTGGTAATTTGGGGTCTATGCGTAACACTAATACAGTCTGAGAGATTTGCTGAAAATGCATCCTTCCTGGAAACAAAAAACCAATTCTCTAGGTAGCATTCGGCTTTTTCCCATCCTGTCGTTAGCAGTGGAATGCAAATACTGCGTGATAGATAACATGGAACTAATATTTGCTCTAAATCCAGTAAAAGGAAATGATTGCATTTACTTTTCTCATGAGGTATAGTAAAAATGAAAGAATAAAGCTCTGAGGTCGTTCCTTGCTTTGAACAAAACACCCTATGTGCAGAGATGATGGATGGCGATGGATTTTCGAAAGACTGACTCAGCTTGCAAGCAGTCCGAATTTCAGTCACTTTTACAAGGCATGTTTCAATCAGCTTTGACAGGGACTGTGTCTAATTTTTTGAATATAAAACTTACTTTGATTGAATAATATGCGTTCCATTTTATAGTTGGCTCCCTCTTATTTCTTATGGGTTTTAGGCTAAAACCTAACCTTGGCACTGTTAGTGAAACAGGCTAGCAACCCGACATCCTCCTTACTCACAGCTAATGGGTAAGTCTACAAGTACTTCCTTCCCACCTGTATCTTTGTACACAGTGTGACATGAGTGTGGGAGGGAAAGAGGTTGTACGGCAAGGAGATTTTCCTGTCACTTCTACTCATCCCCCTGTTGAGGTACTTCTGTGCTTCCAGGGCGAAACTTTCCCATGGAGCTTCTTGGATCTTTCTAAAACCTTAGAAATCCGATAACATAGGCAGAGAGTTCCCTTACTTGTCGGTCCTGAGCTGTTTCAAAAAGGGGAGGGCTGGAAACAGGAAGGGCAGATTTCACCTCTTGTAGGGGAATGCAGAGATAACCTTGGTGATAGCATGCAGGAGCCATTAAGGGAAAATAAAAGACAACTGAGTTGTCCTGTGGGAAGACATGAAAAAGAAGCTCAAAGTAACCTCACTTGGGTTTAATTTGGAATAAGAGGGGCCAGAGGGAAACTCTGGCAAGCTTTCAAAATTTGGTGGTTATGCCGTACAACGATAAAGTACAGCATTCCTGTAATTCTTGCAATGTCTGTTTCTTGACCTGGCCTACCTCAAAGGGCTGACATCCCTTCCAGGTTTGATCTAAACCTGAGGATTTCTAGTTGCTAAGTCTTTAAAATACTATTTGCCTAGTGCAGCCTTCCCCCAACCTGGCACATTCCAAGTATGCTGGGACTGCACTTCCCAGAATTCCCAGCCAAATAATCCATCAGATGGGGCCTCTGGAAGTTGTTGACCCAACCTTTGCTAGAGAAGAAGACTGCTGGCTATTTTTCCAGCAATGTGTTATGTTGTGGTCCTTCATGTTTTTCTAAAGGTATCAAAAAGTTGAATTCTCCATTCTGTAAAACCTTGACAGATACACGCAAAAGGGATTTTTGCCTTCTGGAGGAGGAAACACTGGCCAGAATTTGTCAAACCTTTCACAACAGTTTTGCAGGATTGAAAGCCTGAATGGGCTGCTCTAAGTTGCAAAACGAATTGAGAAATACTGCTTGGATAAATAGCCCCTTTCCTTGGGAGTAAAACCATTTGTCTCAGCAAATCAGAGTCACTAAGCTCTGAAAACTAGTCTTTAATTTCAAGAATATTTTCTGGCATTTTCACCAGGATAGGACTACTGACCATCTCTACTTACTAGATTGGTTTGGATCCTGTTTTCTATAGTTAGTAGAATTAGGTTGAAGAATTAGGGTTGCAATTGCCTTTTAAAAAATGAGCATTCCAACTCCATGCATACAAAGCATTGGCACAGAAGTATGAACTTTTTTTTTTTGAGCCAAGGGATGTCTTGGCTTTTGAGAGGCATACCAGCAGGGATTAAACTCCAAAAGTTTGTTAGGGTTTGACCATACAAAGATAGAAAGTAAATTTGATTTAATTTCCGCTTAGTTAAACACCATTGCAATGGCTATTCCTCATGCTTTTAATAATGTTCCCCTTTTGTCTTGTTAGAAATTTAAATTTTGTACCAGTTTTTGGAGGAGATCTAGAGGCTAAAGCAAAACTTTTGAGGCACCCAATAGTTCACCTTTGGTGAGCACATCAAGGAGAAAGATTCAAAGTTAGCTTTCTCCCTTCCTAATCTGCTACCTGAGCCTAGAAAGAATTTTCACTCTCCCACCACCATCTTCACTGTGGCAGATAGGCAGGCGGGCATTTCAAATGTTGCAACCCCTCCCTCTGCATTCTGATATACTTACTATTCATGGAAAATGGTTCCCTGTTGATATCTGCTAAATTGGGTATCAACTATTGGGTTTCAGGACAGGATCTTAAGTATCTTTAAAAAAAAAAACTTATAGCCATAAGTTAATACAGGGGACAGCTGGCCATGCATAAAAAGGCAGCCAGATGGATGTCTTTATACTCCCATCTCAAGATAATCCTCCATGCATTAAATGAAGTAGGCTATAGTTCCAATGAAGTTTATGTCGTCATAAATTTCTTAAAGCTCAACAAGACACTGTCATATTTGCTGCCAGAGACATTCCAGCCAATCTGGATCTTTTTTTACATGTTTCCTGTCCCCAAATTGCTTAATTTCTCAAATTAAAAAGGGCAAACGGTAGCTTATGGTGAGAGCAGATTTTTTGCCTGTAGTGGATCTCTAGTTCATCCCCAGCATTTCCTGTTGGGGACAAGAAAGCCAGTCAGAGTGAATATTGTGGGCTAAGTGGAGATGGTTGTGTCCTTTCTTCCTAAAGGGAAGAGAATTGGAACCCTCTTAGGCCATTTCCCCACTAATGACTTATAGCATCTTAATAGATAATCTATTAATGAAGTGATATAAAGCCCATTGTCATTACTATTATTTTGGCACATTGATGGTTGGATGACTCTAGAACAGCCTTTCTCAACCTTTTGACCCTGGAGGAACCCTTGAAATATTTTTCAGGCCTCAGGGAACCCCTGCACACTCAGGCTCAAATATAGGCCAGAAGTTACAAAATTATTATACTCATTTCATCCGTAGGCCTGCATATATGCATTAACAGTGTTCTTAAACTAAAAATAAAGCATGGAACTTACCTCTTTCATGTGAAACCTGTGCTTGTTTTTTGCCACACAAATACTCAAATTCTGGGCCAAACTTGAGTTTTAGAGATCAGTTATGGGAAATGTTTGGCCTTTGTGGGTTGTGGTTTTTTGGGCTATTCTGGGCTACTTTTAAGGGCGTGTACAGTTTTTGAGCAATATATCAAATTGTCATGAATGATAACTGCAAAATGCATCGCAGGGACACAGATAATGCCAATATGGTGAGTTGGGTTGGCTGGCCTCCTCCCGTCTCCCTGTACCACCAACACCTCATTCCCCAAATCCAGCTTCTCCTTTCTCGCCTCCCTCTTTCCACCTCCTCTCCCAAGGACCCCTTTGCAAAACTAGATGGGGGCTGATGCCTTGCAACCTCCGACGCCCCTCCCCTTAATATTTAGATTCCTCAGCCTCTCCTGAGGTTGTCCTGTGGGAAGACATGACCCTGGTGCCAAAGCCTTCACCACCACCACCACAAAAAGAACTTTTTCCTTTTCCCCATCTCCTTCATCTTTGTGGATGGCTTCTGCTGCCGCTGTTGCCTGGGCCAGCCCAGCCCCAGATCTCCCACACCCGCCCTGAGACACACCCCCTCCACCAGGCTGAAAGACAGGCGTGTGCCTGCTGCCACTGGTGCCCAGGCCAACCCCACCCTGGATCTCCTGTGCCCGTCCTGTGACAGAGCCCCCCAGGGTGGTGTTCCTGCAGAAAGGGTGGTGTGCCTGCAGAAAGGCAGACATGTGCCGGCAAGGAGAGCCTGGCGTGGAGACCCTGGTGGCATGCGTCTCTCTCACACGCTCACTCCTCCTCAGCTTGCACCTTGCTCGCCTCCAGCTTGCACCTGTGTGCACAATCACTGCCCCCGCCTGGGGTCCACGCACACTCCAGCAGGCCAACCCAGTGTTGGAAGTTGGAGGGTTTTTGTTTGGTTTTTGTTTCTGCTTTTTTAAAATAATTCATGATCTCCCAGGGAACCCCTAGTGACCTCTCACAGAACCCTAGGGTTCCATGGAACCCTGGTTGAGAAACCCTGCTCTAGAAGATACTATGAGTTGCTAGCTGGGAAATGACCTTGGAACAGATGAGGCTTCTCCTTAATCATTTATGAATATAAGTTTTGATTACTCATCATAGAGTAGGGGTTTCCCCCCATTCATAAACTCAATGGATTGCTCATATTTTAGAGATTCTCCATAAAATTAGAGACAGAGAATTTATTTTGGATAGAACTGTGGCAGACTGCTTTTTCAACAGATAATAAATGTATTAAAGAAGCTACATGGGAAGGCTGAAGTATGTGTCGATCCAGTTAGCTCTGCTTTCAGTTTCAAAAATGTGTACTGGGAAAAAAGCTTTTGAGGTAATGAAAAATAAAATTTGTAAAGCTAAGCTGGGGTGGCATTTTGCTCTGCTCTCAAAACAAAAATTCTGTGTAGATTAATAAGGCAGTAATGTTCCATAGGCACTAGTAATTTGTTTTCCCATTCACATTAGTAATTAAATGATGCAACAAGATGCTCATGATTGTATATATTTGAGGCGTTATTACTTCCCTCCTGGTGTGATGAATTCTGTATTGTCTCTAATGTACCAGTTAAAAGGGGGCAATAGATATTGGAATGAAAGCCATTCTCCATGTGCTCAAAACTACTATTTTTATAAGTATTATGCTTACGCTTTGATGCTGAAATCACATTTGGTGGATAAACCTGGGTTAGGTTTAAATCTCAGCCAATGTGAGGATTTGCATTTCCAAACAGGCCTGTAATTTTGACATTTAAGCACCAGCTTCCTCACAGTGAGGAATTATAGACTAATAGTGCCAGTGTGTCAAAAGTATATACTTTGAATGGGTACCAGGACCCAACCAGATAAAAGTCTGGCTTCTACTTTTTGCAAAGAGTGGAAATATCTACTATGTTTGCATGTTATCTTTCCATCTGTTCTCTTTCTTGTGCAGTATGACCGAAAAAGAGATTCTTGAGCCATCAGCATCACCCACATCTACAAGAGGGAAATCTCCAGAAGGGGTAAGTGTTGTGGGTTATTCTAAGAGGGTGAGGGTGCAACTCCTATGTTCTGATTCCTTCACAATCAGCCATAGGGTCTTTCTGGAGTCTTTCCCAACCTCCTGTCCTCTGGGTATATTGAATTACTGGCTGAGAAGTCTGGGGGTTGTAGTCTAATACATCTGGAAGGCACAAGGTTGAAAATCTGCTCCGGAAGGACAGTTATTCAGAATATCCTATGATGCCAGAACTTTCTAATGACAGCCTTTTGGCCATGGTAGCTGCAACCAGTCCTGTCCTTTGGAGTAAGGCTAAAGGCAACTTATCCTAAACCACATCTACTGTGTCCATGAAGAACACATTTTCTTATAATTGATGCATTGTATTTTATCACTGGAGAAGATCACTTCTCCTTACGATTATTTCTACCAAAGGTTAAAGTTGCTACCATTGGTCCCACTTATCCCACCTCAAATTTAGCAAAGTTTTCTTTCCTGTGATCCAAAATAGCTATGTAAGACTTGCCCAATGGGATTTTTGAGAACATGTTTTCTTGAATAGAGGTCAATATGCTATGAAGAACAAGTTGTTAATAATGTAGTACATGTACTACACTTAGAATGAGACAACTGTATGGGTGTGAGTGAGATATCTGAGCTGGCAACAATTACTTTTTAAGCAGAGGAAAAAGGAAATGTGCCTACAAAGCAATCTATAATGGTATGGTGGCAATGGCACAGACACTGTAAGGATTTTTCTTATCTTCTGTGCAATGCACAGTTCTGCCATACCACCTTGCTTATGAGAACACACATTCTAATACAACACACCATGCCAGATAGAAACATCTATGGGGATAAACTAGTAGTTTAGTTCGATAGGAGAAGGTTTTGAAGGCCCCGTAATCAGTCCCCTAGCATGATCTAGTAAAGCCAAAGCCTTATCCTATCACCTAGCTCCTCTCCAACTTGAAGATCTCCAGTGGGGGAAAAACCCACCCGTATCAAGATAATTGGTTCCATTTTCAAACTGTTCTTGCCCTCAAGAAACTATTGTCATCTGATAGCTTAAACCCATTAGATCTAATCCTATCTCTAGGACAGAATTGAGCAAGTCTTTGCCCCACTTCTATATGGTGGTCTTTCAAATCCAGGTACCAATATCGTTTGACGTTGAAGTTGCCAGTACAAACCTTGAGTGCCTTTAGAATTCCCCTTTGCTTAAAAAATGGATTGAAGGTACCTGAAGCACATTCCCAAATCCTATTTAAGTGGCAACATTAAATCTAGGAATGAAATTGGAACCTGGTTGAAAGCTGTACAGCATGGTGGAACTTTGCAAAAAGGAGGTCAGATTTCTGTACTGGTGGACATCTGTTCCAGTGGAGCATGCACGTGTATTGGAACTGCATAATTGCTAGAATCTTTTAAAGGTTCATGGAATTCATAACAGCTGGCAGAGAATGGATAAGTTTTGATACTACAAAAAAGTTTAGCAAGCTTATCTAAGAGGATTTTCATGTGGAAAGATGGGCTAACTTTTGGATAAAAGCATGTTTTCTTTCTGTGAGTCCTGGACATTAGCACGGAAGTGCAAATGGTAGAAGAGTGAGCCATTACATGTGGGCACACACATTCTTGTCAATGAGGCTTGCAATATATGAAACCACTATGAATTGATTATGGATCTACTGAAAAATGCTGGATTAAATAAACCTATGGTATATTAAATAAGCCCATGACACATGGTAATTGGGGATTAATTTATATTCTTACCTGTTCATCCTATTCAGCTCCTGCATTTAAAATAATGAGCAGAGACCTTGCAAATCAGAATGTGTGTCTGAAATTGAATATTTTTATGACATTGTGTTCTGTTTGATAGAGCTCTATGGAACTTTGTAAGTGATGCAATCTTTGGAAGAGTACAGAATCCATACTTCTGTGGGATTCCCAGGAGTTAGAAAGATATTTACTTTATGGGACAGGAATTTCTTCAACAATCAATCATATCTCTCTGAAAAACTAATGTTAAGATGTCCTCTCCAACTTCTCTCATGACAGAGATCACCAATATTGGAGACTTAGAATGTTTACATAGCCATGCTTATTTGCAAATATAAAAGCATGGAATTAATAAAAAAGCAGGCTGCAAACCCACTGTCCCTTCATTATATTCCCAAAACATGAGTGTAACTCCACCAACTGCTTCCAGTCCAGCTAAACTTATAGGTCTGAACTCCAGGTTCAAAAGGTGCTTCTGTTTCTTGTGCTGTTCTTCCCATCTGTCCTATTCTGATAGGTGTTCCATTCCACAGAAGAGGAGGAATTCCAACTATCAAGTGACATTTTATTTTGCTAGTGTTGGGTCCATTTACTTAATTAAGATAACCAAACTCACAATGGTAAAATGACTTAAAGCTCCTTCACTGGTCTATAGCAAATATTAGATGCTTGTCGAAAGAGTGTTGGACCCTGATTTCAGATTGTGATGCTAGAATAATCTTATCATGCAGGTTTAGGCAACATGTATTCTTTTTCAATCTGCATTCTGCATCAATGGAATCAGAACAACAACATTCCACTTTACAGAACTGTTCCACAATTGGCATAATGAAGTCACTTAATCACATTAAAATGATATATGGATGATTAGTGAAAGAACAACAGGAATATGAGTTGAAAAAAATTAAGAGCCAAGTCTAAAAACGTGGGTTCCAATTAGAAATATCTTTGGCAATCTGGTCTTCTTTCTTCTCTACATTTGACCCCTGCATCCATAATATTCCTAAGTAATTTTGAGAAAGTGTTTCATGTACATCCTCTGTAATGCTTACAACAAACCCGTTAAGTCAGATAATTATTTTGATAGGTTTATTGCAGGTAAGGGTGGTAAAAGCTAAAAATGGTTTTTATCCAATGCCCAAGTAATGAATTAATTGTATGAGTCAGATTTGTACAAGGGACTGAGATTCTCTGTTTGCCACTCTGTTCATTGAGCAATAACTGTGATGGATGAACAGTGTAATTCATTCTCATTACATGCCTTGGGTCTTCTGTTAAGGCAAAATCTGACATTTCCCCTGTAACGGGTTGGTAAGCTCTAGATATCATGAAATATTATGACTGTATAGGGGAATTGCCACTGACTGTGAGGTGACAGGGGAACTGAAGGCATATGTAACAAGACTTATAAGCCCTCCTTCCATACAGACTTCAGTTAAGAGACCAAATTAGTAGGACTTTGGAAACCTAAATCTGAAGTGATACAAGCAGTTCTACTTTTAGTAGTAATCCTAGTTAGACCTGAAGTGGAAAGTGCTGAAGGCAAATTTGTGACCTGATTCACACATTTCACTAAACCAAAATGTATTTGGTTGGTTTGTTTCTGACTTAGTAAGATCTGCAAACCCAGCTCATTGTTATTTATTCAGCGGTTAAACACAGCATGGTTTAATGTGCTATGCAAACAGGGTCAGAAATCCCACCAAAGAAATAGACCTTTAGCAGGTTTAATATTCTTGGTTTGCCATGAAGTTCCTAGAGAGAGAGGAATTGATGGTTGAAGGTATTGAAATGGAAGTGGACCCTGGCAAGAGGTGCAGTTCTTTGCCATATGGAAACTTTGAAGGAGAACATTGGAATGAAGTCCCTTCTACCTGGTCAGGAGAGCCTACAGAATAACACAGATGGAAATATTGCTCATGCATAAAGGAACCTATTTGCTTGATACAGGATCTGTATTCGAATATTTTGTTCTGAAAGATGCTGGACAGAGCCCAGAGTGTTGTGTGTTGGATAATCATATGTTCTCTGGTGCCAGAAGCCTGCTGCAAGAGCACAAATGCTGCAAGAATTTCCACATTTCATTAAACTGCCCAGTTTCAGGATCTCAGGAGACTGGATGTGGATAAATAAATATATGCAGGCGAATGAACATTTGCTGCTTTCCCCCCGAGACATGTATTAGCAGCCCTTAGCCTTAGGAGAAGGGCTGCATGTCAAGTTTCAACCACTGCTTTCTCCTTGCTGACTCTGGTTTTTTCAGCTTGTTCCTTTCCTAGGAATCCTCTGTTCTCTGCTGGTTTGACTGCCCTCCTCAGTACAAAAGCAATATCTGAGCCAGTAAAGCATCCTCCTGCCCCAGGTCTTGCACAGATTGCTCTGCTCAGGGTCACAATGACCATCACCCTTGTGGAAATAAGTTACTGTACCAATAGCTTAGGGATTAGTAGCACAACAGGGGTACATATAAATGTGCATAGCAATGAGGACTTACTGCAGTTTACTTTCTCAGGTGGGGAGAGCAAGCTCCCCCTTCCCACTACCACTGTACACAACATAGTGAACTGAAGAATTATTCAGAAGCTTACCCTCTTTCCTCAGTGAAGCTGTCTGCCTTTCTTATTATTTTCCAATAATAAGCTAATAATAATTAGTCCAAAGCTGGACTAATGGACAAAACAGGAAGATGGATTACTGACATTGTTTCACCTGATCTGCTGGACTAACCAATTAATGCTGTGGATAGTTGACTTCTGCTGTTAATCTATATATCTTTGAAATGGGATGTAAATAGCTAAAATTAAATGGGTGTTACTTGTATCCTGTGAGTTGTTAAGCAAAACAAGTTTTTACATTCCCATCAAAAGTGACAAGTGCCCTTCCCTAGTAGCTTAACTGTTGAGCTAGTGTATATCTACACACAGCATTAGGCTCAAAGTATATTATGAAAGTTTTGCCAATCGAATAGATTAACCAGCAAAACCTCCCATTGATTAATCAGTGTGGCTCAGTTTTAAGTGGTGAGCCTGTGAGTAAAAGGTTAGTTTGATTGTGCTAAGGTATAATGAAAAGCGAAAATAAAATACATTTCTGTAATCAATGAATAGTTTTGTTAAACCAATTAAAAATCCAGAATGTTATAATCCATTAAATTTAAGAGTGTGACTCTCTTAGTTTGGAAGCCCCTAGTTAAATTCTGTTTTCAACACTTTCTTAATATGCAATATGAGCATAATATGAACATTTTTGTATGTTGCTCTTCTGATCAGCTGTATTTCTTTTAGCATGTTGGTTTTCAATTGTAAGCCACTCAGAATCATTTAGGAGTCAGGTGGCCTGATGAATGAATGAATGAATGAATGAATGAATGAATGAATGAATGAATGATTCTGTAAGGTTTTTATGGCTTGCTGGGACGATATAGGTAAAGAATGTACAGTATCTAGATGGTAGATTACCAATGGTTGATTATTGGGTTGAAAAGATAATCAACTAACAAAACTTAATTTGGTTGCTAGTCCTGCTTGAATTGCCACTACATGGAAAAGCTCCACATGGCATGCTATTCATGTGCTGTGGTTCCCCATCTAGGCCTGTTTTCACCACTGCACACCAACAGCTTGGTTATCTTTTGGAGATATGGGAAAAGAAAGCCACTACATGCAAATAATGAGCTTTGTGGTGCAGCCTCCATGCAGTCGCATGTTGCAACATTGCTGCTTCTTGTATATTTACACTGGACATTTGTTTACATTTTCTCTGGAAGAAAAATCCCAGAAGCAGGAATTGGGGTTCTCATCTCCCTGTTTTTGCCATGAACCCCTCTTCCATTCCTTTGCCTTTTGGGGCTAGACGAGTTGGGAGTGTGCATGCCAATTCCATTGGTTGCCAAGCTTCTTGGTTGGCATCTATGCAGTGCTGATTGTCCACCCCACCCACCCATTCTACCCCATCCCATCCTGGACCCTCAGTTGCAGCGGCTAAAGCAGCTTTTCCAGCGCAAGCCCATGGAAGAGCCCGCCCCAGAAGAACCACAAGCCAACGGGGAGCTGGTCAGCCCCTCAGGGGGACCCATCTACTACATCTATGAGGAAGAGGAGGAGGAGGAGGAAGAGCCTGAGCCACCACCTGAGCCGGAGAGACCAGTTAATGATAGACCTCACAAATTCAAGGATCACTACTTCAAGAAACCTAAGTTTTGTGACGTCTGTGCCCGCATGATTGTCCGTGAGTTCTTGAGGGGAGCAAATTGCAAGGAGGGCAGGATGGTGGTTGGGGGTTTGCTTGATCCTCCTCTTGGCAAGGTCCTGGGCCCCTAAGAACAGCAGAGATCCAATAGGCATGGCTCTTTTTCTCAGTGTGTCTCTGTTAGGGGAACTTCACTGCTGAGTTTCTGTATGCCATGCAGTTATTAAAGATACATGAATCATGCCTGGAAAAAAGTAGCAAAAGTGAAGTGGTGGGATACAGTGAAGATCTGAGTGGTCCTAGGAGGCATATGATTTGGGGCAGTTGCTCAAATGGAGGGAGAAGCTACAGATTATGATTTATGACCAGTGGCTAAATTATAAAGCTAACTGTTGAAACAGAGACTGGTATATGCTCACATGCACTTTGTGTGGTGGTGGTTTAATAGTTTAATGTAGGTAGTTATCTCTTGCAGCCATGCTGAAATTCAAAAAGTCCCTGGCTCTCTTTCATAATAAACTATGCATGGTAGAAGAAGATTCTATAAAGAATGGCAGAAGGAACTCATAGAGATTCACAGCTACAGTGATGTCAGGTGCATCATGATGTCGTTGTGCAAATAATGCAGTCGTGTACTTGTGCCATTATTTTTGGTACAAGTACATAAAGAGAGTCATCTGCACGATGACACACGTGTTATCATTTGCCTCCAACCGCCACCCCTGGACACTTACGTGTAAATTCAATCCTTACCTGCCTCTCAGTTCTGAAAGCAGTGGCCTTTTTAATCACTCACAATTTCATCCTTCAGGATGGTTGCCGGAAGAGGTGCGTCTAAAGCCAAGCCAAAAGGGAAGAAAGTATGCCTGAGGATATTTCTGTTTTTTCCATACCGCTTTTTAAAAAGTATCTTTCAGAACATTGTCAGGATTTATGCATTGCACTGGCCCACTTTTAAAAGTAACACAGGCTACTTCTTCCTTTACAACAAACCTAGTTCCCTCTGCTGAGAAAATGATGACGACCTTAGAGCCAACTTGTAATGGAGGCAGTCCCATGTCAGTCCTCTCCTCCCGTGTAGAAGAGAAATAGGAATTTGTTGGGGTTGAAGAGAAGTTGGCTGTCAGAAATGGGCCAGAAACTGAGAGCCAGGAGCCAGGAAGGAGATCCAAGGAATCAAAGCCAAGGCACAGGCAGAAATATACTACACCAACCTTCCCCAGTTTGGAATAACCCAGATGCACGACACATTCATCATCCTCAGCTTGTGTGGAGATTGGCCATGATGGCTGAGCATGGGGGGAATTGTAGTCCAATACATGGCACTACAGTAGGAATATCTTACTTGCTCAAGCCAGGCCGTAGGCCAACCAAGCGGCCTTCTACTGCACTTTTCTGTCCAGGAGGCCAAGATGAGGTGGGGGGCGGGGAGGGGGTCTCAAGGTAAAAGCTAGAAATCCTTTGTTGCCAGAATGATTCTCCAGGCTACATTTCTGACAGAACCGAACATACACAGATTTTTCCCCTGTGGTTTCTGGCAGAACATTTTAAAATGCCAAAAGAAAGCATATTCCGGACATGCTGATGTTTTATCCTATAGTCTTTTCTGGAAGTAATTTTCCCTCCATCTGGGAGACAAATGGCTTCTTTTTATGCTTTTAAATGGCTTCTCTCTGGCTCATTTAGAAGACATGCTGTGGTGTTATCTATTGTTTGATTCCAGAAATGGGAGAATTTTTGGGGGGGGGGGAACACCTTAGCCCATAATGCCACTGATTGCCTTCCTTTCTCTTGTAGTCAACAACAAATATGGCTTGAAATGCAAGAACTGCAAAACTCACATCCATCATCACTGCCAAAGCTACGTGGAATTTCAGCGCTGCTTTGGCAAGATTGTAAGTGCCCCTTCTTCGCCCTAGTGCCACGTTCCTGCCCTCTGCCGGTTGCTGTCCATAACATGATCTGATACGGCAGGCTGCCGATTTGGTTCTGTGTTAGCTCCATTAGAAGAAACATGGAAAACACTGAGATATAGAAGGGAGATAACCTTTTTCCAGAAAGGCATGCTAATTTGAAAACAGCAGGATTTCTTCAGCTGCTTTTAATCACTGAGTATAACAAAAGCTGTATGATCAAGAACCGTCTATTTCAGGCTAACTGAGTGCTCACAGCTAGAATAAAATTAGATAACATTGGAAGGATTTTTTTTTTTTTTTTTAGTGTATTATCGTTGGATCCAGGGTGGGATCAGGTACTATATATTGCTGAGGTTAATACATTTTAAAATATAGTAGCAGAGCTGAGAATATTGCAAAAGCGTTTTTTAAAGGAATGGGGAAACAAAGCCATTTACTTTGGTGTTGGATCCATCAGTATCTGATGATTTTAAAACATCCATAACATGAAGCTTGTGGGATGGCTACCAATAAGAAAATTAAAGGAATGGAGTTAGCGTTTAGGAAAACTGTAAATGTTGCATTGTTATGTGGTACAGCTTTATGAAAAAATTGGGATGTTAATGTTTCATGGCCAATGTTGGCCCTTTCTCTTCAGTGGTCAGAGTTGACCCAAAGCTGTTTTGAAAAATAATTTTTATCTTTCAGCCACACCAAAAATATAACCAGTTTCCATCATTCCCTTACATGTCCAAATCACCAGTTTGATCACAGGTTCTGGCTTTGCATCTACCAGCAGTTCTGCCTGGGGTGGAGAGAGGGAGAACAGAAAGAGACATTTTTACAAGTAATGAGAGAGACGAGGACTGCGCCCTTTAAAGCTGAGAGGGAGAATTCTGAAAGGGGGTGTGTGCGCGCTCCTCACACGAAGAAATAAAAACTCTGCCCCTTCCTGCTTTTGGTGTCAGGAGGGAGGGAGTCAAAGGGGTAAACCTTCTGCAACTTCAGACAAACAAGAAATAAAAATCTCTTCCCCACCTCTGAGCCCCCCAGGCAGGAGAGGAAGGAATAGGAAGTTTTGAAGCAGAGAATTCTCCAGCCAGGGAAGAAATGGAACTAGAAGGAAGGGCACAATGCCATTCATTCTCCCATGTCCATTGTGGCGGGGGGGGGGGGGGGCACACCTGGCACCTCCAAGACCAAAAAGGGAGAGGAAGGAGAAAAAGCGGGGGGGGGAGCAAGGCTGAGACTGACAGGAATCCATAGATCTCAAGCCAGACAGAACTGTTCCATAAACATAGAACCTGTGTCTCCAGTGCTCAAGGTTGTGAAAAGAATGGCCAATAATTGGTTGACTAGACAGGGTGAGGGGGAAACTCCTAAAATTTAACCCTGGAATTCAGATATGCACGTACACATAGGGTTTGATTCCTGTGTTCTGCAGCTTTACCTGCAATAAGACATTTTATTCAGCCATGTTGCATCTGTGAGGCCTCTAATTATTACTGGATGTGGTTGAGTTTCTAGAGAGTTGATATAAATTGCTATGCCTGGTAAAGTACGGCAGGAAGTCATTACTAAAGCTCTGGCCCAGGGAGCAGATTGCTGTTTCCTTACTGCTGTGGGTTTTTTGTATGTGTGTGTGTATTTGTGTGTGTGTGCCTTTGAGTCAGTTTTTGACTCCTGGCGACTGCCTAGACAAGTCCCTGCAGTTTTCTCGGCAAGATTTCAGAAGTGGCTTGCCCTTGCCTTCTTCCCAGGGCTGAGAGAGAGTGACTGGCCCAAGGTCACCCAGCTGGCTTTGTGCCTCAGGCGGGACTAGAACTCACAGTCTCTAGCCTGATGCCTTAACCACTGCACCAAACTGGCTCTCTTACTGCTAGTAAGAGACAACAAACTTGGATAAGATTCCTGAGATCAGAACCAAGAACATAGTTTCTCACCTCCCCAACAGTTTTGCGACTGGGTTTGGATTAATGGCTGAGTTTGTATGTTGTAATCTGACTCATCAGCTCTGCTTGCCTTGAAGCCTCTAAATGATTACATGGAAGAGCTGCCATTTTTATCTTGCATCAGTTCTTCTTGTCCTTGTGTCCAGTGCTCTTGGTGGTATCTAATCCAGATCAACCCTGGGGTCCAGAATGGTGCGAAAATTTTAACTAGGGCACCTTGATTTAGGAGCTCCTTTGCCACACTTGTTCTACATCAGTGTTGTCCAAACTTGGCCACTTTAAGATGAGTGGAATTCTGGGAGTTGAAGTCCACTCATCTTAAAGTGGCCAAGTTTGGACAACACTGTTCCACATGGATAAAATAATGCACAATCTGAATATCAATCACTGGAAGTGACTATCTCAAATAGATGTATTTCACTGCTTCTCTAGATGCCAGAATAAAAAGTAGAAATGTGCAGTCATTATGATGTATATAAGGATTACATTATTTTTCAATTGGAAATGTTATTCATGTGGGGAAAAAAGTACACTCATTGGCCCTACAATGGACTTTATACTTTTTGAAAAATGGATTCCAATTCTTAGTGTGGATTCAGTGCATTGCCTTTGATAGATTGAAACCGCAATTCCCTCACTGCAGAACTGGAGAGCAGTGGGTGAGTAAGGTAACAAATTATGCAGCATTTTTGTATATTAGTAAAGGCTGAAGCAGTTAGTGACATATTCTTTATAAACAGTGTAATACTGAAAGTTTGGTTATGAACATTTTTCACATATTTGGAGGATACCAAATGGCTCCCCAGGGAATCAATTGTGTTTTCTTTTGGCTTTTTCCCCAGTATTATATGCAATCATGTGAGGTTTGGGATGCAATTTTTTTTCTGTGTTCTTAGCCAGTCAGGGATCACAGTGAACTTGATGACATAAATGAGAGCAAACATAGGTGAGAAAGTCTTAGAACAGCATAGGTCATGTGGGTGAAGCCAGACAGTTAGGTTTCTCTTTAGCAGGTCCAATCAATAGGGGCTAGCATTTCCTGAATATTGAAATGCAAAAACAACTGCAACCAGGGCCCTTATTTATTTATTTTATTTTATGTATTTATATGTCACATTTATATAGCTGTCCATCTCACACAAAGCGACTCTGGGTGGCGTACAACAAAATAAAATAACAAATGGATAAAAAGAATCATTATAAAAAGATAAAAAGGGATTATTAAAATGAAAACAGAAGTTTTAAAAATTTAAAATGCTAAAATATACAAACCCTAGGGAGAGAGCAGAGTATCAACTACAGTGGAGCCATCTTCACTTCCCAAAGACCCCCAGGCCTGATGACACAACCAGGTCTTGAGGGGCTTCCTAAATGATAGCAGGGAAGGGGTGAGCCTCACTTCAGGGGGGAGAATGTTCCACAAGGAGGGCACCATGGCAGAGAAAGCCTGCCTCCTGGGACCCACCAAATGCAAGTTCCTGACCCATAGAACCCATAACACGCCTTCCCTGTCGGATCTAATGGGACGGGCTGATGTAATTGGCCTTCACTTCTGAAAAATCCTTCTCTTCCAATTTGGGATTTCACAATAGTCTCTATATTGCAGGACACACAACCTTTTTCAAGGGCAACACTTAAGTGTAAAAGAGTAAAATACCAGGGGCTGTTCTGCAAAGTTGACTAGAAGGAAGCATAGGCAGGGCAAAAATAAAATTAATTTAATGTATATTAATTACATGCAATTAATTAATATTCCATGTATTTAATGATTTCCCATTTCCATCACACGGAAAATTACAGTACAGTGTCAAGTTTAGGAAAGGCTTTATGGGCTACTGCCAAAGCTTTGGGAAGTCTACATTTTGCCCACTCTTGCACTAGACTTTCTGATAAATCAGCAGAAGACTTCTTTCTGCATCTTACGAAAATGTTTGCTGCAAGGGATTAGACTAAGGTTAGAGATTCTTTTCGAGGATAATAGCTGCCTTTGCCACTAAGTTCCATAATTTGGGAGAACAGTGGGTTTCATCCCCATTTTGCAGTGCTCTTGCTGCCTGTATATAACCCTTATCTTTACTCTTCAGCCTCCGGGTTTCCGCCGTGCTTACAGCTCTCCATTGTACAGCGCCCAACAACTTGCAGGTGGTAAGTTAGCCATCAAATAGGACTTTAACGCTTGCTTGGTGGTCTTTGATCCTCAGAACCACCTTTCTAATTTTTACAACTTTTTTGTTTATTTCACAGCTAACCGAAACGACCCTGTCTTTGAGACACTACGGTCAGGTGTTATCATGGCGAACAAGGAGCGCAAGAAAGGGCAGGATAACAAAAAAAATGTAGGAAGCCAGTATGATAAAACATCACGACATGAAAGGGTGGTGCATATGTTATCTCATAAGAGACTCTCGAGGCTGGAATAATGGATGAAGATAGAAGTAACTGTAAAGCAAACGCTGGGAATACATAGCATTCCAGATATTGCTAGACTACAACTCCCATTGTCTCTCTCCATTACTAACTTTGGCTGGAACTGATGCGAGTCTTAGCCCAGTGAAATCTGGATTTCATTTTCACCACCCCCATTTGAAATAGTTTGTGTAATCCACCATATTTAAAATATTCAACTATTCCTCTCCTCAGTGCCTAAGTCCATGCTACTATACATTTAACTTACGTATTACTTCTGCTCTTGGGAGACTGTGGCACTTGGAAATCTTGCCCTCTGTCTGAGTTGCACTTTTCTTTATGTGAAGTTATACATTGTTATAATAATAATGCCTTAAGGCACTAATCTGCCACCCAGAGTTCCTTGATGCTGGGAACTCTGCATCCTACAGTTCCATTTAACTTGTGTCATTGCAGTCAGCAACAAAGGATGTGCGTCCTATGGCAGGCTTTTTCCTTAGTAGCTCTGCTATGGAATAAGCTGCTCCTGTAGGTAATCTTGGGTTCTACCCTTCTGTGATTTCAGAAGATGCTCAAAATCATTCTTTTTCAACAGGTCTGTGCTCCATAAAGAGAACTTGCAGGCAACCATCTAGTTAAAGGTTTGATGTTTAGTGTAGGTTAAGGATAGGAGTTAGTCGGTATTGTATTTTGTTTGTGCACCACCCCAAGTCTGTTGACTGGGGTGGGATATAAATACTGCCAAATGAATATTTCCTGATATATTTTCCTTCCTACATTTTAGCCTTTGGCCGCCATGATGGAGGAAGAAACAGAAGCCCCAAAACAAGAAAGTGGCAAACCAGAGGGAGGTCAGTGTTCACAGACTTCAGAACATCTGCTGCCTCTAGGGCCCTAGGTCTACATATTTGTTCAGCACACGTTGCTCATGTGCACGAAGTACAGAAGAAGCAAGAAGATCACTGATAAGACATGGAACCCTGGTGCCCACAAATTAAAACTTTCAGCCATATGACATCTCAGGAGAGGCAACTGATAGCCCTCCAGATGTTGCTCAACTAGAACCAGGTGTGATTCTGCTTAGGTTTTTAAGTGGAAGTTCAGCTAGGTGCTGCCAATTAGCTAAGCTTTATCCTTCCACTAGAAAAAAATACATGAAAAGATGAAAACTGAGATGAATGCAATGAATCAAGCTCACAAAGAACTAAATTTGTGAGTGCTGTAAACAGGGAGGAGACTGATACAGGGAAAGCAGAGAAAACAGATAGAGGGAGTTAATTTATGAATAACTCCCTTTTAGGTATAGAAACAAGCCTAGGAAAGGAAATGACGATTTGTGGGATTTTATTCTCAATGCCCTGGGAGAGGGGAACCTGTCTGAACGCTGCTTTTCTCCATATCTCATCCCATCTGAATGTAGACTTCACTTGCTTGCTTGCTTGTTTTGAATCCAGGAAATCCGGAAGGACAGAAGGTGGAGAAGAATGCACCAGATGACAAGGTGCTTGCCCCTTTACTCTTGCATAGGAGAGGGGAGGAGGGAGAGAATGTGCTTGTCTGCTTCTAGACTGAGCACAGTGACTGCAAGCCTTCTTGTCTCCAAATCCTACAAGTGTGTGATGCTGCTGTGGGTCATTTTTCCAAAGCTGCTGCTCTGATTATTAAAATGGCTGCAGGCTGTATTTTCCTGCATAGTCAACTTTGCATTGTCATTTTCCCTACACAATTCATATTAATGGAAAGGACTGCATGGAGGAAAAAGTAGGAAAATGGTGCATAGACACTTAGCCCTTTGATGTTAAGCCGTTCAACTCATGTGTATGTATTGTCTCAAGCCCAAGATCAGAATCAAATCGTTTCTTGAGTTCTGTTGCGCAGACTTCCAGCATGCTTGCTTGCTTCCCTTCCTAAGACCTCAGATTCCACTAATCACAACTTCATCCATACACGCTTAAAGAATTTGGCACATGTTAGCATAAGAACAGAATAGGTTTCAGAAAATCTACTCCTGGTTACCCCCAAACGGTTTAGTTTATGTATAATGGAAGGGGAATCACTTTGTTACTACTTGAGGATTAGAAAGCCTTGCCTATCTACTACAAATAATGGTGAGATCTGCCTTGGTCTATCTACTTCTGCTCTTGGGTGATTATGCATTTTACCTCACCCCATTCAGGGAAAACGGTTCCGTCTATAGCAGGAAAGGTCCTTTTAGTCCAGCAGAATTAGAATTGAAGACATTCATGACAACTTCAAATCTCCAATCTGTCAACACCATGATTAATATGTATTCTTCTATAGTTATCCAGTACACCAAATAAATTACTTGTTTTCAAATATAGTTTCTAATCCTTATGACCAAAACAAAACAAAACAAAAAGGGATTCAAGAAAGACCTATGGACTATATTGTCTGTTGAGGTGTGAGGTTGGGTGGCTACAAGATTTTGAACAGCCCAAGCCCTAAGATCATGCATGATATCCTACTTTCCATAGGTGGATTAAATCCACTTTGAAGATCTGTGCATGCATACTCATGCTCATATGAACATGTTTATTTGTACACCTACAAATAATCTGTTTTGATTCCTTGCCCATGCTGAGACTAATTATATAGAAAGAACTTGTGTTTGGCCAGCATTAAAAATTTCTAACAACAACCTGAGTACCTGAGAGCAAAATAAAAATATCATAACTATGCCCTGGTGGCTTTATAGCAGTCCATAAGCATGGAAACAAAAAGGCAATGTGGTATAAATATCCCTAACCTTTGTGTCCTACTCATTTCTTTAAATTTGTAGTTTCCAAAAGAACAGCACAGCCACGAAATAATTTTTTAACTTAGCTGCCATTAGGGGTGAGGTAAATGCAAGTGGGGGATAAGAAAACCAGGAGTTGTGCCCATGACTTACTTTCAAAGGAATGAAGCCAGCAAGAATATTCTGAAGGGCTCTCTTCCTGATGCCTTTGCCGGCTGAAATGAGACAGAGAGGGTCTTCCATCCATAACACTCACAACTTTTTTTCTAGGCTTTTAGTTTCTGAAGTATTACACAGATAGATTGTTTTTAACAGCAGCTTTTACTGTTTTGAAAGTGGATGTATTTATTATTGTAAACCATGCAGAAAATCTTGGGTTAAGGGGGTAACTTTTTAAAAAATGTAATTTAAAAATTAAAGTAAAGACTAGAATCAGTGGAACAGGCACAGTGAGGTGACCAGTTGATCAGTAAATGACTGCCTGTGGCCAGTTCCTCCTTGTGTGGACAAAGCCCATCACAGAAGGCACTTAAAATGCCCCTTTGTGGCTGTAACTTAATGCATGCAGGCAAAATGAAGATCATGAGTCCTTGGAAGCACTTGCCTGGGAACTCCTGGAGGGGCTTGTTTGGTTCTGTTTCCCTTTGGAGGAGACCCTGGTTTCTCTGGCTGCTGTCAAATACATCAATGTTAATGTGTTTGGTTCTCCTCTTGGGTAGCATCTGGTTGATTTAGCTGCCCTTAGCTCAGCAGGATTACCCCTGGTTATTACATGCATGTGGGCTTTCTGGGTAGTCCAAGGCTATAAACTAGCCTGGAAATCAAAGGAACTTCCCCAAAGGAGGCTATAGCTAGCCACTTCCATAACATTGCCAAGAAAACTGCATGGATGAGTCACCAAGGGTCAAGTTTGACTTGAAGGAGACTTTACTTTTTTTTTCTTCTTTTGAACAGAGTAAGAAACAGCAAACTGGGTTCCCACAGTCTCACTACTTCATTGCACTTTATCGCTTCAAAGCTTTGGAGAAAGATGACTTGGATTTCCAGTGAGTAATGAAATTGTCTTATTATTATTGGTCAGAATATACCAAACTTAGTCTTGAAATCACTGCATGATAGAAACAAATCCCAATATAGAAGTGTCTGGGTTGAGTTTCTGATATACTTTGTTAAAGTCATGTCAGTAGAGGGGAGCCAGCCTCCTGCCTTCACAGACTGAGGGGTAACCTAGGAGTAACTTAGGAGTAACCTATGAAATATGGAGCTAAGCTGTAACATATGAAGATAGTCTTTATATTGTTTGTTTTTCCCAGTTGTCTCTGAACAAGTCATTGATAACAAGAGATTTGGAACTCAAAGCTTCGCTATGATGGTATTCACATTAATGTAAGGCATAATCTGAGGATGCTGAGAACCCAAATAAAACAAGACCTAACTTGTCTTGAAGAAAGTTTCCTTATTCAGGAACATCAAAGCCCTGTGGAATACCATTGCTATATCCCTCTTAGTTCAGAGCAAGTCGTGCGTCTCATGTAAGACTGTGAGATCTTCACATGACAGCTTCCTTATATTGTTTTGTGGAGAAGGGCTGGGGAAGATTATTTACTTTTAAGTGTATGTCTCACTTGTCCCTCAAGGAGATGTATATAGCACTCCTTCCTCCAGTTTTTCCTATAACAATCTTGTGAAGTAGGTTGGGCAGAGAAGTGCTGGCAGACCCAAAGTCACCCAGTGAGCTTCCATGACTGAGGATGGATTTGGTCCTAGTTCAGCAACTTAACTGTGGGTCTCAGTGTAAGTAGGATAAGGAGACAAGTGGAATGGGTCACCGTGTACGCAAAGGTAGGTACTGGCAATAATAAAAATAGAATCCTACCAGTGCTTACAAGACGGTGAGAAAAGAATAGAGCATTTGTCAGGCTGCTGGATGTTCTAGTGCTCAGCTGAAGTTCTGTATCTCATTACCTTGTTGAGTTGGTGGCGGAACAATCAGGGAAGTATGTCTTTTTTCCCCATCTTGGTCAGATATTTAGAATTGGGAGAGAAAGGATTAAATGCCAGAGTGTTGGTAGGCCACTCAGATTGTTCAACAGCTGTGACTTGCAACAGTATTTTCATCTTGGGGCCCTTGTTCTCTTTTAGCCCGGGAGACAAAATTGCAATTGTTGATGACTCCAATGAGGAATGGTGGCGGGTAAGAAGAGAATTTCTCTTTCAGGATCAAACCTGTTCATTTTTGAAGAAAGTTCTTAATCTTTAAAATCTAAAGTTTTTAAATGTTAGTGGTTAATCACAAGCAAAATATTTGGGGTTCCCTCTGTTTCGGCTTTTACTATGGTGTCCCAGCTGGAGTCTTCCTTCAGTGTGACTTGAGGCACATTTGCATGATTTAACTAAACTTGGCAAAATAGTGTTGCTCCCCTCCTCCCAAGAAATCAGTTATTCAGTGAAAATGAGAGGTGGGCAACCATTTAGTGAGCAGGAGTTGTATAGTATTTTATTAGGGACAAGGAATAATTTTAAAAAAGAGGGTCATGTCACAAACTTGAGAAATCCAGGACTTTCTCTTGCAGTTTCTTTCTAAGATTTTTTTGGGGGGCAGGGAGGAGTTTGTTTTGGAACTCTGCTACAAATGTTTGGGCTTTCATAGTTTTCAGGCGTGTCCTGCTTCAACTTGGTGTGAAACTCTGCTGCTGGTTTTTAGCAGCTATGGTCAGGGAAGGGTTAAAAAATTAAAAAATGTCCCTAAAATGCCCAGCCAAAAGGGAAGGACACCAGAAAATCCTATTTCCACCTACTTTGCACTATCATCCAAATCATTTGTGCCCCCCCCCCACAAACATCTAAAAACATTCACTCCAGTTCCTGACCATCAAAAGGTTGCCTACCCCCCCACAAAATATATAACTCCATCCTCTGTCAATAAAGTGTTATGAATGAAACCTCTTCCTGTTTATTAAAAACTTATATTTTCATGAAAGGATTCAAAGAAATTGGTAACATTAATTTTGTATTTTTCCTTTTGAAATTTTTCCTTTTGTAACATTTGTTCATTTTTCTCTCACAGTATTTTTTAATATCCCCCATTTAGAATATGCAGAGATACTTACTCTCCTGAAAATGGCTTAATGAGCAGTTGGCAGGGTTATTGACGTCATTTTTGAAGAATAATTAAAATATATCATGTTGGCAAGAGCTAATGTTCCAAAATATTAGTTACTTGTCTCTTCCTCCTCCTTTTAGAACAAAAGTGTATTTATATGCTGAAGAAGGGAATCATTGCAAATTGCCAATTTTCCCCTCTGCTTTTTATGAAAAAATCCTCATAAGTATGTTAATCCTGTCTTGTTTGGTGGTGATAGAATTGGGAATTTTTTGAGCAGGTTATTTCTTTACAACTTAACTTCATGCATGAATCTCCTAGGGGAAGAAAGTTGGGGAGATTGGAGAAAAAATTGGATACTTTCCACCAAACTTCATTATCCGAGTGCGTGCAGGAGAACGTGTGCATAAGGTCATGAGGTCCTTTGTGGGCAACAAAGAAATTGGTCAGATTACATTAAAAAAGGATCAGGTACGTCTCTTTGAAGTATTTCATTCGGTCATAAATAAATGCCCCTCCCCCCATACACACACATTCTGGACAGGCAAAACAATGATGACCTTTACAAATGTTTCCACCTTGAGCTGAAAGGCCACCTTCACCTGAAAATGGCCACATATTTCTCTACAAATTGGTCTTATATCCCATGCAAAACTCCAGAGTAGTTTTATATTTGAAAATCAAGGTGAATCAAGTAGACGCCCTTTCTGACAGGCAACAATTTAAACATTAAGTAAACAAATGCTACAACAGCAGCTTCTCTTTCTTCTTTCTGCACACCCCCCCCCCCTTACACATATAGACATGTCCATGCACACACACACACATGCCAGTGCTTCTAAAATTGAGGAGGATGGATCCCTTTGAGTTTTCATCTGATAATTATCCACATAAACCAGAGCTAGGAGGAGAGCAGTCTAAGGGACCCTGATCGCTGTTAGATTTTTACTGAGTATCTGGGCAATTCCACATGATAATTATAAAACCCAGCATTTTTTAACACTTCATCGGAATAACTTTCAGCCCCCAAGCAATTCTAAGTTTTCTCTAAGCTCAGGTCCTACTAGTAGTTTTTTTCCCCTCTCTCTCCACATAAATGAACAAGGACTCTTCCAAGAAAAAAGGTAGTGGGACAGCTCCTCACGGATTCAGCAGGCATCTGCCTCAACTATGTTTTCTTATCCTCCTATAGATTGTGGTACAGAAAGGAGAGGAGCTGAATGGGTATGTCAAAGTCTACACTGGCCGCAAAGTGGGGCTCTTTCCCGTTGACTTCTTGCAGGAGATCTGAGGTCCAACCCTGGCATTCACAAGGATTTCACAACCAGGGCCAGAGAAGGCCAGAGCATTTCTTTGGAGAGAGATTACCAGCTGCCAATGCCTCTCTGCAAGGAAGCTGGGTTCTGCAGGTCTGTGGCCCAAGAACTATGACATCACATGAAGGCCTGTATCAACGAGCCAGGATTCAAGGCAAGAAGTATATCATACTGCCATCTGAGAGGACTCAGTGCTTCTCTTGAACTCTGCAGTTTGCTGCTGGCAGATTCCAGAATGGGTTCAGGCATTGTCCCTTTATGAACTTGTCATGGAGGTGCTGGGATGCGGCCAAAGCTGCTCTACTTCTTGTCTGCAAAGAAAATAGATTGTGATTGTACGCACGGATTGGCAGAGTTGACAAATGACAAGAGTTATTGCTGCTGCCTCCTGTAGGTGGCACTAACACGTGCATGCATTTACTCCAGGACATATGGCTGTCCCTTTGCTGGCAGGGGGGGAGCCTGGCTCCTAGTTTACTTGGATGGCTTCGATTCAGTTATGTTTTGCCAATATCTGTTACCGTTTTCTATCCCTCACTTGCTTATCTATGTTGATGTAAAGCAGCAAGTTTGTGGATTTGTTGTCAATTGCTGGGAGGCTGTGAAATTGTTCTGCTCCCTTAAATTGAAGTGATACTTATATCTCTCCTGTTATCTTCTTCCACTTTTTGTTTGTGTGTCTGTGTGCCTTTGAGTCATTGTTGACACTTGGCAACTGCCTGGACTAGTCCCTGCAGTTTTCTAGGCAAGGTTTTTCAGAAGGGGCTTGCCCTTGCCTCCTTCCCAGGGCTGAGAGAGGGACTGGCCCAAAGTCACTCAGCTGGCTTTGTGTCTTAGGCAGGACTAGAACTCCTGGTCTCCCCATTTCTAGCTTGATAACCACTACACCAAACTGGCTTTTGTCCTCTTCTACTGCTTTCCTTCTATTAGGAAATTATTACAGTTGGTCAGTCAGCCAGATGTTTAGACTAGATTTGGCATTTTTATCCACCTATTGAGTCCTTCCCAAGGACTTGGGATAGGCAGATGTTGTTGTTTGATGGTGTTAAAGGTATCGTCACAGGATGTAAGCTGTTCCAAGTAAAGCTGCCTTTTGCAATTGATTGATGTATCATCATCATCATCATCATCAATCATCATCATCATGCACTATCCCCTATCCTCTTCTGGCCCTAGTTATGAGGGAGATCCGACATGCTACATGTTTTTATTGTTGGCAGCATTTCTGCTGCCATGCCTTTGTCTGTTTGCATGATATGGGGACACAGCATGCAAAGATCCTTACAGCTGGAGCTCAGTAAAGTGGGGAAACTACTTGGTAATCAAAAGGCCACTGACTGATCTGTATCTTGCTCCCAGGATTTTGATGTGATAAAGAAAGAGGTCTAAACTCAAGACTCATCTGGAACACACAAATCTTTCAGTAAAGGAAGGGACATGAAAATAAAGTTCCATTAGGTTATATTTTTAATGTTCGAAACTGCCATACTGAACACTCAGTCTCATAAGGGACTGGAGGAAAAACTCTTTTTCTCTTTTCTCAGATCACTGGAGGCAATGATTCTGGAGAGCCTATGAATTAGGGTAGGAAAATGGTTGCTTTCCAGGCATTTTGGACTACAATTGAACGGCCATAAAGACCAAGACAACATGGTCAATAGTAAAGGAACTATAGCTAGAAACATCTAGGGGGTACCAGGATACCTATTATGTGATGGATGCATTTTAGTGTCCAGATAGTGTGTGTAGTTAGTACATGATAGCTACAGTTCTTCACTTTATTCCAACAGTTTACTCCGCCTGTTCATACCTTGCAGAGTAATTTGTATGTGCTGTTGTGCAGAATTCTCATATGCTAGGAGTTACTTTAACACTTGTACGCTGATGCACTCAAACCTATTTTCACAAAAAGTCAAGCTGAATAAATCTCTGGTGACACTCATTGGCTCGTATTTCCTAAAACTTGCTAAGATATCAACCCCCTTTACATCATACTTGGTTGTTATATGCATTTGGGCACCTGCCTGTATAACTGCTTGCAGTTCCCCATCTCCTGTAAATCAGTAAGATGTTGCTAAGGTAACAATGCTGCCTGTCCCCCCCCCCCCCCACCAAGTGTGTGTGTGTATGGGATTTTGCAGCCACACCTACTTTTGTTTCATGCTTTCCTTGTACTTCATGGAAGTTTCATCCCATGTGTCCCAGGTGGACTTAATGCATCCACAGGATACTGATTATTTATTCATCTGCTTTTCTGCCCAAATGTTACTAGCTTTTTCCTTTTAACCCACCCCCAACCCCATGATCATTGCTATACTATATTGGGCAATTATGTGTTACAGATCTGGAAGCTAGTCTACTCAAACTAATGCAGCTTGCAGTTTGAGCCAGCCCTGATGTATTTCTAAATAGAGAATTGTAAGAATGAGTAGTATCGCTTTGGACTTGGATTTCTAGATTTGCTACTTCTAGGCCCAAGTGGTGTAAATCCAACTGCTAGAATCTGATGCAGATGGAAGTGTGAACTACTGAATCTCTATAGGAAAGTTTGAAACATCTTCATTAACAAGAAAGGATTGTTTAGAGAAAACAAGAAAATGTCTAATGTGTCTCAGAAGAAAATATATGTGGAAGCCACATAAATATATATGTAAAGAGAATGATGGTTGATCATTTCATGTTAAAGGTTAAAGAACAAGGCAGAAGGATTCTATAGTTGTCAAGAGTATTAATTGCATTTCAGGTAATTCAGGAACTATCTGAAGCTAAAGAGCAATCCATTTTCTTTTCCTCCCACAGTACTTCACAATTCCAGATAAACCTTTTGAGTTGGCAAGGCAGGGCAGGGCAGGGCCTCTACCACAACAATGTATTGCTAGGTACTTGGTCTGTTATCAAAAATGTTTCCTATTAGTCTCCTGTAGCATTGGAAATCTCTATTTTCTTTCTCTTTTTGGGGCAACTGGTTGTGCATCTGCTACATTTCTACTTCATCCAAGGACTTCAGGTCTCAGTTATAGATGGACAAAGAGAAGATGAAGTTAGCAGATAGGGATAATTTGCACTTGTTATGATATATGTACAGGCAATGTTTGCACAAATGAGATGGTTTTGAGCAGAAAAATAATGTAGGGAAATGTGAAATATTTTTGAATATACATCTCCAGCTGCCTGTCTAGAATAATTTAGAATTGCATCAGTAGGTGATGTGGAAACTGACAGCTAAGATGGAGTTGACAAAGGCAATACAAGTGTGTATTTTTGTCTACAGCTCTGTAATTAATACAAATATCTATACCATATTACTTGTGTCTTATATCCTTGGCTTTGAAGGATTGCAACATAGTGATAGAATAGGGGGAGATGATGAAAAATCAGTGGTTTTGGATATGAACATATTTGAAACATCTGTTCAGGGACTTGTGCTTCCTACAGGGATTTCCAAAGAAATGTACATTGTATATATATATATATCTTTGAGTCAATGCACTGCACATGCAGAGAAATTTGATGTCTGGTGTAGAATGCAACCTCCCAAGAGATCTGATCATTGTTTATTGAAATCTCAAAGTGGAATTAGGCTGAGCAAGAATGTCAGATGATGGATTTGTAATATACTTAATCCCTAGAATAAAGTATGCAAAAGCAGTAAACGTGTAGAAGTCCACATAATATGTTCATTTAGAAGAATTTTGCTTTTATTTGGCATAAGATTTTGATTATTTGGTGATAAAAATATACATAGCACGGGACACAGTCTTGCTACATTTGATTTGTGAGGCTTCACAGAGCAGAGGATTTTAAGGAGCTTATGTGTTAGGCTTTGGGAGGCTGGATTCAAGCATGCTATGAGCCTGCCTGATAAGTTGTACAGACTTTAGAACAATCTTCCCCAACCTACTTTCCTCTGGATGTGTTTGGAATACAACTTCCAGAATCCCCAACTAACAGTGATAACAGCTGGAAGGGAATTTTGGAAGCTATAGCCTCCAAAAGCTTTTCCCAACCTCGGTATCTTTCATATGTATGGACTTCAAATCCCAGAATCCCAAATCCCAGCTTGTATGGCTACTGCTGAGAACTCTGGGAGTTGAAGCCCATGCTCTGGATGAAACCATGATTGCAGAAGGCTGGTTTAGGCTCTCTCCCTCCTTTCTTGGCTGGATTTATTTTTGGCATAAAATCTCACCTGCTTCTTCTTGCCTCATAGAAACAGACCAGCCAGAAGCTGAAACACTGATTGGAATGCATAACTGAAGATCTTTATTGGAAAGTGGAGCCCTACCCAGGGGCTGCCATACGAAAGAGCAAGAGAGACAGGTGCACTCATGTGGCATCTCTGTTTTTCACACAGAATAAATAACTGGACAATTCATGGGCCAAAAGTTTACAGGGAGGGCAGTAAGCAATCCTTCCCCTCTTCCTTCCCCCAGTTTAATCCTAAATCTGCAGCTGCCTGGCTGCCTATGGTGACTATGGTTAAGCCAGGGGGATAAGTGAACAGTGGCCAGCAAAGAAGACTTAGGAGGAGGATATGTCATATAAACGTATAACTCAAGGGGGCACTCGTACCCTTCAGGACATTTCCATTTAAATTTGCAGAACCATGCTTCTCAAATCTTCCCAGCTCACTTGCTCGCTCTCCTTCCTCCCAATGTTAAGCCTACTGAACTGTCAAGTCTGCCCTGACGATCCCTTATCCAGGGCCAAAAATCTGGGCAAGCACGGAGACATCCTTTGATAGGTGTCCCCGTATTATCACTGTGAGAATCTTAAGGATAAACACAAGAGTTCTTAAATAGAATCCCTGGCCCCCTCCACACATCTTCTTGCCTGGCTCAATTCTGTTCGTTCACTTAAAGCATGAGGCAGGTGCTGCGTCCCAAAAGACAGAAAGAGGTTGGATGAAAACAGGAAGAAATAATGGGGTCTGAGGAACTGCTCTCAGATGTTGGACACAAGGTTCAGTGTTTCAGATCCTTCTGTTATTTGCATTTTTGTATTCAGGATCAAAGGGGCATATTGCTTCAGTAAAAGAATGAAGTCTGTTTCAGAGCCCTTTCAAAATCCAGGGTGAAGCTTGAGCTGAGCTTGGGAGCAAAATTCCAAAGGCTATGAAACGGAAATTCACTCTGCTTGCTATTTCATCACAATGTTCTGGCTGCAGCCTTTGAAAAATAAATCTTTCTGAAGAAAGGCTACATTTTCCACCATTTTTTGCAGCCTGACCTTCCTCTCATTGTCACTGCTTAATCCTTTCACACCTCTGATTAGAGGAAGGGTGAGGGAAGCAGCCCCAGCTGGGCCACTCTTTATAGAAAGTCTGGGCATGAATTAAGGGTAGAAAGTAAAGATTTTGCAGCTATTAACCTAAGTCTGTAGAACTACAACTTGTCGCACCAGATAAAACTTATCAGATATCCATTGTGGCCTTTCAGGTGCCTGAAATCCCCTTGTAAGCAGAGACAATTGCAGGGAATGAGAATCAGGAAGGTTTCTATGCCCTAATGAGGCACCTTACTGGGTAAGTGAGTTGTACTAGCTTGAATGCACCCCAATTTGTCC
Source organism: Liasis olivaceus (assembly GCA_030867105.1). NCBI lineage: Eukaryota > Metazoa > Chordata > Lepidosauria > Squamata > Pythonidae > Liasis > Liasis olivaceus. The sequence goes on from CM061348.1 coordinate 137,443,055, forward strand.
AGGTCTGGACGGGTGTTAGCAACACGTGTGGCGAGGAGTCTAGCTACAAAGGAGAACAGAGCAGACACCATCTCTGAACAGGCAGCTGTGCGTTTCAGATAGCGGCTGAACTTCACCAAGTGTCAGGGAGGGAAGTGTTTTAATCATATCCGTACCTTTTGCCCCAGACTTAATTAAACCCAGACTGCACCACTGTGCATGAGAGAGGGAATCCTAGCCTATGGTTTGAACTAATGTCTTAATATTATAATGGAGCTCCAATGAGCTCATGATAGAGGGAAGCTTATATAACAAATCAAATCTATATTTTATCCTGCTCTACCCTCTGCGTATACCCTATATGTACGTATCACCCCACGATTCCTTTTTGAAGTAAGCAACATTATACAGAGCACAAAAAAGAAATAAGAAATAGTACTCCAAAGAAATTAAAGACTTAAGATAAGAAAAAGAAAAATAACTAAATTGATTTTTCCCCCAACTCTATCCACTATACTTCTCCATACCTTTCTATCTTGTCAATCCATCCTTGCTTCCATAGCTTGCTTCATTTATTGCCTTTCATACTTTAGACTTCTCACTTCTCTCTTTTTTCAGAATGTCATCAGCTCCATCCAGTCATAACTTTCCCTCTTCTTGACCTAGTCACCCTTCCTTCATATATTTGATTTGCAGTTCAATCCTCATTCATTTTCTCTACATGAATGAATGACCAAACCATCTCCAGACTTCATTCATTCATACTGGCCATTCACTTTCACATTCAGTCAACCTTTATCCATCATCCATTCATTCTTCACTTTATCATTTGTTTTACCCCATGCAGTTATAAGTAGCAGTATATTTAATTTCCTTTTTATTTCTCCTAATCTACCCAACTCTCACTTCCATATAACAAAGTGGGCAAAAGCATAGCCATTTTTGCTTCCTTTAACTCTCACAACAGACCTTCCTACCAGTATTTGCAAATCTTAAAACTTCTCTATCCATTTCCCCATCTTTGGTAAACATTCTACCAAAGTATTAATCTACATGTTCTAGGTTTTCTCTCCATTTCACCTATCAAACACAACTACCTTGGTCTTTATTGATTTTCAGCTCCATACTCCTCTTTGCATCATACAAGCAACCTGACATTCACTGCAAATCATTTGGGTTCTCAACCAAAACCTCAGCATCATAGACATAGAAAAGTACATGTACGTTCACATCCTAAATCAACACATCTCTAACATCACAAGCATTCCTTATATAGCTATCCATAAATACATTAAATATTCAAGAGATATCACAAATCTTTGTGTTACCCTCTGCTCAGTGTTGAACCACTCCTAAGCTTTCATTCTCACACATGCTTTACTTCCTTCATACACTGCTCCTATGATATTGAGCAACAACCTTCAGCTCCATATTCCAAAATTCAAGTGATTACAAATAGTGATAACTACAACATTAATTATGACAGAACATGCAATTTACTTACAAAAGATTTAGGTTCAATTCCCAGCCCCTTCAAGCAAGAAGGCCTGCCCTGAAATCCTGGATAGAAGAGCATGCAGTGCTTTGAATCTGGTTAAAAATGATATTTTAGTGGTCCTGGGGACACACACATAGCACCTCTTCTTAAAGCAGGCCATCCCACCTTTTTCTGGGATCATGAGGTAGCTGTAAAGGGTGGCTGTATAATCCTAGCAAAAGATGCAGCTGCTTTAAAGAGTTGCTGTGTTTGTGCCCTGAAGTCCCTTTTTGGAATCAAATCTGAAGCACTCATAGCCCTGCTAGATAGCAATTTCCAATCCACATAGAGCAACAAAACTAAATGGGCCAGGATCTAACTTGGTTTAAAAACCAGCTTCTTGTGTTCCTTTGAGTATATGCTAAGAATACAGAAGTTTTTTACCCTAAGTTTCTTGTTAGTTATTATTGGGGTGGGAGGGAGCAATGTGACTGATGTTAAGTTTTTTTCCTTGTTCACAAAATAAATTACAGTACTGGATAGTTTAGTTTTATAGTACTTCATTCTCCATTTCCTGGAATGGTGGAAAATTCCAGGGGCATCCAGAGCTATTTGGATTTGGCTTCCATTGGAGGGATAGGGTGTGTTTGTACTGCTTAGTTGATGATACCCAAGTTGGAGACAAATGGAAGCAAGCAATATACTTCCTTTCCTCCAGGCAGGCAGCAGATCTATAACTTCCACAGATTTCCAGAGAGAGCTGTTCAGTCTTCATCTAATGCTCTCTCACACGGGGTCTCACCTCCCGAGCTCTAATAGCTTTTTCAGTGAAAAGACTTGAAGAGAAATCTCCAACTCTTTCCTGGTCATTAGGGCTCATTGAGGAGACATCTACCGGCTATTAAAAAGCTAGTGCAAAATAAGGGTTCCAAGGGACAAGCTAGGGGATCGCTTCTGAATTTGGAAAGCAAGGAACGACGAAAACAAAGAGAAAAGGTAAAGGCAGAGCACATAAACTGAGAGTGGCTTCAAAAGTCTCCTGACAAAGGGCTTATAAAAGGAAGCCAAAAAGCTCCCTTCAGCTTTTGATGGTGCCACTAAAAGCCACTCCTTTATACCAGTCCCCTAGCCTGCCTTTTAGTTATTTTTTATTTTTAATGATTATTCAATGCTAGTAAGGAAAGAAAGCCGGCAGCCGTGTAAGGCCTGTGTTTCAAAGTATTTTCCAGCTTCCAGAGCCTGTCTCCATGAACTTGTTCTCCTCTGGATCTGATCACACATATCGCAATGCCACATCCTGAGATACCATTTGATGCAAGATCCCTTTAGGGTGAGGATGGGCAGCATGCAGCCCAGCTGAGGTCCCACCCAGCACATCCAAAGCAAATGGAGCTTAACACTTTAGGCCTGGACTTTGGGGAGCATTAAGGATATTCAAGGAACAAAACAGGTGCTTTAAGCCTCACAGTACTTTAAGGCATCCACTTCATCTTTAAACCATCTTCTTTAACAGGCTGAGTTTTCCTTATTTTAGGGATAAAAGGAAAAATAGGTACCTTAAGCCTGTGCCAGTATAAGGTTCAGACCTATTCCGGTCCTCATGTCACAGAGATGCAGAAGAAACCTCGAGTATTCGGTCTCCTTTTTGGGACCAGACAGAGACATGATATTCCACTTTTTAGCCATTAGATGGCAAGCAAGACCCTCCCAACATTTTTCTAAGTCAGACTCCAGACATGATAGCATAGGTCACTTCTTGTGGGGCTGAGGTCCAATCTATAGGAACAGGGAAGGAAGGGGCTTGCTTAATTCTTGACTCCAAGTGGAATTATCTAATTGCAGGGCCTGTATTTAAAAAATGCCAAAATAATGGTGAGGATTAATGGAGAAGGAGAAGGAGGATGATGCAGCCCCAGCTTTTCCAGTTCCTTGTTCTCGGCCAGGTTCTAGTTCATCTTTCACTTGCTGTGGGACACAACTAGAATTCCACCTTGCAATAGAGAGATGGGGAGAGCCCTTTTGAAAGTTTGACTGTATTTTGTCCTGGCCCTAGGACAAACACTAGTGACACGGCAAACCCACCTACCTGATTTTTTTTATCACAGTCACACATAGGAAAGTTTCCCTAAATGATGTGAATGGTGTGACATTTGATGAGCGCCTGAAAATCATAATGGAAGGTGCAAGGAACACCACTTGCAAGGAAACAGATCATATCAGGTTAGCCCACTAAATTGGCTGTAGCTGCCTGTCAACTCCACCGTTCTTATGACTTACAGGCCCTGTTCACATAACATGCTAAGCCATGGCATGGCAGTGGAAGGGTGAGACTGAAATCATATACAGCAGTACAAATCCAAATGACCTGAAAATTAAATTTCCGCACTAGCGGTTTAGAGCGTCTGCTAGAGTCATCCTGCCATTGTTGTACCAAAATAACAACAATGTGGACAGGCTTTGTATCACTTTGTGACACCAGTGTGGAAATGACCTAAGCCAGAAGAAGGTTCAGTTGCGGCCCAAGCATCCCTCGTCTGGCTTGGGGTGAAAAAATGCTATCAGCCAATGTCCTCCTTTCCTCTGTTTGTGGGAATGAATTGATTCATCTCATTCCTCAGACTGACAGCAGCCTCTCTAGGAATGCCTGTCTCTGTCTCCTCTGTAGTTTTCACATACTAGGTCTTGCAGCTCTAGTGTGTGTGTGTGTGTGTGAAAGAGAGAGAGAGAGAGAGAGTGAGTGTGGGGGGGAGGGGTATAAAGCCATTCGGAGCGGCTCACTGCCCTTACCAAGTCCATCCCCAGTGGCATCAATCCTGCCACTATGTATCTATCCCTTCAGGAAAAATGGGCAGGAATTGGGCACCGGTGACAGCCTCCCAACCTCCTTTGCACCACCTGAGAGAACTCAGACATCCTCATGTGATAACCTCAAGGCTGAAAAAATGTGGATAACCACTAGGTGGCAGTAGAGAAAGAAAGGAAAGCCAAGCACTTTGCTGCCATCTCATGTTCAACTGGATTTGTGCAGTTCACGTTGCCCACAAAGGTGATTCTTTCGACTGGGAAGGGGATACCTGGGTTACCTGTATTGTAAGAATGCAGCTTCTGAAGGCATTTCTGAATATGTGGAGGGGGATTGAGAGCTTTGAGAAATGGTTTAGCAGCACAGACTTTGCAGCTAAGGAGTCTCAGATTCAGTACTGATTTCACTACAGGTTTCACTGCTGGCAGTTCTTACCATCAGGAAATTCCTCATCATATCAAACCTCAAGGTTCTTCCCTGAAGTTTCAGCCCTGTTGTTGTTATACAATGAAACTCTTCAAGCAACAGTCTGAGAAGAAGAAATTGCTTTTCCTCTCGGACAGTTACCTGGGGGCTGTTCAGGGACTGTTCTGATACAAAAGTGATTATAGGCCATCCTGACCTTCATAGATGCAATAATGGGAGATGGGCACCCCATGGCCCTTCCTCTTCATGTCCCAATCAAAACTGGGAAGTTGAGAATGAGACCTTCAGAGACTCTCCTCACCTGGTGGGGTGGAATTTCCTATCCCTAGGATGGAGGTGGGATGAAATGGAGTTGACCTTGTCCACAAAGTCAGCAGGACTCAAAGGAGACATGATGTTACCGTTACAGCAGGAGTGCCTTCCAGATGTTTTGGTGTCTTCCAGATTTTGGTGTCTTTGCTGCTTTTTGGCCAACAGCGTCCAGACCCCCTAGCCAGTGTAACAACTGAGAGGCATTATTGTTCTCAAGATTGGGAAGATATTAGATGGCTGAACCCTACTGTAACAACACTTCCTCTCTGCCCTGCTCTCCTCACCTACAAGAAAAAAGCAACTGTCCTGGGGTCAATTCCCAGCGTCCTCCCCCAAAGCAGTTATGTACAAGACACTGGTGGCACAACTGGGCACATTTACCCCTTTCCTCTTAAAGGGGGAAGCAGAGAGCAGAAAGCAGAAAGGTCACCCGTTGCTCGGCATCTAACGCCTGCCTCGGAATCTCCTTCCTCTGCTTTGCCTCGAGTTATCCAGCCCTCCTTGTTTCTTGCTTGTCAGCTTGTACAGTGAATAATATATTTCTCACTCCTACCCAAAGTGGTTTGGTGTACCCTCCATCCCAGTGCTTCCCTCTCCATGCTCAGCCAGTCTGTCACATCTTTAATCTTTCTGCAATCAGGAGCCTAATTAAATTAGCCAGCTTTGTTATACCTTCTTGTAATCTTATTGCCGGCAAATTGCAGCCTTCACAGAATTCCCCAGCAACCCCCCAGGGGCCTGTTTGTTGCAGCCCACCACTGATTGCATTGCGGAGACAGACGGTTGGCCTGCCTCCTGGAGTAGCGTGGCAGTCCTGCGGGGAGGTGAGAAGTCACACGGTTTCTGCAGCCTCTGGCTCTGATGTGAACTGAGAGGGATAGATGAGTTTTCCACATTCTTTTAAGCAAGGATTATGCATGTCATTATTATGTCTATCAGGAAAATGCCTATCCCTGTCAGGACAGGCAGGGAAGACAGGAGAGTGCCGGGGACGTACGGACTATGCACAGCTTGCTGATGGCAGCATAACAAGAAAGATTGCCATGCAGTATTATCAGCCAAATTGTCCCCACATACAACTTTTTGTTTATCCCTACAGTAGCAAATAACCACCATGCAGGAAGAAGTTCCCTTGTTCAAATAGTTGAGTGAGGCTCAGTGGCCGTACACCCTCCTACAAAGCCAGGATTCAGATGTCCAAATTCTGGGCAGGTCATCTGAATGGACTTCATCCTGATCTGTAGAGCCGTGCCTCCTAACCCACATTGTCACATCTGGGGCTCAGTTCTCAGGTCATGTTGAAATGTGTCAGAAGGCTGGAAATGAGCATACCTGTGTATTTATTGTCCTGTACGTGCCCCTAGCATTGGTGCAAAGCAAAATATTCAATTTGGCCATAGGGTGGTAGAGACGTGATGCCTCCTGTAGTGCATTCCTAGACTAGATACTGAGATAAATCAATAGCAATATTAACATCAAGATATTGGAAGCAGTTGGCATCTTAATAGCCTAAAGATGAGGCTGAAGGGTCACTCCTGACTCTTCTCTGTCCAAAGTGAAAATGGGGGAAGATTTCTCCCCTGCTAGGTGTATTTTCCACAGCAAAAGAAATGGTGACACTGTACAGCAATGCACCTAGCTGCATTTTGAACTGGTGAGAACAGCCCAGCAGAATACTGATTTGTGTAATTCTTTGATCAGATGCAGTGTGATAGTTGCTGAGCTATAAATCAGGAAGCCCCTGGTTTGGGTCTCAGCTCTTCCACGAACTCCGTAGGGGACACTCAGCTTCGATATCCCTTTCAGCTTGAAAAAGCTAAACAGGTGGACCTGGATGGGAGACCACCAGGAAATTCCTGGGCTGTTGGCTAGACTGGGAAGTTAAAAGCTTAACTTGTGGGAGTCTTTATCTTCTTATAATGGCTTGTCTAGTAACGTTACTAGACAAAGTAGGTGAAGTGCTTGTAATGCTGGAACGCTGTGGCATTCTTAGCCCTTCACAAAATCCACTACAGGATAGTGGTAGAGAAATGGGCTATTCTCCGCCAATCTGTCTTCTGCGTTCAGTAAAGGTAGATTTCCCCGTCTTTCCCCTCCTGCCCTGCCTCCAAATCATGAAGCCTCAACCAGAACTGAGCAGACTTTGACCAGCAGGAGGTAGCATGGAGACATCCATCTCTGGGCTTTGAGGCCTAAGTCCTTCCGGCTAGCAGGCGAAGTTTTCCCACCCGAGTTGCGTTGGTCTTTAACGAAAGGTTCCTCCCCCCCCCCCCCCCCCCCCCCGTCTGGCTTCCAAGGCAGTGAGGGCCCTGCCAGCCATTCCCTGGAGCTCGTTAGCGCCTGGGGCTTTTGAACTCCCGTTCTCCCCCCTTCCCTTCGTTTTCGTTTCTCATCCTTTTTTCCCACCATCAATGTTCTTTAATGAAAAGAAAGAGGCTGAACAGAAGGAATCCTGAAGTGCTGAAAAAACCAAGACCATCTCTAAGTTCAAGTAATTACGGTGATTTTTGTAGCATCTGAATACTCCATTGGGGAGAGAAAGGCAGCTTAGCAAGGAAAGGTGCGGAGATTTGATGACCCAGTCGCTGCTTTTATATTTTAAAGCAAAATGTTCTAATCAATTAGTTCATGATCCGATACGGGTTGCCTCTCTGTGGTCACGTTGCCACCAATGGTAGGACCATCTACAAAAGCAGATGAAGCTCGTGCAGCACAAAGCTTAAAAGCCTCTGTTGCTCTTTGCATCAGGATAGTTTGCTTTGACTCATGATGTTTTAAATCAAAGAGAGAGTATGAGGCTGAAAATGACAAGAGACAGAAGAATTCAAACTCTTGATTAAAATCAGATTTTCTCATTGTCTTGAGTAAATATGTATGTTAAATAGTTGCTATAACCAGTAAAATATACTGGTCTGCAACTCATTAGGGCCTTTGGGCAATATAAGAGCATAATTTAAAACCTGACAGATACACCCCAACTTAGCTGTAGGTAGACACATTAAAATGGTGTTTCTTTGGGACACGTTGCATGTAAATTAATATATTTGATGCAGTGGAGTGATAAGTTTTGAAATGCAGAAGAATATCGTGATGGTCCCCATAGACTAAGCCTCCAAGGAGAATGCAAAAATGCCAGCAGCTTCACCACTAAGACAAGACTAATCAGAAGGACATATTATAATACCCAATTAGTGTCATTTGCCAGTCACAGAAAAGGAAATGGCAAAGGGTGGTGGAGACAGCTTGGACTTTGCTCTGTTCAAAGCCAAAAAAAAATCACAATGTGAATGGACAAAATCAAATTACAGTTGTATGCAAGGATCAATGACAGTGCAGTGCATTGCAATGACCAGTACAGTATGGATCATAAATCAAAGTGAAACACTGCCATATCCTTATTGTCCTGTTGTGATCCTCTCTCTTTCCGAAACAGCTAAGTGCAACTGCCAAATATGGCCCAACCCTGAGGTGGTATGGGGACGGATCCAAGCGGTTGACCCAAAGACTGTTGGGGTTGAAGTTTTATGAGATATGGTTAGGAAGCAATTCTGTACCTTGAAGTATATCAGCAGCGGCATTGAGCAAACCAAGACCCAGATTCAGGCCTTTCCAGGTCCACAAGACCCTTGATTTTAAAGATGTTTAAGATATTGCAGAACGAATCCTCTCATATGGAGAGAATAACCCATTTGGGACTCCTAGATTACTTTAAGGCTTGTGAGTCTCATTTTGTGATTTTTCTACCATTTGCTGCAGTTTTTTTTTTTTAATCAAATGCATTCTATCAAATTATATCACTGAAGGGGATGTGATTTGCTAATCTAGTTCTGTGAATGCAGCATGTAATTACGCCAAATCAGTTCCAAAATTAGACATCCAGAACTGTGTACAAGTCAATGAATATTTTGCATTGACTTGGCAATGTTTGTAAGCATCATAATCCATTTGTTTGAATGCAGTGCATGCAAATAGTCATTAGGACCTCCTCCCCACCCCCCGCCACCAAACCATTTGAATAAATTCTAGGTTTCCAGGCAAACAGTGGAGAATCCAGCCTGACAGCCAATTTTTCCCTGTGGTATTGGATGTATTGCAGGGAGCACATTCGAGTCACTTGTTGTTTTCCATGGGTATACACTCTTTGCTGTCTAGTGTGAGTTCACCTTCTACTCTCCCCATACACTCCTGTTTATTGGTCCATTGATCTCAATGGAGAAAACAGCAGCAAGGAAAGAAAATACATTGATGCAGGCGGCAGTGAGAGAGTGCTCATTTAGTTTTTGAACCTGACTACTCCACTTATTACTAGAAATTAATCTCTTTACAGTCACTTTGTGCAAAGGCTTTGTGGCATCCCATCTTCCCCTGAAGGAGTCCAGAGGCTTTCTAAATGTCACTGAACTACAACTCCTGGTGGTAATACCTGGGAGACCGTGGATTTCCAACTTCTAAAAGTTACTAAACTAAAAGCAGCATTATCTAAGTTAACATAAATGAAGCTTATATTGAGTCAGACTTTGTTCTGTGCCGTCTGCTCTGAGGGGCAGGAGATCTTCAAGGCATCAAGCAGAGACGTCTCTTCCTCCTCTTCAGCCTGAAATCTTTCTAACTGGGGACTGACTTAGGAGTAGTCTATTTCAGAAGTAAGAAACCTGAAGACATTCAGATTTTGTTGGATCACAACTCCTATCAGTCTCAGTCAGCATGATTAGAAGTTCTGGGAGATATATGTCCAAAACATACGCTATGAAGGCCAATCAGTTCATCATCTCGGTTCTACAGACAAGGTATGCTCATACTTTTATCATCACTATAGCCTGACTTGTTTTAGGCCTCTGTTAAACAAACTTTCCTAAGAACAGTTTGTACTGAGAAGATTTACTTGTCTATTTTTAAACTAATTACTGAGGATGTTCCTGTTGCAAGTTCTGAAATATGCATCTACAAATGGTTGTGTTTAATACGTACAACCTCATTTTGCTGGGCAATGAGTTTATCCAAGATTAGAATGCAAAGAAATCAGGGCTATGCAATGCTACAGATTCAGTCTGGAATAGCTGCTCTGGAATGTGTGGGAGTCTGAATGCAACACCTTTTTGTGACTCATTAAAGCAACCAGATCCCTGTTTAGGTCAAGCATTGTTTATTGGCTGGGATGCTTGCAAGGAATATTGGACTGGATGGACCTTGGTGTCAGTAGGAATACCACTCTCACAATATGTGCTATCTGAAAATATTAATCTTTTCCTCCCTGATGAACTACAGCCAAAGATGGAAGGTTATACCACAGACCCTCTACGCCATCCACCTTGCTGTCTTATAAGAAACTGCAGTGAATTCAGTCTTGACTCCTGGCGACTGCCTGGCCAAATCCCTGCAGTTTTCTTGGCAAGATTTCAGAAGTGGTTCACCCTTGCCTCTTTCCTAAGGCTGAGAGAGAGTGACCAGCCCAAGGTCATCCAGCTGGCTTCGTGCCTGAGGCAGGACTAGAATTCAGCAATCCCAGTTCCGTAACCACTAGACCAAACTGGCTTTCTTGATGAAGATAGCTACAGAGATAACTCCCATGTCTCCATGTGAGATTGCTTGTACAACTCTGCCTGCCTTTTCTAAGGCCTTGAAGACCTTGTTTTTCCCCTCAGGCATTGGGTCAAGTGGTCTTGTGAATCTGTCCATTTTTGATCATTGAATTGCCTCTGGCACAATTGTTTTATGTCATTATATTTGGATAATTATTTTTATAGTGTGATTATTGTTTTAATTATATGCTATTCTGAGTTTTATGTTGAGAGGGTGGCTATCGACGTGAACTAAATAAACAAACTCCTGAATTCTAGAACTCCAGGTGAAACCTATCAGTGAAAGGAGAAAAAGATAAAAGGACACTTCCCAGCATTGATCCTTCAAATCCAGGCTGCAGTGACTTGAGAGTTGCCAGAAAGTACTTCACTCAACATATAAGATGGCAGTTGATGGAAGAGGCCACATATATTTCCTCCAAAATACCAGACTACCATGAGCCAAGTCCCTTTCTATCCCTAAGTTAGGGTTCTTTGGGGATTCCTGCTAATGACCTCACAATAATGAACTCCAAGCAGCAAGCAGGAAAGAATGAGAAGCTGACAATTTATTTCTGTCCCAAGAAGCTTTTGCTTACTGCTGAACTCCCATGTCCCAGATCCAGGTGGCCGTGAAGCTGAATTCAAGGGTGAGAAAAGAACAAGCCATATTTTGCTTACTGTCCCTGCAACTTAGACCCTGATCTAACCAAGACTGCACCAGGGAAAGAAAGTTGACCACTCCCCTATGGCTTGTTTCAACTGGGAATGCTTCTGGCCTGTTAGTTGATCTTCCCACCTACAAAGACCAGTTGAAGACTTGTGTTATGCAAATACTGAATCCTCTACTGAGATCCTAAATATGTCTTCTTCTTCTTGTATGAACTGAAAGCTGTTGAATGGACCACTACACCCATCCACCCATCCACCCATCCACCCACTTCTGTTTTCAAAGAATTGTGTATCTATAAGAAGTTGCTCAGGTGGAGTCAAGAGCAAGCAAGGAAGCACAGACACCTGTTATGGAATTCCCCACCCCCATTCTTTTCTATTTCATTCTGTTCTTATTTGCATTTTCAGAACACTGTTTCAATGAGGCCAACAACTGTGTCTTGGGCAGAATCCTTAGACATTCCTTTTCTTCTCCAAGGCACACAGATTCAGTTGTTCCAGGGTGGTTCAGATGTTTTCCAAGAAGCAAGACAGAATTGCTGTACGTTAGAAGTCTTCTGATTTGGGGATGATTCCATCTTTGGCTCTCAGTGGAGTTGGGCTACCTTAGAGTATAGGCAGTCAATTGGGGGGGGGTACTCCATGAGGCTCCTCCTGCAAAGCAGGAAGAAGCTGTTGGGGGCCCAGCTTAGGGTCAGCCTCACCAGGTAGACCAGACCAAGAATCAACTGCAAAGGAAGGCTAAGACTACTTTATTGAGACTGGCTATAATTACAGAATCTTGCAAGTTTGATTTTGCTGTGACTCCTCTCTTTTTTATACCCATGTTAATTAGGGACCATGTTAGTGTCTATATGAGCCACTCACACATACTTACTGCTTGTTTTGGACTTAAGCCATGTTTTCGTCCTCATTGCTTTGGTAAGATCTGATCTATCTCTGTCAAGGTCGTCTTCCTTACTGTCTATACTTAGGCTGGTGCACCAAGTGTAGCCTTCCCTGGGAGCCCTGAAGATGGTCACTCATGCTCTTGTCATCACCTGTATGGATTATTATAATTTGATTTACATAAGGATGCCCTCACAGACCACCAGAAAACTTAGATGGTGCAAAAAGCTTATGTGCTTACAGGGCAGCCTCATGACTGCCATGCAGCACCATTGCTGCTGGAGTTCTGGGTGCAATTCAAGGTGATGGTTATCACCTATGAAACCCTATGTGGCTCAAGGCCTGGGTATTTTTGAGACTGCCTATCCCACAGAGATTCTGCCAGCCCAGTCTGAGGGCACAGAGAATGCCTGCAGAAGCCTTCATCTACCTGGAACTCTCAAAGTTGGGGTTGCCGCTCCCCTTCTTACCTGCAACATTAATCTGCCCCTCTCTGTTTAACTGGGCTTTATAACCCCTTTCTAGCATGATAGAGCTTCCTATTCATGCAATATGTTACCTGTCACTTAGGAGGCAATGAGGAAGGAGGAGAGCAGATGAAGACCTATTGAGAAACAGCAGCCTTCAGTCCCTTTTTTCTTGAAGAGTTTTCTAGCCCGGATAGTTTTTGAAGAATTGTCACCTGAGTTTATTTCCTCTTCCCTCCCAGTTTGTTTTTCTTTCATCTGTGTTTGTTTGTTTGACGTTGTGCCCTTTTGGGTAGGACCTGTCTGTTTTAATTTTATTATTAAGGGGAACCTTTAGACAGAAGAACTAGGTTGTTTTTTTAAGGCAATAAATAGAATATATGGAGAAAATGTGATTCTAAACTGCAATCCAGTGTCCTTGGGAAGAATTCTAGGTGCTGTAGGAATCTTCATGTTTCTTTCCTGAGATCAGAAAAAGTATTTTGACCTCAGAGTAGAAAATCTGATGTTGGAAACCCACTCCTTACAGAAGCCCCCAAAGCTGCTTCTTTCCAAGCCTGGAATATATAATGGTGAAAAAAGGAAAGAGTGGATATGATCATGGATCATAGGGTTTACCACCCTCCAAGTGCCCCCAGTTAACTGTGGAGCTGATATGCAGTAATTCCCTCCTCTGAGAACTGGGCAGGGGGACCGGAGTGCTAGGGACGGAGGGGGAGACAGGAATGCTGCTCTTCTCTCCCTTCCACCCAGCAGCATGTTAAATATGTTGGCGTCTCGAAGCAACCCAGAGCTTTGCTCTGCCCATGTTACTGGTAATTACAAGTAAGGGAGCAAGGGATTTGAGCCATTCCAAACTAATGAATCCAGGTACACACTCACAGAATTATTCAGAGGCTCTTTTTCACAGATGCAAACATACATGTGCACGCGCATGTTGTTTCCAGTCAAGAAGCAAATTGAACTCCCCACCAATCCAGAGGAAGTGCATGGATGTGCTGCTTAATCCAGGGAGCTGTCATTGCAAATCTCCCAGGAACCCCCAAGCCGGGTAGGTTAATGAGAGCTGTGTGAGCCAAGAACCGTCCTTGAATCAGCTTCCAAATTACCTCAGAGACTCAGGGAGACAGCGTCCCTTCCGTTTCAGCTGCACAACCCCTAAACCCCCATTTCAATGCGTTGCTTTGCGGGGTTCCCTGGGCGTGAGAGACTAGGCCTAGCAGATATGAGGAGACGGTAAACTTATTTCTACCTCGTGCCCTCCAACCATGGTAAGGGGCGGGAGCACATGTTGATCCCCTCCCCCAATTCCAAATTGCAGTTCCTAACCATGAACATGTCAGAGTGAAAGTTGTACTAAAATCCTGTGTCAGAATCAGTGGATTTATAGAGGGGATATTCTTTGGCATTTTGTAACTGAGCCAAACGCAAACGGGGCAAGAATGCAACGTGGATCTACCTTTAAAACCCGACTCAGCCTTTTAATAGCTAGAGGCTCGTACTCATCGATATGCTCATTCACAGGCTCCCCCATCGAGTGACATCCACTGCCTGTAAATCACAGAATTCTCATTCCAAAAAGAAGTTTCTGATTTTTCCTTCACCTCACCTCACCTCAAAAATGCTCGTCAACACAATTCATGGTTTTTGTGGATAATCTTGGGCTCTATTTTTGCCCTATATTCCCCAAAGGGTCAAGATTTAGGCCAGCCGAATCATTACATGGTGAAACATATAAATAAATAAAAAGACACAGCGGCTTCTGCGGAAACTGGTAAATTATTATATGGTGCCTTCAGGGCCAAACTGTATTTTGCACAAATTATGTACGTTTTCGTTCCATTTTGTGCTTTATTATGAAAACGTGCTTCTGTTGCTATCATAGGATATCAGTTATCTATTATGGAAGAACTGGAGGAATGGGATTGTTTAAGTCTTTCCCTTCCCTCTTTCATCTACCTCCTCCAGCTGAATTCTCACTGAAAAGAGGGAGAAAAATAGTGTCCTTCTGTTGTGTCACTTAAGCCTCATTCAGGCTTGATCTAGACATCTGCAGGGAGGGTTTTTCACGTGTCCAGTTCTGTCTGCGGTGGCTTCCTCCTTACGGATGTGTGAACACCAAGAGCTGATCAGGGCAACAAGGGAGCGAGTAGAGCTCCTTGGCACCTCCCCATTCTCTGCCCAAGTGTTCCTTTAACCAGGTTAGGACAGGGCTTTAAAAACAAGTCTGTGTATGAATGTCTGGAGGAGTGGCAGAATTGGCATCTATGATACCAATAACAATTCACCTCACAAGGTCCTTGTCTCAAGCAATGGTGTGTGGGGGTGTAAGTCATATCAAATCCCATACATATAGGGCATGATATAATATAACATCTGTATCTCTTCTCTGAGAGCTTAAGGGAAGGTGAACTCTGTACCATTCTGATAGCACTTCTAGGTACCTCTTCCTGCATCTGTTCAGCACCATTAGCTGGATAGCTCCTAAAATTAACATAGTATACAGAGTCATCTGAAGTGCAAAGGTCTGAGAGTTCAATTCCTAGTAGAAGATTTGAGCCCTATAGCTACTCCTGTCTGAAGAGTCCCATAAACAATGGAACTGGTCACGTGGTATCTCCTAGTGGTCAATGGAAGTAAATAAAGTAGTGATTGCGCTACTATTATTAATTGCTCTTCCCTATAAGGGTTACAAGAAAATATAGTCTTAACATAAAATCATTGTAATAATCCCAACAATCCTGACAATAATAAAGAGTGGAATTCTTTTTTAAAAGAGAAAAACAATTTAACAGGAGTGCTATCCAATCAATTAGGTGTACTACTACAGAGCTAAAAGGCAGAAATAGAATAAAAGAACTTGGGTAGTATAGCAGTTAGGGTTAAATTTGGACTGGGGAGACCCATGCTTGAGTCCCCACTGGACCACATAGCTCACTGGATAACTTTGGGCCCCTCAGTCTCAACCCTCATAATCTCTCACGGGATTATTGTTGGGGGATAAAATTAGTACCTCTTGCCTCCCTGGAAAACAATCAAGAAATTAGAATGGCCACATTACTTGTCAGTGGATTCCAGGCACAGAGCTGAGTTCCTTCTTGTTCACTTCCTGGTGCTTGCAATGTCAGCCTCCATTTTCCATCAATGTGTTATATAGGGCTACCCTTTAAGACAACTGAAACAGTCATTCCCCCTCTCCACCCCATCAATTCCTCCACACCTGGCTTCCTGGTTGGGCAGCCGAGCAGCAGCTACAATAGCCCATTTATCCCAGACAAAATGCGTCACTGAACTAATAGGTTCTTGGTGGTTACAGGCAAGGATTTTCTGCATCAGAGTGCACAGTCCCTCTCACCTAAAACTGACAGGCTGGTTCCTGATATAAGCAACAGCCAAACACAACCTGGAATAATATGGTCTTCCTTGCAGGTTCAGCTTTCCTCCTTTCCTGGGTCATCTCAAAGCACATGGACAGCATAACAGAGAAGCCACTGGGAACAACTCTTACTGGAGATCTATTGGTTCCCTCATAGCCATACGGTATAAATATCTCACTGTGAAGCCTACCATCAAAACTACTCAGGAAGTCCCTTGTAGATGGAACCCCCGGGAGATGTGCATTTCCCCATCCCTGAGACAGGAAGAAAGTACATCACTCTCTAAATCCTCATCCCAACAGCCATTCTTTTACTGGGCTGCCACAATTTTTCTGGATTCTCCATTTAAACTCAATGCTCTTGATGCCAGGGCTGAATTTTAAGAGCACAAGGAAAGCCAGATGGTTTTCCTTCACCTTTTCAACTCAGCCTTTGTATTGGAGCACTGAGTTTAATGGGACAACAAAAATGGAGGAGGAGGGGGGAGTTCCTCTTCAGTATTTGCTTTCCTGATGTCTGGTTGGAGAGATCGTCTGTCAGGGCAGGGACCGGTTGCTATTCCTACCAGAGCCAGAACCTTTTGGTTTTTGGCAATGCTTTCTAGCAGCCAAAGCAGAAATGACTATGGGGACAAAGTGCCTCACTGGGAGGGGGCAGTCCTGCAGCCAGCCAATTGGGGCCTTGCAGTCATAAACGTCTCTGAGGCTCCTCCTCCATGAGAATTGGAAGGTTCAACAGGAAGGTGTATTTCTTTTCCCTTTCCTGCCGGATCACTTTGATTTGGCTTCAGCCTGCTCTGTTTCAGGATGGCATCAAGTTGGTCCTCCACAAATGATAAACAGGCCATCTTGGCACTGGAGCGAGGAGGCGTGTGGATAAGCCCAAAGAACATCGATGCAAAATAAGCTTTGTCAGTGAAAGATGTGGATGTCCAGTTTCCTTTCTTACATACAAAAAGCAATAGTCTCTGATTTTTCCTTCTAGAGAATCCTTTTTCCTTTCTGTCTTAATATATAGAAATCATTGAATGATGTCACATAGGGTTGGGTTGGAGTCTATGGACTGACCACACAAACTCCTGCACGCAAAGACCTTTTTGATGAACTTATTTTCTTTATTCACAACATAGCTCGGAAAAATCTTAGTTTCATTTTAGCTGGGTAAGATTAATTATGCATTACTCGCTAGGATAGAGAAACAAACCTTTAGATCCTCTCTCCCAACTCCCTCTTGCAGCTTTTGCTTTAAAGAATTTGATATGCATAAAAAGAGCGTAGATTTATTGCTTAATTGCTCTAAAATTTCTAGGTTATCTATTTTCCTGCCTGCAAAACAAGGCCTCTGTTACTTTCAGTGTGCTTAACATAAGCCTATAGCTACGTGTGCAGCTATTCTTAAGTCCCTCCTCCCTCCCCTTCTTTCCTTGGAGTTAATCAAGGGCTTTATCTATGTTTAGCTGGCAATCCCTCCGGCTAGCAGAATGCAGGCCGTTTTTCTTTCTCTCTCTGGTAATCTGCACAGAGTAGATGTGATCCTACGTTGCTTTCCTCATCTTTAGTCATCTTCTTTTTCACCCTGGAATCATCTTCACTGACCTTTGGCTGACTCTATAACAGACTAGTCTTCTGTGGTCTTCTTTCCATTTTGGAACCAGCAAATTTTCAACACAGGTGCCTCAATCCAACTTAGCTTGCTAGCTGCAATCTTCCTATTCTTTTTTTTTTTCCCCATCACTAAAACTCCAGTTCCAACTTTCTCTCCCTGCTGGCTCATCAACTGGTTTGCAACCCACTTTCTCTCTGCTCCCCAGCATGTGAAATTCTATGTGTGAAAAAATCCTTATCTGCTCCCGCTCTTTTTCTAGACCAAACTGACCACCCTCAGCCTTTGTTGCTGTGTCTGGGAGATCATGGGATAGGATGTCAGACCATGCTTTGAGGCTCCATTCCATCACAAACTGACTAGGCCATGCTTAATTCAGGCATTCTGTCATGCTGGTTAAGACGGAGGAGGAGATCTGTTGTGAACAGCACAAACCACTTAGTAACAGTGGAAACACTGGAGTACAAATTTCACCACAACATGGCAGGCAGCACGGCCTACCATAGTTGTGGGAATTACCATGAAAAGGCTATTTCAACGTCACCTTCCTCAGGGGCAATTTGATTCTGTAAGGAGCAGGTAGAGAATCAGGATTGTCCTACTGTTACCAGAAACAAACACTTGTTCTCCAGGCAGGGTCCCTAAGCTTAGAGGAGCCCTCGATACCCCAAGAATGAGACTTTTATATTAATAAGATATTGGAAGATGAGATCTGAAGAGCAAGGCTTCTACTCTTTAAAAGAGAGAGAAGGAGGGGGGAAACCCTCTGCTGGAGAAGCAACAGAGCATGTAAAACCCAATTAAGGTGGACCAAGCTTAATGAATTGACAGCCAAGCTATAACATATCAGCTTTCCTCTGTACCGGACTTCCACAGACAAAATCCTTGATTTGCCTGCTTCTTTTGTCTGGCACTGTTTTTCCAGGCTCCTGTGATGAATTATTGAAGCTGCAAAGAACAGGCGGTGACAGGGCAGCATTAAGCACGTACCCGCATGTCAACCTTTGATCATGCCGAAGAGTGTACAGATCAATTCTTAAAGATGAAGCGCAGTTAAAAGGGAGGCACAGCTATGCAGAGAATAATGCAGCAGGGAGAGAGACGCTTTCTGCAGAATGAAGGGCAAAATTGTGTATATGATGTGGAGAGGAATGGGAACAAACTGGCGTCTGAGATCTGCCTAAGTTCCCCAGCCTTTCCTATCAGCATGGAGGAGTTCAGTTATAACCTGGGTAAGAGCCTATAGACTTAACCTCACTCCTGGTAAGACGGAGGTACTATGGGTGAGAGGGAAGGCAAGATTCAGCCTGATTTTGCACAGCTGCTCTGAAAGTTCAGATTGACAGCTTGGAACTTCTCACTGATCAGCTTTGTCATTAGGTGAGATACAGGATATCCTCCAGTCACGCAGAATGATTTCTTCTGAGCAAGGATATTCTAGAAGTGGAGATACGCATCCTGTTTAGCTTGTGTAATGTGTTGTAATTCGGAGTGCTCTTGAGAATGATTTGAAAGCCAGTAGACAGGAAAGGGCTAATGATGCTTTCATCATGCCAAGATGAATGCCTGCATTTCCTGGAATTTGTACCCAGTTAGTTACCCAGATACCATGTTTTCAGCATCAGCTAACTTTTCACAGATCTCATTTTGTTAACATCTCTTCAATGGAGAAGAGTAAAAGCAGGAGTAATTCACAGAGCCTTCCTAAAACATTTTGCTAGCTGAGGCCCAACATCAAGGAAACTCACTTATCCAAGCCAAGGTAGATAGTACTGAAAATATTCATTCATTCATTCATTCATTCATTCATTCATTCATTCATTCATTCATTCGTATGCTGCCCATCTTCCCCAGAGGGTGACTCTGGGTGGCTCCAAATGAAAGTATTCATCTTATTTTGGTACCTGAGCCAAATCCATAAGCACCACATCATGACTAGAAGTAAAAATGCTCTGTAACAAATTGCCAAATCAATGACTGGCTCCTCTCTCATGAAGCCCAAGATTTGAGGCCTGAGGCACTCACTTAATTTTGTCTTATGGTAAGGCTCACCCTGGTTGAAAAATGCCCCTCTCATATTAATCTAAAATCAGACACCAAGAAAAGCTGGCTTCTTTGAGCTGCATAATTATCTATATTTACCTAGATAATGTAAATGGCAAAGGGCAAAATCTACTGCACTGGAAATCACGGTAACTCCCTCTTCGGCCTTTGTGATTTCATCACACATTGCCCACAGATTTTCAACTGTATCTTCTTAACCTTAAGAACTAGATTTTTTAAAAAGTTAAGGGAATGAAAGCAAAGTAATGCATGATGCATTGTGAATAGAACAGCAACACTGCAAATAAAGCAGCAAAGATTAGAAAGATGAGCTGGAAGAAATCCAATTGTAGAAATCAAATTCTGAGCCAATTCAGGCTTTCATAGAATCGGTGTGTTTGAATTAATGTAATGCCCATCAACTTCCACTTCCGTTTATGATGTGATCAAATCAGACTACAGATGGATGCAAAGAATCACACATATAAGGAAAGCCAGCAAATTGACCTTTTGTTGTACCTGATAGATGTTAAGAGAGCTCCTGATCTCTCTAGATAATTTAGCCTAATTGGGAAAATAATTGCTTACATTAGGCCATAAGATATAGAGCTCAATTAGGCCTCTTCCTCAATTGCTCCAAGACTTCCCAGCCATCTTCACCTCTCTCCACTTCTGCCTTGCCTATGTAGTGCAAAATGTAAATGTGAGCTTCTGTGTTCCACATTATTTGATACACATAATTGATGCTAAAAGATATTAACAGCTAATGGAAACAGATGTCTGACATCAAAGCAAAGGGAAAAATCTCTGCTATTTAGCATAATGCAGGCCACTCGGTGCAATATCCCATCTCAAGTCGTGGTTGGTCTTGACATTTCAAAATGGAAAAAAAAAAGAATCCATAAAATCCTAGGAGGGAAATAAGTCTTGATCTCCAGCAGGCATCAGATTAAAGATCTCCCTACAAAACCCTTATAAATCCAGCCAGATCTCATGTAAATCAAATGAGGGATTTTTTTCCCCTTCCCACATGCCCTCTAGGGAACAACTCTGCCCTTGTTCATCCAAATGCATTCCAAACTTCCCTGTAACGTGGAACAGGCCACCCATCTTGTTCTCTCAAAATCAATCCTTTTAGGCTAACTGTAGGAACAACTGCTGCTACCCCAGTGGGGCATTCTGGGGATTTAAAAGTCGATGCATGCCCCCTTCTGGGTCTGTCTGAAAGACCGGAAGCACATGTAGCTGCAGAGGAACCCTAAGTAAAAGTGCTCTGAGTTTTCCTTGCATTCCTATAGCAAAAGGTCAATTTTCTGTGGAAAATCTTCTGAAAATCTCATATTTTGTATGCAGAGGCTCAAATCTACCGACTTGCTATTCATGCCTGGGACCACAAAGAGCCAGCATTGTGCAGCACTACTCTAATACAACAAATAGATTGGATATACCTTGTAGCTATTTTCAAAGAAAGATACCAGAACTTTTATTTTTTTTATCAGATCTTAGTATCCTGCCTTGCAAACAACATGGTTGTAACATGGACAATTATTTTGGTTCCCTCCCAGTTCATTGCATCTTGACCATGGTTCGAGAGCATGATTTGAATTATCTGGATGATGGACTGCTGGCTCACAAAGTGTTCCATCTTAGAAAAACTAGTAAAATGAATTTGGTTAAAACACAGTGTGCTTAACCAAGATGGCTTCAATCCGAATCCTGTAAACTAAAGATGAAGACCCCGAATTAAGGACCTTAGAGAAAGACTTAATTGAAAAGGTGAGGGATTGATGATCAGATTTCCAGCTGACAAAAAACTGGGTGGGGTAGCTAGTATCTCAGAAGGTAAAAATAAAATCCAAAACAATCTACATAGGTTAAAGAGATGGGCAGAAAACAACAGAACAAATTTTTAACCATTTTGTTTCACCTAGGAGACAAAAATCAAATGTACAAATATAGAATGGGGCTACTTGGCTTGGTGACACTAATTTTGGAAAAGATCTTGGAGCAGCAGTTGATTGCAAACTAAATATGAATCAGCAGCACTATGATGTGGCTGCAAAAAACACAAATATAATTTTAGACTACATCAATAGAAATATAATTTCCAAATTACAGGAAATAATTTGTGGTGGTTCAGCCATTCAAATGCTTCCAACTTTATTCTGATTTTATTCAAGACCATTGTTCCAGAGTGCTGGACATAAAATAATGGATTTAGGTTCAGGAAGGCTGATTCTGACTGAATGTTTTTAAAAAAATCCTAACAGCAGTAGGACAATGGAACCAATTAGCCAGAGAATTGGATGTGTTCAGTCACAGGCCAGACAACTATAGTCAGGGATGCTAAATGGCTTAAATATCTCTTCCAACTCTATGACTTCAAGATTTCTGTATAGGTGTAGGCTACCCCAGGCATATTCAGTCAGAATTTTAGATATGACCATCTTGGAGAGATGTGTGTCTTTCAAGCACAGAGATGGAGCTCATAAAAAAGGAGAGAAATAGAGCTGAATGGGTTTTTCAAGCATCTTGAGGAGCTGTTATTTCTCTAGGAATCTGCTATGGGACCAATAAACTTTGGGGCATCTGCAGTGAGTGATCTGCACAGAGATCTCCATGTAGAGTCTGCATATATATAAATGAACACAAATATTACAAAACTGTGGTAAGCAAGAAGTTTCCTTTGAAAGGAATTTAAATTTAAATCTGGATAAGAATATTAGAAGAGAAGAAGAGCCTGTGGCTAGATGAGACCAAAAAGATCTGGGAGAAACTGTTGGCAATACCCCAGTTACATGAAATGAAGGAGGCTAAGTCCAGAAAGTGTCCCCCCCTCCCCGCCCCATCACGGTGCCTATGCTCTGGAACAGCTTCTCCTTGAAGCTAGATTGACCCACTTGGTAATGTCCATCTTGAAATTAGTGAAAATTGAGCTCTTCTGAACAGCCTTTGGGAAATGATTATTCACTATTGGCTGATTGTTTTGCTATTTCTCTAATAATAGTGTTATTATTATATTATTGATATTTTGATGGTTGTTGATTTTGGTACACTATGAGTTTTTTCACCTGTGAATGTTTTACTTATTGCTTTGTATGTTATCTTGTGAGCTACCTGAGTCTGATAAGATGATGATGATGATGAAGATGATAACCCTAGCCTAGGCAGCCAAACTGAGATACCATCTAACAGGAAATATGCCACGCAGGACCCTTTCACCCAGGTTTCCCAGCAACTGGAATTGAAGATCTGTTGCTTCTATTATATTTAGCCATCTTGACTAATAGTCATTAATAGTGCCCTACTATACCTGTGAAACTTCTCACTGCTCAGCGGGCCTGAGGTACTAATAACAGGTGAATTTTCCTGGAACCCTTAATGTTAAACATTATAATCTGCACAGATTAACACTATTCACGTTGAAATCGAGAAAGTGGATAGGAAAAAACAAACAAATAAGAATCTTGCACTTATGGCGTTATTGTAGATCAAAAAGAAAACATTAATAACAAATATCCACATATATGCCAACTCAAGATCCAATATATGTTCTAGCAGATAGTGTAATTATATTCTGTAATTTACACTGATGTCTAAAGAATTCACCATTATCATACAAACATATATGAAACACATAACTTAAAAACAAAACAAAAACAGCCAGAGACACCAGATCTTTCATATAGACAGCTGACATCTCTACCTAGGGGCTGTATCTAAAGAAATAATTATTTTATGGCACTACCATGATAGAAGCATATAGGATCTAAGGCATGAATCCTCAGGCAGTCATATAATTTTTACAAATGCCCTAAAGCCACTTCCTAATCATAGGTCACTTTTGTGTATTCCAACTGTAGTGTAAAATACTCAGATCAACTAGATTTGCTGAGATAGATAGATCCAAGCCAAAAATTGACATAGATTTTCATGGCTTTTATATGTACACACACACAAATCCAACCCTCCTTTTTATTATAGCTGTAGACATATGGATTTGGACCTAGGTCCCTGAGTTATATGTATTCATATTAGATCTGTGTAATCTCTTGAGCTGAGTGGCCTATAGTTTGACCCAGCAGATGAGGTTTCTAGCTCTGTTTGCTGAAAAGCTTATAGAATGCTAGAGGTTTCTGCCAATCTTGATAAGTCTATCATCAAAGTTGGTTGAAGATTAGACCAAGAGACAGATAGTGTACCCTTCAAAAATGATTCAAAAGAAGTACTTGACTGTCAGCACAACATCTATTCATTAAAGCAGCTTGACTTTGTCAGGCTTCTGCACCCGCTTGGGGAAAAGTTGCTGCTGCTTTAAGAGGTGCATTAATTTTACTGAGTGGCTTTCTTAAAGCAAAGCCATTTTGTTCAGGCTCAAGGGGAAGTCTGAAACAAGTCAAACTACTTTAATGAAGAGGAAAGCACTACTGAATCATTTCTGAAGTGTGCCCGGTCCAGAAAGAGAGAGAGGGACCCAGTGTCTCTAGGTGATAAAACTCCTACCTGAAAAATGGGAGCGTTTCCTGGGAAACCAATATATTCAGATACTCCTGAACCTTTGAATTGTGCTTTAATTTAAACATGACATAGCATATATCAAACATGCATGTGTGTGCCTTTGAGTCAGTTTTTGACTCCTAGCAACTGCCTGGACAAGTCCCTGAAGTTTTCTCAGCAAGATTTTCGGAAGTGGTTTGCCGTTGCCTGCTTCCTAGGGCTGAGAGAGAGCAACTGGCCCAAGGTCACCCCTCTGGCTTCGTGCCTAAGGTGGGATTAGAACTCATGGTCTCCCAGTTTCTAGCCTGGTGCCTTAACCACCACACCAAACTGGCTTTCTATGAAACATGTACACATTGTATAATAGCCTCCTAGTCAATCAAGGATGCTTGTTAATAATTTGTAACATTGCTCTCTGCAGCCTCCTATGTGCAGTTTTAAATTGTTATCTGAAAGATAATTTACATGATTTGTTGTGAAATTGTAGATATACAGTTGCATCCAATGGCTAGTATTAGTCTTGGAGAAAAGCCTCTAAATGATGCAGTCAAATTTATTTGTACCACCTGAATGTGATACATCTGGATATATGAAGTTGCTGAGTCAGATTCAGGCAACTGGTTGATGTAGCTAGTATTATCTACCTTGGATCAACCACAATTCTCCCAAAACGTCAGGCAGTGGGCTTTCGTCACCTTGCTATGAGATTATAGTTAAAGGGAGCAATCTTACCTTGAGTGAGATAATCCTAATTCAATATAGTCTACAGTGATTGGCAGCTGCTCCACCGAATTTCAGAGAAGAGTCATTTCAGTCTTCTTAAGGGGTTGACTAAGGGATCTCTGACATATGCAGCTTGTGCTCTCCACTGAATTACATTTGTTCCATAATATTCTCTCTGCGCTGGCTATTCCTGGGGAGGGAACCCAATGAATGTAAGCTGGACATAGTGGCTGAGACAAACTTTGGGTCTTCGTGCCACTATTTGGAAGGAATACAATGACTAGACTATCATCAAAACTTTAAACATCAGCAGACAAGAAACTTAATCGGCAATACATGTTATGAGTTCTGCCCTCTGTAATTTATATATCTGGTATGTTCCTCCTAGCAAAAATAGATGATCAGTGCTCTATCCTGTAATACTTACAGAAATCTATGAAAGTTATGCTCAGGAATTTTCTTCAGTGTTATAGTTGGGCCACTGAGAGCTAGAAAAGAAGGTTGGTCCACCAGAATTTCCAGTTACATATACTGATTTTGGATATGCCAGACACAGGTAAGATTATAGAATCCACACTGAAAGCCACCCTTGTCAGAATGTCATCCATAATTAAAAATGTGAAGAGAAATGGGTCCCTTAAGGGAAAACCTGCAGCTCTCTGGTGTTGCCACTTGCTAACATTCTTGGTTAGATCTGTTCCTCCTAATCTTCTGGCACTTCTCCCATCTCCTATCACAGCTCAGATTGTAAGCAGCTGGGTATCTGGAAGGATTCAGCAGCATACATGAATGAGTGAGTCAGTCAGTGAGTGAGTGAATGAATGAATGAAGTTGGGATCCTGTGACAGTTCTCCTAAGTCATCAGTCACAGTATTGCTTCCCTGGTGGACAATAATGGATAGGCAGATATTAAATCTACTGGGTGTTCTGTTCCAACCCCAAACTGAGGATGCCTCACAGGCCTTGGATGTGGCTGTGGCAAAGCAGAGTTGATGCCTGCCAGTCTTGTAGTAACTCCTAACTGGAATTCCTCCAGAAATGTCCAGGACCCTCTGTATGGACAGGCTTCAGTCAAGAGAAGCTTTAGTCTGTCCATTTGTGTTAACTCAGCATGGCAGACTGCAGGTCTAGAAATAAGATGAAGGAAGGTCAACTCACTGTCTTCTTTAAGGACTTCTAGTGGACCCCAGCACCAATTCACAGGATGAGCCCTTCGTCCACTCCAGTGACTCCTATTCCTCACATTCTTCTAAAAGTTTACAGATTCCTAGATCTGCTCCTATTCTTCCTTTATGGTCCCAATAGATAGCTTTTGCTCTTTTTACCAGATGCACAAGATGAATTTCTCTCCTGACAAAACGATCAGAGACAGAGGTGAAATAACCCCTGCTTTTCAGTGATAGATAGCGTTAATTTCTCCTCACACAAGGTTTACACCAAATGCCTTTTGTCAAGTTTTGATCTGAGGGCTTCCCTCACCTACATGCATGCACACACTCTCACACACATACACTGTACTAGAGAACTAGGTTTGTGATGGTTCTGTTCAGGCCAGAGGTTTTATTTTTGTTGTTTCCCTGATGCTTCTAACTCTTTGACTTTCTGTAAGTGCCTTTAAGATCGGGCTACCTACTGCAGCATTTGAGACTTGCCTCCCCAGTGTTAAATTGCTGGATCATTCCAACAGCAGACTGGCCTATGGGGAGGCCATAGGCATAAGCACGTAGTCTCCCAAGGCAGAGTTGGTGGAATTTAGCTGGCTGGAGACCTTCTTTCTTTTTGCAAATGGGCATTGAACTTGCATTTTGTGGGCTCCCTTCCCTAAACAAAAGTCATGAGCCTACCTTGCAAGGCTCTTGGATGCTTTCTTCTTCTCCAGCCTGCTCACTGTAGGAGGAACAACCCACTCCCATAAACCTGCATAAGCTTTTATGCAGAGCTTAATTGGCTGCTTGTAGTGAAAGCAGTGCAAAAGAGAAAAAGGTAAGCAGTGGGACCAACATTTAAGAAAGGGGTCCAAATAACATCTGTGGGTATTGCACAAGATGTGCTTGCACTTTGGGACATTTTGACTCCAATTGATGGCAGATTATTTTTTAATTTACTCCCATCTCTATGGCCGTTTCCCCAACTGAGGATAGCACTTCATGCATCCCGGGAAGTGAACATTAGTCAACAAAACATCACAGCCCAATAAACTTTTAAGATACCAATATCAGCTTCACCAATATGGAGTCTTCTGGGTGCAACTACAATGCCTGTGATTCCAGGCTGTATGTCCCCGGACTAGCTGGGGACAATGAGCATTGTAATCCAATTTCTTCAGAGAGAGCGTTAGGTGGGGAAAGATAAACTGCAAAATTGCCTTTGCACTTATACACCTATTTTGTAACCCCCCCCCCATTGCTTTCCATATGTATTGGCACTACAGTTCCCAGAATAGTAGGAAGCACTTGGGAGTCATTGGTCTGATGCCTTTGGAGGACCCCCTGGTTGGGGGAGGCTACTCAAAACACCATATCCATACAGCAACAGAAGCCAAGAATATCCAGTTCCAACCTTTGTAGAGTTAATCCACAAGTCATCCCTGTTGCAGAATTTGGTTTTTCAAGCTCTGTGCAAGAAGGAGAAGCAAGGCTGGGATAGGGGGTGTTGGGGGGGAGGAGTATATTACTGTGGGGGTCAAGGTCAGGTATCATTCCAGCCTTGAGGAATTCTTTCCCATATAGACTCTGAGAAAGGATTTTATTCAGGATTCTATGCCTGGGACTTTGGAGAATTGAAATCCAAAAGATCTGAGGAAAGCAAAAGGATTGCTCTTCATCAGCTGGGCCCAGTGTTTCAGGGGTCTGATTGACCACCACTGGAAGTAGGAGGTGGGGTTAGAAGGGCTTGGCTTGACCCATCAGGCCTGAATGAAGGAGCGGAGGGTGAAACTCCATGACCCCCAGAAGTGCAGTGGGCTGAGGTAGAAGTGACAGGTCTTGACGTGGGTTGCATGCAAAGAACGGAATGGATGTGGTGGCTCACCCGGGACCAGCTCCTGCCTCAGCTGGCACTGCTTAAGATGCAGCCAGTGCTGCTGGTGTGCCTGTCCTTGTCACAGCCAATTAGGATCAGGGCAGGCGGGACCTCGAGGCTCTGAACAACACTGGAGCTGGCGTCCCCATCATATGAATATTAAAGACCCCCTGAATTTGGCACATTAATGTAAATGGGTGGGAGGGGGAGGAAATGAAGGAGGGAGGCCAAAGAAAAAGGAAGAAAGAGGAGTGGTGTTCAGAATGGGTGATGGTACCAGGAGTCCAACGCACTTGAAGGGCAAAGTAACGGAAGGCTGCTCCAGACCCACCTTTTGTCTTGTTCTGCCACTCCCTCTGCTTAAGACCTAGGACCACAGCTCCTCCCAGACCCCTCAGTCCTTCTCCAGAGTGGTCTTCTCCCAGCTCTGAATTCTTCCAGACAAGGAAAAATTGCCCCCACCAGGGCAGGAGTTCTCAGTCCCTGAGAGTAGGACTTCTCAGCCATGGCCTCTCTATAGAGCCTGTTTCCCTTGTCATGAGAGAACAAGGGACAGCGGTTAGTTCTGTAATATGTGTGTAATATGTAATATTATGTAATATGTAATATTCTGTAATATGTGTGCCCCCTCCCTCATGGCCTTCAGAAAAGGGGTTAAATCCTGGCTCTGCAGAATGGGGGCTCGCATCTGTGGAGATGGCTGGTGGGGTGATGGGTTCCCCCTCCCCGCCCCCGCATCTTGAAGGTTTTAGGGCTAAAATTTATAGGTGGGTTTTAGGACATTTTTAATGCATGTTTCTATTTTAATTATTTATGGATTTTAGCCATTGTTGGAGGGATTGGTGTTTTTTCCTTTTTTTTTTTTTTTGTTATTGTGAGCTGCCCAGAGTCACCCGCTGGGGGAGATGGGCGGCATACAAGTTTAATAATAAATAAATAAATAAATATCTGTCTGCAAGTGATCTTGGAGGAGTAGAGCTGGATATCAGTCAACCCACACCAAATTGGGCAGAAATACTAGCGGCAATAGAGGCCTTCTTTTGCTTCTCGGCCTCTCTCTTTGCGTCTTTATCTTTATTAGGGCTGCCAGATGTGGGCTGCGAAAATCCAGCAAAGAGATTCAGAAAGCTTTTACGTCTTTGCTGCTCTTAAGGGATCATCTGGATTTTTGCAGCGATTGTCCAGATCTTTGTAATCCTAGACTTTACTGGATTGGAGCTGGCTAGATGAGCAGGAAGATACTAGCCTTAAACCGATTACCTTCCAACCTTAGCTTTCACATTTACAAATCACAAGAAATGCAATTTCCTAAGGGGTAATAAAATTAACTGGATGATGAAGAGCCCTGATGCCCCAAATCCAAGTAGGGGGTGGTGGTGTTCACATATTACACTAAGGCATAATGTGTGCCCTTTGGTTTTGGCTCAGCATGTTGTATGAATTGTGATTTATTTTATGAAACTTAGCTAAACTATCCATAGCTTTGTGTGGTGTGTGAATCCTACCTGTATGCAGGTATCTGTTTATAAGATGCCCACTTGTATTTTCTGCTTCTGGCCCCTCCCAAACATCCTTTGCAGATACCTTTGCTTCAGTTCCCCCACCTTCCTCCTTTCCTGAGAAAGTTTGTACCCACACACTGTTGCAGTAATAATCAGGGGATATAAATGCATCAAGCCCTCAGTATCTGAGTCACAGAACTGGAAGACGATCCAGAAAAATCGAGAGCTGCCCTTGAAGTGAAAAATGAGACATCTGCTCTTTTTTTAAGAGAAAGAAAATATTTGAAAGGAAAAAAAATTAACATATATTTCCCTCCCTACACACACACAAAACCCATGGATATATTTCTACTTTTGCTGAATTGTCCTGCATCTGCCAACGCTCTACATAGAATATGATATTGGTCCAGGAGCAAGATCTCTTTCCTCTGAGTTCTTGAATCAGAATCTTCCCAGTGATATGCAGGCATAGTAACGTGTTCTAGAAAAAGACACATGTTTTTAAAACAAGGAATAAATGGTACTCCTTAGTCTGTTCCATATTTGCAGAGAAGATCACTGACACCTACTACGGTACAAATATGCTCTAGCAACATATTTTTTCCACCATGTCTCCATGGCATAGCTTTCATTTTGTTCCCAGCCCATCTGTGAGATAGTATCAGTGTTAAATAACATCCCCCTCCCCCACTTCTTCTGACAACCTCAAGATCTGTAAGATGGGTTAGGGTTTTTTTGACCTGTTGCCTTCGATAATAGTGATTGGCAGTGACTGGGAACAGAAGCAGCAGATAAGGATGGGCAGGGCCATTTTAAAGGAATTTGGGGGCCCAATGCCCACCAGGATTGTACCCATTCCTCCCACATATGGCCCTGCATTCACATTACAGGTAGATTACAAAATGAGTTGGCATGACAGTGTGCTTTAGAGGAAATAGCTCTTCTCACTGACAAAAATAATCTGGGAACAACACCATTCATCATGTAGGAAAATCCTGCGTAGAATAACCTTAACTATCTCCTGTGTTAGACTGTGGGTGGACCTGGTCTCCTGAAAATTTGCTGTTCATTGGCTAACATAAAGCTGTTTCAGACTATTGGTGGATGTTGGCTCAAGGGGAACCCAAGGTGCTCTAGGGGGTAGAGTGATGGGGATAGGAAGTCATAATCTCTTTGTTTTTGTGCCCTCGGCTCATTCACCCAAAGCTTGCTTCTGTCTATCCCTCTGCTTAGGGGTCCTCTTTTTTGCTGGGGCTCAAAGCAACTACAAACACTGAGAACCTTCCAAGCCAGCTTTGGGGTTGGGAACAGGAACCACACATTTTCATGCCAGCATAGTTTTCTGCCAGCTCAGGAATGGGTTATGGAAGTAACTTAGAAGTTGAGAAAGGCCCAAACACTAATACATACGAGGCATCCCATTTCCTAATCAAAGCACTCAACCTAGCATTATTTGCCATTTTCTGTCTCTTTTTCTCCCCAAGGATGTAAAAAAAATATGAAGTTTTGTGCCAATATGGAAATGGAAGGATTGACCAAATCAGGTGTTTCTTCTGCTAACACCTAGAGGAATCACACTTTATAATAATGAAACAATTATTTAGCCACTAGATGACAGCAAAGAGTTGGGGCTTCCTGTGTCTGTTTGCTGCCCTCTAGCAGCTGTCCAGGTATTTACAGACTACATAAGATATTCTTAACTCAGGTTCTCTCTTGTCTTGAATGTTTTGCTCTCTCCTTTCCTCATCCAGGGTGATCAGGAAGGTGTGTTTGTGTCTCCTTGTGCCTCTACCACTCATTCAGAGGATAGGAATTCTCACCAATCTGGGTTTGCTTGTATGGTAAGAACATTGTATGTTGTTCCCCTGTAAGTTTGCCTACCTGCTGAATGTTTTCTGTCATCTGCACATTTCATTTATTTTATTTTATACATTTGGGTACTATCAACAGTTTCCCAAAAGAGTTCTTGCACCCAAATGCAAACAGAAATAAAACTAGTGCAACAAGACTGAGCACAATCACTTGCATAAAAACTAGCAGATAAAAGAAGCAGATAAAATGCTATAAAGCTTGACATTGACATAATTGGGATAACAAATGCATATTTGAGGATTAAAAACAAAGCATACAGTCTACCTGAGGATTTCAGCATGTGGGTTTGTTGATGGGGAACAGGCATTATTTTAGAGACTAAAATAATGAACTTTGAATTGTGTTTAGAAACGGACTAAAAGCTACTGCTGTTCTTAGCCACTGGCTAATAGCCTTCTGAGTTCATGGATGGTTTGAAAAACCTCTTGAGGATCTTTCTGGTTCAGTTGTCATGGATTCTGAGAGAAAGAGATAATGAGTGAAAGTAACCAGGAGGTTTATGGCCAGGATATCACCTGGCCTAGAAAAATCCATTAATCTATACATTTGTTTACAAACTGTCTTCAACGGCTAACGTATACCTGATGGGAGCTCTCTTTCCCCTCCCTTCAAGGAATTTACCATTTTAAGAGAGAGAAAGAAGCAGGCAGCTTGTAGTTTGGGGACAGATACCATACATGGAGCTTTGGAAGATTTGAGGGAGTTCGTTGGAGTGTTTATCTCGCATTTGGAGCTGTACGCTCTGTCTGTTCAGCATGCACATTTGCAAACAAATGCAAATGTTGCCAACTATCAGGAATCCAAACCTGAATATACGCCGTGTCTACCATGGTTGAGCTAAGAGGAAGAGAATTGATTGATTGATTGATTGATTGATTGATTGATTGATTGATTAGGTGCCATCAAATCGTTTTCGACTCCTAGCAACCACATAGATAGATTGGGGGGAATAATCCAATCAAAATAGCCCTTCATGTTATGCTGCTTTTTCTTTTCAACATATGGCTTCCTACTCATCCTTCAGATCTGAAGAACCTTTTCATCTGCAGCAGAGGCTCCCATCCTTCGCTTTACTGGAGAAGCAGTCGGATGTTTGTCTCATCTCTTTCCCATCCTCCTCCACGTCCTCAGAGTTCCATTGTTAGACGCCAAGGCCAGCTAATAGTGACAGCACAGCAATCTTGACTTCACGAACACACTGCTAATAAAATGGCCTCGTGGCACACCCCATGGTCCCCGAGAAAAGCAATTGCAATCTGTCCAGCAGCTATCTGCTTCAGTTCAGAGTTAATGAGCCAGGCCTGGGCTCCTAAGTCATCCTGCCACCTCCACTGATTTTTCTTGATTACTGTAATGAAATGGTCAAAGGGTTATTAAACAACTTGCTCCTGAACTAGGAACATGGTGCCACTATCATGGCATCATGCTGCATCCTGCCTGGCCCTATAATAAAATAGGCTGACAATGATGCATCACCTCTCCGTTCATCTGGCCCCTGCCAAGCAGGAATAGATCCCAGTACCGGGAAGCAATACTTCAGTGATAAAGGAAGATATATTGGGTTGTGCTTAATCGACACAAGCTGCTTTTCCTTCCATGCACACCCAGGTCTGAGGTCCAACATGGATAGAATCCTGGGTTCACATTCACACTCATTTAGTTACTTTAGCTAGAGATTTCCTACTAGCATGGCTTCCTTTACATGGCTGTTGTGAGGATAAGACAGTATTCCCACACTGGCCACCATGTTTTCTTCAAGGAAAGGTTTAAAAAAGAAAGCATCATTGGCCTATTGTCAATCAACTCTTTATTTTGGCTTCCTGAATCTACTATAAGTATGTGGTGTCCCAACCCTCCAACATTCATCCCCAGGTAGGTTTGAACTCCAACTCTTACTTCATAGCAGTTCTACCAATATGTATCCATTGTTTTGGATAACAATTCCTATAACCTCTTGTTATTACTATGGAGGCTAGAGCTGATGGGCATTAAGGCAAAAACATCTGGAAGAGACCACATTGCTAATCTATAATCTCTATTATAACATCCCGCTCTAGGTTATTATCTGGCATCCCAAATTATGCTATTTCATACTTGGCTTTTTTTTTTTTTTTGCTGGCTTCATTCAGTCTGGAAAACCTTTCCGCCCAATCCAGTAGATCTGGTTGTTACAAATATTGTCACCAATGATCAAGGGCCCTTAAGCAAACAGTGCAACTAGGTTACTTGTTTTCTTTCTACTGAAAAAAGTATTTGCCTCAACTGTCTTCACAAGCCCTGATTTCATGTTACAAGTAGCTGCCCCATCTAAGTTTCTCATCAGCCATAACCTTTATCTTTTACGGGCTTCTGACTTCAGTTTGTATGAAAGTTTGGAAAAGAAGAAAGCCTGTGCTATAGGACAGTCAAGTTGGGATGGAATGGTTGTTCTTGGTGATGCAGAACCGGGATGGGGTAGGGGTAGAAAAGTATACATTCAGGTTGGGTTGCCTGACATCATCATATTCACAGAGCGTTCTTTGACTGGCAAGAATTGATCATGGGGTCCTGTGATGACATCACATTCATTGTGTGATCCTTGACTGGCAGGAATTGTCCTGTTAGAAAAGAAAATCTTGAATTTAAAACTTTGCAGAATCAGGAACAAGTTAAGGGAAACAATGCACCAATACAGATAAGGTACAATTCAGCCCCCCCTCCCCCAGCAATATTTGTAAAAGAAACTAATTTTTCTGAACATTTCAGCCTCCTGAAAAACTCATAAGGGTTACCAGATCTGAGCTGCAAAAATCTGGACAAACACTAGATTGTAGCATCTAGTGAAACCCTTTATCCCAAGATGTCCACATCAGGATTTTGCCCATCCAGAGTAGGTAATGGCACTGGAGACTTAAATCAGCAGCTGGAAAACTCTCTAGCAAATGAGCATTATAAACTGGAATACATCTTTAACTTCTTGTCTAAATCTGGGCAGTTCTGAATTAGCTTGAGTATTTGACTGCTACTCTTATTTCAAAGGTTGGAGTGTGAAATTCCATATTCATACAACTGCATTCTCAACTATTCCTACTCAATCCAGTACTTAGCTGTGAAGAAACCTACTTTGATTCATATTGGCTACATGTATGTAACAGCCTATGATTGCCCATATTTGTTTAACAGAGCACAGATTATTACATTATGACATGATGCTGGATTTCATTTCATGTCACATACATTTTAATCCTGACTTCAAACTGAGTTCAGTGAT
Organism: Liasis olivaceus; assembly: GCA_030867105.1. Lineage (NCBI taxonomy): Eukaryota > Metazoa > Chordata > Lepidosauria > Squamata > Pythonidae > Liasis > Liasis olivaceus. Next base: position 137,477,524 of record CM061348.1, read on the forward strand.
TAAGTGAACCAAATATGTATCTATTCATTTACTTTAATTTTATACCACCACATTCCCAGAGGAATGTAGGATCTGTCTTGTATGATATCCATCCATCCATCCATCCATCCATCCATCCATCCATCCATCCATCCATCCATCCATCCATCCTTGTCCAGGTTTGCTTCCTCCAATGGGCCTTTCCTCTGCTTTGTTACTGAAGGTGTGGAAAAAGGAGTATCTTGTTTCACCTGCTATATTCAGATACTGAATATAGTAGGTGAAACAAGGGCTTTTAAATGGATACTATTTTGCCCTTTCTTCAATGACTTCAGGGTTGTATGCACTGTTCTGTGGCACACAGGGCTCCATTCAGTACCTTCAACAATCTTACAATGGAGGTTTACAGTAACAGCCAAACAATGGGATCCAAGGTGGAGAAGGGATTCACAAACCAGAATTATTTTAGTCCAAATCCAAGACCCTCTTGTCTTCTACACAAGCTCATCTACATGGTATGGAATTCATTAGGAAAAAAAAATATCTGAATTTATTCCCAAATCTATTGAAAGCTTTGCATCATCCATGCAGAGAATATGGAAACAGAAGCATACATATTAATTCTTATAAGGTAGCTTCTATTTATCCTTCTCCTGGGCCCATTTCACAATTATTTTTGGATGAATTTTCAGCATGATGCTTGTGAATTTCTTTTCCCAAGCTATCCTGTGCTGATTTGTGGGATTTTAATACTCATAATGATTCCTCACCAGCTGCATAGGATCTCTTTTTCAGTCCTATGGATAAGTGGTCTGTCTAGGTTTTTCACTTCTCCCACTCTTAATAATAGGAGACTTTAGGCTTGGTATTATCTTTAATGATTAAACCTTCTCTGGGTTTAGTTTTACCCATGGATTATCAGATCATTCTGTGGTCTTTTCTTTACCTTTGCCACCATCTCAACTTCCATCTAGCATCTACATGACTACTCATGTTTCACATGATTCATTTTCAGCTGTGCATTCGGAGACCTCACTTCTGCTTTGGGACATTTATCTTCTTCTGCCTCTTCCTAACCTGTGGTATCACTGCCAATTTTTTTAGCTGATCTGATTATTAATACTATCAAGGTTGCTTTGGTTCAGGTTGTTCCTGGCCATGAATGTGCACTGAGAGTTAGGCCTCTATAACCAGGGATGTGTCTGCAGCTTTGAGGAGGGAGATGGTCCTGGTTAGATGACCAGAAAGATACCCTGGGGAGGCTTACTTCCCTCATGCTGTGGACACATACAGAAAAGGTCTAGTTAATTTCTTTCACCATCAGCAAGAGGCAAAGCAGGCTTTCTTTCGGGCTGGCATTCCTTCTTAGCCCAGGACTCCTCACAAGCTTTTCTCCACTTGTCCTTCTTTATTAGCATCACCTACTCCTGAATTGGAGGATACGGTATGTGGCCTTCCTTTTCCTCTCTTTCAGTTAAGGGCTTGGGAGAATTTTTATCTAATAAAGTGATGAACACTGTCCATTCTTTTCCTCCTCCTCTCCCTCCTTTACCATCTCCTCCATCTTCTTTTGCTCCTCCTACTTTTGAATTTATCCCTGTCTTGGAGGGTGGCATTCGCCAAATTGTGGAGGGCTCTCCTGGTTTACTACTCCTCTTGAGGATCCTTTGTCCAACTTACTTGCCTACCCCTTTTCCTGTCCTCTGTAACCCTCCTGGTGAAGTGTTCTTTAACTACTGGTAACTTTCCAGACTTTTTAAAGTACACTTTTCTTTGTTCCTTGCTTAAGAAAATTCCTTTGGATCCCTCTTCGCACTCAAGTTACAAACCTGTATCTCTGTTCCCTTTTTTGTCTAAAGTCCTTGAGAGAGTTGCCCTCTCAAAATGAAATCTTCATTTGGCTTTTAATGGCCTTCTCACTCTATATCAATCAGGATTTCAGGCAGGCCACTCCATTGAGACAGCATTTTTGCAAATTCTGAGTTACATTCTGGTGGCCAAGATCCAGCACCATACATCAGTGTTGGTCCTCCTGTATTTGGCAGCAGTATCTATTTATTTAAATGATTTCTATGGCTGCCCATTTCACAACAGTGTCTCTGGGCAGTGTTAGAAAGTTAAAACATGAACAACAGCATCACAACCCCCAAGGATAAAACAATAACCCCAATCACAAAAAACACATCAACATTTGACACATTTGACCGTCAGATATTGTGGTCCAGGTTACAGTCTTTGAGCATCATTAATGGTGCACCTGATTGGCTTGAATCTTTTTTGTGTTTTCTTTTGTTCTTTTACAGTATTGTCTGGTGAATTTCCATCCCAGTCCCAGGACTTACCCCTCAGGAACTGATGCTCAGTCCTGTTTCTTTACCCTTTATACCTTTTCCTTGAGTGTCCTGATTCATGATGCTGATGATACTCAAATCTATTGTCTTTTGTGGCCCTTGATGACAAGACATTACCAACACTACAGAATGTCTTAGTAGCATTTCTTCTTAGATGTCTTCCCACCTCCTTAAGCTGAATATGGACAAGATTGAGACTGTCCTGTTTCAGTCTGATCATCCTTCTCATTCTCTACTGAATCTTCCCCCTATGTGTCTTCAGGGGTCCCAGACTGCCCCAGTTTCTTCTGCCCACAGCCTTGGGGTCTTGATGAATGACCAGTTGACTTTGCCCCTCTTCACTGATTCTGCAGCTAGGATTGCTAATATTTACTTGATGAATATGTATAGGATCCAGGGGTTTCTGATGGAGGAGACTGCAGAGCTGTTAGTATGTGCCTTGGTTACCTCATGTCTAGATTATTGTAATAGTCTTCTGGTAAGTCTCTCTGTACCCTGATCATAGTCCAGAGCAGTGTAATCTGAGCTGTTCTGGACTTTCGATGTTATTCTCATGTTCTAGATATAGCACAGGGCTATTGTTGTTGTGTTGTGTTGGTTGTTAGTATTAATGGGGTATGTAAGTTAATATTTATTTTCTGCATTCTGAGCTAATTTTATTGGAATGATTTATCATTATTCTGTTTTTGCTTTTGGGTGTACTGTGATTTGGTAAAGGTACCTGATAAATAATCGCCATCCTTCTGTTGAAGACTGTTCTACCATTGTTTTGTTGAATGGCTTCTGAGTAGCCTGCAACAGCTTTTCCCCACTTGTTGCCTCCTAGGGCATCAGGTGAACACTAGGATGGGAAAAGTTGGGCTGGGATGACTGATAGGTGAGGGATTAGATTGGCAACCAGGTAACCATGGGCATCGATGGCAAATTGAGATGTCATGACAAGCCAGACTTCTTCATAAATGTGACCCAATACAAATGAGAAGCATGCTGCTGGTACACGTCTGCTTGACCCACCCACACACCAACATGAATAGCTAGAGCAATGACGGATGTTAGAGCAAAGGTCCCTGGTTAATTCCTGTTGGAAGGAAGCCACAGCTGGAAGATGCTACAGGTTGTTCTTCTCTGTCAACAGTGGCAGAAACAAGCAGCTTTAGTTGTAGCATTTGTGGTTTTAATAGATATATGTACATATTGATTGTAATGATGTTTTTTTAACTGTTGTTTGGGAGCTGCCTAGAGTATATATGGGCAGCTATATAAATGTTTTAAATGAATGAATGAATGAATGAATGAATGAATGAATGAATGAATAAATAAATAGTTGTGAACTACTACTAAAGGATTAAAATTCTTTCTCTTCTCCAAGATGGAGGGGGCAAAGGACAGCTGGAGGAAAGGCAGTTAGGGCTAGGCAGTGGTGGCTGATCAAGAGAAAAAGAGAACAGGTTAATTGCTCATTGAGAAAAAGGTTTTTTTAACCAAGGTTCCCAGTGAGGAAGAGAACCAGAGGGGAGACCACAGTAAAAAGGGACAGTGATGAGGCAGTCACATCATTTTCATTTATGTATATCTGAACTTGTTATATTAAAATCATATTTCTGTATTCTTGACTGCACAACGCACTGAGGGATCCTCCCTTAAGTCACAGGCACTAGCAAGGTCTTGCCCTAAGATTTTCTGCAGCACTGTCAAAGCTGAGAATAAATGTATGGCTTCCCCTTTGCCCAGGGAGGAGGGATCCATAATTAAGAGAGGTGATGGCACCCTAACCAGGATTGCTGCACCAGGAAGACCCCCTTGGCTCTTCTTCTTGGGCAGGCAGCTGGGAAAAGGTTAGGAATGCTTGCCAGTGAAGAAAGGGGGTGAGATGAAGGAAGGGCTCACGGAATACAGATCTAGGTTTATTTAGCCACTCCTACAGGCACCAAAGAATCAAGGGAGAGAGACCAAGCACTGGAGTACTTCGGCTTCATGTGATGTTTGAAGGAGGCCTCTCCCTTTAAAATGGCAGGCCTTTGGGACAGAGGTCTGGGTGCCACGGAGCAGCTTCAGCAGGCCTGGCTGAGCACATTTTGAAGAGGAACAAGGGCACGCTATCATCTAAGCAGTTTCCCATGCTAGATAAGAAAGCCATTCAGTCTGGCATGGGGAACCTATGAGAAAGTTAGACCCGGAGTGTCTCATTTTGTGAGGCAATCAACTAAGTGGCCCAAAGGTTGCCTTAGACGTTCAGAAGATTTTTCCCCTCCTGCATCAGCCTGAAAATTGTTTGTGTCAGGTTTTTCCTGATTCAGGGACACGATTTGGTTGAAAAAGAGGTTTTTCCAATTTATCTAGTGTGGAAAAGGTAAAGATCTGATGGGACCTCTAATTTCTTTGGGCTTTATCCTAAAAAGATGAATTTTGCAGGAATATTAACGGGGGAGGAATCATGTCATATTTTATAAGAACTGATACAAGGAATTTGGAGTCACACTTTTAAAAATCTGATTTATTACAAGCGTCCCTACCTTTTCTCATTTCTTTTTCACCCAAAACAGGATGCCATTTAAAGGACACTTAGAGCAGTGTTGTCCAAATTTGGCCACTTTAAGATGAGTGGACTTCAACTCCCAGAATTCCCTAGCCAGCATGGCTGTCTGGGGAATTCTGGGAGTTGAAGTCCACTCATCTTAAAGTGGCCAAGTTTGGACAACACTGACTTAGAGCATTATGAGGCAATGAGGGTTCCAAAGATGATAGAGATCAGGGAGAAGGCCCTTATGTTCCACTGTGTTCTGACTGAAACAGTTGCTGCTGCAGGATTTCAAAACTTCCTAGTCACTTATGCACAATTTTGGAAAACCCAGACACTACCAACAATACAAGAATGGTTGTTAAAACTGATGGAAATGGCAGAAAATGATAAACTGACTTGTTTGTTAAAAGAAAATTCAAATAATTAGTACCTTAAAGAATGGAAACCATTGATGGACTATTTGCAAAATGCAGGTGGGGCGAAGCTTACGTGGGGATTTGAAGATTAGATTATAAATGTAATGGGATATGCTTTGGCAAAGAATTATTCCTACTTAATGCATTAAAAACTAGCACTTATGACACTCGTATTATTCTTAAGACCAGAGATAGATTGGAAGCTATCTATTTTTCGTGTCTTTTTTTTTCTTTTCTTTTAGTTTATCTCACCTTTTCTTTTCCTTTTCTTTATAATTTGTATTTTCAATTTTCTTTTTCATTTCTAACTTTTAACTTTGTAATCTTAAACATTCCAATAAAATACTACTAAAAAAAAAAACTTCCTAATCACCTTTTTGCAATTTCTTGGACTACGATTTGCCCCCAACAGTCCATTCCTGGATCTTGCTGGTGCAGCTATCCACTGTATCCCACACGCGCGCGCACACACACAGACCCCCTTAGTAGGGCAAAAATGGGGGGTGAAGGGGATTAAGAAATGCAGAAGAAAAGAAAAAGCTAACACATACATTACAGTATTTACAGTGATCTTACATAGTAAAATGATAGAAAATAATGAATGATGTGCCCAAGGAATACATGAACGAAGGAGACAGAAACTAGGACAGCTGAAAATCTATTTTCAAAAAAGGTTGAAATATAATATAATAGATATGATATGAAGAGAATGGGAAAGAACAGAAAGTCGAATAAACAAAGTTAATCAAAGAGGATCAAGCCAGAATGCATCAAGCAGAATGAATGAATGAATGAATGAATGAATGAATGAATGAATGAAGATGCTGAAATCTAAATCAGTCTCAGCTTGTTCACCAATCAGTGCTGTTACCAACGTAGATCAGAGCTGGGCAGCAATGAGGAATGGCTTTTAGTGAATTATTCATTTCACCACTTGCCCAGGATCTTATCCAAAAGTCTGTGACTGAGGTGACCAATGATAATCTGATAGCAAAGGATCTCAGGATAGATAATTGATTGCTTTATTGATTTGACTTCCCCTGCCCCAAGCATTTAACCCGAGAAATAATTAGTAATTCCCTCCTCGGTGCCTTCTACTCTGTAGATCTTGTGGAGCTGTCAATTCATATATTGGAGGTCAAATTTCATGAAGGATTCTGAATAAAGGCAGGGCTTCCTACTTTGAGTGAGTTAACAGCCGTCTGAACTACCTAAAACTATGTCAGGTTTTGACTCTGCTCCAAGTTGAACCACAGTCCTACTAAAATTATTTAATTGCACCTCTATTTGCTACCACTAATTGCACCTCATTGTCTATATCACATCCTAACTAAGGAGCAAAATCTGAAACGCTGATACAGATAGTCCCTGGGTTAAGAATGTTCAACTTACGGACAACTCGTACTTATGAACAGGCTGACTATTACTAAAAATGGCAGACGGCATTCTCCTTCCTTGAGCTGACAAACCACTGAAGCCACGCAATGTTTTCATGAAGCACTGAAGCCCTGTGTTTTTAATATACAGCCTGTTTACAGCGGTTTTCAGCGGTTCATGAAAACACTGCACAGCTCCAACAGTTAGTCGGCTCGAGGAAGGAGAACACTGTCTGCCATTTTTAGTAATAGGCAGCCTGTTCATAAGTACGAGTTCTGACTTACATACAAATTCGACTTGAAGACAGACTTAGGAACGGATCTCATTCTTAACCTGGGGACTGCCTGTATTCACTAATGAACAATCCATTTTCATCTATCTCCTGAAGAAACCCAGATAAGCATTTGTGTATTACTTATCCCTGAGTAACTGTCACCATCATGATTATTCTGAAAACCTGGAAAGTTCAGACTTACATCATAACTGACCTGCACTTCAGGACTTCAACTGGAGTCTAATTGCTCTAGCTTGACTTTTAGGATTAAATCTCCCCACAAACACACTATAAATCAGCAGAACTGCCACCACCTACTGAATGAGCAGGTGAACTACTTAATAGTTACAAGGAGTAGCTACTTCAGTTTAGGAGATTTATGGGATTTATAGAATCATAACTCTGCCAGCCTCTAATCTCTAGCCTCTAAACTCCTTGCAACAGCTCTGTTCTCCATAATATGACCCAGAAGACCAAGGGCCAAGAAAAGCTTATTAAGAGCCCCCCAAACTCAGGTTAGGATTACTATTTAACACCACACAGAATTTAGCAGATAACATACAATAAAGCACGCTATGGGCTGTAAAAGCCCCAGTTAATCTGGTAGTTTCTAAAGTATCATTGGGTTTGCTATTATATTTGTTGCTTACAACAGATCAGTGTAGCAGCCTTTTACAACAAACAAAATAGCAAAGAAGTATAGCCCAATAACTAACAGAAACACATCTGTTAGAACTAGTGGATAACTTGTGAACATGAGTGTTGTACAAGTCTATGTCCCTAAAAGTGATGCAATGATAGAAAACATTGAAGAATTCTGTGGATAAAAGTATAATCAAGAAAGAACACAGAACTACTAATGGAATTCAAAAGATGGAGAAATGGAAAATTTGGAATTTCAAGACGATTTGATCTGAGAAACTAAACAATGTAGGAGGTAGGCTGTATGCTTATTTATACAGCAAATATAATATAGGAATTGCAGGATTTGAAAATATGACAGCTAGAATAAAAATAGGAAGCTAAAACATTCCTCTGTCTCTTTAATTAATTAATTCACTCACTCACTCACTCATTCATTCTTCAACTTACATGCTGCTCCATTTATGAAGTTGCCAAGTAGCTTACATAATAGAATTAAAATGATCAGAAAACAACAATAACGAAGAACAGATATGCAGACAGCACTACTTTGTTAACCCAAAATATTAAAAAAACTCATTATGATATAAAAATGAAATGGGAAAATTTGGTTTAATGCTACATATGAAGAAGACAAAGATAATGTCAACTGCATATTTAGTGACTGGGTAGTTGACAGCAAAAAAGTGAAGTTGTAGATAGTTTTGCTTCAAGGATAGATAAATAGGAGCAGTGTGCTGGAGAAGTAAAGAGGAGATTAATCATAGGGAAGAAGACAATGATAAACCTAGACAAGATCATGAAGGATAAGGATATTTCTGTGACAACAACAATCAGAATAGTACAAGTAATGCTTATTCCAGTGATAAAGTAATACATGCTTTTTCACAGTGTATAGCTGTGAAAGCTGGATGTTGAGAAAGAGCAAGAGAAAGAAGATGATGCCTTCGAATTATAAATCTGTAAATGATAACTAAGAACACTGTGGATTCAGGAAGAGCTAATCAATCAATTCTAGACCAAATAAAGACTGCCTGCTCCCTTGAGGCAATGATCAGCAAACAGAAACTCTCATAATTTGAGCACGTGATGCAAGTGGATGATGGATTAGGAAAAAAAACCCCACTATGCTTAGCAAGTCTGAAGGAAACAGAAGTAGGAGAAGACAATAAATAAGGTGGATGGATAAGATCAGAAAGATTATAGGACTGTTCTTGAAACAGCCACAGGTTATCACTGAATATAGGTTGTGATGGCAAGCATTTGTTCATGCAGTCACCAAGGGCTGAGCCCAACGCAGTGGCATCTAATTAAGTTGGCTTAGGATCACTGTGAATGTGAAATTGAGTGAGTACAGCTTTCTCTTTCTCCAGATTAGGCTTTCCTAATTAGATGCTGGCCAACTTTGCTGAGACAACCATTCCCAGAATTCCCAGTCATACTCTGTTACTCCTCTGGATATAGAAGTAGTCTACCTTGGAAAGGCAAAAAGGCAATATATAAGGTCCTCTGGGAAGTGGAAGGTCTATGCTATAGATAACTGTATGAATCCGTCTAATTAACCTATATTCATAAGCATTAGCATGTCACAGAAAGTTAGAAGAAACAGCTAAATTGTGTTTTGCTTCCTGTGAAGCAAGAAGTAGGAATTCTAGTTTGTTTTCCAAACAAGGTAGCATTAGAAGCCATGGTTTACTCTTGGCTTTTGATTAAATCAGGAGCTGGCAAACATTTCTAGTGCCTTGGCGCCTGCCCTCCTGCCATGCCAAACATTTCAAAAGATAACTAATATCCCATGAAATATGGTGATTTTCATTTTTGGATTTTTTTTCAAATTCTTTAAATTGCATCAGAAGTTTCCAGGTACTGTTTTAGGATGTGCAAATGTTCTGGTATCCAGAGGTGTCAGAGAAAGACTAGCTAGTGAGAAAGGGAGAGTGCAGGGAAAGGACAATAACCTTGTGAATTAGTGACTGGAAACCCGTTATGGACTTTTCGCTGAAAACGGGAAAAAAATGAACTGGTGATTTATGGGTTTGATAATTAGAAAGGGTAGACTATGGAAAGAAGGAAATTATGATGCAATCTTAGAGAGAGAGGATAAAATATGAACGCATTTATAAGTGCTGTTAAGAAGATCAGAAGCCGCTTCTTTATAGCTTTTTCTTTTCTTTCCCTTTTCTTTCCTATTTTCTTTCTTTTTCTTAATTTCTTTCTTTATTTTCTTTATTTCTTCTCTAAAATTTGTATTGTTTCTACCTTGTTAAAAATTTCTTTAATAAAAATTATAAAAAAAAAGAAAAAAGAAAGGGAGAGTGCAGAGTAAAAAATCTTGGCTTCCTTTGATGAATGAATAGAGTGAAAAACAGCTCTTAGAAGTTGAGCCCTGGGAGTACAGAGGTGACTTATGGAATATGAGGCAAACTGGCTTACAGCACAAATTACCACCGTATAGGTTTAGCAATATATTAGAGACAGTGCCTCCAGACATTCCTACGTACATCCATTGCAGAGGTGTAGGGAGGGGCTCCTTGTTGCCCCACATTTCCGGGGTGTCAGGGGAGTCAAAGTTAAAAGGTCCTGTTTCTCTATAGCAGCTCCAGCACTATGGAATGGGCTCCCACTGAGCTCAGACTGGCCTCCTTCCTGGCAGCTCTTAAGAAGTTATTAAAAATAGAGCTTTTTTCCTTTTCTTTCTTTTTTTTAAAAAACCCTTTCAGTAACACCACCAGCGCCTCTTCTGGTTCTTACTACTTACAACAGCCCAGAGTTGTTTCAAAGTTGGTCAATGCCTAAATCGAATTACATACATACATACATACATACATACATACATACATGCTATTTTCCTCTCCTACCTTGGTTTCTTTTTTGCAAAACTAGATGGCATATTGTTTTAATCCTCTGCTTGGTGGTTGTTGTTGTTATTATTGTTATTATTATTATTATTATTGTGACATTGCAACTGCCAAGAGTCATGAGATTTTGGTGGGGTTACAATAGAATGAATGAATGAATGAATGAATGAATGAATGAATGAATGAAAAATGCACACACATACATACATACACATGCAGAGTATAAAGTTTGATTGCTTTTCATGAAAAAAATAACCCTGATTTTTAAGCGTTCCACAGATGCCAGCCTTGTGTATTCATCCATCTGCTATTTGGATTTGTAGAGATCAGTAATAGACTTCATCTCATTTTCACATCTGAGATATCCTGATTCAGAACAAGTATTTATTATTGTGTTGGTCCAGGGGGGAAAAGCACAAAATCCGTACAAAATAATGGGGGGTACTTCTATTAGGAATAGACAATTTAATACAAGAGAATGTGCAAGCTTTCCAATTCTCTAGAGGTGAGAGAAGATATACTACCTTCAGACAGATACTATAGATAGATATAGTATCTTCAGATAGGTACTATTAAAAAATAAGGAGGGGTGAGGAGGAAGATTTTTTTAAAAAAATTAGGCCAGCTATTTAAAGCTATGAGGTTTGTAATTTCAAGTCCCTCCTGAGACTGATAAATTCAAGCAGTTTAGGTGCTACTGGTATCATGTTACATCATAAAGAGGTAAAGGTTCATTCATGCTAGCCCACTCTTGGTGACTTCCTAAGCATGTCTGTTGTTATTTTTTATTTTTTTTTTGACAACAGAACAGAAATGAATTCTTCTTCAAGAATGTTTTCTCAATTTCCCAGTGTAGCCTACAGTTCTGGAGTGCCCTGTAGATGCCCCCTCCAACTACTCACCAGGACTTGATCCTGTTTAGCTTTTGAAGCCAGACAAGGTCTACCAGATACTGCTCCCCACTAAGACAGTCATAAGGAGCAAAGTAAATTCTGTAGCAATTCCCCACCTTTGAGAGTATCTCAGTGTTGAAGTTGCCATTGTAAGAAAACAGGTACTGTGCTGATTAAATAACTTAGTTGGAAAATCAACTATGTCAATGACCTTCAAAATATTGGACTCTATTACGCTTGTATAGAAAAGGATTGTCAAAAACAGCATTTTGTTGGAGATGTAATAAGGACAATGCCTCTTTGAAGCATACATTTTTACAATGTCCTATACTTACTAAGTTTTGGGAGAAAGTAGTGGACTATAAAATATGATTGTGCGACAAAAGCTAAAATGTTCAGAAGATAATATTCTTTTGAATTATATACCTAGTACATGGAATTTGGCATCTGGACAACTTAAATGTATTCTTTGTGCCCTTCCTATGGCTAAAAGACTGATATTGCAGCATTGGAAAGATAAATGTATGGCCCCATTTAGTCAATGGATTGAAGACCTGATTGCACTTGCCACTTATGAGCAGATTGCCTATAGACACAGACTTCGTATGGATAAGCACAATGAAATATGTGACTTATTTATACAAAATACAGTAGGTTAAAAAAAAACATGATAGTCATATAAATCCATTAGAAATATATGGGTACTGAACAATATTTGCATTAGATAAATCTGTCTGTCTGTCTGTCTGTCTATCTATCATCTATAGATTTGTAACTATTTACTGTTATAATGATATATTATGCGAAGTTGTTTTATTTTCTTTGTTGTATTTTTGTCACTTTTATTTTTGTGTTTTGTGTTTGCTTTTTTGTTACTAATTAAAAAGCAATAAAAATGATTTAAAAATGACCTTCAAAATATTAACATGAAGGGATCATTCAGGAGGCCTTTGAAATTTCTTCTCAATTTCAGCTGCATATGTACATAGTAGAGTCCAGGGTAACTACACACCTATGGTACAGGTAGAAGGTTTCAGTTAATGGCTCAAAGCATTGATGCACAAGACAAAATGGGAAAGCGATGTTTCTCATGGAGCTGTGCAGTGTTTGAGATTTAAAGGCAAAAACAAAAAAAAAGCATTAGGGATACCCATGTAGCACTAGTCTGCAATTCCTTAAACCAAAGATGTCTTTTCCTGGAACTGTGCTGTGGTTGTGAAGGGCTGCCCCGTCACCCTAAGAAGATATACGGCTGCTTTAAGGGTAGGTGTTATCGGCGTGCTCAGACATCTCTGAAGCCAGTCTGCCTTCCAACAGGAAGTGTGGCTCAGTCTGAGTTTCTTAACAGGTTCTGAGTGACACCAACATGAAGACGCTGATGGAAAGATGTTTACCAGCTGGTAAGAGGATGCCCTCCTTTGCATGCTATTACTGGAAAACAAACTGTCTAATATTAAGATCTTGGTTCTTGCTTATGTTTCATTAGAGCAGCAATGGTGCATTTTAAGACGATGGAGGATACGAGATACATGGATTGGGAGGAAGTTTTAAACGCATCTCTTCACAAGCTCTTTGATAGAATAAATGGCTGTTTCCAAGAAAACTGTACACAATTGATGTGGCAAGCAGCAAAAGTTTAATCACTCACAATGAGATCTTTTCAGACCTAACGGACAAAATGATGGAGATATTTTTTCCCCTCCATATTTTGCTCATGTATATTTCATTCAGAATCCTTTAGAAACATTCATTTGCAATTTTGTCTTGGCTGATCTTGAAAACCACTTAGATTGCTTTGGCTAGAATTCTGGTTCCCAAGCTTTCCCAAAATAGAATGCACTGTATATCCTGGCTTAAGGCTCCAATATATATATATTACAATCTTTTGGTCAAGATTTTTTCTGCAATCTGAATCCAGTTTTTTTTTAATTTTGTTTTTTCCCTCTCCATCCAACACACACCACTCACACAAACCTGCCTGCCTTTTAAAATCCTCACTGGAGGTCCTGCTCCATATGTCCTCATCAGGGATTCTCAACTCCTGTCAACACTTATTTTAGGCAGCAGATAAAACAATGTTGTTCTTTTAATCAGGTGGCTTTTATCTGATTCTGTTTATTGCTGTTTTACTCTTGTTTTATTGATATTCCTGCATGTCTTATTTCTGCTTTTATCTCCTTGCCTCTTTTATTGTTATGTTTCTATGGTGTTTATGGTTTGACAGTTTTATTGATTTTATATTTATTCAAGAGCCAGAAACCTGTGACCCCCATTAGAGCTCAGCTAAAACTTTAAGCAGACCAATGATAATTATAATTAGCAACAATCCTGGCCTGGATGTGAATGCCAATGATATTGATTTTGGCTTCTTCCATGACGATAATAATAAATAATGAAATGGCTATTCTGGAATTGCAAACAACATGACCTAAAACAATCTTTCCATTGGCCTCTAAGAGTGATGGACTGCTGGCTCAGAATGATGGGAATTGTTCAACTGGGGAGGCCTGTCAATTTAAAATACTCTACAGTAGCTGGTCTCCTAGAACAGGGGTTTCCAAACATTTTTAGGCCACAGGAATTTTCTAGAGCCACTGATTAAGAGGCAAAGCATCAGTGACATAAAATTGGCCGTAAAACAGCAAGCAAACTGTTTACTGCAAAGGTAAAGGTAGCATTTCCAATGTATAAAAAAATAAAACTTGATTTGCACAATTACCTGTGAGGTTAATGTTTCAGCCAAACCAATCCATGTCCAGTGGCTGGGATGTGTCTGCTTTTCCTTGGATAAAAATTCAGTATTTGGTGCCATTGATGTTACTTGTAAGTGGAGATGATCTTCTAGATTTAGCCTTTTTCTATACTTGTTTTCAACTGCTGCATATAAAGAGAGGGACCTCAGAGAGGGAGTTGTTGCAAGCAACATAAAGTATTTTAATGCTCAACTGGCAATTTCAGGATATTCTTTTGAAAGCTCTATCTGGAAATTCAAAGGTTTCACATGAGGAAATAGGGTTTGTAATGGAAATCTATCAAATTTAATTTTTGTTTCTCAAAAGTTGGGCCATAAAAAGCAGCAGCAACACCAGCCACCCTGGAATTTGCTTCACTTTCTCGGTTTTCCATCGACACTTGTACCAGTTTGTAGCCAGTGATCCATATCTGGAAAAATGTTCCCATTACATAAATATTGATTCAACCTAATAAAAAAACAAAAATGATATGCATATGTTATATCTAGGACAGGATTAGTGGCATGGATTTTTCTCCATTGTGAAGGTCTGGCTGAAGCCACTTAAGCACCCCTCTTCTTCCTCCTGCTTGCCTGCCTTTGTAAACTCCGTTCCCATGTACTTTTACTCCGGAAAAAGTCTTCCTCCAAAGAGACTTGAAGCACACGTGCGCCGCAGCTGAGCAGTGCAATCCTAACCTTCTTTACCCCTTCCCACACATCCCCATGGGGTTTATTCCTACATAGATATGCACAGGAGGCCACCTTGATGATTAAGCAGACCCCTTGGGGATGCACACATGCATAGACACAAATATTTTTTCTGCAGGGTGGAAAGTGAAGGGCCGGACTCCTGAGATCACTCTTGAAGAATCAGAAATGTTTGTCAGAGTTTGGGGTCAGACAGGGAGTAAGTTGTGTGTGTGTGTGTGTGTGTGTGTGCACGCGCGCGCATGTGGCAAGGGAAAGGCTGTCAGTTGCTTTCTTGCAAACATTGGTGATGTACAGCCAAGGAGAGGGGGAAAAGCAGCACTGAGGCAGGTGGATGGCTGAGTACATTAAGTCCACCCCCATCTGCACCTCCCCGGCCGCCTTTGTCCCTTGGGGAACCCAGTTTGAAAAACCCTGTTCTGAAATTCTTTGGCTGCGCTTTAAGCCGGTGGCCCCAGGCAGGCCATGAAACTCTTTGTTTAGCAGGTATCTTGTTCTGCCCATAATGTCCATCACGGATGGCCATGTCCTCCGACTCCAGCAGTTGCACGGGCGGGGCCTGATGCGAGGGCCACGTTTTGCAAAGAAAGAACACCACGAATTGGGCTTCTAGCGCAGACAGAGAAACTCAGCTTGCAGGAAAAGAAAGAAGCACAGTTCAGCCGCAAAGTTATCCCTGGCGACCGATCTGTATAGCTGCCGAGTGCACTGACTCCTATAGAGGTTATTATGGAAGCCCAATTACTCTTTCAAGTTTCTGCTGAAATGCAAAATGATGAAGCAAAGGAGGCTGTGAATAAGAAAAAAAGCATATAAGAGTATGGTTGCTGCAACAAATAATAAACCAATTATTGTATAATATGTACCGAGAGAAATAAAATGCAAAGAATGTCTTCCAAGAGCGCAAGAAATGGTTAAGATTAAAAGGGCAGAGAAAATAGAGTGATTTGATAGAGATTTAAAAAAAATGTTTTGGAAATAGGTGAAGCGACTGAATTAGGAATGCCTTTGTGTTAGTTCTAGGAAAACTGATTGAAAAAAAAATCATATATCCTGTGAGAATGTCGAAAAATGGGAAGGCTGCAGATGTAGATGGTGTAACTGGAGAAATTATCTTAAGGATGTGATTTGTATACGGAGTGGCTGTGTGATTTGTGTAAAGTATGTGTGCAAACTGCATCTATGCCTCACAATGGGAAGAGTGACATTATTGTTCCCCTGTGCAAAATGAGAGGGCAAATGCAAAAACCACATGGACCCGAGAAGATGTTTGGCAGAACTGAGTACGAAATATGATAATACGCAAGATTTGGGAGGGGCGGTGCAGATTTATACAAGGCAGGGGATGTACAGACCAGAGTTTTGCTCTTCAGCAGGTCATTGAGAAATATATGAATGGGAGAAATTTAGAGTAAGTGAATGGTAAAATGAATAGGCTTGAATTGTGGAATGTTTTGTATGACTATGAAGCTGTTGTTGAATACAATAAAGGCAGTATATGATGGAAGTAAAGTGAGAATAAGTGTGATGCTCAACAAGTGCTTCTACACAGAGCAAAGATGTGCTAAATTCCCCTGAATGTTTATGAGCAAATGTATAAGGAAGGCTTGTGGTAGTGGTGATAGAGGTGCATTAGCTGGGGACATGAAGAGAGATGAACTTCTGTATGTTTTGTATGCAGGCAATGCTATGTTGTGACTTGCAGTGAACATTACACGGTATGGATCTGAAAATTAAGGTATCAAAGCCCAAAGTAGTTGCATCTGGCAGGGAAAATGAATGATTGCAAATTATTTGTCAATGGCAAGAAAACTAGAGCCAGCAGGTGAATATGTACCATGATAAACTGGAGGTAAATGGAGAAAAGTGGAGACTTACAAAAGCTGGTAGCGAAGTAGCAGGTAGTAATATGGTCTGTTGTGAGGAATGAATGTTGGTCTAAAGAAGCAAAAATGCCTGTGTATAAGAGCATGCTTCTGATCACTTTCTTACATGGAAATGGGAACTGAGTAGATCAGGAGAAACATAAGGGTACACTGAGTGCGGTGCAAATGGGATACTTAAATATATGTTGTAAAACAAGAAAAGAAAAGGGTCAGCAATGAATGGGGAATGAATGAATGTGGACTGAACACATCTATGAGAGTATATGGAAGTTGTACTTGAAGGGGGTTTAAGAACGTAGAGCAGAGGGTTTCATTGTTCATTTGTGTTCATTTTGGTGTTTGGATATTTAGGGGAGGTATGTACATTAAGATCACACTAAAGGGAAGTGTGACGGCGAAACCCTTGGTGTAGAGAGTACAAAGGAGAACTGAGTTACATAATAAAGGAGTAAATGAGAGGATGGGGAAGACGGAGAAGGTCATGATTAGATGGAGTTGACCAAATCCTCAAGAAGAAGCAGGTGAGAAGTTTAAAGACCACAAAAGAATTATGGTATATGGATGTGGTGAAAGCAAGGATGATTTGCACTGACAGAAAGGTATGGGCCAATATAGTGAATTGTGTCAGTTGATGTAAAATAGATATATTCCTTTTTCTTATGCCTTTAATTTCTTTGGTTTCCCAGTTGGATATGCACGCACAGTCTAGAGCTTGCTAGTCCTAGTTACTTGCAAGTATATGGGTTTTTGTATTTTTTCCTGCTTAACCTGGTACAGGTAGTCCTCACTCAACGATGGTAATTGGGACCGGCAACTCCGTCGCTAAGCGATGCAGTTGTAAAGCATGATGTCATGTGACCGTGCCAACTTACAATGGCAGTTTCAGCAGTCCCATTTACTGTCCTTAGGCGAATCCGGCACGTCGCAGCATCCTGTGGTCACATGATTGCCATTTGCAATCTCCTGCCAGCTTCTTCATTGACTTTACTTGTGGGAAGCCAGCTGTGAAAGTCGCAAATGTCGATCACGTGACCATGGGACGCTGCGACATCGTAATTGCCAGCCGGTTGCTGAGTGCCTGAATAAGAATTATGAGACTGTGGAGACACTGTGACGGCTGCAACTATGAGGACCCGTTGTAAGTCCCCGTTCAGCGCTATTGTAACTTCGAGCAGCCGCTGAATGAGTGGTCGTTCAACGAGGCTTACTTGTACTGCAAAATGTTAGCTACTCCGAACACAAAGGATCCATTCTGTGGCTTGTGCTGTGCTGCAACAATAAGGCAGTTGTTCTGTTAGTTTTGAGTAGCACAATTGCCAAGTGTTTAGGACATGGCACATTACTTCCCTCTCCTCCTCCCTCCCGCAGCCCAAGTCTTACAACATTTGGACCCAAATTACTCAATGGCACATTCGCCGCCCTCAATAAATTCTGGGTGGATTGTTAGTTTACCTACCGGCTACGTTAACTCTTCTTCCCCCCTCCCCCATTTCCCTTTGAGATAAGCCAGACAGCCTTTAAATGGCAAAGCGTTACAATTTTCCACCTCATTTCCCATCTCCTCTACAGTTAATTTTTACCAGCCCTCTCTATTTATTTCCATGCAGTGCTCCAGAGTGGGAAGCATGGGGAAGGAGGAAGGTGCATCTGGAGTGGGCCGTGGGCACAGGATGGGGGAGGCCAGGAGAGAACCAGGGCCTCCCCTCTTTAATTTAACAAAGTGAATTGAGCAACTTAATTAGAGTCATCTGGAAGGGAACAAGGCACGTCAGGCAGCTTCCGAGGGATGCAAATGGCAAGGCCGAGGCAGACAGGGAAAGCTGAATGAAGCCACTGGGGCCGCCCAAACCCTGCCTGCTCCTCCATCACAGCCTGCAGGCTATTTGCCTTTTCCTGCAAAGGAATAGAGCAGATGTCGCTAATTATTGGCAGGGCCTAATTGGATTTATCAGCAGTTAATAGGAAATTAAGCACTAAAGCTTCACAGTATCCCTGATGGGGTGGTGGTTATCATGCAAACCTTGGGAAGCCGCGTCTCGGGGCTTGGTGTATTCCACACAATCATTTTACTGTTGCCCACTTTCAGATTTTTCTCACCCTGCCTTGATCTCCACACTGCTAAAAAACTCCACTCGGTTGTTTCGTTCCTGCTTTTAAAGATACATTTATTGAATGCCTCCCCCGGGGCTGCCACATCGGAGTTGCAGAAATTCGGACACGTGGTCTATGGCTGCAAAGAGAGACAGCAAATTCAAACTCTGTCCTGCCATCTGTTGGTCATCTGGATTTTGGAGCCAAGATCTGATAGCCCTATCAACTCTTTTCTCCCTCCTCTCTTTTGCTGTTTATTTCAGAATTAGTCCTCTTAAAAGACAATGAAACATGACTTAACTAACTAAACTTACCTGGCCTCTGAATCTTTCATACTTTTCTGTCCCACATATTTTTTTATTTCCATCTTTTTTTTTTTAATTCATTCAGTTGGGGATCAATCTGCTGAAAAGGCAAGTTTAAGAAATAGCTGGGCAACACTTAGTGAAGATTCTGGAATCACAGAGGGGTAAAGCAATGCAGTCTCCATCCATTTTATGCAAATTGGTTGCTTTGAGTCCTGTATTCGGATCTCCAACAACACTTAGCTGAAAATCCTTGTTTCCACATGCAAACAAGAAGCAGAGGCCTAGAACAGTGTCGGAAAGTACATCCGATCAACTCCCGAATTAGGATGGGAAGGGAGACTCTGCTCATGAATTAATGTCAAAGCTTGCAAACTGTTGGAAAACCATGTGAATTCTGTAGGAAGTATGTCAGAGATTACAAGATGTGCAACTCCTCCTTGCAGTGCTTAGGGTGAGTTGTGCTAGATATTTTGACATCCTTGCCTCTTAACGTATTATAACGGCAAATTTAACTGGGCTAGATTGCCTGAAAAATCCTTCAATTACTGTGTCACTCTCCTCCTTCTTCCTTGCAAGCGTTGTGTATGTGTGTGTGCGCGCATGCATGTGCACATATGTGTGCATGCTTTAAGGAGTACAACATTCCTCCTAGCCCGTATTGCCATCTGTAAGCCCAAACCTATTTGATTAATCACCCCTATTTCTCTTGACATCTTTGCAAAAGGTCAGGAGACATTGCAAGTAATTGAAAATACCACACTGCAGGCTGATCTATACATCATTAAGGGGCAGAGTTAGCATCTGCACTTTGCAAAAGGGGCTCAGAGAGGGAAGAATGGCAAGGTGAGGGGTGGATGGGAGGAAGAAATCAGCACAATGCCATATATCCTCCCTGTTTAGCCAAAGTACGATTGAAATGAATGAACGGAAGATTCTGTATTTGCACATGAGATTGTGGTAGCTGTTTCTCGTATCCATCCATGGTCCAGGACTTGAATTCATGTTCACCGAATATGAATTCCAGGGAGTTTTAATTGATTAATAGGTGTGATTAGTTGATTGGCATCCTGATATTGCAGATTAAAAACAAGACTCCAGTTTAATTAGGCTGAGCATCTGGGCTGTCCCACCGAGACAGCTGGGGCCTGAAACGGAAATGTGGGTGGACAGCAAATATAAGTGGAAGACTGAGCCACCCAGCTGTTTTTAGCACTCTTCCACAAAAAATGTGCAGCTGTTGCTCAAATATTGCTGAACTTACCACTCCAAGTAGCGGTGCCCCTTGCTGGCCTGTGCATGTGGGTTTGGTGGTGGATACTGGGGTATCACCAATATTGAAGTTAGATTCAGTTATCCATCCAGGCAACATCAGTACCTAAAATGAAGCCCTCATTGCATGACATGGTTCTGTCTTCAGCATGCCTAATTCCAGAGATCAACAACGGCAGGAGTTCAGAGGCTACTGAAAGGTCACTGAGAGCGATGACTGTCCTGCTGTGTGTTTTGAATAAAACACTTATCAATTGCTGTGAAGCTCTACAGGCTGTAAAGCCTAAAGGATTTTGAGATGCTTTTTTTTCCTTTTCTTGGTACACCGTGCGGTAGTGTAAAATAAATACATACACTATGTGGTACTGTAAAATAAATACATGCATAAAATAAATACATCGTAGGAAAGTTAGGTCTTTGCAAAGGAAGAAATCATGGCTTTTAAATGTATTTCTGTAGAATTTTGAAACCATCATCCTACTTCCCCTTAAGAGAGTTTCTGTTTTTGTATCCTGAGATTTTCCAAAGCTACATTCACACACATACCAACTGCACGAATCCCAGTGCCCTACTTGATTTCTTGTTGAAGTAACCCAGCAAGGATTTTTCTAGGAAACGAAGGTCAAGCTTGCCCGAGCAGGTTATCTAGAAAATGCCCACCCAACATAGAAGAAATAGCAGAATTTCACGGCAACGAAGGGGAGTAAGACTAGACAGAAGCCCAGGAGCTGATTTCCAGATAAATCAGCATATATGGAATCTGCATATTCATGATATTTATCCAAAATCTGTCCTCTCCTAGGAGATGAAATGCCCCCTGGAGAGAGCAGAGGGCTTATTATATTGGCTCCCTTTTAGAGATGGCATTTCTGGTGGGGAGTGAGTGGTCCTTCGGAAAATCAACACCAGTACGCTTTTGGTTCTTCTGAAGAAGCAAAAGATTTTTTCTTGCATCTTCCCAAGAGAACAAGGTGTGAGATACTTTTGACAGAGAAAGAAAGGAAGGGATCCTGGATTCCTCCATAAGGGGGAGGACCTCTGAATAAATCCCAGATTCTCCATGGGGGAACAAAGTGGAGTCACCTCCTTTCTTTTCTGCCAACATTTGACTGCATCATTTGCTGCAGACACTTGACAGCAAAGTGCTTTGTTAAAAGTTTGTTGATTTTGTTTTAAAGTACAACACTTTTGTTCTTGGGGTTTAAAGGTATTTTGTATTTTAAAAGATGTTAAAGGTTTTATTCTGTTTAGATTTTTCTGTAGCTCCAACTACTTTTCTATCCAGTTTTGGTGTGGGGCCTCTAGCTTTGCATTCAAAGAATTCTTTTGTTCAGTGTTTCTCAACCTTGGCAACTCTAAGATGTGTGAACTTCAGTTCCCAGAATTCCCCAGCCAGCCAGTTGAGAAACACTGCTTTAGCTTGGGAAAGGTTGATCTGGCCATGTCTAGGCTGAGAGCTCCCAGCACCCCAGTTGACAGTGCAGCGACCCCATCTTTGTCTTCTGATGAGAAAAATGTTGAGAAAAGCCATGTGAAAAACAGGGAAGGGTTACAAGTGGCAAGTGACAAAATTTGGGCCCCATAAAAATCTGTGAATTCTCTGTGGAAAGGCAAGCTAGGAATTCTTCTCTCTTCTTCTTCAAGCCGCCTTTCCTGTTGCTCAGCTCCTGCGGCCTTTTGACAATGGTGAAAGCTTCCACTGTGGTTATAAGGAGTGGAAAATGCTATAAGAGCTGCTGAAATTTCAGGTGAAAATAAACATTTTCCTAGGAAAGAGGGCTTTCCCCACCCCCCCTTGAAAATTCATCTCAGGTTTTCATGTTCCATTTCGAAATGGTGACATCGTACTACCTCTTTGACAGCTCCTGTCATACCTGACTGAACAGTCTGGACCAGGAAGAAACTTTGACACTAAAGATGTGCCATTTAGCAACAACAAAGGCAACCTTTGATGGCCAACGGTTCACAGCTGCTTAGACCTTCCAAGCAACGATGTTGCCTGGCTGTCTCTGCCAAATGGAAGAAAACACGATGCTGTAATAAAAACACAAAACAAGAAGGCAGACTCCTAAAATTAAAAAAGAAGAAATAAACATAATATCCATGAGGTATCAGTGTTCCTGTCTCGCTGGCTGCTTCAGAAAGTACCAAAAATCACTTTTTTTCCAGAGATCAGCTATGGAAAGTCATTCACTTCTGGTCCCCAAGACATGGCCTTTGGGTCCCTTAGAGCCAAGCTGAAGTTTCCCCTCCTACCTTTGTCATAAAGAAAAGGAAAGAAAGACATGGCCATCCGATCTCACCTCCCTATAGCTTCTAGTTTTTAGGGTTGTATAATCTTTGGCCCCAGGGCTGCATGTGAACCCCCAAAGCCTTGGATGTAGCCTTGAGGGCCTCTCTATCAATTGCCAGCAAGCTGTAATTTTTAACAACCCAAAGGAGAAAACTATTAACCACATGGGTAGTAATGAGCTCTACTACGTTTAATTGAATTAATTTTACTTGAAGATAAATTAAAATGTAATTAAATCAAAATTAGATTTTCTCTTAGCCCCACAAATATAGTCCAAACAACAGCAAGAAACAACAGCGCATTTATGTAATTCTAATTGTTGCGGGATATTGGTCAGGAAAGACAATGTTGGTCTTGGGCACCCAGCTTCAAATTCCCATGTGTCCACAAAGCTCTCTTGGACCCAGTCTGCAGCCTTCAAACTCGCCTAACCTGCAGGGTTGCTGTGAGGATAAAACGGGATTGGGGAAACTGTGTACCCCATTGTGAATTTCTAGAAGACCTTCCTTTAACTTAGTCCTGTTCAGCTGTGTTGGGGCTAAGCTTGCAGAATTCCCATCGGAGAGTCAAAAGACTGGGAGAACTCATCCTGTAAGAAATAGGATATAAGTAGGTTTGTTGTTTTTACAGAAACTTAAGAGATAAATGAATATGGAGAATTGTTTATGGCATAATAGTTATAGCTTTGGCCAAGGAGAAACAAAGAAACCTAATCTTAATTCAAGAAAAATTGGGAAAAACAGAAAAAGGGAAGAAGGTAAATGACTGCAACAGGATGCAGCTAGCTTAACCACAAACTTGCAGGTATTTACAGGAACACAGTAGCCTTTAAGATGACACGTAAGTAGAAGTACCAAATATGGACAATTGTAAATAGGGGTAAGGGGGCTTTGGAGTAGAGTAATGGGAGATGTAAACTAAGGCGGGACTTCCGGAAATTGTATTAGGCGTATCGGATAGGTTGTAAACTCCCTAGTACCTAACCAATGGGGAAGCGGAGAAGGGCTTTTCGCGTCTGTCATAGGGAATATAAGGAAGACCAATTGCTAAGATCTGGGTACACCTCATTGCTAATGTGTGTGCACCCGTTTTTGCAAAATCGTTAATAAATACTTTGCTGCTTCTGAAGACCCGAGTTGGGTTTTATTGATAGCAATCCTATACCTAGAAGCAGGCTGCTTCTTAAAAGAGATGTGAGAGGCCCAGCAAGACTGGACCTGTGTCCTGCTTGGGGGCATCCCACTGCTATTTTGTTAGAGCTGATGGGAACAGAAACCTGGGTTAGACGGGCCTTTTGGTCTAATCCAGCCAGGCCCCTGTGTTGTTTACAAGGCAAGTCAGCTTTGGAAATAGAGCGAGAGTAAGAAGAGATTTTATGCTGCCTTTCAGCAGATATTTTCTGAGAAACGCCATTAGCCGGCTTCCTTTTGTTATTCGACACACAGATAAAGTATGGTGTGGTGATCAGCCATAATCCCAGTAAAACGCTCAATAGCCAAGATATTGTTCCCCGACCCTCTTCCACAACCAATTTTGCTTTATGCTCTTCCCCCGCCCTTTCCCTGCGTGCCTCGACCGAAAGCGCACGAAATCTGGTGATGCTCCTGCAAGAGGTTTGTGAGTGCATTATGCTAACAGGATCGGGGTGGAAGAAGCAGAGCAGCTCCAGGGGGTAATACAAATTTCAACACCCCAGCACTTAAATCTCAATCCGTGAAAGGCCTATTAGTCTAATCACAGTGCTTCCCTGCCTTACATCAGCTGAAATAGCAGTTTTCTGTTCTCCCTGACAGATCAATAGCAGCAGGATAATAAATATGCCCAAGCACTTGTGTCCAAATTTAATTTCCATTACAAGGCCCAAGGAAAGCAGGAGTGATGGAGGCTCCGCCAGGGATGGGACTCATCACAATCAGCACTCGGATTTTCAAGCTGTTTCATGCTTTTGTGGCTCTGTTTGCGGGTTTTATGGTTTCGTTTTCTTTTCTTTGTCGCCTCTTGCAATGTCTTTATTAGATTCAGGGAAGGCGGGGAGGGAAGCCATTCCGATGCTTTGAGAAGAAAAGGTGGTCACCGAAGGACAGCTGCACAACCTCTGCCCTCCCTCGCCCAAGCACGCTTTGCCGTCCTGCTATAGCTGGTGCGCGTACTTCCAAGTGCCCATTTGCACAGCCGTAGCGCTCAATTAATAAACCGCGTGCAACATCTGAGGTGGCTGGATCAAACGGCAGGCCTCAGCTGTTTGGCAAGCTAATTTGGGGAGGGGGGAGTGCATCTTTCAGCCAGGAGAGGGGTGCTGATGAAAACAGCCTCCTTCTGCTCTAAGTAAGAAGCGAAATGCTACAAGGCTGCTGGGTAGGAGTCCCCCTTTTTGACCCCACCCTTAGGAACAGGGCCAAGGCCCTTGGGAAGGACTTCGAAACAGATACGTCGAGAGCAGCTCCTCCAGGGTAAGTTATCACATTTGAACCTCCGTAGCTCTAGTTTTAAAAATCTTGGGCAGGAGAAGAGAGGAGTGGCTTCTTTGCTGCAGAGCCTGCCCTCTGCGAGAATATCAACCCCCCCCCCCCCCCAAGATTTGCATTGCCCCTACCCTGACCTCATTCTGAAAAGGGCCGTCAAAGCCTGGCTCTTCTTGGGCTAGGTTGGGTGATGGCCCTCTTGTAAAAATGTTGCACGTTAGAGAAGGGGATTGTTCCTCCCTTTCTGGATGTTGATCATTTTAAAGAATTGTGTGTTGTTTAATTGGTTTTTCGTACAGTACACTGCCTGTAGTCATCCTGGAGTTGGGCAACCTTACCCATTTGACAAACAATAGATAAGGGGAGAGGTAATATGGTGTAATAAAATGTGTACCAGGCTAGGAATAGGAAAGAACAGAGGTCTAGTCTGCAATCCTTCTCATCCAGTCCCTATTTCTCAGCCTGAGGTACTTATTGCCCAGGGGTATTGGGGGGAGACGTATGTTTTCCAGAATATTCTGGAAAAAAAGGGGGGGCACATAGAAAATCAAAGAGTTGGCAGAACATAGTAACTAAGAGAGAGTGCTAGAAATCTGAAATTCCCAAATTCTAACCTGCATTCGGCCACAAACCTATACTGTAGACAGAATTCACGCAACATAGCAGACTGGTTCGGGTCATCTGTGATTCAGCAGGCTATGGAATTCCAGCTACCGTCTTAGCGAGTAGTGTGAACTATGCTGTCATGTTAAAGCCTGATACTCTTTCGTTCTTCAGATATGGCAACTTCAGTTTATCCAGGTTTAAGATTTAGCATGTTGTATGAATCCAGCGACACAGAGGCACTTCTCTTTAGCTTAGTCGCCAACTTCTGCCGTTAGCAGGGAGCACAACAGTATCCTGCTTTGTGAGGATGACAGCCGGATAATTCTTGTGAGGTATTTCAAAGTCTTGCAAATACTGTACTAACACTAACTATGATTGCAGCTTTGGAGAGCTGTTGTTACTCAAAAGTAGTCAGCAAGGAGTTTAATCGGGAATGGGCAGAGGTAGGACAACATGCCAGGTGGAATGGTGGGCAATGTCTGGTGGCCCGTGTAGTGTCTACTAGGTGCTGAGGTAGTTTTAAAAAAGAATGAGCATGCAGGGAGCGAGGTCTGCTCTTCAACTTCACCTCTGCAACTAGTTGACTAGCATAACTGCTCAAACAAAACCCAAGAGCCTGTGCTGTCTCAGTTGGATGCCCGCTGCCGTCAACACCAGGCAGTGCAGCCAGTGATCAGAATCAGAATTTAACCCCATCCAGAGATCAGCCACACCTTCCAAGACTAGTATGCACTCTTGCTTTGCATCTCTGTAAATGATGGAGTTTTTCCAGGAGGAAAAAAGTCAGGGACTTTTTGTGCAGGGACTTGATGTTAATCACTGATATACCATCCAATCCTCAGTGGCTTGAAGATTGGACTTGAAGCCTTCATAGATCCAGCCTTGCAGTGGAATAAATGTGACAACCCAGAAGACGTGAACCCATCTCTCCTAATTTGGGCAAGATCTAATAGTTCTTTGCTTCTTCAGCATGTCTGGGGTAGAAATCCTCACCCGGTGAGGGAAAGGGACTGGCGTCTGTATCAATAAGGGGCTGTGGGGTCGTCACAGGAAGAGGGAGGAAATGGGGGAGACCCTTGGAGAGCTGTGTTGCAGCTGGTAATAACTAGCACCAAGTTCTGCCCAAGGCCCCTGGGCCCAGTGCTAGGGTTATTAAGTACGTTAATGAAGGAAGGACATTGGCAAAGCCCCTGGCTATTTGCTGAAGTGTCTGTTGGCTGGATCTTGGAGCTGTGCAAGTTTTCTTCTCCCTCCCACCTGGCTTCCATCTCCCTGCGGCTGGATTTGCTTCAGGAAACTGCAAACATCCTAGATATTAAAATTGGAAGAGATCTGGAATGTGCTGGAGGATGTTGGCTGGGATTATTTCAGTGACGATTCACTGCTGACACCATCACAGTTATGCCCCCTGCCCCCTTGCTCAAGGGAAGGGGTACACAATCTGATCACCAAATGCCCCCCCCCAACCTCCCCATTTTCAATAGATTAAACTTAAGCACAATGAAGCAGGGGAAGGCAACCAATTAGAAAAGAAAAGAAATGGATGCGGATTAAGAACAATGGAGGGTTTATTCTGCAGATGCCCACACCCACTGGCTCTTGCCCCATCCACAAGCAGCCCCAGCACATTCCAGAAACCCCAGCCTCCAAATGGGGCTGTTAGCTCTGTGCTCTGGGCCACCAAGTTCCCTATAAGGAATAACTAGAATATGGGGCACCCTTTAGCTTGGAAAGAAGGCAACTGAGTGTGGATGTGTTGATGTGTATAAAATGATACATGGTATGCAGAAAGCAGACAGGGAGGTTCTCTCTTTCTCTCAAAAGCTCTTTGGGAGATTTAGAACAGATGGAAGAAACACAGTGTATAATTAACGGGGGGAACTCATTACCGCAGGATGTAGTGAAGGCCACTAATCTGGATGGCTTAAATAAAAAAAAAAAGAATTAAATAAATTCATGGAGGACTGATCTATCCAGGACTATTGTCTTAGAAACTCAGTGTTACTCCTGAGTTGGAGGCAGCATGTTCTCCACATTTGCAAGGGAAGAATGGCAGGGAAGTGTATGGCTTCATCTCATGCTTGGAACCACTCCAGGGGCATACAGTGATAGGGACCTTACAGGTCACCCAATCCAGGGGTCTCAAACATGCAGAACATGGGCCATTTTATGCAGCCTCAACAACACTTTATAGGTGTCAGCCCTCCCAGGTAAACCAGACCGGGAACATGACCAGATGAGCTAATTCTGCTTTATTGATAGGCTACATTAACAGAACCTTGCAAGTCTGAAAGCACAAATCTCCCGCTGTCCCTATTCAACCGCCTGATCAGTTGGGGTGGGTCCTTTCTAAGTTTCTTTTTCTGGCCGTTATTCAGTTGTGGGCTCCTCCCCCTCTTATCTGATGGTTCCCCAGGCAGCATCTTTCCCCCCCGCCCTCCATCTTCCAAGGTCATTCTCACATTCCATGACAATAGGCATGGAAGACATTACGCTGCAGGACCAGGGCACTGAATCCCATGCTGATATGCAGACTGGGCCATGGGAAGCCCCCCGAGAAGAGAAGTGACTTGGAAGTCCACCAGCAACAGTGGAGCCTGGTTGGCCAGCTGAGGCACTTGGCACTCCAAGGCCTCCCACACTGAGCAGCATCTCCCCCTCTCTCATGCCCCACTGAGGGCCTGCCAGGCAATGGGGAGAGGAGGGTTGGCCAGGGGAGCTGGGCTGGGAATCTGGGAGCACCTGGGTGAGGAAAGGAGAAGGCGACCAAGACTTATTAACTCTGTAATAAAACCAAATATCGCTGTTCTTCGTGTTCTCTACATGTGGACTGACCAATGCAGCATGCAGAGGAACGTATCTTGATCTTGACACTAATACTTCTGCCGCTACAGCCTAGGATTGCATTTGCTTTTTTTGCAGCTGCACTGCATTCTTGGCTCAGGTTTAGCGTGTGATCCACTCAGACACCCAGATCCTTTTTGCATGTTTTGCTGCCCAGTACTGTCCCCCCCCATCCTATCCTTTGTTTCCCCCCCCCACCCAACTGTAGGACTTTGTTTTGGTCCCTGATTGCCACTGAGAGAAATAAATTATTGGACTAAGATGGGCCTTCGTCTGTGTTCTCTCCCATTTCTGCACCAGTTTACTCATTTTTTTTAAGCATGAAAATGCCTACATATTTTTATACATCTTTCCCTGAAAAACTCTTTTACACTCTCTTTTTATAGAAGTGCCCACTTTGTCCCACTTCCCTAATCTAACCCATTTTCATGTGCATCTTCCCTTAAACTAGAGAGAGTGGGAGAGACCACCCCCTTTCCTTCATTCATGCTAACAGACAATTCTGGAAGTATTCGTTGCGATGTATCTGGAGGGCACCAAGTTGGAGAAACCCGCCTTATCCCATCTGAGTCTGATCTCTTCTTTCAAATTCACCGTTGCCAAAAGGATAAGCGCGCCCTTCCTTTCAAGCCTCTCAGCTGTGCATTTTTGGAAATTTCATCTGGCTGCCTTTGCTTGGAGGGAAAGGATTCGCACAGCTAGAGGAGTAGAGGAGCTGCCACTAACAACTCAATTGCCTGGGAGACCAGAGGCGTTGATATGCATTATCAGGCTCGGTGGGGATTTTGCATACGCTAACAGGGGGTGCTGGTCCCATCTAGCCCCAGCCGGCTGCTCTGCTTGATAAGGGAGAGGCTCACCAGCCCTGATAATAAGAAACAGAACACAAGATTGATACCCAAAGTTGCGGCTACACAAAATAGGGCCACTTCCAAATGACTGAGTACAAATGACTTGCCCATTGCCTGCTTCTTTCGATTTCTAGGTTGTGTTTATGTTACGATGGGGCGTGCTCATCTGCTTGTTTGACGAGCGCCAGGAGAAATTGCAAAGACCTACTGGGGAAGGGAATAAAGGTGGTGAGAAAACATGGCATCGTAAAGCGAAGGGAGAGCCCAGCCGAGAGAAGGCAAAGAAAGGAGCAACAGTGGCTGTAAACATGTTGTGCCCATTCTTGTCAACAGCTCTCCTGGTATTTAAAAAATGCCAGTCAATCACTGCACAGGAAGGGTAAGCTGAAGCTTAAACAACCAGATGCTCTTTTTTGGGGGAGGAGGTGCCTTCGAGTCAGTCTTGACTCCTGGCGACTGCCTGGACTAGTCCCTGCAATTTTCTTGGCAAGGTTTTTTGGAAGTGGCTTGCCATTGCCTGCTTCCTAGGGCTGAGAGAGAGGGACTGGCCCAAGATCACCCAGCTGGCTTTGTGCCCAAGGCGGGACTAGAACTCTGAGTCTCCCTATTTCTAGCCTGGTGCCAACCATGACATCAAACTGGCTCTTTTAGGAACCCATCATGATCTTGAAAATCTTCAGCCTAGTGGGGAGGAAGGGATCTATCTTGAAAACGATTCCTTGGATTTTCACTTCTATTGGAGCCTATTTGGAACCGAGCTGGAACATGATCTCTTCTGAAGCTCAAAACCCTCCCGAAAGTAATGTCTTCACGTGCCTGCTGCTGAGAAGCAGCAGGGAGGATCACACCAAATGCAGGCATGGTGTCTAGGATCCATGGCCTTTGCCATGAGCAGGTTTTTACAGGAATTGGAAGGGGTGAAAGGATTCCTGAAAGCTTAAGGAGTGCATTTTCTCCTTAAATCCTCTAGGGCAGTGTTTCTCAACCTTAGCAACTTCAAGATGGCTGGCTGGGGAATTCTGGGAGTTGAAGTCCACACATCTTGAAGTTGCTAAGGTTGAGAAACACTGCTCTAGACCACCACCATAACACACACACACACACAGATTTTTGGCCCTGCCCATTTGGGGGGGGGCTCTGAGGGCCACAGAAGGGATGCTGACTAGCTCCCTGTGGCTCCTGGCCCAGCTTTTATGCATTCTTGTTGTAGGCAGAGACTGACAGCTCACAACAGAGAAAAGCCTTGCACAGAGTGATGGGGCCTAGACTTAGTGTAGCAGCATCCAAGGCTTTGCTTTCTCATACTCCCAGAAAACCAAGAATATCTTATATAATTCCCACTGTAAAAGGTCAGGATGGACAGCTTCTTGCTGGAGGCCACAAACCAGCATTTGTTGGAGCTGAGATTTGAAAATAGTTCTCCTGGCCCCTGGATGCCGCTAGCTGTCAATTAATCAGGATATTGGACTATTTTTCCTAACTGAGGTCTTCCGTGGCGTAGGAGGATTCTTGGGACCACGGCGAAGACCTCTGGGAAGCGCAAGCCTTTCTGGGGATGTCTCGTCCGAGAATCTTCTGGTCTTTATTCTTTGTGTCTCCCCCAAAATAATGAGTCTTCTGGCAATTGAGGTGCCCGATCTATCTTCAGGCCCATCTTTGGTCTCGTTTGAAAGCGAGCTTGAATAACATAAAAGCCAGGAGGATCAACCTTCAGCAGCTGGGCGCTGGATACTGAATCCTTTTTATCTTATACAGATCCTAGAATAATCGGAAGCTCCAGCATTCGGAGATTGCATTTCAAACCCTCCCCCTTTTCGGTGAGGGGGGTTGGCTGCTTCCTTCGGGTCCCCCTCCCTACCACACAAATGTAATTGTTTCTTGTCCAGAGGGGAATGGTGTGAAAATAAGAATCTGAGGTGACCGTGCGTGTGCTTTATTTGGGTTGTTATTTTTCCTCGCCGTTTTCAATGCGTTAAGGGTAGCATATTCGTCGCCTCAATAATCTCCCTCTATTATTGCAAAAACCGTGGTGTCGGGTCCAATTACGTCAAAAAAAAGAAAAGAAAAGCACCTTTCGGGTTTTTTGTTTCGTTTCTCTTTTTGCATGGAGAATGAAGGAAGGAAACGCTGAAAATAAACATTATGTGAGAGAAGTCCAAACCTTTTTCCAACCCCAGGAACTCCCCGCCTTCCCTCCTACCCCCATCTTGATATATGCGCTTTCCAGGCCCCAGAGCACATGTGGGGAATTGACAAAAGCATTTTTGCATAGCACAGATAGCAGGGATGAGTGTTAACCTCCCTATTCCCCCCTTTATTTCTTCTTCCCTTGCAATTCCCATCTGGCTTCCTAATGCTGCTCCTGGGAATCTGACTATCATGTCATACACATTAGGTGGAAAAACGGCATCAGAAAGTGAAATGGGTTTGCTTGCCAAATTGATTATTGAATGTGATTCCACTCTCCTTCTCTCACTATATGTGTGTGAGAGAGAGTGAGACAGTGAGAGAGAGAGAGTCAACATGGTAGAGTGGTTAAGGTGCTGGACCAAAAGTGGGGAGACCGAGGCTCTAGTTCTCCCTTAGACACAGACGTCAGCGGGGTGACTATGGTTCAGTTACTTTCGCTCAGTTTTAGATTGGGAAGTCGAAAAACATCCATCTATCAACCTGCATGGGATCAGTGTGATCAATTATCGTCCATAACCTTCGATAAAGAGGCCTTCACCCTGCAGAGGATGGATTCAGACGTATCATCATCACCAACACCAAACTTTACTGTGATCAAAGCAAAATTACTGGAGTTTCAAAAGCGACAGATCCAGAAACACTTCCCAGGGGGCCAAGTTAGAGATGCCACATCATCCTTTATGTTTCTTTTCCCCCCCTCAAAGTGAAATATACTCTGTCTTGAAAACAAAATTGCCTCATGGCAAAGATGCTTGCCAGCATCAGCCAAGTGGCCAGTCAGCCTTGGCACAGGAAAGGAAGCAACCAGTTTCCACAGAGAATGTGAGGGCACAGTGAGGATAGAAAATGATGTCTGGATGTGCGGCAAAACTTTGACGTGAGCACAGGATGTGGGCACGTGGTGATCTGCTTCAGGCAGCAAAAGATGTGAGCCAACACTAGGGGAAGGTGAGGCGGAAGCTCATTGGCAAAACACATTTTTGCCTGTGGCTTGGTCAACCTTTGCATTTCCATGGGTGGATTTACTCCTATCTCAAACGCAGGAGAGCTTCTGTAAATTAGCAGCTGTGTCCACTATCAACTGAGCCATGGCTTCTAAATGAACCCAACTGTCTCAAGTCACACAACACATTGAACCTCAAACTAGCTAATTGCATTTGAGTAGAGCATGTTGTGAAAAATCTTGTGAACTTGAGAAATCCCTGGCTAGATGATGGCTGGGCAAGGTAAGGTGACATGGCATAAGCTAGCATCTTCTTTCCTGCTTTTCCCTTAAACTCCATATTAGATCAACTGCCTCAAACTCCTCTTAGCTAGGTTTAAAAGGGGAGGGAGAAACATGCAAGGCACCTTCTGCCCTCGTTCTTCTTGGCAAGAAAAATGACCAAACTGGCCATGTTGCATCAGGGACGGTCATACAATCCTATATGTAGAATGCAATGAGGGGGTAGACCAAGCTGGAGAAGATGTCAACGTTTTCATCACCGCTTGGTCGACTAAAGGCAAACTGGAGTGATTCTTGTTTGTGCCCAACCCTACCGAACAAATCCTAAGTTTGTGCACCACCCACACCTCCTTCTGCTTCCCTCCTCTCTTGGGTACATGAAGGCTCCCTTCCCCTCTGCCGGTTTCTCAGCCTACCTATTGTAATTGGCTTGCTTTCCTCCACAACAAGATGGGTAAATAGGAGCCAAAGCAGGTGGGTAGGCAGTGTTAATTAGCTAAATATTTGGAGATGGGCTGATGAGGCACCGGGGAATCTTATGACAGTCATTGCCAGGATTGTGAGCCCCCTGGAGGGATGGGTGGAGTTTTCTGCTGTTTGCTTATTTCTCATTTTGCTAATGGCTTCAAGGGATCTCATGTTAATTAAAATCAAACAGAGCTGGTTGATACCTTTTCAGTGCTCCGTACTCCGTTGTTGTCATTAAGCATCCGACATGCCTCTATGCCCGAAATGGAAGACAAGAAGGAAGGTTCAACTTTCCCCATCCAATTCCCTTCCTTCCCCTCCTGGGATATGCCCTGAGGAGTTAACTCTACCTTTCTCTGTTCCCGATTGTCCCAAGAGTGAAGAAGTTAACAAGTTGGAACATATCCCAGGAGGGGAAGGAAGGGATTGGGATGAGGAATACTGAAGCTTCCTATATCTCAAAATGGAGGTATTTGGATTAGGGGTCCATGATGCTTAGCTGGTTACCACCATCTGGAATAGGAAGCTCAGAAAACTGCCTGAACAGCTATGGTTAGTTCCAACTCTGCAGCAAAATATTTGGCCAATACTTAAGTGGAAGACTTGGGAATTCCATGCATATCCTCTAGACTTCTTGTAGAAAGGCAGGATATAAATTTAGTCAGCCAATAAATACATGGAGGCAGGCTTCTGTCCATATTGATTATGCATCCATCTGAGGGGCCTATGATCAGGCTGTTGCAGGAACAGCAATGGTACCTTCTATCCTCAACAAGGATGTAAAGCAGAACTTCTGGGGCTCTTAAACGTCTATCCCCACACTGCAAAAAAGGTGAGTCTTTAATGCCTAGCTCTTTGCCAAGGAGATCAGGAAGCAGAGATAAAGAGCAGTGTGATGTCCTGAGCCTTGGCTAGCTTGATATATATATATTTTAATGTTTTCCAAAATATTTTAATATTTGTTTTCAGGGTTGGCATACCTGCTTTCTTCCTGGAATGGTTTTCATGCTCCAGGGATGTGTCTTGCAATAAGCTGCCACACAAGGATGCGCTTGATCACAGATCTCCAATGTTTGGTCCTGTGGTGGCTCTGTTGCATTTCAACAGCTCAGAGTAGTTTGCTCAGTGGTGAGTTGCTTCCTACACAAAGGCAAATGACCGAGTCTTCATTGTGCAATTAGGCGTAGCAGACAGTCACAAACATGCCTTATTAGGCATACACCCATATGTTGCTAAGGATGTGTGGGTGTAAAACAGATACTTTTCTCAATATGAGAAGAAAGCCCGTGCAAGCTTAAGAATATGCCAGTGCTTCAATTTCTCAAAAGGTCATCAATACACGCAACTAAAACTAGGCGTGAATGCATTCTGTTGAAAGCAGTAGGGTATCTAATTTAAGGCCTGCTCACTGCAGCTGGACTTACTCAAGATTAATGTTTCTTGAACTGTGCCCTGTATGTGAGAGGAATCTGTGTTAAATGAATAACATTTTTGCTCCATTTTTGTTCATTTTTTGACTTAATTAGTGGCCAATGTTTTCCTATCAGTTTCATAACATATTGGCACAAACATCTTTAAAGTTCAGAAATCCAAAGCATGTACCATTGTGGTGGATGAGAAGCAGGGGACACAGTAGATTAAAAAAAAAAGTTAAAGGGAAACATTCAGTCCATAATGGTGCCCCAAGGGTGGAACAACCCAAAAAGTGCAGAGGACCCCAACGTGATTGGCATTTTCGTGTCTGTCCAAGACCTAACTCTTCCATCAGGCAGCCATGGATTGTTAGTGGCCAATGTGAGAAAGGCAGGCAAGATCTCTGGTTTCTTTATTTATTTTGGGGGGGGGGGGTAGTTTGTTTTTTTTTAGTTTTCTGAATATTTATAGTTACTATATTGTTGCTTTTTTATGGCTGATTTAGGCTGCTATTACCAGCATTAGGACTCTTTTTTTATGAAGGGAGAGCAACAGTTGATAGATGATAGGTAGGTAGGTAGGTAGGTAGGTAGGTAGGTAGGTCGTTAGATAGATAGATAGATAGATAGATAGATAGATAGATAGATAGATAGATAGATGATAGAAGAAGAAAGAAGAAGGGAGGGAGGGAGGGAAAGAAAGAAGAAAGAAAGAAAGAAAGAAAGAAAGAAAGAAAGAAAGAAAGAAAGGAAGGAAGGAAGGAAGGAAGGAAGGAAGGAAGGAAGGAAGGAAGGAAGGAAGGAAGGAAGGCAGGCAGGCAGGCAGGCAGGCAGGCAGGCAGGCAGGCAGGCAGGAAGGCAGGAAGGCAGGAAGGCAGGCAGGCAGGCAGGCAGGCAGGCAGGCAGGCAGGCAGGCAGGAAGGA
The DNA here is from genome assembly GCA_030867105.1 of Liasis olivaceus. Classification (NCBI taxonomy): domain Eukaryota; kingdom Metazoa; phylum Chordata; class Lepidosauria; order Squamata; family Pythonidae; genus Liasis; species Liasis olivaceus. Next base: position 137,513,106 of record CM061348.1, read on the forward strand.
AGGAGCCAAATAGGCTGAGCCTCAGATGAGTTCTTAAATTCAGTTCCTAGAATTCAGTCCCTGCAGCAAGAGGGATAATAATAATGAGCCTAGAAGAGTTACAACAAGCACCCCATTACGTATCAGCAGGACTGGCTCAAGATATTTTACAGCCTTAGGCAAGGACAAAATGGCACTCCCCCCACCCACACCCACCCCATTTCATGTCACAGAACCTAATAGGACTGGCAATCAAGTCATACTTCAGCTCTGGCGTGGTCCAGCAGCAGCCTCACTTGTACTTGAAGGCAATATGGTGATTTCAGGGATGCAGGAAGGACCACAAGGCACACACAATTCGGTCATCTGACCAGTGGAATGAATGGTGAAGTTAAGAAGGAAGGGAAAGGAGGCTGCATCTCATCATCTATCATCTGAGGTGCTTGCTTCTCTCCCTGGTGGCAGGGCTGGTCCTAGATAAGAAAGGGATAAAAAACAACAAGGATAGAATGCTTTGATTTCCAGGGACAAATGCCAATTTGATAGTTTTGAATGAGCAACCCTTTCCCCCACAGTATCGGAAAAGTTAAACACGAGATAGCGGGAGTGTCAAGATCTGTCACAGCTGATGGGGGGAGGCATGGAGCATGAATGTCACTGACCCTCCAGGAAGGCCCATGGAGCTAGGAGAATCTCAAGAATGGAATGAGAATGACGCGGATGAGAGCTTAGGGATGTTGGATAATGCTGTGATAAGTGTCAGTTTTTCATGCAGCTAGTTTCATGCACCACGTGCCTGGTTTGTGGGATTGCCGATTTGCACAAAATCATTATCTCAGGATTTAACAAAGGAAAAGCTGATAGATAGAGCTCACCTCCCTTGCCTCTGTCATCTCAGCCCATGCCATGTGAACTAAATCCATCCTAATTATGGCTGATTTGCATGGGGAGATGAAAATTAATCTATCCTAAATTCTAGTCATTTAGCGATTCTGCTTGGGCTTGTCAGAAGCACTGTGATTTGGCCAAGGTGTCGCATGTGTGAGTTGTTGGAGGGGGGTATTCTCATCGCTCAGCCAGCACTAGGCACCCTATTCCAAGGTACGCAACAGCTTTCATCAAAGATGAGTCACTGTTAATTTCCCCAGTGAGTTGTTCCTCACAGAGTAGCCAAGATATGCTCTGCACAGATGCAGAGGAGCAAATATACTTGCCCCAAAGAGAAAAGTTTGGTTCTTTTGAAGACAGAAAGTTTGGAAGCATAGATTCTAGAAGGGAGAAGGACAGCTGGAACCCATATTTATACATGAGAACTGTATATATTTCATTAGGATCTGTGGATTTAGGTTAGGATCTGTGGATCTAAATCTGTTCAGGTTGGGATCTGTGGATCTAAATCTGTGGAATTAAGTTTTTGGGTGAAGGTTGGGAGATCTTGTGGAGCTTGCTGGGCTATATCACCACCTGATTAATGGCTGCCAGCTTCACGGCTGCCATATTCCAGATGAAAGGCTCCATTCCTACATTCTTGGGACGATGTTGTTTCAAACCCATGGTTCAATTTTAAATAAGTATATCTAGGGGGAAAGCTCTATGATTTGGATTTGAAATGGCACAGGAGCTATTTCTTCTGTGAAATGAACAAAGAAGTATCACATGCTTCTTGTTGTGTTCCCTGTAACACAAATACAGTCTGTACATATATAAAACATACATGTTGTTACATGACTTCACCCGAATTTCAGAACTCAGTTTCCTTAGATGAAGGTCTCCTAAGACTGATAGCGTTGTTTTGGTGCATTAATTTATTTGTTAAATTTATACCATGGTAACCCCACCTTTCATCCAGGAGATCAGCATATGTTGGAATTTCACATCATTAGCACGCCAGTAGATCTCTATCCCTCTATTTGTTTGCTACAAAAGTCCATAGTCCTATAGGACAGGGATGGGAAGTCACCCTATGGTGATCCACAAGTTGCTGAACACAAATGCCAGAGGCAAGGAATGCTGGAAGCTACAGTTCAGCAACATCTGGATGGTGACAGGTTCTCTACCCAATTGGATCTCAGTTTTTGTGGGTAATTATTTATGTATTTGCATGTTTGGGACAACTATACATACATATACACACATACAGTATATACCATTTTAACCCAACGAACTATGTGTCAAGGTGGCTCACAATGAAATATAATTAAAATGTTAACATTAAAATGGAAATGACCACTGTTTAAAATCTAGAATCACTATCTAAACATCCAGTTTTTAATGGATTAAATTAAAGCAAAATAAAAAGACAATAAACTAAATTAAAATACAGTATAGCTCCATGAATACAGCTAAATAGCAGCGAGAAAAACAGAGAAAATGGTTCTATTTTTGTAATGCCTTTCCCAGGGCAAAGTATATTGATTTTAATTTGATGTGAACTTCTCAAATGCTGCATAAAATGTTCATAATTTAGGGGGGGTACTCCCTGATTCACAGCTCATGCTAGATGAGCAGATGGCAGCTATGGCTAGGAGGGCCTTTGCACAGCTCTATCTTGTGCACCAATTATGACCTCTCCTGGAGCAGAAGGCTCTTAATCACTTCTTGCTTGGACTATTGCAATGTGCTCTACATGGGGCTGCCCTTGAAGAGCATTTGGAAGCTACAGCTGGTTGCCCATATAACACTACTGTTTCAAAAGCTAAACTAGTTGCTAGTTAGCTTCCAGATGAAATTCAAAGTGCTGGTTGTCAGCTTTAAAACCCTTCATGCTTCAGAACCTGATTATCTGCAGGACCTCTACTCCTAATAGTAGTTGCCCAGCCAATACCATCTGGTAGGGTCCCTCCAGGTCCCTTCACTCAGAAAATACCATCTCCGGGGACATGGAACAGAGTCTTGCTGACTTCCTTCTGTAGAATAGCATTCCCCAGAAATCCAGATGACTGCTACTTTATTGGTTTTTAGGAAGGCCATTCAAACTTAGCAGTTCCAGCAGACTTTGGAAGTTGAGATGTTTAATGTCACTCCCTTTGGCATTGGAGTATTTGTCTAATTCAATTCATGTTCTGGTGTTTATATATGTAGGTACATTTTGGTGGTTATTAGTGTTATTCTGTTTTGGTTTTTACCTGACTTACAGATGTTGGCAATGTACACCACTCAAAATCATCCATGGGTGGAGCAGCATATATTTCAAGTAAATGAATAAATAACAGATAAACATTACTGCATACTTCCAGTTTTGTTTCATTTATAGTATTTGAGTTATAATATCCATGGTGGATTAAAACATAAAGGTTTTCAATATTCTTAATAAGGTTCTTCTAGAAGTTTGAAGAGAACCTACCAGGTGGGTTTAAGTGGGAAGAAAATCCTATTTATTAAAATAATTTTACTGAGTTTGAAAAGTATAAATGATAGCAATCAGAAACAACACTTACTAATATTTGAAAAAAGCTGTATACAAAAGATTAAATAATGCAAGCTAAAAAGAAAAAAAGTCTCAACATGAAAATAAAAAACACAATAATACAGTAATGCAATCATATTTCTCTACTTTTCTATAATATAGAAAAAGTAATACCAGGTTTATACAGATTACTGTAATTCATTTTTAAATAACAAATTAAATTGTATTGTCTAATCTTTGAATTTCCGAGTTCAAAAGCTGGGAAGAAAATTCTAGGACAGAAGAACCTCAGCTGAGAAAGAGGTCAAGAAATATAGGAAATTGCCTTATAGCAAGTGCGACCACTTGGGTGTCTAGTTCAGCACTGTCCATATTCAGAGCTATTATTCAGCAGAATGAGGCTTCAGCTTACTGCCAAGTCTATATCCCTTAATTCTCTAAATGTTTTTTTTTTTGCTCAGAAGGCATATGGTCTGTCTAGGAAACCCTCAGTAAGCTTCCTTCAGCCTCAGATGGGATAAATGCCATCCTGTTGTGCCAGCCAGTCAATTCTGACTAAGAAAAATGGTTCCATCTTGTTTTTGTCTTAGCAACTAAAAGGTCTTAGACCGGTCCTTACCACAGAGCATCAACGAGAGACCTGCCCCAACTCACTTGGAGACTAAATGCTGGACCCTCAGTGCAAAGTAGGAGCTTTATCGCTGAATTATAACATCTTCATTTTCATGATTGGTTGGAAAGACAACATGTACGTTTACTAAAATGTATAAGAACATAAAATACTGATTTTTCAAGATAGGACTATCAGTCTGACATCTAATGATAAAGTTATAGAAAGCCCACTGATTACCTGATACTTGCAAGAGTCACTTTGTGTGAGATGGCGGCTATATAAATATGATAAATAAATAAATAAATAAATAAGTAAGTAAGTAAGTAAGTAAGTACCGTATTTTTCCAACAATAAGATGCCCCCATGTACAAGACGACCCCCACTTTTCCAACCCAAAATTAAGAAATCAATATTTTAAAGATAGTGCCGAACACATTTTTATTTAGTAATTAGTTAACATTGACCTGATACACTCGGTGGGAGGAGGTCCAAACCGTCTCTCTGCAGCTCTATTTCCATGCTCTTTTGCATAACTGATTACATTCAAGCACGAGTGAAACTGCCGATAGCTTGTCTCTGCAGACTTCCTCTAATTGGTTTGTTCAGCATCAGCTGACATCAGTTACATCAGACTCGTGATTGGAGGAAGTCTGTTTGGGAGACAAGCTATTTCATTCATGATTGGGGGCTAGCAATAGGAGGAAGCCTCTCTGCAGAAACAAAGTATGGGCAGTTTTGCAACCGCGCGATTCTTGGCTGACTTCCTTGAATAAGACGCCCTTCAATTTTTAGGGTAAGGATTTTAGAAAAAAGTATCGTCTTATAGTTGGAAAAATATGGTAAGTAAGTAAAGCTGAGAACGTAAGACATCTGTAATTGCAAATTAATGTTATTTACTCACCCTTATACACCTCTTCCCCTATGGCTTAATAGACCTCTAGATCTTGGGGGCCAGATGTCCCCAGCTGCTGGACTATGGTCTCTGCCCATGTGAAAGGATAGCTCTGAATTGTCCACTCCTACTTCTGACAATCCGGTACTGAAGAGCTGAAATGGAGGTACTGCCTTTAGTATGAAGATCCTTGTTCAATGAAAATGTTCTTTTAATCTTTACTAATCCCATAGACTGTTGAGATCATCCCATTGTGGCAAAACACATGAGTGCCAGCTGGCTGGAGACCAGCCATTCTTCTGGCTATTGTTTCACTGAGTTGAGAAAGAAGGGATGAAATTATCATTATTCATGGTGATGAACTTCTATATCTCCCCCCTCCCCGCCCCCCCCCCCCACTTCAAATCCACAATTTCATTATTGCCTCTGGTCAAACAGATCTCAGGTTTTAGTAGTGTTTCAAAACTGTGTAATGCCTGTTTATTCACCAAAAATAGGTCAAGTGGGAAATGCATAGGACTCTGTACAAGTAATAGTGATCCTAGTCTGCTGTCCTCATTTCTAAGGGGAAAAAAGCTCTACTTGTCATAGGGTATTTGGGGGAAGGTTGATTGTGCTCACCTTGGATAAACAGATGTGGCAGGTTTTAGTAATATATCAAAACCTGTAAAACCTGAGTGGGCAGAGATTAAAGAAAGACAAAGGAAGCTGTGCTGTGCTGTGCTGTGCAGAGAACATTTAAAGTGTCTCATTTAGCTAACACAGGGAGATTGGTGGGCACCAAGGAGGCATCATGGGAGTTTTGGTATCCAAGAGCATGGTGTAGTGACTTTGGGCCAGTCACTCTCCATCAACACAACTCACCTTCCAGGGTTGTTGTGAGGAAAAATAGGAGGAGGAAGCACTGTCTACACTGCCTTGAGCTCCTGTACAAAAGGTGAGATAGAAATGAAATGAAATCAATCAATCAGTAACATGATATTATCTACTTAGGTAACAATTCTCTAGGGTGAGAGGGTTTTCTGTTTGGCTTGTCGCTGAAGCAGCCTGGGGACTTTCCCCATAAGCAGTGGTCCCTCCTCCAAGGGTGTGGAGGCCCCCCATTGTTGGTTCGTACTGTAGCAGGAGAAGTCCCTGCAGCGCGTGGCTGAGCCCCATCTGATGTTTGCCGTTTCAGTTGTTCCATCTGCCATCATTTAGAAAATGAGATCGGGAGAGGCGCTGTGAGTGAATTTACCTGGATTCCAAAGGCAGCACATTTGAAGCGCATTCCCAACAGGAGGTCAGGTGGAGGGGGGACACATGGCCAAATGAAGGCAAAGCTTGCATGCCAAGCAGGTCCCCTGTATTCTCATTCTGGAGGTAGGCTCTGGGTTGCGTCCTCTTCAGAGACCTTTCGACAGCTTGAAATATATGCACTCCCATGATTAACTCCTTCCCTGTGCTGGGTGTTTTTTTAAGCGCTTCATTTGTATGGGATGCAGGCGTGCAGTTGCCCAGTCCTGTTTATTATCATAATGCTTCATGAAAAATTAACCAGCGGGGGAGGATGGAGATTGCTAGCCTCTGCCACGCTGCTTCTGAAAGGGATATGACTTTGATCTTGCCTGTGATGGGGAGAGGGCAGAGGGCACGCGAGAACCCAGTGAGATCTGTTCCAGGTGGAGACAGACATGGGAATCATCTGGGTGCAGCAAAGGGCAAGCAGCACCAGGGGCAAAGGAAGAAAGAAGAGACCAAAGTTTGTTTGGCAGAGAATATGAACCGCTAACAAAGATGGTGATGACAAAGACGAAATAGAAAGTTGTAAGAAATTAGACTGTTAGAACTTCTGGATGTGGTTAAAAAAACAGTAGGGCTATATTACGTTAGACTGAAGCATGCAAAGCTCAATCAGTTCCTGTAATGTGCACTGAATTGGCTGAATGGTACGCATGGTGTGCTTCCTTTATTCTGGTGAGGCATTTGTAACCCTCCAGATGTTGCTGAACTACAGCTTCCAGCAGCCCAAGCAGGTGGGTCCAATGGCAAGAGATTCTGTAGTCAACATCTGGAGGGTTGCAAGTGACCCACCTCTTGTAGAGGAAGACCACAAGCTGATGAAGTGACTATGTTGTTATAGTATGTACAGAAAAATCATATCTGTGAACTCTTCTCCATTCTGAGATTGAGGCAGACAACCTAAGGCAATGGCAGAAGCTTAATCTGCATCCTCAGCAGAAGACTAGGATTGGGACTCCGTTTGCTTATGCCTAAGTTTGGATTGCACAAATAGAGGGGACGTGCAATCCAGCTGTCTGTCCTGGTTCAATTATAGCTTCAAGTGATGGGAGGGGGAAATATGGTGGAAAACCACAATCATGGATTCTTTGAAATACTGTTTCCAAAGATTTGGGTTTATATTAAGTCTTGTACTATGAGTTTCCTTGAAGATACATATCTTGAAAGAGTTAATTTTTAAATAATGTTTTCCAGAAAAGCTCTGGAAGGAAAATAGGTAAAGTATATCATCGCTGCTGGTCCCGTGTTCCTACAGGATGGATCATAAAAGCCCTACAATCATAATACTGGAAGGGGTGATTTTAGCCATCAAATCAAGCCAGCTGTTCAGTAGGAGAATCCAGATCAATCAGCCTCTAGATCAAATACACCAGAGAAAGGAAACTCACTGATATTGGTGGCTGTGATCTTTCAGAGTGCTTTTCTATCTGACAATTCTTATTTGTATCTGCTTCCTCTAATATCAAGGTGGACTGGCTTTAGGCTTACTGAGACTTACTAACAGAAGACTGGTACAAATGCCATATACTTAGAATTACTATATTCTTTGCACATGAATTACTTTAAATAAACTAAGGTAACAATCCTTCCGCAGAAAAACCTGCTCTTGATTAACCCTAATATTCTTCACTTCAACAGTATAATTTACTTGTGTGGGGAGTTGTTGGTTAGGGTTAGGGGAGCTGGTTGTTGTTAAAAAAAATTGGGAGTTAAAATTAACTGTTTCCTGAAGTTTTGAAATCAGAGGCACAATTGTTTCCGGATAAAGTTGGCAACATGGCTCATTCTTTCATTCAAGGAGAGACCAGCGTATTTTTCTCTTCTCCATCCACTCTCAGAACAATGAAGAGATATCCTCCTTGGAACAGATGTACCCCTGGAACAGATTAAAAAGAGCCCCAAATAATATTATCTTCCAAGACATGTGGGTTTTGTTTTCTTCTATTTTTTCCTCCCTCTGGTAGTTCCTTGATTACTGCTTGATTCTGTCTGGTGGTAATCTTGGTGTTAATCTCTGCTTATCTTGGTGATGATTGCTGGTGAGGAGATGTTCTGGTCTTTCCTTTCTATTGTCTCTTTTGAATAGTGTGTAGATGTTGTTTATATCTACTTGCCTGTTGATGGCTGCCTTGTCTGAATACCAAGCTTCCAGGAATTCCCTCGCATTTTTGGATTTCGCTTGGTCTAAGAGGCTGACAGTTTCCCAGTTGAAACTATGGTTGAGTCTGTCCATGTGTTGTGAGATTAATTTCATCATGTCTTCTGACTGCTAGTTGATGTTCATGGATGTGCTCTGCCAGTCTTCTGCCTGTCTGTCCTCCATAGTGGTTGTTACAGTCCTTATGCTGTATGTTGTAGATGACTCCTGTTTCTATCTGTTTTTGGTCCAGAGTAGTCATAAACATCGAATAAACATCGAATGGTATAATATTATATAATAATTATTATATTATAACTAATAATAATATTTAATAATAATTAATTATAAATTTAATTATTATAATAATTAATAATTATTATTTTAATTATTATATTAAATATATATTAAATATATATTTAATATATTACAATATATAATATATAATAATTATTATATATTTAATATATATTATAATATATAATTATAAGTATAATAATGGTATAAATATTTTAAAATACAAATCCATAAAATGCAAGCAAAATATCAATGTTGCATAAGAATGGGAGATAAACCACATGGGAGTTTTATCGGCGTTTATGAGAAGAGGGAGTTGCAGGACATGGTTCTGCTTCTGCTCAAGTCTCAGCTCCTAATTGGCTTGCTCACAAGGCTCCTTTTAGCCTGCAGCAGGTTTCCTATTCCCAATGGCAAGTTGGGCATCTAAAGCTACCGGACTCTTGTCTTTGCTCTTAATTGATCCGTTATACCAAGAAAAAGATGGCAGGAGAATGGAAAAATGGGGTGTGGGAACGTGATGTGGAAGAGCTTTTCAGTGAATCATCCGAAATTAGAATTGTGGTATGTGTGAAGGTTGTACAGCGCAAATATAGCACTTCCCTGCAATTCTTTAAAGCAGCAATGTCTTTTCTTGGGATGATAGGGTTGTCCTTGCTATAGTCACATGATATCTATGTATCCATCTGGCAGAAAAGATGTGGCTGCTTTCTAGAGTTTCAGACCGGCACCATGTTTTGCAGCCCCATTTTGAAGTCAAATCTGAAGTAGCGCAAGGCCCAAATATGTAGTCGAAGGAAAGAGCAGAGCCAGCACACAAAATCAGTAATTGAATGTATTAAGGCAACCATGTCTGGGCTGCAAAATGTTTTCTGCATCCCTTTTCTGTCATGTAGTGGTCGTCTGGATTTTTGCAACCCAAATAATACCTACTGTTTAAAATGAATTGCATGCAGAATAAGACATCTATTTATAAAATTAATCTGCATCTGTTTATGCTAAACTTTCTGGGGAGGGCTGTTCCTCTCCTCCTCTTGCCATGAGTGGTAAGCAACACAGGGGGAAAGAAGGACAAGAAGTGGACCTTCTCTCCCTGCATCAAGGAAGAGGCCATCTAAAGAACCGTATCCCTTACCTCCCTTCCCCCAGAGGCTAAGAGCCATTTCCCTTTCCCATGGAAGAAGGGAACATGGGAGAAGTGAGGCCACAGCCAATATACTCCTCCCCCCAGTAGTCTTACCGTGTGGGGCATCAGCCAGAGGAAGTGGTCCTGTAGAGGGCACCTACACAATATGGCTGCCCCTCCCTCCTTTGCATAGATGTAGCAGCACCTAAGCCGGGGGTTGAGGGTGAAATTTCCATAAGTGTCCAGTGGTCTCCTGGAAAATCACTAGACATGTGCTGAGAACACTTCTGTAGCCCCAAAGCCCTGGGAGGGGGGAAATTATATGGGGGAGCAGCAGTTCTGTGGTACAGCATCCCATTTCCCATGGCTTTGGGGTTGCAGCCCCTAAGCTATGGAGGGGGGGCAGCTGCACTACAGGGATGTCAGCTATAGAACTGCTATAGAACAGCTCTAGAATAGTATGGCCACAGGGAGGGGCATCAGCTGGACATTCACTTCCCTCCTTCGCTTTCCATGGAGTCAATAGGCTACCGCCAAACTCTTCTGAAAAAAGAAATTGTGCAATCAGGATGGCCGGTCTCTCATGCAGCCACAGCTGAAATGGCCATGGAAGTGCAGAGCCTAGGGACTGGACAGGCAGGAGCGTCCCACAGCATTGCTATCAGATCCCCCAGATCTCAGAAGGCTTTTCCTCCACGTGCCCTAGAATGTCCACAGGGAAGGCCTTGTGACCCAGGGCAAAGACAAAGACTCCTTTCCTGCTGGAGCACCTAAAGCTGTCCACGGTGTGGTTCTGTGGTAGTCCCACTGTGGCAAGCAAAAGGTGTACATACAAGCCCTTCCAGGTGGAATATTCTTTCAGTCAGGCAAAAGTTGCAAATGGCTTGCATTGAAATGAGTTGTTTTATTGCATTAGGTAACTTAACATCTACATGACTCTGTAACCTGCTTCCAGTTTTTCTGCTTTTCTTCTGGATCTGTAAAGAGGTACCTGATGAACTTTTACAAATTCAGTGCGTTTCCCCTGTGCACTTCTCTAAGATTTCCTACGTACGTATGTAGTTGCGGTTCCACCTATGTTGATAACTTGGCATCCTACTTCTTTCTTTTCAACAGAGTCTCCCATTCTTCTTCGTGAATGTAAAAAACACGCAGATCATTCACAGGTATTATGGGGAAAATATTCTTCCTATCAGGTAAAATAAATACAGTACATGTTCTCATTTGCCACCGTGGGATGTTAGATTGTTATATGAAGGTCAGCTTTCAGGAAATTGAAAATAAGATTGAAGAACACAAAAGCAGGATTCTTAATTTAATTGAAAATGTTCCCTTAACAGAACGTTTTAAAGAAGGGAGTTATAACATTGAGTGTATGAAATGTTTTTTGACTGGGAAACTTTGATTAAGTTCTGGAAGATCAGATTTAACAATGTTGCGATTGTGAAGAGAGGCTTTTTGGTCTATTGAGCAGGACAAAGTTCAGCTTAGAGGTCTAAATGAGATTTTTAAGATATAAAATATGTGAATCTGTGAATCCTATGTGACTGATTGAAATAAGAAGCTGATACGTACTTTTAAATCTTGCAGAACATTTGGGCTCACGTGATGACTATTACCTCTCAACAGATTTTAATACGGATCACAAGAAGGGATTTTTTTTAAAACTTTAGTTTGTAAAAGAAAAGCTTAAGTTATGAACATTTATATCAAGTGAAGCTGGATATTTTGGAGCTATATTAAGGTTTGTGAAGGATCTGACATCAGATACATTTATATTCTCACTGCAGAGAATTTACATGCTATTATGGTCTGTCTCCTGAGCATGTGTTTGAAGTCATTAAACACTGCATAGTTTTAAGTAATGTGAAGATGAAATGTAACTGTTTAAGAAAAAATGTAACTAAAGGTTGCAAAGTTTGCATATGTGATATATTTTGTACTGTGGTTTTGTATGTACTGATCAAGGATCAAGATATATCTTGCTATGGCTGGTGGAAAAGTTTGAACACAGGTAATATCTGTATATCGAATGCACCATGAAATATTGCCCATTGCATAAAAAGGCAAAATATTCTTGCATTTTGTTAGCTGAAATTAGTTTGCAGCTTTTTCTATATAGTTTGCAAATTCTAACTTGTTTTAATCGTATCTTGCCATCGGGACTGAACTGAGAATCTTAACTCATACTTGGGTTCCTTTTGTGCTCTGTCTGTTATTTCTGGACGCTGGCAGAAGAAACGGAGAAATCCAATCAGGAGCTGGCCTAAAGTCATGAATGCTCTGAGTGTCTGCAAAGCTCATTTGTTTGCCAAGACAAAGTTAAGACAATCCTTAGCATAATATTATTTGTCAGCTTAACTATGGTGGAGAAGTGGGAATTTTGCCTGGGGTGGCTTGCCTGACAATTAGTGATTAAGGTGTTGGACTAGGTTCCAGGAGATCACTGGATGACTGTAGGCTATTCTCTATCTCCCAGACCAACTTATCTCGTTGGGGTGTACGCAGAACCCTTGGAGGAAGTGTTATGTATCCTTTCTTCAGCTCCTGGAGGAAAGTTCTGTATTTTCAATAAATATTGCTTAGAGACCCAAAAGTGTCATGCAAAGCCGTCTTCCTTTCTCAGCAGCAATTCTGCAGAGAAAGAATAACATCTTCCATTTTAAAAAATTAGGAACAGCTTATTAAGAAGTACCTGCTTGAGGGCTCCCCATAGATTTTTAAAAAAATAAATAAAGCTGAGAACACGGTATAGCTGTTCTCACTATAAGCATCTTTAGCATCAGATGTGGTACAGGAATGAGGAATTACAAGAGGTGTTAGATCACAATTAATATGGCTGAGGTGCTAAGAAGCACATTGTTAGACTAAAGTTTTGCTACTGCAAAATGTTGTAGTTGTTGGTTTTTTAAAAAAATTATTATCCAAACCAATTAACAGAAGAAAAATATACATACAACAGTATTAATAATATAGTGTAAACTCAAAATTTATTATCAGGACAATAGTGAAAATGGAAAAAAAAAACGGGGGGGGGGGCGGTGGGAAGCCTGGGAAATTATGTTATATACAGAACAACTCCAGAAAATGTACTATGAGAAAGTCTTCCTTGGACCTTGGTTGAAAAAAACATTAGTAATGTTGACAACATATATCAACAGTCCACTGCTGCAAATTATTGTAGATTTCTCCTTCCAATGTTGTATGTCCATTCATTTAGCTAGCCCTTCGAATAGTGTGACAGAATATTGGGAAAAGCTATAAAGAATAAGCTTATGGATGTTTTCTGAGTATGATGGCTTATGTTACTTCTGGAATCACAGGCAATTTCCCTCCAAATGCAGTTCCCTGAGGATCAAGAGCAGGAAAGGTTAGCTGCCCCAGGGTCCAGCATGTGGTCTTCCAGTAGGCAGCCTATTCCTGCTGGTGGGTTTCTTCCTGGCAGCTCCATGTTGGCTCTGCATTGGAGAGGTCTTTGGAATGATCCAACTGCAGAGCTTCTGCCATATTATTATTATGGTTTTATCATCTGGAAGAACTTCCAGGGAATACTAAGAGTCAGAACTCCTTGTAAAATCAATCTAGGAAAAGGGGGTATTCTGAGTCCACACTTAACAGAGTAACGTTTCAGCATGAACAAAATAATTTCAGAGGGACTTTTCCAGGTACCATCATTGGTCATCTCAGTTCTATCATTTGGGACTAATGTTGTTGAGATCTGTGTTCACTCAATATCTACAAGACGTTCTGGTGCTCCCAGCTGATACCAAAATGATAATAATCGGCTGATTATTTCTTGGCCTTTAAATAGTAATCCAAAACCTGACCTAAGATAAGAAGATTATGATGGCCTAATGTTGGCTTCCTTTGAGTTTAGCTGTTCCTGTTTTCTTGCCCAGCTAAGCTCATTAGGATTGCTTTGGCAAAGAGTCCTGCATGCCTTGAAACAGGAGTCACCATTTCACACCACAACCTGCCCATCAGTCTATTTCATTTAGGCCAAATCCTCTTCCTTATAGTCAGAGAACATGGTAAAAAACTAAAAACACAGTAGTTGTGATGGAATGGTTTGATGAAGACCACGCTCAGGGAGATAAGCATTTCCTCAGCCCCCAACAGGAGTGTGGGAAGGTTAAGAAGATGAGACTGGCACCACCCTAAGGAATTCATGGTGTTTTGGCTTGCTGGCTTGGAAAGTTTACATTCAGTCTGGAGAGATTGATGTCAGGTTCAGCCCAAAGAACTCCACGAGACAGTAGAGATACAGTTCTGTTGCATTTATTAGCTTCCACCTCAAAGACAGAATCTCTCCAGACTGAATCTAAACTTCCCAAGCCAGCAAGCCAAAACACTGTGAATTCATTAGGGTGGTCATCTTCTTAACCTTCCCACGCTCCTGTTGGGGGCTAAGGAAATGCTTATCTCCCCGAGTGCGGCCTTCATCAAACTATTCCATCACAGTAGTCAAGGTCATCATATATACTGCAACACACAAGCGCTTACTTGGTTGTCAGTTTGTCAGAACCTGCCATAATTTGCAGAGAAGAACAAAACTTCGCCACCTTGAGAGAGAGAAATGGATTCTTATCTGAGAATGGGCCTTTTAAATAAAAGAAATCGGAGTGTCCAAGGTAATGGTTAATTGCAGAAATGTAAGGCAGAGAGAAGTGTCCATATAAAGCTGATAACAAAAGAGGATATGAGCTGCTGATTTGATGACACTGGCACTGCATGGCCATACTCTGTCCATGTATGGAATTTTCTTGAATTTCCATTCTGTAAGTAAAGTAGGAAGGACATTAACATGGGTGAAATATTTATTTGTTTATTGTCAGGTTGCTATCATGCCTCAAGGTGATGTACTTCCTTGTCCAGTTTTCCCTGCAACCAGCACCCTCTGATCTAGGCTGGTTAAAAAGGAATGGTTGGCCCAAATATATCCATGAGCTTCTGTGCTTGGACTTGAACCAGGAACTCTTCGTTGCCAGCCATCACTGAATGATTTCCTCTTGATTTTGTTTCCTACCCCACATGCAGATATTAGGAACTGCATCTATTGTTCCACCACTGCTCATATGTGTAGATATTAGTTGAGGTCTTCCTTTTTTTATTTTTCTATTTTGACAACATTGCATTAAGGGATGATGATGATGATGATGATGATGATGATGATGATGATGATGATGATGATGATGATATCTGTATAGATTTGAGTTTTGCATTTGTACCTGGACTTGTATGGATTTTATATTATGTATTCCATCTTTGTACTTTTCAGTATTCTATTTTAAGATAATTGTGACACCTAGAGGACCCCTTTACAGGTTTTTAATAAATATAAAAGCACCATAAATAGCTAAAGATCAATGATCTTGTTAAAAAAAAATCATATGTACACTTTATTGAAGACATCATAGTACTTCTGCAACAGCAGAAGGTCCCATCCAGTCAACCCAGAGAACCTGTACAATTTCTGCTGCAGAGTGATTGAACTGACTTCCCTTGGGGAACTGAATATGTATATACAGTGGTACCTCGGGTTACGAATTTAATCCGTTCCGTGACTCTGATCGCAACTCGATTTGGTCGCAACGCGAGGCAAATTTTCCCATAAGGTTCAATGTAAATTCGGTTAATCCGTTCCGCCCTCCGAATTTGGTCGCGCCGCAAGGCAAATTTCCCCATAAGGTTCAATGTAAATACATACGGTTTTCTTCAAAGCCTTATTCTTGCCAAGCCTGCTCTGCATTTTCTTTGGAGCCATGCTGACAAGCACACCAAACACCTTCCAAATACCACAAAACACACCACAAGCCTCACCAAACGTCTCCTTGCTACCGCGATCTCGCCCACAGGAAGCCACGAGCGGTTCGTAGCGTGAGGCGGAGGTCGCACGGCGAGGCAAATTTTTGCGACCAGAGCTGGTCGTATCGCGAAATTTTCGTAAGGAGGGGCGTTCGTAACCCGAGGCACCACTGTATTGTATTTATATTATACCTAACAAAACTGGAGGCAGTGTGTTGACAGCTTGCAGCAATCCCTGTTTTTAAGCATGTCTGGAAAGCTTCTTCTTCCTGTATGACCCTAAAGCAGCAAAGATGCAGCAAAGGCTTCCTGTGGATCAGACTTTCTGGCAAGTTCATCTTAACGCTTTTATGATGACTGCATTTTGTGCCAGGCAAGTATATGAAGCAAGAGCCAGTTTGGTATAGGGGTTCAGGCACCAGGCTAGAAATGGGGAGACTCGGAGTTCTAGCCCCACCTGAGGCACGAAGCCAGCTGGGGAACCTTGGGCCAGTCCCTCTCTCTCAGCCCTGGGAAGGAGGCAAGGAAGGAAAAACCACTTCTGAAAAACCTTGCCAAGAAAACTGCAGGGACTTGTGAGGGACAAGGGACAATAGGCTTTACCCCAGTGTTGTCCAAACGTGGCCACTTTAAGATGAGTGGTGCTGGCTGGGGAATTCTGGGGGTTGAAGTCCATTCATCTTAAAGTGGCCACGTTTGGACAGCACTGCTTTACCCTGTCCTGTTGTTTTATTCTCTTTGGTTTCCTCCGACTTGTTCTGCTGTGCCTGGATTCTAGTTTAACTAGAAGAATATTTCAGGCTGCAAACCTGGGCAGTTACCTCGGATAACCCATGATAAGCACAATAAGATTTACTTCTGAAAAGCAAGCAAAGGGGATGGCATTGTAAACTTAATCCAAGACTGGGGGATACCTTGCTGATTAACACTTCCATTCTGGTCATTGGCATGTGATCACTTCAAGGGTACTTTTCAAGAGTGCGTTGTTGGAATGGAAGTTACAAAGAGATCTAAAGTGTATGCTTTGTTCACAATTCAGCAATTAAAAAAAAATCCGCTTCCAAAGCTACTCCAAAACCAGGGGAGGAAGAATTAAAAAGAGCAGAAATTTGGGAGCACTGCTCTAAGATCCAGGTAAAGGTGGTATTTCTGCGGGCAGAAGATCTTTGGTTAAAGTTCAAGTCATGCAGTCAGAAGTTACGCACTAGTGAATTCTGTGGTGCTTGTGCATAAAAGGACTGCAATCGTACTTATTCCAAGTAGCTCTCATGCGATGGAGACCTGTTCTTTGGTGCCTGTGTGCCTTTGCTATGCTGAGCTCCTTTGTTTTAAAATGTATCAGAGCTCCAGTCATATTCTGATTGAAGCCTATTGCAGATATGGGGAATATTTCCTGCACTTCTTGTTCAGTTGATACACATGCACGGAAGCCCGTGCACACATCTCTTGTTGAGAGGGAGAAGGAAGCCTCATTGCTTCCTTGCCCTTAGAGATGCAGATGGCCAGGAGAAGGGGAACAACGTTCTTCTCCATCCAGATATCCCTCTGAAGATGTATGCATGGCACACAGAATCCCCCCATCCAGAGTTCTTCCTCTCCATTCTCCTTCTCCTGGGTGTGTTGACACATCTCTCTTGATCTTTTGAGGCTTCTGTCTCCCCTCTAGCTTCTAATCACAATCATTAGTTGTCTGCTGCTAATGGGAAAACAGCTATTTTTACCAAGATTTCTGGGAAACCTTGCTGGTAAACTCTGCTAATAACGGCAGTGAAAACCAGCAATCTTGGTTTCCCATTGTGATTTGCAACCCCCTCCCTCTCCAGGCTTATTAGGGGCTGTGGGAAACCTGCAATTTCTCCCCTGCCAGTCACAAGTCAGCTAGTGCAGACAAGGCTTCTGGATGGCTGGGTGGTCTGCAGGAAAGATGGCTAATCAACTATAGAGACCTTGGGTCGCCCATCCCTGGTTTACAGAGTACACAAGAATCCCAAGACAAGTGTACTGGATGATTATGATTAATGATTGTATTTTATTGAAGAGGGATGTTGAGCTTCTCCAAGAGGCTTTTGAAGGATGATATAAATTGAATTAATGAATTAATGTTCTACAGTATGTGCGCATTAGGGGGAAGTATATCATGCACATTTTCAAGCATCCCGTTCTGGCTTGGTGTATTTTTTCAGAGGGGAGCTGAAAAGCCATGAAAATGTTTGCAGGGCTTGTGTGGTTTCTTAAGCCAATCATATATGTTCATCGGTCCAAAGAGCAAGAATTTTTTTAAACAAGTATCATAGAATCATAGAATCGTAGAATCGTAGGGTTGGAAGGGATCTTGGAGGTCTTCTAGTCCAACCCGCTGCCCAAGGCACGATTCCTCATGCCATCTCAGACAAATGATTGTCCAATCTTTTCTTGAAAACCTCCAGCAATGGAGCACCCACAACTTTGGGAAGCAAGCTGTTCCACTGCTTAATAGTTCTCACTGTCAGGAAATTCCTCCTTATTTCTAGGTTGGACCTCCCTCTGATGAGCTTCCACCCATTGCTTCTTGTCCTACTCTCAGGTGCTATGGAGAATGAATTGATGCCCTCTTCCCTGTGGCAGCCCTTCAAGTATTGGATGACTGCTGTCATGTCTCCCCTCAATCTTCTCTTTGTTAAGCTAAACATGTCGAGTTCCTTTAGCTGTTCTTCATAGGATTTAGCTTCCAGACCCCTTATCATCTTTGTTGCTCTTCTCTGCACTCTTTCTAGGGACTCAGCATCTTTTTTGTATTTTGGTGACCAGAACTGGACACAGTATTCCAAATGTGGCCTCACCAGTGCAGTGTAGAGTGGTACTATCACTTCCCTTGATCTTGATACTATCCCTCTGTTGATGAAGCTCAGGACTACACTGGCTGTTTTGGCAGCTGCAGCACACTGCTGACTCTTAAACAGTGGTCCACCAGGACACCTAGATCCCTCTCATAAGTACTACTGTTGAGCCAGGTACCGCCTGTCCTTTTCTCTCCACTGAACTGCATCTTGTTGGATATGCTCAATGCTCAATGTTCAGGTCTGTCAAGATCCTTCTGAATCTTGAATCTATCTTCCAAAGTGTCAGCAATTCCCCCCAGCTTTGTGTCATCCAAAAATTTGATGAGCGCCCCTTCAGTCCCCTCAACTACTTCATTTATGAAGATATTGAAGGGCACTGGGCCCAAGGCAGAACCTTGAGGTACCCCACTGCATACTTTACGTAGATGTAATTCCATTAAGGACCATATGCTGAGTGCAGGTGGTCAGCCAACTGCAAATCCATCTGGTAGTGGGCTGCGTTGACTGCATTCCTGTCAAGCTGATTGGTCTGTAGTCTATCCCACATTGTTCTATCTTACCAAGAAGTAGGCTGTGGTCTACTTTATTAAATGCCTCACTAAAATCTAAGTATACTATCCGCAGTATTTCCTTGGTCGACTAATTTAGTCACGTGGTCCACTAATTTAGTTACAAAGAAGGCAATAAGATTTGTTTGTCATGACTTGTTCTTAACAAACCCATGCTGGCTTCTAGTAATCACCTCATTCATTTCTAGGTGCCTACAAACCTGCTACTTGATTACCTTTTCCAGGATTTTTCCAAATATTGATGTCAAGCTGATTGGTCTGTAGTTTTATGGATCTACCTTTTCCCTGTTTTAAAAATTGGAACCACATCAGTTCTTTTTCAGTCCTCTGGCAGTTCCCCCATGTTCTACGAGCTCTCAAAGATTTCATTCAGTGGTTCTGAGATCACATCTGCCCGTTCCTTCAGTATCGTGGAGAGTAAACCATCTGGCCCAGGAGACTTGAACTCGTTCAGTGCAGCTAGGTGTTCTCTAACCAATTCCCTACCTATTTTGACTGCATTCCTTTTCTGTCTTCCATGGTGCTGATTTTAACAGGTTGGACTATTTTTCCCTTTGTGTAAAGACAGATGCAAAAAAGGAATTAAGCAGTTCTGCCTTCTCCCTGCTGCCCTTCACCTTCTTGCCATCATCTCCCACTAGTAGACCACTTAGTTCCACTAGTACTAAGACACCTTATTGTTGATGCACAGTGGATAATTGAGAAAGCCAAAGAAACCAAAAAGAAATCAATATATGATTCACTGATTATAGAAAGGCCTTGGATGATGTTGGTCATGTCAAGCTGTGGATGTGCTTTTAAAAATGGGAATCCCAGAACATCTCATTGTCCTCATGTGAAATCTATACACAGGTCAGGAAGCTACAGTACGGAGAGACTATGGCAAAACAGTCTGGCTCCAGGCTGGCAAAAGAGTGAGGCAAGGCTGTATACTCTTCCCTTATTTATTCAACCTATATGCTGAATATATGTTAAGGGAAGCTAGATTGGAGGAAGATGAGTGTGGTTTTAAAACTGGAGGAAGAAACATCAGTAGCCTGCACTATACTGATAACACCATCACTGAAAATGCAAAGGATTTGCAAGCTGTGGTAATAAAAGTCAGGAAGCACAGTGAAAAAGTGGGACTAAAATTAAATATAAAGAAGACCAAACTAATGACAACAGGTACAACAACCAGCTTTAGAAATGATAATGAAGATATTGAAGTGGTAGATAATTTCTGCCTTTTAGGATCAACCATCAACAGTAAAGGAACAAATAGCCAAGAAACATGCTGCAGAACAGCACTTGATAGAGTAGCCATGAAGGCCTTAGAAAATATATTCGGATGCCATGATGTGTCTATACCTACAAAGATCAGAATAGTGCAGGCAATGGTATTTCCTGTGACACTTTATGGAAGCAAAGGTTGGACTTGAAGAAGCAGGATAGGAAGACTATTGACGCCTTTGAACTTTAGTGTTGATGAAAATTCCTGAGAATACAGTGGATAGCCAAGAAAACAAACAACTGGATTGTTGAATAAATCAATGAGTTCTCAGTTGAGACACAAATGACAAGGGTCAAATTATCCTACTTATGTGAAGACCTAGCTGTCTGGAGAAGGCCATAATGCTGGGAAAGGTGGAAGGAAGAGAAGAAGAGAAGGACCAGCAGCAAGGTGGATGGACTCAGTTACAGTGGTCATGGGTACACTGTGGGAAGACCTGAAAGACCAGGCTCGAGACAGATCATCCAGGAGAACATCTATCTATGTAGTTGCTAAGAGGTGACACCAACTTGAAGGCACATAATCAATCAATTGAACTAAGGCACCATGTGAAAAGTGAAAAGTTAAGGCAGTGTTGTCCAAACTTGGCCACTTTAAGATGAGTGGACTTCAACTCCCAGAATTCCCCAGCCAGCCATGCTGGCTGGGGAATTCTGGGAGTTGAAGTCCACTCATCTTAAAGTGGCCAAGTTTGGACAACACTGGGTTAAGGCAACTCCATGCAACAAATGAGCTGTGAAATATATGCATACATTTCATTTGGAATTAGTTACAAAAGGGCATGGCTTGTACCATTTTTGGAATTTCATTTGTACCAGCACATCACTCGTTTGGAATAAGAAGAGTTACCTTTCTCTAGCAGCAGGAACAGAGTTAACATAAATCATTGTAATTCATGACTGCTGTATGATTTCCTCAAAATGCCACACAGATATTGCACTGAGGCCTTCTGGAAAAAATTGGCAGCCAAAATGGGCAGGCATTTCATTTTGGGAGAGAAGGGCAGAGTTTTCCCTCACAAAGCCTAGAACAGTGTTTCCTGCCCTGGAGGCTTCTGGCTGTTGGATTCCATCTCCCTTCCTTCCCAACCAAGGGCCTCGCAGGCGAACGTTGATGCAAGTTGGGTGAACTGGAGGGTGCAGGGTTGGAGAAGACTGTCTAAAATTATGATACCCCAGGGCAAAGGAGTGCGCAATGAACACGAATGTAAGTATTGCAACAAAAGACTCGTGTACAAATGATCTGCAAAATGCCTGCAAGAATTACATTTAATTAAACCAAAGACTGAACTTTTTTTTCCCCCCAGGAAGGTGCATACTTTAATTTTGGAAATTTGGCAGAGGTAGATAATGATATCAGCAAAGGACAGGGTTGAAAGGGTTTGGCCTTTTATTACACATTTGGGGAAGCTAAAGGTGCAAAACAAGTGTGTCAAGTAAGTTGACAGACCCCTTTTACATTATTTTGGGGCAAGCAAAAAGACAAGAATGTGCTAGTGAAAATTAGTTGTGCCCCCAAATTTTGGCAGATTGATTTACCCTGCATATGTGGCCTACAGCAGGGTTCCTCAACCTTGGTGACTTGAAGATGTGTGGACTTCAACTCCCAGAAGTCCCCAGCCAGCCATGCTGGCTGGGGAATTCTGGGAGTTGAAGTCCACACATCTTCAAGTCACCAAGGTTGAGGAACCCTGGCCTACAGGATATGAGATAGCATTCCCTGGATTTAATAATAATAAGGCTGAACTGAAACATCACCTCCCACAAAAACCCAACCCAGTATATCTCCATACATACCCCTATGACTGCTGAGATTAGCAGCAGAATAATCCAAATGTTGTGAAATTATCCCAGGAACTCAAGATATGATTCCTCCTCTTTATTTTTATGTAATGGGGCACTAATGTTGGTTTACTAGCAGCACCATGCATGGTGGGCAGAGGGGGGCGGGCTGTTCAGAAACGCCAAGGCAGTGGTCATGGCAATGTGAATGAAGCTCCACCCCTTCGCATTGTGTTGACGTCCACAGGGGCAGGGCTTCGATTCATTTGGAAGTTCCATTCAACTCTTTGGGACCTTGGTTGATTTGTAAAGCATTTCACTGACAATCTCAGACTTCCGGTCATATCTTTCCTCGGCCCACCCCCGCCCCCTAAAATCCTGGCAGGGGAGTTAGCATTTGAATGAAACATCTTCCTTCTTTTCCCCTTCTGGATTTTTTTTTTTTTTAAGAAAACTTACAATTTAAAAAGGAAAGAAATCAAAGGGTAGGAAAAGAATCCAAACAAAGTCATACTAATTTAGGTTTAGAGATACAGGATGTATAAACTAGTCTCTAGGGACATTCGTCACCAGTTGATTACTCCTCTTTTAAGTAAATTTCCAATCATTCTGATAACTTTTATTTACACTACCTATTAGACAATTGAGCGAACTCTCTCTCTTTAAAAATAGCAAAATGTTGTTACTTGATGTGTAAACTCTGCCCACAAATGGCCCATATTATTGATGGTTAGGTGCTAATATTACCTTATTGTGTTCTAGTTTATGTAGTATGTTACACCCTTTGTCACAATTTATACTTAGGCATTGAAACCATCAAGATGATGAAATTTAGTCTTTAGATTCAATTTCAATGTAGTCTTTAGATTCTCCATCTCCCCTTTCGATGCCCTACCTAAATTTCTGCACCATAGTATTGTCACACCAGTAATATTCAGTTTGAAATTCCTGTAGGTTTCAGCAATTTGGTGATTTTATATACTATGTTAGCCGTTTGTATTCAGTCATTTTAGCATTATATAGTTTTATATAATAGCATGCCTCTTACATAGTTTTATCTAGTTGTATTCATAGCTGATTTTGAAATCATATATATATATATATATAAAATCTTAAGGGTATTGATATTGTGTTTGTACATTTGTGTTATCACCTTGAATCCTAGTTATTCTTCTAGTACCTACTGCAGGGTAAACTAAAATAGTGGGATGGCTTTAATTTTAGTACTGAATGTAACTGTTGCTGGTCAATGAATGAAATTAATGACTGAGTATTAGGTTACATCCTTATTTTTCCTTTTCTCTTATTGTCACTTCAACTGACCTAAGTGCTAACAGTGGCAATAACCCAACATATACATGTGAATAGTTTTAATACTCAAAAAAGCTACATTTTGAAGGGCTTTTTTTTCCCCTGAGGGGGGGTCATATAATGAAAAATGTAAAAAATAATTGTTCTGGATGTTCTCAGAATAGTATACCATGACTTTATATTTTATAATCTCATTGCTATCTTTGCCATTTCTTTGGAGAGTTATTTAACTCTGCCTCTCTCAAATGAACTACAGAAAGACCACATAGCATTCTGAACGCTCCCCAAATGCAAAAAGTACATGTGGAAAACAAAATGGCCGCTGCTCTGATTCTTTTCCTTCCCCTTCTAGAAAAGAATTGGATTTCATCCCTTCTCCCTGAAATACAGCCAAAATAATCCAGAGTTGGAGATAAGAGTTGAGGAATAATTTTGGCCAATTCAGTTAAGCCCTGTGCGTGGACAGGTCCTCTCTCTGCCTTTGGTCCCCAGATGGTACGCATCCTTGGGCCAGGAGATGATACTAAACGTGCTCCAGAGTTGCTTCCCTTCAAAGCAGTGCAGTTATTCTGGGACAAACTGCAGAGGAGGGCAAAGCAAGAGAGCTGTACCCCTCCTAAGATGAAAGAGGGTGGCGATGGGTCTCCAGCCTTCCTTTCCCAGGGATGACATCTCCGTTAAACCTGTCTGCACCTGCCTGTCAGAAGGAGAAAGGACATGCAAGAGCCACCAGAAAGGGGAGTGAGGTGGACTGTCAAGTGACAGCTACCCCCAGGAAAGCCTGCAGGGGGGGTTTAGCCTGGATGACAGGCACCCAGACCTTTGATACAACAGCTGTGGAGGACTCACATTAGCAAGTCAAATGAAAGACACGAAAAAGGCAGGAGGGACACATCTACCACGGTGGTGGAAATAGGGTTTCTGATGGCTCCTGTGCAAAGCTGATTTTGTTAGAAGGAGGATTCATTCAAGGGTGAAGAAAGGGGAGAGTTCCCACAAGGGCACATATTTTAAAGGAAGTCTGTGTGATGCAATAGAGCGTCAGTTAGGAGCATGGCTCAAATCTCACTCAGCCAGGAAGATTACTGGGTGTCCTTGGACCACCAAAGCTGACTATTGTCATAACAAGAGTAGAGAAAATGTAAGATGTCAAAAACTCAGATGTTGGAGAAAGTGAAGCTGATAGCTTTGTCTCCAAGCAGACATGGCAAAGAGTGCTGAGCAATTAAAATTTAAGCTCCGATCCCTATATATTCATGTTTGTGATGCTAAATTAGCATAGTGACTTACTTTTTTATATGAACTTCCAGACATTTGCAAATTTCTTCATAAATGGGAGGGAACAAATTTCAGATGCAATCTATTAGACTTGGGGAGAAAGTACTCCTAACTGGTGTGCTCTTTGATGTTAGTCTCTGATTCTAACCTACTTTACAGGATTGTTTTGAAGATAAAATGAAAAGACGGAATTAAACATACTTTCCACTTCCTTGAGGAACATGGGTTGCCATTCACAAATGCACTCCTTCCATGTTCGAATAATCTCAGATGATCTTCATCTATTGCATTAAGCGCCAAGCTGTTTGTTCTTCAGTTTCATTCAGTGAAGATGGTGGTAAGAATGAAACAGAACGCTGGGAAAGAGGCGATATGGATTCCATCTGGAATTTCGGGGAGGAGTTGAACTAATCTCTGCTTCAGGTTTTGTTCCCATTTTAAAAAGCACCTGCATGTATCTGAAGCAGTGCAAACGCTTTCCATCATCATATTCCTTCTTATAATGACCATGGAGCCATCAGGTGACTACACAATGTTACAATCCCTGTAACGAGAAAGACAGATGAAGAAAACCCTCAAGTCATGGTGTGAGAGTGTGTGGCGGCATGGCAGCCCTGGTGAGCTAAGGAATAAAATAAGGGAGAAAAGGGAAATGGATTCATCAACAGAGTACCGTGACCTTCCTCCACATTTTTCAAACAGAATTAATGCACTCCCTGATTCAGGTTGACATTAGTTTAACTTGACCACAGTATTTAATTTTATTTGCAGGTGTGTGGATACAGTTCTCTGTCCAAATAAGCCACATTTTGCATCAAGGCAGGCTGAATTGGGTGACCTCCATAGATGATGGAACTGGAATATATTTGCAGAATTTCTCTTCTGAAATGTTTGCATAAATTATATTGATTTTGTTGGTCATGGGGGGAGCAAGGACAATGAAGCCCTGCCCCCAGCTAATGAAATTCTTATTTGCACCTCTTTCTTGCTTCTGATATGAAATTATGCCTTGCATAATTTTGAGGTTATATCCTTAAAAACTACCACATCTGGTGCTTTTTCTGCACTTTCACAGAACTGTTCTATATACCCACCATCCTATTTATCGAACTACCTCTGGAGGAGGAATGGAAAATCTTTGGTAGAGGTGGTTTTCCAGATCACATCAGCCCCACCCATCATAGCCAATAGTCAGGTGTGGTGGGAATATTTGTTCAAGAATTTCTGGAGAGCTCAGCTTCCTTTTCTTGTGGATTCAGTAACACCTCTTGCTCCTGTAGGTTCTTCAGATGAAACAAAAGAGCTGTCCTGGGTTTCTGCTTTTGAGCATGGAGCCAGAAAGTCATATTCTAAAGTAAGTATTTGGGGATGGAAAAATAAGAATAATGATCTGCTTGATATCCAGGAAATTGGGTAAGACAGGCATTTATAATGTGAGCTAGCATAATAAAATGTGGAGGGAAACAAAGGCTTTTCCATTCAGTGAAAATAAAGAAGGATGCAAAACAGAAATAAATAGATCAGTAAGAGGCAGTCCCGTCCAATAAAGAGATGGGGTGAGAAAATATATTTGTTTCTTCTTCTTCTTTTTTTTTACCCACCAGGGACTCTCAGCAGGTTGCAGTCATTTCATTACAACATCCAGAGTATAATATGTTAAGTAAGCAATCATATAAATAAATAAATAAATAGTTAACAACATAAAATAAAAATCATAGTAACCAACCAAAGACGACCAAAAAACAACAACAAAAGATAGCATTGTTTAAGAATCAAAGGCCTTCTTACACACTTCTGAGTCATTTTCTGAAGCCTAATAAGGCAGGAGCTAATTGAATTTCAGGTTTATAGATGAACTAATAAAGAGCTACCTGTACTTATAAGATTTATACGTTGCGTCTCTCTTCTGGTGTATAGACAAGTGGCTATCACCAGTGTAAAAACAAAAACAATGTATAACATTAAATGCTAAATGCATAAATAAATGAACAATCAAGAGTCTGATGAAAGGGATGTATCTTTACAGTTTTTCTGTGGAGTCCTTGGGGTTCTCTGAGCTTGGTTGTTTTCTTGCAAATGTTTCATTACCCGGCTAGGTAACATCTTAAGCACTGAAGATGTTACCTAGCTGGGTAATGAAACGTTTGCAAGAAAACAACCAAGCTCAGAGAACCCCAAGGACTCCACAGTTCAACCCTGAGCTACACATATTCACCTCTGTTGTTACAGTTTTTCGGCAAATGGAGGCCAGGCACAGTTCCTGCAGAACTGCATTCCATAGCCTGGGACCAATGCAGAAGACCTTCCCCTACATGCTGGAAAGATGAGCCCCTGACACTGGGGATATCTTCAAAAAGACTTCTCCAGCTGATCTTAGCAATCAGACAAGGGAAGAGGCAGTTCCATAGTCAGGTCCTAAACTATTTAAGGTGTTAGAAATATTGGATACATCATCCCTGTCCACCAAATTGTGTCTTTAATGGTGCAGAAGAAAGGAAGGATCAGTTGGCGACTTACAGTACTTTCCATCTCTAGAATGCTGCTATTATGTATACATCCTGTTACATCTGCTGCTTTGGATATAAGGATTGACTGGGAATGTGCTGGGTGAAAACTAAACCGGAAATTACCCATAGCCACTTATGGGTCATGATACCAGCACCTTAAATCAGCAACCAAAGAGCAGTGAGTATGTACATTTGGCAGAGGCAGTATACAAGTCTTGTATATTCATCAGTCACTAGCCCAGTGGCTGCACTTTATAACAAGTGTGATTTTTGGATTTTTCAAGGGTGGTTACCCCAAGAGCACACCACAGTAGTCAAGCCTGTTCGTTTCAATCAGATTCCCATTTTTCCGACATCTGCTGGTTCTGCTCCATCGTCACATCCCTCGCAAATTTGGCCGAAAGAAAAAGAAAATCTGTTATAAAAATATCCACACGGTTTCCCTCGCTTCTCATTTACGCATTCTGATCCACCCTTTTCCTAATGTGGAACTTTTGCAAGTCATATTCCCTGAAATAATGTGTTTTATGCATGTCATATATATGGGTTTTGAGCTACGTACTGTTCTGCCACAGGCCGGAAAGGATGGATTTTGGAATAGCAATGCATTCTGGATTACACAGAGTATCCAAAGGAATATATTAGACAAGTGCTTATAAAAAATTCTCCAGCATCCCTTTGTTAACTCAGCCGGACCTCAATCTCATAGAGTTACCTGCTGCGAGGTTTCCGTCCCCTCTTGTGTTTCTATCTCCAGCGGCCTCCTCCGGCCGGACTCCAATCGTTCTGTGATGTTCTGATGCCACATTCTCACACTCTCACCATTCTCCCCACCGCTGCAAAATGTCAAGCGTGCAATTAAACTCTTTACACACTCAGAGCTTTCTGTGTCTGTCAAATGATGTGATAAGGGGAGGAAGCCGTGGCGGCAGCAGCAGCAGTAGTGTTATCTTTCAGATGAGAGTTTTTATTTTTCTGTGGTTTCCTTCCTATTGTATGCACACCCCTTTGCCTGCGTACCTTCAGTAAACACTCAATTAGGACCATATTACTATACCTGTCTCCCAGTAGCTCCTGGTAATTATGTAGGTTTTCCATGTCAGCACAGCAGGGAGACACTATTAGAGCTAATTAAAGCATCTCAGAAGCTCAGTGAGTCCTGAACTCCAGCAGCTGTATCTAGTGGCGTTTTGCAAACAGCTGCAAACACTGTCAGCCCCATCATTTTTCTCTCTTCCTTACAGTCACCCACACAGGTGTCAAAAACTTCATAGAAAAGGAGCTCAGGAAGTGTGTGTTGTCCCCTGCCGGCTGGACAAAAGAAGCAGAGGAGAGTTTCCTTCACAATGCACAACTGAAAGCAGTGTTCCTCAACCTCAACAACTTTAAGATGTGTGGACTTCAACTCCCAGAATTCCCCAGCCAGCCTGGCTGGCTGGGGAATTCTGGGAGTTGAAGTCCACACATCTTAAAGTTGTTGAGGTTGAGGAACGGTGATTTACAGCTTGGCAGCCCCTTTGTCTGGCAATGAAAAGGACAATGGTAGCCTGATGCTAAATCCAGGATACCTCAGATCTACTCCCAGGACTCCATTTGTTTATCCTCTTCAGTAGTAGCCACCACATCACTAAGAACCCAAAGGGCTCAGGAAGGGCTCCAGGATTCTTTTCCAGAGGAAGTCCTGATGAATATTCCTATATATCTAGGAATGAATATGGATGCATTTGCTGCCAAGAGATGTAGCCAAGGCGGCTACTCTACTGATAGTAAAGAAGGGTCAGTTATATACATCGATGGCAGGATCCTAAAACAGAAACACACGTATGCAGCAACGTGATCCGCTTGTTTCTAAGAATCTTGCCTTTTGTTCTTTTTTTCCGTTCTAAGCACATTTCTAAATCTCTGTTTTGACCAGGAATGTGAAACTTGCGGTTACTGAATACTCCATTCGCGGAAGAAATAAAACGATGTTCTGAACTATGTTATTGCCTTGTCATTCTTTAAAACGCTGAACCTACCCTTCCTAAACACAATATTCGGAGATGGTTATCCTTATCTTGCAGATGGGGCTCCAACTATTGTGATTTGGCGATATTGTGAGCAAACATGGCTTGATCTCCCAATGGTGATGTCATCCCGTCAGACAATTTAATCTAAGGGATTTAAAGTCATGCCCTGCTTCACCCAGTCTCCCAAGGGCAAATGAAAAAAGTTCTGTTGCCCGGACACCTTTGCCTGCCGTGCTCTTGCAGCAGATCTGAAGTGTTGTGAACGTTGCATAAGCATTAGCCCACTCTGTCCTGATCACAACACCTTCCAATGCTTGAAACATTTTCTCCCACTCCAGCAACAATACCGTGAAAACTTAGCTAGAAATAAATGATTGCAGCAATGGAGACCAGAATAGGAAGTAGGAAGACGGAGGCACACCTAGCTTAATCTTTTTTTATGAAAACTATATAAAGAACCACTACTTTTTGTATGTGAACAGAAGAAACATGTGAAGCAATATATGTATTCTCCATTACTGCAATCATTTATTTCTCATTGGATACGCTTTGACACATCAGAGTAAATGTCCCAACTTGAGAAATAGGAGGGAGGCAAAAGAAAAAGGACTATATTGCCACATTTTTTTTTAAAAAAAATTACAGGATGGCCACAAGCAAATGCAGGGAAAAAATGGTTCTGCAATTTTGCTTTTTTAAAAATATATATATATACAGTTTTGAGCAGAGGAGGAGGGGAGCATTTTTTTCTGCTGATCCCCCCCCCCCCAATTCTTAATTCAGAACCCCCTTTCCCTAGTATTGTTCCTCCATGGAAATTAAGGTTCATATTTTGATGGAGATGTGGAATTCTGTGAGGGGGAGAAGCAACGGAGAAGTTAAGTTTTAAGCAGAAAATGAGAAAGAATTATTTTGCCCCCTTCTTGCATTCTGCTGTTTATAAAGCTCTCAGATGTTTTAATTCTACTCACATTTCAATTGTTGTGGACAAATTCCAGAACAGAAAGGACTTTTATAGATAAATAAATCCTGAGGATTTTTCATTTAAATATATTTTTTAAAAAAACTAATGGGATTTTGGGATGTATACTTGTGGGGAGTTTTACCTTTGGCTCCCATTTTGTTTAGACTTCCCTGCCCTGCCCTGCCCTGCCCTGCCCTTCCTCCCCTCTCTTCCTCCTCCTTTTCTCTGTCTCCCTCTCACTTGCCACCCATCTCACTAATGGGACTCTGGGTGGCTAATAGTAAGTTAAAAACTAAAAGCAACAACTGCTCTAAATCATTAAAAGCAATTATAACAAAATCAGATGCAACGTGCCTGAGGTTGAAAGAGTCCCTCCCATCTTGTGAATGGGACTCTGAGCAGACAGACCAATCAACCAGGGTCATCTAACATCCTGGCCCCAGTGCTTGAGGGAAAAGCCACTCTTTCAAAGCTAACAGGGTTGCGGTCACCCAGATCTCTGGGGTGAGGGTGATGATGTTCCATAGGGCAGGCTCTGTGACAAAGAACCTAGGACTATGGGGTAAGAATCTACAAATCTGGACTCTCACCAAATTTACAAGATTCAGACTTTATTGTTATCGGCCTCTTCTTTGCTGAAACCACAGACAAAGTGGTCTTTGCTTTGGTGGGCAACCACACATCACTGGGTGGACTTTCTGAGATTGGTCCCAGGCGATTCCACCAAGGAACAAAGGAAGAGATCTGCTATGAGCACCACAGCTCCTTTTTTGACCCCACTCCTTGTACCCAAATCCTGCACTTCCTCAATGAATTCAGAAAGACCAAGTCACCTAGGCTCATCAAAGCCATGCAAAAGAATGCTGAATTCATTGATAAGCTCCCATGTTTTATTTTAACTGAACGTGACCATTCAAAGGGCAATTTTATAAAATGTGATGAAAATTGGCCTGTCCTGTCTGTAGTGCCAGGATTCAAAATAAGGCTGGGAGAAATGAGTTGGCGTATGGGGTCACCCAATGAAAAATGATGCAGATCCTGAAAGATTCAGGTGTAAAATGAAGTCAGGCAGCTGCTCTTGGCAGCTCCCAAGTGAGAACTATGGAGAGGAACCTATCCTAAAATCTTGTTCATGGAGGTTTTGTTTTAGATTCCCATGGATAACTTCTCAACTAATGATATCCTCCTTTGTTACTCTCTTCCATGGGATTCCTTTGTCCGTGGAGGGCAGATAACATATTCAATTTTTTTTTCTCGATCTGTGCTTCAGTTTGCCACATGTGAAATACCCAATAATTTCTTTTCTTCTGCCTTACGAGTGTCATTCCTGCAGCTAATGTCTTTGCCAGTTTGATGCACGTAGGCATTCTTATTATCTCTGCTTATGTTTTGGAACCAACAATAATTAAAATAAATTGCAAATGCATTCCCTTTCTAGATACATTTCATGGATTTTATTCCCCGACAGAGAGATAGGACAGTAATACCTTGATCCCCCTGTGAGTTCTAGAATTAATTTTCTTTAAAGTGACAATAGCACCGTTCACAGGTCCTTGCTGCCTGTTGCTGTTGGAAGGGGCACTAGGCATCCTGCAATGAGATCAGGATCGGAAAAATGTAGATCAGGATTTACTGGGAGATTCAGGGGCATTGCAGCTGCCAATTTATCTAAAAGCAGCACCAATCCTAAATTAGGACTACAAAGATCTGGAGCACCACTAGAGGGCAGCAGAGAGAGGCAGAAACAATGACTCCTGATGGCCATCTAGTGCTCATCTTGGTTTTTGCAGCCCAGGTACGGTAGTCCTCCCCTGAACCAGACTGTTGGGGTGAAGCAAGACAACACGGAGATGGATAGTAACCTCGTTTTTGATATAAAAATACCCCCCGCCCCCATGCTGAGCAAGCCCAGAGTCAGTTCTTGTGAGATGGGCAGCTATACAAATTTGTTAAATAAATAAATATACTCACAGACATTCTGTGTCTTAATTGTGTGCGTTTCTGTCCACCACGGCTTTGCACCAGTTCAGTTGGTGGACCTCGATGTTCTGATGGAAGAAACACACGCAGTCCTAAAGTATGTCCTGCAAGCCAGAAGCCTCCCCAGTGTTCACCTGCGCTACAGAATCTTTCTCCTACCCATTCAACCTGGCCCACCCAGTCAGGCAGAGAGGGCATGTTGTGGACCCCATCAGCGAAGGAATGTCGGCTGGCGGGACCCAGGAGGAGAGCCTTCTCTGCCGTTGCCCCCACCCTCTGGAACTTTCTCCCCCCAGAGGTGCGGCAGGCCTCTGCCCTCCCGACCTTCCAGAAAGGATTAAAGACCTGGCTCTGCCAGCTTGTGTGGGGTGACAACAATCTTACCCAATCCTGGGGATGGCTGGCACCTTGACGACACTCCCCAAGCGACTGCCAATCTAACACCTATCTTTGGATCTATCTATTCTCTATTTATTTAAGATTATTGTATAATGCAATTTGAATGGATTTTAACCGCTTTGTAAATCGCCCCGAGTCGTTTCAATGAGGTGGGCGGCGACACATCTGTTAAATACATACATACATACATACATACATACATTCTAAAGGTCATCAGCCTCGTCTTGTTCCTTGTCATAGTGCTTAACGGCCACTAGGGGGAAGTACAAGACAATGAACCAACCCTAACTTAGCACCTCAGTAAGGGGGCAACAGGACCATCAAGGGCTTTCCTCAGCCCATGGCCTATTGGGGGTCGATGGGCCTTTGCTGCGAAAGGGCCCAATCCCATCTCAGAGGAGTATTCCTTGCTCTGGCTGGTATTCCTTGCTCTGGAAGAGCGGCTTTGCAAAGCATCTTAGTATGAACAAAACACCTGCCTTCCCCAAGCGAAAACAGCCCTGCACGCATAGCCATTTTGCTTTGTGGGCAGCCCCAGCAGAGGCGCTGTCGGCGCCCTTCCCCTGCCATTTTATCTTGCTCTGTTTGGTTCAGAAAATCAGGATGCCCCTGTAACCCAAGTCTTGCGACACAAAGCTGAATTCATTGATCCGGTTCATACTCACGCCAGGGTGGGGACAGTTTTCAAGGAAGCCATATGAGCAAAGGATGGGGACGCTTTAATGCTCTGAAGCGTTTTGCTCGGATTAATACCATTTTGCAAAGGCCCTCTTTTGAGTGCTTTGCACAACCCTATGGGTCAGCACCTGCTTTGCTTTGGAGGCCAAAGCAGGGGCCTTTGCTTGGTTTTTCGAAATAATCTGCCCAGCCATTGATGATTTAACCAGGGCCATGTCTAGATCATGCCAAGAACAGCACGCTCAACACTTTCTTGTGCACGTACTTTCTCATCCAGCTAGGCGTCTGCGGAAACCTGTGTCCAGCCTTACATGTCCGTAGCTGGATAAGTAAGATGAAGTGCAAAAGGAAGATGTAAATAAAAATTAGTGAGTCACTCACAACCAGTCCCTGATGGTTTGGAGATGTACACCTCCCCTTCACACTTCATGCATTTAGTGTAAATTGTTTACACTAAGTCAGCAAGCAGTAGGGTATCCTGCAGAGTCACATAAGTGTGAAGCAGCCCTGAGCTTCCTTTTCTGGAGTAAAAAATAAATCCCATCTGTTCTCTTTAATAGACCTGAAATGTAATGGAACTGAGGGGACTCCCATAGTTTCTTGAATTTCAGCCCTTTTGTTTTTAGCCAAGAGAGTCGTCCATCATGGGAAGGCAAGTATCAAGCATCTGCTTTTAAGCCCAAGCAGCACAATTGAACGAGTACTTCCCGTGATGAAGGGCCATCAAGTTGCTTTCATCAGAACATAACCACCCAGCTAACCTGCTGTTGGATTGGGGTCCCACTGAGGCCAAGGAGGATTTTAAAAACACCCCTCAAGTGCCATTGATTTTAATGAGACCTCGGGACCTCTTTCTGGAAGTCTTACAATGCCTATGAAAATCTAAAAGCGGAATCTCTTTGTACTGCAGCTTAAGTCGTTATTCTACAAACAGAAGGACGGCTGCCTAGATACTGAGCAAGCTTGTTCTCATGTACCTGGCGCTGTTGCTGTATTCCCTCCTTAGGTTGCTGAACTGGCCCTTGTGGGTAAGTCTGAAATGGGTTGGTCCTTTGTGGCAGTTGTGGCTGTGGCTGCTGATAGTTGTTGATTGCTCTGATGGTTACTACGGCCTCGGCTGCTTTGTGACTGGAGTTGATCGAGACTTCTGCTGGCTCCTGGACGTGCTGATTTTCTGGCAGAGGAAAACATCTCTCTTAGAGGCCATATTTCTCTACAGTGGACAAAGAGCGAAATATCAGAAGGAACATCACAATTTGCAAAAGGACACACACGCTGCTTTAGGAAGGAGAAAAAAATTCTAAACCAAGATGGGAAATGTGGGCCAAGGCAACAACAACAGCCCAAGAACAGTGGACTGTTGGCTAATGACTGGGGACAGGAAAAGGCTGGAATGGAATATCTCAGAAAAAGATGTGGTTGGCAGGAGCTCCTATCATGGATGCAGAGCACTGAAACATTCTGTTGCAGTTCCCCTGTTTAGGTCAAGATTCAGGAAAGACATCTAGCCATTCTCCTCGTTGCCTTTAGCACCAGAAAGATAAAGTTACTCTGGATTTACAGTCTTGGATTACAGATACATGCTCATTTTGTGTTTATGAATCGGCACTCTACCGATGCAGCTGAAAGTGATGAATATTATTTTATATGGTCAGGGTTTAATGATTTGTTTAAAGTTAGGCTGAATTATATTCTTTGTATGCAGTGCATTTCTTGTGTCTGGGTTTTTACCTCTCCTTAAAAAGGGGAAAAGAAAAGAGAGAAGTAATAGAAAAGTTCAGGGTCTACGTCCATCTGATTTGTAATTTCTTACCCATTTCATTGCAGAATTATAAGGAACAGCTCAGTTAGAATAAGTGGAATGCTTTGCCAACACCTCTTTTAGAGATCAATGGACTTGTTGCCTTTGTCTAACCTTGAACAGGGACAAGTTAGTGTTTTCTGTTCCTTCAGGTATGGCTCAAGTTCCATTATTTATTTTTTTAACTGTTTAAAATCTTTTTATCCTACTTAAAAGCTTCCAAAGCAGCTAACAAAGATAATTAAAAACAGGATTAAGAATGCAACATTTAAAACACAATTAAATATTCAGTTTATACATAGACAATATCAATCCTTAAGAATGGTAAGAAACAATTAGTAGACCAACTAAATAAACCAGAAAAAGGAAGGGGGGAAAAACCAGCTTTTCAATTCACACCGAAAACTGGGAAGTCTGGAACTATACAAGTTTCAGGCAGGAAGACATTCCACAAAACTAGCAGCTGTTGAAAAGGTCCATTTCCACGTGGTTACTAGCCTGGCTTCAAGGAGATGGGTTTCTAACCCAGATTTCCCCAACGTGGCACTCTTCAGTTCTATTAGGGTTGCAATTCCCAGAATTCTCCATCCAGGATGGGAACTGTAACCCTAACACACCCGGAAGATGCCAGGGTGGGGAAGACTGCACTATCTGTTTCTTACAGGATGGATGGATTCATGAGGGAGCAGATGGTCATTTAGATACTTTTGTTCCAAGCCATTTAGGCCTTGACTGAAAACAAATATTGTGACCCAGAGATTTATAGCAGATGTGGGCAGGAAGAAGTTTTAGGAACTAATGGGATGTCTCTGGAGGGTTTCCATATGGTTTCATGAAAAGAAAAGGCGCCTTTCTTCTGCTTACTTAGATAGGGAGAGAATCAGTAGTTTTGTGTGTGAAAGTGTTATGTGTGAGCTATGACTCTGGAGCTGAAAACTATGTGCTATGTTGAGCATCTGCTCAGGGAGAGACAGTTGTCCTCAATACTATGCCGATCTTCTAATGCATTTGTTCTGGAAGTTCAAGAGAAAAACAAAGCAGATCCTCCAAGTCTTCTCACCTTTGGGGGGAGTTTTTTTCCTGTCCTTTATTGGGGTCATTTCTCCCCTTTCCCACAATGTATTGTGGAAAAAAAGGACTTTGAATCTGGTTCTCTCCTTGAACAAGCCCGGGACTTCTCCTTCTCCTTCTCCTTCTCCTTCTCCTCCTCCTTCTCCTTCTCCTTCTCCTTCTCCTTCTCCTTCTCCTTCTCCTTCTCCTTCTCCTTCTCCTTCTCCTTCTCCTTCTCCTCCTTCTCCTTCTCCTCCTCCTCCTCCTCCTGACCAGCAACACTATAGAGGCATCTGCTGTGAGTCTTTTGACCCTCAGACACAGAAGCTTCCATCTCCTTCTCTGAGGGGACCCATCAACAGCCTCAGAGGGAGAGGTCCCCCCCAAAATCCCATGACTCCTTGATTTGCAGCCTTACTTCACAATTTCAGTCTTGTGAAGAGCAGTGTGCTTTTCCATATTAATGAAGATAAATTTAACTAGAGCTTTAACTGCAAGCCTTTCTTGTAAACACACACATACATATATACCCCAACATTTCCAATTTTAAAAAAGCTGTGCTTTTAGCTGCTCTCTTTGAAGGACTACGGTTAATTGGCACAAATTCCCGTCGTGGCATGGGACAGCCTCAGGTAGCAACAAAGTGGTACTTTTAAAAGGAAGCCACATTTAACAAGCTAATTGGCCCATAATTATTGCTTGGTAGTTTCCAGGAAAGGAAGACGTGGGACAAGGCTTGGCAGGCACAGAAATGAAGCAGACTCTTTCGACAAAGGCCTCCCTGCCTTTTCTGGGTATTGTGTTGTGTTGTCTTCAGGCTACTGGAGCTGTGAGGTGAGGAGGGGAAGCGTCACAATATGACACAGTCTAAGGTGTGAAAGCATTAGATTTGTGGAGCAATTCGTTATCGGGCGGGCGTCTGCAATATGACAGAAGGCAGCCCACTGCACAGTGTTGTGTTACGCTACAACTAGCAGAACTGTAGGATGCAGCAGAGCAGACAGTGAAAAGATGAGGTGAAGGGTGAAAGCAGATATATTGATTACATCATCATCATTATTCTTAGTATTAGTATTAGTATTATATCCTACCCTGTCTGCAAAGAGTTCAAAATGGGATGCTAGATTTTTTCTTCCTGCACTTATAACACTTTCATCCTCACAACAGTAGTCCAATGTTGGCCAAAGGGAGAGGTAGCAGTTGGTTCAATCACACAGGTCACTTCCACTGTAGTGATTTAGAGTGCTTTCCAGAGTCACCCAACCATTGTTGTACCAGAACAACGGTAATGAAGACAGGCTTTATTTCACTTCAGTGATGGATGGATGATATTGTGAAAATGTTGTTAAGTCACTAGTGGGAAAACAGCTTCTGTGAGTTTTTAGGTTGAGCAGGCAGTTGAACCAAGATTTCCATGGTCGGATCTAACAGCTGATCTGCTACACCTCAATACAGATTTCTCAATTTATTTTGCACAAGAAGACCTAGTGTAAGGTTCTCAGCCTTATCGCAAATTGTGTGTGTGTGTGTGTGTGTGTGTGTGAGTGTATCTCTCTCTGTCTCTCTCTCTATATATATATATGCATGTGTGTGGGCAATACATATAGACAGACATTTATTGTTCAGTGTATTTTGAAATACTGTATAATAAATATAAAATTATTTGAGAGATTAGCAGAAAGAGGTGTTGGTAACATCACAGGCACTAGCCAATCAATGATTCACAGAGCTGGTTTTATGCATACACACATCCTCCATTGAAGTCGGTCAATGAGAATGTTGCCAACAATTCTGTTCAGAGTTTACTCCAGAAGAGAAAAAAGGTACATTTAGATGGAACGATCAAGGGCTATTGCTCCACCGTGGAACATATTCTTTCATGTAGAAAGTTTTCATTTCAATCCTTGCATTTTCAAGTAAGGGTTGGGGAAAAGAACTGTCTGAAATTCTGGAGAGTTGCTCCCAGTCAGTAAATACAGGGCTGAGTTAATTGGACTAAAAGTCAACCCTTATAAGGCAGCGTCCTATGTTTGTTTGCCTTTGAAAAGCCATTAAAGAGCCAGATGGCACCCATTTTGATTAGAAGAATCACTAAGTGGATTGATCTTTTTAATCAAGCTCTGCACACTGACTGAACTCAAAATGGCCATATCTGGAGACAGGTAGTTGGAAGATGCAAGGGTCTGTAAAGGTGAACCTTGCTTGGAAAGAGCTCTGTTGAAAAATGTTGCAGAGTGTACAGTTCAGCATAACATTAAAAGAAGTTAAAATGCATTTATCAGTGAGAATGCAATGCAAATAAAGGATATTTTGAATGTGTAATCTATGAAGAGAAAATCATTTGAAAATAGGGGGTATGGGGGGGAGGGAGGACATTCAGCAGAAAACCAAGTGAAATAAACCTGGTACCAGAAAGTAAGATCCTTATCTGAAATCAGCACTCAGCTGACAAATCAATCCAGAGTTCTTACTTGCGGCACAAATGAACAGGCTCAAATTATGCTATTTCGGACACATTATGCAAAGACCTGGCTCTCTAGAGGACGCTCTAGTGCTGGGAAAGGGGGAAGGAAAGGAAGAGACGACCAGCAGCAAGGTGCATGGACTCAGTTACAGTGGTGATGAGTGCACCATTGGGGACAGATCATCAGGGAGAAGATCTATCTATGTGGTCACTAGGAGTCAAAAATGACTTGATGGCACATAATTAACTATGTAAAACTAAGTAATGGCCTCCACTGGGACATCTGTAAGATCAGCCAATAGCGAACCCAATACAAGTCTCTAGCTACTATTTCGAAGACCAAATTCTGCCTTGGAGGTTGTATCCAGCAAGAACTCAAAAACTTTCCAATGTCATTTTCAAAACTAAGTATCCCATCCCAAGGAGGACACCTTTCGCAACCAAGTTGTGCACCTGCCTAAACATAGTTGTCATGGAAGGCCAAATTGCTCCAGAACACCAGTTTCCCTCTATCAATCTCTCAGACAAAAACACAGCTGCAAACAACTGTAGCAAGATCCCACATCCCAAAATTCTGCTTTAGCTTCTGGAAAGTCAGAGATCCTTTCTGAACACTCAGTGGGTTCCCATAACAGAACAGCATCTCTTCCTAGAGAACAGATAATAATTACATTCTGAAATGATTTTTCTCCCTATGTAGGATTCTATCAGGCCCAGATCTTAAAATAGGTGGGGAACCTATGACCCGCCGGACTGCTGAGCATCTCCTAGTAGCTCAAGCCTACCTGGAGAGTAGCGAGGAAAGCTGGAAGCTGTAATACTGTATGGTTGCATTCCTCCTTCAAAGAGTGCCTATCTGGCTCAGGATCTTTTTGATCAGATGTACCCTTTTGCAGTGATCTGCTTTTTATTTGTCTCTGAAATCTTATTTCACTATGGATTAAGAGTGGCTTCTTGCTACAGTACACAGAACTGTTTTCATTTAAGGTGGGGGTGGGGAAATGTTACTCAGACTTCTGTTTCCATTATTTCTCACCCTTGGCTCTGTTAGCTGGTGCTGATGGGAACTGGGTTCAACAATATCCAGCAAGCTTTATATTGCCCATCTCTGATTTAGAGCAACAGCAGCATGTTCTTCAGTGATGCTCTGATTTTCCAGAAAACGTTCAGCGTGAGAGCTAGTCTGAAATCAGGCTGTGATTTGTAAATTCACACTTTTCAAAGCTGGGAGGAAAAAAAACCAAACCGAAGTTGGTATTGTCACCTGTTGCACTTCAGCTAAGGTTGCCAAACTTTTTTTATTGTTTTTTTCTTTCCCTGCACTTTCAGGCAGCTGCTTGATTTACAGGCATTACTAGGTGAAATATTTTACAATATGGGGACTGGCTATAATTCAGGACCAGAGCCCAGGTTTTGCACACAGAAGGTCCCAAATCCAAGCCTTGGCATTTCTCAGGGGAGCTAGGAGAGTCCCCCTCTGGAAAATAAAACAGAAAGCTGGCCAGCTATCAGTGTAGAAAATACTGCTCTTAACTGATTAACAGCCCAACTTCATTCATTGCAGCCTCTGCTTATAAGATAAAAACACTGTCACCTGATCATTTCAGCCAGACAGTGCTGCCTCCTAACACATCTGGGAGGGCTGATGCAAGGATTAAATGAGATAACTACATATATACTAGCCTAAAGTCAAACTACTAGCAACATTATTGTTTCCCCCAAGGGGGAAGTATTTGGAGTGGGACCGCACCAACATGGGACAGAAGTGGGTTAAGAGTCGTCCTTATTTTGTAAAATTGCAAGAACTGAAATTAAATTAGCCTTCAAAAATGACTGTGCAAACTGCCAATAAAAAAGGGATGTTACGGTGGTTTGCACAAAAATGCTTATGAGGGAAAAATGTTTGCAGATACTGTACTGCAGGCCAAAACTGCAAACAAAAATACGTGTGTTAGAATAATGGGCCCAAATGTGCATACAAACTATAGTATGATTTTTAAAAAAGGAAAAAAGAAAATCCACTGCAGAAATAAGACAAAATGTAGGGGACAGAAAAATGAAAAATGGAGAGAAAATGAAAGAGATAAAATTGCAAAAAAAAAAAAAAAAAGAGGAAAAACTGAAACAGAAGACTTTTCCCATCCCTACAATGGGAGAAGAGTGAATCATTTTCCCCATTATTTTCTCTAAACAGCTCTCTTCCTAAAGTATTGCAATTAGCTGGGCAAGCAGACAAATTATACTTCTCTTCCTTTACTATCATTTCCTACACCATCTCTTCTGCAACTAGCATCTCTGTGGATGTGTACAGAATGATTTGGATCAGAATGAAAATGTAGAGAAAAAAATTCAGTCCTAATTTTCCCAGCACCATGGCCCTGATCTAAATCAGCTCTGCCTGCTTTTAAAAAAAATACTCAGAAGTCACCAGGGGAATCCTATTACAGTTCCTTTGTATCACATCTGCTTTGTTCTGAAGCTTCTTGGAAAAAGGAGAAAGTGCAGCTGTGAGACATAAATTCAGCCACCATTTTGCCAGCTGTTCTGTGCATTCTGTTGCCTGTAAAAACTCAGACCTGCCAATCAATCAGTTGATCTCTAAGCTATCTGCTCCCTTTGGTCGTCATTGCTATTAAACAGATTTCATAGATGACATGGCTTAATCTTGCATTTATCCTGTTCAGACTTCACTTCTGCTTAAGAGGAAATAGTTAAATTTCACAGAAGCTGCGTTCAGTGTCAAAGCAGAGCTAGACACACAAAAAACCCATCAAATCTGAATCTTTGGTAGCATCTACATTCACCAAAATGCTCATTCATGTTACAAATGCCTCTCCCCTATCAGAAAATAGCACAAAGGTAATTTCAGCCTTCTCTACGATACACCATCTTAAAGGTATGACTTTTCTGGAATTGTTGTTCCTATTGAAGGGTTGAGGACTTTCAACCTCAAGAGATACGAAGTAGACTATGTCACATAATCCTCAACTGCATCAATAACTTTGCTCTTAAGTATGCACAGCTTCAAGGGATAGATGTTCTTGATCTAGCCTTCGATCATGTTCTTGAGATCCAGACCTCAAAGACTGAGGGCTGTTATTGAGAAGAACAGCCCTTTGCCTTTTTTTAAAACCATAATGTCTTACCTAATAGAAATTTCCAAATCTCCTCGTCTTTCCTCCACTTCATTGGCTGCATTTTACTATGGGCATGTCTGGTTGACTTTGGTAAGACTGCAGAGCATTGAATTGCTTAGTAAGCAGAAAAAGTAAGTCACAGAATCATAGAATGTAAACATTGGGAGGAACCTTAGACATCCCCTGCCCAGTGCAGGAATCCACTACTGGAGCGTTCCTGGCAAATGGCATCCAGCCTCTACTTAAACACAGCGAAGGAAGGTCCACCACTTTCCAAGACCATCTGTCCTTGTTAAGCAGAATTCTTAATTTCTATTGTCTAGGTGCTTTGGAGAAGGTTGATGGTACATACTGAAGACCCACAATACATTTCTGAAGGTAAACAGATCTATGCAGGTGTGCAACTAGCCAGTGTCTGAATATGATACTGCTTGACAGCAATGAGAGAGAGAGAGACAGACAGACAGACTAGATATAGATAGGTATGTAGGTAGGTAGGTAGGTAGGTAGATAGATAGATAGACTAATTATAGGTAGGTAGGTAGGTAGGTAGGTAGATAGATAGATAGATAGATAGATAGATGTAGTCTAAAGCACCCCAGACGCTATTTATGTTGATCTGTAATGGGCTGTAAAGGAGAGCCAATTTGGTGTAGTAGTTAAAGCATCAGGCTGGAAACCAGGAGACCATGAGTTCTTGTCCCGCCTTAAGCACAAAGCCAGCTGGGGGACCTTGGGCCAGTCACTCTCTCTCAGCCCTGCGAAGCAGGCAATGACAAACCACTTCTGAAATCTTGCCAAGAAAACTGCAGGGACTGGTCCAGGCAGTCCCCAGGAGTAAACAATAACTAAAAGGCACCAAAAAAAAAAAAAAGTATGTACTGTATGTATATACAAGCACACATATTTGGAGCAACTGTGTTTTAAAGAAACTGACACCTAATATGCTAAAGATAGCATTCAAACAACTGGGATAAACTGCAATTTGGTAACCCAGGTTGCTGGTTATTTAGACGTCTGTTATTTGCCCCCTCTTCACTTTTGCAGATGTGCCTGTACTTTTAATTAATTAATTTATTTTTTGGGTGCCTTCGAGTCAGTGTTGACTCCTGGTGACTGCCAGAACAAGTCCCTGCATTTTTCTTGGCAGGATTTCAGAAGTGGCTTGTCCAGGCAGTTACCAGAAGTCAACACTGACTCGAAGGCACACACACACACACACAAAAAGCTGGAGGGGAAGCTGTGAGAATAACCGTAAGGAACAGGAGGAAGAGACACAACCAAGACGATGGTCGGATAAAAGAAATCTGAGTCCAGAGCAGAAATGTAATGTGAGAAAACATCTCAGACTTGACCCTTTATCTTGAAGATAAAGGCAGGGAAGGGGGAGGCACTTTCAGACTTGCAAGATTCTGTTAGTGTGACCCTATAATAAAGTAGGATCAGCATTCATAACTTTGGTTTCCTAGTCTGGTCTACTTCGAAGAGCTGACACGATCTCATCACATCTTTCAGTTTTATGGTGACACCTTCTTTCATGTG
Source organism: Liasis olivaceus (assembly GCA_030867105.1). Lineage (NCBI taxonomy): Eukaryota > Metazoa > Chordata > Lepidosauria > Squamata > Pythonidae > Liasis > Liasis olivaceus. The sequence goes on from CM061348.1 coordinate 137,556,204, forward strand.
CCAACAATATCATATATTCAATAGATTACATCTCACACCTCAAGAGTTCAAGGTGGCATCCGTACCATTCTCCCTACCAATTTTTGCCACAATAATCACCCTGTGAAGTACTTTGGACTGAATGATAATGACTGGACAAGGGTTCACCAATGTACCTCTATTTTTGAGGATGGATTTGAATGTGGATCTCCCCAATCATCATAACCAATATACCATACTGCCTCTCAAACAGTTCGCTTTCTATGTAGCAGCTTTTCAGTTGCTGGCTCACATTCTGTGCAATACTTACCTAGAAAAATCACTTGAAAGTTTTCAAAAATACAGGTAGTCCTTGTTTAGTGACCACAATTGGGACCAGCAACTCCATCACTAAGTGACACAGTTGCTAGCAAAACATCACATGACTGTGATGGGCTTATGACCTCATTTCTACTGCAGTCGTTAAGCGAATCACAATGGATTGTTAAGTGAGATATCACATGCCTGCAACTTGTGATTTTACTGCTGGCCTCTCCATTGACTCTGCTTGTCGGAAGCTGGCTATGAAGTGCCCAAATGTTGATCATGTGACTGTGGGGACACTGCAACAGTCGTAAATGCGAGGACCGGTCATAAAGTTACTTTTTCAGCACCACTGTAACTTCGAACGGTCGCTAAACAGGGTAGTAGTTAAGTGAGGTCTACCTGTATGTACATTTTTAAAATAGGAAGCTTGAAATATGAAATTTAAAGCTATACTTACATTATTTTGCAGATTGTGAAGGCTTTTTTTTAAACTGTGACTTTATAAGTTAATCAAATTCACTTGGCTTGTAACCAATGAAAACAAATATAGTTCATCAGACACATAAAGAAGCCTAGAAAGAATGGAATAAAACTCTTTTGGGAGGACAGTGTGGCAAGAATTAGCAAAATTGAAAATGGGCATGGCTGGTCAAAAAATATGGCTAATAGGCTTCAGTTGGCTTGGAAGGTCACAAGATGTATCCTAAACCATCCGATTATAAATCACATTGCATCTACTTTAGTTGGAAAAAAATTGCTGCAGAAACTGAATGACCAAGCCATGATTTTAGCCTGTTCAAAAATCCTGAGTAATTTGAATGTTTGCATACTCCTATTTTGGTCTTTGGTGCAAACAGTTGCTTATACTATGGTCTTGAAGTTCCTTTCTTCATTGCCACCATCTGCCTGAGTTTACCTCCTCCCCCTCCCCGGATTGCTGCCTTATTCTGGGGGGAAGAGTCAATTGTGGGGGATGATGAGCCAGTCATACAGAGACTCCCCATTGATTTCCTATTATGAAGTTCAGTAAGAAAAATGACATTATCTTGTTACAGAACCAAAGCTCTGATTTGTCGCATTCCATTCGTGTCCTGGCTGGAATAGGAATTGATTTTGTAGACTCCAGTACCAAATTACTCATTGGTGGTGTGAGAAGTGGCTGGGGAGGAAAGGAGATGGAGAGGGTCAGAGAGGCTAACTGACTTCACTTCGGGATAATGGAGACCTAGAGTGACCCCTGGCAAAACATCAGCTCCAGGTGCTTAGCCACAAGCTCTCAGAGCTCTCTACTTGTTGAAGGGGCAAGGCGAGATAAAGAGCACAAGAAAAACAGAGAGGGTCATGGTTATAAGATTAGGTCTAGGCTACTTGGGAGGGAAGTGCTTGCTACATATTGCAGACTACATTATAGAAGTGTTGTCCAGGTTCTGATTCTAAGGAAGCCGAGTTACACTAAGTCAGCCATGAATCTGCCTAATCCTGTCTTGCCTGCCCTGACTGTCTGTGGCTCTTCAGTGGCTTTCAACATCAGTTTTCCCCAAGCCAAGCAGAATATGCTAGGGACTGGACCTGAGATCAAGGAAGGTGGCTCTCCCATGGAACAACGGTGAATCTCCAGTCCCAATTTTAAGGATTCCATGAATACTATACAGTATGATAGGCTTTCCCAGTTGGGCATCTTCCAATTATTCCTGACCCTCACAATGCTTATCCTCTAGTTTTATGTTTCTTTCCAGATGTGTGGAGCTATCTTATGAATGGGGAGCCCGAAATATAGCATCTCCTAAGCAATTTATACCACAGTTGCCACTGACATGGCATTGGTAAGTGCCATTGAATTTAATAGGACTTACATCATGATAAGTGTTCACAGGACACCAGGCTCAGGCTATACCCTCTATTCTGTTTGGTAGAATAAGCTTCAAGATCACACAGCATTCTTCTTCAAAACTCAGAAGCCAACTATCCTAACTACAACTATGAGTAGTTAATAAAAATAGATCATTCACACCATGTTGAATCCTATTATTCTTTTCAAATAATTGAAATACCAGGCGTTCCTATAATGATGGGGCACTTTGTACAGTTGTTTGACTATAGGAAGCTGTCTTATACCAAGCCAGACTATTAGTCCATCCAGCTCAGTAGTGCCTACAACTTTGACTCTAGGAATAATCAAATGTCCTGCAAGTACTGGGGCTGCAATTTCCACAATCCTCTGCCATGCAGCCTGGGGTTGACATGGGTGGGTTCAAAACATCTGGAGACACCAGATCTAGCTGTCCAAATGAACATCCATGTGAAAAGTCCCTGGTATCATCACTTCCATTTTCTAGGAAGACTTGGATTCATTTCTAGACTTGCTAGAAAATGGGACTGATTGCTCCTGGGACCCTTCACATGTATGTTCATCCATCACACATTCAGATGATCATGCTTGGCAAGCAGAATTGATTTCTCATTTCTGGTTTGGCTGTCTGAGGAATTGTCCTGACCAAATGTGTACATGGACCAGAACCACTAGGCTTCAGCCAACTCCTAGAAAGAACGGTGGGGAAAGTCTTCTGTTAAAAGAAGGTACTCCAAGGTCACAGTTAACATTTTCCAGAAGAACATTGGTGTATTTTCCAGATAGCAATATAAATAGTGACTTAAACACAGTCAGGAATGCTTTCACAAAGCAATTGCTCTAGGTGGTCACAGAGCCCTGCGGCTTGCTCCAAACCATTTACCATGCAAACAGATCGGGTCTGCTAGCCCTCGTGTCCCTTATCGCTCTCTGAATCCTTCAGTGAACAAACAATGGAGTCAGATACAAGGCAGGGAGCAGCCACTCAAGATCTTGGCATGTTTTCTTCATACAACATTTCACGCAGGAGTGGCTGGGCACTGATTTATATGTGGCTAAATCAGTCACAAATATATATATTGATTTACTCAGCGCAGCTATGGTTTGAAGCTCTGTGTGCAAATGTGTGTGTGCAGCTACACATACACTGATGAGTCAAGGGCCATCGAGAGACCAGCAAGCCCCCTAAAAACAAAAAGAAGGCTGCTCCTGAAATACATAAATAAGGGAAAAGGAAGACATGACAGTGGCCTTAAGATTTATTCTAAGCATCCTTTTAGCTCTACAAGGAATCTGGACCCCTTTGGCTAAACCTGTTGAAAGATATATTTACTTCAATGGTAGGCAATATGGTCTTTTAGTCAAAAAATCTAGTTTCATGCTCTCCTAAAAATTTTGACACACCCACATAGACCACTTCCCATATTTTTGGAGTAAACACAATTCCTCAAGTCAAATTTCACTTCACCCCAGAAACCTTCCACAACTTAACGTCCCCCAGTGTGTGGGGACTATTCCCAGCCAGTGTGCTCAATCGAAATGCAGGGAAGTTGTAGCTCAAATCATTGTATGGATTGTTTTTCAGAGGGGTGGATTCCCTTCTAAATAGGCAATCCACTCTTGATGCTTCTTCCAGATCACCTTGCACAAACTAGAATGTAAGAAGGAAAAGGAATACATGTGTAGATTACGTGTATCTCAAAAGAAACAGGTCTAGGGAACTCGAGCTGAATAAAATCAGGTTGCTACAGAAGTAGCCTAAAGTGAGCAAAAATAACATGGGGTGGGAAGAATTCTTTCCTAATGCTAGCTATGGCAATCAATCATGCCCTGGGCATCACCAAATCTCATTTCACTGTCTTCCAGAAATGTTTCTGGAATGTAATTGTTTACCCAGTCTTTTTTTTTTTAATTGTGACAGTCAATGATTTATTGATTCGCATTTAGTCCCCTCCTCCCCAAGAAGCTATTTTTGACAGCTATAAATTGCTTTTCTCTTTTATTTTGTCCTCACAACAAGTTGGTCCCACATACCTTGCAATACGTTTCATGGATGGGAGGGGATCTTAACCAAGACATCCTCAACTGTAGACCATCCACTTCATCATAGAGACCCTCACAATGCACTAGAAAAAAGAGGATCAAATTTAGAATCTGCATCAAGAACAGAATTAAGTATCTATTTTCAGATATATACTTCCAGATCACTCTTGAACCCTAAGAGGATATTGCTCCCACAGCTGGCCCAAGAAGGCTATCCCAGTATTAGACATTACCAGTTAGTTTAACTGTTTCTTAATTATTAAAGTAAATTTAATAGGGGCAAAATTCTGTTCATTGGGGTTGATGTGTATGAATCTGGTTCTGAAAGGCTAGGATGATCCAGGAATGAAAAATGGAATTCCAGAGGCTGGGGAGAGAAAACTTAGCTATCAGTATATAGAACTTCAGTTTCTTGTGTTCCTAAAATAGTTGATTCAGTCTTCTACTTTTATTCTACAATGTCCATCTATTTCTACATCCTCTTCATCCTTCATCTCTTTGTCACCCAGCACTTCCCAACAGGCTAAATTTTTTTTGAAGAGATCAATTGCATGATCAGGATCATGGCAACTGGGGATAACTGACCATTGGAATTTTGAGTGAAGGTTTTGATGAAAATGCCAACCTGGCATGGAAAACAAAGTGAGAAAAAGGCAAATTCCATATTGGGAATCTTTATAAAAGGAACTGAAAATAAAACCACTATTCTCTTGATGTTTTTACACAAATTTCACAAAGTGACTGCACTTAGAATACTGAATTTTATACTGTCAGGAAAGACTATAATATCTGGCCTAGTTAAATTAGAAAAAAGACAATTAAGAGTGAGAGAGATAGAAAAATGTAGAATAAGGAGCTAATTTTCTTCTTTTTCATGACATTAGAATCAAGGATCATTCAAGGAAGCTCAATAGTGGGAAATTCAGAACAGGAAGAAGGACACACTATATAAACTATGGAATTCAAGACTACAAAATGCAATTAAGGCTGCTAACTTGGGACTGATTAAGAAGGGAATTGTTACTCCAGCACTCCCTGTCATACTGATCCAGTAGAGCCTCAGGTCAGATAGGATCTGTGGGTTTTGAAAGATGGAAAATCCTCCTTAACCTGTTTAATCAGAAAGCACCATTATCTCCATATGTAAGTCAATAATCTTTCTTTGAGCCTCTGGGGGGAAAAAAAAATCCCTTCCCAGCTTCCTGTTGCTAAGCTCGATCTAACTTCTTAAGAATGGAAAATGAAATGCTGAGTTTATACAATAAGGCTGGTTATACAAGCTGGATGTAAATTTAGTGGCTTACACAGCACAGTCATCTTTATTTGGGAACATTTCTCATTATTTTTAATTTGTCCCCTGAGCCTATGCAGGAACCAGAGCCTGTGGCCCTTGCGTCTCTAACTGGGAGACAAAGCAAAGGTGTGAAGCATTAATTCTAACAGCACAAAGTGGAAGCTACACCCTTATTTCCAGGGCTGAGGAAACTATCACAATTGACTGCAAATGAAAAGGTGGGGTGAAGAGGGGAGGAGGAATCATGGGAAAGAACGAATAAGATGGAGAAGAATTCATAAAGTTTTCCAGTACAAGGTTCAGAAGTTTTCCCCCTCCTTTTTCTTCTTCTTTTGTTTCATGACATATAAAGACTGTCAAAATAAGTAATTAACAAGAGGGGGAAAGGAGAGATTTCATTGCATGCCTATAATTGCTCGCGGAAAAAAATAACTCTTTTCTGTCACTGCCAGGTCCCAGGCACCAGGTTGACAAGAGGTTCGTTGTTTGGCAATAAGCACTTCCAGAAAGTGCCTAATTGCTAATCCAGACGAAGGTTATCTGAAGGTCACTGTGGAATCCCTGCTCTGGATGGTCCTTTGTCAAGAAGAGGAATGAATTCTCCCATCCTCTCTGCTTTGCATTAATTTATATCTGGTGATATCTTTTCAATGTGACCAGAAAGGGAAAGGGAGGTGCAAAAAATGAAGTGCACAGATGTAATGTTGGCACATTGCCTGCTCCATTGATTCATTCAGGGTGGAATCCTACTACTGTACCAATGGAAGGAAGATACCGTATGAAAGTATTGGCTATTGATCCATCCAGCTTGATATCATCCACATGCCTTAGCAAGGCCAAGCACCATCTAAACTTGCAACACAGGTTCTCTCTGTGCCAAAATACACAGCATCCCACGTCACACATACATTATCTCGTGACATGCATTTACAGGCAAACATGGTAGGATGATGTGTGTGTGTGTGTGTGAATCAGTACTAAACATTTACTCACATCCTTTTTAGGCTTCAGAGTCCCACCAGCATCATTGATGCTCAGTGCCCTGGGATCAACGTCTCTGATTAGTGTGATGGTGCTTTGTGCCACCAACCAACTCTTCCTCCTTTTTGTCTTAGGTACACAGAACTTTGGGACTGACACTTCTTGACATGTCACATAGGGAAACTTAAATTGTAGAGTACACTTTTTCTTCTTAAGAGGAAGGCAGAGACATTTTAAATGCATGATACATGCTGCATTCTAACACTACTTCTAATTGCTTCAACTCCACCCGCCTTTCTTACTCCTTGCTTAGGAAAGCCAAAGGCCATTCCCAGCACTGCCAGCAGAGATATTTTTAATTAGGAGATGTACGGGAGTGAACCTAGGACATTCTGAAGGCAAAGCAAACATTCCATCAGAAGGTGCAGCCCATGCTGTAATACCTGTGTGTGTCTTGTGAAGCTATGAGCAACTTCGGAGCAGATCCAGACTAGGAAAATAGCAATGGGATCCTGCAGCCAAGTTCAATAGATAGAGCCCGTACTGCTGGATCTTTTGTGCATCAGAAGAATGATGGTTGTTTTCATGGGTGCTGCAGCATGTGAGCTTCCAAGGGGCTACAGGATGGCTTCTAGGGCATGATTTAAAATTGGGACTCACTACTGTGTTTTAGACTGATTGGAGATGAGTCACAGCAGAGGTATAACAACCCTACTGAGAAAAGTGAAAGAAGAAGTGTGTCCATAACGGGCTGAAGCTGGATTCTAGATCTGCTGTTCTAGAGCAGGTCAGAAGACTTGCAAAAAACTTCTTTAACTGTTAGTAAAAAGGGTGAGGCAACCAGCTTCCTATGGGAAAGTGAGGAATTACGGAAGCAGGTGACCACTGTCCTATTATGACCAAGAGTAAAACGAACTAGGAAGACAAACCTTGAGGAGGAATTGTCTTACCCGCAAAGGAGATCTGCTTTCCATTTGCAGAACAAATGTCAATTACAACACATTAGCCTAGTCTTAGATCATATAAGAGCATTTTGTTGGTGCTGGGTGCTTTGCTGTAAGGAGGCGTCAGATATTAGGTTGGCTGTTGCTCTCCAGTTTTTAATATTGTTTTAATGCTTTAATTTACCAAAAAAGAAAAAGAAGCAAAAGAGTAGAATAAAAGAATAAAAAATGCAATAAGGAAAAGGAAACAAGCACAGACACACATTATGTTCTATTGGGAAAAAAATAATTTGGCACAATTTTTAAACAGATCATTAAAATCTGACCATATGGAATAATGCTGACTTCAACAGAGAGCTAGTTCATAAAAAGAAAGAAAAGATGCATACCATCAATTCAAGATTGTAGTCCTGGAGTCATACTGTGTTTCCAACTTCAAATCTTCATGCTTAACAAATCCACAGTTCTTCCTATAATGATAAATGCAAATGTTTGAGTACGTAATTTAAAACTAGATTTACATCTTTCAACTGCATGATCTTCGCAACACCTTATTAACAAACCTATGGATAACAGGGCAGGGCAAGCCCATATTATATAGTATGTGTTTCCTCACCCATGTTACACTTCCATCATAATGAGGTTGCCAACCAGCCCTTTTTAAACAGTCTTTCGGGTGTCCAACGAACATGATTTTTTTTTCATCAATTACATCTTAAGGTCATATATAATATTCTTTAAAATTCTTAACCACTGATTTATTAATAGGGGATATTCCAACTTTTTATTCCAGAATTCCTGCAAATAACTAATGTCTCCCTTTACGTTACTCTTTAATTGTTTATAAAGAAATATTGTAGACTTAAGGTTAATCCAAGACACATACTAGGATTAGCAACAAAGTCTGTGGCTCTCCATAAACCTATCAAAATCTCAGATATTCGAAATCACCCTATTAACACCAGGAGAGAGGATTTATATGTATGAGACTTCAAAGAGAAGAAAAGCAACAATATAGAGAACACAAAGGAAGACCTCATTTCTACTTTGTCAAGGTTCTGCCTGGAAGTTTCTTTGATATCATAAAAATGAAACTTGCTCCAAGGTTGCTTTGTATCCCTGATAGGCAGCTTAGGCGCAATCTTAGAATTCCACCCAGGCTTCAAATGTGTCCACATCTTAATTCTGGAAACAACACTGCAACTCTTACTTTGGGATAAAGATGATTTACTGGGTTGTTATTTCACAAATGAAATTTATCCCACTCAGCCTCCTTGAAGCTGTCTTATTCATACAAGTACCAGGTCTGGATCACACACATTAATTGGATGCCATAATCTCTTGGACGTTTTGGAGTATTATACACTGGGAAAGTTGGTGGTCTGAAAAAAAACAAAGCCAGCAGTATTCTAAGGATACGTGCCCATTGTGCCATTCCCCTTTGAGAGAGGCACTGTTGTGCAAAGCTCAGAACAAGAATGAGTTGCGAGCCCAAGAAATTAAAGGTAGGAAATAGAAAAGGAAATCTAGTTTATGCCTTGCCATTTGCTATATGCCTCCACTGTAAGCTGACTGTTACCATGGATTTGAGCCAAATTCAGTTAATTTGGGCATATTGTAGTTGTCTGCATTTCATAATGCAGTGCACTGTTTCCCTAGTATTAGAGGAAAACAAAGAATTTGCTACCAAGCCCTCAGTCTGACCTGAAACATGGCCAACCTTTTGTCCATACGCTTTGGAGCAGGATTAGGGATCTGCCAATGTTTTAGAGCACAGTTCCTCAAACATTCTTCCTGGTGGCCATGCTGGCAGAGCCGACAGGAGCTGAAATACTGTATCTGGCAAGTACAGTATATTTATTTATATAGCGTAGTTGTCTGCCTTTGCATCTGAATCTCCCTTTCAAGCCTTCGGGATAATCCATGTTTAAAAAGAAGTATGCTTTAAAATGGTGAATTTAGGGAGACATTCTATACCTCATTCTATAACTCATGGTTGTAGGACTTTTTTTGAGATTGGGGGCCACACCATGTCTCAGTGGAGTGTAGTTCCATTGAAGGTGAGACCAGACAAAGCAAAGTGTGACTTTTTTTCCCTTTTAATTAAAATGAACAGTGGTTCTTCTTAGCATTTGTCCTACTTCATTACAAGGCCACTTGTCTTGCACTGCTCTCACATTGTTCTTACCGAGAATCTCATCAGTGCACAATTAGATCAGATTAGATATGACTGTCCACTCCAGAAAGCTCTGGGCAGCTTACAAAATCCAGAAAAGAAACTCTGAAAACCATTCAAAGAGTTAAAACCCACATATGATGCAACAAGGGCCTTTGTTTTCCAGCTAGTTGGTTGCAGATCCTGATGCTGGATTAGGGCTAAGAGGGAGCAGCTGGTTCAAAGTCACCCACCCGGATTCCCTGCCTAAGAGAGGACTAGAACCTGGGTCTGCTAAGATTTAAAATGTTGTGTGATTCAAAAGAAAGAGATGGCCTTGCATATCCTAAGTTTCAATTATATTATTATCCTGTCTGTCTATCATGGATAACAGAATGGATGAAATCCCCAAATGATAGAATATCAATCATAGAAGGAGCTGGCTTAGCCAATGGACTTCATAGGTGCTTATGGTATACAATCAGGAAACAAAAGAAGAAAAGAATTGGAAAGGACATATTATAAGACATTTATAAGTTTGCTAAAAATAGAGAATCTTTTAAAAACAAAAATAAATCTGGCAACTTCACCGTTAGCTTCACCGTCAAATTCCTTTTACTGCAGGGAGAACTAGAGGAAGGAAGATTTAATCACCTATGAGGCTCAGAAAACAGGCTAAAGACACAGAAAAACTGCTTAATGAAAGTAGAAATTTACCATGGCTGATGTCTTTACAAAATGCTGGAAGAATAAAAAATGATCTCAAGAAAGAAGGAGGACTTTGAGAAAGATGATGGAACCAGAAACACTTAAACAGAACCAAGATCACCTATCAGGATGTATAATATGTATAAATAGTTATTGAAATATAACATGGAGATGGAACAAATAAAAAACTGTATGATAAAGTGGATGCAAAATTTCAAAGAAACAATCACAGTACAACTATGGGAAAAGCTATGGAAAAAAAATCAGTAAAATTTATTCCAAGTGATAATGTTTTATAGATGGTATATAACTCCATCAATAATTACCATGACAGACAAATTGTATAACAATAAATGTTAGAAATGTCATAAAAAAGAAGGAACATTTCTCATATATGGTGATTATGTAAAAAATCAAAAGTATTGGAAAAAAATACATTGAAATATTCAAAAAATCCTAAAAATAAAATTTGAATTAAAGCCACAAATGCTTTTATTAGATATAATCCCAGGAAACATAAATGAAAAATATCACAATTTACTAAAATATATGCTGACAGCTGCAAGAAAAAATCTGGCATAACATTGGAAAAGAGGAACCTGCTAACAGTATCATATTGGGAGACCAAAATTGAAAAATAAGCAGCAATGGCAAAATTGACAGTATATATCCATAATATAAGTTTAACCAAATTTAAGTAAGAATGGCTCCGTGTATATTACCCATTACACAGCAGGGCAAATTTAGGAAGAAAATTATAAGATCAATCAAAAACAATAGATGAAATATTTAAATAAATACTAGCAATAATCTTTAATGTTTAATATAAAGTATAAATATATAGGCTGTGGTTAGCAGTTGGGGAAATAAACAGAAGGGAAGGAGGGAATCTGCTAGTAGAAAGTTTTCCCTTGATATTTTTACTTATGCTTTACAGGTAGTCCCCAGTTTAAGAATGAGTTCTATTCTCAAGGTCTGCCCTTAAGTCGAATTTGTAGGTAAGCCAGAACAGTATTATTGTATAACACTGTATTATTGTGTATTTAACCGAACCATTGTGTATTTAACTCAAATTTTGCTACAACAGCCTCCGTTCTTAACTATGGGTCATCCTTAAACCTGTGGTTCTTAACCTGGGGATTACCTGTATTTATGCTTGGCAGTTGTTTCTTTTTGTGTTATTCAACTCTTACTACCCAATGTAGATCATTTTTTTCCTTTGTGTTTCATTAGTCTTACAATAAAAATATGTGTGTGTGTGTGTGTGTGTGTGTGAGTGTGTGTGTGTTTTAATAGAACCTGGGTCTCCCTGCTCCTAGTTAAGCATTTTAACCATTGCACCACAAGGGGTCTTATTTAATTACAGATCATTATTTATATTCAGCATGATCACTTCCCATGTGTTTAATAAATCTGTCCTGTTTAAAAAGTATATACACGCAATTTGGCTAGCATTTTTGGAAAGGCCTGACGATGGCTGCACTGAAGAACTGCAGCTGGGCCTTTGGGTCTGCCCTTCTGACATACATGCAGATTTTGTTCTGTGGTCATTTCAAGGATTTGAAGCATTAATTAGCTGTTGTCATGATAATGATGATTGACGATGATGACGATGATTGACGATGATGATGATGATGACTGGATTTATAAGGCCACCAAGTCAAAATATTCCAGGCAGCGTACAGAGTTAAAACATCATAAACAATACAAATACAAGGCACTGGTAGCTTCTGTGGAAAGGCACTTGTAGATGGACTTGATTTGTCATTTTTGGTTGATTGCTTTTGAAAATCACATTAGAGATTAGTGCATTTAGTGCCCTTTAAAGATACAAAGCATACAGACAATATCAGCCTTGATGACAGAAACAGCATTAGCCCATTCATTCTTTCATTCATTCATTCATTCCACTCAGTCATGGAGGCAACTACAGGCAGTTTATAGATTAGGATTACAAACCAGATGACGACGACGATGACGATGATGATGATAAACAAACTATAAGCAATAATACCCACTAGCACATTAGGGAAACTAGCAAAGCCAAACCCTATCCTAATCATAAAGCTAACTATTTATAAGCAGATGAGAATAACTGAAGATGTACCCCCTGCATAGAAGTAGCTTCAGGATAAAGAAGTTGTAGGAAAGAAAGCAGAAGTTGTAAAGATCTAACACAATGGAAGGAGCCTGCAGAAAGTAGGTGTGAAATCTAATACCTCCACCTTCTTCTTCTAATGTTTTATGAGGCATAGAAGGAAAAATAATGTGGAAACTGCATAAAAGATCCAGTTATGTTTTTTAGAGCCAACTGCCTGAGACTTTACCATGAAACTGCAATGGCTTTGGGACTTTCCCCACAAACTGGCCTGTAGTTCTGGTGCTCGACAATCTCAGGCTCATGGAATTTCATGAGGGCTAAATGGATAAACACCACAGGAAAAATATTTATATGGCAACCTGACCAGTGCTGCAGATTCCAGTTTGGAGTCCCTGCCCTACCCTGACAGCAAATACCAAGCTCATAAAAGAGCCAGGAACCATGCAAGCTCCTCTCGAATTGACCTAATTAGAGAACAGATAGGGAAATAACAGCAAATGTATTAGTATCTGTTAAAAACAGAAATAGCAAAATCTTGGAACCCTTGAATGCTCAACAGAGTGAAGACGGATTTGTGGGAGAAGGTGAGAACTAAATGAAATTTACATGTTCAGTTGTAATCAGAGGTGAAAGTAAGTGGAAGTGTGTATCTGCTTTATCAGCAGATGGTTCCAAATTCAACCCGTGGCAACTCCAGCTAAAATGGTCAGGAAACTAATGGGAAAAAACACCTGTCTCTGTCTGAACCCATGGCGGAGTTATTCTTGAACACACTATCCTTGAAGAAGAAATGGTTCAGCCTGTATAAAAGGCAGTTCTCTATACATGCAACAAAGCCTTTATGACTGCTTTTTTCGGGGGGGGGGGGTGGATAAAGAAGAGCTGATTTTGTGAGAAGGAACTTTTTCTTGTTGCTCAAAATATCACTCCCAGCGGCTTTCTCCCCCTACAGAGATATTTGTAAGAGTAAATGTGCATCTGGTTTTCTGTGGAAGGAAGAGCACTGAAGATGATGGGAAGAGGGAAGAAGCACCCTTTTCCACTCTAAATCCCTGTTTCCCAGAGCTATTTCTCATGCATAAAGCAGTTATCAGGATTTCCAAAACATGCATTTGTGCCTGCAACATCTGGTTTGGCCCTTGGAGAAGGCGGTAGAAGAAAAGGCAATGTTTAATTATAGAGGGCCAATTACTGGAATAATCATTTTGGGGAAACAATGCAATGCAGTAATCTTGCTTCCTCGTGATTTGCATTACTTTATATCAGGATTGTGAGAGTAATGCAGTTGCTTTATTTATATTTAGAATAGTGTAAAAGCAAATTAGTCCTGCAGCAAGCCATTCACGAATAGTAGGAAATGAAGAGCTATTAACCCAGATGGTAAGGGGAAACGGGGAGACGCCAAATTTCTATTGCATGCTGTTCCTTTCTTCAATAAACACATGCATCTCTTAAGCAACTGTTTCACTACTAGACTTGTCCAACATTGCGTTTGGTTGGTTGGTTATTTATTTAATGTATATGCTGTCCAATCCCAATAATTCAAGCAGTTGCCAATGAACTCTCAGGAATGCTGGGAGCTGGGAGCCAACAGATCGGGAAGCTACTTCATTGAGAAAGGATCCTCTAGATCAGTGTTCCTCAACCTTAGCAACTTTAAGATATGTGGACTTCAACTCCCAGAATGCTGGCTGGGGAATTCTGGGAGTTGAAGTCCACATATCTTAAGTTGCTAAGGTTGAGGAGCACTGATCTAGATCTATAGAATGTCTTTCTCAGCTCAGTGTCCCTGAAGTCTTAGCTTGTGCTGGGAGCTGCAGTGCAGAAAGCCAAGGTGAAATTATTGCTGGGACAGCAGAAGGTGGATGGAAGGGTGGAAATCAACCACAAGCCCATATTCTGCCATCCTTCCATTTAGCTAACCTATGCCCCCACTGACTTCTTTCAAAAGTAACTTTCAGGGTCAACACAGAAGGCAAAAGTAAGAGCACTGCTAAGGACATAAACTCTTTTGCCTGAGTCAAAGCATACCAGCTCTGGCAGACCAACGGCTTGATGAATCTAAATTCATACCTGCCAGTTCCAGGAAGTGATGTTCTTTATATCTGATTTCTTCTGTGTACTTCAGAAAAACTCTATACCAATAGGAACATCATTGACAAGCCCCCATACTGAAAGGTTTGGACACAGAAGTTGGGTGACTTTTGAGAGAGACAGAGAGGGAAAGAGAGAGAGAAATTGAGAGCACAAAATCATGTGGGGGTGATGGGTGAAAGGGAATGGAGCCTCCTGGAAGAGGGCATGGTAGTCCCCAGTTTGTGAGGTTCCAGTTCTTTCCAGCCACAAGCAAAGGGTGGGCACCCACATACAGAAAAATAAAGCAGCATTCCTGATCTGCTCTATTGGTTTCTTATCTGTAGGAAGTGTTTAAAATAAGCGATCGCTCAAGAGTATGATGCCCCCAAATCCACCTTTGATGAGTGTATGCTATTATACCTTGCCACTTTTATATGGAGTAGAAGCATGGATAATGACCCAAAATGATAGTCAGAATAACAGAAGCCTTGAAATGTGGATTTACAAAAGATAACCACAAATATAATGGGTTGAAAACGTCCCCCAAAGAAAGGACAGAGATGGGGAAATTGTGAACAACATCAAGAAAATTATCTGGAAAATTTAGGACACATGATACGCAATTAAAAATATCAACTCCTTCAATTAATTATATAAAGAAAAACTAAGGAGAAATGCAGCCCTGAAAGACACCATATATCCTGGCTGAAAAATCTATGTACGTGGTTTGGCAAAAGTATAACCAGCTTGTTTCGAACAGTAACAGCAAAATACTGAATAGCCTCGATGCACGTCAGCCTTGAGTAAGAGAAGATGCTAGGAGAAGAAGGCGCCCGCTTGCCCTCTGAGATGGCCCAGTCCATTCTACCATCCCTGGACTCTATCACCTCATTCTGTTTTGTGTAGATCCCAGGTTGGCTTCAGATAAAGATGTGGTATAATTTGAGTTCTTCTGGAGTGATTGCTCCTTGTTTAATTTAGCAGACTGCCTTGGAGTACTCCTGTTTCTCCCCTCACCACCTGAGCCAGTTAGTGATTTGACCCAAATGGTTAGTTTGAGGAGAACAACGAAAGGAAAGAATGAATGGGTCAGCTAAGGTCACTGTTCTATTTTGCAGGTGATAAGCAGGGATCAGCATGTTTACAAAAACACAGACACGTGCAAGGTTGACATGAAGAGACTGACTTTTCTCTAAAAAGTGGGAGGACTTTTGGTTACTGCTAGAGGCAAAAAACGGGGTAGGACATGGGGAAAGCCAGGAGATAAAAGGAAAGTGTATGCTAGAAATTCCCTAACACTGCTGCGTTCAATATTTAAGATGGTTCAACTGTGTTAAATGGCTCAAAGCAATTTAAGATCAGTAAGTCTTACTTGCTGCTCATTGAAGCTTTCATGGCATGTAAAATAATAGTCAGAATACTTTATTTTAGACTACCTCCTTAGGTGATCTTAAAAAAAGCAGTTCAACACACTGATCCACAAACAAGCTGAATGTTTACAGCGGGCTTTCTCTTTCTGCTTCCACAGCTCTGGAAAGGATTTCTAGGGAACAGCCATATTATCTTAATTATTTTCACTATAGAAAAGAGCATTGGTTATGCACTACTTTCTAATTCTGATATATGTATCAATATGCAAGCAGAGTATGGGGAAGCAAGCAGAGATGTAGACCATGCTTATCACTGAAACAGGAGGTGAGATCTGTGGCTTTGCTGTGTTGCTGCTGAATTACAACTTTCAGCATCCCTTCAAATTGGCTGGCCTGATGGGAGTTGTAGTTCAGCACCACCTAGAGGAGTCCCACATCATATCTCTAAAAAGTGGATGCACAACATAATTTTTAACTGCCGCCCCACTAAAGATGGAAAATCACTGAGATCAGAAGAATAGAGAAAGGAGAGCCACTACCACACTATGCCTCCCCCTCTCAGACCCTTTTGCCAGCCTAGGAGAATACCATGATCGATGGTGTCCAAAGTCACTGAAAGATCAAAAAGAACCAGGATGGTTGCACTGCCTCCATCCCAGCTTTGCCAGAGGTCTTCAATAAGTGTGATCAATGTTATTTCCACACTGCCAATAATGGTTCTTGTACAGTGAGGTGGTTCCTAGGGAGCGAGGAGGCTGAATTTTGGGAAAGATGAAGATCCTGCAGTAAGCCACTCCAGAAGCATTTTCCTCCATCTTTCCCAAAATTCAGCCTCCTCGCTCCCTAGGAGCCACCTCACTGTACAAGAACCATTATTGGCAGTGTGGAAATAGCAGAAGTCTATTTTTGCCAGTACTATCCTATGCCAATCCCAAGTTATTTACAGGAGCACCTTTTCCCAGTGGAATCTGCCAGTCCCACATGCTCTAACAGAGAGGCACACTCTGGGTCCTTTCCTTGAAACAATGTCACCTCATGGGACCCAGGAGGTGTGCCTTCTCTGTGGTGGCCCCTGCCCTTTGGAATGATCACCCCTCCCCCCAATGTACAGCTGGCCTCAAACCTGTAGACCTTTAGAAAAGCAGTTAAGACATACAGGTAGTCCTCACTTAATGACCACAACTGGGACTGCAATTTAGGCACTTTCTTTCCTCAGGCGCTTGGATTAGGATGAGTAGAGTTCCCATCTGGTAGAATGTAACAAATCTGAGTCTCTGATCTCCAGTTTATGGTTTCATTTGTTTTAGTTGTATTTGCATCTCCACACAACCCCATCCCCCAAGCCAGTATTTTCACTTACTAGTTTTTGTACACTATCCAGAATCGCATTATTCAAATCAGGCAGCCATATAAGCGCTCTAAGTAAGCAAGCAAATACATAAATAAGGAGACGGCTATGTCAGTCCCAGCAATGGCCAGGAATGTGAGAAACAAATGTGGAAACTTGTGGCCATTGCAATTCGCTCTTTTTAGCATTCTGTTTTGGCTGGCAGGCAAGCTTGGGAAGTGAATGAATTCATTATCATGTAGACTAGTGGCACCAGATTCTGTTCCAGCGATGTAGACTGTTTCTCCCTCTCCTTGCATCAAGAACATATTCTTTCGATTCCTGATTATGTTCTCTGTCACTTACAAAACTGTCAGCCTGAAATCCTTCTTCAAAAGTTCTCCAAGGAAAGTTATTTCTGATCATTTCTGCCTAACCTATTATTGGTTTACTCCACTACAGGCAGGCTGTTCTTTACTCCTCATTGTTTTTATCCATTTTGATTAATATTCCTTTCATGTACCTTCACCATCCCTCGAAAAAAAATGCAAATGAAGGGAACATTAATCAAAAAATAAACATAATGAAAAAAACAAGGATTTGTGAATATTAAATATCTGTGCTAGAATAAAAAAGGATGGGAACATCACCCTCCGCTGCTACAAAATTAGAGTATTAAGAAAAAAATTTTTTTGAATGATTGCAGCCTACTGCTGAATATTATTCCCAATGGCCACAATCTCTAAAAGAACAAAAGTGGAAAAAACTTTTAGAAGAAAACGAAATTCAGATTGATATAGAAAGTATTCACTAAATAACAAAGAACCCTATATTCCTTAAACAGTAATCCTGAGCATTTTCTTGCATACATCAGTGTATATGTACATTTATTTCTTATTTCTTTGTTAAAAAATAAACCACTTTTCCTGCTCCTGCAATGCTGACTTTTTTCAAATTATACATGTGATCAGATCTTAATATTGTAGGCGCAGAGTTAGGCATTGCAGAACCCTAATATCTTGCAGAGAATCTTACCTGTTGCATCTTGTACGTCCATGTGTGTGCTCTGAAGCCAGTCTTGGCTCCTGGTGATTGCCCGGACAAGTCCCTGCCATTTTCTTGGCAACATTCTTGGAAGTGGTTTGTCATTGCCTCCTCCTTAGGCAGGACTAAACTGGCTTCATGCCTTAAGCAGGACTACAACTCACGGTCTCCTAGTTTATAGTCTGATCCCTTTCACCACTACACCAAACTGGCACTCTGGTATCTCTTTACTTTCCCCAAAACCTTAAGACAGGGGCACATCACATCCATTGATGGTCACACCAGGCATTGCATGGCATGTTGAGAGAAGGTTGTGCCCCATTTGAGGATGGGGTGTCAGGAGTTTTAAGGAATTGCCCTATTTGCTTTCAAGGGTGCTGGGTATCACCCAAGGATGTTGGGCAGATGCATGCTGTTCTTGCACTGCTCTTTTTACACTTTTGCCTTAAAATATCCTCCACAAGAGGCAGAGTTTTCTTTTGTTGCAGTTTGATAACTATAGCTAAGTAGCACTCATCTAAGATCACTGGACAAACTTCCCACGAAGGACATTAGCTGAAGACCCACCCCAAAAAGAGAGAAGAAGCAAAACCCCCTCTGGGCAGTCCTACTCACAAATAACTTAAGGATGGACACCCCTCTTATTAGTCCTGGCTGGAAGCAACAACTAAAATGAGCCAGAAACCAGTGGGACTGTGAGAGTCAGGACCAGAGGGGTTAAGAATTTACTCTCGTCGCCCAAGGAACGAGGAACTGATAAGAGGATGAGACTGAACCCTCCCTAAAGAATGCAAGGGAGGTTGGGAGGGTGGCCCTGGAATTTGCTCTCACTCTGAGAAGATTTCTGTAACGGGAGAAAGGCCATTAAACCTTGCTGGATTAAATCTGTACTGTCTCCTGGAGTTTCCTGGGCTAATCCTGACAGGGACAAACCAGAAATCAGAATCAGGGAGAGAGTATCCTGGAGTGAACATCCAAGGGTAAGCCAAAACTGCAGATAAACCAGAAATAGGATTAAGAAGCAAGCCCAGATCAGAAAACAACCAAGGAACACAAGAGAGCTAGGGACAATATACTACTAGGATATACACTATACTTCCCATCCAGGTGAATGCAATGACCAGTGTAGGCAGTCTAGGAGGAGGAAGACTAACACAGGCTGCTTAAGTTGCTCATTGCACTCATCTTGGTGGGAAGTGTTGTTGGATTACCGGCCCCTTCACCCCTGACATTCTGTTCTGCTGGGTAGAGCTGAAGGAAGTAATAGTCCAACAATATCTGAAAGAGTATGCCTTTAAGAAACTGCCATATGCAATTCTGTGGCCCATTACATGGGACAGTTATAAACAGATCTAAGCAGTTCCTAATACCTCTTGAGTGATGGCAAGACCAAATGAAATTGGACAATCAGGAATGGTTGTTTTCTTATGCCATCATTCATAACATATCAGCCCAGCTTTCCCGTATCAAAATGATCTATTCCAGTTCCTTGTTCACATCTAACAATAGAAGCTTACAAGCTCTGGGCTATTAACGTGGCTAATTAAAACAGCACTTAATTTCATAACATTAGCCTGCAATGGGCTATCAAAGCTATGTAATTGATTTGAGCTTTATAATGGATTCTAAATGCTAATTTTCAGGAATATATTTACAGTGAGAGAAGAAACAATTGTACAATGCCACCATAATATTGTTATCGAGCAAGAAGGATCTTAATGCATTGACTGGGCCAAATCAATCAAATGTTACAACTGAAACACAATTGCTTTGCTGCATCAAGCCATAAATAAAGTGAACATCAGGTTCATCCTAAAATGGGTATGACCCTTACATTGTTATCCATGTAGCTCTGGGCCATATTGTTCCACATTTTCCTGGTTTAAAAGACTATACATTATGGTGTAATGAAGCTCCTCAAAAGTTGATCAAGAATCTTCTAGGACAGGACATTTCTTTCTTTCTTGAAAATGAAAATACATCATCTCTCAAAATATCCACTTACAAAATGTTTAATTGTAATAAACAACAGAATTCAAATATGCAAAACCCAACTAAAATGTGCATTCACATAAAAATATCCCACACATACCTTAAAGCTTTTGTCTGAGGCACATTTACCTTAGATTATGCCCCATTAAATTTGGAATGATGTTCTTCTGAATAGTTATGCATAGAATTATGCTTTCAATTTCCCAATGCATTTCCAAACATCCCCCCACCCCACAAATGTGCATTTTGAAAAATATTTTGATACTGCATCAGGACTGTTTGGAACCATGAATGTTCGTGACAAATTCATTGACAAGCCTTGAGAGACTGGCAAGTTCAGGAAACAAGAACCACTTGGAAAGATCTGAAAAGATATTTATTGCTAGTAGGGTCATGTAACAGAAACTTGAAAGTCTACCAGAGTAATCCTCCTGCACAACTTGTATCTAGTATAATTAAGATGGAGCTACTCTATGACTCTCTCTCTAATATTCTTCCCTCCCCTGGATCAAGAATCTCTTCTGTAAGAGCCCTATTTCCTCCCTTAACTCTCTTTCTGCTTCCTCTTTGTTCTTAAGATCTGTTAGGCTTCCCATCACATACATCCTAATTTGGCTTAGGTCAATTCGCATAAGAATTCACAGTAAGATGAAAATCTTTTAAGCATTGTTTAAGCTAAGATCCAGAGTAGATGGTAACACCTAGCTGTCAGAATCCTCGCAAGATTTTATAATAGATTATTATATGACTAGTTTAAAAAATGGTTTTTTACATGCTGCGGTTCTGCCATTGTAAAAGCGGGGGGGGGAGAAGGAATGAGAAACCGTTTAAAGCCAATGGCTCCTTATCACAGGCTCTGGCATGCTCAAGGCCATGCCAGCAAGGGAATCAGAAGACCAAGAACTAAGGGCGATGTAAGGGGGGGGGGGGGGGGGAAGTAAGAAAAACAGCTTTTGGTGCGCTTTTGCTCAGTCTTAGCAATGCTTTGGATCTGTACATTTATTCTCAATAAATGAACTTTCTTTTGAATCAATATTGGTTGCAAGGAAAGTTACTGGATTTGGGATCAACAAGTGGCAGTTCGTTACATTTTGCTAAGACTCCCAGTGCAGACTTCCACCAGGGAGATTCCCCTGCAGGGAGTTCAAAGCCTCACATTGACCGGGACCAACCGAGCAGCGGGATGGCTGACAATGTAATTGAGGAAGAAGAAGAGAGACCAGTCCCTCCTCCATTGGAAGTGAAGGTGATAACCCAGGAGGAGCCGGTGCAATCATCGCGCCAAGCCCGAGCGGGGGCGAAGGCAATGGCGACGAAGGGACGGGGCCCTTCGACGAAAGATCACATGGGGAAATTGGAAGGGCAGATGGGGTCCCTATCCGATGATATGCGAGCACAAAAGGCAGCGGTAGATCAACTGCTTGGAGGGGGATTTACGCCCCCCACGCAAGAGTCAGTGGCCACACCGGGAGGTACAGAGGCGGCAGAGCAGTCAGCCGAAGGTGAGACCTCTAGCAAGGAGGAGGAGGATCTCACACCTAGCAGAGCCAAGAAGAGCCCGATGCAGCAGCGGGGCATCTCCATGAAATTCGGGGGAGATGCTGAGCAGCTTGCTTGCTTTATCACCCAGGTTCAGATCTACATGGAGCGCTATGGGGGTCTGTTCCGCAGCGAGGAGGAGAAGGTGTCCTATGTGTCCAGTTTTTTTGAAGGTACGGCTGCAGAATGGGTGGCTGGCCTGCATAGGGCTAAGGACCGGGCTTTAAGGAGATTAGAGGATTTCATGGCGGCTCTCTGCACGCGCTCTGAAGACCTGTGCGTGGTGCTTAAAGCATGACACGACCTGGAAAGGCTGAAGCAGGGGTCCAAGTCGGTATCAGAGTACGCCTACAAATTTCGGGGGTTGGCTCAAAGGCTGTCTCACGTGCCTGAAGAGCTCCTGATTGAGTTCTTCCAGAGAGGCTTGCAACCCGAATTGTTGCAGCGTGTGGTGTGCCGGGGTTTCCCCAAAACCTTTAATGGATGGGTCGCTATGGCTGGCGAAGTGGAGGAGCAATGGCGCACCATAGAAGCAAGAACCTGACTTCCGCCCTTACCCGGCACAAAGAAGGCGGTGCCCAAGGTGAAGACCAGCGCGCCGGAAAATAGCAGGAGCCAGCGCATCTGTTTCAACTGCGGGGAGCTGGGGCACTTTGCCACTGCGTGCCCTAAAGCAAAAACAGAGCAAGGAGGCAAGAAGACGGAGCGGAAGGGGCCGAAGTCTTTGAAGCCCAGCAAGAAGGAGTCAGCAGAAGTAGGCAGCGAGACAGGAGCTAGAGCGGCAACATGCGGTGGTGGCAAAACCCAGAAGTTGTTAGCTCCGCTCTCTCTCTGACAGGCGGCCGCTCTTCCAGAGAAAGAAAGTAGCTCACAGGAGGACTTGGAGAACGAAGAGATGGGGTTGAGTCCCATTAAAATTTGGGTGGAACTAAGGGTGGTGAGGACTAATCGAAGGGCAGAGATACGGGCGCTGATAGACTCTGGCTGCTCCCGAAATATGATTAACCCCGCCCTTGCCCGGGGTTTGGGACTGCACTTAAAGAGACTCAAAACCGCTGTGATTTTTATCCAGTTGGACGGATCCCCAGCGGGGGGAGGGCCGGTGGAATATTGTACTGAAGAGCTTGAGCTAACTATGGGGGACCATAGAGAGACTATTAAATTCCTAGTGACTCCCATGGCATGCAACCCAGTGCTTCTGGGCATGAACTGGTTAAAAAGGAAGAACCCAGAAGTGAACTGGGAGGAGAAGATCTTACTTTTCCCGAAGGAGGGGGGAGTGGAAGTTGAAGGGATTACCGAAACGTTGTCAGATGGAGAGATGGGCGCTGTGAGTGGGGAAAAGGCAGTAGAGGCTGCAACTCAGATTCCCAAGCAATACCGCGACCTGCAGGAGGTGTTTAGCAAAAGGGAGTCAGATCAGCTACCCCCCCATCGTGCCAGTGACTGTGCCATAGAGATTGAGCCTGGGGCTAAATTTCCAAGGAAGAGAATGTATCCAATGACACCCAAGGAGTTGGAAGCATTGCGGGAATTCATTGATAAGAATCTAAAGAGGGGCTTTATTGTACCTACGCATTCTCAAATTGCTGTACCGATGCTATTTAGGGAAAAGAAGGATGGCTCCCTACGTTTGTGCACAGATTATGGAGGACTAAATGCCATTTCTGCTGACAACTGGTACCCACTCCTCTTGATGAAAGACCTGTTGGCCCATTTATCCAAAGGGAAAATTTTCACGAAGCTGGATTTAAGGGAGGCGTACTTCAGGGTGCGAATCCGGGAAGGAGATCAATGGAAATCCACCTTTAACACGCCCCTGGGGTATTTCCGTTATGAAATAATGCCGTTCGGATTAAAAGGAGCAGTGGGGGTGTTTATGCAACTTATAAATGAGGTGTTACAAGAGCATTTATACCAGGGGGTGTTGGTTTATCTGGACGATATCCTGATTTACACTGAGACCATGGATCAACATGTACAATTGGTCAGGAAGGTACTAAAAAAGCTACTGGAGGCTCAATTGTATGCCAAGCTCTCCAAATGTGAATTTCATAAACAGCAAATTGACTATTTGGGGTATAGAATTTCGCATCAGGGAATTGAAATGGACCCGGTCAAGGTGAGGGATGTCACGGGTTGGGAGGCTCCCAAAACCAGGCATCAGCTTCAAAGTTTCCTGGGCTTTGCTAACTTCTATCGGCAATTCATACCCAACTTTGCCCAAGTAGCACTCCCACTCACCGATTTGTTGAAAACCAAGGGCAAGGACAAAGCGAAGGCATCAAAACCTGGAGCCCCCTTGGCCTGGACTAAGGAGTGCCAGGAAGCTTTTCAAAGTTTAAAGCGTCTGTTTACGGCTGAACTGATCTTAAAGCACCCTGATCCAGAACAGCCATTTGTCATACAGGCAGACGCTTCGGATGTGGCAGTGGGAGCTGTGTTGTTACAGAAGGGGGCAAGGGGGGAGCTGTTTCCATGTGCGTACATATCCCGGAAATTTTAAGAAACTGAGAGACGCTGGTTGGTGTGGGAAAAGGAAGTGTTCGCAGTACGCTTGGCGTTAGTTTGCTGGAGACACTTGTTAGAGGAATAACCCCATCCCTTTGAAATTTGGACTGATCACAAAAATCTAGAAGCTTTGACTGCACCAAGGAAGCTGTCACCCAAGCAAATGAGATGGGCACAATATTTTCATCGATTTAACTTCTCCCTGAAGTATATTCCTGGGGGAAAAAATTTTCTGGCAGACACCCTGTCTCGATTGCCTCAACACAACAGCAAGCGGGAGGAAGTAGTCGCTCCTGTAATTCCATGTACCCAAGCAGCCCTAAGAGTGGTCACTAGAGCTCAGAAAAAAAAGGGGTGAAGAACAACCAGAAGGAGAGTTGTTGAAAAAATTAAATGCCCAGATTGCTCAGGATGATTGGTTTAAAAGCAACAGCCAATTGCTAGTGAACAAACAAGGGGCATGGTGGTGGCAAGATAAGCTGTATGTCCCTGCAGGCGCTAGAAAATGGGTCTTGCAAAGAAGTCACGACAGCAAAACAGCTGGGCACTTTGGTTTTGTGAAAACATTACATCTACTCAGGCGTCAATTTTGGTGGCCAACAATGAGAAAAGATGTAGGGGAATATGTAACTACATGCCCCACGTGTGCAATGGCCAAAAGGAGAGGGGGCAAACCAATGGGGCTTCTACAGACAGTAGCAAGCCCAGGGGCTCCTTGGAAGCAAATTTCCATGGACTTTATTGTAGACCTGCCTGAAAGCAACAAAAAGACAGTTATTTGGGTAGTTACAGACCTTTTTTCCAAACAAGCACATTTTGTGGCATGCCAATCCCTTCCATCAGCCCCCAAACTGGCTAAGTTATTTATACAACACGTCTACCGAGCTCATGGTGTCCCAGAACAAATAATTTCGGATCGCGGGGTCCAGTTTACTGCCAAGTTCTGGAGGGCGTTCCTAAAACTACTGGGGGCATCGCAAAGCTTGAGTTTGGGGTACTACCCCCAGACGGCGGGATCATGCGAACGTCTGAACTCAGTGTTAGAACAATATTTGAGATGTTTCATTAACTACCAACAAGACAGTTGGGATGAACTGTTACCATTTGCTGAAGTAGCTTATAATAATGCAGTGCACCAAAGCACTGGCCTCACCCCTTTTAAAATAGCTACAGGACAAGACTTTGTACCCATCCCAGAACTACTTAAACAATCCACTCAAGTCACTTCAGTTGATGAATGGGCCCAACAAATGACACAAGTGTGGCCTCAGATTGCTGCGTCATTGAAGGAGGCCAGACCAACGTACAAGAAATTTGCAGATGCTAAAAGAACCCCAGACTGGAAAGTAGGAGATACCCCAAGACTGGAAAGTAGGAGATAAGGTTCTTTTATCTACCAAGCATCTTAAATCATTACAACCTTCCAGAAAGCTCACTCCAAAATTCGTAGGGCCTTTTGTTATAGATAAAGTAATTAATCCAGTTTCACTACGATTACAGATGCCTGCTACCTTTAAAAGAATCCATCCAGTGTTCCACTGCGACCTGCTTAAACCCTATAAAGAGTCATCTCAATGGCATCCCTCCCCAGTACCTCCTAAACCAATGATGGTTGAAGGAGAACAACATTTTGAAGTTAAAGAGATACTGGACAGTAGAAAGCATGGGGGGGGGGGGTTCAATTTTTAATTCAGTGGAAACATTTTCCCAAATCAATGGCTGAATGGGTTGACAAGAAACATGTAAAGGCTCCACATTTAGTTAAAAAAATTTATGATGTTTATCTTACAAAGCCTTAACAATTAGAATGGTTATTGTATTATGTTTCTCTTTGCTTTTTCTTTTTTAGAGTGAAGAAGAGGAATCATCTGACTGACATCCTCTTTTGTGGAGGGGCAGCATGTCAGAATCCTCGCAAGATTTTATAATAGATTATTATATGGCTAGTTTAAAAAATGGTTTTTTACATGCTGCGGTTCTGCCATTGTAAAAGTGGGGGGGGGGGGGAGAAGGAATGAGAAACCGTTTAAAGCAGATGGCTCCTTATCACAGGCTCTGGCATGCTCAAGGCCATGCCAGCAAGGGTATCAGAAGACCAAGAACTAAGGGCGATGTAAGGGGGGGGGAGTAAGAAAAACAGTTTTTGGCGTGCTTTTGCTCAGTCTTAGCAATGCTTTGGATCTGTACATTTATTCTCAATAAATGAACTTTCTTTTGAATCAATATTGGTTGCAAGGAAAGTTACTGGATTTGGGATCAACAGGTGGCAGTTCATTACACTAGCCAACCTTGGCTGATTTCAAAAAGGCTGAGCATCCCAGAAGAAGATAATGGCAAACCAAATATTACATAGACATGCCCATGTAGGAAGAAGAGTTGGACTCAGCTTGAGGGAGTCTTTACCATATCTTAGGAGAAGATCAGAAATGCCCTTCCCTAGCTGCTGACCTTCTGGTGCACCTCAGCATATTAGATCATAATCTCAGTTCGTGTGAGATAAGAATTAAACCCAGTGAACCTGGCCAAAGCATTCATGCCCTGCTATGGCAGATGCCCCTGCAGTGTTGAGGTTATCCATACCAGGATGTTTTATGATGCAGAATTGTCTCAATTAACTGGACTCCCTCAACTTTTCTTTCTGTTCCTTCACGTCTTCCTCCTTCCTTCTCTTCCATGTTCTGCTGCCATTCCAAATACTGCTATTCTATGTTTCTGACCACACTGCCTTGTCCATGATGTCCTTTGTTCCCCTGAGTCCTCATTACCCAGCCTTGATTTATCCCTCCTCATGGTCATGGCATCTGCTTTGCTTCATCTGGTTCCAGCCTTCTTATTTATTCTTACAGCTTTCTTTGCTTCGATTTTGCAATCATTCTGCCATTTCGCTGAACTGAAGTAGCCTGGGAAAGTGGAGAATTTCAGTGGGATGTTTGGTCTGTGTGCATGCTTTAAAAAAGAGATACTGTTTTCTAATTTAAACAATTCTAAACATATGGAGGTCCATCTTAGTAAACTTGCATTCACAATCATCCTTGCTTGAAATTATATGAAAATATTGTCTTTACCTGCGAAAGTGTTCTGCCAATTTGTGTGAAATTGCAGTTGCATCAGCTAAGGTTGATAGGTACATCTGAAGACGTGTGGTGGTTTGAGAGAGAGAGATTTTAAAATCAAACATTTTTCAAACTGTGAAATTTAATGAACTTCTCTCTTGCCTACTACTGTCACCTGTTTGCAAACAAGACTTGCTCTGGATATTTTGGGGTGGGACTGAGAGGGAATACATGGGCATCTTTTCGACGATTCCAGCTCCTTCTGAAAATACAGCAGAGCAACGAAAGAAACTTGCTCACAGCAAGAACTTTCTTTCTCTAGTTACACATTCTGCTATTTTCCAAAACAGAGTGGAGAACTGGGGTGTTGTTGAGGGCTTTTCTTTTTGATGAAGGTAGCATAGTATGCACACGTGTGTATTATATTGTTTTTCATCTTTCATCAATACAATAAAACATCCCGCAGTACATCTCTGACAGCCTATGAATAGGACACTCCCTTTCAACCTAAAGTAGCTAGTCCACTCATACCACATATCAAAAGAAGTCAAATGAGTATTAAAAATGTCAGCACTATGAACTCAAGGAAAGAGATGGGCCTTTTAAGATGAAAACAACAACTGAGTGGCACTTTAGCACAGTATTGTAATTATCGCTCCTCTGATTAACAAAGTGATAATGTATAGTTGGTTGGCCCTTTCATTAAGCACAGAGGTACAGCTATAACATCTCAACAGTTAAATGTGGGTGTCTTAAAAGGGCAGCAAATTGTTAGTAATTTCATTTGTTCTTCAGTTATTGTTGCAATCATTTGCTTTTCTCACACTTGGCTCAGCTTTTGGTACAGGGAACCTTCCCAGGAAGGAAAATACTGTATCTTACTCCCATGTGGGCAGCAAAGTATCTTAAGCTAGTCCTGCTATTCAAGTAAGGTAGACTAATCAAACAAAAAAAAAAACAAAAAAAAGAAGAAGAAAGAGAAGGAAAAGTAGGTGGGAGTGAGCTCCAGAGAAAGAAAGCTTGGGGGAAGCCTTTGTGAATTGTTTGGTTTTGGTTTAAATTTAAATTATGTTGGATGCACCTGGCATCATGATGTATAACCCATGATTTCTGGCTTAATGTGATATGTGAATACAGCAAATATTGGTTTGTTCAAGAAACCACTGTGAAAAATGGCTTAATTTAAAGCATGAATAAGTTCACTGTGTGTTCACACAAGTGGTCCAACTCTCAGTTGGAAAAGACTCAGCTCATACTGTTATCTTGCTGAGGAACTCATTGAAAGTAATTGTTAATCAACTTGTGTAACCAAATGAGTTGCATCAAATGTCTGGTCCCAGTACATCCCTCCAGATGCTTGTTATCCCAGTGAGACTCTCTTTTGGTCTTGGAGCCATACCATCAGCTAGGAAGCAAGACATATAAGCAAAAGTGACAGGCAGAGGCAGTGCTCAGATTATGGGAGAAAAGCTATAGGAGGTCCTTCAGAAACCCAGTAGTGCGGGGACTTCCAGGGGAGAAATGGCAAGCTAAACATGTCTCTGGGAGAGTTGAGACAACAACCACAGCAAAAACTGAAGAACCAGGGAGTAGAACAGTTCTTTGCAACCTCTCCGAATGAGGAGAGGATGGGAGATCACCCACATATGCTCCAGACGGCTGCTCCTTGTGAGGAGACCACAGGACAGAGATCTCCCATGGGTTTGAGCACCAGGAGACGAAGGGATCAGTCATCAAACTCACAACTGTGGTGGAGCCTTTTAAAGGACATTGAGTTCATTAACTTCACTTTCTAATCACTTTCAGAAATTGCTTATTTAACCATCTGAAAGTTGTGAGAGATCTTCGGAATAACAAGTTTGAAAAGCCGCCTGATGAGTCTATCTTCATTTCTGAACAAAAGAAAAATTTAACTATAAGTTTAGGAACTTAAAGAATTTGAAATAAATGGCCAAAAGCTAAATAAGATTTTGAACTAAGAAAGTTATAAATGAATTAAGGGTCCAGACAAATGTGGATCGTTGACACTTTTACTATAAGATTTTGAAACTAACTATATAAAATAAATAGCTTTTCATGGGAACCAAAATTATTTTATCTACTGTAAGTCATAACAGAGATTAGAGTCTTTATGATTTAAAGTGGACATTAGAGGGGACTAAAGATTCCAAGCAAAAAGGGAAAAAACGTGTAGACCTGCTTTTGCTTTGGACCAGTATTGGGATTTACAAAATGACACAAAATATTATAACATTTGAAATACTAAAGGAGATCTTCAAAGAATGGGGCCAGAAATTAGTAGCCAACACAGTAACAGCAGAGCCACCAAGAGCAGAAACTGAACAGTACTGGAAGAACATATGGGAGAAAGAGCAGACACATAACACCAGTGCGAAGTGGCTGCAGGACCTGAGAGTAGACCACAGCAGTCTCCCAGAACAGGAACCAGTCACAGGAACAGGAACAGTAGCAGACATTCAACAGCGTGTCAAGAGCATGAAGAGCTGGATAGCACCTGGCCCGGACATGATCCACACCTACTGGCTAAAAAAACTCACAGCAGTGCATGAACGCCTAGCAGCACAGATGAACCAGCTGCAAGCAGCAGGCTCCCACCCAGACTGGCTAACACAAGGAAAGACAGTGCGGATCATGAAAGACCCCCACAACAGAACAGCACCATCCAAGTACCAGCCAATAACCTGCCTCCCCACAATATGGAAAGTCCTATCGGGCATCATAGCTGCCAAGTTACAGGACCATATGGGTCAGTACATGAGCACATCTCAGAGGGGCATTGGGAACAACACCAGAGGCTCACACCAGTTGCTCATAGATAGACCAGTTGCCTGAGACTCAAGGTCTAGACAGACCAATCTGAGCACAGCCTGGACTGACTACAGGAAAGCCTACAACTCCATGCCACACACATGGATCTGTGAATGCCTGGCACTATACAAAGTTAACAGGACACTAAGGACCTTCCTCAAGAACTCAGTGGGACTGTGGAAGACAACACTAGAAGTCAACTCAAGACACCTCACACAGGTGGCCATCAAGTGCGGCATATATCAAGGTGATGCATTGTCCCCACTGCTGTTCTGCATAGGGTTGAATCCCCTCAGCCAGATAATCACAACAACTGGATACGGATACAAGTTCAAGAGTGGAACTACCATCAGCCAGTTCCTCTACATGGATGACATCAAGCTGTATGCTAAGAGTGAATGAGACATCGACTTGCTGATCCACCTACACAGAGCTACAGTGAGGACGTTGGGATGTCATTTGGACTGGAGAAGTGTGGCCGGATGGTAGTATAGAGAGGGAAGGTAGTTAAGACTGATGGGAGGGAACTACCAGTGGACACATAGCAGATATAGAGACCAGCTACAAGTAATTTGGTATCCCACAGTCACATGGGAACCATGAGGAGGAGGCAAGGAAGACAGCAATATCCAAATACCACCAAAGGGTGAGACGGGTCCTGAAGAGCCAGCTCAATGGGAAGAACAAGATCCACACCATCAACATGTATTCCCTGCCAGTCATCAGATACCCTGCTGGTATAGTGAGCCGGCCAAAAGAGGACTTGGAGGCTGCCGGTGTGAAGACCTAGAAGCTCCTCACAATGTATGGAGGTTTTCACCCCACTTCCAACACCTAGAGACTGTACGCCAGCCAGAAAGAAGGCAGGCGGGGTCTGGTAAGTGTCAAAGCCACTGTCCTGGATGAAACCCAGAGCATCCAGGAGTACATCAGTAAGATGGAACCCAAAGATGAGCTGCTGAGAGAATGCCTGAGGCAGCAGCAGACACAGGTGGAAGTTCAAGCAGAGGAAGTGCCATGGCAAGAAAAAACGCTGCATGGGATGTACCATCGACAGATAGCTGAGGTGGATAACATTGGGAAATCCTACTAGTGGCTGGAAAGGGCTGGGCTAAAGACAGCACTGAGGCACTGATCATAGCAGCACAAGAACAGGCACTAAGCACCAGTTCCATAGAAGCAGGGGTCTACCACACTAGACAGGACCCAAGGTGCAGATTGTGCAAAGAGGCTCAGAGATAGTCCAACACATAGTGGCAGGGTGTAAGATGCAAGCAGGAACAGCATACACTGAACAGCACAACCAAGTAGCTGGCATTGTATACAGGAACATCTGCACAGTGTATGGGCTAGACCCTCCCAAATCCAGATGGGAGATTCCACAGAAGATTGTGGAGAATAACAGGGCTAAGATCCTGTGGGACTTCCAGATCCAGATGGACAGGCAGGTACTGGCCAGTCAACCAGACATCCTGGTAGTAGACAAGGACCAGAAGACAGCAGTGGTGATAGATGTAGTGGTGCCAAGTGACAGCAACACCAGGAAGGAGTATGACAAGCCGGAGAAGTACCAGGGCCTGAAGGAGGAACTAGAGAGGATGTGGAAAGTAAAGGGCAAAATGATCCCAGTGGTGGGCTGTGACTCCTAAGCTGGGAAAGTGGTCCTGGTAGAGGACCCGAGACTGAGGAAGACACATACCATCCATAGGGGTAAGAGGGGATTTTTTTTTTTAAATACAAAGAAAGTGCCACTAGTGCCACATCCTAAATCTTTACAAATGTTAGCTTCCCCCTTTTTATCTGGGGAAGCTGGGAAGGGACATCACAAAGCGGCCAGGCTCTTCCAGCACTCCTGTCATCCAAGCACTGGACAATAGTTAAGATTTCTAAACACATACTTTCCCCCCACCTGCTTCTCAGTTTTGTACACTCTCTGCTTCCATGTTATGTTGACTTCAGCAGCAACCACTGTACCTCTGCCTCTGTCAGTGCATGCCACTCATAAAGCTGATCACTCCACCAATCCAATAGTCATAGCCCATAGGGTTTTTTTCCTCCGCTACCCCATTGCCCCAGGCTTTCCAACTCAACAGCCTTGTTTCTGGGGTATCAGGTCGACAGCTCATTAGCAGTGTCTCTTACACATGATCAAGTGCAGGGAGAAAGATGCACAATAAGCACACAATACTGCTTCTACACCGAAGGATGATACAAAGACTTGCAGCCAAGATGGACAATAAATTACCCCAAAATGGAGTTTGATCTGGGTCATAATATGAGAGGGGACTGCAGCAATACCTAATCAAGCAGGGAAAGCAGGACAACCTTGCAACTACAGAGCAGCCCTTCTAGTAAGCAAGACCCTAAGCTGACACCATGGAGCAGGGGAACATTCCCACCATGCCATCAGGTTAGAGAGAAGGGATGACCTTTCTCATCTGATTTGCATTCCTCAAGCAAGGGACTTGACTTGCTTATTTGCCTAAGTGTTCTGGAGCTTCTGCTATCTGACAGGCATCTTAAAGCAGCAGCTCATGCTTATTTCTACTCTGTTGATGGAGCACTGGATTCAATTTGGATGTGCAACAACTGTAAATACTGTAGATGAAATCTGTGCAGGCAGGAGAGGAGTTTTGAAAGTTTATTTCTCTGACAACCCTACAACCTTTATGTACTACAGGGGTGGAGAAAACGTCTTCTCTCAAGGTCCACAAGGCAGTGCTTGCTGGATCTGAAACCCAGTACTGATGGAGCTACAGAGTCTCATTTTACCCTGCTCTTTCTTCTCACCCAGAGAGCTCTCAAGACAAGACAATTATACAGTCTGAAGTCTGAATGTACAATTCGCAGAGGAGCTCTGAAATTAGACCAAAGCCCATATGCATCTTAAGTCTTCTAGATTGTAAATTTCAGTAGCATTTGATATGGCTGCCTATCACATGTCTCAGAAACAGATCTTGCAAAATAAGATGTTAGCGTTTTGGACTGCCAGATGCTTCAAGCTACAGTACAGATAGAGAAGTCATATTCTGAGTAAAAACTCTGCACATTTTTAAGGAATGCATTAGGGAGTAGTGATAATTCTAGTGCAATTAGCTTGGAAGAGCAAAGAAAGTTGAAAAAAAGTTCTTACTGAACATTAAATATTTAAAGAGGGAGGTAATTAACACAATTATTGTTATTAATGCAGTTGAATAAACCTTTCTTCCATACCAGCAATAATCGTCCAATGATCAGCTGATTTTATTTCAGTTTGCATTCTGCCTTTTTGCCCCAAAGGCAGTCAAAATAAATAAAACAAGCATTTAAAATCTGATAAGCTAAAATCACAAACTATTATTTCCAATCGGAAAGGCCTGGATAAAAAAGAAGGTCTTGGGTCCTTTTTTAAAAAGCAGAAAGAGGGGGGAGAACTCCTGAGAATCCAAGTTCCATATTTTGGAACCAACCCAGGAGAACGCCATCTCCTGGACAGCCACACGGGCTTAGGAAAATGAGGGCATCCTTTTTTTAATAATTACTTTATTAAATTTTTTTTAAGAAACAGAAAGATAAAAACTAGCAAGAACTCGTAATTGAGAAGCAGAACAGAAAAAGAGAAAGCATAAAGAGAAAGAAAACAAGCAAGAAGCAGAAAAAGGAAGAAGCAGAAATACAAAAAAAAAAAAAAAGACTTCCAACTTCCTTTACAACAGATATGTCAAACATATATTACTCTAAGATTTCAACTTAACATCCATTTTTTCTATCATCTATTAATTTTACCAATCATCAAATCCATATATCATAATTTCATTTTTTTCTGTTTCCCACAAAAAGTCCAAAAGGGGCTTCCAATTCGTAGTAAAATTATCCAATGTCTTTTCTCTAATCAAAGCTGTCAATTTTGCCATCTCAGCTAGCTTCATTAACTTTACAATCCATTCTTCCATCGTAGGTAATATCGAGTCTTTCCACCTTTGAGCAGATAAAAATCTCACTGCAGTTGTCATATATAAAAGCAAAGGTCCTTAACATTTGTCCAATTGTTTAGCCATCTGCCCCAAAAGAAATGTCTCTGGCTTCGATGGTATATTAACTTCAAAATCTTCTGAATTAATGTCCATCTTAACATGTCTTTTTTAATGTCATTCCATGTCTTAACATAATTATTCCGAAACAATGTACAATTCATATTTGTCAAATTAACACCCAGGTATTTTACTTTTTTCTCAGTCGTGAAACCTGTTTTGTTCATCAATTCTATTTCATTTTGTATCTTCATAACTTTTTTTTGTCTTTTGTTTATTAATCTTAAAACTAGCTAGTGCACCAAACTCTCTTAATTTTCTCATTAATAGTTCTATCCCTTTCAACGGCTCTTCAAAAGCTCTCAATTTATAAGTCTCCTGAAAGTGAGGGCATCCTCAAGAAGACCTCTCCTGTTACCTTAAAGTCCAGATAGGTTCATATTGAATTAGGTTGTCCCTTAAGACCTAATCAGATCCAAAGCCATTCAAACTTTATAGATCAAAACCCAAACTTTAACTAACCAGGAGGCATAATATGCTTGTGGCATAGTGAATTGGTTAGCTACTTGGCTGCCATATTTTGCACCAACTTTTCAATATTTTGGATACTTCTCAAAGGCAGCTCTCACATATTGCAGTAGTCAAGTTGGGATGTCACTAATGTCAAGATAATTGTTGCCAGGTTTGACAGCAATCAGTGAAATGGGCAAATGAATTCCTTATCAAGGAATCCATTATCAGGGAATCCAACAACAGCCACTACTCAAGGTGTACTCCCAGACTGGACCTGAGGGTTTCTTTTTTGTGGGGGGGAGGTGCAATCCCATCCAGAACAGGCTGAAGCTCAATCCTAGAGCCAGTTCTTTACTGGCCAGCATCATCTCCATCATAGATGACACTTCCCTTCAAAGTTCTAGCTAAATTCTCCCAGAGAGACACTGAATAGCCTATGGAATCCTGGGGGATGCTATAAGCTAATGGTCTAAGGGCTGAACAGTAGCCTCCCAGCACCACCTTCTGGATGCTCCCCAACAGCAAAGATTAGAGCCACTGAAAAAAATGTCTCCATGGTCAAGACCCGCCAGACAGTCTAGAAGGATACAGACCACGGCTGATCATTAAGCCACCCGGAAGCCCCAGAGGACTAGCTGGAATCATACAGGAAACATTTCTCTTCTTTTCCTGGCACTCAGCTTGTTTCTGGAGAGAGCACGTCTAGTTAAATGCTAGAATTCCTGTTTTTTCCTTGAGGCGATTTGTTTCACCAAAAGCTCTGCTGTGATTAATCCCGTTTATTTGGTATTTTCAAATTTATTCAGAAAATGTGCCATATTCCTTCTAGGAAATGCTGTCTTTATCCCCTTTATCAGAATAACAATTGGACTTTTTGTAAATGTCTTTTCCTACAGCTCTTACTGTTAGGAAAAGGTGATTGCTTCTCTTGAGGAGAACCAAGTCTCAGAGAAGCAATAGTTTGAGCCCTATTGCTTATCTGTTGTGCTGCCCCCAAGAGTGCTTTGCATTCTAGTCTATTATGAAACTTAAGCTGTAAAGATCCAGACAGGTAAATGGGACAATGGAAAATATTTCCAGAGCAGCAGAATATTCTGTCCTATGGGCTTCCCTCCTCAGCTTTACCCATCTACTAAAAATCAAGCATGTGCCGTGGAGAGAATATCACATTTTCCCAGCAACTAAGATTTTTGTGATTCCTTCTGAGTGACTCCATTACGTATGACATCACTAGTTTTTAGAGAGTAAGAAACCCTGGTGGATTTGGGCTGGGGCTGGGAGTCAGGTCTTCTGAGTTTTCTCTTTGCCTGCACTCTGGCTTCCTGTTTGACCTCATCCGCTCTTGAAGCCGGGGATAATAAGAACTACTTCTCCCAATGGGTTCTGTAGTTTTGCTAATGAAGGCTGGGTAGCACTTTAGTGTCCTCTGGAGAACAGGGGCTGGGGGGTGGGGTGGGGAGCAAGGAGTTAGCCCCAACTATTTATAGTATTCGCATCTGCATATCTCTCTGTGCACGTAGGACTGCTGGTGTAAGTATCCCACTGGTGTGGCTTGTGTTCACTCCACTGCATCGGTCCAATCTGTACATTTAATTCTGATTGGACTTCCCTTGTATCAGTGCATTCACACACCTGTTGCCCAGGCTGTGTGAAATAAAGAGTCCCACTGAAATTTCGAAATGAACTGCACATTACAAAACAGAGCCCACCCCACCCCATAGTCCTTTCCTGTTTTTACTGCTTATAGCACCTTTAGGGGAATTACCACTCGTGCAGAGGGATGATTTTTGACTTGAAAATGATGTAAAACCAATTATATGATTTGTTGGTGATCAATGATCAGACTTCATTATATTTTGTTTTGATTCAGTGACAACTGTGAGAACCCTTTTGCGTACACCGTGACCCCTACACCCTGCTTCCCTAGAGATGATGTAGATATACTTAATTCTACCTCTCTCAATAGTTATATGTTCTAGTAGTACACATGCTTGCTTGCACATGTACAGGTGTGCACATGTGGAGGTGTTCTATATATGCAGCCTGGGTTCCTATTTGCAGGTGCCCTCTTGGATGTATTGCACCCCTGTGATGGGATAGTATATTCTTCTCGATGCAGATCTCTCTCACTCAGTGCTTCTGGGACAATGAAGGAAGAGGGTATTATGTTTATTAAATTGTACTGAGGCTACATTAAAGCAATTGGCAGCTAGGAACCCTGGTTATTTATGAAATGTACATCTGGAATCACAGCTTCCTCAATTGGGCTTTAGCTTCTAAGAACATGGAGAGGAATCAGTATTGCCAGATACAAGCCAATCTGGTTTTAATTTGATATTCACTTAAAAAGAACATGCCCAGCTGATTTCTTTTGATGGCAGTGGCCAAGAAAATAAATTAATCTTCCCAGCCTGCCCCAAATCTCTTTTTTCCCCTAACAGTAGCTTAACTACTCTGTTTATACACCACCTTATTACAGTCCTCCCCCTCCTCAGTGCATCTGTACCCTCTACCTTCAAATACTCTATGCCCATATCCTTTGGTGCCATTAGGTGGTCAAGATTACCTCAGTAGGGGCTGCTCCACTTGGCATTCTGAGGACCCTGGGGAGATGACAGAATTCTTTCCACAAACATAAGTTAAGCTTTGCCGCCCTAATCTGGGCCTAACTAATTAGGATATGCAATGTTTTTAGGTTTTCAAATCTTGATCTTGATTAAATGGGGAAGAAAAACAAGCTTCTTTCCAGCAGTCTTTACTCTGGAATCCCCAGCTTCTGGATCAGAAACTGCCTTGGCACAGTAATGGAAAACCAGTTGCAAAATCTATTTTTTGCTTTCTAGAATAAAAGAGCCCTCTGATTCTCTGTCTCTTTTTCTCTTTCCAGCTTTGCTCACACAACTGTCCTTCACCAGATCAATTCCAAGCTTAGCAGCTGCGTTTGCACAGCGTGCTAAGCTTGATTAGTCTTAACTTTGCTTGTGCTTTGCTTTTTGGTAGTCTGGTGAGTTGCGTGAAGCCTGCTCTTTCAGTCAGTTGATGATTCAATGTATTGGGCAAATCCAGATTATGGTTTAATTCAGTAACCTGGTTAAGGACATTATACACTGCAAACATAACTTCTCTTTCCAGAGCAGACCAAAGATAGTTTGTAATCTGAGGCAAGTAGCAAAGGGTTATTCTCTCAGAAGGCAAGGGGCTCTTGCACCTTGTCACCATCCCCTGCCCATCTCATTTCACCAAGTGGTAGCTTGGCCATTCCCCACATGATGGTTTAATTTTTTTTCTCCTCATCACAAAAAGAAACCACTGGAACAGAAAACCCAAGAAGAGGACATTGCTCTGTCCAAGTCACCATTCTTAATGCTTCCCCATTGGGAACTGGAGGGAGTGACAGCCAACTCAAGGAGAGGAAAAGAAGAAGGTGGAGCCTTTGGCTGAGGGCTGCAGAGTAGCACAAAAATACTGCTTCCTGTTGGGGAGGTGAAGCCACACCCACCTGAAAGGAACCTTGGAATCATTTTGCCCAAATCACGTCCTTTCCTTTGCGGCCCCTCATATTGGGGCAGAGAAAGAGACAGACAGACAGACAGACAGACAGTCCTCCTTTGTGCCTTTCCCAGGGCCTCCTGCACCTGCAGGACCCTCCCATTATGTTGCCTGATGCCAGAATGTTATATCTTCATGGAGAATACAGATACGTTTAAAAACAGGTCCAGCACTCTGGAAACACACTAAGGTTGTTGCTAATACAGCATCTTCACTCCAAGGCCCAGAGGAAATGGGTTTTCTTGCTTACAGCTTGGCTGTGCAGAGTATTAATTAGCTGAGGGCTAGGTTGTGACATTGTGACCGCCCCTACTCTAGTAAACAAAAACTTGATTTGTGTACAAGAAAAATCAAACACGTATTAATGTTTTAAATGTATAAAAAATACATAGCATCTTAAGCATTCTTTGTAAAGAAAAACACTCAGTCGTAGTATGCCGAGAAGAGCAAAGCTGGAAAAAGAATCAGCATTTGATATGGAAGACGGTATAGATGGTATTTGTTGAGGGAACGCAAGGTGAAAATGTGCAAGATCATCAATAACTGTGGTTGCCTCCTATCGTAAGGTACATCTGGGTTTGTCTATGTGATCTCACAACTACTGAAAAAGAAAAGCAAATTCTCCCTAGCCTGCTGAACTGGACATCAGAACCAGGAAGAAAATAAGGCAACATTTCTAATTTAGCTTCTGCCTAACAGTAATGAAAAAGACCATATAGTCTCTGATGTTCTATAGAAAGACACTGGCTGCCAGTTTGATGCTGGTCTTATTTTAAGGTTTGACCCAGACATGGGGAACCTTTGGCTCATGAACTATAACTCCCCACAGCTCCAGCTTGTGTAGCCAATAGAGAAGGGTGCTGGGAATTGTAGTTCAGCCAATATTAGCAGGCCCAAGCTTCCCCATTCTTAAACTTCTGAAGTCTTCAATAGTGCAAGGATTACAGAAAACCTCTCCTTCCATATAGATCTTCTTGTGTATTAAGCTAAATCAAGTCTCTACTCTGGATTCCCCACTCCTACCTCACTACACAGATAGCCTTTTTGGAAATGGCCCTTTCCTGTTTGAATGGATTTTCTCTTCTGCAGGAGATCTTCCCTGAAGACTTTCAGAGAGTGTATTAAAACAGTGTATAAAAATAGTGGTAGCAGTTTGCTCTTGATTAGATTTTGGAAAGCTGGTTAGAATAAATGAAATTAATGATGGATTAAGAATTAGTTAAATTTTAATGTGCTGTTGTGCAGATTTTTTTTAAAGTCATCTGTTTCTTAAGAACCATTGGTGCGGTCTGCATATGAAGAATAAACAAATAAAGGAATTAACAGGTCTTGCTTTAACAGGATTCATAATAATGTGAATATAAAGTCTGCACTGATCAAGATGCTTCTTCCTATTATTTATGCCCCTTTCTATTTCTTCTTCCAAATGAAGAACACAGTCGGAGGTCACGTAAATAGAGAAGGAAACTTGCTTCTAGCCTAGCCTATTTTTCAGGCTTGTGTTTTCAGGCAATATTAAGAAGGGGGGGGGGGGGGGAACCACCAGCACATCTGAAAGTAAGAGCTCATTTTGGATAAATGCATAATAATATCCATAAAACACTTCATTAGTAAACATCGTCATTGGTGCCACATAATTATGTATGCCTGCCTCAGGAAAGGAAGACAGGATTTTCAAAGACATTGGACCCTGAGTCTCACCTAGTAAGAAACATCCCATATAGACAAATAGATAAATATCCCAACTTTTTAGCAGCTCCCTAGCTCCTGGGGGATACTGAAGAGAGGTGTTCCGCCAGAGGAAGAGGCTTATTAAAGGGAAGGAAAGAACATTGGATGAATGTACAGACCCCGAGGAATGGGAGCTGGAAGTGAACTCTTGCTGCAGGATTAGAAGAACATGGGGATGGGGACGATGGGCAACAGGGACCTTGTGGCTGGTGTAGCAGTCCCCCACTTTTTTCAATGATCCAGAGCAACTGCAGACTATACAGAGGCCAAGGTGAGGAGGAGGAGGAGGAGGGAGGAGGAGAAGGAGGAGGAGAAGGAGAAGGAGAAGGAGAAGGAGAAGGAGAAGGAGAAGGAGAAGGAGAAGGAGAAGGAGAAGGAGAAGGAGAAGGAGAAAACTCTACCTGGGCAAAGCTCTACCCAATTACCATATTCCCAAGCCCTTGTCCAAAGGATTTCATAGATTTTATCTGTAGTTCATAAAGCAGAAAAGGAGAAGCTTTACTTTCAGAATCAGACCATATAGCTGTGCCTTTCAAGATGGTCTACAGGCAACGTGCCAATATCTGCTGTTAGGCTCAGGATGTTTATCTCTGTAAATCAAGCTGCCATTAAAGGCAAGATAGTAGCCGAGGCTATTTTCTGGTGGCAAGTGCTTTTCTGGTGGCGGGTGCTTTGGCATGCCTTAGACCAAGAGATATATTTGTGCCTTTGAGTCAGTGTTGACTCCTGGTGACTGCTTGGACTGGTCCCTGTGGTTTTCTTGACAAGATTTCAGAAGGGGTTTGGAGGGAGGGAGGGAGGGAGGGAGGGAGGGAGGAAGGAAGGAAGGAAGGAAGGAGGCAAGAGAGAGTCAAGATTCTGAGAACTCTAAAAATTCAGACAGATTATCATGGAATGTAGCATTAGTATGATATCATTTGTGACCTGGACATAAAGAAAAAAAAATGTATCACAAGTGAGGCATTTGACAGTCAATTAGGGATTCTGTGAGAAAGAAGTTCAAACGGCTCACAGAGACTCCCACTTTAATGTACTTACTAATAAATGGAGTATGGAGAATGCTTATTTAGTTTCCAAGATTCTGTAACCTAGTTCCTTTTTCCTGGCATTAAAATGGATTACGAAGACTCTATGTCAAACTTGATCATGTGCTGGTTTCAGGGGCCTGACACATATTTACATTTATTGCAGACCACATTCTGAAACATTCCACCAGCTTGAATGTAGCCCCCTCTTTCTATATGCCAAGGAAAGAAGGCAGTTGAACAAAGGCCACGTTGGCCAAACTGCTATCTTGCCCTTCCACCCACTGCTTCTCTTAGCTCTCGCTTCCACCTTTCCCTATCCCTCCTTCCAGCCTTACTCAGCCTCTGGCTGTCTCTTGTCTCTACTTTGGCATAGGCATCCATGATGCTCAGGGACTTCATAGCATAGGACCTTGCAGATTTCAGTCTCCCTCACACTGTTCTCACATTTTCATGGCCCCTTCTTAGTTTCTGGAAGGCAGAGAGCTAATTCTCCGGCTGAGTCTTTGTCAAATTGGTTGGGAGCTGCAATCTGGCTCCCTGGGTAAAAGACTGCCTTTGGTTTATATTCAGTTTACAAACAACCATGTGATGATGCAACCAGGAC
The DNA here is from genome assembly GCA_030867105.1 of Liasis olivaceus. Classification (NCBI taxonomy): domain Eukaryota; kingdom Metazoa; phylum Chordata; class Lepidosauria; order Squamata; family Pythonidae; genus Liasis; species Liasis olivaceus. The sequence goes on from CM061348.1 coordinate 137,597,740, forward strand.
AATGGTTATATCAGCTTGACTGAAAGGAATTAATCAGGGATTAGACTTGGCACAACTCTCTGACGGTCCCACTTGGGATTCCTATCATGGGAAAGTGGGTCATCCTGAGGCTGCTGGGTAGATTCCCTGACCTGCTGGCATCATTGTTTGTAGTTTGCTTTCTGTTATCGTCCTAAAGCTAGGAGGGGGATGTCCCAAGAAATAGCATAGTGCCATGTTAAGCCCCAGATGATGAATGGATGGAATTACTCTGATAATAGCCCTTTAAATGAAGGTGCCACTTGGAGATGATGTATTTCTGTGTACAGATGATGGATGCAGGCAGATTCTATTCCTGTTGCCAGAGGCAGTTTATGCTTGGAAACAAGTTAACAGTGGGACTGGGAGTGGGTGAACAATACAGAGGGTATTACAAGCATGATGGGAGATGACCTCCTAAGAGCCCCTAGGTCTCGACTTGCTATCTTCAGTGATGGTGTCCTGAATCTGGAGATTCTAAACCAAGTACAATAATGCTGCATATGAGGCATTACAGAGTCAGAAAGGGCCATCTGAAGGTTCAAGAGTGACATGGCTTATATGTGTTTGATCCAAGGTCATCCTGGTGGTAGACGTTATGCAGCATCTGCAACACGAAATTAGCTCCACCAAGCAGCTATTTATGTTATTACAAGCTTCAAGTTGCCTTGTGATTTTGTAGGTAATTAGTAAAATGATATGGGCATTTTTGCAGGATGTAACGTCATGAGGGTATATACATTCAGAGGAGTCAACCAGATATGACTGTTAAGACTACAAAGAATCTAGCCAGCAGAAGCAGCCAGGAAGTTATATGGCAGTAGACATGGGTAAACAAGAATAGAAGCCTGAAGTTTATAGAAGAGACATCAGGAAATGATTGCCTGCTCTTGATCACCTAATTTGATAGTTAGGAGGGAGTGCAGGCATCCTTTTGAGCATCTTTCTTGCCATTGAGGGTATCTGTAAAGACCAGAAATGCAATGTTAAAAATGCTTATACCTTTGTGGTTTTTACATCAATTAAGAAGAATTTACAAAGAGGAATTTACAATTCTATCTCAACTTTCTGCATTTCCATTACAACTGTGCCTCAACTTTCTACGGATCGGTTTTCTCTAAATTGGTTTTTAATCCTGTATTCCCCATCTATTTTGTCCCTGTGTCAAAATGGGTGGAAGAAAACACTTGCTAGATTCATTAGGGTATATTTTCTGGCCTTTCTGCTGACCGATGAACCTAACACAACTGGTAAAGCTGGCACCACCAACAGGGAAAGAAGGACAGTAACAATGCTTAGTCAGTGTCTCTGGAGAGCAATTATATCAGGATATGGGCTACATTTTATTTATTCAGCCCCATGATCATTGTAATGTGGGGACCCATCCAAGGAGATTGTAGGTTTGGATTTACAGTGGTACCTCGGGTTACGAACGCCCCTCCTTATGAATTTTTCGAGATACGACCAGCTCCAGCCCCAAAAATTTACCTCGACATGCGAACTCCGCCTCGAGCTACGAACCGGATCCGCGGCCATTTGCCCTGCTGCCACGCAGTTGCGGCTTCCTGTGGGCGAGATCGCGGTAGCAAGGAGACATTCGATGAGGCTTGTGGTGTGTTTTGTGGCGTTTTGAAGGTTTTTGGTGTGCTTGTCAGCATGGCTCCAAAGAAAATGCAGAGCAGGCTTGGCAAGAATAAGTTTACATTGAACCTTATGGGGAAATTTGCCTTGTGGTGTGACCAAATTCGGAGGGCAGATTAGCCGTATTTACATTGAACCTTATGGGGAAATTTGCCTCGTGGTGCAACCAAATTCGGAGGGCGGAACGGATTAACCGTATTTACATTGAACCTTATGGGAAAATTTACCTCGAGTTGCGACCAACTCGAGTTGCGATCAGAGTCACGGAACGGATTAAGTTCGTAACTCGAGGTACCACTGTACCAGTATGAATCCAATACACACACACACACACACATTTTTCCAATGACAGAGGAATATGTGAGCCGGAATACAGAAAGGGCCTGAGATTCATTCAGTTGTTGCAAAAAGCGAAGGCTATTGAGAATATGAAAGCCAACAGGTGAATTCAGGGGGCCAGACTGGGCAACCAACCCTAAACAATACATATGAGGATGTGGGGAACAGTTACCAAGGCTGCAATCTCCTTGATGGCAGGCATAGGAGACCTAAGTGATCGCTCTGATCCTCTGAACTGCTCCAAGAGCCATGCACCCGCACCCAGCTGAAAGGGACACTGAGTTTCCATTAAACTTCAGCACGGCTGCAGACGGTGTATTTTTTATTTCTACTTTTGGGTTTGTTTGTTTAATGTACCGCTTCCTGTTATGCTCTCTCCTCCTTCCCAAAGAAAGGGGAGGAAAGGAGGGAGGGAGAGATTTACTGAAGAGGAATGCAATTTGATGCAGTATCTTGGCCTCTGCCTGCCGTGTTGCCAGGATTGGAATAAAGAATCCATTAAAATAACAAAGCGCAAAGCAAAAAGGGGAGAGAGAAAGAAAAATAGATCTACGTGCAGGACAAACAACGGTCAATTTGGATTCGAGATAGCAGCAGGCATACGGGCAGGAGGGCTTGGGGTGCATCAAGGCAGCAATGGTGTGTGTGTGTGTGTGTGCATGTGTGCGCAAGAGGGGTGGGTGAAACAAGCTTGAGGAGCCATTTCTTTCTGGCTACAGTAACCATCAGGCTCGGCTTCAAATCTGGAGGTTGCAGGTTGCAAGTCCTTCAGGGATAGAAAGCAGCTTCTTTGATCTATCTTTATATTTGTATGCGTAACTAGGTTACTTAGTCTGAGTAATGCAGAGTTTGAAAAAGACAGGCTCTTTGTTGTGTGTATAATTTTCTCCCTTCTCCCCTTTTTTTCTGCCAGCTTGCCCAAGCAAAATTCTGGGAATGGAGAGCAGGTTAAAAAAGTAAGCCTGAGGCTCAAAAATCAAAATAATGAAACAGGTGCTAAATGTCTCTTGCAGCATCATCACAGTTCTCTACTGTAACTGAATCAAAAGAGAGCTAAAATTGAAAGATTCTCAGATTCTGACTTTGGGGATGTGACATTCCATTCTTTGCAAATATATCACCAAGATCTGTCTGCATCCTGATGATGCAGAGGGAGAGAAACCACCATTCTTGAAATAAGGATCTGGAATGCTTCAGAGATCCATTGACTATATCAAGTTCATACTTGAACACATTCATTCCAAAGTAACACTCCATCTGCTGCCCTAATTTGATGTCAGCATCAACTTTCATAAATGCCTTTACATTCATCATTTAGTATTTTTATGTCACCTGTTTGTTTTAAGGGCTTTGATTTGAAAACATTTTTCTTTCTAAAACGTCTTCTGACCAAATGCTAAGTATTCATTGGCTTACGTGATAGGTTGGTGGTGAATCATTGCTCCTTTAAATAAGGAATTAGGGTTAGGCACAAAGCAATGCTAAATAAAAATTGTGGTTCCCCACATTCTGCCTTCACTGCTTTCACCTGTCTTCCCTCCAATGAATGACCAAGCTTAACAGATTTTCTCAACTTTGGGGCTGTCCTTGGGGATTGCCAGAATAGAGGGACAATACCACTTTACCTCTGTCACAGTTAAGGATGACTTATGGGCTGGAGATGAGATGAAGATGACCTCATGGGAATACATTAGAAAAAAGAGATTGCCAGGGCAAGCTTTGGCCATGGTTAGCGGAGAATGGCTCTAAGCAATTAATAAATTATTCCCCCAGATAATAAATTTGGAACAAAAATAGGGCATAAGCCCCAGATCCCAATAACTGACCCTAAAAAGCTCATAACAAATTACCTATCTCACCAAAGGCAAACGGTGATGCTCAGAGAAACATTTGAACTCGCTTGATATAAAACATATGCCACCATCACTCAAAAAATTAGGCAATACATATAAGTACCCTGTGGACAAAAAGCCCAAACACAATCATACAAAACCAAACTAAACCAGTTGGCATATTACACACACACACTACATGACAAAGTAAATCAACCCTGTTACTTCAGTCCCTGAAGATATTTCTTCCTATTATAATCTAAATTGCATGTATACACATTAATAACCCATACAGCTTCTTTTTCCAAGAAGGTTGAGCATGGTTGAAAACAAAATATATTGGGGATCCCAACTTTAGGGACAGAGGCATAACTCAGTGAGAGGGCGGAGACAGTGCAAGCAGGAAAGTCCCAGGGTCAGATTCTGCCTCTTTTGGGAAAGATCCCTGTCTGAAATTCTGGAGAGGTGCTGCTAATCAGTGTAGGCCAGAGACAGGCAATCTGGTGCCCTTCAAATGTTTTGGAAGGCAGTTCTCACAAAAGCCTTGTCTCTGCCCATGCTAGCTGGGGCTGATGGGAGCTGAAGCTTGAAACATCTAGTGCAGAACATCTAGATGAGCTGGACCAGTGGTTTGATTCAATGCTTGCAGTTCCCTACAGTAGTTGGGTAAACTCATGAACTAGGTCGAATTTGATATTCAGTCAGGCTAGTGGTAGGCACAACTGACTTCTGAAATTCTCTTCACAATTATGAGCAGAGAAATTGGATGGACCATTTCTCCAAATGCCTCCCAAAAATTCTTCTAACAAATTCTCAAGAACATGATGAAAGACAGGACATTCACATCTGGGATTTGAACAACTTGTAACTAAGTACAGTGGTACCTCGGTTCATGAACGCTTCTGTTCACGAACAATTTGGTTCATGAACAGCTCCGGTCGCAAAATTTTGCCTCCATTCGCGAACTCCGCATCGGGTTACGAACAGGATCCGTGGCCAATTTCCCTCCCGTGACACGTGGTCGCGGCTTCCTGTAGGGAGGGGGACTCTCCCTCCAAGCAGTAACCGCCTCCCCACCCGCCTTCCTGTCCTCCACACCAGAAGTCGCGTCGAGCAAGGTTAGCTTTCTCTCTGTTCGTACTGTACTTTGTGTCATATTTTTGCGGTTTAAAAAAACAACATATGGTTCAGAACGGATTAACCGTAATTACATTGAACCTTATAGGGAAATTTGATTCGGGACGCAATCAAAAATCAGTTGGCGACCAAATTCATAGGGGTCAGAACGGATTAACCATATTTACATTGAACCTTATGGGAAAATTTGATTCGGTTCACTATCAATTCGGTTCGCGACCAGAGTTGCGGAACGAATTAAGTTCATGAACCGAGGTACCACTGTATATGAACAACATATTGCACCTGTGAGAATTGCATTGAAATCTGCTTTGTGTTTGAAATAAAATTTAAAAGCATATTGTCTTACTTCAAATTAAATGAGGACCGGTAAGGGGAGGAAAAGTCCATTCCAGCACTAGGACAGTGTTCCCCTAATCTATACCCCTCCTGTAAGCTCTTGACCACTGCCATTTTGATTATCACTCTGGCCAGATCCTAGAACTGTACTAGAGCAGTGCTTTTCCAGGTTCAGAAAGGAGGAAGAGAAAACTAGAATAGAAATAACGAAAGGTTCAGCGATTGATAGACGCGTGAAAAGAGCTAAGCTTTCTTCAACTCAGATTAAAATACAAGTGCAAGGAAAACAGGGCCCGCATATTCCCTTTCAGATGCAGGATGAACATTACAGTCCTTATAAGGGATAAATATTCCCTGCAACACAAAGTGAGGGAAACCTGATTCTTGGTGACTACATGGGCATGTCTGTGTAGTCTTCTTGGCAACAATCCTGAAGTGTTTTTCTACTAGTTTCTTTTGGAATATTTTTTCAACTTCCCAGTCTGGCTGGGAAGAACATGGGTACAAACAGACATCCACACTCATGCAGAGCTGCTGGCTTTTATGTTTTCTGAGGAGGAATAGCCACACTTCTTCTCTTCTGCCACCACTCCGTTGGGATTCGGTATAACCTGAAATCTATTTTCTGCCCAGCTTCAGCTAGATTAGTTTGCATATTGAAGCATATTTTGTATCTGTCTTAAAATAAATAAACTACAGACTCAGATGCTCCCTTGGCTGGCATGCCCATAAATATCATTCTTTAATCTCTCCCCCACCCCCTTCCTTCCTTTCCTGAACAATTAGCCTGAAGAAATATTTGAAGCAATTCAGAAAGCTTGCTCGCTTTAATTGGTCTTAATGAAAGGGATTACTCTCAGGATGGAGAATCTGTGGCCCTCCAGGCATGTCGAGAATCTCACTCCCATCTGCTCCAATCAGCTTGGCCAATGGTCAAGAATTGGTGGGAATTCTAGTTACAGGCTGCCTAAACCTGGATAACACACCCAGCCTAGCATATATTTTCTCCCCATTTGGTCTTTGGTTTCAGACTAACAGGCATAATTTCCTGGTGCATTTCTCTAAATCCTTTTCAAATTGCTGGTGGGGTGGAAAATCAATTCCGCATGAGGTCGCTTGCCCACCAGGCAGCCAGGCCTATCCATGCCTTCTCAATATCTTACAGCCTCCTTCCCTCTCCCTGTCCACCAAGTCCTTTGGGAAGCTTCGCTGAATGAATCTGCCTCCAACACAAGCTCATTTCTCTCTCTGAGAGCTGGTGGCAGCTTAGGAATGAGGCGCAATCGCTTAGCAAGGACAGACTCATCAAAACTACCATAATACAGACAGGGGGGAAGTGAGAAAGAAAGTGGGGGAAGAGGGAAGAAAAATCAAAGAAATATTAGTGCTACATAATAGCCAATACACAATGTGAAATAGGAACCAGGGAGGGTGGCTTTATGAGCTCCTGGCTGCAATGGAGAGGAAAAAAAAAGACAGGAGGCAGGTGTGCAAAAGGAATGCCACATCTCCATCTTCTAGATGAGACAGGAAACCTGGTCTCCCGTTATTAGGATCATCAGAGATGTTCATGTTCTTACTGCTAGAGTCAGAGCAGTTAATAGACTGGATATAAGCAGGAGAAGTGGAGGAAGAATTACTGGCTCCTGAGTTTTTCTCCTTTGTGATGGGACCAGGAAGTCGAGAGCATTTTCAGGCATTTGGTTCACAGCACGCAGTAAGCCAACTGGGCTCCACCCTACAGACCAGCCTTCACTGAATATGGATGTTGAAAGGAAGCAGGGTTTTCCATGGTCTCAAAGACTGGCCGCTGGGTTTCAGATTTCGGAGGTGCCTGTGCATGTACGTCCCTAGGCTTTCCTCCTTCCAATGTCCATAGCCAAAGTTACCAACCCACATTGGGAAGCAGAGCCAGTGTGATGGCACAGAAAGGGGTAGTAGGTAGATTCTCAAATGGAGAGTAATATTTCTGAAAGGCTTAAGGCTCTTGTCCAAACCTTTTTTTAATGGAAGTTATAATGGGGTGTTTCAAGTCTTTTCAATAATAAATAAGTAAGTAAGTAAGTCTGCTGAGCAAAACATACCTTTTCACCGGTTAGTTACCGTATTTTTCCGACTATAAGACGATACTTTTTTCTAAAATCCCTACCCTAAATATTGAAGGGCGTCTTATTCAAGGAAGTCAGCCGAGGAGAGAACCGCGCGGTGGCAAAACTGCCCATACTTTGTCTCTGCAGACAGGCTTCCTCCTATTGCTAGCCTCCAATCACGAGTGAAATAGCTTGTCTCCCAAACAGACTTCCTCCAATCACAAGCCTTATGTAACTGACGTCAGCTGATGCTGAACAAACCAATTAGAGGAAGGTTGTTTGCAGAGACAAGCTATCGGCAGTTTCACTCGTGCTTGAATGTAATCAGTTATGCAAAAGAGCATGGAAATAGAGCTGCAGAGAGACGGTTTGGACCTCCTCCCACCGAGTGTATCAGGTAAATGTTAACTAATTACTAAATAAAAATGTGTTCTGCACTATCTTTAAAATATTGATTTCTTAATTTTGGGTTGGAGAAATGGGGGTCGTCTTGTACATGGGGGCGTCTTGTTGATGGAAAAATACGGTAGTTTATTTCTTTCTTTGATTTCTTTCTTTGATTTTATCTTGCCTTTCTTTTCGGTCAACTCAAGGCTGCATACTCGATGGGGTGGCACTACCCCAGACAGACCCAGTGCGTAATCTGGGGGTCCTCCTAGACTCACAGCTCCTGCTTGAAGAGCAGGTGGCAGCCATGGCTGGGAGGGCCTTTGCACAGCTTCGGGTTGTGCATCAGTTACGCCCTTTCCTGGATCGGGATGCCCTTCGAACAGTCACTCATGCCCTTGTAATCTCCCAGATAGACTACTGCAATGCGCTCTACATGGGGCTACCCTTGAAGACTATCTGGAAGCTACAGCTGGTCCAGAATGCGGCTGCGCAGGCTATTTTTGGAGCCCCAAGAAGAGCCCATGTAACACCGTTGCTCCGCGAGCTGCATTGGGTACCAGTTTGCTTCCGGGTCCAATTCAAGGTGTTGGTTATTACCTTTAAAGCCCTACATGGCATGGGGCCAGGTTACCTAAGGGACCGCCTCTCCCCTATGTCTTCAACCCATCCCACCCGATCGCACAGAGAGGGCATGCTTCGGACCCCCTCAGTAAAAGAACTCAATCTAGCGGGGTCCAGAAGGCGGGCCTTCTCTGTGGTAGCCCCCACTCTTTGGAACATTCTGCCCCCAGAGGTGCGATTGGCCCCCTCACTCCTGGCCTTCTGAAGGGTCTTGAAGACCTGGTTCTGCCACCTGGCCTGGGGTGGGGAGGGAACATCTCAAGCAGGGAGATGGCTAGCCCCATAGTGGCCAGCTCTCCGCAGCCTGATTTTCCAGCTTCTTGGATCTTCCTTTTTTTTTTAGTATTGTTTAAATTTTGGATGTTTTATGTGTTTTACATATATTTATAGTTTTAATGTCCTTTGTAAGTCGCCCAGAGTCCCCTACTGTGGGTGAGATGGGCGGGGGAGAAATCCACTAAATAAATAAATACATACATACATACATACAGGTGAAACTTGAAAAATTAGAATATCATGCAAATGTTCATTTATGTCAGTATGGCAACTCAAAAGGTGAAACAAATATATGAGATAGACGCATTACATGCAAAGCGAGATATGTCAAGCCTTACTTTGGTATAATTGTGATGATGATGGCGTACAGCTTATGAAAACCCCAAATTCACAATCTCAGAAAATTAGAATATTACATGACATCAATAACACAAGGATTGGAAAAAGAACAATATCGGACCTCTGCAAAGTAGAAGCATGCATATGTACTCAGTACTTGGTTTGGGCCCCTTTTGCAGCAATGACTGCCGCAATGCAACGTGGCATGGATGCTATCAGCCTGTGGCACTGCTGAGGTGTTATGGAAGACCAGGATGCTTCAATAGCGGCCTTCAGCTCCACTGCATTGTTCGGTCTCATGTCCCTCATCTTTCTCTTGGCAATGCCCCATAGATTCTCTATGGGGTTCAGGTCAGGCGAGTTTGCTGGCCAATCAAGCACAGTAATCCCATGGTCATTGAACCAGGTTTTGGTACTTTGGGCAGTGTGGGCAGGTGCCAAGTCCTGCTGGAAAATGAACTCAGCATCCCCATAAAGCTCGTCTGCGGAAGGAAGCATGAAGTGCTCCAAAATCTCCTGGTAGACGGCTGCGTTGACCCTGGACTTAATGAAGCACAGTGGACCAACACCAGCAGATGACATGGCTCCCCAAATCCACACAGACTGTGGAAACCTCACACTGGACTTCAAGCATCGTGCATTGTGTGCCTCTCCATTCTTCCTCCAGACTCTGGGTCCTTGGTTCCCAAATGAGATGGAAAAGTTGCTCTCATCAGAAAAGAGGACTTTGGACCACTGGGCAACAGACCAGTTCTTTTTTTCTGTAGCCCAGGTAAGACGCTTCTGACGTTGTTTGTTGTTCAGGAGCGGCTTGACAAGAGGAATACGACATTTGAAGCCCATGTCCAGGATCCGTCTGTGTGTGGTGGCTCTTGATGCACTAACTCCAGCCTCAGTCCACTCCTTGTGAAAGTCCCCAACACTTTTGAATGGCCTTTTCCTAACAATCCTCTCCAAGCTGCGGTCATCCCTGCTGCTTGTGCACCTTTTTCTACCACACTTTTCCCTTCCACATAACCTTCTATTGATGTGCTTTGATACAGCACTTTGGGAACATCCAACTTCTTTTGCAATGACCTTTTGGGGCTTTCCCTCCTTATGGAGGGTGTCAATGATGGTTTTCTGCACAACTGTCAGGTCAGCAGTCTTTCCCATGCTTGTGATTCCTACTGAACCAGCCTGAGAGACCATTGAAAGGCTCAGGAACCCTTTGCGGGTGTTACGGATTCATTGGCTGATTAGAGTGGGACACTTTGAGCCTAGAATATTGAACCTTTTCACACTATTCTAATTTTCTGAGATGGTGAATTTGGGGTTTTCATAAGCTGTACGCCATAATCATCACAATTATACCAAAGTAAGGCTTGACATATCTCGCTTTGCATGTAATGCGTCTATCTCATATATTGGTTTCACCTTTTGAGTTGCCATACTGACATAAATGAACATTTGCACGATATTCTAATTTTTCGAGTTTCACCTGTACCTGGCATACATACCTAATAGTCCTGCCTTCCATTTTATTTATTTATTTATTATTAAATTTGTATGCTGCCCATCTCCCCCCGACAGGTGACTTTGGGCGGCTCACAGTCAAAATCAGAAACCCCATCAACAATTAAAAATACCCCATAAACTTTCCCCACAACAACCACCCTGTGAGGTGGGTTGAGCTTACAGAGAATGACTGGCCCAAAGTCACCATTTGGCTCCAGTGCCGATGGGAGGACTAGAATTCAGTCTCCTGGTTTCTAGCCAGCATCATCGTCACTGTACCAAACAGGTTTATGCGTTTCCAAAGATGTCTATTTAGACCTAAGTGTTTTTGTGGGATTTCATTATTATTTTTAAAGAAGATTAGTTCTGAAATGGGGCAGAATGGCAAATAAAGGTTGAATGCAGTAGAAAAGTAACATAGAGAAGAAAAAGAGTTATTTCTCTATTTCTGCTTCCCGATAACAACAGGAGAGATGCATCTGACTGCTTCTTCATAGTGTCTGAACTGACTCACCAACTAAAAAAACATTGCTGTGTGCAGATGCCAGCCAAACAGTGAGGCTCAGCTGCCCCAGATAAGGCGCAATTCTGCCACGGAGTTCATATATAATCACTAAAAAGTGGCTTCTGTAGGTAGAGTAGGTTGCGCACTCCCTCCGGCCTTCAGTTACTAGGTGCTGGCGTCAGTGTACCAGAAGATGGATTTCTCTCCACTTCATCCCATCTCTCAGCCCAAGTCATCAATGGAAATAAATCCTGTTAATTCACTGTTTAATTATTGCCTGCTGCTTTATTGTTTGTTTGTATTAGTTCATATGAATTTTTTATTATTGCGAGACAGAAAACAAGCCTCTAAGATTTACAGCATAAGGGATCCCATTCTCGAGCAAGCTGAACTAAATAACGGAAGAGACAATCGGTGATTTGTTACATGGAGGGAGAAAGAAATAAATAATCATGAAACAGAAGCTGATGGCACCCTCTTTGAAATATATAAATGGAAACTCTGAAGTGCCAAGACATTGTTTATAGAGTTACAGCAAACTCCACTGCGTTGTTTGATTTGATTCATTCAAGTCAAAATGCCCTAAATCTGATTGTGGGTCCTGACTGTTTTTTCTGACTGTCCTTTCTACACTGAACGGGACGTGGGCATATTTGCTGTTGAACCAATGGCCATCTGAATGAGGGGCCTGATTCTTCCTTATGCTATGCGCCCTGAGTTCAAGATCTGTCCTAGATATACACTACCTGGGGGACAAAACATCTTGAAACAATCTTTATCTCCCGAGGCACAAATGCCACTGAGGAACCCTTGACCTGGAGCTTCTGAGGCCACATTTTGAAAGCCTCTCATCTGAAGAGCCCTCCTCCTGCTAGATCAGTCCATAAACCGGCTTGTTTCTAGCATAACAGTTTCTATCCTGCTCCCTCGAGGACTGTTTTTTCCAGCTTTGCTCCCATTAGAGTCTGTTGGACTACAACACCCATTCCTTTCAGCCACCACGGTCAATGATCAGAAACGATGTTCTAAAGGCTCATAAGCATTTTACAGAAGCCGTTACCTCCCCTGCGGCTTGTCCTTGTCTTCTAGTGCTGCTGAACGCGAAGGTACCTCTTAGCACATTATTTGTTTAAAATATTTGTAAAATATTTATGTCCAGACCATAAGCAATCCCCAAGACAGTAAAACACAAAGTTAAAAACAATATATAATTCCAGTATCAAAATTAGAATAAGAACAGAGAATGACACGAATCGGAGCTCTACAGCAAATCTTCAGAGAAAACTCATTCAAATGAAAGACTCTGTAAGGAAAAAGACGTCTTTGAGCTTGGCAGATTGATGATGATGATGAAGAGCTTGCAAGGAAACAGCATTAAGGGTATCCCATAAACTAGGCACCCAGTGAAGGAAGACCTATCCCAACCATGTCTGACAATAAGAGTGTTATTCAGAATCCATTGTGCAAAACAACACTGAACATCCTGGCCATACCCTAAAGAGGACAGTCCTCTATTCGAAGACATCTTTTACTTCATACTTCCCTAGCCTGATGTCCTGCAGATATGCTGGACTACAACCCCCAGAATTCACAACCAAAAGATCATGGAAGAACCATAAAACTGGAGAGTATTGAAGGCCTTGCAGTTATCATCAACACTTGGCACCTGGACAAGTGTTGAACAAGAGACATGCCCATTACCTGGTCACCATCTATGATATGACACTCCAATTTACAGTAATTCTTTATAAATTTGCATTGTACAAATAGAAGCCATGGACATTTCTATGGAATTTAAGCAAGGCTCATTAGCTCATCCTCACTTTCCCACAACCTCCAGCAAAAACAACTGACATACCAAATTATACTACAATCAATGGAATGTGGTTTTGATCTCCTTAGAAGCACTAACCATTTCCCAACTTGAGGAAAACCTCAGAATAACAGTGCAAATGTTCATTTCATTGACAGCAAGGTAATAGGTCATCTCTTTGGGACACACACAAGTGTCTCTCCCTGTCATCAAATTCAGGTCACACAGAATGGGCTAAGACAATGTGTGAACTTGGCAGTCACACAGCATACCGAGATGAGAACTGTGCCTTTATTTTGCTTCTGTACTCAACTGTGTTATCCAGGAATGCAAAGTTAGAGAGCTCTTTGGTCTCAGCAGCAATTCCCATAGTGTCTCCGAGGCTGTGAGAAACACCATTTTGATTGCAAATGTTGCTGTTGAGTAACCCCAATCATTTGCCCCCCCCTCCCCCCCATTAGTATTCCAACATAAGTTAATGTAAGGAAAGTTTGATAATAATTCAAGGATACTAATGGGCCACCTACATAACAGTCTGCCCTACTTTGTTCTCTTCAGATGTGTTCAAACCTGAATTCCGGCCTAAGAATTGTAGTCCAACACGTCTGATGGGCAACAGATTGAGGGAAGCTGTGATACAATGAAAAGTCCCTTTGGAATTAAGAGCACTGGATATTTCACAGTATTTTCACCATGGGTTTTCAAATGTATTGCTTAAACTAGGATTATGGGCAGCTACAGAAAAAGCAAACACACAGCAGGCTGTTCTAGTCACTAAGCCACATTGGTATCCTAGATTTTTTCCCTAAATAATGCTTCTCCAGAAACCTCTTAGCAATACTGTCAGATAATATATGCATTCTCCTAACTGATAAGGTATACCCCAGAAACCTAGAAGGAAATTGTTATATCCTCTGCATCTACATCTGTTACCTGTTACTACCCATTAGTACCTATTTCTTCCCATCAGCTACTAGGCTATACCAAAACCTAGTATTTTCCTGGGACTGGACAATATGATTCAAAGCACTTTTTCTGAGGAATGAGTCCCTAGTACTACATCTTGCTGGATAGCTCTTCCCCACTAGCAAATCACTGAGCTATATGAATTCAGTTTAATAACCTCTTGGGGATGAAAGGCAGGTGGGAGCTCCTATAAAGATATGGGGGAAGGGGGTTTGAAAAAATGGATGTATGGGGATGTCAGGTATCAGGGAAGCTGTTGAATCAGCCAGCATCTGAGCTGTTGCATCTCCCATTAATGAAGCATTTTATCACAGTGCAGAGAGAGGAATCCCAATTCCGGATGATATATGCCCAACGATGGCTAGCTGCCTGCACAAGCTATGATTCTCCTTCAAGTTGAATAATATTTTTGGAGAGGCCATAAAACATGCCATTCAGGAGTGGTTCAGTGGAGAACACCAGCACTCTTCTGCTTAGCAGTCTCAATGTGGGGCTTGGCCAGCAAAGGACTCAAGAGTTGGGGAAGGGTGTTGTTGAGGGGAACAGCTCAGTTAGGCTTACAATAAGCGCAGGCTCTGGGGCAGAAAATTTAACAAAGTCTGTCTCCAGAATAATACATAAGGTCTTTATTTCATCCTGTGGGATTTATAATCTACCTGTGATTCACCAACTCACTTCACAGGGTTGTTCTTGTGGGGAAAATAGGAGGAGGAAGGAGTATTAGGTATGTTTGCCACCTTGTTTATAAAAAATAATAAAGGTGGGATAAAAAATCTAAAACAAAAACAGAATTTTCAGATCCATTACTGAACAGTTTACAGATCATTCTAAACTATGGTTTGTTTAATCATGACTCACTGAATAAATTACAACTGGCCAGCTCCATACAATATATTAAGCCATGGCTTACAAATCACAATAGCTTGATTCATACATTACACTAAACCACAATGACGCAAACCCCATCATAGACACTGTCAAATCTTCTTGGATAAGCCAAAACAATGGGAGAAAGATAGTCCCTCAGGTAGCCATGCCCAGTATCATGAAGGCTTTATAAGTCACAGGTTCCTCCCCATTCAGACCCCAACAGCCTTCAGATATTGGGACAAGACCTCAACAACATCATCTGATCAGCCTGGGGTCAAAATGTACAACAATGTATCATCAGCATTTTGAGGATACTCGACCATGACAGAAGACTCACCCAGCAGCTTCATGTAGACGTTAAACAGGAAGGGTGAGGGTGTTGAGTCATGGGACATCCCATGGAAGGGCTTCAGGCTCAAGCTCTGACCCCCATCTATACCACTTTGAACTGCCCTTGGGGACAGGAGGAGAACCATCAAGCCTCCCATTGCCATACCTTGCAGTTGGTCCAGAAGGATACCATGCTCGTGGTATTAAAGGCTGCTGAGAAGTCAAGGAGAACCAGAACAGTTGCACCACCACTATCCTGTTCTGCCAGAGGTCATCAACAAGCATAATCAATGCCATCTCATACTATGTCCGGGTCTGACTAAACAAGGAACCAAGTAATCTGCTTCCTCTACAGCCCTTTAAAGCTGCAATCCAACCACCTTGGATCTAAGAAGCTTCCCTAAGAAGGGAACATTGGAGACTGTGCAAAAGTAATCCAGCACACTGAGTACAGCAATGGCTTCTTGAGGTTGTTGTGGTAAGGGGGGAAATCTAACTTGTACTGTGCCTAGATATACAGGTGAAACTCGAAAAATTAGAATATCGTGCAAATGTTCATTTGTGTCAGTATGGCAACTCAAAAGGTGAAACCAATATATGAGATAGACGCATTACATGCAAAGCGAGATATGTCAAGCCTTACTTTGGTATAATTGTGATGATTATGGCGTACAGCTTATGAAAACCCCAAATTCACAATCTCAGAAAATTAGAATATTACATGACATCAATAACACAAGGATTGGAAAAAGAACAATATCGGACCTCTGCAAAGTAGAAGCATGCATATGTACTCAGTACTTGGTTTGGGCCCCTTTTGCAGCAATGACTGCCGCAATGTGGCGTGGCATGGATGCTATCAGCCTGTGGCACTGCTGAGGTGTTATGGAAGACCAGGATGCTTCAATAGCGGCCTTCAGCTCCGCTGCATTGTTCGGTCTCATGTCCCTCATCTTTCTCTTGGCAATGCCCCATAGATTCTCTATGGGGTTCAGGTCAGGCGAGTTTGCTGGCCAATCAAGCACAGTAATCCCATGGTCATTGAACCAGGTTTTGGTACTTTGGGCAGTGTGGGCAGGTGCCAAGTCCTGCTGGAAAATGAACTCAGCATCCCCATAAAGCTTGTCTGCGGAAGGAAGCATGAAGTGCTCCAAAATCTCCTGGTAGACGGCTGCGTTGACCCTGGACTTAATGAAGCACAGTGGACCAACACCAGCAGATGACATGGCTCCCCAAATCAACACAGACTGTGGAAACTTCACACTGGACTTCAAGCATCGTGCATTGTGTGCCTCTCCATTCTTCCTCCAGACTCTGGGTCCTTGGTTCCCAAATGAGATGCAAAAGTCGCTCTCATCAGAAAAGAGGACTTTGGACCACTAGGCAACAGACCAGTTCTTTTTTTCTGTAGCCCAGGTAAGACGCTTCTGACGTTGTTTGTTGTTCAGGAACGGCTTGACAAGAGGAATACGACATTTGAAGCCCATGTCCAGGATCCGTCTGTGTGTGGTGGCTCTTGATGCACTAACTCCAGCCTCAGTCCACTCCTTGTGAAAGTCCCCAACACTTTTGAATGGCCTTTTCCTGACAATCCCCAGGCTGCAGTCATCCCTGCTGCTTGTGCACCTTTTTCTACCACACTTTTCCCTTCCACATAACCTTCTATTGATGTGCTTTGATACAGCACTTTGGGAACATCCAACTTCTTTTGCAATTACCTTTTGGGGCTTTCCCTCCTTATGGAGGGTGTCAATGATGGTTTTCTGCACAACTGTCAGGTCAGCAGTCTTTCCCATGCTTGTGATTCCTACTGAACCAGCCTGAGAGACCATTGAAAGGCTCAGGAACCCTTTGCGGGTGTTATGGATTCATTAGCTGATTAGAGTGGGACACTTTGAGCCTAGAATATTGAACCTTTTCACACTATTCTAATTTTCTGAGATGGTGAATTTGGGGTTTTCATAAGCTGTACGCCATAATCATCACAATTATACCAAAGTAAGGCTTGACATATCTCGCTTTGCATGTAATGCGTCTATCTCATATATTGGTTTCACCTTTTGAGTTGCCATACTGACATAAATGAACATTTGCACGATATTCTAATTTTTCAAGTTTCACTTGTAAGTGCATTTTTTAATTTAATTTAATTTTATATATCATATTTGTCACCACCCATCTCATTAGAAAGCAACTCTGGGCGGTTTACAGAGAAGCTAAAATCAATTAAAAATACAATATAAAATAGTCTCAAATAAATAAGAAATAAATATAGTCCAAGAATTGATATTAATTGGCAAGTAGCTTGGGGAGCATAATCAGGGCACCAGCCACTCCCAGGATTAATTAAGATTCTTGTTGCTCCACACAAGCTGGCAGAGACAGGTCTTTAGTCCTTTCTGGAAGGCTGGGAGGGTAGGGGCCTGCTGCACCTCTGGGGGGAGAATATTCCAAAGGGCGGGGGCAACGGAACAGAAGGCTCTCCTCTTGGGCCCCGCCAGCTGACATTCTCTCACTGATGGGACCTGCAACATGCCCTCTCTGCCTGACTGGGTGGGATGGGTTGATGTGGGGGGGGGGGGTGAGATGGTCCCTCAGGTAACCTGGTCCCATGCCATGTAGGGCTTTAAAGGTAATAACCAACACCTTGAACTGGACCCAGAAGCAAACTGGGACCCAGTACAGCTCCTGCAGTAAAGGTGTTATATGTGCCATTCTTGGGGCACCCAAGATTGTCCGCACAGCCGCATTTTGAACCAGCTGTAGCTTTCGGATACTCTTTGAGGGTAGCCCCGTGTAGAGTGCATTGCAATAGTCTAACCGAGACATGACCAGGGCATGAGTGACTGACTGGAAAGCCTCCTGATCCAGGAAAGGACATAACTGGTGCACCACACAAAATTGGGCAAAGGCCCTCCTGGCCATGACTGCCACCTGCTCCTTAAGCAGGAGTCGTGAGTCCAGGAGGACCCCCAGATTACTCACTGGGTCTGTCTGAGGCAGTGTGACCCCATCCAAAACCAAAAATGGTAAATCCTCAGATACAGAGGGGCCTCCAATCCACAGTCACTCCATCTTACCAGGGTTCAGCTGAAGCCTGTTGCACCCAATCCAGACCCCCACAGCCTCCAGGCACCACGAAAGGGTGGTCACGGCATCACTTACCTCACCTGGGATGGAGATGTATAATTGCGTATCATCAGCATACTGATGATACCTCATCCCATGATGGCAGATGACCTCACCCAGCGGTTTCATGTAGATGTTGAAAAGGAGCGGAGAGAGTACCAAACCTTGTGGCACCCCACAATGGAGGGGCTGTGGGCTGGACTTCTCACTCCCAATCAACACCGATTGGGATCAACCTTGGAGGAAGGAAGAGAACCAACACAAAACTATGCCGCCCACTCCCAACTCCCTAAAGGATACCATGGTTGATGGTATTGCAAGCCACTGAGAGGTCAAGAAGAGCAAGGATGGATGCACTACCCCCATACTGCTCCCGCCAGAGATCATCCATGAGTGCAACCAATGCCGTTTCCATCCCATATCCAGGCCTAAAACCTGACTGAAAAGGGTCCAGATAATCTGTTTCCTCCAGTATCCTCTGGAGCTGCAACACCACCACCTTCTCAACCACCTTACCTAAGGGGAGGTGAGAGACTGGACAAAAATTGTCTGATACGGTGGGATCCAGTGATGGTTTCTTGAGGAGGGGATGCTCCAGCGCCTCTTTAAAGGCAACTGGGAACACTCCCTCCCTCAGGGATGAATTCACCATCGCCTGGACCTACCCACATGTCACCTCCCGAGTAGCCTTAACCAACCAGGAGGAGCATGGAACTAGTTGACAGGTGGTGGCATTGACTGTCCGGAGGATCATGTCCACTTTTATATCAAATAAAAATACTAATACTCTAACTCACTATACAGTAAACAGAAGATGACTATGAAATCTAGCTTCTGAAGAAAGCCAAGATGCTGAATGAATATAACATAGTACATTCACTGCCCTATTACATGCCTTTACATATCATCCATTTCTATATGGGCTTATAATTATACTGTATCTAACCATTTTATTTTTATTTATTATTCAATTTGTATACCTGGACCCACCCACCCATAACCATGAAGGCTGGGAAATTATAGGAGGTACAGCCCCACACGCCTGGAGGGCACCAGGTTGGGAAAGTCTTGCCTCCAACAGGAAACCTTATTACCACTGTTGGAAATATCCCAGGGGCTTTGGGACTGGAAATATTTATTCAGCTTTGTGTGATCTGTAAAATGTCGAGGAGGGTGTTTGAAAGAATTGATGCTGCTACCTCAGAATTGCAAACAGTTTTCTATCTCTGATTATTATTTTTATGAATTCCTCATGCATTATTTCGTATTTTAGGTGCAAACAATGCCCTTCAACAAGGGGCAGCCATACATCCAATTTTGGACTTCCAATTTTGTAGTCCCCGCCCCCACCCCTTCATTCCCCTTGCTCGTAAAACAGCCACATATGAAAAGGGGGACCATGTCAGAGAAGGAACTCCTGCTCTCTTCCCCGAGAAGGAACGTTAAGGAAAACTTCTCAGTGCAGAATGATGGAAATATCACGAAGTCAGCTCACATCGCCTCCGCCCCAACACCTCTCCATCACTTGTGTGTTTGTGCATGCATATGTGTGTGCGTGTGTGCGTGTGATGAGAAACAGGCCCGTGCACCTGTTTCGTGCCATTATTTTCTCTGTCATTTGCCTCCCTACTCTCACCCCTCCAAAGCATTTCCCCGGGAAGTGTATATTTTACCTTGACACCTCTTTTTTATTTATTAGCCTGCGGCTGGTGGTAGTAATAACATCCCTCGGCCGTGTACAGATCAGGAGAACGGAGAGAAAGAAAACGCAGTCCCCCCTCCCCCCCGTCTGCTTTTCTTCTCTCTTTTTTCATTCACATCTGCTTGGGCCCTTGAGGGTGTGGTGGGGGGAAAGGGAAGGATTGGATCTTATTCTGAATGGTAAAATTAACATAAAAACCAACCCACATGCAGGTTTCCATTCCAGGGTTGATGTGGAGGACCAAAACAAAGGAATCCAACTTGGGGCGATTTCTTTTAGGTGTGTGCTTTGGTGTAAATTTGCAGGTCAGAGAGCAACATGCCTCATTCCATGCTTGTTCCATGTAGGGAATGAATGTGCAACAAAGCAGGCAATAAATGATAAAATAGATGCTTGCTCAAATATAACACAATTACACATGCCCATAGAAATCAAAGTGATTGTGGGAAATCTGACATAGATGCCACCTGCACTTTTGGCAACCCTGGAGATGTGCTGATGATCTGCCCTGCGCTAAAATCAGAACTGTGAGAAGGGATCATGGCAAGGAATAATATCGATATCGTCATTTAGAGGAATCTGTGCAGGGTTACTCTATTTCCAACCTCATATTTTGAGCTGGGTTAACCAATAAGGACAGCCCCATGGCAGAGGCTGAAGGAAATTATCTACCGGGAAGTGATTCAGCTCAGGAATATAAAGATAGCTGAAGGGTGCAAGCAATTAAATTAAATAGAGGACCTGTGTTTTATAGATGTCCCACCTGTTTCATAAATGGCTGTAAACACCACTTGAAACATGTCAGCTAAATTCTTTGGACGCCAAAGGGAGAAAACCTCATAATCTTGACAATAAAAAATGCAGTAATAATAATGATGAATTATGAATTTGTTGCCTTTTCATGATACCAAAAATTTGCAGGCTGGGTGTCCCCTCTTTCCTCCACCCTATTTCTTCATTGCTCTCTTTTCCAGAGAGAACTGACTTGTAGGGCTGTGCAAATCCTTCCAAAGGAGTGCTTTGCACAGCATGGGAGCACATACAAAGCACCTCTCTTTAAATCAAGGAAGAAGCCACCTCTTTTTCCAGGCTCGTGCAACTGTTTTGTAAGCTACTCCTGGTTGCCTCCCCATGCTTGCCCAGCTACTGGGAAAAAGGTAAGACTGATTAGAGACTGATCAGGCCATCTCTCTTAGTATGGTATAGACATACATGCACGATTCAGATATTTCTTGATTTATGTTTATACTGTACAGTGGAACCTCTAGTTACGAATTTAATCCGTTCCATGACTCTGATCGCAACTCGAATTGGTCGCAACGTGAAGCACGTTTTCCCATAGGGTTCAATGTAAATACGGTTAATCCGTTCCGCCCTCCGAATTTGGTCACGCCGCGAGGCACATTTCCCCATAAGGTTCAATGTAAATACGGCTAATCCGCCCTCCGAATTTGGTCGCTCCGTGAGGCACATTTCCCCATAAGGTTCAATGTGTCGGCTAGGAAATTCCCCAGGCACGCTTTAGTCAGCCCTAGCGCAGAAAGAGGAAGTGCTAATGAAATCTGAGCTTTTGTCGCACGCATGCACAGCCGGGAGCGGGAGCTTCCCCCCCCCCAACTGATTCCTCCACGCTCTTTCCTTTCTCCATAGCGACAAAAGCACAGTGAAAGCAATCAGCGCACTGGGGGAAAGGCTTATGTCGCGCGCATGCACAGCCGGGAGCGGGAGCTTCCCCCCCCCCCGATTCCTCTTAATTCCGCTCTTTCCTTTGTCCATAGCCCTTGGCGTAGTCATTGCTTTCCTTGGGCTTTTGTCCTGCACACAGCTGGGAGTGGGAGCTTTCCCGCGCACGCGCACGGATTGCTCTTCAATTCCCAGCTCTTTTCTTTGTCCATAGCCCTTGGTGTAGTCATTGCTTTCTTTGGGCTTTTGTCCTCGCGCTCAGATTTCATTAGCACTTCCTCTTTCTGCGCTAGGGCTGATTTGATTGCTTTCACTGCGCTTTTGTCAAAGGAAAGAGCGGAATTAAGAGGAATCAGTGGGGGGGGGGAAGCTCCCGCTCCCGGCTGTGAGCACTACAAAAGCCTTTCCCCCCGCGCGCTGATTGATTTCACTGCGCTTTTGCCGCGCGCACCATGCCAAGGGCTATGGACAAAGGAAAGATTTGAGGAAGAGAGGGGGGGAAGCTCCCGCTCCCGGCTGTGCGCGCGTGACAAAAGCCTTCCCCCCCCCCCCCGCGTGCTCAGATTTCATTAGCACTTCCTCTTTCTGCGCTAGGGCTCCAGCAGTGAAACTGACTAAAGCACGCCTGGGGAATTTCCTAGCCGTGCAAGCCAGCTGACACATTGAACCTTATGGGGAAATTTGCCTCGCGATCCCGCCCACAGGAAGCCGCGACCACGTGGCAGCAGGGCAAATGGCCGTGGATCCGGTTCATATCGCGAGGCGGAGGTCGCACGGCGAGGCAAATTTTTGCAGCTGGAGCTGGTCGTATTGCGAAATTTTCGTAAGAAGGGGCGTTCGTAACTTGAGGTTCCAGTGTACTTTTCAAAAAAGAGAGCAATTAGAAATTTGCAAAAGCCACAATCTCAGTACTTACAGAAATATGTATAACTGAATAATAAAATACCAATTAAAGTAATAGCTAACAATATCACACATGCGCACACACATGCACACGCACGCACGCACTCATGCGCACACACGTACACACTCATGCTTTACTGTTTTTCCTCGTTTAGAGCTTCTTTGTTTTTCAAACAGTAATCTGAGCCAGCTAGCGATCATTTAGGAAAAGTGATGATATATCAACACTACATAGACAATCAGATCTGATGATATCCTGAGAGCTGAGAATAAGCACATTTAACTGAGGTAGAAACATGATGCTACACAAAGCTCTGATCTTCTGATTTAGCAAAAAAAAATAAAAAGGCAAAATCACCCCGTCGTGATAAAGAAAAGTAGTCAGGTGCTTAACCTCTTCCCTCTGATTATTTTTCAACTCTTTTCTACTCATAGGAGGAAAAGAGAATCCCCCTGTATTTTTTCTCTCTGCGGACAAAAGATGTTTCTCACCATGAGGAGGAGGCCAATAATAAGTGGACGGGACATTAGTTGAAGGATATCTCTTCTTAGGCTGGTGATCTAGATCCTCGCTCACTGCCTATCTAATTTTATTTTTTTAGATTCTTTTCCTTTGAAACAAAACAGATGAGAAGCTAAGCTGAGCACCGTTTCGGCCATAACTTGTATTTTCAACAATGTCTCTGGGCACTACATAACCTCAGAGGTAGAGGTGCCCAGGATTGGGCTCTGAAGCAGCGGGTGCTTCAGGTCTGGTTGGAGGCACTTTTTCTGTACCAGCCAACTGCCGACAGAGAGGATGCAGCACCCCTGCCAGATCCAAAGCATCTTTGCCCAATAGAGATCAGAATACTACATGCCTCTATTCAGAGCCCTTCTTAGAAGATAAAATGGTGGATGGCTGGAGCCCAGGACTTTGTCTGGCTTCTGTAAGCCAGGTGTTTCGTTACCGGATGCTCCCAGCAAAGCAACTCTTTTGGAAGAATGGCCCTACGTGCTCTCAGCGTTCCAAAGGTGCCCATTAGCTGGGAAAAAGGACATGCAGAAATGCAGATCTTTTTATTGCCTTCGCAGAGGTCTCATCACAACTGTCAAAATGAAAGATGCCTTTTAACAGGAATAAAAACATTCACAAAACATACTTGCACCGTGTTAGGTTTATGTCTTTCATCCCGTACAAACGGTGTTCTCTGTTATTGTTCCCTTACAAATGCAAAGACACCAATTTGCCCAAGGCTACTCATGCAAATTCTTGGTCATTCTGGGTTAGGATTTAAAGTGTGTTCTTCTCGTCCATGAATCCGTGTTCACTGAGCAGACTACGCTGGCCGTATTAGTTGTTTTGTCCCAGAAGTCTTATTCTGAACTAGAATAATAACCAGCACTTATTCTGAACTAGAAATAACCAAATATCTACCTCCTTAGTTTGTCTATTCACTTGCCCACAAATTGCAGTGTGACCCAACCAAGGTTTATGGAAATCTAAAGACCATATCCTCCTTTCCAGCTTGCTTCCTCCCTACAGGTGGCATGAAGGAAATGTTATGATCACCATTGTTCTTACTGAAGAGAGACATTAGAAAAAAAGAAAAGAAAGGGGAGGAAGAAGACGTCTTTCCCCGTAACGCTGAACACAACTGATGACAGGAATCAAATCAAACCATCATAGCCAAGTGGCCAACATCTGAAATCCCATTGATCAGTGCTATTACTGAGGGAGTTTTGTTTTCTGGCTCATTGGTTCAATATCAAAACAGCACCCACCCCCAATCTATTTTTTCCCCCAGCTTCTGCTCAGTATTTTTATTTGTGTGTGCAGATGTGTGCTGCTGAGGTCAGGCACAATAATTCTTTCATCTCTGGGGAAAGATTCTCAACTTGTCTCTTGCCTTTTTTTCCAAACTGCTGAGCCATCAGATCTCAAAGGTAACTCAAAGCAGAGAAGGGAATCCATAAAAGAATAGGAAATTCAAACAGATTCCATTTGGCCTGATATTTATTGCACTCCATATTGAGGAAGAAGGGGGAGAGAAGGTGGGGGAGGTTTGTGTGTGTTTGCTTATCTTCTACTCAGCTGTTTCGAAGTTGAACTGTAAAAGTTGCTCTCCAAAACATTTCCCTCCCAAGGAACAGAAGAAACAACCCGGCTTCCCACCTGTAATTAACAAAGAGGAGGAAGTGACTAGGCTAAATGGAAGCAGATCTTAATTATAATAAATAACAATGAAGGGTACAGCTGCCTGAGGTTGTGAGTAGCGCACAGGAAATAAAGATTTTCATATGCACGCAGTGGGATTTTAGAGCGGCAACGTAACTACTGTGGTTCTTTCTCATTACTGCCACCCTGTGTCCACCCCCTCCTGTGTCCGAGCATCTTCTGAGGGTACATTAAGCAACACAACTAACATCTGTCATGTGTGATCTGCAGCCTTGTTATGAGAGGCCCAGCCGGTTTGGGCAGTGGGCCACAAGTCAGGAAGATCTGGGCTCTGCTCCAAGATCTGCCACTGGCGTGCAGTGCACATGACCTCAAGCTGGATTTCCAAGGACACTAAGAAGTTTCAAAGGCCTGTTCTGAACTGCCCAGCATCTGACGTCCGACAGTCTGCTTTTATTCTTCTCTAAAAGTCCAAGGGTAACAGAGGAGCCTAAAGGGACTATGTATTTTAGGCAGCCTTTTCAGTGGGTGCTCTTTTTGTGCCTAAACAGTATCCATCTTCTCCATTATTCTCTCCCTCCCAGTCCATCTCCATCTGAGCTTATTGTTGTAGGATAACCAGGCTGCCAGACAGTAGAGAAAACTGCCCTGCCTTTCAAACCTTCGCGATGCATTCTCATGGGAACAAACATTCCATCTAAGCTCATTCAATGCCATGCACTTCCTAGCAAGACCCGCTGTTATTCATTTGCTGCCATTTCCCCATTGCTGATTCAAGTGGGAAGCGCAGCAAAATGTGGCCATGTGGAAGGCACCCATTCATGGTGCCAGACGGCTAGCCACCGTCTTTTCTAGAATATTCAATTCTACTCTACCCACTTCTGTACCCTCTCCATCAGCAATCAGTGAGCATTCAGTGCCACTGACCTTGATCAGTTCTCAGTTGGCTCAGATGGATGATTCTTTATACGCTTCCCCCACTTTCCTAAAAATATTTCGAACTTCTGCCAATCGTTGGGTTTTCCCCAGAGTTATGGATACCTTCTTCTTTTGTGTGGGTAGTGCTGGGAAACACATTTAAAGAATGTTCTTCATCTCAAAGGAAGGCTAATTTTTTTTGCCACAATCATTGATCTTTAAAATAGGAGGGTCATCTTAAAAACACTAAAATACAGTAATAGATGCCCTCCAGGCAGAGGGCCAGGGTGGCTGAAAGGCAGCTTGGACATCCTCATCTCCACCTCTTTGAGAGTATCATTTACACCCGTCCCTCCATTAAAACAAATGGCTATGTCCCTACTTCTCAGTCTGGCTCATTGATAATTGTCAACGTTTATCTTCCACCACTACGAGGAAAAGCTGAAATCAGTGTAGTATGGATGGAGCTAGAACTGTATGTTGGCAACCTTTTGGAATACCCAAATGCTATGGTGCTACTGGGGGGATGACTTTAATGCTAGGTTGGGCCCTGATGATTATACACTTTATACCAAATTTCACAGTGCCCACCAACTCAGGACTTCAACTCAGCTTGCACCCAATTTATGCATCTACCCAAAGACAAGAGATCAAATTATGCTTGATTCTGCCTCGCAAAAATGGTGAATAGACTTAATCTCCTTATACTAAATGGTAATAGATGCCAATGAAGTGTTCTGCCCTCTCAAAATTTCCTTTTATGGCAGGGAACAACTTAAATTCAGAGCCTCTTCCTTTTGGGTAAATACAGTACAGCCCTCTAGATGTAGCTGAACTATAACTTCCAGCTTCCATCACTATTGACGGACGGGCTTGGTACTTCAGCCACATCTGAATAACCACCAGTTCTTTGTCTGATATATTGAATGTCAAGTTGGGGACTTGGGGAAGGAAACCATGGAGTCAAAGACCTAACTCCAATTTTTATGAAAGCATAAAAACAAGCATTTATTTATTTGTTTGTTTTTAAATTTATAAGCCACCTAACTCCATTATGATTCTGAGAAGCATACAATATATAACATTTAAAATAAAACAATTCACACCATACAAAAAAAAACATTTGGACAAATGCAACCATCATCTCACAAATCAGATATCCCACAAGGGGCCTGCTACCCACTCTATCCAAAGCCTAGGAAAAGAACCAAGTCTTAAGAACTTGTCTAAATAAGGTCAGGCCCCACCCAGACTTCATTCCAGAGGGCAGGTGCACAACAGAGAAGTCAACTTCCCATCAGTTATTGATTAAGCAGGCATTGCTTAATCAATGGGACCTGGAGCATGTCAATGCTGCCAGGTCATATAGGACAGGCAGAAACAATGGAATCTAGAGGGTGGCTCAAGTAATCAGGACCTATTCTCTGAAGGGTTTTATAAAAGATAAGCAACACCTTGAATTGCACCTGGAAGCCTATTGGTAACCAGTGCAGCTCCTGGAGAAGAGGTGTTACATAGTGTCAGCCCTTCAAGGTAGACCAGTCCAGGAAACCAAGTTATGAATGGCAATATTACTTTTTTTATAAGGCTACAGTAAGAGAATCTCGCAAGTCTGAATGCGCCTCCCCCCCCCTCCCTTTATCTTCCAGAGAACTACAGAGGGTCCTCCTCAAATTACATTTCTACCTCTGACTCAAATTTATTTTGTCTGACCATTGTCTTGGTCATGGCTCTTCCTCCTGTTCTTCAAGGTTATTCCTTCTTCCCATTATACACAGGCAAACTGAGGCATGCCCAAAATGGCCCTTGCTGCTGCATTCTGAACCAGCTCCAGTTCTTGAGTGATTTTTAACAGTAGCCCAATGTAAAGTGCATTGCGGTAGTCCAAAATGAGGTGACCAGAGCATGAATGATTGCCTTAAGGGCCTTCTGATCCAGAGATAGATACAATTGGTATACTAAATGAATTTGTGCAAAGGCCTTCATGGCCACAGCTGCCACCTGCTCACCTGTACCCTCAACCACTCCCCCATAATCACCACAATTGCTTCCCCAGCCACACCTGTCACAAACACTCAATAGCTGGAGGGGAACCCATCCACTCCCACCCATGCATTCCCAACCCCCAATATTTGCTTCCCTCCACTCCCTAACCCCCTTCCCCAAGGCACCATGCAGGACAGGCTGTAAATCAACAGCGGGATCAGTCCACACCAGATCCTTGCAGTCTGAGGTAGCAAGACATGGAGACTAGATGGAAAATTGAGAATTCGAGGACACCTGACAGGGCAGACAGAACAGAAGGCGTGGAGGACAAAAAGCAGGGCAGTTGCAGGGCCTGGGTTACGAACACCCTGTCCCTAAACCCACTCTTGTTCCTGCTACCCCAGCTCCCTCCAACCATGCCTCAAAAGCTGAGGAAAACAATACAACACTGCCTTACAACACTTCCTGGGGGCCAGAAATTCACAAATGCTCCTGCTCCAGGGAAGAAGACTGCAGTCCCACCACCTCACAGATGCTGGCAATTGTGTAGACAGAGCAAACCCCACTCCAAAGACCACTTGAGGAATCAATAGAACCAGTTACATCTAAGTGAAGTAGCTGGTGAAATCGCTTCCAAAACCTCTACTAATCACTCTCAGACCTTGCCACAATAGCTTCTGTTTTTGCCTCGGCTTTAGCTTCCCAACTTGAACACACCTCCAGCCACCACTTACCTGCAGCAGGCCGCTGCTGCCACCACCACCAGAACTCCCTCTGAAAGTGGGAGAAGCAAGGAGCAGTGGGAAAGTTTTTGGTGGACGCACAAACCACAATCACATCTCCACTTCAAAAACTCACACAACTCATAACAGTTTACCCATGCAACCCCACTCAGTTCCAGATTTCTGCAGACACAGTCCTTCCGGTTGTCATCTTGACATGAAGTGTGGTGAAGAACTTTCTTAGCATGAGACACCCTTCTATTTCCCAGCTGAACTTCTGGCTTCTCTTGATTGGTCTCAGCCAGCCTATCCCAACTGATGCCTTTCAGATATTCACCTTGAGCCTGACCTACAGCAAAAGGAGAGCGCAGGAAAGCAGTAGACCATAAGTACAGTGCACTTATCCCTCCTTCAGGGAGGCAACCTAAATCCAAGGACACGCAGACAGGGCAGTGAGGCTGCCTCCATATAATAGCCCTGGTCATTTTAAAGAGGGCGAATAGCTGTGCTCCCTCTTTGCTGTTGTATTGTAACTGAGCCACCCTTCAGACGAGGCCACGCAGAGCAAGCACACTGAGGGAAGGAGGGAGGGAGCAGGAGAAGCTGCGTGACTGCCTTGTCTGATACTTCAGTGGGAGATCAACTCCATCATAGTTTAATCAATAGATTAATCAGCTAAAGATGTAATTAAGGAATTGAGGACCAGCCTGAATGAGCTGCAAGTTAAAAGTATCCCTATTAGCTCGTTCTGAGATCATTTGGACCACCCCTATGTTGCTAACATAAGGAATGAAAAAATATATTAAAGATGGCCTTGCCTTTTAATATTGAGCAGTAGCTTTTGCTTATTAAGTTATCTCACCCTTCCTTCAATATCTCAGAAAAGTGCTTATATTGGATACAGATGCAATTTGTTGATATTGAAGAAAATGTGAAATAGCTTAAATACATCAAGGCTAGGCTGGCATGCAAGTGTATTTAAATTTCAATCGATAGAAAAGTTAAAAGGCAGATGATTTGCCAACTAAAAATTCTTTACTTATTAAAAAAATACCCTATTATATAAATTATTTTTCCTGGTCTTTTTGCTTGACATCTAATCCCCTCTCTTTCTCTTAGAAGCCTTTCTCAGCCTAAGTAACAGTCACTTGACTGTTAGTGCAGTTAGCGCAGAGAAACCAGAAACAGAATTAAACAGAATAAACTCTGGGTCGGCATGAGAGATATTCAGAAAGCTTATGTGGCTTCACTACCTCAGAACAGTCCAATGCCAGCAAGGACTTTTTCTTAAAAATAAAACAGTAGCTGATCCAGTCAATGTCCTTGGCCACTTAAGACCATCATTTTAATATCCCGCAATTGCCGATGGTGAGAGACGCTGGGAATTGTGGTTCAGCAACATCGGAAGGGTCTCAGGTTTTCAATCCCTGTCCTAGAGTGACACTAAGGGTCACTGTGGAAAATTAAAATAGCAACCCCCAGCCAGTTGGCTATGTTGAACTATCCCTCACCTGTATCTGAAAAAGTAGGCACTTGCCTATCTTAAAATTCACCTATCCTCTTATAAACATTCCATGAAGAAAATTGTTATGTGTAGGGAGAAAGGTGTGGGAGTCATGTCTAGATTATCTTGAGTGGGAATCTCCCATTCTTGCACTTCATGTGTATCAAAAGTCAAGTTCTTCAAATGAAGCTCAACGCCTGGAGACTACCTGGATAAATCCATGCCGTTTTCCTGAAAACAGCACAGAAATAATGACTACTGCTTTCTTCCAAGATGCATCTGGAATGACTACAGAAAGCCTGCTCTTAGCTAGAACACCAGATTATCCGCAAAACTGGTTAACAAGAATGATATAATGGAAAGACTGTTTTACACAGCACAAAATCAAATTATGAAACTCCCTCTCGCTACATGCCTGATGATGGACCATATTCATTGGTTAATAATTCAATCCCCCTTTGGTTAAGTTTGGAGTATAGGAACTAGGAACAGTAGAAGGTACCTTTCAGATGTACACTGTAAAGATAATTTTGTTCACTGTTGACTACAAGATGAGCGGAGAATCTGTGGCCTGTCAGATGTTGTGGGAATCCAGTTCTGTTAGTCCCAATGCAGTATGTCCAATTGACCAGAATGATGGGAATATGTGTTGTAACCACATATGGAAATTCCTCACTCCCGAGCTAGAGATTCCTAACACATAATCTTTTGAAGGAGATTCTAACCCTGAATTTAATGCTACCATAAATGTGTTCATCTTTAATGTACTCCAAGATTCTTTTCCTTTGACAGAAAACAAACTGACACCTCCTTACCGTTGCTCCCGCACATCAAGAATTAGAGGGAAGGGTTTTAGGTGAAAGGATGATGTTTTCAAAAAGATTTGAGACTGGACATTTTCCCCTTCGAAATTAAACACTGCAGTCATCTATCTTTATATCAAATGTAGGGTGATATCATAAAATGTATGCATGCCCACATTCTAAACTTGCATTCATTGTGCTCCAGTAGAACATTTTTAAAAACAATGTATATATAAAGTTGCACTGATTTGTCTCTGATTTACACGGGTCTTTTTTTGCAGGGTCAAATTTATAGAAAAGAAAGTATCTGTTATAATGCTCATGAATGTAACAATGTATGAAGGTGATATGTGCTTATCTATGCTGTTATTGGCCTTACAGAAAGAAGCCACAAAAGGGCTATACATACATAGGAAGGCAGCTATTCAACAGGTGCAAAAATGGAGGCGTTGTGATGCACAGGTTGTGATCTCATCTGCTGAATTTCTGCTGGCTATGTTTAATGGCCCACAAGTCTCACCCAGAAATAAAAATGGCACCCTATAAAGATTTCCACAAGGACTTGAGTAGCAATCTGATTGCACTCTTCCACAGACAATTAGAAGAAGTGTCCATCAGGGCTCACGCACAGCATTTTACATACAAAGCCAAAAGGTACTTCAGAGCACTTACATGTAGCATGTGCCCGCAACATATTTTTCCCCCAAGATCATATGGCAACTATGAATGGCAGTCATGTAATCCTGGGGAAAAATACACCCTTTTTCCTTTGAAACTGAAGAGCTGCACAACCTTAGTCGCCCTCACATCCATTTCTCTGATTTTGTATGGAAACTATTACACAGGTGATATGGTAGATCAGCCTTCCTAAGGCAGGGCTCTCCAGAGCTGTTAGCCAGCATGGCCATTAGGCCCACTCATGTCTATGCTAAAGAGACGAACATGGATTCTTCTACATATGCAGCTACTTGTGTCTAGATGAACATAGGTCTTCATCTGCACCTCATGACAATGTAAAGCAACCAGCTATAAATAGTAGAACCACTTTAATAAAGAAAATACTTCGTTAGCAGGAGCTGGGGCATAGGATCTTCCAGATGCAGAGCTATTTCTCAGTCCTGTGGCAATCCTTCCTGCCAGGATTAGAAAGACCCCCGAGTCATTTGTTGACCAGAAATAACCCCAAGTGCTCCTGGAGAAGATGAGCGTGTTGGCACGGTTCCTGTTCTTTGTTAAAATGAGGCAAAGCTTGGTCCTTAGCTATTATTGTTACAAGCGATATTGATCTCACGCACAAGTTCCTGGTTAGCATTACATTTAGTAGAAAATGAATAGCTCTTCCAGATTCACAAATCAAATTCAAATATTTACTTCTGCCAGCAAGTATTTAACACCCGGGTCTTGTGTTGCAGGATAATGCACTTTGTTTTAGGTTGCTTGCTAAGCTTGTGCTGTTTAGGCCACCCTTGATCCTTTGCACGTCCTAGTTTTGCACACTGGATATTGGTTCCAAGAAGCTGAATACCTGAAGCAAGTGGCAAGTACACCTTAGTTTCTGTTACTCCCATCCGACTGGAGACTTTTAGTTGTAATTATGCAAGGAGTTGTGATCATCGCTCTTCTCGCAGCCATGACTGACAAAAGTGCAAATGTACAGGATCAGCAGCTACCCCGTTCTTTCACAAACAAGCCCTCACGGTTATAGTTTTTATCTATTTGTTAGTTACAATACCTGTTGTTTTATACACAGAAAATGTAGCACTTCACACAAATTCACCCTTATGGGTTCAGAGATCACTGTCAAGATGTTCAAGCAGAAGCCGTGGAAGATGTTCTCAGTGTTTTTGAGGTCACCATTGTTTTGCCCTGTATGATTACAAGACCTTTCCTCACGACCTCCGATCATTTCATCTTAATCATACTTGCACCTTGATTGCCCATCATTTATCCACACGCCTCTCCACATTTTTGTAGTATCGCTTGAAAGCAGAATAAAATAATAAAACGGAAAGGAAAGGAAAGGAAAAAAGTCCAGCTTCAAATACTGGGCTTGGAATACTGCATACAAATGAAAGGCATTTATGTGAAATAAGCAATTGTGCACATATTGTACTGATCTGAATAATTCATTCTGCAGAAACTCATCTGCCATGGAGCGCCTTCCTTTCACTACCTGCCATCTTCACTGGCTCCTGGCTCCAAGCCTATGTCTGAAACAACAGAATATGAGAGAGAAAGAGAAATGCAGGAAACGCAGTCAGGTTCCAGGTAGGTACAGTGTTACCTGTCCATCCATTATATTAAGCCAGCTACAAATTTGCTACTCCTTTGTTACAAAAAGCAAATGGGGACAAGTAAGTGGTGAACACTCACAGTGAAAAAAGCTTCTGTGTGTTCTGGACAGGACTGAGGAGAGATCTGATCGTGCTGACCATGTCCATGTTCAAACCTGTTGGTATTTCTAATAGCTGTTTATTTAAATTCAGCTTAACGATCAGAGATGTGTCTTTATATACTTTCAATCCAAGTAAAGTTATTATTGTGTGCCAGTTGCATCTTTCCTTGATCAGCAGGCCCTTCAGGCAGTCGCTCAATCGGATTATTGCAATGCGTTCTACATGGGGCTGCCCTTGAAGTCCACCCGGAAGCTACAGCTGGTTCAAAGTGCAGTGGTGTGAGCAGTAACAGGTACCTCTCAGTATGCCCATGTGTCACCACTGCTACGTAAGCTGCATTGGCTGCCAGTCAGCTTCCCCTGGCAATTCTTTTATAGAGAACGTAGGTAATGTTTAGCCCCCCCCCCCTCCATTTATAGTACCATCCCCACACATTATGCTTGATCTGACACTTCAGAATTTGGGAGCAGAAAGCAGGCTACATCCCTGATTATAACCAGCTCAAAACATTCATAACAATTTATAGCCAACCCTGTTTCTTGCATAGCCTGACCCTGCGTTCTGTTTCAGGTATGTAATGAATGTTAGGAATTTATTTCCACCAACTCCTGAACAGGTAGATTCCCCAGCTGTGGGGAGCATGTTGGTAGGACAGGGGTCAGATCAGTGATCTTCCCTGGCACACTTTATTTTGTTCTTTTGCAGTGTTGTGTTTCCAAACAGAATGGAAAAGTCAGCTCTGGAGGTTGGTGATGCTGCAGAAAGGTGCTTCTGATGTCAGATTTTCCCCTTCAGGAGGAGCTTTCAAAATATTGGCGCCTCCAACCTACAGCATAGTGTCTGTCAAGTAGGATTCCCCAACCAATTATTACTATTGTTAAACAACTCAAAATCAGAATGCTTTGCCTATTGGCAAATCACCCCAAAATCTACTGATCATTCCAATCTATCAATGTAGTCCATTCCCGCAGGATAGCAAATCTCCATTATTGGCCTTCTTCTTGCTTTTCTTGCTTACGAGGATTGGCAGTGAGGTGTATACGATAGGGTGAAAGGCTAGATTTTGCCAGATGCCAATGAGCGAGGATTGATTCAAGTCAATTCATCTGGAAGGGTAGCTAAATACAGGGAAATCCAGTGACTGATAAAGGGCATGCAAACTGTGTTATCAGTGTGAATAAAATGTTTGTGGGAGGGAGCTGTGAGCAGGGAAATGTATTAAAATGTTATCTTTGAGCCTTCTATGAGTTATCAGACACAGATGGACTGAAATCTCTTTTATCCCACCCTACCTGTAAGAAAATAAGTCTTCAGCATAATAGACATTTATGGTCAAATTACTGTATTGCATTGAAGAGACAGCTAGCTAATAAGCTTATGCCTGGAGCAAGCAGACTTTATGGTGTATAGGCTGCCATTTTGGGGGACTTAAGTAAAATAAATATACAGATGGTTGATAACAAGCAGGCCAAACACAAATGGGTCTCATAAACTAATTGATTAGATGGATGCAAATCAGAACTAACATCTGTGCAAGGTTTTTGGTTATATTCCCCCATTAATTCATGGATCAAGTTTTGTCAGAATGAAAAAAAGTTTCTAAACTGTGCATCCTGGGGTCGTTGTTGGTATGCTCTGAGAAATAAATTCATCAAACCATTTTAAGTTCCTGTGCACCCAAAACATCCATAAAAGAGATTTCAGTGATGACACTGTTCTTGATTTGCCTTCTTCCAGTCTCTGTTAATGGCCAGTAATTCATCTCATTGAATCCTGAAATCCATTCCAACTTAAAGATGAACCTGGGCTATCAAATATGCACAGAATTAACCCCTCATATTTCCAGGTAGCCCTGGGAAAGACCCCTGACTGAAATCCTAGAAAGCTACTATGGATCAGTCAGAGAAGACTGGAGGGCAGGAGTTTTCCAATCTTGTGCCCCCCAGCTAGGTTGGATTCTAACTTCCATAATTCCAAGCCAGCAGAACCTTCAGCCCATTAGATATGATGGCTGGGATTATGACAATGGAAGCTTAATACAACTGAGGAACACCAGGTTGGGAAAAGCTGGGGTGCTTCCCAGTCTAAGTTATAGCCCTAGGATTTGCTGGTGGTCTCTCATCCAAATAGCAACCAGATCTGACATTCCTTAGCTTTTTGAGATAAACCAAGCTTGGCAAGATGCTACTCTCTAGATGGACAAGATGTTACCTAGCCGGGTAACAAAATGTTTGCAAGAAAACAACCAAGCTCAGAAAACACCAAGGACTCCACATTTTCTAAGTATCCAGCTCAACAGAGATGTGCCCTGCATTCCTCAATACTGGCATTTCTTCCACCCAACCTATGTTGAATAGTAATTCATATAGAAACTCAGGGTGGCAGTTTGCTATTCCTGTTTTTTTTTTTTTAAGGAAATAATGAAGTGCCTTTGATTTAATCCAAGGGGGAAGAGAAATGTATCACAGGAACTAAAAGTTTTAGAAACCCATGTAAATCAGTCCTTTGGCTTTTGTGCATTTTATACAATAAAAGAGCATTCTGAAAATGGATATGAGATACAGATTGCCGGACAGAGTCTGGTGTGGGCCAAGGGGCATAGCCATGCAGAGTTCCCATAGTTTAGGTACAGCAATGTTGCAGCTATCACAATAGTCCTTCCCTCCCTCTCTTTCTCTCTCTGGCAGACTCCTGCCTCTTACTATCATGCCATCAAATTCCAGCTGCATTTTGACACTCTGATAGACTCACTCATTTTTTTTTAAAGTCAAATCCCAAAAAATGAAAAAGAGGAGGGGCAAACATACTGGCCCTACTCTCTCCAGTACTGTTGCTCTGCTAGGCCTCCTATGACTTTCAGAGGCTGAAAAAAAAATACTTTCAAAAAGTTTTTGCACATAGAGTGGCTTGCCCTACCTTTGCTACAACCCCCTCCCCCCTCCCTTCAACAGCCATGTCATCAGGGGAAGAGATGTACTTTCAGACTTGCAAGATTCTGTTAATGTAATCTTACAATGAAATTACAGCTAGTACTTCTGGGTGTGCTTCTGGTCTGGACTCCCTCACAAGACCGACATCAATCTTGCAAGTCTGAAAGTACATCCCTTCCCCCTTACTTTTACAGTCCAAGAAACTAGGAAGGGTCCCTTCTGAGACGCTTGCCATGCCCCCATGCCTTCTGCGGGCTCAGCTGCCTTTTATCTGAACGTTGTCTAGTCTGTGACTCTTCCTCCTGTCTCCCAAGGTCATACCCACATATCATTACACCAATGCGATATAAGTCAGGACTACTTTTATTGCAACAGCTATAGCTACAGAATCTTACAAGTCTGAACATGCTTCCCTCCTCCCTCACTTAATCTCCTGTCCTTCAAGGCCATTCCCTTTTCCCTCTACACACACATACCCACAATGATCAAGTGAGCAACATGGAGACATTCAATGAGGTTCCTCGAAAGGCAGAAGCATGACTCAGGAAGATAGGCATGCCTGAGTCAGTGCTGTCCAAGAAGGGCCTTAGAGTCAGACTTCTGTTGACAAACAACTTTCTAATTTGGGACCTGATTTCTTGAAAGTATGCTGCTTCTGATTTTCTGATTAACCTTTGGACCCATACAACTGCCCTCAGCTCTGATTTGAGGATCTTGGCTTTATCTGCACAAAGTCTCTGCTTCTGAAATTAGTTTGTTTGTTTTCCTGGGCTCTCCCATTCTTGCACTCTGGGGAGATTTCGGCACTCGTAACTGCCAGTACAGGACCCTACCAGCAATGGTACGTTTCCCTGTTCAACCAAAAGAAAGTTGCATAGGAGCTTGATAGTGTCAGGCAGGCAAAGTTCCTTCCAATAAAGAAAAGCAGATGCACTTAATTACCATCTGGCTAGAAGCTACTAGCTCTATAACAAGTGAAGCTTCTCCTACATTGTCCCCTAGAGGGTGCTGCTGAGAAATCTTCTTTAAGGATGGAGAATGCCATCACAGACCTACAGTTCACAGATGATGGTTAATGACAACCTGATGCAGAGTTTTACATTTTCACAGTAAGTGTGTCTGGACAAAGGAGTCACAGACTGATCAGAAAATCAGCATCTTCTAAATAAGGATGCTTAAGGAGTTTGATTGTGAGAATTCCAATATCAATTGCCTTGATCCTGGCTTAAAGGGCCAATCAGAATTCAGTCCCTCTCTGGCTTTGGGAAATGTTCCAAGACACCAAAAATATATCAAAATGGATTTACAAGGACATATTTTCCACATAATTTATTAAACTGAAAATTAATTCAGACTGCGATCCAGACTAGAGGGCAAAGCCTCAATATTATATACACAGGACAAGAAATTGAACTGGGAGTGGATGGTGGCTTGCAAGAAAGCACTGTATCTTATTTGGTACCAGTTTTTCTCTTTACATATATATACACAAGCAAGAAGCAAATGAGGGGAGATACTAATGTTCATTCCACTCCCCTGTCTTGACTCTTTTCCCCAAAGATGTATATATTTTCGCCCAATCAATTAGGAAGAGCTTTGTAGCACCTTGAGAAGTTATATGAGTCCCTGTGATTGCCAAGAGTGCATCTGCCAGACCTAAGATATATGCACTTCATCCCCCTCCCTCTTCCTGATATTGCCCATCATGTTTTTTCAAGTAAAGGGAAAGATTGCTCTGCACTCCAATGATTGCTAAACTCGAGTTTCTGCAGCATGCGAGCTGCATCAGGGAAGAAAGGATGCAATTTGTCTTGGGGAGTGGCACTTGATCAATTCTATTTCAAAACTCTAATTATATCAACAAAGAGCTCTACATGGTGCTGCTGGCTGAGATTCAAGTTTTTGTTTATTTATTTCCATGCACATCCAAGAAGTTCTCCCCTTTGTCCTTTTTAGACTTGCTGGAAGAAATGAGGTCAGGTTGGAGGCGCATCAGCATAATGGCTCATGCGGGGGAAGCAGGGAGAAGGGGTGGGATTGCTGGGGGCTGTAAATATAGATGGGGTGAAACACAAGCAGAGCTGGAATAATAACAGGCAAGGCTGAAATTTGGGGCAGCCGGGTGGGGAAGGAAGGGGCTGGACTGAAGTAGAATAAGGTGTGTGCAAGCATGCTTGTAGCCTGACTACTTTCATAGGTGAGCAGCCCATCACAGATCTAATATCATAGATCAGCTTTGCCTGGTGCTGGCTGGGGATTCTGGGAGTTAAAGTCCAACATGTCTGGAAAGCACCAAGCTGAGGAAAGTTGCCATAGGGTTAAATGTTATATGTTATATGTGCAGTCAATTCACATATCCAGTTGCCACTAATATTAAAACTGCTGTCAAAACAGCAGCCAGCATACATGTCCTAGGGAACTAGCCCAGACTTCCATAAATTGGAGAATGGACTAACTGGGTAGAGTGTCTGGATGAAACCTCAGGTTCACCCTTGAAAGATGTGAACCCATAAAAAAGAGAGCACATAAATTGACTCTTTCCCTCGACAACAAGCAACCCAACAAAGCTATCTCAAAGGCATTGAAACTGCTAAGTCAAGGATGTCCTAATTAGAAGATGTGGCTTTCAGGAGTCCAACAGTTCTCCTTTGAACATGAGCATCAGGAGTAGAGGGCAATTGAGAAAGTTGCGGAAGAACTGAGACAAGGCTGGATCAAAAATATTGGGCTGATTTACTAAGGAGGTAGGAAGTTCAGCTGGAGAGGGAGGTCAGGGGAAAGAATAGGCAGAGAAGGAAAAATGGGGGGTGGGCAGTAAAACCATATTATTTATGGGAGTGGTTGAAACCTATATTGGCCAATCAGCCATATTTTCTTTTCCTTCAACAAATGGACCAAGTAGTCTTAAAAAGCCACAAAGGGTAGAGTATTAACCTGTGGCAAGGGTTCAGAATTTGCCAGGAAGTGAAGAATTCAATTTTATAGAACTTTGGTTCTTGTCTGGAGAAAAAAGTAAGTTATTATCTTTTAGAGACATGAGGCTGAGCTTGTGAGTAATGCCTTCTGAAATTTATGAAATCTCCTAGGGGCCCATCTAGATCTATTTCTTTTCAAAAACTTTTATGTAGCATTTATCAATCGGTTTTCCATAGTAATCTTTTCCCCCCATAGAAAGCATTTAACATAACAATCAGCAACGAAAGTACTACAGGAGGGTCACTCAGCT
The DNA here is from genome assembly GCA_030867105.1 of Liasis olivaceus. Lineage (NCBI taxonomy): Eukaryota > Metazoa > Chordata > Lepidosauria > Squamata > Pythonidae > Liasis > Liasis olivaceus. The sequence goes on from CM061348.1 coordinate 137,636,803, forward strand.
TACATTTTTGGAGAGCCTGGGCACTAGTGTATGTGAGCCACAAAGCCTCATCAGCCTTAGCCTAACCGGGCAGGCTTTTCCCTCTACTTCCTTGTTTGGGAAGTTTAAAAATGTATGCCAGCCCTAGGCCAAGCACAGACGTTTGTTTCTCTGTTAGGGAAGGGTGTTCAGAGGTTGGAGGAGCACTGGGTCCAGCAGATCCAGACCTTTTCCTGGCACACCTCTCTTGGACCTCCTTCAGTGCTGGGGGGCGGGTGGGGGTGGGGGATTGGCCTCAGCAGATTCTGAAATCTCAGTGGGAGAATTCCAGAGACCACTGGGCTGCAATTTAAAACAAGGGGGAAAAAATACTAAGGAAAAGCAAGCTACATAAATGAGTTAGTCAAAACACATGAAAAAGCTAGAAACGTAACATTACACTAGATTCATGCAGTTTATGTAATCATACCATGATTATTATGAACAGTGCTGTTGCATGAACCCACCGCCTTCCATATAGATGGGAACTGCTTATCCCTCCCCCCACGTATGTCACTCAAAATCTCTTCCCCTGCTCCCATATAAGTACTTTGCCCGACGAGAGGGAAAAAGGGATCAGGGAAAGTGATTGGAAAATCTCCTTTTCTCCCCTGTTTTTCTGATCAAATTTGTATTTGCCCACCTTTGTTCCTCACTGCACTTTTTAAGGGTGGGGGAGTATTTTAAGCAACTGCTATAGGTTGACTATGTGCCCTACTCTAAAGAGAAGATAGACTTCTGCTTGAATGTGTCCTCTGCTTGAAGACTATCCAGACCAAATCAAGTACTACTAAGTTGAAATCACTTTGCAATTTTTCAAAAGTTTTCATCCCTTACAGAAAAAAAGAATTATTCTCACATCATGCTTGCTTCCTCAGCATATACATTAAAACTGGAATGCTACAAAAATCATTCTCAGGTTGTTCAAGAATGTATTTGAAATATCTCTTGGCAATATTTCTGAGCTTGCTTTATTGCTGGAAGTGGGATTATTGTTTTCTATTGCATGTTGTTCCATTCTCTGAATTCTCTCTGGCTACCTAATTCGGGGGGGGGGGGAACCTCAATGGACAAGCTTCTTGATGTCTTCCAGTGGGATTTAATTGAAATAGGGGAAGCCAAGGTTGCTGAAGACTGCTGGAGAGATGATTGCACAATGGAAAACAGGACATTCCCAAACTTACAGACCCCTAGGTCAATCCATAACACAAATCTTACCTACTTGGGTAAGTCAAAGTCAAATCTTACCTACTTAGAGTATATTGTATTTCTATTTCTATTATAGTAAGTCTTTCAACATGTCCATCTATATCTGTAAATTTGCATGTGCTCTTTTGTGGACATTCTCTTTTAGAAGATGGCACTATTTTGTCAGCTTCCTATGAGATAATGAACTTGAATCTTGACTGTATCATTTTATACTCTAGGTGAGACTACATGACTGAACAGAGCCATATGCTACTAATCAGTGACCAAAAAAGAAAGAACAACAGATGAAAGTACATAAATCACAGGGTTGTGTGATGATGTCACAACACATGTTTGGTCACCCTCTTTGTCCCCTCCCTGAAGATGCCTATGTAACTAGGTGCTCCTCCTTTGTAGCAATAATTCGCTATGAGTAAAGCCTTCCTGTCATTGTGTTCCTGTAACACTTGCTTCCTTTACCCCAGTCCTGGAGTCAGAGCTGGAAAGGGGGGAGCGGTACTGCAAAGTGACGTAAGAGGGACAGAGAAGAGTGTAAGGAATGAAGCTGATGATGCAAAAATCAGCAGTTCCAGAGGCAACCATTCCACCAGTCTGGATCAGGGACTTCCCAAGGCCATCAAGAGAATGGCCAAGTACCTGTTGATTTGGAAAGGCAGGAGAAAGGCAGTGGGCAAACATCTCTTGTCTGCATTAAAGAGATTTATCTCCCAGCCTCTGTGGTCTGAGAGTTTACGATTTAGTAAGCCAAGTCCTAAATAAGAGTTTCCAAAAAGTTGAGATTTAAAGTCATGTCCAGGTGTATAGCCCAACAAAGAGGTCTCCAAGACCGGAGATGACAACAAACTTAGGCATCAGCTAAATAAGGTGACTTTGCCTGGCATGGTGCCCATCCCTAGCTTCAGTTGGTACATCCATCAATGATACGCATATAACAGAAGACCCCCAGTGCATCCCAGTGATGGTAACTGGCACAGTATATGCTCCTGCCAACCACTACGCTATCTGTGCCTCCTTTCTGCCCCCTCTCTCATCCTTTTGTAAATACCCATTAGGAGATATTATCTGCTGCTATGTTGAAAAAAACTAATTAGAGTTACGTTTAAAGCCAAACTGGGCCTCTGTTCCTTGCTCGTATAATAGTTTAACAGCCCTCCTTTCAGGCACACGTTCTGTCAATCTACAAATCTTTTGTTAAGAGTAAATGGATACAAATAGCTGTTTTCCATATGCACAGCAACATCTGTTACTGCCGGGAAAATTTGCATGGCTAAATGTAATTTGTATATTATGTCATTTATCAAAAAAAAGGGGGGGGGGAAGAGTGTAGAGAAGGGGAAGAGAAGTGATCAAAAGCTAAGAAGACAAAGAGAAGGGGAAGTGAACGTCCTTGGAAGGAAGTAAGAAATAACCCAGTTATCCCAGTGTTTCTCTCACAGATTTCAATCATGGGTGAGTATCAGCCGAGGAGCACTTATCTGAAAACTGGCAAAATGCTATGGGGAAGGGTTTTGATGAATTTCCACATGCACATTCAGCACAACCTTTTGCTCCTGTGTGAATCACATTGTTAAAAGAGGCAGAAGTCTCATATCAAGGTTCTGGTATCACCTCATACCCAACACTTCTCACTGGAACTCGTTCTTTCATTTTGCTTTGATCAGAAAATTACTACAGATCACCCCAGTTAATAATCACACACACAAATATTAGATGAATTAAGTGATGGAAGAATTTTGTCATCTCCCAATCAAGGGCTATCCTTTTTCTCACCCAATTATTAAGCAGCCCTGTACTGTTGTGGCATATGTAAGCACACTCTAATATGAGCATCTTGAGCAGGAGCATTTTCGGGGGTCAAATGAGTCAAGATAGGGGCAGTGACTGTGCAGTTAAAGTTCCCACACATAAAAATGGCCATGGTTCCAATTACATGGCTGCAGCCACCATCTTGATTTTTTCAAGCCCCTTCTCACCAGCAATGCCCCTGACCCTGGGTGGGTTTCAGTACAGAGGGAGGAGAATGCTCCTAGAATACTTCTATGTTTTTGTTTGTAAGACTAGTTGGGGTGTGTGAGAGAGAATGACTGATGTACACAGAAGGGAATCAATTAATGTTATAACTGGGGTACCTTCTTTTACAACCTGTGTGTGTTCGGAACACTACATACATTTTTGAGTTGGTGGGATGAAGGCAATGGTATGTTGGATTGTAGTATGTTGGTGTGAGGGAGTGAAGCTGGTATTGCTGTCTGTGCTTGGGAAAAGTAGCTGCAGCCAGGCAGAAATGCTTCCCACCCCATTTCCCTCATACATTCATTCACTCACTCACAATTTTACTCACAAGCATCCGAGCCGGCGTTCCAGCTGCCTGTAATAATTGAACCACACCCTGGCATTTTCAAGGATGTGCCGACCTCCAGAGGCAGTCTCACCCCACCCAGGCCCTTAACTTAAAAAAACAAATGTTAAGACAGAGTGAGGAAAGTGTGTAGGGGGAAAAGAGATAAGCAAACAGCATGCAGGCAGGGAAGCAGAGGCGACACTTGGAGATTGGCAGCTATTACAAGCAGGCAGGAGGACTATCAGTCAACTGCCAGGACCACAAGCTATGGTGAGTAGCATACCCTGGTGGGAGTCCTGTCTGGAGCTTGGAGATTTGCTGGGAACTTGGCAGCAACTAGAAGAGGAACAGCCACACTGAAGCAGCCCCTCATCCCAACTAGAGTAATAACGTTTGGAAGGAGGCGAAAGTTATATGCCATTTTACAGACTTATAGACTTTTGCTTGAACTAAGTATTAAAGGACTGAGTATTAAAGACATATTTACATGGCCACATCACCTTGCAAGAAGTCGCAGAAGGGGACAGCAATACCCTGTTGTTGGGGAAAGTGTGCACTGTAATAAAGCATTGTGTACAGATTTGCTCCACTGTGGTGTGTCCCGTCCTTGGAAAGCAAAGAGCCCTCACAGTTGGATTGCAAGATGATGACTAAATTAGAGAGCCTAGCTTGTGTAAATAATGTGAAGCATGTATGGGATAAAACTGGGTTGGATTGTGTTTATGGCAATTTGGCCTATGACTAACGCTGGTAACCTGGTCTACAACTTCTCTGTTAATAATCTGTTCTATCATGACCAAAGGCATGATGAGAAGATTGGTCAGTCTCTATGCATTCATGTGGTCACAACCGTGTCATATGGAAGACTGTGATTTCCACTATAATAGAGTGGAATGAAGGTGATTTGATCCTGTGGAGTTGAGTAGAATAATACATGAAGAGAAATGAAGGGGAAGGTATAATTATGAGTGAAAAGGCTAAAATGTGTGTCAAAATGTATGAATATTATCTAGGTTTTTGTGAGTGCATATGAAAGTAAGAATCTGTAATTAGGGTAAAAGATGTTGATGGAAGAATCAGAGTTGAATTTTGGGGAGAAATGCAGAACAATTCTATTAGAAATAAGAACTTGCTTTGGAAGTGAAGACTAAATAAGGAGCCTCCAGTAGAGTGGATGGAATGAAAATGAAAAGAGATTGATTTAGGATGAAACTGAAATGAAGGAGTGGTGGAAGGATTCCCTTGTAGGAGAATGATAGGGGCAACCCAAAGAAATAGAACAGAAATCAAGGCTATACATGTTTGTGTCCAAGAAGAAAATAGATGAAAAGGAAGTCATTAATGTGTGAGAAAGTTGGAAAATGGTATACTTGTAGGTGTAGACAGTATAACTGGAGAAATGTTAAAAATATGGGTGTGATTTGCATATGGAGTGGCTATGATGTGTTTCGCATGTGTATGGGAAGAGTGCATATCTGCTGAAGGTTGGAAGAATACTGTTACTATTCCCTTACACAAGCAGAAAGGTAGGAAGAGTAAATGCAAAAATTACAGGGGGAATAGTTTGTTAAATGTGCCCGGGGAGTTATTTCACAGAATTCTGTTCAAAAGCAGATAAGAAATGAGTGTGCAAAATTTGGAAGCACAGTGCAGCTTTATGCTGGACAGAGGGTATACAGACTAGATTTTTGCTCTTCAGCAGACCACCGAGAATGGTATGAATGTAAGAAAGTTTATTGTACTTTTGTTCATTTAGAGAAAGCATATGATAAAGTGAATAGTTTTGAAATACAGAATGTATCTGAATATGGAGTTGGAGTTTGATTGCCGATATGACAATAGTAATATAAGATAGAAATAAAGGATGCATGAGAATAAACAGAATGCTTAATGAATGGTTCCACAGTCAGCAGGGAGTGAAACAAAGACGTGCCATGTCCCCTTGGTTGTTTAATGTGTTACGGATAAAGGAATGCTTGTGGTGATAGTAGAAGTGTTGCTGGGGACATGAATGTATGTGTACTTTTGTATGCAGATAATGCAATATTGTTGGCTGAGAACATGAATGATTTGAAATGAATGTGAGATAGATTCATGCATCAGAGAGTACGGATTTGAAAATTAACGTATCACCGACCAAAGTAGTTTTGTCTGACAGAGAAAATTGAGTGAACAATTGCAAGATATACATAAATGATAAAAATCTAGTGCAAGCGGCTGAATTGTGTGCCTTGGTAGAACATTTACTAAAGTCAGGGAAGCGGATGGAAGAACGGGAAGACAAGCAAATGCTGCTAAGAAGGTATTGGGTAGAATGTGGTCTGTTGTGAGTAATGAATGCTTGTCAAAAGAGCAAAAATGGCTATGGGTAAGAACATGCCCCCTTTGTTATATGGAAGTTAGAGTTGAGTATGTCAGGTGAAACATAAAAATAAGTTGAATGCAATTGGAATGGGGTAGTTTTTGTTTTATTGCATACACTTTTAAAGTTCTTAAGAACGAATTTAAAAAGTCAAGAATGAATGAGTTCTGAATGAACATAGGTTGAATACAAGACTCACAACTCCAAAAGGCACGAGAGGAGGTTGTTTGATTGCGTAGAGAGAAGAACTGAGTATCAAATCACAAACAAATATATATACAAAGAAAGAGTGAGTGAGTCAAGAGAAAGAAGAACATTCTGTTTGGATTGGCTGATGATCTTCAAAAAGGTAGAGGAGAAGTTTAAAGTCTGAAAGGCAATATGTGAAGCTGTGTATAGACATTGTGGAAGCAAGGATGACAGGGGGGAAGAGTGTGGCTGTCCGTGGATTTGAATCACGGTGTGGACCTCAGTTCAACCCGCCAAAGGGTTTTTTGGCAAATATATCTATCCACTAAAAACCTTACCTAGCCATGATTTATAAACTGAGAAAATACCAAGTTGCCTTTGGAAACACCAGTAGGACAGCACACTTGAATCTCTACCACTTATACTCTGTCTCTATGGCTTTCTAGTTTTTAACCCCCTTATTTCATAACTGGCCGTAGCATTATTTATCCCTCGCCTTTGTCGTATCATTAGCCTTCCCATTTGCTGATAATTCACAGTGGCCCTTAAAACCAACTCATGATCTCTCCACATTTTCTTCAAAGTTGGCAGATTTCAAATTTGAGGGTTGAATTAAAAGTAATGCCTCCCATATTATAAGCTGCCAAAAGACAACTGACCTGCTAGAACTGAGGTCTCAAGCTTAAATGAACATGGGGGGCAGATTCCATAAAAGGCGCTAACTGGTGGGCCGCATTCATACGCATGCAGCAAATATTGAAAATGAATTGAAAATGAAATTTGTATTTGGAACATACTGGGTAACATCATGTTTCAGTTGAGCCAGCCAGCCCCGTTTCCCTTTGGCCAGTGACCATATAATTAATTGTCCAAACTGGGGTACTTTTTAGTGATAGGAGGCACTAAAATAATTAAATAATCAAATTATATTAAAATGAATATTTATTTTTCCTGTGTTTCCCATTGGCTTCACTTTCTATCCCAGTAGCCCCCCGGCAGTTCCAGCTCTAATTCTTTGTGTCACTGAGGGAGTGGGATGTGTTTGGACAAACTAGCTGGCTCAGGGGAATAAGAAGCAGAAGGCATCCAAGCTGGTGTTGGGGGGGGGGGGGGGAGTGAGAAGTGAAGGTGGCATCAGGCACCCTTTTCCCACTAGTGCCTCACTTGCAACACCCCTGGGCAGCTGCTGTGATTTTATTCCCCATGGCATGGTTTGTATAGCGCAGGCTTTGCTTCTCTCCCTCAGCACCAGCTTGCATGGCATTCCCTTTACTGTCCGAGCTGATGCTGTGAGGCAGAACTGGAGCCAGTGCTGTGCAAGCCAACACTATGGGTGAGAAATCAGCTCTGCAAGGAAGAATGTCATGGGGAAGGGTGCCCAGGACTTGAAAATCTGGGATAAGTGTACACAGCAGACATCTTTAACATCTGTTCTTTTGCATCAGTTGGCAGGAAGGTTGTGTTGCTATTGTTTGTAAAATGGAAGCCTGCAGTGAGTACTCATCATTGCGCTTTAAGCAATGCATTGTGATTGAATTATTTACTGCTGAGGAGTCCCTCCAATTCAAATTAACCATCAAATGCAAGTGGGTTATGTAATGACTGCATTGACATGAGTACTGTGTGTCACTGGGCCAAAAAATGTAAAGGTGGCAAACTGGAAAGAACTGACTTGAGTGACCAAGAATGAAGTGGATGACCTGTGACAGCAATCACATAAGAAAGGTTGATGAACTGATTAAGGACAATTGGCAGATCACTCAAAGAGAAATTGTTGTCAAGCTTGGCATTTCACAGGAACGTGTGGGTCACATTACTGATGTTCTTCAGTGTTGGATGCTTTATGCTGCTGACAGCAGAAATGAAAGCTTCAATTTGCCAGCAATTGTTTTCACACTACAAAATGTAGGGGAGAAATTTCTTCACAGCATTGTGACACCTGACGAAACATAGACTCATCATTATGACCCAGAAATGAAATGTAAGTCCATGGAATATTATCATAAAGCTTCACTTGCAGGGGAAAAAAAATCAAAACCCTGGCTTTACAGGAAAACTCATAGTTAGAGATTTCTGAGATATAGATGTTGTTATTCTCTTTTATTTCCTCAAACCTGGCAGCACTATTGACTCAGAGCACTACATTGCAACACTCAAAACTTTGAAGCAACAATTAAGCAGTGTCTGGAAGCAAAAGAAGGACATTTTGCTGCAACATGACAATGCTAGGCCTCACACTTAATGAGCCTTTCAAGAAACCATTGTGAAGTTGAATGTCACCATCTTACCCCATCTGATATACAGTCCAAATTTGGTGCCATGTGACTTCTACATTTTCCCAGGAGTACCTTTGTGGAATATGTTTCACTCAACTGAAGAGACTGAAAGAACTGACAGTAGTTAGTTGAAGAGACAGAGTATGGAGTTCTTTCAACAATGGCTTGAAAAAGCTTGCCCATCATTGGCAGAAGTGTGCAAAGAATGGTGGGGAATATGTAGAGAAGTACATACAGGTAACAAAGAGTTGATGTCAAGGATGACTTCCTACTTCATTTCTTAAAATATTCCTATTTAAACTAAAGTTATGGAGGTGGAGGTATTAATTCAACACTTGTATATTTATTATAGGGTTGTCTATATGCTTGCAAGTCAAAAACAATTTCAGTCAGTCATTGCTCAGTCTGAGGTAGCCAATAAGAGCAAACACTAGCAACCAGTGCTTTCTTTATCTGTTTCACTTGCTGAGTGCACCGCTCTCAGATATTCTCATTTAGTGAATTAACTAACAGGCATTTCCCCTTCCCTCATAAAAAGCTAAACAAATGTTTCTGTATCCCTGTTCCTTAACACATTTGGTCTCATGTGTTAGTGTACATCTACACAGTGATTCACAAAATATTCCTCCTGATAGCTGGGAGGCTAGAAGAGAATACTGATTTTTAAATAGTTAACAAAAGCACTGAGAAGCCTCAAAAGCTTTATGTTCACTATGGTACGATATCAGTGTTTTTTTAAAAAAAAATTATTTTCTATTACTTTTAAAATAACAGAAAAAGAGAAAAAAGGAACAAAAATACATACATCATCAAATAAAAATACATAACAAGTGCTTAAAAAAGAAATAAGTGAAAAGAATACAACAGAAAAAAAAATATATAATATGTTGTTACAACAATAAAAAGTAACAATTCTATATATAATTTTCTAATACAAACATTATACAATATAGGAGCCTCTAATTCTTTATTCCACTCATCTGCGTATCAAATTGATTTATTGATAGCAAATATCTATAAAAAGTAATAGTAGGTTTTTTAGCTTTAAAAATTTTAACAATTTAACAAGTTGTTCTAGTATCTCAGATGTCTCAGAAGCTGAAAATGCTGCTGGTTCAAACAATGTTGTTAATAAATGTTGTAGCTGTAAATATTGCCATTGGGTTACATCCGATAGATCATATTTATCTCTTAACACAGGATATGTTAAAAAGTCATCATCATCTATCAATTGGTCCAAAGTCAATATCCCCACTTCCATATAATTTTTCCATATCATCATCTTTTCCCCAATTTTTAATGTTGGGTTGCCCCATAAAGTCAATTTAGCATGGGGAAAAGGACTGAATATTTTTTTATTAGACATTCCATTCCATAGCTTTCTAACTGACATAACTGTTTCCAGAAATACTGGAGTTCTGTTGTATTTAGATCCTAATTCTGTCCATCCAACCAAAGGTGCTGTATATGTATATTCCAAAGTTGCCCAAATCGGAAAATTAACATCAATTGTTGGCTTCCAGTATTTAACACTTGACTATAGGTAGAGCAATAGCTACAGCTCCAGATTCGGAAAACCAAATCCTCCTTCATTAATTGGTAATTACATTTTCTGTAAAGATATTCTCGGAATCGAAGAACCTCATAAACATTTTCTAAACAAAGAATGTATTTTCTGAAAATGTTTTTTCCAGATATTTGATCAAGAATTCCTCTCAGAATATAAATTAATCTGGGAATTATATCCATTTTGAGAGCATTCACCTTTGCCCAAGATTTAATGACTCCCATCTATCCATATCTGAAGAAACCTCTTTATATATTCTATTGATATTACATGTAACTAACTCAGTTATATCTTTAGGTATGCACATATCTAAACATTGAATGGATTTGGTACAAATATGGAACGGATATTCCTTAGATGGATAGGTAGCCAAAATTTCACCTATTGGCATCAACTCCGAGTTGGACCAGTTAATAGAGTATCCTGCTATTTTACTAAAGGTATCTATAATTTGCATCAACACTGGAATAGTAGTATGAGGTTTAGAAATAAACAAAAGAATGTCATCTGCAGATAAAGCAATTTATGTTCAACTGAATTATGTGCTACTCCGTAGATCTCCCTGTGTTCTCTAATAGCAAAAGCCAAGGGTTCCATGCAAACGTTAAAGAGCGAGGGTTAGAGTGGACATCCTTGTCTAGTGCCTCTAAATAATGGGAAAGTAGCAGAAAGCATACCATTAACCTTTACTTTAGATGTGGGCGAATCATATAATATCTCGATCCGTTTTATGAATTCCAAACCTCTTTAGTACAGCGAGCTTCTTTAGCACAGCAAACATATACTGTCTGTATATTTTGTCAAAAGCTTTTTCAGCGTCTAATGATAAAATTACAAATTGGTCTTTATTTTTATTCAAGTCTATTCAATCTACAGCTAACCTAATGTTGTCTGCTGCTTGCCTAGTTTTTATTAACCCTGCTTGATCGTTCTCAATAACGAACAATATCACTTGCTGTAATCTGTTTGCTAGCGCTGCCGTTAAGATCTTTGTATCGACATTAATCAGTGAAATTGGATGATAATTAGCACATTGGGTATGATCTTTACCTGATTTTGGTATAATTGCAATATAAGCCTGATTAAATGCCTCTGATAATATTCCCTACGCTGCTCTCCCAGTGTTGCAGAGGGAAGGTGCATGGTGTTGCAGGTACATACTAGTGCTCTGTGAAATAGGTTATCCCAGAAAATCCTGAGAGTGTTTCGTAGCCCCAAATCCTATGAGAAAGGCAAAATTACATTTTCTCCTAGCTGGATTGAATGAAACACTAGCTAGGAGCTGGCAGGGGGAGGGCCCTGATAATGGGAAAACTAGTAGCCCCAAATACAAGGTGAACATGTTGGGATATGAATTTCATCTGCCTCTGGAGCGAGGCAGAGAAGATGCAAAGGGTTTTGCAAGGGTAGCGAAGAGCCTGAGATTTGGAAATTTGCATTGCATCAGTCGTGGTTTGCAGACATCGGGGAAAAATCAGTCCCTGGAAGTGCTCTATAACAGGGTTCCTCAACCTCAGCAAGTTTAAGATGGGTGGACTTCAACTCCCAGAATTCCCCAGCCAGCCATGCTGGCTGGGGAATTCTGGGAGTTGAAGTCCACCCATCTTAAACTTGCTGAGGTTGAGGAACCCTGCTCTATAATATAATGACATGGAAGCTGTGGCCCTTCAGAAATTGTGAATCACAACTCCCAACAGTGAGCCAATGGTGAAGGATACTTGAAGTTGTTTTCAGCAACACAATAGGTTCCCTACATCTGCTATAGCATATGGCCCCTCCTCATCTTAAGTACTTAAGAGTTTCCCCTTGATTATCTCCTTTTATTCCCTCCTTCCTTTCCACTGTCTTTCCTTTAGTTTCCCTGTCTCTTCATGTCTCCATATCAGGACTACAATTCCCAACATACTCAGCCAACATGGCCAGTGATGAAGGACATTTAGAGCTGTAGTTCAGCAGGATCTGGAAGGACAAAGATTCCTAGCTCTGCTCTATAGCTGGCATCTCTTCCCTGACATTAACTGGATCATTTTGTGTTAATTTTTCTTAAATCCTAGCCAAATTGCTAGATTTTCTTTGCTTAGAGTAGCTAGCTGCAAATTCCTTTGTTCCACACACATTCTGAAACATCATACCAGATCAGTTAGTATTGGAAGTTTCACCATGAGAACATAATACAGAGAAATCATAGCACTTTTCAGCATGCATTACGAATGGCTTTATGATCAAACTTCCCTATCCATTCACAAGCTAAGTTAGGTGAAGAGGAAGTAATGACTTGCTGAAGGACATCTGTGAGCTTTATGAATGGGAAAAGGAAATATGATATGAGCCGTTTTGATATCTAAATCAAAATGACCGTTTCACTGGTTTGGCTGCATTTATTTCCAGTTCTGTCCCTTTCTATTCACTGATTCCATCAGTGAACTGACAACATAATTCAAGAGTTCAGAAAGCGCCCGGGATAATTAGCTGCTTTCTTGAAGTAAAGCATCTAAATGGTACAGTACTTCTCATAGTTTAGAAATAAACAAATGGTTGACACATTGATGGATCAAGGTCTTCTACTTGCAGTGGGCTGCATCACTCTCCCATCTGCCCAAGAGTCATTCTAGTGAATCTGATTTTCTCTTTTCCTTGCTCCAGTCATAGAATCTTGGTGCTCAGCTACTTTTCAAAATCATGGGAAGTGACAGTGCCACTCTATGTTGCACTGGCCAGAGTGCACCTGGCATTCTGTGTCCAGTTCTTGTCATTCCAATTCTAGAAGTTTGCTGAGGACTGGAGTGAAGAGCAGAACAACAAAGATGGTGAGGGGCTGAGAGGCTGTGAAGGAACTGGGTATGTTTAGCCTAAAGAGGAGAAGGCTGAGGGGAGACATGATAGCAGTTTCTCAACTTCTTTAAAATTTGAAAGAGAGCATGAATTTATTCTCCATAGCTCCCAAGAGTAGGACAAGAAGCCGTGGGTGGAAGTTCCATAGGGAGAGATCCAAAAAATAAGGAATTTCCTGACTATGAGAGTTATTAAGCAGTGGAACAATCTGCTTTCTGGAGTTTGGGGAACTCCATCATGGGAGGTTTTCATGACAAGATTAGGCAGCCATTTGTCTGGGTGGTCTGAGGATTCCTGCCCTGGGCAGGGGGTTGGAGTAGAAGATCTCCCAGGTCCCTTCTCATCCTAGAATCCTATAACTCTATCCGACCTCCAGCCCTGGGCATCCAATAAATCTTGATTTTGCTCTAAGGCTCAACTTTTAAACCCCCAGAATGATTCTGCCCTGGCATCATTTGGGTGGCATGATGGGAAATTCAAAAAGTGATTAGACCTAGGCATCTAATGCTCCTGGGAGCACTGCTACCCACAAATCAATAAACCTCTTAGGGCCACTCTCAGATGATAAAGCCAATGGAAATCCATTTTAGCAAGGGGCCCTCTCAAACACAACATCCTCCTGCTTCACCCAAGCTTGCACTTCCCATTAGATTTCACTGCATTTACTAACAGTGGGGGAGCAGAAGAGAGATCCCTAACTTCTCATCGCAAAATCCTTTATTCAAGGAGTAAGAAGAAAGTTCAAATATCTCTTTGCCCATCCTTTCTAATGGGCCAGCAAATCCAGAAATAAAGTAAAATATGTCTTGAATGAAGCTCCACGTCTGCTAATTTCGAGGGACATCTGTGTTATTTTCGTGGGAGCAATACAGAAATAATTTGCTCTTTTTATCTTTTAGAATGCTTTTTCAACTTGCCCATAGTCCGGAGATTTCCTTGTGGTCTTCCATCTGGGTACAATCAGGTCCCACCGTGCTTTAATTTGGGGGGATTTACTAGAGCTAGTTAAGTGCTGCCGCCTACTATGAAACATACCCATTGTTTCAATCTCTGTGACAGCTGGAAGTAAGACTAAACATTGTTTTAACCTCACGTTCCCTTGCACCATAGCTCCGTTCCTTTTTAGAGTCAGAACAAAATGTTGCCATCATTATGAGGCCAGCCTTTCTCAACCTTTAGGCTTCTAGGTGTGTTGGATTGCAACTCCCATCATTCCCAGCTAGCCAGGCTAGCTTCTCAGCTGGCTGGGGAGGATGGCACTTATAAATTCAACACAACTGGAGGGCTGCAAGTGGAGAAAGGTGGTGTTAGATTCTGCAGTCTCTGCTAGCAACAGCTAGCTCGCCATTAACTAGGAAAAGGCTTGTTTCTACCCAAGCAACCAGGCGGAATGGGAAAACACACACACACATACGCACACACCTATCATATATATAAACCACTCAGGTTGATGGCCCCATCAGTTATAAATGTCACCCCCGCCTGGTGTGAAATGTAGGGACCCAGCAGCAAACATACCTGTGTTTTGTTTGTATGAAAAATAAAATTGATTGCCGACTGGCATATGGTGAAGAGATGTGCATTTTGTCAGTCTTGGCAAATAACTGCAGTTCAGCCCTGCGAGGGGTATGAAGAAGCGCCATCACGAAAATTGTACATCTTTGACGGCTAGCATCGGAACCTGTCCTCATAATGGGGCTCTTCAGTGCAAAGATGATGGGACAAGGCTCTCACCTGTACATTTGATACCTGTGAAGGCAAGCCGTGGGATCTTATCATAACGGGCAGCTCAGCTACTTCAATAGAAAGATGTCTATCAGTCTCCCAGGAAAACTTTTGGTCTTCCTATCTTTCCTTTTTTCCCCCCTTTAGGAAAACCAAATAAGAAAATTAATAGCAAGGCAATGACATTTTGAAAAACCCTGCCAGCCACTCGGATAAGCTTTGACAGGCGTGGCCCCCAGGGCGCACAGCAATAGGATCTTGCAAAGGTGTGGGTAGAAGACCACGGTTCTTATTTAGAACTAATTCGGATGTTATGCTTTGAAGCACAGGATGTGCCTTCTGTGGCTCACAGGAGCTCTGATTCTCCAAGATGCCTTTCCTCTTTCCATGCTAATGTCACAGACTTCCTTGCATTCAGCCCTGTGGAGCAGTGTTTCTCAACCTTGGCCACTGGAAGAGGTGTGGACTTCAACTCCCAGAATTCCCCAGCCAGCCATGCTGGCTGGGGAATTCTGGGAGTTGAAGTCCACACCTCTTCCAGTGGCCAAGGTTGAGAAACACTGCTTTGGAGACTTGGCTGTCAGAGTTTCCAAAAGATTGCTCAATTGCCCTTGCTTTGTGAGACCTTCCTATCACATTCATTCTCAATCTAAGGCCATCTAGGTGGGTTGAACTGCCCATAATCCCCAGCCAACCATGGGTTGATAAGAGCTACAGTCTAATGTACTGGAAAGCCCCCCAGCTGGAGAAGATTGCTAGAGGCACCTGCAGAGCCATTTCGTCAGCCCTCTATTTTCACTCTTCACTCACACCGAGCAAAAACATTGAGGGCAAAGAGGCGTCTGAGAGACTTGAGACTCACAAAGCATTATCCTAATTCCTCCTCTATATTGCCCCTTCCTCTTCAGGGACAATACACTTTTGCCTCTCAACCCTGTCCTGGTCTTCTTCAGGACATCTGAATCACGGCGGCCCCAGTTTAGCTGCTCCAGCCTCACGACGCTGGCGTGGAGGGGGCGCGTGGGGGGGGGGGGAGGCTGAACTGTGAAGTCCAAGGGGCCAGCTCTATCACTCATCTCCAAACGCTTGTCTGCATGATCCAAATCCCCAGCACCTTTGGCTCAAGGCCCCTAGGGCGGACCCCCACTCGCCTCCCCTCTCCCGCAATCCCACAGAGTCCCCCAAAGCAAACCTGTCACCCCTTTCCCCCTGCAGGCAGCCCCGCACAAGCCCCGCTCTGCGGACCCGTCTCCTTTTCTCTCCAGCTGGTTCTTACGACTCTCTTCTCCTGCTCGTATTCAAGTCCCACCAACCCCCCCAGAAAGGCGGAGGAGTTAGAGGGGGGCCACCCCTCCTTCCCGTCCTGGAGGCGGGGGCAGGCGCGGCTGGGACGCGCTGGGCCGGCGGGACAAACGGCTGCAGCCTCCGGAGCCGAGCCGTCGAGCCGAGGGGAGTCACCAAAGCCCGCAGCGCAGCCCTAGAAGGAAGGGCGCCCCGGCTAGGAACATGTCCCTTCAAATACGACGACTCAAGGGGTTTCCAACAGTGAGTCCTTTCTCTCCCTCCATCTTCCCAGCCCATCCCTGGAGTCCCCATCCTGTGGCTAGCAGGGTCCCTGAATCCCACTCCCCGGCCCCAGTCCCCAGATCCTCAGTCCTGTTCTTCAGCTCTCCTGTCCTCCCCCGCACCCCCCACCCCACAAAGCCACCTTTCCTTCCCCTGCCTGGGCCGCTGCCATGACTTGCTGCAGACATAAAGTTTAACAGGTGGTTCTTCCTTCTTTTTGGCGTAGTTCTATGGTGGGAGGATGGGAGGGGGGAGAGAAAAGACACCGTTGTTGAGGAGAAGGATGTACAGGTGCCCCATGCAGAAAACAGCAGTGGCATTTCACCCATCTGAACAGGCAGGCAACCCTCCCCACCTAGATTTACATCCTCCCCAATTCTCCACACACATCCAGTTAAGCTGTCAAGCCCTCCTTGTACCTCCATCCTGCCTGTGCTGGGGGGTTCTTCATTGTCTCCACTACTTTTCTTTTCAAAGGAAGGAGCCCCACTCACAGGGAAGTCAAAAGGCCTTAAAAACCCTAATCCTTTTTTCAAGTAATAGGAGCAAAAGGTGGAATATAAACCTAGTTATACATCACACGCATAATATTCCTTCCCTGGTTATTACTTTTAAATAGCTCTACATAAAAACATTCTTTTGCATTTTTTCTTTCGTTTTTGACATGTTTTGTCTTTACTTGCTCATTTTAAAAAAAAATTTTTTTTTAAGGAAGCAAAGGTGGAATTGCTCCACAATGTCTTATAATTAGTAGCACAGTTAGTCACTTTTTCTGGGAGTGAACTGAATGTGTTGTAGGAAACTGCACGGATTTTTATTATTGCTTTATAACATCATATTTCATATTTTCATGTTTAAAAAGAATCCTGAAGCAGGATTGTTCTACTTCTAGTTTATACTTTTACTTTACCCAGATTTTTCTTGGTGGGAATATTACAGAGACGTTTTCACACATGATTTGGACAATTTGACTATACATATAAATGTTATTATGGGTAGACGGCATGTAAAAAGCAACCGTTCATGTTTGTTTGTTTGTTTACCAGATCACAAACTTTACGGCAACACAATCTCTTTCCTGTATCGTGGAAGGGAAAATTAGCATGTATATGAATGCGCTTCTGCCCATTTTATTATATGGAAGTGAGAGCTGGGTGTGTCAGGAAAAACACATGTTGAATATTTATTTATTTTTATTTATTTCATTGGATTTATCCGCCACCCATCTCCCCCACAATAGGGGACTCTGGGCGACTCACAAAAACATTCAAACTATAAATACTTCTAAAACACATAAAACATCCAAAATCTAAAACAATACTAAAGAAAGGAAGATCCAAGCAGATGGCAAATCAAGCTGCGGAGAGCGGCCTCTATGGGGCTAGCCATCCCCACGCTTGAAGTATTCCCTCCCCACCCCAGGCCAAGTGGCAGAACCAGGTCTTCAAGGCCCTTCGGAAGGCCAGGAGCGAGGGGGCCAATCGCACCTCACAATATAGTGAGGAATGGGGTATTTAAGACTTTACACCGAAAGGAAATGGGGCCAAGAATGAATGGGTGATGAATGAAAGCAGATTGAACGAAAGTGACTGGTACGAAAAAAGCCGCATGAAAGAACTCTTAAGGCTAAAACCTAATCTTGACTTTTTCTAAATTCAAGATTATGCAACAAGCCATTATTTTAAGAAAATGAATAGAGTTTCCTTCACAGTATGTTTAACAATAATGAAAGCAACATTCTCAAAAAGTGTAAACAAAAAGGACGTGTGCATTTGTCACATGTGCCCAAAATATAGATGCGGTTAATTGTGTGGAACAAAGTGTGTAGAATCAGTGAGGTAGCATGAAATAAAATATATGAGTTCCAATGGAGTAATTATACAAAGGCAAGCTGGCCATATAGAAACACCTAAAGTGAATCTAGACCTCTCGCATATTTTTCTAATTCCATGAGTGGGGAACTTGGGGCTCTCCAGATATTTTTGGACTATAACTCCCATAATCCCAGATGACTGCACATGCTAATTAGGGTAATGGAACCTGGAGGCTGAATATGGTGGTCTAGGAATTCCCCATCCCTCCTTTATGCTGTTAGAGTCATAATGCAGTTTGCTTGCTTTTTCATGGTGTCGTATATGAATCCAGCTATTGTGGCTACTTCAATGACTCAACCACTGACATATTTTCTGCTCCAAGCCTTAGCTGACAATCAGCAGGATGCAGCTTTTTCTGGGTCAAGGAATACATATGGACTTTGAGTGGAGTTTTGTGCAGGGTGGTCCCAAAGTTGGCAGGTCTAGGCCAAAAACTAACTTTAAGTAAATTTAAATTAAAAGAAGCTAATTAAATATTTAGTAAATGGATTGTTTTCCATGTATTGACTGATCCTCTTCTGATACCTTCAAAGCTCCAAAGATATGTTAAGGGGCTCTGGGGTCTGCCACCAAAGCTTGGGACTGCATGGCACTCCGGCATCAAACATCATGCACCTTGCCCTCAGCCCTAATTCTCCCTGCTCTCTTATCAATTCTTGGCTGGGTCCATGTAAAAATATGGAAGTGGTCTGCCACTGTCATCTTCTGAGATTTCCTTTCCAGTCTAACCACCAGCCCTTGTAGTATCGCTCCAAGTACTGCTACCAACAGAGGCTGCAAGTAACATTTGGTTCTTGTTTCTTTCCTGACTTTAATTACTTCTCAAGTGACAGACCTATAAAAATAGAGAGAGGGGTAAAAATATTAGCACCCCCAGCTTCAGTATCCAAACCCTTACACTGCACACCTTTCTGGGACTTGGTGAGAAAGAACATCCTTTGCTACTGGAGCCCACACTCACCCAAGGGACGATGCTGATCATTCCACTCCTTAAGTGTGACTTGGAAGGATTCAAAGAGCTGCTAATTCTCTCTCTGTCGTTATTTCAAAGGAATATCTATTTGTTTCTTTGTTTATTTATTTGATGGCCCAAATGTTAGAACTCCTCCCGGCCTCCCTCCACCTGGATGGAAGCTTGTGTATATTTAATGCTGCGTATTTGTTCCCTAACCCTAGACATCTGCAGCTGGCACATGCACAATTGGCAAGAGGGAAGATTTGATGTGTTATTATTTACCTTGTTATATCTGATGTCTCTAAGGGGTTTTACTACACTCCAGAAATAAATCAACACACAGCAGGTTTCTAGCCTCCCACTCACACACATCAGCCTTCCAACTTTGAAAGCCAGCTTAAGATCTTAGGATTTTTTTTAATATGTTCCCAATCCTTTGTGATCTAACTGATCCACAGCCCCACCCCACTTTCAGGATTTCAGTGACAGAATGGAAAACTTACCACTCACTCCCCTGTTATTCCACCTCTCAAAACTATTGTCTCCCTTCCCATCAAATATTCATGACAGGGATTTTGTTTACAAAAATGAATAAACCCTAATAAATTATATATGCCTCTGAGGCCTTGATATAAATACAATTTCTCCTCTCATGGGCTAAAGAAGGGGAGAGGAGATGGCCTTATTTAATACGTGCAAATATACGCACAAACACACATAACACAAACTGCTTTTTTCAACCCTTGCAAAGTGGATATTGAATATATGAAAAACAGATCTTCCTCAAGAGCCCTGTTTTTCCCCCTTGCTGTAGATTTTTACTTCAACCTATCTGAGGAGGAATCTTTGTTCAAACATTGGCAGTGGACTTTGAAATCCCCCCCCCCAAATGCTACCCTTCTCCGCAAATTAATTTGCAATTACATTACAGTCTCAGAACTCAGCACTGTTAAGATCATTCTATCAATGCTGCAGAGAACAGCATATCTTATTTTCAAAACTCTCTGCACATAGAAAAGCAACATGTTGAGGGAAGAATTCAAGTCCTTCCCTGATATATTATTTTTTTCTGTTAAGGAAGGATTTCTTCCCTTTATGAGAAGCAGTCATAACATATAACTAGGAAAGCGTGTTTGTGTGTTTGTGTAAAAGAGTTGTGGTTGTATGAGCACAGTTTCAAGGAGGCAGGGCTTTGTCGTCTGCTAGCACCAACAGTAGAAAAGCAAGAGAGGAGAAGGAGAACTTCTTAGAGGTTCTGACATCATAACATTAGCCACCCGGTTCCAGCCTCAGCCCAGCAACACCACTGTCAGGGTCTTATAGCAGCTGGCATGGAAGTAATCAGAAACAGGAAAGTGGTCAGGGCACTCCTTGGTCACACTTCCCAGCAACAATAAGGCCCTGTTGCTTTCTGCATTGACTTGGCCCAGCAGGAAGGACAGCAGCAGCAGCAGAACAAAGGAGAGAGACAATTCAACTGCCCAATGGCTTGGCATGTAGGGGAGCTCCCCAAAGGAAGGGGGACCTAGGGGTTCCTTGGAAAGGCTGTGGGAACAGAAAGAAAAGAAAGAAAGAAAGAAAGAAAGAAAGAAAGAAAGAAAGAAAGAAAGAAAGAGAAAGAGAGAAAGAAAGAAAGAGAAAGAAAGAAAGAGAAAGCAAGCAAGCAAGCAAGCAGGAGGAGGTGGCAATTGGAATAAATTGGGTTTTTGAGCGGCGGGAGGAATTGTGCTAAAACTTTTGCTTTGGTTGCAACTTCATATTGTTTTCAGGACCTTGGATAGAGTTTGCCCCTTTCTCAATGCCCTCTCCTTCCTCCCTCTTTTTACCTTTTCCCCAGTGGGACTGTTCTCCCATTTAATCATTTGCACCTCTTGCTCTATAACCCATAGCCTTACTGGTTTTCTTTTCTGGGGGTCATTAGTGTGGGGTGTAGCCATGAAGGTCTAGAAGGTTGCCCAGCCTCTTCCAATGATGTCTCTATTCAAATAATGGGGCATCCCACCTGACTGATATAATCCAGGGAATGAATCAGATCAAGTAACGACAGGTCTTGATCCTGCTCCTATTGAATACCAGCTGTGTCTTGTTTGCTTGTTTGAACTAATTTCTTTTCTTCTGATTAAAAGGTTAATACATCATGGAGACTAGGCAGGATGAGACAAGGAACCTTGTGTGGGCTTACCTAATGTTGGCCAGATAGGTGTTCATAGTGCAGACCTGGTGGTCTAGAAGGGATAGCTACCACAGTCTCCAAGGATTTCGTGTTCTGAATGGCTAGAATAAAGATAGGGATTCTGTTAATATACCAGCTGTTCTGCTGCCCAATGAGATCATGACTAAGCTGATTCAGAGTCTTTCAGGTGCTGCTGAGTTACTAGAGCCTTGGTCTTGGTGATGTTCAATACTGATACCATTACCCCAATAGAAGAGAATATGTGTAGCTCAGGGTTGAACTGTGGGGTCTTTGGTGCTCTCTGAGCTTGGTTGTTTGCTTGCAGATGTTTCATTACCCAACTAGGTAACATCATCCATGCTGGTTCATAATACCATTACTGCCTTGAGAGGAGCAACTCAAAATTTCATGGCTACCATGGAAGTTACCCATTTTGTTTCAAAGATCATGGTGAAGCAACTCATATCTTTGAAACTGGGAAACTCCTGAAATGGAGAAGAAAAATATTGTTATATACAGGTTCCGGAAGTGGTGCCTTGTCATGACAGATTTCTGCCTGATGAAGTTTGGACTGCTGCAGACAACTTCACTCTATAGGGCCAAGTAACAAATTAGGATGATCCACCTCCCAAGGTTGATGCATCCAGTAAGATTCCAGGTATAGTAGCTTAAAGTTTTCTCAAATTTACCAAGGTGCTTTATTAGTGTCCTGATAGAAACATGGAATAATTAAATATCCTGGACACTTAATATATCTTTAAAATGTCCCTTGCCTGACCCAGTTTTGGCACAGGGATGGATCTGACCATCCTGATAAGTGATCTGTACTGGGAAAGAGATAGGATAAGTGCAACTTCATTGATATGCTTGGATTTAATCTTGTGAATTCTTGGCCACTGTTCTTTTGGAGTATTTGAGGGAGCTGGGAATTGGTGGCATGTTTTATGATTATTTTATTTTTGACCCTCTGGACACTTTCAGAAAGTGAGATCTTTCTGATCTCTCCTGCTATTTTACATTTATATGAAGCCACTGTGAAAATCTAGCTCAGGTTTGCAGCTAACTGTCATCAGTGCATTGATTACGCTCAGTCTCCTTTCCCCTGACTTTAGGGTAGGATGTTTCAAGAGCCTGGAAGGAGGGTTGGGAAGGAGTGTTCTGTAGAAGACTCATGGGAAAACAAGCTGAATTTGGATTCCAGATAACAGATATTTGAGAGATTTGGTATTGGTGATCCATGTGCCAATAACCTAAAAGTTGAGTCATTGCAATGCACTCTTTATGAGGTAGCCCTTGAAAATCCAGAAGCAGCAACTAGCCTAGAACATAGCAGTGTGGATGGTGAAAAGAGTGCATTTCTAACATCATAGTTTTCTCAGAACAAGAATGATCATCTGAACCTCATTCTATCCAAAACAAACCTATTATACATTGCTGAAGACACTTCCCAGCCTCTTCAGGGCTATTTGTGTCTATTCTATAGTAACCTATCTTGCATTGACTGCTGCGCCTACAGTATTAATTATATAGAACAAACCCAAACCTCTTCCTCTTTAAAAGTAAAATAACTATTTAATCCTACAGGGTTGAGTGAAAAACAAAACACTTTTATTTGTAGTTTGAGAAACTGTTTGGACAATTCTGGATTCCATGAGCAAAAGGCTTCAGAAGATTCAGGGGATGGCGCTTTATATTACTAAGTGACACCCATCCTTTTGACTCTAGAATACCCTAAAGCAAAGTTCTGCATGCGGCATTCTGGAAGGAGTAGAAGGTATTGGCAGCTGAGGACAGGTCAAGAACAAAAAGTGGAAAAGAGGCTAATGAAAGAGAGAAATGGCTGTTTTTTCTTCCACACCCAATAATGATCCTATACACACTTCACTCTTCACCAGATAGACCCACTCCTATCTCCAAGGTGCCCCAAATTTCCACATAATTTTATGCCAAAAGTTCTCACTTGAGATCTTTTAATTTCCATGGTTTAATTACAGAACATCTGTTTAACATGCAGTCGATTTTGGCAAATAGCATGGAAGAGAAACTAGTGAGTTCTACCATTCTGCACAGCACTACAACGTTTTAAAAAGACAGTCCTGAATTCCTCTACCCAAAAACTAAAAATGGGGGGTCGAGACAGGTGCCAGAAAATAAGGGGACTCACCCTGAAAAAGGGGGGTGTTTGGAAAGCCCACAAATGGTTAATTGCAAACATCATTTTTTTTTAACTGAGGAAAATGGGACAACTTAGGCTGCTGAAGAGATTCCTGACACACCATCCATTATCCATCATCAGCTGTTGTTTGCACCATTCGTGTAGATCAGCATTTTCACCTTGTAACAGCTTCTCCTGCTGCTGTGTGGTCACACTTCCTAGGGTGCCCAACTGCCTCAGCCTGTGATTAATGCCAGCTCCACGTCAAATGCCCGCCAAGTCAAAAAAAAAAAAAAAGTTTACAACCCCAGAATTCTGCTGGTGGAATAGAAATAGAGCAGAAATTGGCCATCTGGATAAAACAGAGTTTGGGAGGAGTAGCTACCACAAAGCTCAGTGGCTGTGAATCTTGGGGGCTTCTAACACTGTGCTTCGTGTGAGAGACCACCTAGCCTAGCCTAGATGGAAGCCAGAGCTGTGATTCACTTTCCATCATCTGAATCCATGGCTGCCTGGATCATTTCACAATTAAGCTGTCTCCATTCACTTCATAGGATAAGAGTAACTGCCTTATCCCAAGCTAGACCATTGTCCACATAATCCAGTTTTGTGTGTACTGACCAGCAGTGACTAGTTACAGGCCCAGTTTCCTTTTCTTTTCAATGACTTTCCTGTGACTTTGATCATCTTCTTAATGGCTGTCATTGTAATTTCTGGCGCATACAACAATGGGAATGAGAAGGATTAGGAGAAATCTCACATTACTCCGGGTATCTTCTATGCTTCCTTCAGGAGATGTATCAGCTGTGCCGAGACAATGGCACAGTTTCTCCATTAGTAGCGGTGCTAACACCAATGCTCCCACCACTCCCACCCAATCTGACGACATTTGCTAAGATATCTCCCAACCCTATGTCCTAAAGAGTCATTTTTGCTATAAATGGCAAATAAGCAAATGGGTGGCTGGGTTCCTTTAGTGTCCTGGAAGCAAACCGAAGCCTGTCTTTTAGGTTCCCTTAGGGCAGAAAATCAATCTATTAATTTAAATACAGTATTCATTAAGCAGCCTTCATGTTTCGCTAGCTTATGCTCTATTGTTTTAAGATACTTTCCGCAACTGCACTTCAAGGGAATTGTGATGAAGGGGGAGGGGATATCTATTCACTGCAGTCCTGGAGAACAAGAAAATGTTTTGGGAGAGACGCCAAAAAAAAAAAGAAAAAAAAAAAAGGCAAGCTTCTTCTCTGCTCTGCATGGTTTCCATCCCTGCTGCCATAAAGCCATGACAGTCTCCTTCCAGGTAACAGCTTTAGTTAGTTAATTCATATGTTTATTCCCAGTGACTCGCTCATCCTCAGATGTTTCCCCAGTATTAATAACCCAGAAGATGCCAGCAGCAGATGGTGAAATACGTCTGTAAACCTTGACTCTCCACAAAGGTGCCAGCAGTTCCTGGGACTGTGGCGTCATTCTTGATTATCCGGTGTATTGCGGCTAGCGGCCACTGCCAGGTCTACCTGGCACAGGGCCGGCGCACAGTGCAAAAAAGGAAAATGATTATTTCCCAATAACTTTAACCTTCTGAATACACTCAACATCTGCTGAGACTAGGGTATGCCAAACCGTGTTAATTCAGGAAAGTGGTGCCTGAAAGTGAGCATGTAGGTGTTAGAAAAGAACCAGCAATGGACGGGATGCTATACACTAAAAACCCACGGGCTCAATGGTGGACTGCTTATTCTGGATTCTCTAATTCACTCTTCCACCGTGGAAAAATGAGACCCACACTTTTCTATTGTATTTTTAACTATATCACCTTCTCCTTAACTATCTGCTCTTCTGTGTTAATATCAAGCTTCTAATTCTCATAACTAAAGCTTTCTGTGATCTTATATGTCTGTTTCTCCTAAATGTTCTGCTGATTCACTGTTTCTACTATACTGTCGTTTGGAACAAGAATAATCTTCCCAATTTTCTTGGGGCATATCTACATTGTCCACCTTACATGTGGTTGAAACCTGATCATCGGTTAGAATCTTAGAAAATCTGGGGATTCTACATCTATGGAGATGCTCTGCGTGGGGGACCGAGAAGGAAACAATCTTAGCATTTTTGTAAAATTTCAGTTCCCATCAATTTTTCTGAGGGAAATATTCAGGGCAAGCAGTCTCGCCTCATCTCCACTCGATATTTTTCCATGTCTGCTTGCCGTTCTTAGGTTGGAAGGAGAGGGTGTGAGTGTGTTTGTGCACATGTACATAGGCTTGTATGTTTGGTATAAGGGAAGGACACTGGTTAGTATATTCAGATGGGAACTCAGTTAATTATACAGATGTAACAATTTACAGGCAACTAATTTTAATCAGTAGATATTAATATAATTGGGGAGTGGGGTATTCTGGTTTTGCCCTCTTTTGTAATGTGGCTTTTGGCAACTCTACATACACACATACACATCTGTGCACATTTACTGGAAAGGGGAAATTTCTAGGATTGGTTTCGGTCTAGGTTCACAAGCTGGGGAGCTGGGCATTGCGTATTTTTGGTTCGTCTGTGTTTTTCACTTTTTTTTTTTCATACCTTTTTGAAGGGATTAATACAAGATCATCTTCTTTTTAGGTAAATAGTGTAAATCCCTGCAAATCAAACATTGATTAATCTGTAAGTTTTGTCACTTATGTAGTCCATGTTTCCAGTGGCTACCTGTTAGGTGTTTTCTTTCATATAATGAACTGCATGGCATATTCTTAAAAGCACATTTTAGGGGGAGGGGGGGAAAGACAGGAAGGAAGGAAGGAAGGAAGGAGGGAGGGAGGGAGGGAGGGAGGGAGGGAGGAAGGAAGGAAGGAAGGAAGGAAGGAGGGAAAAGCAAAACCATTTTTTAAAAACAAAAATAAAACCCACTCCATACTATATTTTGCACCTATTTCTGCAATAAAGAATTTTAAAAAAAACCCAATGTTGGGTTATGGAGACCAAGTTAAAAATGTTCTTTCTGAAAATGAGAAACAATTCTTGGTGACATCACAGACTTTCAGGCAATCAGTAGAATTGCAGAATTGGCTTTGGTAATGTGCTCTTATTTGCAGAATTGGCTTTGGTAATGTGCAGATCATTTGAGTTCTAAATAGTCGACTATGCCTTAGAGGTATTTATTTTATTTCCCCTCTTTTCTTCATGGGGCAACTGTTAATTGTTTCCAGGAACTATTCAATCCATTCAATTTTTTTCACCCTAAGGACCCCAACAGAGTTTTCAGTCTCTGGCCTGCTGAGCACAGTCCATAATAATCTTCCCCCATTACTAAGCCCGCTTAGTTTCTCCTCTGCCTGCAGGTTGCCTTATTCAGGGTCCATCCTGATTTTCTGGGATAGGCAATGATTTGCTCTGTTCTTATGGCAATTGTTAGGATTATATACATCTGGCTAAAGGGCAAGGGTGGTACCAGAAAGTTCATTATACTCCAAACACCTACTTGGGCATGAAGGGCCAGTGCAATTTAGCACAGGTCAAGTGGCTGCTGTATCTGTTCAGATTGAGGCTTTCCACCTTCAGCCTCCTGAGGATTCGTAAAGTAGGCTGGGAAGGAAATTACCTTGGAATTGGATACAAAAAGCTGTTGGCATTCAGGGTTACTTCGTTAAACAGGGATGGAGCTTGGGACCAAGAGTCAAGCAAATATTAGCATTCTGGTGTGTGTTTGTGTGTTGGGGTGTTTATGAGCTATATTGTATGTATGATTGCAGAGGGTGGGGGGAAATAAATGTAGGAAACGACTCTGTTGGCAAACAGAGAAGTTGACTCTGTACAGTACAGCAAGAGGGTTATTATATGGTTGGAAAACAGGCCATAGTTTTCAAGAAAGAGCTCTCTCAACTTGTAACCCTCCAGGTATATTGGCATCTCAACACCCAGCCAGTGCTGTCTAGGAATTCTGGAAGAGAAGGTCCCACCCAGATGGATTCTCTGGGAAAGCTTTGGCACACATTTTTTTTCTTCCATTCCATTGGCATTTCATTCAGGTCAGTGTTCCACGTTTTGGAAATACTACACAAGCCAGCAAAACCTAGGCATCAAAAATAGCACTGGAATGAGATATATACCATGAACTGATCCTTTCTCTAACACACCCCTGGTAGTAGTCGTAGTAGCGTTCTGTATTGCAGATCAAAAGTGTGGTACCTTTTGGGCAGAACTAAATGGAATGGGTGAAGCTAGAGTGCTAGTTCGGACCATTGGGTAGTGCCACAGGGAACATCCCTGCATTTGTGGAAAGAACTGATCTTACTACTTTAAAGTAGATGGAGGCCTAGAATATGGCGGTTGTTCCGGGGCTGGAGTAAAGGAGAAGACTGTGATCAAGAATGGATATAAACCTTAATAAATAGTGGATGGTCTGCCACAGGCCATTTTGATGACTGAAGCTGGATTTAGACATTAAAACATTTCTCCTGAGATCTTGCCTGTATTCTTTGAAGCAAAACAACAACACTAACTATATGGCTGAGTATGTACAGCTGGATCTTCAACTGTTCCAAGTACATCCCCAGCTCCATTTTTGCAACCTCTGGAACCACTCTAATATGACATTGCTGAAACTTAGCAACAAAGCACCAATTTCAGCATCTTTGTTCATTGAGTGAAAAGAAGAATGATAATAGATGCATTAAGATATAACCCATCTATATAACCCATCGATGCATTAAGATATAACCCATCGAAATTCCATCTCCCAGACAAAAAAAGGGTGAAAAGTTCAGCTCTGCCACTTCGTCTAACTCACTGCACTATCAGCTCTGCTTCCTGCGGCCCTCAGAGGCCATTTTTCTTTAGAAGAAAGGGACAGACCAGCCCCAGAAACAAAAAGGTTGCCTATTCCTGGGCACTCCAATATTGTCACATCCAGAATGTTTGTCCCCCCCCCCCATCAACCCTACGAAGATCATTCAGGCTCTCTCCTATCCTGCAAGCCAGACTTTTGACAGATATGAAAAGGGGAGGAGAGGTAAGGACAAAGTAGCTATAGAGCATTCTTCCAAATTATCTGACTGGGGAGAGTATGCCCAGCAAAAATCCATAGTCAACATATGCTTACAATCCTGATGTGAAAAGTGGATATAGATTGTCTCTTTCTCTCATAATATTAGAAAGTGTGCTTAGCCTATGTATAGATTGATAGCAAATTCAGAACAAAGTAGAAATACTTTATTTCACATGACAGCAGCATGCGAAAAGCAAGGAACTCTGCATCTGTGTCTGTTGATCCCATCTATTCTTCTTAACTATCTCAACTGTAGCCTCCACATCAGCAGCTAAGATTTTACCATGCATTGCCAGTTTTCTTTCTAGCCAGCCTTTGCAACCATAAACTTTTGACATTTGAAATAATCAGAAAAATGATTTGTGCTTTCTGTACAATTCTGTACATCAAAATGCTCTCAGAGTATGAAACACCTTAAGAAAGGACATCAAGAGGGATTTCTTGTGCACAAAACTTCAGATGCATTACTATTTAACTCTTTATTATATTTGGTTCCTTGTTTATAATATCCAGTATAGGTTTTAGAATATTTTATTATTGTATGTCGTGAAATTTGTTTATCCTATTTTTCACTGCAGCAGATTCACTGCAAATCAACTTAATTTAAAAAAAAGACAATCCATAAATAGAAAAATTTAAACATTAAAAAGAGGCAACAGCTAATTAACTGTTTCAAGAACAAGCAGAATGTCAGGTTAAGTCAGCTTCTTCAGCTTGATGTTTTGGAAGTATTGGGACTAGAATTCTCACAATCACCACTCAGGGTAGCCCGTTCCAACACATATATCACTAGGAAAATAGACAGAATTCTCAAGGAATTCCATATGTTGGGATCTGCACAGAGAAGGCCTTTCCTTAAACTACTGAAAGTCATACTTAGATGATGGGACAGGGTAGAGAGTCAAGAAGATGACCTTGATGAAGACATGCAGGAGCCCTTGTCTAGGCAAAAGGGGCTGAAGCATTTTTTAAAGTCCAGAACAAGGTATCATTTGGAAGCAGGTTAGGCAGACATCTCCCTAATTCACTGAACTATAAGAAGGAGGAGGAAGTACAGCAGAATTAGACCCTCAAGTTTCTGTTATTACAACCAATCTCAATGAAAGTGGTTTAGCCTTCCTGTGGTGTTAATTTCCCAGTCTGGTCTACCTAGTGGGTAGAAGACAGATGTAGAAGTACTTCAAAGATGGGTGAGATTTTATGGCAAGAGACATTCCTATAGAAATTCCTGTTTTAGTCATATGCATTCATTGACTCAGCATTGTATTCCATTGATTGTGGGAACAACAACTTGGCTAAAAGAGGGTTAAAAAAGAAATGATACTCAGAAGAAGATAAGTGACAGGACTGGAAGGGTTAAAGAGGTAGAAGGGATTGGAAATTGAACAAGAGGCATCAAAAGAAGGTAAGTGGATAGGCTGAAAATCAATCTGAGACTACGTCCTCACTGATAAAATAAAGGACATTCTCAATGATAAAATAAAACACCCCAGTAACAATTTTCAGCAGATGGAGGAAGAGAAAGTGTTTGACCACCCATAGACTTTTCCTCTTCGGTCACCCTTGCTGCTATGCAACATCGAAAAGTCCTGCTGCCTTCTATCCTTCAAGATATGAGCAGCAGAGAGCAATTTCTCTTCCCAAGATCCAATTCCTCCCCAAGACATGGCTATTTCCCCTCCCCCTTTTAATTCAGTCACTCAAACTGACAGCTACACTATGTACAAGAACTGGGCTACACGATTGCTGTGCCATATTTTTGCTGTAAATCTGCTGATGTGTCAAGAGCTCCCTTTCACTCCCCAATCCTCCTGATAAATATTCATTTTATATAAGTATTTTTCATCTCCCTCACTCTCTTTTTAGATCTTCTCCTTAATTCTCATCACCGGATTTGGAGTAGCGGGTGGTCTTTATATCCTTGCAAGGAAGACCTTCTTTATTCCTGAAGTGAGGTATGTTTCTGGATAGCAATTACATCTAGGTTGGAACAAGAGTCTCTGCCATATTTGTAAGAGATCCATTATCTGATCTAAGCTAGCAGTTTAGAATCCTTGTGGTCTGCTTTGCCCTTCCTCTTCACATAGCTGAAGCAAACTGAACCCTGCCAGCATTTGTACAGGAGTATCAGCAAAATTGGCAAAGATGGCCAATTCAGACTTTAGGGACCAAGCAATTCCCTAAACTGGGGAGTATTGCTCAAGTCCTGTGAGTGGACAAGCTAACCTGGCAGGTCAGATTTGACTGATGGGTCAAGAGGAGTGAGGAAGGAAGAACTGGTTGCTGTTGTTAATAGAGATAGAACCTGAACTTGTACATCCTAGTTCATGTTTCTAAGAATCAGAGGTCAGTGTAGAACAGTAGTGCATATGGGCATTTTCAGATTTAGGCTTCGAGCACTTTCTCACTTCAAAACATCAATGACAGCCCTTCTGCTCACACTACTGAATGGATCATAAACCCCTTTTCTGATAAAGCCATTGATTTAGTACAGTATTAGAATGGAACATGTTGTTGAGATTTGGATTTCATTGTTTGTAGTGCTGCATATGTATTTACCCAAGGAAGGGGAAATCTGAATTTAAGATGACACTGCCCCCCCCACCCCGATATGCATTGTATACATGAACAAAAAACTTGTGCAGTATATAACTTCTCTAACAATACCAGCCTAGAACTGCCAGTTAAAGTTGAAACTAATCATGGTGATATTTCTCTTCCCAATGAATGTGCTCGTGTGTCACAATTGTACCAAGATGGTTAAGCACTAAGGTTAATGAAATAACCAGCCCATATTTTTCAGCAAAAAAGTGGACATTTTAATGAAATAGCTTACTTACTGTCATTCTCTGTAATCATGATATACCAATGATCTCTATATAAGTATAAACAAAAGAAGAAAGAAGCCAACGTTGTTTAAAAAAATTGTTTCTGGCTCAAGGAAAAACTTCAGAAATGAAACATAAAAACTGGTAATGATATCTATCACATAGGTGGAAGCATTAAACATAAAATGTAATAATGGCATTGGAATAAATCCGTAAGTTTTAAAGTTTTACAATTAATTAAATTGTTTTGTCAAGGGAGATGTTGATAGTCTTTAATCTCTGCCAGGATTACTCTTTCTACGAGATCTCTGTACTATCTCCTTGGCAAAAGAGGACATGCTCCTTAATTTTAAAAGCCATTGCCCAGTGATAAGAGACACTTTGTACTTGCTCAAGGCTATTTTTGTCCTGTTTTTAATTGGAAAAAAGTCTCAATGTTTTTGCATTTTCACTATGATGCATCTTGGCCCAGTGGAGATGATGCCACATGATAATATTTTCATTCTTGGCTACCAGTTTGTTTGTTTGTTTGTTTATATTTCTAATTTGTCACTGCCCATCTCACTGCAAAGCAACTCTGGATGGCTCAGTTCCCATGACAACATGTAGAACATCTCACCAACACTTTTTCAGGGGGAAAATCTTTAGTGACTTATATCTACAAACTCAGGTATGTCAACACATCCTCCAAAATGTAGAAATTCCATGAAAACATGGAAGAAGGAAAAGCAAAGGAATGGATGGCTGCTGATCCCAAACTCTTGGTAACCGATGCTTGCCTGATAAGCATCATGCTATGGGCCTCTGGCAAGTGCACTGTGAGTCACCCTTTGAAGATGTCTAATGCTTTTATAATAATATCTGTTTACTTGCTAAAGTGATCACTGATTCAATTTGGCACCAGCTGCCCAAGGCTCTTAGCACAAAAATTATCACTTGTAGAACTCCTTTGTCTTTGATTGAACTGCCCATAATAATGGAATAGACACATCAAGGGATCTTCATCAACCTCTCAAGAGATACAGGCAAAGTTAGCTCCAGGCTTTGGGGGAAGAGGTTGTTCATGGGTCCTCCTAGTCCTGTTTCATCCAAGTGAAGATCCTTAAGAATGTTTAAGTCCTTTCCCTTCCTTCCTGATTATTCACAGCCAGCCTCAGAACATCAGAAATGAAGGGGAAGTTTTTTCCTCCTGAGTCTGTTACTTCAGTCTCCTAGGTTGGGGATGCATAACAACATCTCAGGCACAATGCTACAAATTAAACAAATTAAATATTACTGTTATCGTTTGAAATTAATTATATAACCATTCGCTTTTAGGACATATACAATGCTAGGACATGCATCAGTTGAATTCCACATTTGAAATTGATGAAGTGTGTGACCAAAAACACCACCTCCCAAACATACAAAACTTTATTCTTTTAGTTTCCCATACACACAAACACTCTCAAATCTCATATACAAAGGAAGTGATGGGGACAAGGGGAAACAAAGTGATGATGTGGAGGTTGTGCCTAATGGGCAACAATCTGGGGAACGTGATTTCCTAGTTGGCCAGATGTGGTCTTGGACTGCAGACTGTGAGCCTGTTTTTGAAATGTATCTCCAAGTTACCAGCTCAATCCAGCGGTACTAGCAAACTCAGGGGAACACAACCCCCAGATGAGATCCATCTCTGGGTCTCAGCAAATTCAGGAATTGGCAACTGCTATTGCTGGTCACAGGAGTAGAATAAAACCCAGAGCTGGGGTGGAGTAAGAACATTCCAATTCTCTTTTTCTGTCTAGGCAACAACAAATCTTTTCTTTTATCAGACTCTGATTCCCAAATGGAAAGTTTGGTCTCTTGCTTCCTGTCAGGGGCCAAAGTGTTAGAGGAGCAGGAAAGAGTGCATGTGTGTGTGAGAAGGAGTTTCTCGTGGGAACTTTCCCAGCCTTGACTCCAAGATTGTTTTTCTGGCTTAACTTCGCCCTATCCCATTCCTCGTCCTATTGTAGATTGTTTCCCCACAGACACCTCGAAGGGGGAAAAAAGGAGTAAAGAAAACAAAACAAAACAAAATGCAAGAGTCTAGAAATACTTGATGTTCCAACAGCAAAAGCAAACACAAGAGATTTTGTAGACATTTTCTCCAGCTATCCTGCTCCTTGAAAACTCAGCTTCAGAATGGGAAGACCCCAGGTGTTGGCTACCAAACCCTTCCCATTACAGTCCAATTGCCTTCTGAATTTCGGGCTGCACCACAATGGCTCTCTTTCCCATTAACATATCTAAAACACATTATTACAGTATTTTATTAGCAATACTAATAAAATACTAACTGGTATTATAATAAAATGCAATTTTATTATAGCTTTACATCAGGATGACATCAGCTCAAATGGCTTCTCCCCATAGAGCTTGTGGCCTTAATTCTACTCCCCACTGGTTTTACTAAAGGACGGATTCAAAAAAGAAGATTTGTTACAGGCTGCCAAATAAGCAAACATGGAGGGAGGGGGCTGGCTTTTAACACAACTACACACCGAAGACTAACCACAACCTTTTTGAGCTGTGCTTGCATTTACTTAACTTTTTATTTATTTTATTTAGAGAGAATCTGAACTGGCTGATGACCTTCCCCTTCCTTTACAGGTGCAGCCATACACTTGTGACATGTATGCTTGCTATCAACACAAAAGATGAACTAGACAAGACTTTCCAACACTCTTTCCCCTTGCAATTACAATGTTATTCATGGGTGCAATGACACTTGATCACCTTATAAACCCAGCAGATACAGCACTGTATTCATTATCGTATGACCTGCTGAGTGTGAAAAAAACCTCAACATACTTATATTCAAGCTCCTTTTTTTGCTGAAGCAGTATATCTATCGATAAACTTCCCTTTGTAGAACAATGACTTTGTTAGGTAGTGTTGGGCTTCAGGGTTTAGTGACCGTGGTCTAGACAACAGATTTCCTGACGTTTCACCAGCAACTGTGGCTGGCATCTTCAGAGGCAAGGTGGCTTGCTACGCAGACCACAGGCAACTGAGCAGGGACTGGCTGGGCTCCTGTTTTTACAGTCAGGTGTCCTGACTGTGTTACCCCAGGTAGGAGTTAGAGGGCCATCTTTACCATTTTCTGCCTTGGGGGAGTTCTAGCTTTCTCCATTACGGAGAATTCCAGCTTACCATGCCCTGTTGCTGCTCAGCCTTTTGGAGCCTTGAGGCAACATGGCTTTTAGTATCTAGATGGCACCTGACTACCTGCAACCAACCATGTTTTCCCCTCTCCTTTGCTCTAGTTCCATTCTTTTAAAAGTAAACTAGAACTGTTCAATAAAAAGCTGTAGCAGCTTTAGCTTCTAGTTAAGTTCTGTCTGGTTTTGCTATCAGACTAGTGTTACCAGATGTCCAGCAAAAGGAGGACATGTCCTTCTTTTTGTCTTTGTGTCTTCCATCTAGCAGCCATATCCTTAAAATCAAATATTATCCGGCTTTTTGAGTCTCTCCCTCCCTCTCTCTCTCTCTCTCTCTCTCTCTCTCTCTATTGTTTTGTTTTGGAGGGGGGACTGTTTTCACAACAGTAGTCATTCAAACGTTTTTGAATTGTGACCCTGTAAATTGTCTGCTTCTTTCTTCCCTCATCCATTGACAGACTCAAAATCCTAAATTTACATTATTTATTTCCTGATTTCAACTATCAGCTACAATCCAGCCCCTTCAAATCTATGATCACTGTAGTCTATAGATCATATAACTATGGTGAAATTTGAAAAGCTCATCATCATCAGCTCTGTATTATCGCTAGCATATGTTCTTGAAAATACAGATTTGTTGGAAAAAGATTGCAGTTGAAAAAAAGTTTTTCTGATGCTGCAGCAAGTAATTTCATGTACATGTAGGCCTAAGTACTTTTTTTTTTTTTTGCATTTTTTCACTGTATTTTTTGTCATGGATGCCAAGAAAGTAAAATAGTGTGTCTCCTTTTTCCCCCATTTGTCCTTCTTTCAAATTGCCCATGTCCTCCTTTGCTTGTTCAGATATCTGGTAACCCTATATCAGACTAACTGCATAAATGGGTGTGTAGTGAGGTTAGAACAGTGTTTCTTAAAATGTGGTCCCTGGACCCCTGTGGGTCCCTCAAAGTCTTCTCAGGGGCCCATGAAATCAAAATTATTTGCCAGCCTATGTTTTATATATATAATTTTATTAAGGATTTTGATGACAATAGTAAAAACTAATACAAACTAAAAGAAAGAAAAAGGAATAGTAAGAAAGAATAAAAAGTACAAGAAAGAAAGAAAGAAAGAAAGAAAGAAAGAAAGAAAGAAAGAAAGAAAGAGAAAGAAAGAAAGAAGAAAAAGAAAAGAAAGAATATGATAAAGAAAAGGAAAATAAATAAAGAAGTTACTTCCAACCTTCATTACAATCAGTATAGACAAATTTAGTGACTCTTCATCCCCTATAAGGTTATACACTGTCCAAAGTCACATTTTTGCGAGAAGGGTGACCGTGTAAAGATGAAGAATAAATAAAAAATAAATACAAACAGTTACCTCTTCATCCCACATCCCATCCCTAATTTATAAACAAATCCATAAAACACCAACTTTTCAATCCTGGTGTTAGCAAAAAGCCATAAAGGTTGCCAGAACTTTGCAAAAAGTGTCTTATTTTAACCTTGATCAAATAAACCAACTTTATATTCCTTCCTTTTGCTTCTAACAGTCTTAATCTTTATTTTATTCAAATATTGTCATAGGATTTTATTTCTCTTCAATTCTTCTTTATCCCATCGCACAGATTTCTTCAAGGGTTTAACAAGCCTCTTTTATAGATCCAATAAGAAAACATTTTCTAGGTCATTCTCTTAGTTTGTCATTTGTATTTCCCCTTTAATTTTTAAAGCTTCAGCCATTCTTTTGTATATCCAATGAAGTGTCCTTTTCCAAATCATTCTCTTGGCCTATCATTTGTAGTTCCGCTTTCGGTACTTTCTCTGTCTTGTCAGACAAAATTTGCTCCACATCTGTCATTCCCTCATTAACAACTTTTGGATATAATCTATCCATAGAATCAGACATCATATACTGATACTGTAGCTATTAATTTCTGGCTCCATTCTTCAAAGATCTCCTTTAATATTACCAGTGTTGTGATGTTTTGTATCATTTTGTAAGTCCCGGTTAACCAACACCGAAAGTACACTTCTATTTTTTTTCCTTTTACTTAGAATGTTTAGTCTCCTCTATTATCCAGTCTTTAAAATCATAAAATTGCTTATCTTTGTTATGAACTAAGATAGCCAAAATAATTCTGGTTCCCAAAAGAATCTATTTATTTTTATAGTTAATTCTAAAATCTTATAGTAAAAGTCAAAACTCCAAATTTAACTGGACCCTTAATCCATTTGTAAGTTTCTAGGTCAAAAACCTATTTAGCTTTTTGCTATTTATCTCAAATTCTTTAAGTTCTTAATCTTGTAGTTAATTTTTCTTTTGTTCAAAGTTGAATCTAGACTTACCCAGCAGCTTTTCAAACTTGTTGTTTGAAGTCCACATAGCTTAAAGTTGCCAAGGTTGAGAAACACTGCCTTATGACATTGATACAAGGCTGGAATGTGATTGGAATGATTTCTCTGGATTTCTTAAACCTGTTTCTAACCTCAATCTTACACTCTTCTAGAATGGATTCTAGGTTATATCTCACAGGGATTGGATCTTTTCTGGTCTTTGTGAATCTGATGTGTATTTCTGTAATTAGTAGCTGATGGTCTGATCCACAGTCAGCACCAGCAGCATTTTGCAATCCAGCATAGAGCTTTTCCATCCGTTGGTACATAAGATGCAGTCTATTTGATTGTAGTATTGTATATTCGGAGACATCAGGGTGTATAGCCATCTTCTGTGTTGCTGAAAAAATGGGTAGCAAAACACACAATTTTCTATACAGAAACCTATCAGCAATTGTCCTGCATCACTGCGGGCTCCTAGTCCAAATACTCTGTTTTCAATAAAGGTTCCTCTCCAACATTTGCATTAAAGTTGCCAATAATTATTAGCACATCCTTCTTTGGTGTTTGATCTATTACTTGTAATTTCCATAGAATTCATCAACTACTTCTTCAGCATCCATTGTTGGGGCACAACCCTGTATAATCAATAAATTGAGCAGCTGTCCCTGAATCCTGATGAAAATTATTCTGTCACTGCTGGGGTTGTATCCCATTACAGATGCAGTGATATGTTTTGGTATGATAATTGCTGCTCCATTTTTTCCGTGAGTTTCATTTCCAGAATAGAACATTTTGAATTTGTCTGATTGAAAATGTCACATTCCTATGCATTTTGGTTCACTAACTCCTAGAATTTCTGTCCTAATCCATGATATTTCTGCTTTAACAATATCCAGCTTCCCATGGTTCATCCTGCAGATGTTCCATGCAGCTTTCTTGGCAACATTTTTGGAAATGGTTTGCCATTGCCTTCTTCCCTAGGCTGAGAGAGAATGACTAGCCCAAGGTCATCCAATTGGCCTCCATGCTTAAGGCAGCACTAGAACTCATAGTCTCCCAGTCAAGTGTCTTTAATCACTATGCCAGACTGGCTTTCTCAATATACTACAGCGGAATAAAGAAATTGTTGAACTTGAGGCTTGCACCAACATCTTAGAAGCAGCTGTAGTGCAAGACAGCAAGGAGTGTGACACCAGTAGTTATCTAGAATGCTCTTCAGTGCACCTAGAATATGTGCCTAAATAGACTGCCTCACAATCCATCTCTTCTCATTGTCTGGAAGTGAAGATGGATTGATTACTAAACGAATGTGATCTCTTCACAAAGAATAATCAAACTTGATAAAAAACAAAATGATTCATGCTTCTCTGTAGGTGCTGTCACAACAGCCTAGGGGACTCAAGGATGATACTCAGATGATTCACCATCCCAGTATCGTGCCTCTAAACCTCCAATGAAATGTGATTTCAAGGGTGCCTCCAGCAGAAATGCTCATGCACAATTGAAACCCAGAGACCAGCTTCAATCTTTTCTATTATCCAAAACTGTAAAGATGGGTCACTGCTGTAGCTATTCACCCTTTCCAAGCATTTTACAAGCATACCAGTATACCCAGGCTAAAATCTCAGTTACATCAGATCTAGCAAAATATCTGATTAGCCATGAGCTTGTCAGCAACATGTCTCACCAAGTTTGATGATCATCCCAAGAACAATAGAGCCTGGAGGTTTACATTTAAAAATGTAATCAAGGATACTGGTGCAAATGGGGAACTGTACTAGTTGACCAGAAAACTGGGGAATGTGTCTTTACAGTACATAAAGTGATTGAGATCAGTGAATGTAAATAACCCTAAAATAAAATTAAAAATAGCTTGAAAAAGGTTGGGGAAATGCTAACAGCAGCCCAGAAACTATAGAACATGCTCTCTTGAAGAAGACAGCTTTCCTAAGATCTTGAACAAAGATATCATGAGATAAGAGAACTTGATGATGTACAAGATTGATCTATGTCTGTCATGTCTCCGTTACCTGGACACATCTTTTTGACTAACTCTGTAATCGAAAAATTATTCCATGGACTCCATGAAAAAAAGGTTACACAAAGTTGCAAGTACAAAGAAAAAGAACAAGTTGCCTTTCCTGATTCCTATTAATGTCCATCCATGACCTAGTCAAGACAAGAAAAGATCCAAGCATCACATTTGAGAAGTTAACCACAAAGGACATGATAATACAAGAACTCACAGATCTGTACATAACATTAACCATATCTTTATATTTTTATTATAATACAATCTATTATTTTATTAACTATATCTATATATTTTGTCAACCCCAAATCTAGCACAAAGGTAGGCAATATGGACAGACAATGTCTTTGGATAATAAATTTCATTTTCTAAGGAAATACCAGGGGATGGGCATCTTAGGGCAAAACCTGCAGAAGAATGGAAACACTGACATAAGAAAATGCTTCAGTTATTTTGCTTCCACTACACATCTCTTTAATGATTAGAAAACAATTATCAAACATGCTAATTGTGGCAGTAACAAATATATCAAATACTACATCCAGACTCTTCTGAGTCTTTCAAGGCCTCTATCTCAAAGCATGACAGAAAAATACTTGACTGAAATCATAACGAAATGCACAAAAATTGTGGTGAGGGCCAAAGTAGGAGTTCTGGTTTCAAAATCTTCTAATGAGAATGTAATACAAGAGGTAATATGAGACATTGGTGAAGATGTATGGGTGTTCAGAGCAACATAATTCTTTGCTTTATTTGATATCCACGAGGATGTTGCTCCAAACACACTGATAAAGTAGAAGTGATAAAGACAACAAGAAGCGAAGGAAGCATGAACCTACATATGAAAGCATCAAGCTTTCTGCGGTCATAGAATGCAATCAGATTTCAATCAGTTGGAGTGAGATTCATCACTAAATGCTGCAAATGAAGTCCATAGCTAGTCACGTCTCACCTTTGGGTTATGATGCCTGTGTCTTGATGCCTAGACCTTACTATTTCATAGGAGATACAGGAAGCACAAAATTCATTAGTAGTGCAAATGACATCTACAATGCTCCTTATGCTCAAAGAATTGATCTTGCATGGGTGAGAGGAGTTTGTGCCTGTGTCAATGAATACAACATGGTTGTATTAGAAAATGGGCAACAAACTTCTTCAGGCTATGACCTCTTTGCTACATTCGCAGAAAGAAATTTGATTACAAGGAATTAAATAATTGTAGTACTTAGCAAGACAGCCCCCCTCAAGGAAAACATGCCTAAAATATGCTGGGATATGCCTGGAATATGCAGTATTCCAGACCACAAAAGATAATAACAAGCCTGTCCTTCAGTGGAAGATAAAGGATTTCTCAAGATAATGAATAAGGAGTTCTCTAAACGTGGTTTTAGCTGGCTTCATTTCCATTTGGGGCATTCAGCTGCCAGCTACCAGCCAGCAGAGGTCTTCTTATAACTTGCCTTTCTGCACTGCAGCATGAAAATGAAACAGCAGATGAGTTATTATTTTGTCACCCTTATGGAAACCATGCCTCGGAATGGCTATTCAGAACTAGTTCCACCACACACAAAATATAGGTAACCTCCAAGAGCAATAAAAACAGGTACAAAGATTTGCTAATAACTTTTAGGATAATTGGAGAGGTCAGTACTCACAACTCTGCAGAAGTACCATAAGTGGTAGTCAAGACAACCAATATTCAAGCTGATGACCTTGTCCTTTTTTCTCCCAAGTTTTTTATTTGCTGTAATATACAGAAAGAAATAGAAAGAAAAATAACAAAAAGAGAGAGACAAAACCCCAAAACGTTATCAGACAATAGGAAAAAAGTCATTTTTTAAAGACAGCATTAAATCTTGGCACACAGAGTAATATTTCATTAAATCAATAGAAAACCAATTCATAGGCAGAGAGCAAACACATATCAACAATCCAACACTGTAAGTCCAAGAATGACATTGCCTTTTCTTCGTATCGTAATCATTCTATTTGCTATATTTGCCATCCTCAATAAATCCAAAGTGCTTCATATATTGATAAAATCCAAATGTTCAAAATAATTCAAAATAATGTTGTAATTCACATTAACATATTTTAATCTGCCTTCCCAAGACCTTATTAATAAACTTATGGATATTAAACCAAATTGGACAATAATAGGGCAAGTCTATACTTTATGTGTGTCATATTACACATTCAGCATGAAGGTGACAGCTAATTCTTTAAGATTCTTAACCATTGATTTGTTAATATGGGATATTCCAACTCTTGCATGCAAATAACTAATATCCACCTTAATGATTGATTGATTGATTGATTGATTGATTATGTGCCAACAAATCATTTTCGATTTCTAGTGACCACATAGATAGATTTTCTCCATGATGATCTATCCCTATCCAGTTCTTTCAAGTCTCCCAACAGTGCATTCATCGCCACTATAATTGAGTCCATCTACCTTGCTGCTGGTCATCCTCTTCTCTTTCCTTCCCAGCATTAGAGTCTTTTCCAGAGAGCTGGGTCTTTACATTATGTGTCCAAAGTAGGATAATTTGGGCCTGGTAATTTGTGCCTCGAGTGAGAACTCTGGGTTGATCTGTTCAATGATCCATCAGTTTGTTTCTTGGCTGTACACAGTATACTCAGGAGTCTTCTCCAACACCAAAGTTCAAAGGCGTCAATAATCTTCCTATCCTGCTTCTTCAAAGTCCAACTTTTGCTTCCATAGAATGTCACAGGGAATGCCATGGCTTGCACAATCCTGATCTTTGTAGATATAGACACATCATGGCATTTGAATATCTTTTCCAAGGCTTTCATGGCTGTTCTATCAAGTACTAATCCACCTTAGTAATGCACTTTAATTGTCTATAAAAATACTATAGATTCTAAATCTTCCAAAATCAAAAGACATGTTAATTGAATACACAGCCATTCTACAGTTTTGGACAATCCTTATTCCTCTAATAATAGCTTGAATGGTTTAAAAACGTATTGGTAGTAAGCAGATCCAAATATTAATACCTCTACTAGACCATGAACTCCCAAAAAGTTTTAAAAAATGTACATGCTATTTTCAAACTGGGATTATCTCAGTTTATGATGATAATAAAGGTCAACATTACAGTTGCAGCCCAACATCATTTAAATATATCTTACAGTCTTTAAATCTGGAAATACAACTGAATTTTGTATTTGTATTGACTGAAAAAGGAATCAAGTCCCTGCCAAGATATCAGAAGGAGCATATAATCGCTTAATTGTGCATAATGGTTTTTGAATTTGATCACTTGAATTCCTTTGAGAAATAGAATTTGAAATATATGCCCAGTAATAAAACTAAAGAAAAGTTAAAACCCTTGTCATCATATGAAAGCTGTAGTTTAGTTTGGGTTTATCCATCCCATAAGAACGTTCTTAATTATCAACCTGTTTAAAATACCTTAAAAGTATTAACATAGGAATCCAAGTACATATATCAATCTTGTTCTATTTCACACGAGTTGTCTATCCCATAGTGATTTTTAACCCTCAGTTATGTCAATATTAATGTGAAATAATATTAATGTAGAATATTTACATCTTTAAAGATTTTTTTTCCTAGAAGTAATCATTCTGAAATAGTTAAAAGAAGTCAAACCCCAGTAAACCCTACAAATTTCCATAGATTTCTATAGATTTTCTACTTTGGGACTAACTGTCCTTAGTAGAAGTGGAAAAATTCTGCCTCACGTCCAAACAGCCTTACAATGAATTGTGAAAACCTTTGTAGAATAGAATAGAACCTTTACTGTAGCCAATAACAATCCATAAAACACTTGGATACATAAAATTGATATTAATTAGCTAGCTAGGGAAACAGATTTGTCAATCAAACTGCTGCGTATCTTAGATGCTACATGGCAGAATTTGGCCAGACTTAAGAAAATAGAGTCATACTCAATCTGAGAGTAAAAGGTTTAAATAGAACTGATCAGAGTGACCAGGATATTTAATTAGGTGCGGGATTAGCAGCTCACAGCAAGCGTTGGCATGGAATGAATAGTACAGTAAGGCACGTTTGGTGGTTTCTATGCCTCCTTCACCACATGAGCAGAGTCCGGATTAAATGGGATCCCTTTGTATCTCCCTTCTAGAACTGCTGATGGGAATATGCTGAACTGTGCTAAGGTGAGGGCCCTCCTTAGTTTTTTTTGTTGTTGTTCAGTCGTTAAGTCGTGGTGAGGGCCCTCCTTAGTTTAGAAACAGTGATTTGATTTAAATATCTAGGAGGTCTGTAAGGAGTGCGAGGACTACTTTGAAATACATCTTTGGGGAGGGACATCAAGTCTGTTTGAATATCAGTGTCCTTGAGATGCTGCTTGATGTCTCTACTGTATGTTTGTGTCCACTCATGTGCACAGGAGTTAAGGAAAAACCCCAAAGTTCCAGTTTTTTATATATCGCCATGGCCCAGGAAGAGACAAATTTGTCAGAAAGGACCTGAGAGGTTAGATCTCCCAGGGAGAAGATCAGTTTAATCCAATATGTCAAAATATAGAATGGGAGCTAGTGATAAACTTGTTTACTCCAAACACCACCTGATTAGCCCAGATTATGGGCTGATTATTCTTTTAAGGGAATCCAAAGATAATACTGCAGACCATAAAGGTCTTCCTGTGACTCAAACCTTTAGCAAGTTAGATCTTTTCCCTTTGAATGGGGCAATAAGCAGTGACAACTCACACAATTGACCATTTGGGCAGGAGTCAGACCTTCCCTTTTGACTATACAATCATTTCTAGAAGCCTCGGTTCCTTTCTGCTGGACTTACAAATTTACTATCACCCTGAGAGTGATCATTTCCCTAACACTCTAAGACTGCAGGGTTTTGGCATTTCCCACCTAGAAACAAGTTTGGTTCCTAGCAATGGATTAGAACTAGGACCAACCCGTGTTAGGTGGTCCTCACAACTAAGAGAGAAAGTGAAAACCTTTGTAACCTGACATAGCACTTCTCATGTTTGTGACTAGCAAACATATGAAATGCAAGTGTGTTACATGGTATATATTGTTTTAGTTTACTTATCTATTAACAAATAGTGGTATAAATCATTACCAGTTGTGGACTGTCCTACATCTGCAGTACTTCTGTTCATGGCACAATCAGCTGGTGAAACTGTTTAGCTGTGTATATCAGTTGATATGCCTGTCTCCTGTTAGGGGGAGATCTAATTTACTATGAAGTCACTTTATTGCTGCTCATCTGTAAGGCAGCATTGCTTTTTTACCTGAACTGCAGCTGAACTTTCTGCACATGGCTTTCCCTTCTCCCTGCTTTTTGTTCTAGTTACATCCAGTTAATGTTTAAGAATAAACGAAGAATATTTAATAAACTTCAGTCTATTTCTGTCAGATTTAATCTGAATAGCTACATAAATTAGTTAATAGATTGGCAAGTTTAAAAGACAAAACAAAACACCACCACAGTGGTATCTCAGAAAAAGGGTTCCAACAAATCTGAAAATTTAGTGCAAGCTCTATAATATTTTATCAAGAAAGTTCCATGTTTCTACAGTTACCAACATTTAACTCATCCTTGGTAATCAGACATCATTTGGAACCTTCACTAGCTGATTTCAGGTTGTGTTATCATAGATACATAAAATAGACAGATAGAAAGTTTTTGTGGGGGCTATTAAGCCAACCTTATTATTTGATATGACAGCCAGTTTGGTCTAGTGGTTAAGGTGCTGGAGTAGAACCTAGGAGGCCATGAGTTCTAGTTCTACCTTAGACATGAAGGCAGCTGGGTGACTCTGGGCTGGTCATTCTCTCTCAGCCCTAGGAAAAAGGCAATAGCAAACCACTTCTGAAAATCTTGCCAAATAACTGCAGGGACTTGTCCAGGCAGTCACCAGGAGTCAATCATAACTCAAAGGCAGGCACACATACACACACACACACTTATTTGATATATTGAATCCTTCTGGAGCAGGGGTAGCTACAGACAGAAAGAATGGAATATTTGTGGTATAGCAAGATGGGTCTGAGAATCAGAGGTGGTAGGTACAGACACCTCTAACTACTAGCTAAGTAGGTTCTGCAATACGTAATATTAGAAAAAAAAATCCCTCTTGGTTTAAGAGTATTTTGTCTCTGGCATAGTTCTTTTGATCTTGCCCAGGATGAAAAGCTATGTGTGTGAGAGAGACAGTTTCTTTTTTAAAAATATTTTTATTAGAATT
Source organism: Liasis olivaceus (assembly GCA_030867105.1). NCBI lineage: Eukaryota > Metazoa > Chordata > Lepidosauria > Squamata > Pythonidae > Liasis > Liasis olivaceus. The sequence goes on from CM061348.1 coordinate 137,681,676, forward strand.
TTACTATACAATCGAAGTATAAAAAATGATAAGAAAAATAAGAAAAAGAAAAAAGGAAAAAAGAAAAGAGGTGGAAAAAAGAAAGAAAACATAGAATTTTGATGTCCGCCCTTCTTTCTATCCAGTAATTGCCACTCTACTCTTTCTCCCTTTCTAATCCCCAAATCCATAAATCATCAGTTCAGTCTTTTCTTTTTCAGCAAAAAGTCCATATAAGGCTTCCAGTCTTTTAAAAAAGTCTTCCTTGTTTTTTCCCTGACCAAATGGGTCGGCTTTGCCATTTTCATGAGCTCCATCAATTTTATATTCCAATCCTCTACTTCCATGTTTGTGCATACAATAATTTTTCCTCAATTACCATATACAATATTAGTTCCCCATATTTCTTTTCTAGTTCAGCATCCATAAAACCCAATAAAAGTAATTCTGGTTTCATCGTGATATTAATTTGTTGACCTTTAAAGCCCTTCATGGCTATCTGAGGGACTGCCTCTCCCCGACTTCATCTGCCCATCCTACCAGATCCAGCAGAGAGGGCATGTTACAGGTTCCGTTGCCTAGGGAACTACATTTGGCGGGCCCCAGGCAGCAGGCCTTTCCTGCTGTGGCACCTGCACTGCGGAATCTTCTCCACCCTGAGGTGAGGTTGGCCTTGTCATGGTTGAGCTTCCGGAGATCCCTTAAGACCTGGTTATGCCAGCAGGTCTGGGGACCCCAGGGGACGGGGGAATTAGTGAGTTGGCTCCCTTATTTTCAACATCCTTTTATTCTCTACTCTATTTTGATTTCTATATTTTTAATGTATTTATTGACTGTTTTTAGCTTTGTTGTACACTGCCCAGGGTCCCCTGTGGTGAGAAGGGTGGCTGTTGTTTAATAAATAAATAATACATAAATCTGCAATATTTTCTGGGGGAAAAACAGAAAGTTGCAGAACCTGGGGCCAATGCACATTACTAGTGCTCTCACTGCAAGATTTTCACAGTATACCACTGCTAAAGCCAGAGGAATAATAACCAAATATGTACTCTGCAGTGATGCATGAGAGACAAAATGGATCTGGTGCGTCAGTCACTATTCTACAGCCAGCATGGCAAAATTACCCAAGGAGCACATGGCTGAACACTTTGCAAAATTGGGAGGACTTTCCCTGTAGGCTTCCTGTTCCAGTATACTTGTGGTTCTCAAGTCCAATTCCCAGCAATGCAATTAGCTTGCAAAGAGCCGTTGGCAAGCAGCTCTTTGTCAGGCCTAGTTCTCCGTTTATGAAGATGGATGAAAGGTGACAACTCACAGATTTTTTTGAGTATGGTACATTCTAAATCTGCAAGTACTATATTTTATTTTATTGTCATTTTTATTATTGGTGCTTTCAATACAGTCTTGACTCCTGGACAAGTCCCTGCAATTTTCTTGGCAAGGTTTTTCGAGAGTGGTTTGCCTTTGCCTCCTTCCTAGGGCCGAGAGAAAATGACTGGCCCAAGGTCACCCAGCTGGCTTTGTGTCTAAGGTGGGGCTAGAACCAATGGTCTTCCGGTTTCTAGCCTGTGCCTTAACCACTGCACCAAATTGGTCCTCTTTAATAATTACCAGCATCAAAATAGCTATAGACATCTCATCAGCTTGAATTCCAAACCCATAATCTTGTACTTTATGGGTAGGCAATGCCAAAGAGATCAAAACAACCCACCTTTCCCTTTCAGTTGCCAAATGAACTGTAAAAATAAACCCACTAACTTGTTCTTTTGCTTTAAACAGTAACTCCATATGTATAAATGGGAAAGTGAAGAACTTTCACAGCATGGAAATAAAGCAATGCCAAACTGGTAATGTCTGTAGTCTCACCAATATTAAAAGCATAACTGTACACACTGTTTTATTACCGGCAATCCTAGAAGAGTGGGGTTGTTTGTATGTTTGTTTGCAAGGTTTGCCAAAGTAATTTATCATGAAACAGGTTTACAGTTAGGCAGTCTAACCAGAATTTGTAGCAAAGTTGCCAAGGTAATATATACTAAGTGCACTGACTCACCAATGACCTGTGTAGCACATTTATAAAAGCTTGCTGAAAAGTTGGTAACCTTCAGGACCATTTTTTAAATTTTGTTTTTGTTCAAGCAGAGTTTGTCCTCCACAGGGTAGTAGAAGGAACAGGGGCAAATTGGCAGATTTATGCAAAGTACAGCTGTATATGTTGGCACAGATATAAATAAGTCTTGTCCATAAATGTGAATAGGATTGTAACCTAAGGTAAATATAAATGTAGGAGAATTGTCTGATTATACAAATGATGAGTAGAAGATGCTAGTTCCCCAATCTCTCTGATCAGAATATTTGACCCCTTGGCTAGGTTGGTGGCGGTGATGGAAAGTCCAAGAAAGCTGGAATGATAACCTATAGCCAACTTTTATCCAAATGCAAAAGAGAATAGAGTTCCTAGTTATGCTAAATGAATGGTACTTACGACTGGTCCTCGAAGTTCCGGCTATTGCAGCACCCCCGCAGGTCATGTGATTGCCATTTGCAACCTTCTTTTGCTGGCTTCCTACAAGCAAAGTCAATGGGGAAGCCGGCAGGTCGCAAATGGTGACCACGATGTTGTGCTTAATGATGGCGTGGGATTCGCTTAACAACGGCAACCGGAATTGTCAGAACTCCCATCACACTTTACAACTGTGCCACTTAGCAACGGAAATTCTGGCCCACTATTGCCATTGTTAACCAAGGACTACTTGTATAAGAGACCTTGGCACCTGAGACAATTTGTTCATCCGACAAATTCTGACACACATCATCAGAATTTAAAGCATGTGGATGAGATTATTGACAGCTGAAGAGAAAATATACCGGGTGTACCAAAAGTCAGGCCTCATACTCACAATATGTTTTATTAGTTAATATTTTTTCCAGAGAAAATGTTACTATATTTAGGAATGTTCAAAGGTTACATGTCAAATGAGTAAGGAAGTATTAAGAAGAAAATAGCAATCAATTTCAACATTTAATGTAATTTATATAATAAATTGTCAATTGGGCTTGACTTTTGGTGCACCCTGTATATGTAGACAAAGATTTACCTGAAACAGGCAGTAAAAAAACAAAAACAAAAAAACTGAACTTGAGCATGAAAGTTGCCCCAGAGGAATTCAGAGCTCTGAGAGCAACTTTTTGGTTGGGTATTTTTTTATCTGTTTTGAAGCTAGACAATGCTGGCCTATTAGATTTGTAGCCTAGCGCACTGCAGGGAGCAGAAAGATTTCCAAGGGCCTGATACACTGAGATGAGAGAATAAAATATATCTGACAGGCAGATACGTATATCTGCATGGCACCAAATAATCTGGAGTAGAGGGCGTATGCATACATGGTTGAGGGCAAATGTGGCTGCTTCTCCAAGGGCCTGTCGAAACGTGGTTTATTTTCCCCTTTTGAAGCTACTGTGCAAACAGTTGGCGCTCTTTATGGCATCGTGCCTGATGGTCTCCCCAACAGATAGTTGTCACAGCTACTGGATTCACAAGAAGTCTCTTAGTTGTGGTTAGTTTTTAGTGTTAATTTTCAAATCTTAATTCAGCTTTACACATATAGATGTCTTTGTTCTCTAGCACTATGTTTGAAGTGAGTATATTACAGAGAATTTCCTTTTGCACAAAACCTGTCCCTGTTAGCAGTAGGAAACTGGGAGTGGTGCAGGAGGAAGCCCCTGGTGACCTCTTGACTGATTATCAGGAGGGACTGTGGCTAGCTCAGAGTCACCCAGCTTCCTTCCACGCCTAAGGGAAGATTAGAACTCATGGTCTCCCAGTTTCTAGTCCAGCACTTTAACCATTACGCCAAATTGGCTCACAAAGTTCTCAGCTGAATGGAAGACTCTAAAACCTAGGGCTAATGCTAATTTTCCAGCTAACCCAGAGAACAGCAGGGGGAAGTAGTGGACCCAGATCACATACTCCCAGATTGATTGATTGATTTTATATCCCATTTTTATTTCAGGAGCTCAGGGCAGCGTACACAGTTCTTCCTCCTATTTTCCACCACGTGTGTACATTTTTGTAAGTCTTTCTGCTAGTGCTCCTGTAAACATAAGAAGGGAGCATCTCAGCCATTGTGGGAAAGTCAGGATAAAAAACAATATAATGCTATTTATACATATTTATTATTGACATATAATGGGTATTTTGTCAGTATTTGACAGAAGATATGCCACAGCTTTACCATTTGACAGTTGAGTCTGATGAGATTTCATTTCTGACACCTGCCAAAAGTAAGGTGGGCAAGAAATGCCAACAAGTCTAGATGCCTAAATTTCTGAAGTAAAATTTCATATTTAGAATTGCCTGAACCACTTTAAATCACATGCTGCTGTCATCATTTTTAGGCAAGAGAGCCAGGTGGTCTCTGACTCAAAAGGACCACAAGAGGAATTACCACCAGCCACAATGTGTTCATTTCATATACAACGTCATTAAGATGCCATTACTGAACCCTTCAGTTCTGGACAACTTCCATCCAATCTCCAACCTTCCCTTTCTAGGGAAGGTTGTTGAGAAGGTGGTCAGGCTGTGGCTTCAGAGAGACCTGGAGAAAACAGATTATCTTGATCCCTTTTCAGTTAGGTTTCAAACCAGGATATATAGTATTGAGATAGTATTGGTTATCCTTGTGATAACCTCTGGAGGAGCTGGGATGGGAGTAGTGAGATTGTCCTGGCTTTGACTGATCTCTCAGCAGCTTTCAAGACCATCAACTGGGGTATCCTTCTGGACTGCCTACAGGGATTAGGAGTGGAGGGCACTGTGTTGCAGTAGTTTTCCTTCTTCTTTGTGGCCAGTTCCATTCAGTGGTGGTGGTAGGGAGAATCAAGGCTGAGGCTCCTGAAATGTGGGGTGCCATAGGGGTCTACTCTTTTCCCACTCTTATTTAACATCTATATGAGGCTATTGGAGACATTTATCTGTGGTTTGAGGTCAAGTATCACCAGTATGCTGATAATACCCAGCTGTATATTTTGACCTCAGGCCAACAAAGTGATGCAGCTGAGTCCCAGTATCTGGAGGTTGTGGGTCTGGGTGGAGAGGAACAGACTCAGGCTCAAATTTAGCAAGACCTAGTAGTTGTGAGTACTTGGACCCACCTTCAGAAGAAAAGTCCCAGTGGGTCATCTGGAAGTCAATGAGGGGTCTTCTTAATTTAGCCTTTGTATTGATCTGCCACTGGATGACATTCCTATATAGTCTTCCTTGGGCAGCCAAACGTAATTCAGCTGTGGTATAACTTGTCGCAAATCCATAATTTTACTATTTCTGGCACTGGAGCTCCATCCAAAGGACTTGGAAGCATTCTTGGGAACATTCATCTCACCCAGCTTCCTCTAATAGAGCTCACAGATACCTTTACAAGTGTAGCTTAATGTTCTAGTTATTTTCACAATTCCTGTTTAAAATCCTGTGGGTCTTCATTTTCCTGGCTTAGACAAACAGGCTGCACCTTGCCTCGGTCTTGCTTTACCTTGCTGCCACCCACAGCTCAGGGCTCAAGGAAGACTCTCTTCTCATGTTCTGGCTGCAGTTGTGGGAAAAGGCACCTCGCTGCAAAACCATGATGTCGTGTTGTCATCTAATCTTTCAATGGGAACTGACATGCAGGAAGAATGATATCTTGAAGATCAGGCAGTTTTCCTGGTGTTCTTGTTGTTGTTTTGCAAAACAGCCTAACAAATACACAAACCATGTATTGAAGTGGGGGGAGCATTTGTTTTTTCCTGTGTAGAGAAGAAACAAGGGAGTATTAGTATTCCAAGAGTTACCATAGGAGCTAATGGGATGAGGCTTCGACTGCCTGAAGATTTTTGCATTCCCTTAGTGGTTGGCTGGAGAACGCAATCATTGGTTCATGATGGCTTCCACCTGGTCTCAGCTTTCTACAGTCAACAGGAGTAAAATTGACCATACAGATGACACTTTGGAGGGTGTGAGGTGTAGAGACAATTGCCCCGATACTCATTTTTAGGTAATCAGAAGAAGCAAAATTTAAAGGCAGAGAGAAGAAACACAAATTGACCTGTAAGAAGAATGCTCAGTAAACAGATATTCAGTTGGCCCTCAGCCAACACAAACTCACTGGCTGATTTTGGGCCAGTCAGTCTCTCAGTCTAACCTTCAGGGTTGTTGTAGGAAAAATAGGAGAAAGGAGTGCCTTGAATGAAAGAATGATGGGATATGCCATCAAAACAGCATCAAAGGAGTGCCTTGAGCTTCTGGATGAACGATGGAATATCAATTGGATGGATGGATGGATGGATGGATGGATGGATGGATGGACAGGCCCCTGCTCTTGCAGGAACCTCACTTGATGAACTTTGATGTGCTTCTATTCTCAATCTGGTCTTACCTCACGGAGCTGATGCAATGATTATTTGAGAGAAAAAAATCTTCCATTCCCATTTCTTTCTTTTTTTTCCTTGAACAGAGACTTCTTACCTTTTAATCTCTGTATGCTTCTTAGTAAAAAAGAGATGCCTGGTAATAAGTGAGTAACAAGTGGATAGGAACTACTGCCATTTTTATCATCATGGCTCAGGGCTTTCAAGTCTAAATACTGGAGGAAATTCAGCTGCTTCTTTGTACTTTGTAGCTTCAATTTTCCCCATTGTTCTTCTTTACAATTGTATTATATTTGGAAAGGTGGAATAGTTTCAGCACTGACCTGAGAAGAGTTAATTCAGCCTCATTCAAAGAAAAGAGACCTGCATCTGACAGTTAGATTTCAATCCCTTGTCAGGCCCTGGTGTCATGTCTGCCAATGTCCTGGATATTAATTTAAATGGAAAGATGCAGGTTATTTCCCCCTGGGCACCTCACCACGATCTCTGATTATTGCCTGACAGATAAATATGCATAAAAATGCATTTGTCAAGTCTATACTTTACTTGGCTTAAAACAGCCAGTAACCATAAAAACTGAGTACCCTTTAATATATAGCTAAACAGATAGCTAAACAATACAGAGCTGATTTCATAACATGAATCAGAGGTGTAGGCCAATTAAAAACATATTCAGACAAGATTGATGGCCATGAATGGAGAATTTGAAAGTACAAAGTATTAGTAATATTCTGGCATTTACAAGAATGGAAATCTATTGAGAGACAGTATGGTGTAGTGGTTAAGGGGTTGGACTGGCATTGAGAGACCTAGGTTCAAGTCTGTCCTTAGTCACAGCAGCTTACTTGGTGTGTGGCTCTTGACAACAAGGGATTCCTTATCAGATTTACTGAAAGGGAAAAGGAATTTGGTTACAGAAATCTCAGCTACTAGAGGGTTGTCATTTTCAAAAGCCATTTTCTCTCCCATCCTGCTAAGGTGGGAATTTTTTCCAGCTTCTCAACCACAACCTATGTGTGAATTGGCAACAAGACCACTCTTTTGACTAATAAAAGAGGAATGTCCAGATGTCCAGGATGGGAATCTTTCTCAGGCTGTGATCATACCATTACACTGGACAACTCTGAACCAGACATTCTCTCTCAGCCTGACCTAGCTCACAGCATTGGTACCACGGGGGAAAATGGAAGGAGGAAGTGCCTTGAGCTCCTAAAGTAAAAGTGGGATATAAATCTTACAAAGAAAGAAAGAATAAATGAGAGGTGTCACTTATTATTGATGATGGACATATAGTGATCTCCATGGGATGAAAAGAGAGGTTTGGAGAATTGAAGAATTATCTTTTATGATGTTTCATGTACAGCAAAGTTCATAAGAGCAAAAATGTTTAAATGTTAAAGGATCAAAGAAGACATCTTTGTTGCTTAGATCTCTGATCAATGTTCCCCCTACCCCTGTGCCTATGGAACACCTCATTAACAAATTGAATCAGTTGCCATAAGATACTGAGGCCAGTAATGCGATATTTAAAAAATATATATATAGTAAATACACAGATTAAGTCATTAAGCTTACATTTTAGGTCTGGGACTGGCAGAATGACCATTTGGGAATGACCAATAGCAGATGGATACTCCCTTCCTTTGTCCTATAGCTTCAAGTATATTTTTCCTGATGCATATGTTTGGGACCAATTTCAGAAGTTGCATACTGGGAGCTAGTCTGATCTCTGCAAACTCCTAATATACTGTTGCTGCACCTAGGAAGAACGTTCATGAGATCACACAAGAGAGGAGTAGAAATTCATTAGAAAAAAGAGTAACCTTATACTACCAACAGAAACTAAGCTACATCTTTCTGTATTGGGCAAGAAATAAATCTGCTTCTTGCTTTTCATTAGCTTCTTCAGTGTGGTAGGTAATTTCACACAACTATGGTAGAAATCTCCTTCTGGGCTCCATTATCTCTCCCTGTCTCAATTATTCATTCTTCAACAGCGTATTCTCAATGGACTCGTGTAATCTAAAGTTTCCCCAGAATTTCTGCCATCATTTCACCAAATACCAAACCATTTCTCTACAATCTCTCCCGCTCTTACTATCTCACAATTTGCTGTTTCTTTCAGGGTTCTAAAATCTTACCTTTTCATAATCTTATCAGAAAGCTCAGTGGGTATGACTGCGTCCTAGGACAGAATCGATCCATAAAGGAGCCAGTGGTACAGTAGTTAAGGTGCTGAGCTTGCCCTGGGGAGATCCGGATTCATCTGCCCTCAGTTGCAGAAGCTCACTGGGAGACTTTGGGTCAGTCTCTCTCTCTCTTTATATCTCTCTGTCTCTCTCTCTCACACACACAGGTTAACCTGCCTCACAGGGTTCTTGTTGTGGGGGAAAATGGGACAACAAACACTACAGTATACACTACTTGAGTTCCAGAAGGAAAGGCAATGCTTGTGTGTGTGTGTGTGTGTGTGTGTGTGTAATAATAATAATAGCAACAACAAACACTAGATTGGCTTCAAATCAGACCATTGATCTAGACAGCGATGCTTCAGGGTCTCAGGAAAATATCAAGTAGCTGAGAGACTCCAAACTGGAAATACCAGGAACCAAATCATGGATTTTCTGCATTCACATCATGAGTTCTACCATGTAAAGTTGCTTTTAAATGAGATAATCCATTGGTCCACCTAATTCAGTACAGCACAAGTAGTCCTCGTTTAGCAACCACAATTGGGACTAGTAACTTGGTTGTTAAGCGAAGCACTTGCTAAGTGAATCTGCAACTGTGCTTATGAACTTAATTCAGCTTTCCTTTGCTTTACAGACCTGCAAAGGTAGTAAATGAGGGCATTTTTCATCACTATCATAACTGCGAAGGTCACTGTCCGAGGCAGTAGCTAAACAAGGACTATCTGTACTATCAGATAATACAGTTTACAGAAATTCTATAAAGGCTTAGGGAAAAAAAGTTTTTTTCAAAACCCAGTTTTTAGGACCTTCTATATTGAAAGCACATACCCAAATAGTATCTCACTGACATACAGTGATTATACCCTATATAATCATTGACATGGGAGTAGAATCCTTATACTATAACCTATGACAATCCAAAAATTAAATTAAGTTCAATATTCCAAATTTTTTCTTCACAAAACAATTCCTTCTGAAAATGAAAAGGCTATTAACTGCATTTAAATCTGCAGTTTTAACAAGTTTAGATCTGAATAAAATATTTCATCTATCAGGCAGAACACTTTCATTAGCTCTGCTTTAAGGGAACTTTGGCAGTATCAGGAATTGTATCCCTAGCATTGCACGGAAAGTATTAAGGATGTAAATGTATCCAGAAGAAACCTTCTTTAACCAAATTTTACTTTGTTAAATATCTATTTCATAATCTTATTTGCAAAATTTAAATATGGGCTATTACTCACAAACAACATTTGCAGTTAAGAATGTTGTTGGGCTTCAACATTTATAAAAATGAAGCAGCCAGGTCATTCTTACTAGCTCAGCATTCACTAAAATATGATTCTAAAAAAATTAGAGTTCAATAAAGAGCATTCAAGTGATTTTGTACAAAAAAAAAGGATGGTTTTGCAAAGTGGCCCATCATGCTTACTGTGCAATAAACTCAGTTTTTAAATTGCCCCTGAGCATTCGGTAGGTCTGCAGTGGGTTAATTGCCAGGGTCTTTTGAACCCTATTGCAAAAGCTTCTCTACAGAAACTACCCATTTTCCCGTGACTCAGGACCATGATTTTCAAATTGTTTTCTTGTTCACTTCTAATACTTTTACACCTCAAAAGGCAATTTTGGGCAAAAAATAAATAAAATCTCTCTCCGCGTTGTTTATACGGTTAGTATAGTTGACGGAAAAGGATTGTAACGAGACTTGGCAGATTGTGGCTTACAACCATCATCTTGTTAGCTCATTGCATTACTTACTAAGGAACCAGTGTCAGCAGCTAAACAGCAAACACGCTGACATGCCTGAGATTGCTAGTGGGAAAGGGAGGCAGGGCTGCTTTGCCCATTAACAAAAAGAAACAGCAAGTTAGGTACCCGGAGTAGAGACCCTTGGGTGCCTTTCAGTTACTCTACGTGTCTTGTTTGAAACGATGCATCTTGGTTAAAAGGAAAACAGACTGCGGGAGGAGGTTAAAGGTTGTGCACCCATTAGGGTAAACTGGGTTCTAACTCTGGCTTTGCTCTAGTTTCCTTGCTTCCCTGTGCAATCCACTCTAACCTATATGGCAACCTTATTGCACAGCTATGACCTATGCAGAACTCAGGAGGGTGGTAGCAGCTTTTCAGACCAACAAACTTTATTAAAATGCACAAGCTTCGAGCATTTTAATAACATCTGAAAAGCTGCTACCACACTCCTCCTGATTTTTGGCTACCCCAGACCACCGTGGCTCTCCTGCTACAATAATCTATACAGTAACTTATTATGCGCGGTGCTTTCACATCGGGATGAAGAATGTGACTATAAGCCTGCCTACCAAACTCCCTGGTGTATCTTTTGTCATCCACTGAAAGGCATGGAAGAAGCTCGTGCCACTGCTTCAGGCCTCTGCATGTCAAGGAAGGGGATCCAAAGGGGGGAAGGTTAGCTGGGGGAGGGGAACAAGGCTCCGGCCCCACCCAGGGATGAACTTATGTCATCCACAACGACTCTTGGAAAATGCTCTGATGTGCAGCCAAATAAAGAGCCTTATGCTGAGGCGTGCGCACAGTATCATGAGGCTTGCCAGTCCCTGCTTTCCCATCACAGGCTTCCATATCAAAAATCAGTCCTGCACCACCTCCTGAACGATAAGATCACACTTCTGAATGGGTACGAAGCACCTTTGCCTCACACCTGACTACCTGCAAACATGGCTGGGCTTGGAAGGAAGACCTTCCGAGGAACAGGTGGATTTCAGGGACAGCTGAGGTTTGCACTTTTGGGCTTGGAAATGAAGTAAACTGGCTCAAAATCTACTGGGGACCCTAACTAAACACGGTCTCATGCCGAGAAGGGTTAGCAGGCAAGCCCAGGAAAACTCAGGGTGCAACGAGCAGCATTTATAAATGGCAAATCGTCTCAGCAGCAGCCATTTCGCAGACTGGGAGTTGAGGCCTTTTGCATGAGAGTCCCCTGGCCAAACGAGGATGCAGACAAATTCATGCCCTTTAATCTGAAAATAGCTGTATTAAATACCGCTAGCCAATCTTGGCTGATCTCAAAGACCCTAAGCAGGGTTGGACCTGCTGAGTCCTTGGTGGAAGATGACCAGAAAGTCCCAGGGCTGTAACCTAGGTTGGAAAATCCCAAAAACAAAACCAAACAAACAAACAAAAACCAACGGCAAACCAATTTCATATATTCTTGCCAAGAAAACTGCATGGATCTATCCAGGCTCAACCTTTTTACGGCTGTGGGCTCCACACGGCAGGCTGGCTGCAAATGCATATATGTAGACACAACTTTATCCAGCGCACACTCACCATTCACACACAGACCCACAGACACACAGTCATATTCGGTGAATTGCAGCAGAAACAAGGTCATATTTTTTACCACAAACCAATTCAGAGAGACTGTTCAACTTCCCTTCTGTTTTCAATTAGCTGCTGTTTATCATCTTGCCTAGAGGCCATAGTTAATTGTATTTTATTCAAGCAAGCCAGCTAGATTCATAATCCATGATTTGAAATTTGGTGGCTTGAATAAGTCATAGTTAAGTGAACTTCATACAGTTTCAGAGATAAACCAAAGGTCTATCAGTTAAAGTTATTGTATCCTGTTTCTCAGCGCTACTCTGGAGGGAAAAAATGGTTAAGGTGTGCAAAATTGCATAGGCCCAAGGTTTATTCCTGGGGCCTATTAATCTTTAATCCAATGTTCAGGTTCATTATTATGGATTCAGCTCCCATAATGCTCAGTCAGCATGGGTCAAAGGGAGAAGGGTACATTGAGAGCTATCATCTTGCCTCTTATATTTGCCACCACCAGTTGTAGAAACTAGAGGAGTAAGTTATCCAGGAAGAGCATTCAGACAACCTCACTCTACAGAAAAATGAACAGTGCCAGCAGCGGGTGTAACTTTCATAAAAAAATTTTTGGCCTAATTATTGTACAAGGTTTTTAAAATGTACTTATTTTATTATTCCCCATTTCCTATCATTCTGAGATGGCTTATATAAACTGTTTTTTATAAAACAATTAGTTCAAAACCTAAAAAAACCAACAACAACCCAACAGAATTAAAATAGCAGGAAGCTTGTAAAAACTTACAATAAAAACAACATTATTCCCCCCTAAAATCCAGTTTACGTCCCAGTCTTTGTCAGAATGGGCAATACAGTACAGTATAACTCTTGTCTCAGGATAATAATCCATGAAACTAATGAAGCAGACCATTGTCCGTAAAAATTAGGTGATTTCAAATTTGCTATTTTTAAAGTGCCAGAAGAATATTTGTGGTTTTTATCTAAACTAATTCATTCTTTCCCTTTAGAAATGCAGCGGTAGAGTGGAAGAGTTTGAACTACAGGGGCTCATGGTGATTTCTCTCCCCCACTTTTTAAAATGTATTAGTACATTTATACCCTGCTTTTCAAGGCAGCTCGCAGAACAAAGAGGGTCGTTTTATCCTCACAACTCTGTGATGTAGATGGCAGTATGAGATGGTGACGGAGTGAAGACTATAATTAGTCCCCTTGGGCCCAGTCCACCATTTTTAGCTATATGACACCCACTTTCCCCACACTAGAGTCCCTTTTTATTAACGCTTGAAGCGCCAACACTAATTCAAACTGTAACATGTCGGTGGGTCGGTGGGTCCAGGTCCCCTAACTGTCTTTCTGATCAAGATATCTTTATAGCAAGTGAACTCCACAAAACGGGCTGGGGATTAAAGCTGTCCTGATGCGCATTACAAGCAGCGGAGCAAGGAGCAGCTCAATTGCACATTCCAGATGACACATTCACTGCATATAACTTCATTTTGTTTCTTTCCAGCTGGGAGAAGAAAAATCAAAAATTATGGAATAATCGGGGCCCCAGTGACCAGTACAAGGTAGGTGCAGGACTACCCGTGAGCCCCCCAGCATAAAACTAATGAAAAATATAGTCCAATAATTAACCTGGAAAAAGCTTGGCAGATATGGAAAGGAGGGGCTGGGAGTCAACTGTGTGAGGATTTAGGGAGTGCATTTTAAGGAAAAATACTCATTGCTTCATACCACAGTAATCTCAGCGAGGTGCTGAGGGAACTGTTGTTCATCAATAATGCCTTCTTCCCTAGTTATTTGCCATGTCTACGGACTCCAAAGACCAGGAGAAGGATCGTCCAGACTGCTGAGTCATCTCCTGCCCTGTTGAAGGAAAGCTGCTGGACTTGCCATCGGCACAGCCACATCTTCTGCCCTTTCGCCAGGCAGGACGCATCAGCCTTTTAAGGGCTCTCGATTCAGCTTCTGCATAAGCCAAGTTAACTCTGCAGCTGCTCTTCCCTGTCTCTGCAGTTTGCTAGTGTCAACCGCAAAGATCGCCCACCAACATCCGCAGCCCCTCCGCCAGAATCAAAAGTATGCATTGACCCATTCTACCACTAGGAAATGCCCCTAAATATTGGGCTAACAAACCACTTGTCTGTAAAAAATCAGAAGGGGAGGGAGAGAGGGAGAGAAAAAGTGACACAAAGCACATTCCTTCTGGTCCCATTTGTGCAAACTTCTCGGTTCAGTATTTTCCTTCCCTTCTTGCAAATATCCTTGGCTTTGACGTGCGGCATTTCCTGCCTCCCACGCTCAGTTTTACCATTCCCACAAAGACAGGACAGTCCCAGTACCTAGATTTTGGATCTAATCATGCCAGTTGAAGCCTTGGAGAGGACACCACCCACCACCAATTCTAAAAGGAGTAGCAAGTTGGATCTGCAAATGTACCACGCTTTCACAGAATCTCTCTGGGCCTCACTAGTTGTAGTCCAACATAATTTGTATCCTCGGCCATGGGTATCACCGTAGAAGTATCCAAACTACTTGTGCATTTCTATATTTTTGCACACAGTACTAAGCCGTTTCCAAAAGAGATGAAAGTGGTTGGAGAGAGACTTTTTGATTCTGTTAACAGACACAAAGCTAGCTCCCTTTCGTCTCACACTCTTGTCTCACAGGCTCTCTGGGAAGGGTTTAATAATAGAAAAACCTGTAAGGCCATTTTCTCAGAGGCAACACGAGGGCGGGTATGCAGACCATAACCATGCAGTCACTGGGAGTCATAATAACAACAATAATATAATAATAATAGTACTTGCATGATTCTCTTTCAAACTGTCTTCACCTCTGGGAAAATTGTGTCTTCCCTGTGTGGGTTATTTGGTTTGGCTCCAACTATGAAACACAAATACAGACCAGAAGTAGACCAGTGAACAGGCTCCTCAAAGTCACCCCAAGACCCTGCCCTCTCCCCCACTCCCTTCCCGCTCCTCCTCTTCCTTTTTTTGGGGGGAACACAATCACTTGCCCCTCTGCCATTCAGGAAACGCTGTCTGTTGCCACAGGCCCAGACAAAGGGCCTCTGCAATTAGATCGTTTCCTGTTTCTTTCTCCCTTAAAATAGCAGTGGGGAGAGATTCCCATTTCGATCAGAGCAGCTTTGGGGGAAACTGTAAACTATGTCCCCCCCCCCCCCCCCCGTTTTCTGATGGAAATTAGGCACCACAGCTGTTCTTTGTCCACTGGGCATCAGAAACCAGGCACAAAGCCTTCCTCATGTCGAAAGCTAACGGCAGTTATGAGGAAGGGCCACTTGGATCAGAAAAATAATACAATGTGAAAAGGCTGTCCAAAACCTGCTTCTGGAGCTGCTGCTTCAGCCCCAGCAGGACTCCACCCCTGTTGCAGCTCTTTTAAAATAAAACATAAATAACATCAAGGAACTCCATCCCTAACTACAGAATTTTACTTTGGGCTCTTAGCAAAGCGGGCAAGCTCTCTGGGTTCTTTAGCTTCCTCCACTTCAGGATCTAGGGACGTAAGCAGAGTTGTGTGGCCCCAAGGCAAGCCTTTCAGATACTCTCTTCAGCCCAAACGCCAGTGTCTCCATTCAAGGGAGCAGACCTTCTTGGGGCTTGCGGATGTAGCCTGTGGTTTGGGCAGGAGCAGCAGCAGTAGCGGCAGCAGCAGGTCCTGTCTCACGGGCAGAGTCGGGCCAGGAGGTTGCATCAGCACCAGAGCCGTCAGATCTGGCCTGCAAAAATCTGGATGACTGCTAGAAGGCAGTGAAGAGTGTTCCGTCTAACTCCTACCTACGGCTGTGGTCTTTTTGGCCTGAAAGCAAGAAGAAGATGTGGATGGAGAACACCACCCAGCTGGTAGGTCTATGGGGAGAGGTTGCCACACTTACCCAGAGCCTTCCTCACCAGTGGCTCCACTCCCACCTGTTGCGACGCTCTAGACCAGTGCCTAAGTTCCTCTATGGTGTACATTTCTTTTAAAGACTGAAGCCCTGGCTGGAAGCCTCTGTGCCTGAGGGGCCCCTGTGGCTACCACCCCTTCCTTCACGGTCTTTAGGCCAGAGCCAAGATGCATTCAGACATCCTGCAGTTATTTGATGGGCATGGCTGGTTTCCCAAAGTTAAGCAGGGTCAGACTGGGTTTGTACTTGGAGAGGAGACCACCAGGAAATCTTTCTAAGAAGACAAAACATCTTGGAAGAAGACACTTCAGTATGACTGCCCAAGAAAATCTGTGAAGCCACCAAGACTTTTACCATTCTCCACTAATCTTCTGCCACACTGTCAGCCCTCAATTCAATTCAGGCTTTCTTTCAAGGATTTCTTTTAATTCTATATTATGACAGGAGAGGAAGTGACTAGCAATTACAATACCAGTAAGCTAAAACTGCCGTGTTTTTATCCTCTCCTTCACCTAATCCTTACATGCCTTCTGTTATACCTCTTCTCTCACACCAAGACAATTTCCTTGCAGAGAAAAAGAAATGACATCTCTGTCCCTACATATAAAAAAATTATTTAAATCTGGTGAGACTGAAATCAACCGAAGCAGTGAGAATATACAGTTAGGCAAATCTGATCTGAATCCATACCCGAG
Organism: Liasis olivaceus; assembly: GCA_030867105.1. Taxonomy (NCBI): domain Eukaryota; kingdom Metazoa; phylum Chordata; class Lepidosauria; order Squamata; family Pythonidae; genus Liasis; species Liasis olivaceus. The sequence goes on from CM061348.1 coordinate 137,698,169, forward strand.
GCTCAACTGCAGTGTGTCTAATCACAGTTAGTGCAACAAGCCATGGTTTATGTGTAAGCCATATATTATAGTTTATTACAGCTTACCATACATACAACCTCTTAATGATCATTCCACAAACTTGTAATGTACCAAGTGCCTTGATGTGCCATTTCCATGCTGAGGGTTGCCAGGTCCCAAAATGTAAACCTGGGCTTTCTTTTTAACAAACCTGCTATTCTCCAACCCATTGTTCATTCTGGTCTCTGCCTTTTGGAACAGGCTTTGACCCTTAGTAGAGAGAAAGGAGAGAGCCAGTTGGTGAAGTGGTTAAGGCATCAGGCTGGAGACCCTGAGTTCTAGTCCTGCCTTAGGCATAAAGCTGGCTGGGTGACCTTGGGCCAGTCACTCTCTCTCAGCCCTGGGAAGGAGGCAAGGGCAAACCCCTTCTGAAATCTTGCCACGAAAACTGCAGGGGCTGGTCCAGGCAGTCGCCAGGAGTCAACGCTGACTCAAAGGTGCACGTGCACACACAGGAAGGAGCACGAGTAAAGGAATTGCCATGCCAATATGAGCAATTTCTTAAACCACTAGAGAAAAAGACATGACTTCCACCTGGCAGTCTTGTAGGACTGGGAATCAATCATATAAGTAGATATAGGGTAAATAATCAGCTACACAACTGTAACATTAGCATGTAAACTAGGGATGCAGCTCAGTTTGTACTCCCATTTCACAGTTATTACAACGGAGGCTCCTTCTTCCCAAGATAGGCCTCATTTCCTGCAGCTGTTGTCTTTTGGCTCTGAAAGCAAAAAGGAGAGGGGGGCGGAGGTCCCCACCATCTAACAAGTCTGCAGTGAAAAAGTGGCAGGTGTTGTCTCCTGCTGCTCCCTTAAATCTGTAGTTTCCTGCCACCCTTTAGGAAGAGATGACAGTTCTGCCTGGACTTGGGAGAGAAATGCAACATTCACTATTATTCGTGATTGCCCTCCCACTCTATTTCCCCCCTCCCTGCCTAAGCCACACACGCCAGAGGCAAAATCCAATCGCATTGAACAAATCCAATTTGCAGTAGCAGCTAATAGAGTTTGTTGCTGGTTTAAGCGATGGCAGCGTCAGAAACGCTCTGAAAAGCATCTAGGCCTCAGGCCAAGTGGAGAAAGAATGAAGTGGAATACTGAACCATCCACACATATGGGCCTGGCCAGGTTTTGCTTGATTTCTTCCTCAGCCTTTGACTGCGCGCCAAAGAAAACGAGGAGACAAAATCGTCCAGGAGAACTATGCCATTACATCTCTAAGCAGTCTCCTGTTTCGACTGAGGTTGGGCAAAGGCGAAGAGGAAGACTCAAGCCCCGCTGGGATCAAACTCCTGGGGGCAGCCCCCTTCTCTGTTTCTCTCATTCGTTTCCCCCTTCCTTCCTAAACGCAACATTTCAGCTGTGGGTCATAAATGCAGCCCCAACTTCTTTCTTAGAGCCCTTCCTTGCTGGCCTACTCTTCTTCCATATGGTGGGAACAAGAATTCTGTTGCACCCTTGAGAAGGCAAAGGTGACAGTTCCGGGTCAGAGGCTGAACAAGTTTCCATATGTCTAGGACAATAAGATCTGGATTTGCTGGTGAGTACATCGGTGTATAATGGAGAAAGAACTACTCTGTGTGTACAGGTAGTCCCCGGGTTAAGAAAGCCCAGGTTACAGATGACCCATAGTTAAGAACGGAGCCTATTGTAGCAAAATTTGAGTTAAATACACAATGGTTCCAGTTAAGTACACAATGGTTTGAGTTCATTACACAATACTACTCATACAGTATCATACCATAATATATGTGTACACATGTTTGCATCCAGAAAAGAAAATGTAATAGCCTATAAGGGAATTTCCTGCACTTCAGTGCAAAGGTGTAGAACAGATCTATTTCTACTCCATCTGCTCTACCATTCAGTTGTACGTTGAATGAAGTAGCCATATTCATACAAAATGTGAATTCATGGTTAACTGAACCATGTTACTGAATTAACCCAATTGCTTGGTTTGCACAACATCCTGAATCATGAAGTAACCACAGTGAGCCATAAGCAAAGCAACCCCACTTAAGTCCCCTTAACAGCAGCTGGAAGGTGCATCACTAACCATTCTTTTTTTTATATAATAATTTTATTGAATATTACAGTTAAACAGATAAAAACTAATACAAACCACAAAAAATAAGAGAATAAAAAGAAAAAATAGAAAGTACGGAAAAAAGAAAAAAATAATATAGAAAGAATAATAGAAAAGAAAGAAAAAATAAAAATATAGCAAAGAAAAAGAGAAGAAATATATAAAGAAGTGACTTACCCCTTCGTCACAACAAGTATAAACAATTTTAACAACTTATCACCTTCTCTTAAAATACAACAAATGATCTCTTCACCCCATATCTCATCTCTTATCTATAAACAGATCCTTAAAACCTTGTCATTCAGTCCTGGTCAGCAAAAGTCCATTAAAGGTTACTAGAAATAACAACATATCTATTTTAACCCTGATCAAATAAACCCACTTTACAATTCCTTCCTTCTATTTTTAACGATCTTAATCTTTAATCCCTTCAAATAGTATCCTAGAGCTTATTTTCTTTTCATTTTTTCTTTGTCCCTTCTCACAAAATTCTTCAAAACTTTAATCTCTTTTGTAAATCAAATATAGTAACTCTTCTGGTTTGTTATTTGTATGTCCCTTTTAATTATTAAGACATCAGACGGTTTCATTTGTATATCCAGTGCATCATCTTTTTTCATAGCATTCTTGTAGCCTGTCATTTTTAAATCCACATTCAACTCAATTTCAGTCTTGTCCAGTAGAGCTTGTTCCTCTTCCATAACATCATTAACACACAGTCTATCTATAATGGCAGACATTCTTAAAATTAACTTCTGAGTCCATTGTTCACAAATATCTTTCAGTACATCCAATGTTAAAGTATTTTGCTGCATTCTGTGTTAGTGAGTCAAATTTAAATGTTCTTTTCCTTTAATTGTAATCCTTAGTTGTTTCTTGTTCCCCCTAGTGTCCAACCTTCAAAGTCCCATCCTATCATTCATTCATTCATTCATTCATACACACATACATATATATATATATATATATATTAGAATTCAAAACAACAGCAGTTTCCCATGGGAAGGATTCATATAATTAATTTCAAAATCTTATTTCAAATCCATCTGGATCTTTAGTCCATTTATAACCTTCCAAAATCAACAGTCTAATCACCCTTTTGCTGTTTATTCCCAAAAAAAAATTTTTTCCTAAGTCCTTAAGCTCATACTTAAAACTTCTTTCACTAAGGATTGAAGGAAACTCACCTAGTAAATGCTGTAAAATTTGCCATTTGAAAGGGACTTAATATCTGCAAAGCAGTAAAAAAGTAATTCCAAAAGTGATTAAGAAAGTGATTAATTTCTCATTTCTTAAGAAATTAAGAGATTAAGAAATATAGGCTACATTATGACTGTGAGCTTAGTTGGAATCCCTCAACTCCTAGCCGCTTGACTTACAAGTTGACTGCAAAAAACTCAGTTCCTGCATTCTACTCATGAGGAGCTGCTATACAGAGTACATGTGCGTGATCTCCCGATCTCTCCTTCCTCCAGAGAGATTTTGCCAGCAGGAATCCACCACCCAGCCACCGATCTCTGCCATAATGCTGTCCCCGCTCCTTCAGGGATGTATGGTTCACCATGTCCTCACCGGAAGTCAGCCATCATAAACCATTCTTGAAGGACACTTTCTCACAATCTAGGCATCCTCTCATCCTCAATTCATAGTCAAGACCAGGTATCTGATATCACATTAAACTGGTGCTTTGTACCTTTTCCCAACACAGATGTCACAACGTTCATTTCTGTGCAGGTAATCCTCGCTTGCTGACCGCCTTGTGCAAAATTACAATGGTGCTCAAAAAATAACTTTGCAACTAAACCTTGCATTTATGACCATCTCAGTGTCCTGCAGTCATGTGATTGCCATTCACGTGCTTTGCAACTGACATGCATTTTCGCTTGTGACAAGCAGAGTTAATACTATACAATAGGGAAGGTGGAATTAAAATCATAAGTTGCAGTCATGTGATTTTTCACTTAGCAACCACACTGCTTCGCTTAATGACCAAAAGGGGAGTAAGGCCGTAAGCCCAGTCATGGTCACATGATTTTCCACCTAACAACTGCATCACTTAGCAACTGAATTGCCGGTCCCAATTGTGGTTGCTAAGTGAGGACTACCTGTACTAGTAATGTATAGCATCTTCTAGTGACATCCAACTATTGTTGCATTAACTTAATGAAGGCAGGTTTTATATCACTTCAATAGCTAGGCAATGCTATGAAGACACTATAAACTATTAGTGAGGAAATGATCTAAGTGAATAACTTGTGGTGCTTCAGCAGCGACTGTGGTGATAACACAGCAGGGGCTGGGAGGTGCCCAACTCCCACTGGCTACTTTTAGCTGCTGCAAGCCCATCTTTCTCCTTGGGTTGCTGGCAACTCCCCTCCAGGGCCGTTTTGGCTCAGGCACAGGAGTGATCAGGCTAAGCAAAGCAGGATGGGGGTTTTCCAAAGCAAGCAAAAGTGTGAGAGAGACAGAGCAAGAGAAAGGGAATAATGAGGGGGGGGGGACCTGAGAGAGGCAGGCTGGTGAGAGCTTCCCAATAAAGCAGGAGAAGCAGAAAAAGAGCCCTCACTCCAAGGAACAGGTTCCGATGGAGGGCTAAACCCATGGGTCTAGCCATCAGTCAAAACTTGCCTCCTTCCAGCCCAAGGCCCTTAGGGAGTGCAATTGGCCCTTGTTTTTCCAGCCTAGCAGGTGGGATTGGGAACACGGGTAGGAGGGGAAATGCTTGCAGCCACCACTTACTGTCTTGTTTTGTTTTTTAATCTTGTCCTGCCTTAAACTGTCAGGAAAAGCACCACTTGCTCCTTCGTTAATGAGGCAGAGTAAAGGTCAGTTGTGGGAACAGAGCAAATTTACCCTGAAATACTTTGTGCCACTTCACAGAGTGGAGAAATCGGATTGGCTCCAGCATCACAAATACCAGCCCTCATCAGAGGAAACTTCAGGTCCAGATTAAGTAAATTGGCTACTTCTAGGGCAAAGGGGGAGTTTTTGTTTACACATTAAGAAAATAAACCATCTAGTACACCAGCCTCCCCTACAGCAATTCCCATCATTCCCAGCCACAGTGACCAGGTATGGAAAAAAATATAGTCCAACACTTTTGGAGACTCTTTTATCCTCTTTAAGACTACCAAATACTAATAGCAATGCATATTCTCCAGGTGCTAATCCTTAGGTAGTCATGCCTATCCTGTCCAGTACAACTGAAAAATTTTGGCAGGCTTGGAGAAATCTGCAAAAGAATGTTAAAATAATCTTATTTTAAGGGGTCCCTGAAAGCTGCTCAGTGGGAATGAAACATAAACAGAGGCTGCAGAAAATCCTGGAAGCTACATGAAAAATTGTACAGGAGGAGATGGAATGAGATGCAGCGTTATAAAAGAGAGTAGGACTGGCTGCCTGACTGGAGCCCTGAACCACACGACTCTGCCTTGCAACTTTTTGTTACAGTCTGTCTTGTGAAACAGCTTTGGTTTTCATTAAGAAGAGGATATATCAGATAGCAGAGGTCTAGTTCAGTCACTGCATTTCCAAACCACCTTCTTGCTCTAGACATCTCAACTGCTTTGGAAAACAAAAACTACCCGATCGAGAGGAGAGACAAAAAGAACAGGAGACCCAAATTCCCCTTTACTGTTATCAAACCATTAATACGATAAGGAGGTTCTCCAGATTGCAGCCTAGTAGCCTTAGGCAATGCAGTTTGCCATGACCGTGTGGACAGTGATCTATACCTTCTAAATCTGAAACCCTGCTTTCCCATTCGTGTTTCATGCAGTCAGTTTTGCCCAAGAACCAGGATATTTGCTAGGCCTCCTAACCAATTCTATATTACCAATTAAGATAAGCATAGTTAAGAGCTACATTTCCTGGATCAATATCTGCAAAAAAAGAAAGAGGAAGGAAGGAAGGAAGGAAGGAAGGAAGGAAGGAAGGAAGGAAGGAAAGCCAGCATGGTGAGCTGGTTTAGAAACAAGCTTTGCAACCCCTATTAGCTGTTAGGTCAGAGCAGAGAAATTTGCAGTATTGTAGTTGGCTCTACTATTAGCTCAGTGGCTGTCGCTACATTTTATATAATACATCCCCATGATATCCTGGGCATCAGTCCTGGCTTGCTAGGATTTTCAGAAGGCACCCAAGTTGCATAACCCATTTAATTCTTTGCAATGCATTGTGTTGGCTTAGCTACCCAACTTGCCCCCATCAAAAAAAAAAAAATCAGTATAACCTTTACTGAGTTGGCAAAAAATGGATCTTCTCCATCAAGACATAAGCAATATTAAGCATATTCTCTCTTGTTTTATTTCTTTATTGGAAATGGGTCACATTGGTGCTGATGGTAAGCAGTGATGAAGCAGAATGGGAGTCTCATGTTCTGCAGCTCTGGGATACTTTTCAGAGCGCGAGTGATTATGTCATCTGCAAACGTGCCAAGCTCGTGTTCTGGCAAGTGAAAGAGGTGATAACAAGACTTTCAAGTTTTACCACTGTATGTGACAGGTTAACACAGAAGAAGTCAGAGAATGAAAAAAATAATAAAACTGAAACTGAATACTCCTTTTCTTTAAAAGGGTTTTTACACCAAGCTAGCCGTTTAAATGTTAACACTTCTTTGCAAGATTGTTTGCATTTCTAATTAAAAACTAAAGGTTGCATTTCAGCTGGCTGAAGCTCTTGTGTTAAAGCTCAGTGGGATTTACAGGTTAAACCTAGGAAATCAAAAGTAAGCCTCACGGAGTTCAAGGAGATGGAATCAGTGGTTGTTTGTTTTGGATAGCTGTGTTGAATAAGGGATCAATATTACTTCTTTGTTTTTGTGCTTGAGAGTGAACGTGTGTTTTCAATTTCCTGCGGGCTTGAATATGGATGGAGGCTGTCATGATGAGCTCTTGCAGTACCAAATTGACCATTACACAGATAATGAATTTCTGAGAGCAGGGGGCTCTGCCCTAATGGCACTGAGGATTGGGGCAGGGATAGTATGATGGAGGTCAGATTTATGTTACATAAATATCAGCCACATGCTCCCATTTCTTTAGCAGTGTTGATACTGAAGGGCTGAGAAGGCAAGATCTTCATATGTACCTTCAGCCTAATGAGTTGAAGCTCAACCTTTACTAGTTGAGTATCCCTAGCTGCTATGGGACTTGGAATAGGAAAGGCTGTTGTTGCTTAATCCAGGTTGGAATACAGAGAAATAAATGTTTCCATTTCTTCATCCTCGTCCACTGTCGGTGATTTTACACTCAAACAGTGATAGCTATAATACCACACAGGACTGCAGAAGATTCTGCTCTTCTGTGAATTCGAAGTGACCTACATCTGTGTTATAAAAGGGGTTGCCCACTTTTCTGTAAGAGAGGGCAGACAGACAGCCCCATCCTTCCAGGTGTGCGTGGCCACAGACAAAACCAGCCTCAGAATACAGCTACAAATATCAAGCCACATCGTAGCATAAATCAGACGATAATGATTAAAAGCAGATTATAAGTCCACTGACTTTTATTTGGTATATAAGGAGGAATACATTTCCCCTCTGGAAGCAGAAGCTCCACTAAGGTTACAGGTGAGAAATGATCTAGAGGTATTACTTGGTCTCTTTCTTTTCTAGGAAAAAAACATTGAAAGGAATCTAAAGTAAAAGTGAAGAAATGGTTTGCAGGACACTGAATTGCAGACTAGCTAACCATATTTTATCCTGTGTATCATACAGACCCTGTCTGTGTTGTCAACTTAATAGTTCAATGTCTCATGCAAATCCACACAATTGGATTGAGTAAGTCATGGTTCAATTCATCATGGTCAAATGTGTCGTCTGAAAATAGTCCATGTGATGAGCTTATAGAATGAGCAAATAAGGACTCTTCGGAAGGCAAGGATCATAACCATTGCATCACAGCGATATTCTGCTAGCATGTAGAACCTTATAGGGGTCATTGACTTAGGACAGTCTTCCCCAACCCAGTGCCTCCAGAGGTGTTGGACTATAATTGCCAGCATGGCCATTCAGGCATGACAAATCCACAGCACTTCTGTCTTGAGATGCATGCAGCATCATGTGATTACAAGCACTGCACAAAAATAAGCTTAATATCAAAATACATGATCAAAGCCAGCTGCGGTAGAAGAAACAGAACATCTGGAAGTTGAAACTAGAGCAATTTAACTAAGGCACCAGTTGTCACCAGCAAGAGTAATTAATCATCAGGACAAGCTGCCAGGGCATGCAGAGAGGAGGAGGAATAGAATTTCCTGTAACTTGCAGCTTTCCAGTGATTTAGGAACTTCCTCTATAAAGCTAGATTTGAATGAAGTTGTCTGATTTATTAATAAGTAGAGAGAGATAGTATGCTCCCAGAACAAGGGAAGAATGGATAGTATCAAGGGGATTATTTACCCTTTGAAACAATTAATTTAAAAGTTAAGGAAGAGATGGAAGCCTGTCAGCACATTCTCCTAGCTATGTGGCTCAAAAGCACCCACCTTATATTTTATTCCAAATGTTATACATAGAATTTACCAATTTTTGTGTCCGGGGGGGGGGGGGAGCAAGACACAGAAATGTTCCCCTGGAAGCTGTGGCTTGAAGCAAATTGTGTCTGAAATGGCCCCTTTTGGGTAGCAGCAGTAGCTTCACCCCCACCCTTTCCCTCTAGTGCTTGATCCTCAAGGACAAAATAAGACTTTCTCACAGAATTCTGCTATAGCCGCTGTCTTCTTCCCAAGTTTATCACATCAACGTCAACCTCAACTCTCTCCTCCAAATACAATTAAAATTCACATGGCCCAATACTACAATGAAAAAAGATATATAGTAAATGAGTTATTCCATGCATACATATTCTTCTGCAGTGAAGAGGGGGTCATGCTGACAAATAAAGCATTCAGGAGAAGTCATGTATGCCCCATTTAAAAGTTATATGCATTAGCATTTGAGGAACTCCTACAGTTCTCCTTTATGAGTATTATTTTGGTCGTTTTCCTGTCTACAAGATGTCTACACCAATGGACATTTACCACAGCCTTCCCAGGCTGATGCTATCCAGCTCATGATGTTGAGTAGTTCTGAGAAATGCAGTAAACACCTTAGGGGAAAACACCAGACTAATGAAGGCTGATTGATTAGGTAGCAACTTGTCAGTGTCCACACAGCCACTTGTAAGCTGATGCTAAGCACTGTCTGAGCGAGCAAAAGCCTACCCCATGGCTGCACATTTGTTAAGGGTGAGGGGTCTGTGCAATGTATCTATATTTAATCATCCTTTTTGCCTGGTGCTTTGTGATGGAGCTCAGCGGATTTGTCCGATTGTGAGGCTCCATGTGACTGCCTCATGGCAGCTGGCTGTCTTTTTCAGAGGAACTCCTTTGGCTGGGTATAGAGGGTGTTACCCTGCTTCTCAACATGTGGCTCAGGCTGGCTTCTCCACTCCACAGGATTCTTTCACAATCTTGATGGAGGGGCCTCCCAGTTGCACTGCTGGTCTCTGATCCAGTGAGATCTGCCATGACCAAGTGAGGAGGTGATGCTGATGGCATCCAAGGGAGGTGATGATTATAGGCTCCAAAACCTAATGCTCCAATTCCCATAGACTCAAGACCAACATATTTGTGGTTTCATTAGCTGAAGTTTTAAACTGGAAAAGAGCCCCCATGAATAATGCAGGCCACCTGTAATCAGACATTCAGGAATGTAGGGAATGGCAGCAAGATGACTGTCCCCATTTAAGCAGACAGTGCAGACCACCAGCTTGTTCCATTATAAAATTTTACCACTAAACCATGCTAAATCTATTTTTAAAAAAATAAAATAGATTACCATACATGGCCACCTGCATTCACTAAGTGAGAGAAGTGCTCATCTTAAAAGAGCAAAGGCATTTGCATAGAGTGTTTCTTCTCAGTGGCTGCTAGTGACAAGGGCTCCATGCTGCCACCAAGATCAGAAGTCACACATTTTTGAAGCCACTTGCTGGAGGACAACGATGGAGAGGGCTTTTGCCTTTTAACTCTTCCTTGTGGGAAGCTCAGCAGCATCTAATTGGCAACTGTGGGAAGTCAAGATATTGAACTAGATAGGCCTTTGATATGATCCAGTGTGTATGATGCGATCTATCGTTACAAGGTATGATTCTGCCTACTTCTGTTGGTACTTAGAAACATTATCATGGTAAACAAGGGTTACACTCACATCCGTATCTTTGGCTGTGTATATACATGCAGAGAAGATATTTGCATCATACATGTACACAAGGCACCTGCAGGCACAGATGACCAAAATGGCAGTAATGTTCCCAAGGGTTCAAGTATCTTCATTCATAGCAAAGAGGCGAACCACTTTAATTCTTACAAGTCATTCCGCATGATGTGATACATGTATTGCAAATCAGAGCCAAGTCCTGTTTTTACACAGAAGGTCAGTTGTTTTGAGTCATTATAAAATGGGAAGTAGGAATAGAGAAAAAGGGCCAAGGACCTCTCTGAAAAGGGGCTCCACTGGCTAGCTCTCAGAGACCAGGCTCCAGGGACTCTGCATATCTAGTTTGTTGGAAACCCTGCCCATCTAGGTGTAATGGTTAGCCAGTCTTTGGTTGAACTAGATCTCAACGTTTGTCAAAGCCAGGCATGGGGAAGGCACGGGCAAAGGTTTCAACACGCTGCCGAAGGTCTGACAACCTCTGCTTCGTCTCTGGGTCAGAAAGCAAAAAGGATCTGAAATCTTGCAGTTTGGCTGTGGGGAAAAGAAAGAAAGAGGGTAAGTAAACTGGAGGTTGCAGACACATGGAAAAATACAAGGCACAGGAGAAAAATCTTCTGATCCAAGAATGCTCCCAAGTACTTCCTATTTCTCTTCTGTAATTACAGTTAATCCCTAGGGCAGCTTTCCCCTGCCTTGACTGGTGAATATGGGAATTGGACCAGCACATCTGGAGGACATCACATTGAGGAAGGTTGCCCTATGCTACTGGCTTCCCATATCCCATCAAGTATTGTATATTTGCTCTCCCTCTCTTCCAGGACTGAGAGCAAACTGAAAATCTGGACCAGTTGGTGATATCATTTTAACCGACTTTTGTTTTTAGGGAATTAAATGGTGGGAGAATCATAAATGTCTGTATGTTGAAATTACAGAGCAAGATCAATAAACAGGTGGTAGCCTGCTTTCAGAGGATGCTTGTTACCATGCGAGTCTCAGCTGAACCATAGAATCCCATCAATTAGAATATAGGAAAGAATGTAATGAGTCCATCAAACATAACCAAGTAGCTCATCACTGTCTTCGCATTTGCAGCCAATGCAATTTCCGCTCTGACTCACTGGCTGGAAAAGAACATGGCCAATATGTACCAGGAGATGCTGGCTTTTCATAATACACTGACTTACAGGTCTTCTGTTTGACATCCAGTCCAATCTGGATTCCTTCATCAATAAACTCAACAACCTTCTGGAAATCAGTTTCCTGGAACTGTCGGGAAGTAAGTGCAGGTGCTCCTGTGGAAAAAGCCAAAACGAACTGGATAGGGTATTGCTTTTGACATCTAAAGACCACATTTACAAATAAACACCATGCAGTGAAACTATGAATGGATAATGTCATGGTGCGTAAGGAAGAGAAGAAAAGTTCCCACCCATACAGGGGTGCAAATCCAGTTCACAAATTCTCCTTCCCATCTATATCAGGGGGTATAGGTAAGTTCTTCTACAGCAAGGTAGCAGGTGGGGATTAATGTAAAATGTGTATAAAAAATGAGACAGCAGCAGGTGATTCAACATGGAGAATGGTGTGCAAATTTTGCACATCTGGGAGAGGCTGCTGCAAAATCACAATCTATGATTGTAAAAACTCTCATCAGTTCTTAGCCTTCAAACTATGAGGGAAAACTTGAAGGGATGAGTAGCATGGCCAAGTAGAGGGGACAGTGGTCAGAGTGAGGAGGCTTCAGTGACCTGTAGAACAAATCTTGTTATTCCAAAACCCATGCCCTTAAGGAAGGGTATATCTGGGGAAAAAAGTAGTCATAGCCTATAACAAATAGAAATCTGCATTCTATGCCTATTAATGTCTATTCACTTACTCTGCTTAAATTTATTTTGCTGATAAGGCTTCTGTGACATTTTTGAAGCTATCTCTATAATCTTAAGGACTTTTTAAAAACATCAAACTCTCAACATTCTGAACCTTGCAACCTCAGGGTTTGTGAGGATTGTATCTAAATACATTCAGCCACTGACGGAATAGTAACTGTTGAATGGATTCTCACTCCCAACCCCCTAGATCTTCCCAAAATAGCTTCAAGGGCTGAAGAGTAGATGGAGGGTGCCCCAAATAAGAAGGCACAGAAAATCTCACTGTATTTGCTGAACTCTGCTCGTGTAACATTGGATGTAGTCCACTCCCTATTAATGAAATATGCACCCATTCCTGAATTTCTAAGCTAGTTAACCATGGGGAAAAGCAATGTTTTTTTTTTAAAAGGCATCTGAAATTAGGGTTGCTATGGTGCAGAATCATGATTATTTTAAGACAGACTATCCACAGCTATGAAACAATCACGCACATCTTTTTTCATTTAACTCCCTGCTCTTACCAAGACGCAGGCCTCCAGGTGTCAAAGCACTCTTGTCCCCAGGACAGGTGTTCTTGTTAGCCGTTACAGACACTAGTTCCAGTACTCTTTCAGCCCGGGCCCCATCAATTCCTTTTGGTCGCAGATCCACTAGCACTAGGTGGTTATCTGTGCCACCTAGCCCAAAAGAGCGAGAAGAGTTAAGTTTTCTCCCTACAGTCTATCCAATTCACAGCAATCCTCTATAACGGCTTTGCCCAACCTGTTGGCTTCCAAATGTAACGGACATCTCCCATAATTCCTATCAAGTGCCTGCTGCTCTATAGCCAATTAGAGGCCCATTTAGAACAGTTATTTCGATCACAGTTAACATTCAAGTAGAATTGTCCTGCTGAGTCAAGGTACCTCTTGATCACCGCTAAGATATGGCAGATATCTCCTTCGTGAAGTAAATTAACTCTTCCACCTTACTGACCCCAATCTCCAAGCCATCAAATCCTATGCCAATGACCTCCCTGGCTTAACTATGTCCTCCTCGAAGCTCTCAGAACAGGGTATAGAATCCACCTTCCCTTAAGCTCTCGGGGAGATAAAGATAATATAAGATGTCATGCCCCCACGTATGGGGTTTTACATGATTTCTTTGAAAAGTTCATTTTCTTATCTATCTTGAACCTACTTCTATTCCTTTTTATAAACGATGGGCCAATCTGCTAAAAAATAACTTGATTTTCTTAAAATTATTATGGCATAAGGGGAAGCAACTCTTACTAAGAAAAGATGACACAGAAAACTCTTAGAAAAGCATTTTTTTTTACTTTAATGGGCAATATTTTTGCTAAATCTCTGAGTCACCTGGGGACAATAGTGACCTCCACTGCACTCACTAAGAATTACCCCATTACAAGGCACACAGCTCTGAAAACTACATATGCAGCTATATTAAGCAAACACCTCCCCTGGCACAAAAGATCTCATGTTATCTTGTTTACCTCAACATAATAGGGATTACACCTTGTCTGAAAACATTATATAGTTATCGGCTGAGTCAACCATCTGAAGATGCCCTCCCACCTATCACTATATTTTTCACATTCTTTGACAGACTTGCTAAGCTACCAAGTATGTGTCTGCCAATAGCTACAGATCGTCACATCTCCACTATATACAGCCTCCTCTTCTTTGTTAATATAGCCTGAACAACCAGCTTCTTCATGAATCAGAACAAGGCTACAATGTAAAGGAGGACATGGTGCAACTTAGCTGGGTTGTTTCAGTTCAGATCGCTGGTGGAGATTTCTGCCCCATATGAAAAACTCCATGCACTCACACATCATATGAAAAGCTAGCCTAGAATGATTCTCTCTTGACTAAGAATCATTCTATATGGTGGCCACTAAGGGGGGAGAACATTAAAATACACCATTTTCACCTAATCTGACCAACAGCTCAGCCCAGAAAAAGCTGCTTCCGTGGGTGTTCTAGATCAGAAGCAATGGTAGATCTTCACTACACCTGAAACAAGACTGTATCCTCGTTGTAGCAAAGCCTCCGCCATGGCCTTGGAGTTCTTCAGTACCTGCTGACAATACTCCCGGAACATGGGTGAGGTGGCCTAAAGCAGAATGGATGCAAAGTTGGGAAGAATCAGCATGACTCCTTCTACAGCATAACTTACGACATTACAGCACATCATGGAGACATAAGGGACAACCTTATAGTTGGGTTCACACATTATGCTAAGTCCACTCTGAACCAACCACAATTTATTTTAGGGCAATAAGTCTCTGTTAGAAACCATGATTTGTTTGTGGCTTATTGATTAAAACTATACTGTTACGTGAAAATAGGGACACATGGTTTTAAAGCATATCTGGTGATAATTGTCCCTCACCCATCTCCCTAACCAATTCAAAGTTACACAACAACAGCAGCTAAAAAAGTTGGCCAAAGAAGCCAGGATTATTTTGCTTGTCTGCAAAACTAATTCTGGCTTGTTTACAGCTTGTTCAGTTGAGCATGCTTCAACAAAGCATGGCTTAGTCTGATGTACAAATAAAACCTGTTTATCTACCCACCCAAACTAATATATCCAAATAACTAAGGCTGCATTCCACGGAATCTCTTAAAACTGAATTATGCTGGTTTTAAAAAAAGCCAACAAGTGCATTCCTGATAAACATTATGTTACTAGGATATTGTATGAATAATACAACATTGCAGCGCACATAGGCAATTTCACAATTGCACAGTGCATGTGCAATTTCACAGTATCGCAGTGCACGGAGGCAATTTCACAATTTCACACATGTAGCATGTCAGCCACTCCTTGAATCAAATGCAACTTTTCCCAGAATTGTTCTGCAGCTGCACAATCCTGGGAAAAGGTGAAGATGCATTAAGGAATGGCCAATGGATGCTACACGAGTGTCTCTGCATTCTGAAGCAACTTTTTTCTTTTAAATCCAAAGTATTGCACGGCTGTAGTGGATTGTTATGTTAATTCCCAAATCTCCCATCCTCTGGATTACTCAGAGTCAGTCCAGGCTTCCCTAGCTCCCAGAATTCCCATCCAGCATGGAACTAAAATCCAATGCACTTGGAGGGTACCAGGTGGGGAATGCAGGACTAGTTCCTCCCAGAAGCATAAGAGCCACCATGCTGAATCAAACCTGGAAGACATTCCTCTCTACAGCAAAACACAGTGAACTCAGTTGTAACTGACTCCCCAGGATCTGTTCCACTGTGACGGCTGCATGCTTGTTTGCCCCAACATAAATCCCCCAGTGCTGCCCTTCAGATTAAGTCTGGATGTATAATTAGATTGTGTGACACCAGCAGGATAGAGAACGTAGAAACAATCCACAGGAAAGCAATAATATAGTTGGCCATATTTTGCAATGGTCAAACAACAGATTTTGTTCCAGCATCTCAGCAAAGCAGGCTGTAAACACAAAGGGCCAAGGCAGGTTAGCTGCATTCAGCAAAATCCTTGCCTTGCCTGTTGGAAGCTTCCTTTCTTTAGAAGCTGCTGGAAGTCCAAGACTTGACAAGACTAAGCGTTGCTCATTTCATGTCAATACCAGTAATTGTGTTAAAATCTACTGAAGACCCCCAATCCCCAAAGAAAACAGGGCCTTTCTTTCCCACCTGTTTCAATGCCACCGCAACTGCAGCAATGGCATGGTTGTGGGGGCCTCCTTGCAAAGAGGGAAAGACTGCAAAGTTGATTTTGTCCTCCAGATTGTAAAGCATCTCCTGGCCACTCTTCTTGTCCACAGAACGGACACCCTTACGATAGAAAATCAGCCCTGACCTGTGTGCAATAGGCAGATGGAAGCATCAAAACAAAGGCCTCTCAGCTAGCACATCTATTGCAGACATCCTCATATATTTTTACATTTATATTTATTTATATATCAGATTTGTCACCGCCCACCCCTTTAAAAAGTGACTCTGGGCGGTTTACAGAGAAGATAAAATTAATTAAAAATACAGTATAAGAGTAGTCCTAAATAAATAAATAAGTATATTCCAAGGATTGATGGTAACTAGTGAGTATTAGGCTTGGGGAGCATCATCAGGGTGCCAACCACCCCCAGGGTTGGTTAAAACTCTTATTGCCCCAGGCAAGCTGACAGAGCCAGGTCTTTAGTCCTTTCCGGAAAGCCAGGAGGGCAGGGCCCTGCCGCACCTCTGGGGGGAGAATATTCCAGAGGGTTGGAGCAATGGCAGAGAAGGCTCTCCTCCTGGGCCCTGCCAGCTGACATTCTCTCACGGATGGGGTCCACAATATGCTTTCTCTGCCTGATTGGGTGGGATGGGTTAATGTGATGGGAGTGAGACAGTTCCTCAGGTAGTCTGGACCCATGCCATGTAGGGCTTTCAAGGCAATAACCAACACCTTGAACTGGACCCAGAATTGCTCCAAAATGTGCAAGGCTAAATATATTCCCTTTTACAGTCACAAAAGATGCTGCATCCGTATGTCCTCCATCAAGGCTGTGCGTTTGTAGTAATTCTACAAAAGCAAAAACAACACCAGCGATGATGGTAACAGAAGACAAATTCACCTCCTTGGGATTCTATTTGCAAATAAAAAGGCAGATTTCTTATTCTTGTAACTACTGAATGGCTGCTGAAATCTCAGAAGTCATCAAAGAAGCTAAACAGAAACCCTAACAGCAGTGGGCACAGGTTCTGTATCCTTACCACTCCCATAATTCATAGAATTAGATATGTGCATGGAAAAAATGACAGAGTTAGGCAACATAAAAAAAGGTTGTACTTTCTTTGATTTGCATTATTTAAATAAATTGCATATCCAGCTTTCCTTGGTGGATATTTTCAAACATTTCTCATGCATGAAATTTCACCTGTCGGCTAATCAGCAATGCACCATCTCTTTCTGACTTCATCTTGAAGTCCAAGGATAATCTCTCCTAATTAACTCTGGCATAAGTTTACAAGAAGCCCCAGCTAGCTATTCCTGCTAGTGCTGGTGACTTGAATCTGGTACAATTTGGTCTGCTTGCTCTAGAGACTATGCATAGGCAACACAATGCTTCCGATTTCTCTTAAGTAACTTACACTTCCCATATTGGAAATGGCAGAGAAACCATAGAACCTATAAAGCTGGAAGATACAAATAGGTCAAATGAAGGAAAATGACTGGCTGAGGGACATATATTTGCTGTCTGTATAGAATGGCACATTCCCACCTATATCACACTTACCTGGCACCACGCAGAGTCTTGTGAGTGGTGCTAGTCACCAAGTCAGCATAGTCAAAGGGTGATGGGATGACCTTGGCTGCCACCAGACCACTGATGTGGGCCATGTCAGCAAGCAGATAGGCCTTCACCTCTTCACACACCTGACAAAAAGGGATAGGTGAGGACAGGTAAGCTCACACTACTTTGCCCATTTATTATTGCCAAATACACAAGGAAAAAGATAGCCAACTCTAGGGCAAGGATACCCCAACCTTTTGGGACAGTGGACACATTTAACAGTTGGAGAGCATGCTGTAGGTATGCAAATAGTTGTCATGGAGAGGCTTGCCCACACACAAAATTATTGTGGCCAATTACAAAGCACCAGTTTACCAGAACATAAGCTGGTGAGATTCTAGCTCCCCAAGATACTCACTATCAAATCCACCTTTTTTACAATGTACTGTGCCAAAACTATTAACCTATTATTTTCTAGGCATGCTTATAGCATTACAGGTATTCTTAGAAACCATTATTGTTTTGGACACTGGTGATTTGTATCACGAAGTGTACCCTTTCCATTTTACTTAAAATTAAAATAATCTTTTGTATAAAAAATTAAGAAAGAGCGAGCCAAAGCCCTGATGAAGGTAAATGTCCACAAGCATATTGGTGCCCACCGGCTCCATGGTAGGAACCCAGGACCTGGACAGCCAAGAGTAATTAGAAGTTCAACAAGTAATCTTGGTCTTGATCTCCAAGCTCCCAGTAAACTTCACTGGGAAGGGTAAGGCACATTAAACAAACCTCTACAGTTTATTCAGTTTAACTTTTATCCTCTAACCCACTAAGGCATACCTTCTTGATTCGGGCATAGTCAATAAGCCGGGCATAAGCGCTGGTGCCAGCAATGATGATACGTGGGCGGAACAGTCGGGCAGTTAACTCAAGCTGGTCATAATCAATGAGTCCTGTCTTTGGCTGGGCAATGGACAGAGAAACAGATCAATACTAACCTCCCCAAATACTGGTAAAATTAGTGCAAACACTCATGTAGATCAGCATACCAGAAATACATAATCTCTAGGACAGTGATGGCAAATCTTTTGGACTCGGCGTGTCAAAAATTCGGAAAATGCCTAACTTGACTCTGCTGGCGTGTCCCCCCCCCCCCCCAACAAGAGAGAAACAATTATTTACATATTCATTTATTTAAAAAAAATACAGCCCAATCATGTGTGGTGCTATGTATAATATAAAGAAACGTCAAATAATTACAACAATGAAATACGAGTAAAACAAACTCAGTTTCTTTGGTAACTCAAACAGGGAGAATAGTTGTCGGGTGTTGGTGAATGCTTGTGTGTCACCCAAAATGTCATGGCGTGTTGCTTTTGACACACATGTTATAGATTCGCCATCACTGCTCTAGAATCTTGCATCAAATCCAGCCAAGATATTGAAGCAGAGTGATTAACAGCCATCACTTCCCAGCCACTGTGCTTATAGCTGGCTGACAGTGCCAAAAATCAGTTTCCTGGTTTTCCAAGAGGGAGTCAAAAGAAGTACAAGAGGATCCAAAGAAAAGCATCCACAGAGAATCTGGCTGGAACTAAAAGTGAAAGGAATCCCTTTTAAACAAGTACTTTTATTGGCTATCAATACTGGAAACAAAGTAATAAAAACACATCCTGCTGGTCTCCTTTCTCCTTCCAGGAAAGGCAGCGCTAGCAATAAGAATCCTCAACCTCAAGCTTGTTTGAATAGCTTGATGGTAGAAAACAAGCTACTGGGTGTGGGAATGCCAGATAAGATTTTCTGAATCAGCTTTCCTCAACTAGGCATCATCCAGATGCATAGGACTGCAAGTCCCAATGTTCCCAATCAACATGGACAAATTGCTATAAGTCACCTTGAGTGCTGCATGGCCAGGAAGGTGGATATATATCTAACAAAGACATAAACATGTAATATAATAAAGGGCACTAGTTGAGAAGGTGATTCTATACTTTTGGTAAAAGCAAAATAAAAGCTGACAGCCAGGCATCAAGGTTGGATTCAACGAGAATTCATTCACCCAGCCAAGTGTAAAATTCACTACTTCACCCAGAATATAGACTTAAAAAGTTAAAATATAACACAACACAGGGCTCTAAGTTGGGAAGGTTATTCTACATATTTGCAAAAACAGAAGTTGAGAGCCACTCATGAAGGTTGGATAAGTCATCCAAGTGTAAAAAGCTCTCCTTTGCTCAGAAGAGTTATCTTCAGGCACAGCATATTCAAGAAGAGAGATGTCAAAGCTACTGAGTCTGAAGGGGTGATACAGTACCTATTTGCTGGCATAAATGAATGAATAAAGTTGGTGCTCATGAATCCAAATTCTGCAAGTTAAGCACATCTGTCCAATTTTTCCGTTCTTCACAACATAATCTGCAGAGTTTACTAATATGCATAATTCATTCTAATTTCTATGAGACCCAGGGAGGGGCAGGACGGTCCATATGCAGCTGAAACTCTTCCCACCAGCCCCTCAACTACTGGAAAACCTATTCAGCCATAACTCTGATTTCAGAAAGCGCTGCTCACACACTTGCAAGACTACCTTGGCAGCCCAAAAGCTAGACTGTTTCGTTTTGTTGTCATTTAAATCATAACAAAAGCCTAGAATGTTAGAAAGTTCAGTTTGATCTTCATTCCCATCTTCTGCATGCATCCAGAATCACAGCATGCACAAAGTTTTGATCAGGGGCTCTTTAGCACACCATTCCAGAGCTGCATTTTCAGCCTACTGTCAGAAGCAGAAAAGGAAATCAGGACCACGTAAACATTCTGAACTCCTCTATTTACTCACGTTGAGTTTGTATGGCATGGACTCAAAGAAGATGGATGTGGCAGAGATACGCTTGACATCAGACATGTACCCATGAGTCAGGCTGCCAAGAGGAAGGAGACATTCTGTCAAGACAAAGCTTAAGCCTCAGTCATAACACAACTCAGGCCAAGAAGCTAAATAAAAAAAATATTTCTGTCTAAAGGGGCCACAAATTAGCCAGGCACTTTCCCCTCAAGCAGAAAGGCCACCATAAGATCGGGCAGCACTGGGAGAGGTGTAGATTATGGGGGGGACACAAGGGATAGCAGTCCCCAGAGAGAGAAGAGCAGATGCTCTTCAACATCACCCATGACCAGAGGAGATGCCAGAAACTTCTACAGGCCAAAACTGGAAAAAAACATGGCCCTGACTAAATGAGAAATAGACACTGAGGAGGTAAGCCTTATTCTATGAGGAGTTTTATGTACTGATCAAAAACAGTACTCCAAAAATGCCACTTATGGGTCCTTGGTCATTCTGGGTCAGCACAGCAGTGTGACCTCTCCTTGTCTCTTCCAGCTCCATCAGCTGCTTCTTCTTGTGGATCTGTTAGCCCTTCAGGTCCTCATCTTCCCAGTTATTCTTGTGCACCATCCCCCTGTCTTTCCCCTCAGCTATCCCAACCGTGGCAGCCCAATTCTGCCCCTTCTGATCTGTCACTAGACTGGAACATCTCTGGGGCTTTTCTCCCCAAGTTTCACTCCCCAACCCACATACGTACTGGCCTCCATCGGGCAAATCCAGGCCCATGAGACGCTCATGTGGCTGCAGCAAGGCTGTGTAGGCAGCAAAATTGGCTGGGGACCCAGAATAAGGCTGGACATTCACCCCCCAGCGCTCAGGATCCAGGTCGAAAGCTTCAAGAGCACGGCGTTCACAGAGAAGCTCAATGCGGTCCACCACCTCAGAACCACCGTAATACCTGCATCAGGGTATCAACAGCAAAGGAAATGTTAGAAACAGAAAAACTTTAATACCACCATAATCTCTGAAACAGAGAAAAACTAAAAGAAAATCTTACCTATCTCCTCCATGCCATGCAACGTACAAAGAATATTACCTAGGCAACCATTCCCTAACAAATTCTTCTGGCCATTCCTTCTCTGCACCTAAGCCCCTACACCTGCTCCATCATTACCATTTTTCCCCTCTCGTCTCTAAAATATAGTTATAATGTGTTTTTATCTCCAGCGTCAGGATCAGAGGTCAGTTTTAGAGCCAATAAATAACTGCATCTGGCCTGAAATGGACCTTACCAAAAAGTCCGAGGACTCTTCTGAAGGCAAGTCATTTCATGTGGCTGGCAAATGGGGCCTGCATGCTTCCTTCACCCTCACTCCCAGATAATCCAGGAGAACAGAAAATGGGGGGAAAGGATGAGAAAATGGGGCTTCCTCCTCCTGATAGATGAATGAATATGTGAGTATGTGCCTGTATCTGTGTATACATACATATGACTATGTGAGAGGCAATGTGGTGCAGTGCTTAAGGTGCTGGACTAGGAGCAGAGAGACCAGGTTCTCCCTTAGGCATGGAAGCCAGCTGGGTGACTGTGGACCAGCCACTCTCTCTCAGGTTGGGAAGCTGAAAAACATCCATTACCAACCCTCACTGGAGCAGTAACTTTTTGTCTGCAATGGATTGATGTGTAATAATAATAATGGTACAAACTTAAACATCCATATTGAATATTTCTACCAAGATATTTGCATAGATAAATGTACTTTATTAGTAACATTTCATTAATACAACTTTAAAAAAACTGTGTAGGGTCACTGGGAGTTAGGTGGCATATACAGTGGAACCTTGGTTCACGAATTTAATTCGTTCCGCGACTAATCGCGACCCGAAATGGTTGCGACTGGAATCAAATTTTCCCATAAGGTTCAATGTAAATACGGTTAATCCGTTCCGACCCCAAATTTGGTCGCCAACCGATTTCTGGTCACGACCCGAGTCAAATTTCCCCATAAGGTTCAATGTAAATACGGTTAATCTGTTCTGAACCATGTTTGTTTTTTTTAAAAACCACAAAAATATGACACAAAGTACAGTACGAAGAGAGAGAAAGCTAACCTTGCTCGGGAGGGAAAATGGCCACGCTTCCTGCTTGGAGGGAGAGTCCCCTCCCTACAGGAAGTCGCGACCACGTGACACGGGAGGGAAAATGGCCACGCTTCCTGCTTGGAGGGAGAGTCCCCTCCCTACAGGAAGTCGCGACCATGTGACACGGGAGGGAAAATGGCCACGGATCCTGTTCATCACCCAATCCTTCGTTCACGACCGGAGGTAAATTTTTGCGGCCAGAGCTGGTCGTGACCCGAATTGTTCGTGAACAGATGCATTCGTGAACCGAGGTTCCACTGTACATGTAATTAATTAATTAATTAATTAATTAAGAAGTTAAGAAGAAAATTTTATCCTTAATTCTTCGGAGCTCTTTGCTGTCTTAGCGTCTTTTCAGCCACATCAGTTCCCCACATTTTTAAATATGACTGAACTAATAAACAATGCACTTTAATTTTCAGTGGTTTTGCAGTAACAAATCTGGAAGCTAACAAGAAAAAAGAATCATTTCCTTATGTTGCATCAATGTTTAAGAGGGAGTATAAGTATGTGTAAGTCTTCAAATTAGAGTGTAAACCCACTGCAGGAACCCATGTCACTTCTGTCACATCTGAAGGGGACCACTATTTTGCCTCTTCCATTCCTCTGCAATGATACTTTTTCTACTCTTGCCCTTCCGTTTAGCTTTCTCCCTGTTATTTTATGGCCTTTGCTCTCCCCTTAAATGTGGCAAATCTCAGCAAATCTCATCAAAATGTACCTTACCCATGTTCCAGAAAACACACACAGCCAGGCCTAGAATGCTTCAGCCTTCCTTTTGCGTTCTACCCCAACACCTACTTGATTGGTTTTAACTAAGGTAAACCCTGGTATATCTGTTGTTCAATGTTACAGTCTATAGATCAGTAGCCTTCCCCAAACCAGAGTCTTCCAGAGTTGTTAAGAGTGCAATTCCCATAGGACCATCCTGGCAGGAATTCTGGGAATTTTAGTCCTAACTAAACTGGAAAGTGCCAAGTAGGAGAAGGCTACTGTAGGCCCAGAATGGAGGGACTCTGGCCCTCCAAATGTTTTTGGACTGCAATTCCCAGGTGAATAGGACTAGTGGACATATTGGAATCTAACATCTAGAGGGCCAGATTTTTCTGTTCTAAGGCAAACTGCTGAGAACACATTCATGCAATCTCTTTTATCCATTCTCATGTTTACCCATACCAATCCATTACCATCTTCTTTGCCCCAAACAGTCCCATAATAAATTACACTACCTTTTGCCAGGATAGCCCTCTGAATACTTGTTGTTAAGGCAGGACCCAAGGGCCTCCAAGGCAGCCCGGCTACAGAAATTCTGAAATTGAGGAAAGAGAAAAAAGAAATCGCAAAATGCGGGTGGGGGGGAGTGAACCTCAATCTCTCTGTCTCTGACAAACCTACACACCCACACTCACATATCAGATAGGGGTATGACATTTCTGGTTCTCTTACGCCACAGAATAAAAATAGCCATATTTTGTGGGGTGACAGATGAACACAGTGGGAAGATCTGTTCCTTCTATGCACCTTCCCAGTGAAACCAATGCTGTGATGGCAACTTTGGAAGCAAGCAATAGCAGGTGGGAGTGAATGTCCAGTAGAACAACAGAAGGTGAGAAAGAGCTGCTGTTTCCTAACCCAAATCCAGAAAGAAATAATATTTTGGGGTTTTTTAATCTTTGGCTAGGCAGTATGAAAAATATGTTGTTGGTTTCCGGTTAAGGCAATTATAATCCGTGCTTCATCCATTAATATTGCAAAGCAACAGGAAAGACATTACAGACTATAATTCTTACAACAATTTTATAAGATAGATCATTTTGCAAATAGAGAACCTAATTCAACAAAACAGCAGGCCCAATAAGGTTCTCCAGTCAACTGCAAGGAGTTGAAGTACAGACTTTCAACCCACATTCTAAGTAATTTACTGGGATGAGAGAAACGAACAGACAGTAAGCCAGCCTATCAATGAGTATTAGCCATGCTCAGGGATAACATACCCGTTGCAGAGGGAGGGACAATTCCATAAAAGGATGGAAAACTATCATCTTTGTAGACTGTTTATGGGTTTTCAAGAAATATCTGGTTTGCTACTGTACCAGGAAGCATGATGGACACAAGAAGAATAAAACTGAAACTTCTTAATTTGTATTCTTAAAGATCTGGGTGCATTTGTGCTGATGAAGTAACTACGCCTCTGCTGAATACATGTCTTGAGGAGTCAAGGAAGATGACAACACATCCTCCTTGGAAGGATCCAAAGTAAAACACATCCACTTCATCTTCATCCCAGGGCTGAGGAAGGAGATGCTTCTCTTACTCACCTCTGAGGCAATGAGTTCTAGTCCCCGGCACTGGCGATCCTTTTCTTGCTGCACCAACTCCCACATCTCAGGGTCACTCTCTGCCAAGCTCTCCTGCCCAGTCCAGCCTGATGCCTCCTTGGAAGAAGGTGTAGCTGCCTTGCTGTGTTGGGCCCGGAGACTCCCCCTTGCCTGGCAGCATCTTTGTAGGGGCTGAGAAGGGAAAAGAACAGGCAGGATCACAAGAGAGCCAGCACAAGCCATTCCAGTCAAAAAGTCAACTGATTCTTCAAAAATCATATAAACACATATGATTATCTACAGGAGGCAAAATCCTTTACTGGAAACTCCATTAATGTGTGTTCTACATGACCAGCTAGACCAGTAGAGAACTTCAGAACTCTGGATGTTGTTGGACAAGAATGCCAATCAGTCCCATCCCATATGGCCAACAGCTGGGGATTATGGGATTATAGCTAAATTTCATCTGAGAGTCCAAACCTGGAAGCTACTGAGGTCATCAATCCAAATAAGAAAAGAAAGTATGAAATTAGGAAAAGTCTGGGGAAAAAAAGATTGGTCTAAATAAGAAAGTTGTCCTTCCCCCTCACCAGGCACCAAGACAAACAAAGTCTCATTTTAAAAGGAAGGTCTTGGAGATTTCCTATAAACCAGGATTGAGGGGGCCAAGCATATCTCTAAGGATAGCAGATTCCACACTGTTGGAGCTACCATAGAAAAATCCTACCTTCTGGTCCACACTCTTGTCACTTCATCTCAGAATGGGACCTCAAGCAGGGCCTCACTCAATTATCTGACAGAACAGACAGAATCATTTTGGACAGGGAAGAACGGAGCAGACAGATAGTCTTCCAAAGCAGTAAAAATGCTTACAGAAAAGGCTTCATAGCCAGGTGAAGAGCATTCTGGGAACAGAAAGTGCTGGTTCCCAAATCATCACTCATAATAACGTAAAAGATGCAGTGCCTTCAAATAGAGTTGCAAGGGAATAATGACAGGAGAGGGGTATATCCTGCCTGTGAGCACCCCATAGGCATCTGGCTGACCACTGTGAGAAACAAAATGCTGGACTAAGATGGGCCTAGGCCTGATCAACAGGGCTGTTCTTACGTTCAGTGATGTATCCCCTGATGATCAACAGCAATCTTAGGAACCACTGCTTGTCCTAATATTAGGAGAAGGCTGCTCACGTACAGAGAATCCACAGTCCCTGCGGAAATCCCATGTTTAAAGCAGCCTCCCTTTTTCAAAACCAGTGAGGGAAGGGCCAGATCCCACAAAGGTGTCTTTGCAAGGCTTAGGCCACATGGTACAACTCAATTCTTCCTCCATTTAATTAAGATCACATGAAAGATACTGCCAAACTATGACTTTGCAGTAATCCCCACCTCTAATGGTGTGTGGGAAAGATCTTGGGAGATTGGGCCAAAAGACACTGCCAAAGGAACAGTTAGATAAGCGACAGCATAGCCCACAGCTGAATAGTGGGACAGCAAGAGACTCAGAAGAGACCCTCCCTAGTTTCTCAGGCTGTAAAGGAGATGGTAGGAGAATTGTAGTTTCAGACTTGCAAGATTCTGTTAATGTAGCTTTACAATAAAGTAGAATTCGCTCATCTGGTCGTGTTTCCTGTCTGGTCTACCTAATAAGGCTGACATCAATCTTACAAGTCTGAAATTACAATTCTCCCCTGTCTCCTTTACACCCAAGAAACTGGGGAGGGTCTGTTCTGAGTCCCTTGCCCCACCCATTATCCAGCTGAGGGCTATGCTGTCTCTTATCTAACCATTCCCTTGGCAGTCTCTCTTGGCCCAGTCTCCCATGGTCTTTCCTACATACCATTCACCACCCTTGAGTCCCCAGATGTTACTGCTCTACAATCAGCATAGGCAATGGCCAAGAATTATGGGAGTTATATTCAAAAAGCATCTGGGGCCAAGTCTGGGAACTACGGCCTGTACAGATTTCTACAGCTTGGAACTCTCCAGATGTATTAATACCACAACCCCCAACAGTGCAAACAGCATTGTCAACAGACCCCATTGGATTTGGAGGTTGTGAAGGGAGGAGGCTGGTGTAAAGACTAGTTTACCCAGTGAGTTATGCTGACCCAGCATAGATCTTCAGCCCAACTCTATCACTCCATTCACTCTTCCACACTGGCTCTTGCAACAGCGACTTGTAGCAATTACATTCATGTCAGAACTAGATTATTACCACACAAATCAGATGGGTAGCAAGAAACTTACACTGCAAGCTTCTGTCATCAGACAGCCATTGAGCATAATGGTAGTTTCTGAAGATTGGGGGGAAGAGGTGTCATGCAGGCAAAATATTAGTTTTGCTAACATTAAAGAACACAATCCTACACATTGGCAAGGGTGCAACCCAAAACTGCTCAAGCTAGTCGGCTTCTTTCCAAGTTGTCTCAATGAATTTGCAGAATAGCATTTACATTCCTTACAGCATGTTACACAAACGAAGCTCAGAAAAGGAATTATATTTCTAGCCACTTGACTCAATGAATGAGCAGCAGAGTGAGAACTCAAAAGACAAAGCTGGAGGGGTGAACGGGGCAGTCAATTTCAAGGTCTGGTGAAACAGAGATGGCTTTGTGCTGCAGACGGGCAAGTAGGCCTCTTCTGAGTGGAGCAGCAGAGGCCTCCGTTTGTGCTGCTGAGGTGGCAAGTCCAGCCAGGGAAGAACTTATGGACGCAAATGTGCATACAAAGCTGGGTTGGTTCCCTCATCCCCACCACTGAACTCATTTCAAAGCAAGGCAGTTACCACAAATGACAGGCACCTCGGGGGGAAAAGCATCTGGCTTTTATTTTCTTTATTAAAGGGATTATCAGAAAACCAACATCTCCTCTGCAGATGATGCAACAGCTTCATTTAGGTTGCATCAGCAAAGTAGTAAAACTCAAGTATGCATCAAGTTTGGCATTAAATGCTCCAACACTGTTTGCCAGAAGATTTTTTTAAATTCCTTTTTGAATGAACTGAGAGTTTTTTTAAGGCCATATGCACATTTGGCAGGTTGCAAGGACAGATTTGCCACACAACCTTTAAACTTTAATCCCTTTTTTTCCTTTTTGAAAAAGGAGAGTTGTAATGACGTTATCTAATCAAGATATACAGCCTGCAAATCAGAGAGCAATTTTCAGGGGGGCAGGTCATTTTATTGACTAGGTTCCAGGACACAACAGAGTTGCTGCCAAGGGACCTTTAGCCGGGTCATGGAGTAGCTGCAAAAAGTTACTTTTATCTCTGATCTACCCCTCTCCTCCTCTCCCTGCTGCCGCCGCCGGCCCTAACCAATTCTGAAGTCTTCTGTAATTCTTCTCCTCAAAGCTGCAATGTCAGATAGGACAGTATGTGAAAGAAAAGAGATGCTACAAAAATTAGCCCATAAAAATCAGCAAAGCGTGACTGCTCGGAGAGGTTTCCGCTGATAATAGTGTCTCAGCCCTGAACGTCAAGATAACTCTTCGCCTTGCTCTGTGCCGCATCCAAGAGCTATTAGCCAGAATTAAATAATAATTGAGTAGCAGAATGGCAACGATCTGTGCCGCTATCAGATCCCTGCTATAAGCCTCAGGCGGGCATATAAACTCCTTACCCAAGAAGCTCCGGTTTCTAAACTTGCACACTTAACAGTCCCATTCAAAACAAAAGATATAAAATGAAGCGGGGGGGGGGAGGAGATAGATCTTTCCTGGAGCAGCGAAACTTTCTGCTGTCCGGAGGACGAGGAGCAGAGCAACTGAACGGCGGCTGGAAAGCAGCGTAGGCCTCGTTGCCCGCCACCCTCCATCCGCTCCCCGCCCCAAGAGGCTCCGGAGACAAAGTCCGCCGCCTCCAAAGCGCTTCTCAGAAGTTCTCCATCCACCCCGCTCCTCCGTGCCTCTGCTCCCACCTCGAGCGGGCAAAGGAGCTTGTTCTCTTTCCCTCCACAATGAGCCCAATCTGCCATTCGCACCATACCTTACCTTGGCCAAGTGCCTAAAAGGAAAAGACAGCATGACAGCCTGAGGCGAAGAAAGTGCAAACTCTTCAGCCAGCTGTTGCTCACGTTAAGGGAGTCCAAAGACCTAAAGAAATCAGGAGCCAAGTCGCTTGGCTTGGGGGGGGAGCGGGGAGCGGGGAGCGGGGAGGGGGGAGGGAAACACGTGGCTCTTCCTTCGCCACTGCCAGCTACTACCGGGTTCAAAAGGCACTATGGGAGATGTAGTTTTTGCTCGCGGTGCTCTTTCGCTTGCTCTGACGCGCAGGCAGGCGAGCGGTGCCTTCGGGAGCGCGCGGCGATGGTTGTTGGGGAGGGAATGGCTCCCTCCCTAAACCTGCCTCGGTGGAGGCGCAAAAGCAAGGGTC
Source organism: Liasis olivaceus (assembly GCA_030867105.1). Classification (NCBI taxonomy): domain Eukaryota; kingdom Metazoa; phylum Chordata; class Lepidosauria; order Squamata; family Pythonidae; genus Liasis; species Liasis olivaceus. Next base: position 137,727,270 of record CM061348.1, read on the forward strand.
AGTGACGCAACATCGAAGGATATGTTGCAAATCCTTAAGACCCATAATGGGGTTGTTGCATTTGAGTTCCATGACTGGATTTAGGTCAGAGCACCGCCTGATTACCCAGACGGGAGATGAAAAAGCTGGCTGCTTTTCCACAGCACTGTATGATTGCATATTTCATTCGTTCATTTATTCCCAAGCTTCCGCTCTGCCACACGAGCCCCACAGGACTCTCCCTATACATTCAACAGTTGCAAAGCAAGTCAAAGTTCAACAGGCAAAGCTCCACGGTCGCATCGCCACCTACGCGGTGAGCGACCGGGCAACAAAAGAATTAGAAGCCGTCGGTGTTGTCCAAACTTGGCCACTTTAAGATGAGTGGACTTCAACTCCCAGAATTCCCCAGCCAGCATGGCTGGCTGGGGAATTCTGGGAGTTGAAGTCCACTCATCTTAAAGTGGCCAAGTTTGGACAACACTGGAAGCCATATTACAATGATCTCTTGAGTAGATGCGCTCTTTTGAATTTCCGAGAATTTCTCTGTGAGTGAGGGGGTTAAAAAGCTAGGTTAAAAGAAGTGGGAAATGGTGGTGGTGTTTAGACCACTTGCATACGTTTTTAGATAGCATACTGGGAAACCTAGAAAATAAACCATTCCCTTCTTTGAAGAACTAAGACTGTCTAAACCAATGTTTCTCAACCTTGGCCGCTTTAAGCTCTGTGGACTTCAACTCCCAGAATTCCCCAGCCAGCATGCTGGCTGGGGAATTCTTGGGAGTTGAAGTCCACAGAGCTTAAAGCGGCCAAGGTTGAGTAACACTAGTCTAAACTAATGAGAAGGATTGTCTGATGAAGGAAAGGAGCAAACTGTTGGACTGCTAAACTCTATTACGTGCTTTGGGGGTTTCTATGTGGAATATTGAAGATCTTGATACTGAGAGGATAGATCAGATTCCATAAGTGTGGAAATCTGCCAAATATCAATGATCTTGAACTATACTAGGACTACAAATTTGGGCTGCAAAGAAATGGGAGTTGTATTACTTTGCTACCACCTAGTAGTCCTTTGGATTTTTGCCACCCAGAGCTGGTAGCCCTACCGCCATCCCTGTAAGGTGGGCAATAGCTGTCCCCCCACGTATTACAGAATCACATGATAAAGTTTTCCCTAGATTTCATTACTTCTGTGTGTGCATGTGTGTGTATAAAACAAATAGGAAAAAAAAAGTATTCATTAGATGAATGGGCTACTGTTTCACTTCCATATTGCTCATTCACATTTTTAAACCAGAATTTATTAGCAAGTTTTTTCTACCCAAGAAAATCCTGCCACGATGCCCATATGAACAAGAAGTTTGTAAGTTAGGATATTGTTCATCATAGTCCCATACAAGAGAGAAGTATATAAAGGGAATCCTGTTATGCTCAGTGGGGAGAAAAACTCCCTTACTAAATCAGGTGGTGGCATTCTACCTGAATAGGAAAAATTATTCTGCCATATGAGGAATGAATCCAGAGTATTCTTAGTTGGCACCTTGTGGAGAAAAGGGCCAGGAGCACCAAGGAACCAAGAGAAAGGAGTGAAGTGAGAGCCACAGAACATAGGATTCAACACCGCCCCTCTCCTGATGAAGATGAAGCAAAGGACAACAACAAACCAAAAAGGGGAAAGTTCTGCTATATCAAGAATGGGCAATCAAGGATCCTGTTAATTACCAAGACGTTCCAAGTCGGTTTGGCTTATGCTGAGAGGTGATGTGTACTGCAACCCAGCAAGAAGTATATGTTCCTGCGTGCCCAGATAGATAGCCAGATCATCTAAGGACCCACCTAGATGTCTTGCATCTTACAGTGGCCAGCCAGAAGTTTCCAGGGTAGGCCGCAAAAAGATGGGTAAAGGTAAGGGTGCCCTCAGGTTGGGCCCAGCTCTTGGTGACTGCATCCATGCAATGTTCTTCTCCATGTTCCAGAAGTAGCTTGCCATTGCCTTCTTCTGGGATATTTTTCTGACTTCCCAATCTAGCCAACCACCCTGATAGTCCCAGGTGGCCCCATCCATATATTAATTAGAGCCAACCCCACTTAGTTTCTGAGGTCAGCCAAGCTCAGTTGCCACTTGCTGTGACTGTATAACAGGATACGAGGGCAACTGCTATTTTGAATTGTTGCTTCTGGAGGCAGCAAACAGTCAATATGACTATGATCCACTGACAGATAACCCTCTCATTCATGCTTTGTGCTGTATTATGATTTGTGGAATAAGCCACAATTAGCTGGAGTCATACAATAAACGAAACCACAAAGTATGGTTTACAAGCTACAATGATTGGGTTCATACAACACAGTAAGCAAAATCAAGCAAAATGGATTATGATTATGTTATATCATGTAATTCAACACCATCTGAGTCTGTGTGAATTTCTCTAATCCCATTTTAAAACCATCTACATTAGAAATTTCTATCATTACACCTTTTTTTACCACTGAATTATGTAAACAAATGTTTGAAGAAGTCCTTCCTTTGCTGCTCTGAATCTGTGGCAAATTAATTTCACTGGATGAGCCTGAATCCCAGTATTCCCAGGAGAAGGAGCGAAACTTTCTATCCATTACCTGTGCATTCAGGTCACTTTTTCTTCTCAACTAAAAAAACCCGAGTGCTTTACCTCTTCCTTCTTCAGAACTTCGTTGACCCCTTGACCATGTTGGTTACCTTTTTTGTACCTCTAATGGACTCTTCGAAAGAGGGGGCAAATAGACTTGGACAGAAATATTTAAGGGGTAATGGCAACAGAGATATGATGGTATTGTGATGCCAGAAAGTTTGGGAAATGAACACATGGCCACAGGATTGGAAACAATCAGTGTTCATCCCAATGCCAAAAAAGGGTGACTCCAAGGACTGCTCTAATTACCGCACAATTGCCCTCATCCCTCACACTAGCAAGATTCTCCTTAAGATCATACAACAATGTCTGGCATTGACCATCAAAAGGGAATTGCCAGATGTTCAAGCTGGCTTCAGAAGGGGTTTTGGCACTCATGACCATATTGCAAATCTACATTGGGTCATGGAAAAATCTCAAGAATATCAAAAGAACTTCTACATCTGCTTTATTGATTACAAGAAAGCCTTCGATTGTGTCAATCATGACAAGCTGTGGAGAGCCCTAGAAGACCTGGGGGGTGCCAACACATCTGGTCAAGTTGGTGCAGTCACTGTACACAAATCAGGAAGCCACTGTGCATATCTTAGATATGCTGATGACACAATGCTCCTCTCAGAAACCAAAGGCTTGAAACATCTGATCAAAAGGATTAAAGAAGAAAGCAAGAAATTTGGCCTCCCCGTGAACATCAAAAAGACCGAGCACTTGACCACTGCGAGGAATGGAAATGTCAAAATAGCAATTGACAGTGAAGAGATCGAATGCATGCAAGAGTTCACTTTCCTAGGATCACAGATTGATCAAAGCAGTGAATGCAGTCCAGAAATAAAGCGTCAAATCACAGTAAGTCACACAGCAATGATGAGCATGAATCAAATATGGAAAAGCAAGGACATCAGCCTGGCAACTGAATGCAGATTAGTCCACACTATTGTGTTTCCCATAGCTACCTACAATTGTGAAAATTGGACCTTGAAAAAACTAGACAGGAGGCAAATCGACTCGTTCGAGCTGTGGTGTTGGGGAAGGCTCCTGTGCTTTCCTTGGACAGCAAAGGTGACAAGCAAGTTCTGGAGGGTATAAAACCAGACATATCGCTGGAAGGCAAAATCACAAAATTCCACCTTACGTATTTCGGCCATGTCATGCGATCAAACTCACTGGAAAAGGCAGTTATGCTCGGAATGGTCAGCAGTAAAAGGGAACGAGACCGCCAAAAAACATGGGAGCTAGACACCATCAAAGCCAACGCCAACCGGAGCATAAAACAACCAAAAGAAGCTGTACAAGATCGGAAAATGTGGAGAGAGCTGGTCCATAGAATTGCCGAGAATTGGACACGATTGAAGGAATAGCATCATCCTCATTCTGATGCTGGCAATTTTATTTTCCAGCTTTAATAGTCTCTAGCATGAATTTTTAAAAAGGTATTATTGTTGTTTTGTAAATATGCCACCAAGTGTTAATTCACTCCCATCCCAAATCCTCTTTCTTATGGCTGGTTCAAACCTATATTGTATGCATTTTGGATTTTATCTTGATTCCTAGCACAATCCAGGTAACAACACTTCACCTTTACTTGATTCAGAAATCTCATGCATTCTTTTGTCTGGAAGACTTTTTTCAGAGCCTTTCACAACTCCCACTGGCTTTCCTTACCCTAAATAGCTTGGCCACCTTGATGCTCTATTCTGTCCTACCTTTGCACTACTTACTACCAAGCTGAGAAGTTCCTTACCAGAATACAAACTCAAAAGCAGACCTTTGACCCTTGCTGTGACTCTCCTCCTGAGAAGCAGCCCCCCACCCCTACAGTTGTGTACTTTGCTCAGTCTTTTTGTGTTTTATCTATGGACCCCAGCCGGTCCATAGCCCCCTGCTAAGCAATAGCTATGGGATTTTGCCAAGCCAGAGTTGTCAAAGTAGCCCGGAGCACTGCAACATTTCTGTCCCGTACCAGTTTGTGGCGTATTTGGAATCACTCTGCTGCCCGATAAAGCATGCAAATTAGTTGCTGATCTAGCTCTTCGCACATTCCTCGGTTTTAATATTTTGCTCTGCTGATCCAAGCCTTCTTTAGCCCTAGCAACAACTCTGGAAATAAGCAACTGTTGTATTCCCCCCCCCACCCCCTCCTCTTATCCTGGGTCTTCCTTATCATGTGGTGATTTGGGAAAGATGGTGCCAGTGATGCTGCTGCTCTGATTTGGTGAGCCTTGGTGATTGGTTGCTTCCCTTAGAGGGGGGAACTTCGTTGAATCAGAGCCGTTCCCTTGAATTGCTCAAAGGTTTGTTTTGGTTTTGCAGAGAATCCAAGGAGAGGAAGCTTTATTATAAAATGGTTTCGGTAGCTGATTCCCTATAAGTCTATTGCTGTTTGCAGTTTTTGATGGATAGGTAGGTCACTTGCTTGATTCGGTATTTTGGAAAGGTATCAGGTCTTCCGGGTCACCATGGAATTTTTCAGGCAAAAAGATCAGTAATGGCATAGTGCCCACTAAAGAGTAGGTTTGCGTCACTGATCATCTCCATGGCAAGACCCAGCCATAGGGGAGTTCTGGCTGGTTTCTGGTGTGCATCCCCCATTCATTCAAAACCTCGTGGCCCACACAATTGGATTTCTTCTTCCTGTAACTTTATCCCAGAACTCTCAGCAACTCTTGATAAGGTTTCCAATAGTTGCTTGTAAACCCCTGGACTGATAGATAAAGAAGGAATAAAGGGGAAAAAAGCTAATAATGAACATAAATTGTCGTATAGATGGAGAAAAAGGAATTGTGGAATCTTACTAGCATTGGCCTACCTGGCTGATTCTGTTGCGCGACATGATATAGATTAAAAAAATTAGGCAGTTTGTACAACCAGGTGCCTTCTACTGTGGGTGCTTTGTTTTGTGTGTGTGTGTGTCTCTCAGATGCCATCTTCATTTCCCCACAATGCTTTTAAGTCCACTAACCAGCCTAGAGGCATTGTGGGAAAATGGAAAAGATGGGCACTGCTCAGGGCATCCATTTAACTATTAAAAAGAAGAAAAAAGGTATTGCTGCTTCTCACCGTGCACTAAACTGGGGGTAGGTGGGAAGGATCAGAGCAATCAAAGCATTAGGAGAGAGAAAAAATGCAGGAATGCTTAGGGTGATATATACTTTGACAATGATTCAGAGGAAATGCTTCAGATGGCACCTCTACATTACCGTAGCCTGTCCTTCCCCCCCCCCCCCCCCCCCAGTTTTCTGGCCAGTGTGAAAAAAAGGTGTGGCTACTTTAAGGGCTGCATTGATTTTAAAGAATTGCTGACTTTTTTCCCCAGGCTTGGGTTGGAAACCTGAGAAAAGATGGCTGCCTTAACGAATAACAGAGGTCTGAAGCACTTCTTCTGAATCATTGTTGAAATGTTCATAGCCCTAATAAATACCATGGCGGTTCCTACAGTGCCCTAATTCACCCAGCACAGTAAGCCATGATCTGATTGGTTGTTGTTGTTTTCCTTTTTCTGTTGTGTGACTCCAGTTATTCAATAAACAGTGGTAAGGCTGCTATGGCTTAGTCAATGTGTGAGCCTGTCATGAGGGCAGCACAGGTCAAGGTGGAGGTGGTTTGAAGACGTGGCTACAAGGAACTTCCGTGCGAACAAAGAAGGGTTGAGACTATCCTTGCTAGCCAGCACTGAGTTTCCCACTTCTCTTTTTTTAAAGCAAATAAATACTGGGGGGGGAAGGGCAGGTGGGACTGTATACCTTTTAAGCTACTCTCTTTTATAGAACCATTATGATGATGGATAGTGTACACTTATCATTACAGCTGCAAACATTCATTGAACGAAGCACCACTTGCAGATTAAAACAGACTGAATAAAGCAAATTTACTTGCCTGCAATTAAAATTAAGAAAATGATTCCAGGGTCAGCAGCAAGATTCTGCTGCATTTTGGCTGTTAACTGATGAATTGGTTGCTTGCTGCCCTAAAATTAGATGACTTTCATCAACTGGACCCAAGAAAGCAGGTGACAAGACATGATAGGTGCACATTTAATCCCCTCCTGGTATAGCATGCCTCCCAAACCATTATTTATCTCTGTTTCTGCAGGGCCAAGACCAACAGACGAGCAGCGTACAGGAGCATGAGGTTTCCTGCTGCCCTGTTAATACATCTGCATTATGTATTAATTATTGCTGTTAAGCGACGACTGTGTTGTGTGCTTAATCCTGCAGCAACAGCGCAGCAACACTCAGCAGAGAGGTAATTAAATGCCACATGTGGCCCTGCTTGCCACTGGGAAGGCCCTATAGGAACTTTCTCATAAAAGAAGGGAATGAGCACAATCAGACACGAAAAAGGAAGACGTATTGAAAACACTCTGGTGGCTGTGTCTTTAAGAGCAGCTTGTCCTGCAGATCTCGGACGGTGTTGTTTTTTCATGCTGTGAAAAGCTTCACCTGTTGATTTTGGTAGATCAAGCTGTTCTGAAAGGTACAGAAAAAAAGCAGAAAGGTTTTTTTCTTTCTTTCCTTTCTTTCTGTTTGCTTAGCAACCCTAGGACATTTCTATCTTTTGTGATCAATGGGTATTTGCCACTTTAATCTTAGGAGATAGTCTAGCTGCAAGGCTTCTATGGTGCTCTCCTTCACAGCTACATTCCTCCAGCCCTTGAGTCCGCAAAAAAAGTATCCTGGTATAATTTGTCTTGTCCCGATGGCCAAGTTCCGTTCTGCCTCGTTGACGGGGTTGGCAACTGGGCTATCCTTAAAGCTAATGGATTCCTCTAACTGTGTTTCCCTTCCCACCCTGTGTCACCTGCTGGCAAGAAAACAACCACCAGTCCCCAACACATGATGGTGGTGGTCTGGGTGAATGTGGGCAGACGCCTGGAATAGAAGGTTTAGCTATCTTTCAAATTGCTCAGGTGCTAGTAGGGAGATGATTCCAACAGCCCACCCCAAAATGGCTCTGGATGGTGGTACCCATGAACTGGATGGGAGGGGGTATGTCCACAGCAGCCAATAGGAATTGAGTAGAGCCTAGCCCCTGACTGCATTATCTCCAACATCATCAGTGAACCCTCATAGATCATTTGTGTGGTTAGAGTTGCCTTTCAAAGAAGCTGGAGACTAAACTCCACAAAGTAGTGGCTGGGGCCAGGATGGTGGCTAAAACTGATTTAATTTCAATTCCATTAAAATTGAATGAAAATTAAATATACATAACATGATTACTCTCCACCCATGTATTTAATCACTGTCCCTTTCTGCCATATGAAAAATTACAGTTTAGTAACAACAATTGGAGGTCTCTGAGAGCCATAAGCAGTCAGTTTGGAAGATGGATGTGCTCCTGTACCTCTCTGGCCTCAAGGCTTGGTGCTTTGACCCTGACCTGAAGTCCTTGCAGGTGTATCTGTTACATTCTCAAATGCATCTTGGTTTGGGGTGAAACAGTGGATGGTCATCTTGCAGCAGCTCAGACCTTTTCTTTCCAACCTCCCATTTCACATCGCAGAGACCAAATGCCAGGCTAGATGGATCATTGGTCTTACGCTGTCTGGCAGCTCTTATGTTCCTGCACTGCTTGATTCACGCTAAGGTGCCCCAGGGGCCTCTTGTTCAGGATGAAAGGTGTTTTATGATGTAGTTACTGCACAAACATATCCTAGCCACTAAAGATCACTCCTTGCAAGAGTTGTGGCTTTAATTCCAACAGCCCTCTGGCTTGAGCCCAACTCAGGTTATTGCCTTCTCCTCTGTACGCATCCTCTCTGCTTTCCAATGGATATGCCGATACTTAGTAGAGATTGTCACTAACTAGTTATACTTGCCCTATCCTGAAATGGCGGCATTTCAATCCATGTCCAAGAGTGAGTGAAGTCCAACAAGAGTTCAGGAAGTTGAAACCTGGGGCATGGTAAAAAGGAAAGTCTCTGTTTACTTCCTTGATCCACCGGAAATATTACTGCAGTCCATTCTTTGAGACTTGATAGACTGCATCTATTGGTCTCCATCCAGTTTTATGTTTTGTACTTCCTTAGATCAGTTAGATCTGGCAGCATTGTCCATTCTTGATCCTCTGCTTTGTTTCTGTGCCAAAGTACTCTAGGCCATTTAGAGGATTCTACCGAAAGCAGAATTCATTTTTCTCTTGGGTATACGCTTGAGAAAGTCCTGTGTGGTGGATGCTAGAAGAGGGTGATCCTGGTACAATTATCTAACTCGACAGTTGGGCTGAACCAAGCTTTACATTTCCAAAGTGCCCAAGAATGATGCTCATTGAGGAGCACTGTGGACCTTTAAAAGGTGGCTAGATGTAGCTACTTATCTCAGCTCAGTGTGCTGGACAGGAAGAATAATGGAGGTAGCATCCATGACAAGCATTAGGGTTGGCATATACAACTCAGTCCTTCAAGAAAGAGGAATGGGGCTGTTTCTTCTTAGCAATGCAGCCTAGGGCAGTTGCTTCACTCTGCCTAATGGTAAGATTTGCCCTGTCCAGTAAGCCACTGTTCCCTTGTCCCTTCCTTTGCCATAGATTGGCCACCTATCTAGGAAATAGCCAGGAATATGAGCAGCCATAATCCCAGCACATCTGGGAGCACCATGTTGAGGCAGGTTGATGTCAACACCACTGGGAGCAGTTAACAAAACTGTCAGTAAGATACTGATCTTACATCTCCTGTTTGGCAGCACATGGTTCTGGCCACAAGGTCCATTTTATCTTTTCCCCATTTTGCAATTATCAATCACTAAAAACTCTAATTGCCTTCTTTTTCTCCAATATTCCTTCTCTATTCGCTAGGACCCTCTTCCTTTTCTCTTGCTAATGTCTGGCACTCTTTTTACTGTGTTCTTGAAGCCATAATGATACTTTGTGAGAGCAGTAGCTGAACAGAATCTAATTAAAATAACAGAAGAAAAACCAAACATCTGGGCTCAGGAAATAAAGATTTCGCAGTGGGAAGCAAGGAGATAAATTGCACGTGACGTGTCATCTGGCAAGAATCACTATATAGGAGCAGATGAGGAGCAGAGAGAGAGAGAGAGAAGGAAGAGGAAAGGAAGGGGAGTCCACTGGGGGTGGGGGCAGTCATTTCTATTTGTCACTAGTGAGAATTTGAATGTGAATGGTTTGTTCGTTCCAGGCCGATGGGCATACCAGGAGATGTTCCCAGCAGTGTCCCCCCAATGCATTCCATGTATAGTTAATTTGCTGCACAGTTATGCTTCTCGTCAGTAATGGCTCTTGGAAACTCATAATTTGATTTAATGCTGACTCACTGATTCTACAGGAAAAGCAGGAGAAATCATGTTAGTTTGGGTGCAAAAATGTAGGGGTTGAAACAGCCTCAGCAACAGCCAATTATTGCAATTTTTAGGGAAATCTGGGAAAGATACTGAGGGCTTGCCCACAGAATGAGAATCCGCATGCAGTTTCATGCTATAATGGGCAAGCTGTCCTCAATTAAAGTCAGACTCTGCCCAGTATTTGGGAGTTTTGTCAATAGATTTTCAGAAAAATAAATAACAATCCACCTTTGTGTTCCTAGAGTTCTCTCCCAGCTCAGAGTATTGGCACGTGCATGTTAGTGGTACATTTCACATTTTGTGCTATAAGCCACAGATGTCTGTAATAAACCTCAATAATGTCACATTCATTGGGATGTCCTATGCATATGATGGCACTTGCCCCCCGCCCCCCTTGTGGGCTTCATGTGTACAGTCTGTCATTCCCAACCCCTTGTGTGGTTAAGAACCACTTGGAAACTTGGTTCTCCTATCTGAGGAGCAAGAGAAATTGGAAGACAGGAGACAGCAACCCTTTGAGATGTCTGCAGCATGCATCCAAGGGAACACATTCCAAATGAGAAGATATATTCCTGACAAAATAGTGCTTAGCTGAAGGGGTGGTTTAATCATGTAATTCACAACAATTAGAGTTTGGGTGCAATGCTTTGGGTATGCCAAGCGACCAGCTTCTGGGAATTAATCCATTGAACAATGCCCGAATCTGGGCAGATTCTGATCTTGTGCTTTGAATCAGAGAAGAACTTTGGGGGTGTGGGGGGAATGCATGGTCCCTCCAGATGTTGCTAAGCTATAATTGCCAACAGTGCAGCTTCCATGGCCTCCAGTCAAAGATGAGGGGAGCTGTTCAGCAGCATGTGGAGATTCACACATCCCGTCCCTTTCTCTTAAGTGGACATGGCCTAGTATCTTTCAGGGCCTCTAACCTTCTGGGGATAGTCATAAAAACCACGCCCTGCTTCACATTCATGGAACAAAACAGGTGTTTCAAGAAGCAGGGCCTTGTGTGTGCTACGGCTTTCCAACACTGCTGTTGTCCATTGCTGTGTTACTGCTAAATGAGCTGAAACTCTGCTGTTCATCCTCCCACCTTAATTGCAGGGGAGAGGTCTTGTCAGTTGGAGAAGGGGGAAGCACTCCCCTCCAGTAACAGGAGTGCCTTTCAAGGTCACCCTTCCCATCAGAGCTTGCCATCCCCCATATTGAAGAGCTCTGAGGCTCTTCCTGGCAGCATTCCCTCCTGGCTGACCATGAGAGAGGGCACTTTCCTACAGCCACTGGCTTCATCCCCGTTACCCCCAGAAGCATTTTTACCTCATCCCACCTGCATCCTCACTGTTGATGTCCTCGCAATGCTCAGTATTCCAAATGAGCTGACCAACACTTCCTATAACTGATGAGTGGGAAAGCACAACAGTTCCTTCCAGGCATTGCTGTTCTCCTCCATTGTCATTGTTGTTGTAGCAGCAAGGTAAGAGGTGGTCAACACTATGGTGAAATGATGGCTAGATGCTATGGCACCTTGATTTCAGCGGGGGGGAGGACGGCCAACCAGGCAGGAGATGGGACAAAAGTGACAGTTCTTGCCAGAGAATAATTGGTCACCATGCAGTTCTAGCATCAGTGCTGCAGAATTGTTCTCATGGCATTTCTTTTGGATGCAGAAGAACTTTAATTGGCTCAACTACTGTACATAGAGCTGCAGAAGCCAATTGATGTTGTAGGAACATAGGAGGGTGGCACCGATTCTGGATGTGGAAGAATGTTTAAATAGAGCTATCATATCAGGTTGTAAAAATGTAGGAGATCCCTAGAGGGAAGTAATGAATTAGGGGTTGCTGGATCTCTGTGCTGCCATCTAGTGGTTCTCTGGATTTTTGCAGACCAGCTACGGTAGCTAAAAGTGTAAAAGCAGAATGGCATAGCACAGGCACGGTCCTGCTTAAAGAAGCAACGAGTTAGAGAGCAGTAGCAACAGCAACAAGATCTTGGCAGCTGGGTTTTGCCAAATTGGTAGGAGGACTGTAGAAGACTATTTTCTACCTGCCACTTTTGCCCTGCCCAGCAGAGGAAAAACTAGCATCCTTTGATCTAGGCTGAGGGAGGAGAATTCATTTCATTGAATCCTGGCAATGTCTGCTTTCTGGGGTCCCTAAGAGATGGGTGATATATTTTTTCAGACCTGACCCACAGCAGCAGAAATAGCAATAGCCAATGTTAGCAGGCTCTTATGTGCCCAAGGACCTCAACAGATAAAGTGGAGAAAGATTAGCATGCACCTATTGGTGTGATGTTAGGCCGTGGTAAGTATGGGCCAGGGGGTTTAATGAGCCAGTAAAGCAGAAAGTCAATCAAACATCTCCTGCCTGTCTCCTGTCCTCTACTCCATTGAGTGAACAATTTTCCCAGGATTGGGGAGCAGCAATTGACTCCTCCAACCAGTTCAAGGGCTGCAAGAGATGTAGGTGAAACTCTGTTAATGTCACAAGAAGGAGCAGCCCATTGTTTTGGCCTGTTGTGAGGGGTTTGAACAGTGGGAACAGGTAAGTTCTAGGTGGCAAACTGCTCACAGGTCCATCTTTAAAAAGCTCCCCCAAATAGCTGAAATTTTGGTGCCATGATTTCACACTGTTTTGGGCAAACTGTGGAGGTGTAAAATAGAGTTGACTTGCCTCCTGGAGGTCTCCCACCCCCATTTCTACCCATAATTTTGAAGAAAACCAACAAACATTTTAGCAGTATAGCCTTGGTTCACTACAGGTCATGCATAGGCCCACGGATTGCCCACCACTGATTTTCTGTGTAACTAAACAATTCCTGGCTACGTTGCCAGTTTGCTATCTAGTATGTTGTTGCTGAGACTGAATGGCAGGCCAATTCAAAATAAAATCTCATCTGTCATTTCATTGCAGATGATGAGGCTGACCTGGCATGTAGAGCTAAAACCTGGTGGGGAAGGAGAAGAGTTAGCTTTACCCAGTAGTGCCCTTTAGAGAATTAGGTGCAGCATCAAAATAGACTTAATAGGCAGGAAGGAGGTGTCACCATAACCCACAGAAACCCATAATCCATTTCCCTCTCCAGGCTTCCTGTTCGTCCCTACATTGGGCAATTGGGATAGACAGAGTAGAGAACCACTCACTCCACTACCTACAGAATATAATTATGCCTAAGCACCCTTTCCCCTTCTGCAGAGCCCCTATAATACCTAGGTATATTCCAGAGTTGCGGCAAGGAAGTAAATGGGGCAATAGCTAGAACACTGGATAAAAACATGTAGAATCTGGTTGAATACAGGTAAGAATTCATTGTTAAGCTTATTCTGTGGCAGTGAGGCAGCAACGATGGTTTTCTTATCTACCTCTGTGGCATCCCGTGGAACTTTTCCATGTGGTAAAGAACATATTACAATCTGAACCAGGGAGATAGATGATGGTACCCTTGCAGGTATGTTGTGACTGATTTGCTAGGCATTTCAGATATTTCTGTCACCTCATCAGATATGTTTTTCTCCTACTTAGCTAGCCAAGTGGAGAAGATATTGTTAGTAGGCTTTGGCAATTGTGCTATGAGATTCCTCAGAATTATATTTCATCCATCATACTTTTTAATCTCTACAGTGAAAACACTGATTATCAGGTTATCAGCAGTACGGCTAAGAACTCACCAATGTACAAATGACATGCAGCTTTAGCTCCCCTTTTCATCTCTGCTGAGGTGAGATGGTCAGTGTCCTAAACCAGGGCCTGGACAGGGTAATGAGCTGAATGAGGACTAACTGACTGAGATTCAATGCAGGCAAGACAGAGATACTCTTTGGGAGTGGTTCAGTTCTCAAGTTAAGTGGTGGTTCTGGGAGAAGGTACATCCCATCTCAAGGATTACTGTGTGGTTTGAGAATGCTGTTGGATTCAACATGTGCTGCCATGAGTGGAACCACCATTTAACCTACATAGGGTCACCTTATTGCTGGCATGAGTACTCACTCATATGCTTCTCTACAATGTCCATTCACAAGGTACTTTGATACAGCACCAATTCCAGTAAAGTGTGGCTTATATGGACCTCCTTTTCCTGCGGGTCCTTTCACCGAGCTGTCTTTGCAGAACCCTCTCCTTTTCCACTAAGAAAAAAAAAGAGCCTAGTAATGATTTAAGGAATTAACGCCTCAAGGTGTGCTGAGCAGAGGGTTTGTTCCTCATGGTGGAGATGAAGGGTAGCTGGATATTTGAAACAGAGAGAGAGACTTCTTGCAGTCTTGGCAGGCTAGAAGGTTGATCTAGCAGGCTGTTCAAGGTTACTGTTTAAAACACCAGTTAATTCAGTGTTGATGCACAAAAGTAGATCCCATGCAATTTTATTTTTATTTATGAATGTATAAGCTCCTTCACTTGAAAGATTCTAAGTGGTGCACCAGAGCAACAGCAAAGGCAGAGCAAGGAGACCTCAGGCCTGTTGGGAACAATTTAATGTAACCCCCTTTCTCTGTAGAAAATGTCCCTCTTTAATTGCCAATACTCCAAGAGGGACAGTTTATCTCCCCTTCGTTAGGGTTCCTCCCAGCTCTGCTATTGGGTGAACTTCTACAGTGTATTCAGTAAATGTTCTCAAATCATCGCTTCTTGCTCCTCAAAGGAAAGAGGAGGAAAAAGTGGCATTGATAATGATAACAAGAAGAACAACCACGACCATCACCAAGACACAATGTGATTGTTTTTAATATATGCCACTAAAAGTGGAGCTGTAGAAGATGGACTATGTAACATTTAGCCCCCAAAAAGTAATTCACAGGCCTGTAGGACATTGTAAGATTGGTGAAACTCTAAACATCTAAACTGCATTTTAGAACAAAATGAAAAAAAGAATCTAATTTGGAAAGGATATACAGTTAGGTCCATATTTATTGATAAAAATCACAGAAATATGGTCAGTGGTACCAAGCTGTAATCCAAAAGGTATATTGAATATGACTCTTTGGGCCAAGTTTCTGTGGTGGCACCTATTTGCCTATGTTGAGCTAAAGAAACTAGCCTAAGCTTGCCTAACGTGATACTTTCCATTCCTCATGATTTTCAGCCAACACAGCTGGGAATTATGAGGATTGAAGTCCAATAGCTCTGGATGTTTCCAGACTGGGCAAAGTTGAATGAAGAGAATAATAATAGTTACAACAGCAGCAGCAGCAACAACAACAACAACAACAACAATGTTGTTGTTATCAGCCTGAATCAATCCACTGCAGAATGAAGGCCTCTTTGTTGAAAGTTACAGACCATGACCTACCATGCTGGTCCAATGCAGGTTCGTAGGCAGACATTTTTTAACTTCCCCATCTAGGCCTGAGAGAGAGAGAGGGAGACTGGCCCAAAGTCACCCAGCTAGCTTCCATACCTAAAGGAGGACTAGAACTTGGATCTCACCTTATCCATTATACCAATCTTTTTTTGGGTGTGCCTTCAAGTCAGTCTTGACTCTGCAATTTTCTTGGTAAGGTTTTTTAAGAAATGGGTTGTCCTTGCCCCCTTCCTAGGGCTGAGAGAGAGGGACTGGCCCAAGGTTACCCAGCTGGCTTTGTGCCTAAGGCAGGACCAGAACTCACAGTCTCCCAGTTTCTAGCCCAGTGTCTTAAGCACTACAGCAAAATCAAGAGACAGAAAGTCTAATTTTGAATCTTAAATCATAGACTCAAAGCAGTCTTGCAGATTCTGCACATACATTTGTGTCTTCTGTTGCTTAAGCCAGCAAAAAATACATCAATGACCTATAGCCAGAGCTCATGCAAATCATTTTCTGGCAATGGTTAAACTCTGTTTATGTAAAGGAAAGCTACTGTAGATAGAAACTTTTTTTGTTTTTTTACAACAGCAGCTTTCTTTGTTCTACTGCCTGGAGGATGAGCAGAAGATTGGACTAACAAAACTTGTTTGACAGGGGTAGGGTGGGAAAGCTGGACACTGGAGCAGCTCTTGGAACTGACACAAATATTTGAGTTAATATTTGATGGCATTCTATGAATGCAAAAGTTTCTCCGCACTGGAACATTTCAGTGTCTGACTTTTATGACATGATCCATGTGCCGCAAACTTAAATTGTGGATTTGGCACTTATTCCTTCCCCACAAGTATGTTTGGGAAGTCTCCTGAGTCAATTCCCCCTCTTCTCTCTCCCAGAGCACCCAAAGTACAAGGTTTTATAACTGAAATAGCGTATCAATTGCTGTGTGGGATGGATAGAATATCCACTGCTTCTTTGCAGTTCTATAATGTAGGGCAGTGTTTCTCAACCTTGGCAACTTTAAGATGTGTGGACTTCAACACCCAGAATTCCCCAGCCAGCAAGTTGGGAATTCTGGGAGTTGAAGTCCACACATCTTAAAGTTGCCAAGGCTGAGAAACACTACTGTAGGGCAAGGAGCAATATAACACAACTCTCCTACCATCCTGTGTGTGTGTGTGTGTGTGTGTGTGTGTGTGTCTATGTCTATGTCTATGTCTATGTCTATGTCTATGTCTATGTGTGCCTTCAAGTCATACTCCTGGTCTGCCTGCACTAGTCTCTGCAGTTTTCTTGGCAAGATTTTGGAAGGGTTTTGCCCTTGCCTGCTTCCTAGGGCTGAGAGAGAATGACTGGCCCAAGTCAGGGTTTGGAATGACTTTCTGCCCAAGCTGTGAACCTGGGCTCTACAAAGCTCACCAGCATCGCAGCAATCTGTCCAAAGCTCCATCGGTCCCAATCAGGAGCGCTCTGCTTTCGTCTTGAAGGCCACAACCCCTTGGCAGCGAGGTGCTGGCAGCTTTTTGAAGAGAGCTGCTTGGAAGCTTTTCCCCGTATCTCGCGGCTGAAACTCCTTCAGAGAGAGGCCTTTGCGCTGTGCCCTGAAGCCAGCGTCTGAGGGTTTTGATAAAGTCCTGGTTCATGGAAGCAGGTTTGTTCTCTGTGCTTTCACCTCCTTTCAAGTGTGTAGTTTCAGGCATGGGTGTGTAAGTGAGTAGAGCATGTTGTCGTTCTCTGTCTTCTGCTACTGACAGGACAGTCACCACTGCTTATCTCGGGAAGTTGGGGGAGAAGGGTATGTGAGGCAGAGATGGAAATAAAGCCCTGCTGAATAAAGCTGGCTAGGAAATGAGAATTGGCAGAAGGCCAGTTCAAATGTCTTAGAAAGGGGGAATTCTTCCATTGCATCTTTATTTATTGCTTTGATTTATATGCAATTTTTCCTTCAGGAGCTCAAGGAAGCTTTTATAGCACTTCCATTTTTTCCCACAGCAATCTTGTGAGATCGTTTGGACTGAGAGAGAGGGATAGACCCAAAGCCTCTGATATGCTTGAGCCTTGAAGAATATTTGACAGTAGTTTAAAACCCATAACTGTTTGAAATCAAGTTTTCACTCATTTGTATCATTGAAGATGGTAACTTATCACCTCATGATCTATGAAAGGGTCTCCCCAATAATAATAAAGGAAGATTTAATGTCACCATTGGAACCCAAAACTTATTATACCCTTGTTATCTACAGTGAGATTCTGGAAAAAAAGTTCAAAGAGTTGCATTAGCAATATGGTATAATAAAATCTGGTTTGTATCTCTTCTTGGAAAAAAATTAACATATACAAATAATAGTAAAAATACAAATGGCAACAAGGATCTATTTAAAGAAATCTGGGACATTTTTGATAAATTATACGAATGGCCACAAAGACAAAGAACCCAAACTTATGTGAAGGTTTGGGAACCATAGCCTCTTGTTCCTCTGGATCAATGTATAAGTCACTTTGTAATCCAGTTAATCAGCCTGATAGTTAATTAATTTTTAGGTTTTAAAAAAATGTTGCATTTTCCCCTTTGCTAATTTGATCTGAATGCCTTGTCGTAATGCTGTAAAGACATTTATTATATCTCGTAACAATAATAAAAAAATGAAAATAATTAAAGAAAGATTTCAAGTAAAAGGACTAGGTCCAAGGCAGGAAGACCACCGATATCAAGGGAATGCTTCTGAGTATACTTGTTTGGGCTTGAGTATAAAGTAGCTTTCCCCCAGCTTTGCTCACCTCTACCCAGCCCTCATTAGACATGCTGCTGTGGATGAGGACACTAGGTTGGGGAAGGCTGCTCTGGTGCTTTGATGATGGCAAAAATCAGAACTTCCAAAACTGGACCAACTGATCCAATGATTTGGCATCATGTATCTTTTCCATTGACGGAATCTTCTCATAGCACCAGGCAAGTGTGTTCAAGATTCTTTTTGCCAACAAAATATTCCATTAAAAGTTTAACACTCTGGGTCTTCTGTTGGTCCTCATTTGACTGGCATGTCGGTTCTTCTCTGCAGGGAGCTATCTGCAAGGAAGAAGGCAATCAGGAAGCAGCAGGAGTTGGAAACGCATTCCTTGGCCTAATTTCAAAAAACTCCTGGAAGTGATCAGTTTTATTCTTTGGTAAGAATTAGCTTTTCTTCTTCCAAGGGAGGGAGGGAGGGAGGGAAGGAAGGAAGGAAGGAGCTGGTCTACTTATTTTTAGTTCTCAGTCCACCTAACCAGCCAGAACAATCTGTCATCAGTATTTTGCCCCTGAGAGACAAGAGGTTCTCCATGCTTGGCTAAGGGGACATCACAATTCAGGAAACCAGGTATGAACTTTACTTCCTCTTTTAAATAAGAACAGAACACGAACAAGAAATTCCTGGCTCCACCCAAACTCTAGTGCCATCTAGTGATGAAGCAATGAAATAATGCTATCCACTCAGGGATCACCGAGAGTCAGTAAAGTCTAGCTACAAGAGTGCTACAAATTCTCCTAACAGGGGAGGACATAAAATAGATAGTTTCCTTTTAGCTAATTTTTGGTAGATTTCCTAGTGCCTACTGGTTGTGAGTCTTAGAAAGAGGGCTGAAGCTGACTTTTAAGTGCACCTCTTAAGCAAGTGTAAACACTCCTGACAGTTAACTCAACCATTTATGTCTGGACTATTAAAAGATCTTAAATTTTCCCTCTTGCTTTATGCACACAAAATGTTACTGTAAATTTTCATTGGTAAATCACAAAAGCCCTAGTAAGGAGAAAAACAGAGCACTTGAGAGTAGTCAGCTCGCTCCTGCCTGAGGCAGTACAGTACCAGTAGTACATATATTAATTCCTGAAAGGTAAGCTTTACTAATGGGCAAAGAGCTCAGGGGCAAAGCATGTGTCTTGTACACAGAAGGTTCTGGGTTCAGTCCCAGGTGGTGAAGATCATCCCGAGCTTGATGGACAAGTCATCTAAACTGGTGTGAGACAGCTTCCTGTTTCCAGCATGAAGTGTAGCTGTGTGCTTGCTTCTCTGTTGTATGCCCCATAAAAACAATACACCGTGGCTTCCATTTATTCTCTTTTATTTAACTTAAATATATAAAAATATGAGGAAGTCCCCATCCAGGCAGAGGGCACAGTCAAGGCACGGGAGTGGGAGATACTTTGCAGAGGGAGTGACTCTGCCTTGGTAAAGCCCAAACCCAGCCTCTGCTAGCTTTCCCAGTTCAGCAGCCTCCGGTCTTTTGCAGACGACAGACACTCTAGAGATAATGACAGTGAATGACTGACAGTCCCAAAGGGTGGAATGGGAAGAGAACCCCCAAGAGAGTCAACGGCAGTTCACTCTTGCTTCCTCATAATCTGACCTCATCTGTAGGCACAGTACTAATCCTGGGCAGAAGAGGTTGAGGCTCATTCCCATAGCCAGTTCTTGACTTGTCCTCCCAGCAAAAGGACCCATATATTCTACCCATATACAAGCTTCTTGCAAGAGGGTGCCAAGTCTGCCCCAACCAGGTATCTCATCTGAGGCATATGTGCCTCCTGCGCGTCCCCTAGTGCACCTCATCCAGCAGTTACACACGGCTAAACTCACTCACACACAAGTAGATGTGTACATGCATCCTTTCCCCTGTGTATACCCATCCATACACACTCACAATAGTCTCACAGATGAGTATTGTAGCAACTAGACAGATGCAGTTGAAATAATCACTTAGGAGGATTTAGACTCACAGCGCACCATACGATGCTCCGTATGATCTGATGCATGAAATGGGTGTTAAAGGCAATGTAATGGGAGCTCGATAGCAAAAGCTTATGTAATGATGCTTCTTATGCCATCAGCTGCAGCAGACAAGAAGAAGAGACCAGATGTAGAAATAAGGCAAGAATGGGACAGACTAACCAAGAGAAGGCTTGTTTCTGCATGTGTCCCAGTGCACAGAAAATACGGGACCATTGCAGTACCGACTTGCCACCAATTTCTGTATGGCTCTTTCCTCCCCCATGTGCTCCCTCCCTGAAAGTGAGATTAAAAAGGAATGAGGTGTTTACAAGTGCATTTGATTTCTTTGTAGTTCAGTGATGTAAACTATATTAACGGCTGCTGGCATGTTTCCAAGCTCGGCTGCCTTGCCAACTAAAAGCCAACGGTTCTTTCAAGGTGAAAATGCTACTTCCTCGTTAGGAGCCCCTATTTTTGCCATAGCTCAGCAGGAGAGGTGCATGTGTTGTATCCATGCAGTCCTAGATCTAATTCCTGCCTTCTTTGTTTAAAGGGATCATAGCCAGGATGAGCCCATATCCTAGGTTCAGCATCAGCATACTAAAGCATCTTTCTGGACCGATGTGCCTTGGCAGGGTCCATTAAAAAAGACGTCAACCTCGTCTGCTCTCCCAGGTGGGCTTATAGGGTGATATGACATGTTCCAGGGTAGCCACGTGGCTGCTTAGCTCCAATCTGCATTGGTGAGCCATCATTTTTAGTTTCCCAGGAAGCAGTACCATGGAGTGCCTACCATAGCAGGGCTATTTTGAATTATTTGAGATGACTCCCATAAAACCTGAAGCCTAAACCTGATACGGACCTAGTTGTGTGTGTGTGTGTGTGTGCGCGCGTGCGCACACACACACACACACACACAGAGCTCTGCCCTGTCCTGCCCACAGCCTCGATCATCTCTGCTAGCCACAGGATATAGCCATGGGTTACCTAAAGCAGTACCCTGACTCCTTATAAAGTGGTTCTTTATATTCCAAAAATGATTGTATGACATAGAGGTATACAAGAGGCACACCCTAAATGGTGTTTTTCCTACACGCATACAAGTGGAAAACACTGAGTGTACTTTGTTATATGTGAAAATCGTCTGTGAACCTGTTTAACAATATTTATCCCCGCGTGATTTCCCAACTTGTATGCGGGTGAAAAACCAGGCATACATGTGCAATCTCTGCATTTAAGAGTTTTCTTTTCCATAATGAGACACAGAGAAATGAATACAGAATATAAACAGTTGTGACCAGAGACATGTGCTGTAAGCTAGTGAGTGTACAGCACTGAATTCCAGGCTGAAGCGCTAGGCGAGATTAATGTGGGAGAACATACACAGTAACTGGACTTTTCTTACAGAAAAAAATGCTTAGCCGGCATTCCTGGAATACATTCAGTGAATGAACTGTGCCTTCAGGTAAAAGGAAAATTCAGGTAAAAGGAAATTATGTCCTATAGATGAAATGTTTGGGAAACTTATGTGGAATTAGGCAGATTCATCCATAAAATTGCCTAATCCCACTTGTTTGAATGTCAAAAGCTGTTGTGCAATCAGGGATGGACACAACCACCTGTATGGTACTCTCAGACAAGGGTAGTTGCCTTTTATGGCTGTGTGTACTGATACAGCTACACACACACCAAATATAGCTGAGAGACAATCTTTCACAGAGTTTTGGCTGTCCGCAATTTTGTTTTGATGTGGCTAGCAGAAGTATAGTTTGTACACTAAAACCAATGTGGGTGTGATGGTTCACCATTGCTCAGGCAGAAGCTGAGGTAAACATTTGATTCATGATCTCCGGTGTATGAATTTACTTTCCATCTTTTCTTTATTTGTAAACATCACCCACAAAGCTCCCAGAGATATCAGACCTATAAGGGAGGTCACAGTATCTTCAGATTCAACACCTGCCATTAATATGGGTTTGTAATTCCTCGTTTCTGAACCTGACATGATAGAACTTGCCTAACCAGTCTTGTATCACATATTCTTCACTTGTGGAAGTAAATATATTTAGGGGAAGGCAAAGTAGATTTTTCTAAGCCAAAACTGTCTTCACAAAAGGTGCAAGTTAAAATTCAAGTCATTCTCCAAGAAGCCACATCTGGTTTCTAGGTTTGATTTGGACATTTGAACAGCAAAGAATGTTTAATTTCTAGTGTTTGAACTCTTGCAGCTGAACTACACATTTAGGAATATCACGTGGACCTGCTTTCCTGGGACTACAGGTGAAACTCGAAAAATCAGAATATCGTGCAAATGTTCATTTATGTCAGTATGGCAACTCAAAAGGTGAAACCAATATATGAGATAGACGCATTACATGCAAAGCGAGATATGTCAAGCCTTACTTTGGTATAATTGTGATGATTATGGCGTACAGCTTATGAAAACCCCAGATTCACAATCTCAGAAAATTAGAATATTACATGACATCAATAACACAAGGATTGGAAATAGAACAATATCGGACTTCTGCAAAGTAGAAGCATGCATATGTACTCAGTACTTGGTTTGGGCCCCTTTTGCAGCAATGACTGCCGCAATGCAACGTGGCATGGATGCTATCAGCCTGTGGCACTGCTGAGGTGTTATGGAAGACCAGGATGCTTCAATAGCGGACTTCAGCTCCGCTGCATTGTTCGGTCTCATGTCCCTCATCTTTCTCTTGGCAATGCCCCATAGATTCTCTATGGGGTTCAGGTCAGGCGAGTTTGCTGGCCAATCAAGCACAGTAATCCCATGGTCATTGAACCAGGTTTTGGTACTTTGGGCAGTGTGGGCAGGTGCCAAGTCCTGCTGGAAAATGAAGTCAGCGTCCCCATAAAGCTCGTCTGCGGAAGGAAGCATGAAGTGCTCCAAAATCTCCTGGTAGACGGCTGCGTTGACCCTGGACTTAATGAAGCACAGTGGACCAACACCAGCAGATGACATGGCTCCCCAAATCAACACAGACTGGAAACTTCACACTGGACTTCAAGCATCGTGCATTGTGTGCCTCTCCATTCTTCCTCCAGACTCTGGGTCCTTGGTTCCCAAATGAGATGCAAAAGTCGCTCTCATCAGAAAAGAGGACTTTGGACCACTGGGCAACAGACCAGTTCTTTTTTTTTTTTCCTGTAGCCCAGGTAAGACGCTTCTGACGTTGTTCAGGAGCGGCTTGACAAGAGGAATACGACATTTGAAGCCCATGTCCAGGATCCATCTGTGTGTGGTGGCTCTTGATGCACTAACTCCAGCCTCAGTCCACTCCTTGTGAAAGTCCCCAACACTTTTGAATGGCCCTTTCCTGACAATCCTCTCCAGGCTGCGGTCATCCCTGCTGCTTGTGCACCTTTTTCTACCACACTTTTCCCTTCCACATAACCTTCTATTGATGTGCTTTGATGCAGCACTTTGGGAACATCCAACTTCTTTTGCAATGACCTTTTGGGGCTTTCCCTCCTTATGGAGGGTGTCAATGATGGTTTTCTGCACAACCGTCAGGTCAGCAGTCTTTCCCATGCTTGTGATTCCTACTGAGCCAGCCTGAGAGACCATTGAAAGGCTCAGGAACCCTTTGCGGGTGTTACGGATTCATTGGCTGATTAGAGTGGGACACTTTGAGCCTAGAATATTGAACCTTTTCACACTATTCTAATTTTCTGAGATTGTGAATTTGGGGTTTTCGTAAGCTGTACGCCATAATCATCACAATTATACCAAAGTAAGGCTTGACATATCTCGCTTTGCATGTAATGCATCTATCTCATATATTGGTTTCACCTTTTGAGTTGCCATACTGACATAAATGAACATTTGCACGATATTCTAATTTTTCGAGTTTCACCTGTATACTTATTTTGGAATTCAGGGGAATAATTAAGATATTCTAGTTCCGCAAAGCTAAATGAATCAATCCAAATTCTGCATTTAGAAGACTAGATGTCAGGGCAAAGGCTAAGCATGGCTCTTCTCCCTGATATGCTAGACTTATAAAGGCAAGGAATGTTTGATATAGGAGGGAAAGTATTCAAGCATGTGATTTCTCACCTACTCTTCTTGATGTAAAGTGGTTCAGAAAACATTGAGCTATATGATATTTCTGCATTTGCAATTTGTTCTTTAAAACGAATACTGATAGGATTTTTTAGTATAGCAGATGTTGTCAAAACACACACTTATCATTTTCCCTGTTGACTTACAAATCTGGCCTTTACAGACCTCCAGAACAGATTTTTGTAATCTTTGCAAGTAGAGCAGCTGATAAGCAATAAGAAACATAAAGAAAATTCAGCATCAAAGAACTGGAAGTAGCCAGAATATAATCTAGTCCCCCTCCTGCCCAAATGCCGGGTAATCCAAAATAGCCTCTCATATATTAATTTAAAGCCTCCATACCATTCTACGCCACAAGGTGACAAAGAGCAGAAACATAGTAAGGTGCTATGCTTTTAGAATAACTCTTCCAAGGGAAAAACAGCTCTTTTCAGTTGTGTATTGAACAAGGGCAGAAATAGATGGGGACGAATGGCTTTTGTGTCTTCAGAGCTGGGGAGAACAATAATTTTCTGGCAAGGCTTACATAATAAACTAAGGTCTAAACCTAGATTAATGTAGTCTATAAATTCACATAATATGGTATGTCCAACCAAATTAAACCATATTATGGCTTAACCCGATGCTGCTTCATACAACACAACCACCCAACTCTGTTGAGTCTGTTGTGTGGAAACAGCCTTTTTATCCCTTAAGACTAAATGGAAACTGATACCAGGAGTGCTGATACTAATGATACATTCAGTACCCAACCTCCGTCTTGGGAATTACTGAATTGTTGACTTAAACATTACCCAAATTGCAAAAAATATACTTCATGCCTGTTGGAAGTGGCTGAAGGGATGTCCTGGGTTTCTATTAAGCAAGAGGATGGTTACAATTTAATAAGCAAATGCAACCATTTAAAAGACAGCAGTCATTTGACTGAACACTCCCAATCCTACCTGCACTGGACTCTGACTGCTGTAAGGAAAGCCCAATGGTTTCACTTGGACATGAAACCCAAAGTCAGTTCATTTAGGAGGTAAACTGGAAGGAACACCAATGCACTGGGAGAAAAGACTTGGTACACTGGGCCAGGTTACATCATGAGGTGCCTTTCAGTCTTGGGCCTGCCAATCAACTTTTAATCTGTGGTTAAGGGTCTAGTTAAGGTACCTGCTGAATCAATCACTGAAAACCTGCAGACCTAATTCAACTCACGCACACACTTAACATACATATATGTTTCTCCTTACATACTCATATAAATGTTCTTGTGGGTACATGTCATTAAGGTGACAGGTAGGTGCCTAATGGGTCACAAGTTTGGGCTATCTATCATGCTGCATATACATACATGCTGTAACTTTTGCGCACATACTTTTGATTTATTTCAATCATTGCTTTACACATGGCCTTGGATATCATGGTTCTACTTTCTCTCTCAAACACAAACACACACACACACACACACACACAATCAGTACTGTCCTGGCTGCATCAACATATATTCTTACATACCTCCCATTTCTCCTGCTTTGCTCAGGCAAATGCCTTATGCCATGATCTTACTCGCTCCCATCCCAAGTGCCCTCTTTACACATAGTTCAACTCCAGTTGATACAGATCCCCAGATTTAATATGCTGCCTCTTCCACATTTTGTCTCTCCTTATTGGAACAGTAAAGTTCATGCAGCTGGAATTCCTGCCCTACCCAAGTATCCTTCAACCCTGTTGACATTTGCTGTTCTACGTTCTCTGATAAGAAGTGAATGAGCACACTTGGTTAATATACTGTTCCCCCACCCTCGGTTAGGTCCATGAGAATACCGAGGACAACTCAGTTGGATGATGTGTGACTTAGCCTGAGGAAGAGAGAGATCTGTCCCTGCTACCCGAACCTTCACATTCTACCTGGGAGGCATGATCCTGAGGGATGTGAGCATGTAATCAGTGTAAGAACCCCATCAAAGCAGCAGGGGTTATGTATGCACAAAAGAGATACAGCCACAGCAAGCTATTTCTTCATCTTGCAGGGAATCCCCATGAGATGCTCCCAAATGGCATCAGAAAGGGGATGAATGAGTTGTGAAAACAATATTGTCCCTCTGGTGACTCTTCATCTTCCTAATGTCCTGGGAAATTCACTGGCTACTGGAAGTGGAATGTCTGATGGAACAGCATCCAGTTCCTAAACCAAACCAGCTGTTTTTGTCCTATCAAGTATGGGAGGGAGTTCATATTTTCTTCCCCAGTCATCCAAAGTTCTGACTCTCTGCTGGATAAAAATCACAACTTATTTCATCCCCACATCCCCATCCCTCAAAGGCCCATTCCTCACATCAGCCAAAGTAGGGATTCTCATTCTGGAAGTTATAGTCTGGACAGACTTTCTGAACCAGCTTGTAATCAATGCTGAAGAATGAGATGAAAATGCAGATGACCTTGAATGGTTTAGCACAGAGCCAGGCTGCATGGCTCTGTGTATGCTCAGTGAAACAGATTTTGGATGGATCATAGAGGCAGGGCTTATTCTTGCGTGCCCGGTTCGTCTTCTCATACTCCACATGACAATTGAAGGTCTTGGATTCCTTCGGCTCAGCTAAAGTGGACTGCTGGGGATGGAGATGTTGGGTGGGGATAGGGGGAACCAAGACATCAAATTCTACAACTTTGGTGGGTGGCACAATGCTCACTGAGACGTTGCCCAGGCTGGAGGAGTTGTGTCGGAAATAGACACTGAAGGTGCCATTAATGTGATCCACAATCTTGCCTGTTACAAGGAGGCTAAACTTCAGGGTCTTGATGTTGAAATAAAAGTCCCCCCATCCAAAGATCTTCTTGGTACGACCTGCCTTCATGGAGGGCTTCCTTTTGGCTCGCTGATTGAAGTGCTCCATGGCTGTCTGGTTCTTGGTCCAGTCCCACGGACTCAGTGCACCACCAAAAGGGTCCAGCTTGGCTTTGGATGGCTCATTGGAAAATATCCGACCAGGGCTGAGTGAGTGGGGTTTGAAAGAGCTACCATATGGTCCAGTCTTCAAGACACTTGAAGGGCTCATCTCAAGATAATTCAGGGTCTTGGTTACATGGCCCTCTGCACATACAACCTATCAAAGAGGTAAACAAATGAGGTTACATTAGATCAGGCATACTCTGTGATTCTTCAGTTATCCATACGATACATCCTGTCTGAATCATGCTGAGAGCAAGTCATACAGAAATCTATGGAACAGCTGCCTCCATCATGGGATTTTCCAAAAGTATAGAATGAAATCTCCCATCACCCATAACCTTGTGGCCACCAAGTATGTGGATTGGGGATTATAGGAATTGTAGTCTAATGTACCTGAAGAACATCAAATTGGGGAAGTCTGATTTAAAGTATGGCCAATATTATATTAGTATCACAGTGGGAGGTTGCAATGCCCTGAATCGCTCCAGTGTAGTCTTCCCAAACCATATGCTCCGTGGGTGTAACTTTGACACTTTTCAACCAGTTCAATACATCTGGAAGGGTGTGGATTGGGGAAAAATACTACTCAAACGTTCCCTTTAAATAACAGAAAATATTGACTCTGAAGCTTGGTAGCAAGAATTCCAAAACTCCATAAAACAAAAACCATCCAACAAAAAAGCCAAATTAAAAACTGCATCAAACTTCATAATTAAAAAGTGTGCATATCTTTATCCACACTGCATGCTTTTGGATCATCAGAGAAGTGCTGCCAAAACAGTGGTGATATACAAGGTCCATGAGAGGCCATGTTCTCATTTGACCTCCATTAGATAACATACCAATATGCTTAAGGCTGCTGAGTAATTTTCATGGCACTCAGAGCCACTAACTACAGCAGCTAAACTCAAAAGAATAACAGAATATGGTAATATGTGAATGGCCATCAGCCAAGATGGCCAGTGGACACCAACGTGCCTGACATTGGGAACAAGCAACTAGTGGTAAATGGCTTCTGTTACTCATAATCATTTCTCAGAAGCACCCAATTCTGTCAGAATACTGGAGTCCAAGCTAAATGAATCAGCAGGCTGGCTAGGCCTAGCAGCTTAGATATGCTGCAATCAATCCTTATAGTCCACTGGCTTTCTGCATTTCGGGGGGTGTCCTCTTCTGTTCTTCCAACTCCCTCTGTCTTATTCACTTGCATCCCTACTCAGTTTGTTTCATGGAATCTGTCATCCCCCCCATTTTTTTTGCCAACACAACAGCTGGCTGACAGCTCATGATGGATGAATGGTATTCCTTTGCCCAACAGCAGAACTATTTGATTTGCAGGTGTGCTGCCACCACATCAACAGCAGCTTTTGCTGGCCACACATGGAGAGGCAAATCCTTCCAAGTGGAAAGGCTGGTGGGATGACCCATGAAGTGGATTCTGAGGGGGGAAGCTATGCTTTCAACCACAGGTTGAAACCACAAGCTCACAAGTAAGGATGGGTAAAGCTAGGACTGCAAGACTGTTTTGCTTTTTACCAGAACCTTCCTCCAGCTGGAGGAAGACTGAAAATGGCAGTGAGGGAGATACAGCAGGTCCTGAATGGTGGTACAGAAAGAGACTTCCTAGGACAAACTATACATCTCAAGCATCCATGATCAAAACCTATGAGAAACAGAAAATGGTTCAAGCCTGGGACACAGATGTCTACCTCCAAGAACCCTCCTGGGGAGTTGAGCAGAATCTCAGATGATGTACCAAATGCTCAATTCAGCTCAGCCTTGGCACAGAATCCGCTCTTGATCTGGCAAGGTTGTAGGGGATGGGACACCGAATTCTTGTCTTTCTATCTCATTGCCCTCTATCCCAATGTATAATAGCTGGGAGGGGGACAATGTCACACAGTGATAACCTGAGTCTGATCTGAATGCACTCTCAGCTTCCTGCTGCCAGTTCTTGCCCTACCCTCTCTGCTAGATTAAGGAGACCGTTAGCACCTAATACTTCACCCGGGGGAAAAACGTGTCTGCTGTCATCAGTCTTTTCCTGGGAAGAGGTGAAGAGGGAGACAACAGGGCAGAATGGTGAGAGACAGCTCCCCAGCAGTGTTCTGCAAAACCTTGGCAAATGCTCCTCCACCCCCCTCACTTTCTTTGATGGGAACAAAATCAGTCTATATTTGCCAGATCCACCCTCTTGAGGAAGGAAGCCTCAAGGAGCCATAAATCTCAGTCCTACACCCCTCAGTGTGAACAGGTCCATGCAGCCATCCCCGATAAAAGGAGGCGGGGGGGGGGATCATGGGAAGGAGGAGAGAAAGGACAATCAAAGCCTGTAGCCATGCGTGGGTCTGCCTTTAAACTGTGTCTCACACGACCAAAGCACCGAGCCGCACGCACAGCAGGTGGAGAGGAGTAACAGAGACAGCACTGTTCACAAGTACAGGGAGCGCATGCTGGGATGCTCATTAAACGAGACACAAAAGCAGCAAAAGGTGATGACTGAATTTGCAGGGAGGTTCACCAGCTTAAGGCCCAAGCAGTCAGGAAAATGGAAGGGCCAAGGCCAGCTCTGGTGTAAACCCGGTCAAGTCAGCCCATAATGGCAATACTGGTCTCTTCTGAACTGGTAGATAATGCAAGGGGTCATCTAAATCCACCATTTTATCAAGCAAGAGCGCGGTTCATCCCAAAGGGCAGAATGACTTACCTATCAGCATATCCACAAATATACCTCTCCACCAATTCCAGATCATTCTATATATCCTAGCTGGCATATACAGTTCTTAGAAGAGTAACCCCCACCCCACCACCTGGTTCCTACTCCACCCTGCCACATTTATAAACTATTCCTGAAGTGATGGAAGTTTCACAGTGGGGATTCTCAGCATTTTTGACTTAGGAATGGATAGATCCGGTCAGTTCCAATCAGTGTTAGTTTTCTGAGCATTTCAAGATAAATCCACTCCCTCCAGTCTTTTTAGAACTTTTAAAAATAAGTTGTGTGAAAATTATCATTTAAATGGTGCACATCTCCCCTGAAACATCACTTTGCCAGGCATCTTGATCTGAGAGTCTCATGAAATCTGGAGGCACGTGTAATCTGCAGGCATTTCAATGCACACATTAATGAGTGAGACACTAATGAGGTTGAGTTCACTTCCAAAGTGCTCCAAACAACTTAACAAAACGCTTAAATGTCTTCCTTCCCTTTTCAGTGGGCCTTGTGATGCTGCTGGAGCTTACTCTTCCCCTAAAGCTGTGACAGGAATAAGAGAAATATCCCAATATTCTTAGTACAGAAACATCTATAGATGTTTAGACCTGGATCTACTCCACACGCCCTACTTCCACATCACTGTAGTGATGCACACGAGTAACACATCATATATTCTCTGCAAATCAAGGAACTGGATTCAGCTGAATTAAAAGCCCAATCTTTGCCCTTGTGTGTGTGTGTTATTGTTACTCCCAACCCTGGAGTAGGAGGAGAAGGATAGGATAGGATGGTGTTTCTGTCACTTCCATTCCCCAGCCAGGTAGTCCATTCACCACCACATTTTTCTTTTGCTTGATGCGAGATAAAATTAAAATGCCACTTGCTGTGCCAGGCAGAAGAGAAAAGAAGTGAATGAATCATTCAGGCATGGGGCAAAAGGCATACTCTTCCATAAAGATTTGCTACTGTCTCCTTCTAACTGGTAAACCTTTTGGAAGAGGTGCAGTGAATGTTGTTCTACTTTAACTGGGGCAATCCGGCAGGCGGGGTGAGGGGCCTCTGAATTAACCTATGGCCCTTGGAAGATTTTATTTTAACTTATATTGCAGCTAAATGTCCTGGAGTGCTTAAAATGCCAAACTAAAATATCCTGGTCTGGAGCTGCCAATTGAGGAAAGATGTTCATTCCGAACTTAAGAAAAACATTGCTGTTTCCACCATTAATCCTTTCCCAGAAAGAGAGCAGAAACCTTCCGGAGTTTCAAATTTGTATTTAATTTGCCCTTCTTGCTTTCATTCTGGCTAGAAGCAGAAATCGCACATTATTTGAAATACAGAAACTTCCTGCCCCAAAAAGTGTGTTTCTCCTCCTTCCCAGTGGCATTCACAGCAAGCTCTTATGACAGCAAAGGGGCAACACGCACCAATGAACTCACTATTGAAATGCTGATGTACTTGTGTCTTGACATCTGAAGTAGGTTGAGTTATAGTATTTCAATGATGACACCATCATGCACGTGTTGTCATTTCCTCCTCCCCCCCAGTCCATGTTTGGTTCTCAAGTTCCATGCACACTACTTTTTTAGTCTGTTTTAGTTCTAAAAAAATGTGTTATCGAATTCCCTCAATGAGAGCGGCAAGCCTTCCAAGCAACCTTAGAAAACCAAGCTGTGGTTAAGGGTTTTCAGTCTCTTCTCCTTCACTGTCATTGCAGAGGGGAAGGGAAACAAGTGCAAAAGATTTTGCAATAACAGATGAGTTCAGCCAGCCAGGGAAGAAGTTCACCACTACACCATCCTCTTCGTCTCAGTGAAACGAAGATCTTAAGATCAGTTGTTCTGTGGGAATTTGTCTGTGAACAAAAGTCTCTCTTTGACACACCACACTAAAGCCCTGTTCTTACAACACACTTAACTGGGTGAATGGAGAGAGGGGATTGTGTTGAAATGGGCCAATTGTCCCTGGTCATTCATTCACTCACTCACTCACTCACTCATTCATTCATTCATTCATCAAATTTGTCACAGCCCATCTCATTGTCATTAAACACTACAGGATAAAATTTACCCCAAACTGACCCATTGATTCATAACGTTAAGCTATCTCGACCTGACCAGTTAGTCTCAGGGTAACACCTAGCCCCACTCAACTGGCCCATTTTGTGTTTGAGGCCTCCACCCCCCCCCCACCAAAAAAAAGAGAGATGGGGAGAACAGGAGGGCTGAAAAGGGAAACTTTCATTACAGAACTAGGAGAGGCAGCACAGAACTCTCTTCACAGACCGGGACTAACTTCAACAACCAAACTATGGCTACTGCTGTCTGCCCAGCAAACAGGGAAGGTGCATACACAGTACTGACAAAGCAAGGGTTTATGGGATGCCAGCCATTTCTGGAGAAACGGGGAGGATTCCAGTAACTCCCAAACTGGTTATTCGAACACAGTTAGTATGATTATGTGTGTATACAACCACTGGTAAAGAGATCTGAGTTACACGTATTATGCAAACAGGACCTATATAATGCTGTGCATGTTTACTTTTAAATAAGACCCACTGAATTAAAAAGAATGCATTCCCAGTAATTGCATTCAGGACTGCAGAATAAAGCTAAAATCCTATAAATTTGCTTTCTTCAGGCTAATACCCTCCATCTATTTTGGGATTACAGTTCTCATCATATCCAGTCAGCATGCTAGTTGCAGATTATGAAGGTGGTCTATGCAGCACTTATGGTGGACACCATGCTGGGGAACTCTGGAGTGCACCTGGGAATGAACATCAATGAATACAGTGGGACTTTTGAGTAATCGCACACACGATTACATCTTGGCTTAAAGTCTACTTCTTATATGCATGTATCCAATTCCCTTTAACTGGATGACTCTCAAAGTGCTGACTGGTAGGTGAACACTATATACCATGGGAAGGTATGAGTAGTACTACTTAAAAATAATAATAATACAATTGCCTTCTCTTTAGATGCATTCTGTCATGTCCATTGGTTAGCGTGTTGGCTAGGAAGACCAAGGTTCAAATCCACATTCAACCCTCTTACGGATTGACATGGGGCTAATTTTCAACTTTTAGGGGAATGACAGACTATAAATAAGGAAAGAAACATGTAAATAGTAGGTTTTGGGCCACTTACATCTAGGCTTTGCATTTTAGCCCATTATATCCAGTCTAAAGAGCTGACAGGTCTGGGTGGGGAGCTGACACACTGCAGAAGGAGGAACACTGCTACTGCGCCACCCAACCTATAGTGTGGCTATCAGGCTATTTATAAGCACAGGTTTAGCATTAAATCTGAATTTAAAAATAGCCCACTTAAAAGCTGGTTGGGTTGTACCATAAAATGGGAGTCTCCCTCCCACTGTGTCATGTAATTTCTACATGTACCCTTGTCTGATCCCTCTTTCAAAGAAAGATCTCTGAACTGGATTGGCTCAGAAATCTGCCAGATCTAAGAGGAGAGCTTGATTTGAAAGAACCAGACTATCCTGTTGTCCAAAGATGAATAGCAGTGATGGAGAGTAGAATGAAGGAGTAGCGTTCAAACCAGCCTAAAATAGCCAATAGGAGCTGGGCCAATCCCTCCCCTGTGGGTCATCTAACTATGCCACCAATCGTATTAGAGTGTATCAAATTATATCCACTGGGCTGGGGATTATGTGAAGGCAATCTTATAGGAACAGGGCAGAAAAAAAGAAGGGATTGGGGCCTGTTTGCATTATGGTTGGATGGTGCTCTTTTGGTGGGAAAGTTGCATCTCAGAAGTGCCAGACAGGTAAAAGTAGTAACCTCGGTTAGTAATGGTAATATTTTATTGGTAAATGTATTACATCTATATTCTACTTTCCCTCCAGAAATTCAAGATGTTATACTTGGTTCTTGCCAACCCATTTTATCTTCACATTGACTCTGGCTCAAAGTCATTCAGTAATCCTGTTTGTACAACACACTTAACTGGTTCATGGGGGTGGTGATGGGAGTAGTGGTAATCCAAAGTCCAGCTCACTGACCCACCCAATGAACCCTCTCCTTCCACTGAGTTACATAGTTATTTAGTGAAAGGTTTACTGTTCCTTCTGATGTCTGTATGATCAACACAAAGTCCTAATGAGGTTCCACAGTGGCATGAGGCCTCTCTAGACACTCCATCTTTGTGGCTTTGCTTTCACCACACTCTTTCACCACACAGGGGGTGGGTGCTTCCTTTCATGGGGTATCCACAATGGCTCGATTGTGTCATCTTGGAATTTTAATTTTTTTTTTTTCACTTTACAATAGTGGAAAATTTAAAAGCCAGGAAGTGGGAAGGAGAACACCACTCTCCAGTCTTTGTGGCAGCTGTGAAGAATACACACACACATTCTTCTTCACAGCTGCCACAAAGAAAGAAAGAAAGAGAGATCTGTCTGTCTGTCTGTCTGTCTATCTATCTATCTATCATCAACTATAGCTGAGACAAAACATACCTTTGTACATGAGTAAAAAGACTTGATACTGTGGGTTCTCAGAATGGTTTACAAATCATACTGTAACTTAAATTGGCTGGTGGCACATGCTTAGCCACAGGTAATTGCCAAGAAAACAAAACATAATGTTCCTTGTTCATGAAACGCTTTCATTCATCAGAGATGGATGAAGGTTTCGACTCAAAGATCTCTGAATTATTCTTTAATTTTGCAGAAAAGCTAACTTGCTTCTTGATTTCTCTGCCTTCACATTTCAATTTACTTTTCAAGGTGAGAGGTCCCACATCAGTGAGCTGCTGGGCCAGGGAGGTAGGTCAGTTGGCAAGGGAATCATTGAATCACCTATGTCATGTGAACACGGCCAATGAGTTTTGAGATGGACTGGGGCTTTGAATCTGGTCACCCCAGTCCTAATCCAACAGCCTAATCACTGTGGAGTCCTTGGGGTTCTCTGAGCTTGGTTGTTTTCTTGCAAACATTTCATTACCCGGCTAGGTAACATCTTCAGTGCAGTGAAGTTCAACCCTGAGCTACACATATTCACTTCTATTGGAGCCTAATCACTACATCACCCAAGCTGGTTCTAAGGTATGGCCTGATTTTCAGAGAATGGTAAAGTTTGCTAAGACAAAACCAGTCTTGCTCTGGTTAGAGACTGAAGGGGAGATTTCCTGGAAGTTTGCCATGAATCGCACAGAAGAAAGGCGAGGTACAAATGTAATAAAACGAATATCTGGCTGTGACAGCAGTAAGATGTTGGGGAGCTTGCCTGTCCAATAAAGCGCCGCAGCCTGCATCAATTTTACTTCTCCTGTTCCTGAGAGACAATAAATTATTTCTTAAATCTCTCAGTGTCAGTCATACTTTCCGCAGGTTGGCACTATCCACAGGAGTTCATTCCTTCTCTCTACATCTTTTCTTCAGCATCCTGTTGAAAATGTGGACTGTCGTCAGCAGGTTACAACATGACATGGTAGCATTACTTAAAACCTTTTCCCAGTTTCTAAATTAATAGTCAGAACTGGTATGGCATTGTAAGGAAAAACAACAAAACTCAGAAATCAGAATGCATCCAGTTTAAATCTCACCTCAATTGTTGGTGCATTAGGTTGACTTTGGTAAGCCTCTTCACTCCTGACCCACCCTCCATGGAGATTATAAGATGGAGAATATAATGCTGCCCCATTTTATTTAGGATGGTTCTGTGTCCCATTTTCCAAAAGCAAGCCACTTCTTTGAAGGCAATCTCTGTTTCAAGAGCCAACCAGTTCAAGCTCACTTTGAAGAGAAAGCCATCAGAGGGAGGGGCCTTGAACTGGCACTGTGAGATAAATGGGACTGATTTTTTAAATCACAGGAAGGCTACATGCAGAAAAGGAAGGATTTAGAGTTTGTATGATAGGCATGAAACAGTTGATTGACTGCTACCCCTTACCAGTTCATCTGTCTTTGGAATGCAGGGAGCACCCTGGAACTAAGCGTACCACATTCTGGACAAAACTGTCTTGTGTTGCAACATTGCTTTTTTTAAAAAAGAACAGTGGCCATTTTCTCCCGTTGGAAATTGACGGAGATACCAAGACCATTGGAAGGAGAAAAGAGGTAAGGAGATAGCAAAGGGTCTAAGCTAGCCTTCTCCAGCCTGATGCACTGAGGCTGCCACTCCTAGGGGTCCCAGATGGGAATTCTACAACTTGCAGTCCCAGCACATCTATAGGGCACCAAATTAAGGAAGGCTGATCTAGGGTGCAACCCTCTGGCCACTCTGCTCCAGCTGTGCGCAAATGGTTCCTTATTACAAGCACATGTCTATCCTTATAGCATGACACACGAAGGTCACTATTTTACATCTTCTATGGCAGGGTGGGAGTGACTGGCATTTGGTAAATTTAGTCTATTAGAATTGTGTAATAACCCTAGATTGCTCAGCCAGCACAACTGTACGTTATTGAACTCTACGGTCCTTACCAGTTTAGCATGAGGCTGAAACAGCAAAATTGTGGAAAGAACATGAAGGCATCTGGATGTCATCGTTTGTTGCCTATATAAAGAAATGAAAGGAAGGGGACCGGAATCTTAAATAAAAGTGCTGCTTATGACTCAGCTCCCTTCGTGACTCCAAACTTTTTTTTTTACATTATTCAACTCAGGTTATGAGAGGATACGTTTAGGAGGAGGGGCAGAGGAAATAACCTAGAGGTGATGGACAGAGTCCTGCAGCCAGGCCCATCCCTTTCCTGCTGCAATGCTGTGACTTAATTGC
The DNA here is from genome assembly GCA_030867105.1 of Liasis olivaceus. Taxonomy (NCBI): domain Eukaryota; kingdom Metazoa; phylum Chordata; class Lepidosauria; order Squamata; family Pythonidae; genus Liasis; species Liasis olivaceus. The sequence goes on from CM061348.1 coordinate 137,763,721, forward strand.
TGATGTTTTTCCCTCTGGCTGGTGATGTGCTGAAGAGAGAGGGGAATCAACCCATGACTTTGGCTATCACACACTGCACACGCATAATCACTAGAGCATCATTTGGCAGCAATTTGGAACAGAGGCAAGAGAAGCAGGATAGGGGCAGCCAATTTCATGCCAGCACAATTTTCTGCTGTCTCAAGGGTGGGTGGAGAACACTAATTCAACAATGGCCAAAGGCTCAGAGTCTTCCTAAGCCATCGCTGGCCAGGCCAGCATCCACCATGGCCCCTTCTTTCCTGCTAAAAAAAAAGAAAGGATATTTGAAACTGGTTCTTGACATCAGTAGTACATTTCTGGATTTGGCACCTAACCCCATCTTATTCCTTCCCCTCCTCCCCTCCTTCCTCATCCCTATAATAAAATGACTTATAGACTGAAGCAAGATATAGAAAGTCTAGCTGGAAAAGCGCTCTTAATGTCCTCAACATCCTGCTCTTTCCCATCCTTCGTCATCCACTTGTGCCCTCTAGAATTGGGATCTGATAGCCCACATGGTTGTAATTCCACCTTCCCCAACCTCACACCTTTCAGATGTGTTGGGAATTCATGCAGGCTTGGAATTCTAGGTCCCAGTGTATCTGAAGAACTCCAGACTGGAGAAAGATGTTGTCATGAATTTGTTGTTAGGACTGGAACTGGGCAGACCTGGATTCAGATGTTCACTTGGTCCTAAAATTAACTACAGTTCAGGCAAACCAATGATTTTCCTTGCTTATCTCATGGTGATGTAACGGTGTGTTACATTATTGTAATGCTATAATATCTATTTTCAGTCTCATTTGCGTTTGCTGGAAGAAAAGCAGTCGCTATAATTGTGATAGGCTGACAATCCTGCTACTTCTTTGGGAGAGAAAAAAAAGAGTTCTTGCAGGCTGTGGAGGCAGACCAATCCCTTTCCTCCAAGAACATCACACTGTTAGCAAATCTAGGAAACTCTTGAGTCCTATCATTTATTTATTTGTCCATTTTATTTGTTTGTTCATTACATTTCTAGGCTCTGTGGCTTTTCAAAATTAAAAAAAAAAACATATACAGTACAGAAGAGAACACTTGCTGAGGGAACAACCTTTCTTCCATCTCTCTCTCTCTCACATACACACACACACACACATACACAATTTAAAGGGACCCATCCTAACATCCTAACCCAAGGCCTGGCGGAAAAGGCTAGTGCTTAAGGATCACTTGATGGCAGGCAAAATCTTTGATTCAGTTTTGGCTGAGTAAGTCAGCTGCAGTTAATTCTCCCCAACATCAGCAAGAGATATTACCTCTTTTTCAGATTTATTTAGTGGGATCAAACCGTAACTAAGCTAGTCTGGATCTACCCTACTGTTTCTTAGAGCACATGTAAAGGAATACTTAGTTACCATGCAGTACAAAGGATTTTACTCTGATAATATGGGGGTTGGGCTCCCCCTTCTCATTGTATAATGGTAATGCTTTCCCAGCCTTCCTCAACTGATTCCTTCCAGAAGAATTGGACCACAATTCCCATCACCTCTATGAGTGATCTCTTATCCAACACATCTGGAAGCTACCTGGTTAGCCTTGCCTCTTTTATAAGAACAAAGACTATTGAGTACTTGAGTATCAGAGGCAGAGAAAAGCTTTCACTAATATGCAATATAACAGAAGTAGGACTTCAAACAGTAATCCTATTATAAAACAGAGGTGATACAAGCAAATTTCCATTTTTATTTGTGAAATGATGGCAAGAGAGGTATGGTATGATTGTGTTTCGTCCTTCTAACTTTTTAGAGGTCTTCCAGATGATCAGCCTTTCTATCTAGCAATCTTTCTCAGCCAACCTTAAAGTGCATCCAAGACTGAACTCTCTTGACTATTTGCAGACCTATTCAGACTGAGCATGGCCATCCTGATAGTCTGTGACTCTAGAGTTTGCACAGAACCACCCGCCAATTTCCGCTTGCCCTTTTTGGCCAATAGCTAAGTCCAGATAATAGCCAGCTAATCTCTGCTCATTTGCTTGCTATCATTTCAAGATGGGCAACAACTGAACACCTTTCCCTGCCATCTCAGGTTCATCATGGCTGTGTTGAAACAAGCATCCTTTTCTCCACCTGATAAATGGAAAATACATTGCAAATATTTGCCCCTCTCCCATCTTTCAAGTTTTTCTGTTTTATTTAAAAAAAGAAAAGAAAATCCAGGGGCCATCTGAGTGAAAGCTGTACAAGGAAAAGTGCAATGTTAAAAGATGCACACAAATGTGTTGAAAACCTGGAGAAGTTTCCAGTTAGCCACTGCCACAAACTACTGTGACCTCCAATGGCATAATTATTCAGGCATATTTCCCAGGTCAAGCCAACATCACTAGGAGAACCCAGGACCTGGGAGACTCGGTGAGGCAAGAATCCCCTCAGTGGGAACATCTCTTTGAAGCTCAAGGCAGTGGTACCTTGCTGCTTCTGAAGCAGGAACGGCTGCCGTGAAACAGAGTTTTCCCATCCATGGATACTAAGCCATGAGAATGTCTAACTGTTTCCAGTTGCAAATCCTGTTTACAGTGACTCGTCTTGCTCCACTACCTGGATCGTCCTTTTACTTGGTAGGCTTCCTGGTGTTTAAATTAAAAAAAAAAAAAGTTGTTCCCCAACGTACCAAAGTTGGAGAAGAAAGGAGCTTGTGAGCACTATTCTGCTCCTTCCCGATATATATTCATGCTAATGTTGAGCTTGATCTCCAAAAATGAGAAGCTACCACGAACACTCAGCTTCCTAATTTCAGGAAAGTGAAAAGAATGTCCCCTTTACTTATATGGACTCTGGATATTATGCTAAAAGATCTCTGGACAATATTCCAAGACACTGAAAAGTGATGTGGGGGGAACAGCTTTATTTTAGCTCCACTCCCAGGAATCCCAACTGCAAGATTTACTGCATGGCAGTCAGTGAGAAAAGGACACTGGGCAGTTTGTTAACACCTGCTCAGGGGAGCACAGAAGCCTATTAAAACGCAGTGGGGGGCAACCTGCATTGCCTTGAGGGGAAGCTATGAAAGCCTTTAATTGTGTTGTTCTACCAAGGCTGTCATGTGGTTTAAGCCACAAAGCTCCCGCCCTTCTTGAGTGCACACAGCATCTGTGCAACACAGAGTTTTCTTGGGGGACATCACATGCAGAGAACTAGAGAAGCAGGGGACTGATGCACAAGGTGGGTGTGAAGCTGCAAGGCCGCCGTTGCTAGCATTCTCTGGGCCCCAGGCTCCAGGATGCAGGAGGAGGAAGGAAGAATCCTGCACGAAGCTGACTCATGAATGCTCCAGTGGATAAAAGGGCCATACATGGTCCTTCCCACTGGAGAAAAAATGGAACTGGAATCAAAGGAGAAATTCCCTTCAGGACGAAGCAAGCAGCTCCCGGCAGCTGCATAGCAGTTGATCTTGGTCACGTCGCTGGTCACTTAGCTGTCCACGAGGTATCTGGAGATTGCTAATTAAACCGCCTGCATTCTTGGGAGAATGACTGCTCAGAAGACCACCTCACGGAGGGGGAAAAAACCAAGGCGCAGAGCTGAAAGAAGCTCTTTCTTGCTGGCAGCAGAAATTAGAGTCCCAACTTCCTCTTTTTGCCTTATCCCCAAAATGTTCCTGGTGCTAGGGCTCACAGAGTTGCGGATGGAATTGAAGAATTTCCTCTCAACAGCCAAACTAGTGCTGGATGAGGGGCCCGATTCTGCAGCTCCCAATTCTTCTTCCTCACTCCCCCAACACCAAGGCCCAGTTTTCTCGAGCAACGGACTCAGCCAATGGCAATCACAGTTTTCAAATCCCTCCCTGCGGGCACTGACTTGCATCAGGGCGAAACAATCGTAGGAATGTGCTACTGCCAAACGCATCTGGGTTTCACCATGCCGCTCCAGCTGCCTTAACTGTGATGTCAGCAGCGCCCCTCTATCAAGATCCAAATCTGGCTTTCAGCCTGCAGTGTTTTAATAACAGACCAAGCTGGAATTTTAAATCAGCGTTGCCATGGGCTGAAATTGGCCTTGGGAAACCGGCAAAAAACACAGCTTTAAATAATAACATTGTCATTTCCTTATCCCGCTCTTCTGAAATATGGAACTCACGAACAGCGCGACGGCAGAAGAGTCCACAAGCCACTATAAGGAAAATAACCCAAAGACCTGGATCTAGACAGCAATCACCCTTTTGAATGGGCCACTGTTTCTTCTGTCACCGTAGCTAAAAAACAAGCAAACAAACAAGCAGGCTGGCTTTTCTGTCTCTATAATCAGGTTCATGATCGGATTGAGCTGCGATGTGGTTTATTTGGGGTTTTGCCTGGCGTTATATTTTAACCTAGTTATTATGGTTTACAAATCATGGTGTATCGATTCCTATGTGTGAACCAGGGCATCATGCAACGGTTAAAACCCTAGCTAGATTAATGATTTTGCACAGAAGCATCCACAGAATATGCTTTTTGCTACTTGTTGCTAATTTATTTGCTGTAGCCCAGATCATACCTTCCCTCTGCCTCTAACTTCTTTTACTACCTTTATTGCTTCTTTTTTTATCGCTACCACACCTGAGCTCCACTTTACACGGAACCACAGAAGTCAGCAACTGCTGCCTTTTATTCATTCAAGCAGCTTATATGTCACCTTTCACCGGTGGTTCCAAGGCGAGATGCAAACATTACACGAACGAGAAAAGCAACAATGAACGCAAACAAATCCAGTCGTGGGTATAAATGCAATTAAAAACCACAGAGTTGTAAAGATGCTAAAATTGTTTTCAAATAACCCAGTGAATAGGTTTTTTTAAAAAAGGAAAGTTAGCACCAGGCACACCTTCTTCATGAAAACATTGCCTAGCTTGGACACAATACCAGAATTCTCACTTTTTTTGGAGGAGGTCAGATACAGAAATGGGCTAGACTGGGATGCTGAAAAAAAATCCTAGAAGAAAGCAATGGCACACTATATTCATATTATGGCAAGAAAACTGCATTGATGGATCTGGGTAAGTCACTTAGAGTTGAACTTTACTCCGATTGCCTGAACTTCTGGGTTCTTGGACTCAAGACAGATGACGTGTCCAGTTTATCCTGGTCTGTAACATCACACATATTTATACTGACCACGCTTATCACAGGGATGGGGAGCTTCAGCCTTCTGGATGTTGCTGGACTACAACTCCCAGCCTCCTTCATGACGGCTAGACTAGCGAGGTTCTCCTGATGCTTACAAACTCTTAGGATTGTGCTTGTACAGGTAGAAAGGTGACCAATGTATGTCAGTAAACCATGTATGTTTGCATCTACAGGAGGCAAAATTCCCAGCATCCCCAGTGAAAAGATTTCGGAGAGAAGCACATAGGCAATTCCCTACATCAGACCCAGCAAGCCATTGAGGAGCAATAGCAGTATATCAGGCAAAGCACCGGTCTCTGACTATATCCAACAGCTCATTATAGCTAAGCTTTTGAGCTGCGACGTCTTTAAATCTTTCCACAGAGGGACGCTGACCGCACCTTCCTCTCGTGTGCTGGAGGGCACTGGTTCCATGTTCAGAACGGCTCAGATTTTTCTGTTCCTAAAAAATTCTGAAGGAACAGGACAAACATACTTTCCACACTGATATAGTCTAAGGACCAAAGAAAGTGGCCATTAAGTAATATTATATAGACACAGCTGTAGGAATACATGTCTGGCTGTTTTATCAAATTCAACCAACAGCCTGTTCATAGAAAGGTAACACATCAAGAAGAAAAGGGAGGGAAGGGTCTAGCCTAGTAGCCTAAGATGCTAGCTTTCCATATGGAGGGAGTTTTTCATCTGCATTCAAACATGCAGTCATAACCCCCATTTTGAAGGTACTAAATTATGAACAGGGCTGCACCAAAGATCTTTAGGGTGAGTAGTCACTTTCTAGGCTAGGTAGTCCAAACCGTAGCAAAGCAGCAAAACCTGTGTTTAAAAAAGCTTTCAGGGATTACTTTTTAGCCTCCAGCAAGAGATAGCTCAGCACGCATCTAGGTAGCTGGCTTTGTAGTCAATTATTCTGACCATCAAGAAGTTTCTCCTATTACTTTAGATCAAATCCTTTCCCTGAGGCAGCAAAATACTCATTCTTGCCCTCTTCTGTTGACAGCCCCACTGGTGTTTGCTCTCATATCCTCCTCCAGGCCCTTTTATTCCTCCAAGTGATATTCAATCCACAGCAGGTATAGACAAGTAATATATTTTAATGTGCACTACGTGGTTGGACTGAGTGGTCATTGCAAGAACTACTAACTTTAACAGCTGAGTCTGCTTTTTTTTCCTCTTCTCTCCTCTTCCTTTTTTCCTTTTATATCATCTCTTTCTGTAATTCTGACAGCAAGGCTAGTCTTTTTTTAAAGCCATATATAAGTTGCTCCTCTCTTTTCAATGAAGGGAAATAATGCTTCAAGCAAACAAACAAATGTGTCTTAAAACTGATACATAATAAGATAATACCTGTTTGCCTAGAGCCCTGCTTGACATAATTCTTAGTACACTGCTGAATCTGTAAGACTTCAGAATCTCAATTCAGGGAAATGTGAACAGCAGGAACGATCATAATATTTTATCTATCCATCCATCCATCCATCCATCCATCCATCCATCCATCCATGTACGTGCCCACAAAGCCTTCACACCACTCATGTTATCTCTACCTGCCAGTCTAAATCTGAATGGTAACCAACCCTGAATAAAGAATGAAAGTTGCAACTGCTTTTAAGAACATACCCATAACTCCTATCAAAGCAAAACTGTCTGGCACCCAAGTCCCAAATTTAGACTGGTGCTACTGGGAAGCTGTTCAATTAAAAGAAAGAGTCCTTACATGTGATGCTTCATTTTCACAACATTTCCTTTGGCAGGACAAATCTGTTTCCTAAACCAGAAAAAATGCCAGTCGGATGTTTTTGTGAAACCCAGGGATTCAGCCTACCAAGGGCTGTGCCCTGCAGTCAGAGAAGAGGGGCATGCCCACAGCGACTCAAAGTGGCCAATAGAAGCTGGGGACATGCCAGCCCATGACCATAACATTAACCACACTGTTGATAAAGTATGGCAGATCATGTGCCCAGCAAAAATAATGGGAGATTGGGGAAAACTCTTCTTTAAAACTAGAACAGCTATAGATGACTTCAAGCTGCCTCAGTTATGGGCTCAAAAGAGACAAAGGCAATGCCATTTGATCACAGCCCACTTCTACCTGCCACACTGCATCCATTCATCACGCCCTCCTAAGCAATAGTAAGAAAGGAAAATGAGAGGCAGTTTTGAGAAGCTCAAAAAATATATATATATATATCAGGAAAATTTACAGCCAAGGGAGGGCTATCAAAGGTTAATCATGAAAGCAATCTAATGGAGGCAAATGAGATTAAAGGAAGATGAAAAGACTATACTGAAAACTTTCGTAAATGGGATTATATAATGAAAAAATTGAGAGAGAAGATATTCAGGAAGCAACACTATCAAGGGAAGTTTGAAAGATAATAGACCAGGTGTCAAAAGGGGTAGCATCAGACAGACGAACTGTTTAAAGCTGCAGGAGAAGAGGCAGTTAAAGCGCTAACAGCTCCATGTCAACCAACATGGGTCTATGTGGCCAAGAGATTGGAAAGGATGTCTATATCTATATCTATATCTATATCTATATCTATATCTATATCTATATCTATATACACACACACATACATACACGGTAGCTTTATCAAAGAAGGGGGTACAAGTGAATGTGCAAATTAGGTACTCATTGCACTAATTCATCACACAAGAAGTGTTTTCTTCAGAATGTACAATAAATACAGATATACACATAGAAAGTAGTGCCAAATGAACACAGGTTTTGAAAAAAGGGAGAGGGATGTGAAATCAGAAAGCTAAAAGAAGGGGGATAATGGAGAGAGCAAGTGAATATAAGGAGGATGAACCTTTACAGTGAGCCAGAAGGTGCTGTAAGAACTGAATTTAAAAAATCAAAGTGGTTCAGAATAGAGAAGGGAGTGAGACAAGGATGCATATTATCCCCATGTATGTTTAATTATACAGCAAATATAAGAATAGTCGAATTAGGAGAGAGGGCAGCTAGAATCAAAATTGGAGGTTTAAAGACTAAGAATTTGAGATACGCAGTTGACAGCACGTTGTTAGCTGAAAGTAAAGAAGATTTAGAAGAGCTCATTATGAAAGTAAAAATGGAAAGTGAAAAATCTGAGTTAATATTAAATATTAAAAAGATAAAGGTAATGTTTAGGAACTTACAACTGACAGTAAAGAACTTAACGTTGACGTGAAGAAGAGATTAATTTTAGAGATGAAGGAAATAGCAGACAAGATCATGAAGAATAAGGATATTTCTATGACAACAAAGATCAGAATATCTAAAGCAATGGTTTTTCCAAGAGCAATGTACAGCTGTGAAAGCTGGACATTGAGAAAGAGTGAGGGAAAGAAGACAGATGTCTTTGAATGTTGGATTTGGGGACAATTATCAAGAATACCGTGGACTGAAAAACCAGTCAATCAAAAATTCTGGGCCAAATAAAACTAAATGCTCCCTTAAGCTGAGGATTAGCAAGCAGAAGCTTACATATTTTGAACAGGTGATGCAAGTGGTTGATGAACTAGAAAAATGGTACTGGCAAGGTTGAGGAAAGTAGAAGAAGGAGAACAGGTCAGGTAGATGTACAAGATCAAAGAGATCATCTGAATAGCCTTGGAAGAGTGACACATTACCGTTGGAGACAGGTCAAGATGGTGGGATTCTATTCATCCAGTCAAGGGATTGGGCCCAACTCAGTGGCTCCAAGTATAGTCAGTCATAGACTGGTGTTTATGCAGATACACCCAGTTTGCAACCTCCAACTCTACCTTTCACTGAAATGGAGGTAATAAGCACTAAGACTGGCAATCATATACAGTGGGACATGCAGATAAAAGAGCAAGCGGGGGGCAGGAAAAAATAAAAGTGTTGTTCCTTTTCAGATGACTGAAGAAAAAATAGCTCAATTGTCTAGACTGGGGTGGGGGTGGGGGGACAAGATTTTCCTGCTTAGCTAGAGAGATTAAAGCCCACCTTCACCATTGAACTTATTTCTCTGTGATCCTTGGCAGGTTTCAATTAACTGCCTCCCCCCCCCCACCCAAAACCCCTTAATTCCTAAATCTTACCCAATCCCTACTAACACTTAAAGCAAACATAAATATTTCCAGCTCTTTTCTTTTTCAAGGAGTATCGTGGAGTCATAAAACATACACAAAGGGACTAAATCTATCTAGGGTTAAGCAGTGTCTAGCCTATTCATCACCACCTCACCCCGTGGACTATTTATCAATCTCAATTTATACCACTCACTGCTCTGGCCCACTACTCCCTCCTGCAAGCCAGCCACAGGCAAGCCTTTTTCCATTCTCCACCTTGGCCTCTTACTCTTCCATCCATCACTTAGAGATCACTGGCTATAGTAACTCTCCATTCTCCCTATCCATCATACAGGCGTCTGGTCTGATGCCATACCTCTCCCCCCACCCCTCCCCATAGAGCTTCCTCCTCACTTCCAGCTGGTTTCTCCTACTTGTTTTCTCGGCTGTGCTCTGATGGCTTTTGATCATCATGTAGGTCTGTGTCAGCTTCGTCAATCTATGTCAACCACTGTCACATCTGACTTGGCAGACTTTAAATTTTTTTTTTCCTTTTAAAAATCCCTAGGCTTGGTCACAGGCAGCCCGTCATCTTAGAAACTGATGTGTAGGAACTTTTCAGAAGTGGAAAGGTAGCAGAAGAACTGGATTGCCAGTGGAGCAAGACTTGGAGATAGGGTGGCTCAGCAGCTGTATCAATTCTAATTTGATCTCTAGACTAGAATGTGTTTTCCTGCTGGCATGATAAGTCGCCTGCCTCTCAGCCTAACTCCTTATCAACAAAAAGTCTGGTGATTTAGGTCTATAACCCATCCAATGTTAAAAACACTTTGTCCATAATTTAATATAGTCCTAGAATCATAGAGCTGGAAAAAGTCTTTTAGGGCATGAAGTAACTCTCTATTCAGTGCAGGTAGTCCAATTAAAGCATCTTAAGAGAAGATTCAGCCTCTACCTGAACATACCTAGTGAAGAGGAGCCAGCCAGCACCCCATCCCACCCCACCCCACCCCACCCCACCCCACCCCATCCCCAGGCCAGACGACACAGCTCAGTGCATCCAGGCATCAGAGCAGCCTCATGAAATTAAAAATAGTTCTGAAATCTTATAAAAAACGGCTGATATAATAACTCATGAGTTTTTGACCATTTTATGTCAGAGATCTCACCCAGCCTCATGTGACAATGTCAAAATCTCATGTAATTCATACAAGAATACCTAAATCTTGGAAATTTCAACCTTCTGGCCTGAAATATCATGGGGTCTCATATGAGAACATAAACATCTTATGAAATTTGGGAAAGCCCATAAGATTATTGCTATTTCTTCTCCCCTGTTCATCTGCCCATCCAATGAGATTGAATAGGGAACTCTCTCTAGGTCCTGTCTATGCGAGATGGTCATCTGGCAGGACCTCGGATGCAGGCATTTTTTGATCGCCGCCCCCTACTCTTGAATTCTGTCCTATGGAGATCCAGTCTGCTTCTTCCCTCCTGGGATTCAGAAGAACAGATAAGTCCTAGTTGCTCCATCTAGCGCAGGAGGAGGGCAGGTTTGGAGCGAAGGTTAGAATCTGACAGGTGCACATACATTTTCTGTTTATTATTTTGATGTCAATTTTGTATGTATTATTGGTGGGTTTATTATTTTTGAGGGGGCTGCTTTTTATTTTATACTGATCTTGGCTGTTGGCTACCCAAAGCCCTCAGGAATGGGCGTAAATAAGTAAACAAAGTAAATAAGCATGTAACAAAGAGGCATCATGTCATATTCCGCAAGCTTCACAGAGCAATAGGGCTCATTCTCATATCCTGCTTTCCATGGCATGAAGACCATTCACTCTTTTTAAGGGACAGGTATTTACAGTGGTGTTTATAAAGAGGGAGTAAAAAAAATTCAAGATGGCAGCCAGAACCATGCAATTGAAGCCCTGTCCCATCACAAGCCACATTAAAAAGGGGTGGGGTTTCAATTGCAATATGGCTGCCATTTTTTTTTAACCCCCTCCTTGCACTTGTCTTGAGCTGTTAAGTACTTTCCCCCCCTTTTCCTGACACAAGTCTTGCTGTGCTAACCATCTACAGTCCCTCAGCAACAATGGGGGTTAAGACACAGAATCTGCCCAGCTTCTTTTGGCCATTTAAGGCTGCTGGGGGACAGTGGTCACTGGGCAGTGCCCTCTATGTCCACTTTGCCTTGGGCTGTGAGAGAAACCAAATGCCTGCTTTGCACAGCACCAGGCTAGAAACCAGGAGTCCGTGAGTTCCAGTCCCGCCTTAGGCACTAAGCCAGCTGGGTGACCTTGGGCCAGTCTCTCTCTCTCAGCCCTAGGAAGGAGGCAAGGGCAAATCTCCCCAAGAAAACTGCAGGGACTAGTCCAGGCAGTTGTCAAGAGTCAGACTGACTCAGAGGCAGAGAGAGAGAGAGAGAGAGAATATTGACCTCCTGGAAGACTGGTCCTTTCCAAATGAATGCAGGTCTTCCAGGAGACTACAGTGCCTTTGTCAAAAACAAACAAACCCACCTGGCAGGTCAGTGGGGGTTGGAAAACAGATCTGTAGATCTCCCTGCAAGTTACATTCTGATTGACCAGCCAGGTTATTACTTTTTTTGCATGGTCTCTTGGTCTCTTCTTCATCATCGTTGTCGTCGTCATCGTAACACAGATCTCCTGTCCTTTCACTAAGCCTTGCTGTCTATGTCCATTTTAGCACAGGCTGCAAGAGAAATCAGAGCACTGCCTTGGGCAGAACAGATCTCTCACTGGGGCCTTTTTGGTGTGGGGGCGGGGGGGGGGGATAGGATTATTGATCTATGGGAAAAAAAGAAAAAAGAAGAATCTTTGGCTGACAGGCCATCGGGGCAGAGAGAGGTATGGGATGAAGTGGGAGGGAGCATCCCACATCTTCTAATCCCACTGTGTCACATGTTAGGGAAAGCAGGTGAGGCCGGGCAGGTGGGAAACAAAACTGGGAAACCCACCCACTTCTACCCTAAAATATCTCTAAGGGCAGCATTCTTCCCTCTGCTCATTGCTGAGGCCCAGTAAAACTCAACCATGGGGATAGCATGAATGAGGTCCGCATGCTTTTTTGCTGACACAAGGATAGGAGAAATATGTTTTAATGCAACCATGAGGCACTGCCCAGAGTTATGTTACCCATACATTAGATGCTTATGGAACTGTGATGAAGCAGCCCCACAATTTTGTGTCTTGAAAGTAGAAAGAAATTGCTAAGACACCATATGGGAAAAACTTACTATCCTTTGATGAGTGTGGCTGAGACGTGATTTTGTAGGGATGTGTAACTCTGCCAACTGGCATCTTATCAAATAATATGGTACGTAGCATCAGCGCCCTTGGAATTTCCTCCATTCACAAGCAGCAGGCAATGAAACAGAGCATGGCAAGAACTCCAGGCATGATGCTGGTCCATTGTGTGTTTTCTTGATATCACTGGGAAGAAGTGGATTATAGAGGACAGGTACCACTTGCCATGTCCTCTGTATTTTAGTAAGCTACTACATTTGTAGCAAAATAAAAAAGTAATCGCCCAGAAAAACAAATATGCAAGTGAGTCAGAGCCAAGGTATTTCATGCCATTATGTAAAACAACTTTTTATCTAATGTAATCAATCAAGTAGGATTTAGGATGTGCTCAATGCTGAACTAGCAGACATGAGAGGAGCTTAGAGGAGTCATGCCAGGTTAAGTTCTAATTGCATCACAGAGGAGACAAGTGGGATCTACAAAACTACAAGAATAGTTAAAAGTGGAGGAATTGAGATAGGGATCCATGTACTACGGAGGTGGAGCTGTGAAGACTTTCATCCTGCCATCAGAAGCACTTGCCAGATCTTCTCTATTCCCAGAATCTCTGGAATAATTTTGAAACAACTTAGCTACATATACCATGATCCATATGTTACATATTACTTAACTTTCCTTGCATTGAGAATCTCCCTTCATCTCCAGAATAATCCTATGAAGTGAGTTAGGCTGGAAGAGGGACTGGCCCAAAGTCACCTAGTGAGCTTTGGTGGCTGAGGGTGGACTAGAACCTGGATCTCCCAGTTCTAGACCAGCACCCTAAGCAATACACCACACTGCCTCTCATTATACTATGTTATTACAAGCCCTTAATGACCTAATCCTATCTACACCTTTGCAATAAAGAGGATGAAAAACCGATTTCAACAACTGGGTGACAGAATTGCTGGGAGAGTAGCTCAAGATAAAGATTGCTGGTTGGCTTCCAGCCAGGTGACCAGTTGAAGCAATCACCTACTTTTTGACCTACTTCTCCCACCACATTCTTAACCAAGGGTGATGCTTCTTGCTCCCAACTCAATTGCTCTCTCCAGTCCCAGTGCTCCAGCTGCCACTGAGTGAGTACAGTTTGCTTGACATTGAGAGGCCTGGGTGTGGGTATATGGGTAAACACACTAACTTTTGGGTGGCAAACACTTTCTCAAGGGGAAGAAGCCAGAGCTGCTGTTCAGGAAAGAGGGGCATGTCCTGAGTAGCGAGCTGGGACTCTCAAATTCATGAGATGGGAAATCAGTTATAATAATAATACCACTCAAGGTTTCCTATACAGTATCTTTGGTCTTTCCCCAGTCAGTGGGAAACAGAAATTAAACTGTGGTTCCATATAGCACTTAACAGAGATATTATGTTCCCTATGGCAATCACTCAATGCCTGCCTAGGGCAAGTTCTCAAGTACATTTTCTCAAAATTAAGCCCCACTTGGTTACTGAATATAAGTCTGTATTGAACTTCTCAAATTTCAAATGTTCATATCATAATGCAGGGGTTTGGTCGGGGGGAAGGGATACAGGTAGTCCTTGGGTTAAGAACTCCCAGTTTACAGATGACCCATAGTTAAGAACAGAGCCTATTGTAGCAAAATTCAAGTTAAATACACAATGGCTCCAGTTAATTACACAATACTCCTTACACAGTATTATACAATAATACTGTTCCGGCTTGTGGCTATCTCTCTGTAATTTTTGTTACCAGATATGGCAATGGAGTTCTCAGGGCAGCTGGTGGCCATCGATGTCTGTGGAGTGTGGGCAAAGGACAACATTTATGTAACAACATGCCATCATGCATACAACAAGTATGTAATTGCAGCATTTGTGTGATGACATCATCAGGCACTACTATCATTGTAGCATCATCAGTTTCTTACACATGCTGATGTAATGGTATGTGGGAATGACCTTGGGAGATGGGGAAGACTCACAGGCCAGGGGAATGGTCAGATAAGAGGCAGCTGAGCCCGCAGAAGGAATGTGGGCGTGGTAAATGTCTCAGAAGGGACCTTCCCTAGTTTCCTGGGCTGTAAAGGTGTCGGGGGAGAAATGTACTTTCAGACTTGCAAGTTTCTGTTAATGTAACCTTACAATAAAGTAGAGTTAGTTCATCTGGCTATGCTTCCTGTCTGGACTACATCGCAAGGCTGACAGCATTATTATCATTATTCCAGGATCAATCTGGGGAAGAAGATAGTCAGCTCCTCCTTCCTCCAAATATATATTACTCATTCATGGGGCATTTAATAGGAGCAGGATTACTTTCACAGCAACCTGAAGGCCTAGTTTTCAAGTAATAAATATTTCCAATTCTGTGGTGATTTAACGGGGGGCATTCTCCTACTAGCATTACTAAGATTGGGGCCTGTATAATTGTTTCCTGTCAGCATCATATCTAAAAACTGCCCTTAGTTCAAGTTATTAGACTATAGGCCAGGAGTCCAGGAGTTCTAGTCCTGCCTTAGGCATGAAGTCAACTGGGTGAATCTAGGGCCAGTCCCTCTCTCTCAGCCCTAGGAAGAAGGCAGGGCAAACCACTTCCGAAATCTTGCCAAAAAAACTGCAGGGACTTGTCAAGGAATCAAAGTTGACTTGAAGATGCACATACACACACACATGCACACACACCCACACACAGAGGACTTCACTACTTTAATGTTCATTTCCCTTTTTTTTTTGCAGCCAGGGCAAATAATTCTGCCATTGTTTTGCTCTAATTCTATCTAATTTTCATGCAACTGAGCTTTAGTGAAAAAGAAAATGTGTATCTGTTTTAGCGTCCTTATGATTTGTTACAAACACAAAATGGGATTAAAACATAAGGAAGACAAACCACTGGGTATGGAGGGAACAGCCTAGCAGGATATAATGTTCATTGCCTGGCAAAGCAAGGGAGAAAAGAGGCCGCAGTTACGCAGATTGCTTCTAAAGTACATCAATAGTGACAAGTTGTTTTTAACATCATTTGGAAATCATAAGCTGTTTGGTTAGCGCTTGCCCTAAAAGGTAGGATAAAATATACTAAACAAAAATCATATGCCCCAAGCTAGTCTTCCAAAAAGAAGAGATGCCAAGAGGGAAAGCCATGCCAATGAGCACAGGGTCATGAAAATGTACTTGTTTGCATTTTTATATATTTTTAAAACAATTCTTATGCCAGTCTGAAAGAGATCCAGTCCAGGAGCCCATTAGAAAATTAAAAGGATTTGGAGACAGCAAATAGCTAAGCCCCAATAATACTCCATTTTGGAACCTAATGGTACATTCCACTGGTGGGATTAATGCTGGTGGACATTTTTTACCTGAGTTTTGATGAGATGTTCCCGTGGCAAACTTCTTTGGTGCATCCCAGCTCTTGGCTGACTATCCAAGGGGAACATGCAACCCCCTCCTCCCCCAGAGGACAGACCTCCAAGCCACGTCCCTTGAATTAAGCCCTTCTATGAAGGAAGAGAGCAACCAGATTGCATTAGCGAGATGGGGAGCCCTTCGCTCTGTAGCAAGCCTTCATCATTTCCAGCTGGTTCTTACGTTTACAAGTCATTGTATGAGATAGATAGCCATGTAAGTCCTGTAGATAGATAGATAGATAGATAGATAGCAATAAAATCCCTATCTCTTTTGCTCCGTTTGGTTTAGCTTTGGGGGACCAGTCTCTATCGCCAGCCTTTTTCTTCTCCTTCCGTCACTTGACGTTTGTAGGTTCCTTTCATTGATTTAGAACACAGCATTAATGGCATGCGGATATTGATTCCAAATACGCTTTACAGTATATAATTGTTGTATGCTGCTTGGGGAGCATCAGCTGAGAAGTGGTAGAAAAATCTCATAAATGGATGAGTTAAATAAACGGATGAATTTATTTATACAGGTCCTTCCTCAGCTCCGAGGTGGGGGAGGCTGCGAGCTCTAGCATATGTTTGCTGGACAGCCTAAGGCCACTCTTGAAAACAGGGATCTGCTGCCATTTCCCAGTGCATGCGGCTATGCATATTCTGCTTATGGCAGCTCATTTGTTACACAAATGCAACTTTTGCTCTCAGGCTTAAAATGTGACTTCTTGGGGGCCTTGGCTTTCATTCTGAAACGATTGAGGCCTTTCCTTTCCCTGTGTTTCTCTTGGCAACACCCTAATAACATAAAATAAAATTCCCAATTGAAAACCCGACGGATGGAAGCAGAATGAATCATTCAAAGCCAGGTAAATGTATGCATATATATTTAATCTTCGTGATTCATTCTGATCACAGAACCTGGGCTTCTTGAAGAGGCCAATTTCTTTAAATACATTAAAATGAGATACCGGGGCTCAAGTGTAATCCTTTCTGTGCAGGAGCAAATGGTTGGTACTTGGCAGAGGGGGGAAGAAGCACTGCATATGATCAAAAGAGCTGTTTCCTTTAGTATTCATTTGGCTGCAAAGGGTCCTTCATTAAGATAGGTGATGATGAGGAACAGCTCCATGTGCCACATTTTCAGGGAGGGGCATTAACATGCTTTGCATGGTCCATATTCAAGAATATCACTATGCAACTACATCCATCACAACGGGGGTCTGGCCGCAGCACGAGAGTTTGTGCTCTTCTCAGCTCAGCATCATCCACGTGGGGGTTGTGTCTTCTTCCCATGGAAGTGAATTCATTGTAGGACAAACAGCTCTTCATTGTAGGGCAGAAAGAAGGGCAGATGACAAGTACGTCCTTCCAGCATCATTCCTACTTCTTGAAGGTACCTGAGGGAGCAAAGGCATTGCCTCCTCCTTGAATGCTCTTGGGGACTGCAGACCACAGAACCCCTTGGCTGCAAGACAGCAGAGACCCGCTGTGTTTTTCAGACTGAGGGCAGCCCTGGGTCTTTAAGGATCATGGAGGAGCATTCCCACATATGGGCAGATCCAGAAAAAAGACAGGTGGGGTTAGGACACAATTGAATTATGTTAGCATGGTTGCCCCCCATGCAATAATTTCTTCCGTGACCTTAAGAATTAAGATCCAGCCACTTCTAGGTGGGGCAAAATCAAGGAAGCAAGAACTTCCCAGTACCCAGGAAGATGTTGTTAATACTATGAGTACAGATAAATACAGAATCTTGGAAAAGCAAGAGGAATTTCCAGCCCTCCTTTATGACTGGGCTCATTCAGGGGGAGCCTCTTTGGAAGATTTGAAATGCTTCTTCCCAGGTTTCTTGTCACCTGGGCTGAGATGCCATTTATGAGATCAGCTGCCAACTGACTCACCCTGTATTTCTTATTTATGAGTATGCTTCCTTCCATTCCTTCCCAGCCTCCCCCCCCCGCACCCCCCCGAATCTCACACAGTAATGAATGCAACCTTTAAGCACGAGGCTTGGCTTTTACTCTACCAAATTGTTTAGGGGCTGGCTATTATAAGAGGGAAAAGAGAGGGTTTATGAAGGAACGATGGGAGTAGGGGGTTGCGGTACTAAGAGACCCAGCCAAGTACAAAGAGTTCTCCATTAGCCTGCTCTGCCCACCTCCTTCTGCTTTACCTTTCTGCGTGTTCTCTCACTCTGCTGCACTGGGCCTTATCTATATTTCAATGCATCTTCAAAGGCAGATGTCTAAAGAGAGAGACAGTTTGGAAGATAGAGAGAGATAAAGGAGTAGGGAGAAGGGGATGCAGGCGAGGTTAATAGCTAATTGAAGAGCTGAGAAAAGAATCTAATTATACAGAGGGGAGGTAGAAGAGGAAAAAATGGTACAGCAAAACTGATTAGAAACAGAGAGTAGAATCAAATCTAAGAGAAGCAGGGAGAACCAAAAAGGCTGTGTTGTGGCTGCTGTCTTTCCAATACCCACTTGGGGGAAAAGGACGAAAATCCCTGGGTTCCATAACCATCATCCTTATCTTCATGTTCCATGGGAATGGAGTAAGATCAAAGAGGGGGGTGAATCAGACCCAGGAGCAGGGTTTGGAGGCTCTGGACAGGTGTAGAAAGTAAGGAAGATGACCTTGATGGAAGTATGCAGGAGCTCTTATTTAGGCAAGAAGGGGCTGAAACATTTTTAAAATCCAGAACAAGATAACACTCAGAAGTGGCTCAGGCAGAGGAGGAGGAGGAGGAAGAGGAAGAGGAGCAGCAGCAGCAGCAGCAGCAGCAGCACAATCAGGCTTGCAAGATTCTGTTATTATAGCCAATCTCAATAAAAGGAGTTTTAGGCATCCTGTGGAGTTGATTTCATGGTCCATGGTCATGGTTTTAGTGGGGCTGACAACAAGACAGCAACACACACACAGACTCACAGTTTCTAACAACATTCCGGAGCAATAGGGAAAGCCAGTTTGAGCAAAAGGGAGCAGCCCACAGGAGAATCATTTACCCGGGAATGTTGTTATAACTGGTCATTTTTTGGTTTCCTTTCTTTCAAGAGTTTAATCCTGAATAGAGCAGTATTGAGCTGGTCAATTTTGTAGCAGTACCAACTCTGTTCTCCCAAATACTTTTCTCTCTGATTCAGCCCTTTGACTTAGCATCGCTAACTGCAATGAGCAGTGCACACATACATGCGTGCACATGAACAGCCCAAATTAATCCACTTCAGGATGAAAGCCTCTTCACTGAGCAGATTGGCAGATAGATTTTTTTTTAACTTCCCAATCTAGGGCTGAGAGAGAGTGGCTGGCCCAAAGTCACCCAGCAGGCTTCCATACCTAAGAGAGGACGAGAACCTGGGTCTCTCTGCTCCAAGTCTAGCACCTTAACCACAACACCACATTGCCTCATGTATGCCTAAGTCAGTGTTTCTCAACCTGAGCAACTTTAAGATATGTGGACTTCAGCTCCCAGAGTTGTGGGAGTTGAAGTCCACACATCTTAAAGTTGCCAAGGTTGAGAAACACTGGCCTAAGCAATCCAGTGGACTACAGTAAGTTCGCAACAAGAGTAAAGCTGATGTGAACTGGCAGAAGTTTGCTGTGAGACACAAGGAAATAACTGGGATGCTAGGAATCTAGAAGCCCAAGGTTTGAAATCAGTAGGATGTGAGAGGTGAATGTAAAGATAACTGGGAGAAATAAGGTAATTAAATCATGGGATGAGAGCAGGGGCTTCTTCACAGACAAACTGGAGCCTACACAGCAAATAATTGGGGACCTTCGGGGGAGGGGGGAGGCATTCTCAAAGAACTGAGAGGAAGAAACAGAACTTAGAGTTTGGAAAAGAAATAAAAGGTGTGAAGCAATGAGGTGTGGAAACACAGGCCAAGGAACAGGGGCTGGAAAGCCACTTCAGGAGATAAGAGGGCACTGGAGATTTAAAGTGAAACAGAAAGATAATGTGAGAGTGAGGGAGGAAAGAGGCAAAGAGAAAGATTACCAGTGAGTTAGGCAGTTTAAGAAGAAAAAAGGGAGATAAGAGTCAAAGTGCTCCAGTTCAGAGAGAGTCAGAAGGACAAATTTGTGAGCAGGAAGAAAAGGAAACATCAAGAGGTTTTCCTCCTCGCTGGCCTATTGACCCTGCTGGCATGCCTGTCTGGGCTTAGGCTCCAGGGAATGCATTGCCAGCAAGTTCCCCCTGTGGAGGGAATCCCCCAGTATGTTGGCTGGGAGAGAACTGAAGGCAGTGTGCCCAGTGTGTGATGGCTGAGAGGGCAGGTTAGGACTCGCAAAGCCAAGGAGCAGATGAACAGCTAACCTAGATTTGGACTGGAGCCAGCAAGGAGGAGGTCCACGAAAGTCCAGGTCACTAAAAGGGAGACATTTTTTGCAAGGCACCTATGGCTGAGCCACCTTGCCAAGTGAAGAGATGGGCTCTGTTGGGTAGGTACTGATGTGGTGGAAAACGCATTTCCCCTTTCAGAAAACTGTTGGGTGAGGGAGACATTGAGCAAACCTCCAGTCACTGAGACCCCAGCCCCTTGAGTTTCGCTCTCGAATGGCTGGGTGAAGTTATTCTTGCATCTGTGCAATTCTGGTGATAGATCTGTATTGTTAATTCTCTAAGGCTGTTCTCAGCCTTTGGCTTTGAATGCAGGAAAGCAAAGCTGTGTTTTCTCTTCAGAACTACAAGTGTCTTGGGTCTAACTGGATCCCTGAAGGGAGGGGAAATGCCTCTTAGAGCTCCCTGCTTGTTGGAGAGTTGGCAGCAGGTATGGTTAAAGTGTTTGGTGTTGTGGGTAGGAATTAGAAAAAAAAATTGATGAAGCACCCTATGGGGGGTTCCCTTGAAGGACAGTTTCTTGAACTCAGGACTAGCCACTAAGGAGAAATCGGGGCTTCCAGAACAGCTGCACATAATAATTCCTATAATTTGGTGATATAAAAGAGTGAATGAATGACTTCAGAAGGGATTGTGACCAATTCTGCCAATGGGCGGAACCTGGCCTGGTGCTGCTATGGTTTACTGCTAGGAGTCATGCATCATCCTGGATGTGGGTTTGCAGGACCAGCAGCACTAACATCTCAGGGCTGCAGGCTAGTCTGGGAAGTCAAGAAAACATCCAAGAAGATTATGGCAAACCCCATCCAGCTGAGCTTTCCCTTTAAGGATATCCCTTGAACAGAAAGCAGGAAGGTCCGAACACATGGCCTGAAGCAGACCTCCTTAGCTTATTTTACTTTTGGAGACAGAAGAGAAGCTTGGCCGCTGCGAAACTTCAGAAATTTTGTATGCAGTGCTCTTGGTGGCTAAATCAATCTACCTGCCTGGAAGTGCAAAGCAGAGGGCAGCAAATATTTGACAGGCTGCAATATATGATGGTAGAGCTACCTTTCACTTGCTGGGTGACAAATTATATAGACCTGGCCTGGTGAGTTTAAGAAGGCTGGTGATCACAGATCTTTCTTTGCCAGAGGCAACAAGCAGGCATAACTGCCAGCTGAGAGCTGGAAAACAGTAGACTCACCATGTGAACAAATAATAAAGTGGATGAGTGGGGACTAGAAAGATAATCTGCCATAATCTTTCTGCAGTTATTAAAGTTCCAGTTTATGCATATTTATGGGGCTTTTTCAATACCTGGTGCAGGGGACCCTGCCGACAGCACAGGAAATTACCAGGAAATTAGCATTGGGGCTGATATGCGATCAAGGCTTCGGTTATCCAGGGCCCTTCTTGCTGCCACAGCACTTAAAATGCATCATATTTGTGGAGGCGATAGCTGTGTGTGTGCATCTTAGAGAACACTGGGAGGTCTAAGACTGGCAGTTCAATAGGACAGATGGCAATTCTGGCTAAACCAGCTTCCCAGCCAGGCTTGTGGTCCTTTCTCCTTGGCAGGCATACTGGCCACCTGTCT
Organism: Liasis olivaceus; assembly: GCA_030867105.1. Lineage (NCBI taxonomy): Eukaryota > Metazoa > Chordata > Lepidosauria > Squamata > Pythonidae > Liasis > Liasis olivaceus. Next base: position 137,785,490 of record CM061348.1, read on the forward strand.
ATCATGTGTATTCCTATATCAGTCTTCCCCAACTCAGTGCCCTTGGCATGTATTGGACTACAAAACCCTAATTCCACCACTATCATGGCCAGCCTAGATGCTGTCATTCAAAATATCTGGAGGGCATAAATTTGGGAAGGCTGATTTAAGGATGGTGGAGGCCTTCCTTGGATACCCTAATCCAAGCACAGTAATGATGGGATGGCTCTCCTCTCTTCAGGAAAGATGGCATTTGCCTCATGATATGCCACAAGCTTCTTTGCCACGTAGTCTGAACTGGCCCTTGTGAACATCATTCAATTTATGGAAACCTCAGATATGGAGAAGAGACTGGAGAATCCATACTGATATTCACAATCAGAAGCACAAAGACAAACGAGTCGTGGGTTCTTCTGCTAATTCCCTCTCCTGCTTTGTGGCAACTGCCTCCCTCCCATTAGAACAGGTTGGGCAAAGGGGTGAATGACAGAGGAAAGGAGATGAACAGGAGATGCTATGGTTGCCTGATCTCTTAACATGAAGAGAGGTTTTAGCCATATATAAGCATTCTCTAACTTTTGTATTGTAACCACCTCCTCCTTCCCTTTTAAACTGAACCAACACAGTGCACAGGCCCTTCCCTGTGGCCCATTCCTGGTAGGAGGGCACAGGTGGTCTGGGACATGAGAAAAACCCTTCTTGGTGGCTCCACCCAGATTAGAAACATCTTATCCTGCATACCTGTCAAAGCTTCTTGTCCATTTTCTACTAAAGACTTTTCCACAACAAACTGATGACACAATTTGTTTTACTACTGTACCTTTTTCTATGCTTTTAATTGTATGTTATCTTGCTTTATGCTGTTGTTTTATTGAGGGATAATTATCTTTTTTTTAATTGTTTGATGGCTAGGTCAGTCAAGATAGTATGCAATGGCGATGAGGAGAAAGTTAAATTCCATGCCAGGGTTTAAGGGTTGCCGCGTAACAATAATTGAGAATATTCTGGTCAGTCTCCAAAAAAGTATCATAATGCTGGAAAGGTCACAAAAAGAGTAGAATTACAGCCTCTTCCCTGCAAAGAAAGGCTGACATTTGGGGGCAGGCTTTTTTCAGTTCTGAAGGTTAAAAAAAGTAAAGGCAGCTATGAGGGAGTCACTGCTGGGCTCAATAAAATTATGAACAGTGCGGCATAGTGGTTCAGGAGAATGTTTTCCTCTTTTTAATATTAGACCGTAATGGTATGTGGGAATGACCTTGAGAGACAGGAGGAAGAGCTGCAGCCTAGACAATGGTCGGATAAGAGAAATCTGAATCTGAAGGAAGGGTGGGGTGGAGAAAGTGTCTCAAAAGGGACCCTCCCTAGTTTTTGGGAGAGTAAAGGTAAGGTTGAGAGAATAAAAGTATGATTCTGTTACTGTAACCTTACAATAAAAATAGTGTAAGTACTCATGGTTGGTGCTTCTTCTCTGGACTACCTTGAAAGGGTGACATCAATCTTGCAAGTCTGAAAGTACCTCTCCCCTCCCTTACTTTTACTCTCCCGAAGACCTTCTGAGACACTTTCTCCACTCCTACCCCTCCCTCAAACTTAGCTTTCATTTATCAGACCGTTGTCTAGGTTGTGTCTCTTGCTCCTGTCTCTCAAGGTCATTCCCACATACCATTACATAGACATAATGGCCACTCAGTGAAATGAGCTGGCAGCAGGTTTCAGATGGACAACAGAAAATACTTTCCTTCAACAATGCCTGATAAACATAGGTCACTCAGGACCACAGAGTGCAGCCACAGACATTAACCTAGCAGAAGACAAAGCCTAGGATACCCCACCACCGAATCAAAGGAGGAGAAATAAAGGAACTGATAGGATAACAGACTACCAGCAGCAGACAATTCATCATTACCACTTTGCTTTTACACTAAAATACTATTTCTTGAAGTTTTGAATAAGTAACCTACCCCCGCCCCCACACCTCATTCTCTCATTCCAAAGAAAGCCACCCATAGCTATTTTTTGCCTATTTCCCTTCAAGTGTTTTCAGAAAATAGCAATATAGTAGCGCAAGCATGTTCTTTGGATATGCAAGAAGTTATCTTCTCTCAAGTTTTTTTTTTTAATATACTTTTCTAGTGGAAGGCATTTGCCTAACAGCCTTTGATGTCTGGTAACTACCAGCTTCTCCCATCTGCTTGTGAGCAGATCTGAAAGGAGCAATTTGGCAGTTTGGCACCGAGCCAGCCAAAGTGAAACAGAAAAACTCATGCTTGGGTTTTGCAGCTGGATGACAAGCACAGCCTTGGGGGAAACTGCCAGGCCCACAAGCTTGTGGGAAAAACAGATGTGTCTGCCTGCTCTACTCAGTCCCCAAATTTCCAGCTTCTTCCTCAATTCACAACACTGAGTTGGGTATTCTTTTCACCCATACACATATGCCTCGTTGCACGCACATAACACACACATGTACCCCTTCCCTCTCAGCAGTTGTGAACAAAGCATAAAGGAATGGAGCCTGTAACAGTCTCTTCTAAAATTACTCATCAAGTTGTGATGAGAATAAAACAATCTGAAATACTTGGGCATCCTATCTATACGTCCCAATAGAGTCCCATACTATTCAAAAGAGACAAAAGATCAGAAGATCGCCTCACCAGCAATCAATCACCAGCAATCATCACCCAGATAAGCAAAGGTCACCACCAGGCACACAATCAAGCAGCAAACATATGCTAACCAAAGAACTACCAGAGGAGCAAAACAAAACCCCCGCACCCACCAGCACTGGCAAGGCAGGCCACAGCACATAAATAGAGAGCTAATCCCATCCCATTTTAGCACTGAAGATGTTACCTAGCTGGGTAATGATAGGTTTGCAAGAAAAGAACCAAGCTCAGAGAACCCCAAGGACTCCACATCTATACGTCCTTCTAACTTCAGCCTGCAGATGTCTGGCTAACCATCTTTGAAGGACACCTTTGTACAACGCAGTCTTCCTCCCATTCCCAGCCCATAGCCAGGCCAACTAATTTTCTGTTATTGGGAACCCCCCCAGTACCTGATCCCATGGTGTGGGATGATGGAGTCTGGAGCTCTGTCCCCCCGTCCCACGGGCCAGGCATTGCTAGCGACCCACACACCGAGGTACTGACAGATGGATAAACCCACCACTCTAGCCATGTGTCAAGACCTACCTCTCCTCCTCCCCCATTTAAACTATGTATACATATTCTCCAACATGGTTATTGGCATGTTGTAAGAAGTCTTCATTTTCTTCATTTTTGGCTCACTAGAGACTTCTGTACCAATGAGCAAAGAGGCTTCAGTATTGCAACCCTCAAACTAGTGAACCAGTCCTCGTGAGGCATACCTGATGACCTAAGTTTGAGATCCCTGCTCTACAAAAAGCCTGCTTTGCACCCGTGTAGGTAGCTGTAGTCTGCACTCACTTATTGTCTCCAAGCTTCCATTCACAGCCAGAGCTGTGAATTGCATAAAAGCATCATTTAGACTTGATGGTCTATAAGCCCTGTAAAGAAGGAGGTAAGAAATGCAGAGCACCTGTCAGGCCAGGATCTGAGACATGCCCGTTCTAAGGAAGTGAAGGAATTCGGTGCTACCTTGACAATTCTCTTATGCCTGCCAAGCATATCTAGTTCCAAGTCACAGATCACTTGACCCTTCCCTATGTTTACACTTTTCCTCGAGCGAGCCCATTCCAGAAGGCCGTGCTATGCCTAAAGCTCTTGCGTTTAACTCCCACGTCATACTGATTTTGTCAAAGGATTCTGGAGGGCTGTTAAAACAGAGTTAAGCCTCTTAGAAACCATGCCTGTGCACACACCCACTTGTTAGTGACAGGAACGGATGTTAAAGCTCACCAACTTCTACCACACGAAGTATACCCCACTACAGTATTTAATCCAGTGAGGCTCACTGCATGTGCAATTAAGAACCACCTTCCTCAGAGTTATGGTGGCTTTGTTCACAAACTCTGCCTGTGCATTCTTTGTGAGAAAAAAAACACACACTTTGAGATTCCACGGGGTCTGCAGTTAAGTGCACTGAACCTGTGCAAATGTATTGGGCCCCCAATGTAATGACAGCTGAGGAAGACAGGGGAAAGTCCCAAATGCCTTGTCAGCAGAGCTCCTTAAAGGTTGATGCTGTTGCTTGCACATTTTTAATATATTGCCTCTTTTCTTTTTTTTTTTTAATGCAGAGCTGATTCTTAAATATCAGTTGGGTTTACTTTGGATCAGACTTGCAAGGTTAGGTCTTGGTGCTTGAACTGAATGGGGCTGCGCTTAGAGGAACCAGCGCAAGTCAGTTCAACATCCCATTTAAGACCCAAAGCGTTCCCTGAGCCATCCACTACCTCTTCAATGAACCTGCTTCACAGGACTGTTGTGAGCCCCATTGTCTCTCTAACCAATACACTCTGACGGCCAAATGGGTCCCATGCACAAGCCAAATCAAATTTCTGCGGGGTGGTTCAATAGGTCAAGGCAGCTGGCAAGAATCCAAGATCTTTATGGAAAGTCTGGACTCTTCATACCAAATTGATAGCAGAGGTTTTGCTGAATTGACACGGAAATGACCACCACCCACCCATAAGCCGCTACTTAGTAAAATGCCCTGGAAGCTTGGACACTGAACCTTTATTATCCTGAGCAGTTGCAAGTTCTGTATATGCCTCCTCAGGGATAGAGATTCTGTTTTGTAACTGGCTTAACTGGCTTATTCCCCAGTTAAGGTGCCCAGATGCAAAAAAGGGCAGGGGGCTTAAGAGTGCAAAATCCCTACAGCGGTACAAATAATTTTAAAGATTAATATTCAACTGAAACCAGACCTTTTATTGCTGGGACTAACAGACATACAACTAGAAAAGACATACAGAATATTGTTTTTGTACATGGTAACTGCAGCGAGATTACGATATGCACAAAGATGGAAGGACTCTGAAATACCAACAATGGAGGAATGGCTGCTGAAGATGACAGAATTAGCAGAGATGGAAACATTGATTTGTTTGGTTAGGAAAAAGACAACAACTATATTTGTCAGGGACCGGAAACCCTTTAAGGACTTTTTGCTGAAAACAGAAGGAAAAAAACACACCCCACGAACTTGTGATTTATGGATTTGATGATTAGAAAGGGTACAATATGGAAAGAAGGGAGCCATGATATAAACTTAGAGAGGATAAAATATAAATGCATGTGTAACTGCTGTAAGGAAGATCAGAAGCCACTTCTCTGTATTTTTTTCTTCCTTTTCTGACTCTTTCTTTTTATCCCTTTATTATTACTTATCCCTTTTCTTTACTTTCTTTTCTTCTTTAACTCTGTATTGTTTTTATTCTGTAAAAGATTTCAATAAAAATTAATAATAATAAAAAAAAAGAGTGCAAAATCCCCTCTTCTATAATGTAATTGAAGCCGCAAGAGCCACATCCTCTTTTTCGGCCTGACTGGGTAACCTCCCTGGAGTAAAACTGCAGCAGGAACACGACTGGTTCCGGTCTCTCACAAAACAGAACTTACGCCTTTGGTGTAATAGGCTTTTCAATCAATAATTTGTAACGCTCTGCTTATTACTATTACACAGACGTAGCGTGCTGTTATACAAACATCCACACTCAGTGGCAGTATGTTTCTAAACACCGGTTACTGAAGAGAAGGAGCAAGGGGTGAGGGGTGTAATGGGTTTGTATTTGAGGTTTTATTTCGGTAAGCCGCCCGAAGTCATCGTGAGTTGGGGGGCCATATAAATTGCTTTAATAAACAAATAAATAATTAAGAAATGGTGATCGTAACCATGGCCTTGCCATTTGCAAATTTCAGTTGTGCAACACACACACGTACACACAAAGCAGGTCAGGGCCATGTTCCTTGCCTAATATTGATACTTCCTACGTGGCTGCTCGGATGCATTTGGCAGAAGACTGCCAAACAAGGCAGTCCCTTAATCTACAGTCACTTTCTGAAGGTGTTGGATACCAATCCCAATCATTTCTAATGCCCAGGGATCTGTAAGACCTTTGAGGTTTGAGCAGAAAAATCAGCTCTACGGGAACAGCTGAAGCATGTAGAGTGCATGTACAGACGTGTTCCTGAAGGAGAGAATTCAAATTTTATTTTTGCTATACAGTGGTGTACCGAGCGCGGGATGGTCTGCCCGGGATGCAAGCAGAGGGTGCATTGACTGGTGACTTGAGGACAACAAGGAGGCTATCCAGAGGGTTGGTGTCAGGGGTGGAGTTGGGTCACTGCTACCAGCATGCCAATCAGCTGTTTGGCAGTCGGCAATGCAGTGAAGGAGTGACAGAGAGAGGCGCGCGTGTGTGTGTGAAAATTATCTGCTCCAGATGTCAAATACACCGGGTATGTCACTGACTCTTTTCTTTCAGCCTTGTCTGTGTCCAACCTTCTCCCTTATAGAGTTCTCTCTCTTTAAGGCAGTGGAGGGAACCCACATTTTGTGAGCAACATGCTGCCTCTCTGAGCAACATATTGGCTCTCTGAGATTTCAGGGCCTCACTGTAATCTCAGAGAGGCAGTGTGTTGCTCACAAAATGTATATGTGTGTGTGTGTTTTGTTGTATCTTACAGGGGGGGAAAATGAGCAAAAATGAAAGAAGTATTTATGAGGTTCCCAGTCCCTTCTTCAGAACTTCTTGGAAAGCTGTGATTAAGGCAGAATATTTATATGGTTTATTTGCATATTTAATTGGGTGGGCAGCACTTTGGATTTGAAAGGAAAGAGGAAGTTCAATACACACGCAAAGCATCTGCCGGTACCTCCTCAAACCAAAAGTGTCTTTTCTTGGGATCAAGCTGCCGAGGGCAGATGTCTGATCCCAGGAAAAGATGCAGCTGTTCCCAAGCATTGTGGACAGGTATTAGCTAAGCAAGCATCCCGCACACTGAAACCAACTTTCTCCTTTCAAATCTAAAGTGCTGCACACCCCTAATATTTACTGTACAGTACTAAGTATTCATTGGTATCCTTTTTAAAATTGCTTTGGCCCTGTCTCCTATGGGGAAGGGAAGGGAAGGGAAGGGAAGGGAAGGGAAGGGAAGGGAAGGGAAGGGAAGGGAAGGATAAGCAATCAGGAGATAGAGGCAGAGTCAGTTGGCAGCTTATCTCACAAACAACAATTCAGCCCAGGTGGCAAGAAACCTGAGGAGAAGCATCTCAGATCATTCAAAGAGGCTCCGCCTTAATGTACTCTATTCAAAGGAGGATAGGAAATTCTTAATTTGCAGGATTCGCTGTTTACCCTGACTAGCATCAAAGATGCCTGACTGAAATCTGAGCAGTGCCTGCTTCCTTGATCTTGCCCAGCTGGGTGGGGCTTAACACCCATTTCCTCCTTTTTGTCCCACCCACTTTTGGATATAGGCCTCCAGTACAAACTATGATGATGTGAAAATGATGAAACTTATGTCACAACACAAAGCCTGGCCCTTTGTGCTGATGGCTGGATGACCCACCTAAATACATAGGATGGGGGTTGTGTTGAGACATCATGGGACAGATTTTGTCATTTGCTCCCCTTCCCCCCCAGATATGTTTTTGGAGTGCAGCCCTGGGCACATTTCACAAGACTGTCCCCCCAAATGGCTGCACATTCCATTCTAAGGCATTATATAAAAGCTCAGACTAAGCCAGTAGAACCTTAATACTTCTCCCTTAAATGGGTGTAATGAAATTAACCAAAGCTGCAAGGAGCAATCCCAATAGTCCAAGACCCCTGGTCTGTTTGCCCCCTTCTTCCTGCCTCTCTCTCACTCCCTGTGGCTTCAGCCACAGTTCAGAGCCAGGCACTGTGGTAGATCCAAAGGTTAGGAGTGAACACACAGCAGATGACAGATACCATTTATCTTGGCTTGAGCAAGGACGCCAGAGAGTGCTTTAATACGATCGCCTCAATGAGGCCAGAAGAAATGGCACAGCAAAGCGCATCTGTCAGGGCCTGACAAGAGCAGCCCAAGAACAAACCTTGGTGGGACTTGGAACCAGGGGAGGGGGAGGAAAGAAACAGACACAGGGGAGTCCTGTTGCAGAGGCACCAGAGAGAGAACAGAGGTAAGGCTGCCAACTGCTCATTTGACCATCCAACCCCCACCAAAGTAGAAGCCTTGAGTGCAGGACTGCAGAGAAAACTTCCAGGCTGAGGAGTGACCACGAAGTGAGGACATGAGTGCAGGTCAGGCTAGCAATGCCAATCAAGAGAGAGGGTCTGAGCTGGTGCACCGGAAACCCCATGCAGAGCTCAGGGAAAGTAAGTGGAACACTCCTCCAGGAACAAGGAGGGAAACCGCAGGATTTTCAACATGGGCTCAAAGGGATTGAAATACAGGGTACTCCGGGGTTAAATTATTTCTCCCCTGTAAACATTTACCCTGTGTCATCTTGATAGAACCCCATGCATTTTCCAAGGAGGTGGAGAGAGAGGGGACTGAAAATATCCCATTTTGAAATTAACAACCATAATAGAGCAGAAACTCCCAAAGGCATACAAGTGTTCCAAGGAGGATAGTTCAAAAGTGTTAACCATCTTGTTGGCATGCTAGTCTTCTGAGAGCATGGAGGTTTGCTTTTTATTTTTCATGGGGACATTTATCATGCTTTGCCATTCTAGATACCATTCTGGGAGGTGTGGAACGTGTACCTCAACGTGAAGGGAGCATAGCGTCCCAAGCCAAGAGTGCATGCTGCAGTCAAGCAGGACCATTATCAGAGCTTGCTTACAAGGGGATACTGCTATGCAATGAATTCCTCATGACCCATTCGGCTTCCAGCCACCCTAGCACGCCTGTCAGGGCTGATTTGCCATTTCGGTGCCTGGTGATCAGCTAATGCGTGCTTTGTATATCAGTAGTTTGTGTCAAGAAACCCCCATGTATACATCCCATCAAAGGTCAGGAAACATGCAGGAAAGCAGGAAAAGAAAGATATTTCATTAGCTGTCGCTCTATGATCCTGGAAGTTTCATGTAGGCATCGAGCTCTTTGTAGAATTCGCAGAGAGTTACATTAGCAACCCAGGCAGGCTGTCTAAACATCTAGGGACAAAGTGTGTGCACACACATCACACACAAACATCAGCCAGGTTTATATTGGTCTCTCCTGAAATCAGGACACATTCCCCTGCTTGCTGAAATGTGCATCCTAAGATAAGACCTTCTGAGGCTGAAACAGATGTCTCCAGGGACCCAAGGCTAGGAATTCAGGTGTTTGTCAAACTTCTCAAAAGCTACCAGGAGAAGTTGCAATTTGGAGGTGACAGACTTGGGAAGATCCCTTAAGCCTTTTCACAAACAAGCACAAACACCTTTCCTACAGCACCCCCTCCTTTTCTAACCATTTTTTTTTCCTACCTCAGCAAATATGTCTGAAATTCTTGGCTACATGGATGTGAATGTAAGGGGGGAAAAAACAATGGGTCCATTCTCCTCTCAGTTATGCACAGCCTCTTGGGACTGGTGGGGAGATTGGGAATTCGGGGAGCATATTGTGGGTGCTCTCAAAAAATAGGTCCAGTGGATGTGGGGTGGGGGAGTGCCAATTTAAAAAACGGATGTTATGTCACAAAATGCCCTTTCAACAACAACAAAACACTGTTACCTACTCTCTGTCTCTTTAATGCTCAGCAAGGAGGCCCATTTTTAAACAGCACAAGGCTGTAACCAATCACCATTTTCTGTTTCCAATCATGCCTATAGGGGTGTGTAGGTCCAAGAGATATTCTTATAAATAATGATGATGCTAGACGCTGGTGCTTTGCTTCACAAGCGTATGGATTTCCTGGGATTTTTAAAAAAATATTTAAAAGATTCTAAAATAATTCAAATAGTGCCCGGAGCCTGTTAGGCAACAAGAAAGGTGACTGGTCTGACCTCTTCACTCCCCTGTTTTTTAGAGGTTCCTTGGAGTCCTGAGTTATAACCAAACATCTATGCTGCCCATAAACTCTGATTTACACTAGCAGCAAATAAGGTAGTAAACATTAATAAATGCTAGAATGGACTGTACCACTTCAGGATACTTCAGGAAAAAAAAAGACTCCAGAAAAATAAACGCAATTTACACATCAAAGATAAAGGTTTTATCCCAGCCTGCCTTTTTCTCTGCTATTTTTCTACTTGCAGGTTGTTCAGCTTTTTTGGTAACACAGAAAAGCATTTAAGCATATCCTCCACCCTCACAGTTCACTCTACTCCTCGTTTTTCTAATGAGTAAATCAGGTCTAAGCATTGTTTTTTAATCATTCTCCCGAACAGCATTAGAGTGGGTGGCAGTATCTAGCTGACTGTAGCAAGATTTGAAAAGAACTACAGTCAGTTCTTCTAGTACTGGGAAGGCACACCACCAGGAAATCCCAGGCTTGTAGTAGGCTCAACTGGGAAGTTAAAGAGTATTCTAAGCAGGCAGTGGTAAACCACTTCAGGATTGTTATTAGGTTAGGGTTAGGGTTAGGAGCTGAGCTGGACTCAAAGGCCTTTTCTCATTCACTGAAGACAACACCCTTCAATTGCTAGTATGTGTGATCTACACTTCTGCATTATGCCATCTCTTAGAAGAAAAGGGAATGTTTAGAGGAGAAATAAAAAGCCCAGTGGTAGAATAAGAACAGTAGAAGTCAAGTTTGCCTAACTTTTTTTGACCACGTTTGGCTTTTGTAAAACCACCCTCCAAACAAGTGGTGGGGACAGGACAATGAAGAGATCACACAGGAAAAAATGTAAATGTGCATTTGTAACAAATTGAAACTAAATGTATTAAATATAAATGGATCACTCCCATATTTATTGTATTACAAAGAAAAAAGAGAAAACAAGAGGGAAAAGGCCCATTAAAACCTAAATCTCCTGCACACTAAATAAAGCTAGTCTTATTTATATTTTTGTGACATCCTATAAAATTAATGATTAACATTTAAATTGGTTTTCTTAAAAATGGGAAAAATGGAAAATTAAACATATATGCATCGCTTACGCAGTCCAAAGTTCTAAATAATCCTGCAAACTGGAAAGTAAAACGCTTATTCCAATATGCCAAAAGAAGGGAGTTCTTCAGATTTTATAACTGTCAGAGAATAAATATCCATCCCATTTTATAGGGTCCATTTCTGCCATCATAAAAATGTGTAACATCCATTTCCATTGTCCTCCTGTTGGTTTCCAAACTGCTGGTATATAATTCAAAAGATCACAGGCATATATACAAGCCAGTGAGTCTTCCCAGAATTTTTGGCCATATTCCCTGCATTTGGAACCTATCAATGGACGTGGAGTTTTGAGATGGAGCTGGCTGCAAGAATGATCATAAAACAATGGTAAGAGTGATTGACATTTGATGTGCAGCAGTGAATTGCTGAGATGCACTGTTTGTTCACATCTGAATTAGTTATTTGTTTTTCAACAATGGGTCAAGGAAGAGCAGTATGGTCAAATGTTTTGCAGTTATTCTGTTTATAAGACAATTTTCCAGGACTTTTCTTTCTTTCTTTTTTTCTTTTTATGATTTGTTTTGAAGCCACAGTATACAGTTTTGCTAATACTGCTGTATGTATTTATCCCTTTTCTTCCAATCTTCAGTTCAACAAGTCTTCCCAAAGAAAATGAATGTGAAATGCCACATATTGCTCCTTTTTGAAATACAGCAATTTGTGTACCATTATTGCATTTTTGGTATCACATCTCCTACGATTAAAATCCATCCATTTCTTCCTAAAAGGATGCATATATATTCAAGCCTTGCAATAATCATTCAATTCCACGTATGTACTGAATCATTTTCCCCTTCCATCACATTCAAAATTCCAACATGATGCCAAGTTGGAAGCTACGGTCAAGGCTGTTCAGAGCTACAAGTGACTCTGGGTCATCAGTAAGGCATCCAACAGGGTTGGCCCAAGATGTCTGGTTGCCTGAGACAAAGGAAAAAAGCCCCCCCACCAGACAACAGCTGAATCTTACTTAACAGTGGGCATCACAGAAACCCAGGATAAGATCTGTGACTGGTTCTTTAATTCCTTGTGACTTCTCAATATTTAATTCCCAAGGCAACTGCCTCTCTATGCTAAAAGATAGGGCCGGTCTTCCAAGAGGGAGAATCCTAATAAATAAATTATTTAGAATTTGAAATGGGAAAGTCTTTGATAAGGCATTATGGAGCTATTATGTCTTTTCCCTCTTTCTTTTAGGGTGAAAATAAAACGGAATAACCAAGCAGGAAGAATACACAGGAGGTTTGCCATTGAAGCATAGCAATCACACAATAAATGCTACATGGGGGAGTTGATGGTATGCTATATTTTGCCTCACAATCACCCTGTGTGATAGGTTATGGGTTAAACCAATTCAGTCCATTAGCAGGACCAAATGTTTATCTCATCTGTGCAACACTCAAGATTGATTGCCGAGGAAGATTCAGCGGAGGCTGTGGGCAAAGCTGCCCTGACAGGATCATCAAGTTTAGGACTCAGCCTGGAAAATGTGAAGGAGTCAGGGCAGGAGGCAGAAGATCCATATTGCAAAAATAGGACTGTCCTGCCCACATTGTGATCTACGGGAAAGGTGACAGTAAAGGCTTTTATAACATTTCCAAGCAAATAGCAAGGAGAAGGAGGGGAAGGAGGAAGAGATGATGATGATGATGATGATGACGACTTTGGCTGAGTGGGCCACATCTGTCTGAGACTGGACCATCTAAGAAGGCTTTCTATAGCTGGTGTTTGGTTTATCTCCAGCTTTTAATTAGCCTTCAAAAGCCGCTTCAGTTAGAACAATGACAAAAGTTTACCCAAATACAATACTTGCTGAGTTCATCCTAGTTTGTATCCTGGAGATAAGATCTGACTTGAGAGTTCACTGTGGCTGGGTGCCAGATTTTGGGTTTACTAACAAGAATGTTGCACAGTGCCTCTGAGCTCATACAGAGTACTTTTTCTTTAACACTGACTTTCAGACAGGCATGAGGCTCAGAACCAGAGTGTATAAAGAGAGGCTGCCCCAGTTTTTCCTTAGTTAGGGCAGGGATCAACTGTCAATGAATTGGGACTATGGAGCAGCAAAGTTGTGAAACCCAACCAAACCAAAAAGCTGCAAGCTCAGCCCTTTGAAACAGGGGATGAGCAGAAGAGAAATTGGGATCTACTGCTAGATCTAAGCGTAACCATGAGTACGTTTCTTCATGAATGAACAGTAAACTCAGCTCTGATAAGTGAAAATAAATTCTTTTCTTGGAATATACTCAAAGGGTAGGGCTACCAGCTCTGGGTTGAAAAAAGTTTACAATTACTAGAGGGCAGCAAAGAGTTAAATTTTTCTGTCTCCTTGCTGCCCTCTAATGTTGACCCACACCTTAGCAGCTCAGATCTGCTTGCCCTGTCAGATTTTGGCATTTAGCTCTGGAGAACAGATTTAGGGCTTCTTGTAAAATATAAAGTAGATTCAGCAACTCTGAAGTCTGCTTCCCGAAGGCTTCCCTCTGCTTGCTGTCTGCAGCACTTTGCATGTCCACCATATAGGATGGCAAACCAGGTAACTATTTCCAAACTTTACAGACTGACTCTTTGGGAAAACCTCTCCTTGAATAGGCAAGATCTTTTCCTAGCCCTTCTTAAACTTTTTGATGTTAACAGCAGCAGCAGCTACAGATTTCCCGCACTTCAGTCCATTCCCAAAGTTTCCCACTGATGGGCTTCCCTCACTCAACCTTTCAGTTGCCCACTGCTCCTTCCCAAAGATCCCATGGATGCTCCCCTCCATTACCCCTCTCACCGCTCCCCATGGACATTCCTCTCAGGGCAGTCCTTTGGGGTGTCAACCCAGGGCCTGCTTGGCAGAAGGTACGCAAGGATTGCTCAGCTCAGTAGGGTTGGTTTACTGGGTTTTGAAGGAAGTGAGAAAAAGCTTCTTACTATCTAAAAGCAGGGAGGGAGGCGGGTACAACATGATTAAATCCAGAGGCTAAAAATACTGACACAGAGCTAATTCTTAGCAAAGTACATCTACAATCAAAGGCATTTAGAAGGTAGCCAGCCTCTGGCTATGTGGGGAATGAGCCAGCTACTCCAACTGCCCACCCCCCAAATACTTTAATCACTTTTTGCCAAGGAGCAGGGCCTTGCCATTGTGTGCTGGAACTGCTTATTCACAACCCTGGCAGACCCCAACTTCAAAGACTTTGATCTTAATTTCAAAACCACCCTATTAGTTGAGGGTGCTAAGGGGTGTGTGTGTGGTTTTCTGCTCTCCCCCCTATCCTTTCTGCTTTCTTTTCCCCTTTCATCTGGAGTTTCCCAACATAGCAAGGATTTGGGGGAAGGGTTCCTGGATTCAACCCAGGAGTATCTGCATAGGATGGGCATGGTCCTGACTCTGCTCAAGGCACAAAATAAATCTCCTTAGAGAGAGAGATGAGCAGTTTCCAAAGGAGGCAGCAGGAGGGGGTGGAACAGCAGCAAGGAGAGATGAAGGAGGAAGAAATGGGAAGAGAGAAAGCAACTCAGTCTGAAGGAAAAATAGAGGTAGAATGCAAACAAGAGGAAGTATACTGTTACAAGCATCCTCTTGTGGGTGTAACAAATCATTTTCTCTTAGCCCTATTTGCCAGCTGACAGAGCTTGCACCCAAATGACTTTTGAGGGCTGATGATTCCCATCTGCAAGTCACATATTGCTCTTGATAGGAATAGCTCAGCCATTTGGAATCTAGGGAATACAAAGGCTTGGAGGGAAGAAATGATGCCCTTTTAAGGACCAGTATGGCCTGGCTAAGTCAGGGGTGTGCAACTGTTTTTCTGCTAAGGACTGCACTATGCTGGGCCAAAGATGGTGGGGCTGAAGCAAGCTCTGGGTGGGGCCAGAATAAAAAATGGGTAGGATCATTCTCTCTCTCCCCCACCCTCTCTGATACTTTGTTGTTTCTGATAAACTCTTTCGTCTCTCAGGACTCATCCACACACTGCTCCAGCTCCAAGAAGGACTGGTTGCTGTTTGTGGAAGACCCATGTTCACAGCAGGGCCTCCACCTTGGTACCATCCTGAAAAAGAGCAGGCTGAAGCCAAATCAAAGCAATCCGGCAGGGAAGGGGTGTTTCCCAATGGGAAAAGCAATACAGTACAACTTCCTGTGTGAACCTTCCAATTCTCACAGAGGAGGAGCCTCCGAGAAGTCTACGACAGGCCAGGCTCCGATTGGCTGCAGGACTGCCCCCTCCCACTGGGGCACTTTGTCCCCATAGGGTGGTCATTTCTGCTTTGGCTGCTTTTGACCCCTTTTGGGGGGGAGGGGAACTTTTATGAATATTCCTCTCTTTGAGCCTACATGGAGAGCAAGTGCATAACCCTTTCAAATCTTGGCAAGTTTTAGGGCCAAATATATCAAAGAGGGTTCTTCATGGTCAGCCTTGAAAGCTGCCAGAAGCATTTGGCTATTAATGGGTAAGCAGTTCAGTTTTGATCCAAATCACATGAGAAACTGATATTGCGAAATAACTCAAATTTGAAAATAGCGGGAAAGGTGCTTTACTGGAATGCTTGAGCCAAACAAGAGATCAATACTTTGAACTATTTGATTTATAATGGTTGTTTTAAAGATTTTGAGAGATTGTGCTACGAATATGATTTACCTGTAATATCTGCTTTTCAATATATAAAACTGAAATATGGACTGACTAAACAGTATGGCTCAGATGCTTAATAGCCTCAGAGGTACCTGCAATCTTAGGATCTTTAAGAGATGCAGCACTTGAAATGAAACCAACAATCTAATTTTATAAGAAACTATAAAGGAAAACAAAAGTTAGTATTAGTTCTGTGACTGAATTGTGGAATGAAAAATTGGAATATCAAATCTTGGAAAATCAATGGGTCCAAGCTTTAAGAAATGTGAAACATATTTCTATTATTTAAACATGAAATTAATTCATCAAAAATATTATTTCATATCTATTGGACCCCTCAAAAAATGTTTAAACATTATTGGACATTAGATTTTTTTGTGCTGGCATTGTAAGAAAGTGGAAGTCTCTCTAACTCAAATGATTTGGTCTTATACAGTTATAGGTTTGTTTTGGTTTCTAATCATACCATGTATCAACATAAATTTGGAAATAAATATAATAGTTAAAGTCATAATGCTGAACTATATTCCTAAAATACGGAGTTTATCATTTCCAAGATTGGAGCAAGAACCATATAGACTTCAGAAAGGCATCTTTAATGCTAGTTGGGGGTTAAAACATCACCTTGAAACCTGTAAGAGTAAATTCCCAGGCAGACTTATACTGAGTCAATTAAGGCAGAGTCTCTTGATACACTTCCTCCCCACAGCTTCCACATCTGGACCATGTTGCCTCTTAGGTACATAAACTGGTTGTGAGCTGCCCAGAGCTTGGTTTTAAGATGGGTGGCTATACAAATGTTTTAAATAAATAAAACTCATCTCCTCCTCCCCCACCTCCTTCCCACAGTTGGCTGCTAGATAAGAAGAAAGGGGAGGGGGGTGTTGTATGGCGACTAGCCCCGCCAGAGATCAGAGGCTGAAAACAGGGACCTTTGGAGGGGAGTATATTCCAGGTCTTCTATTACTGTAGTAGAATTTTAGTGGTGTTGCTTGTTTGCTTCTTTGATTGCCAGCTTTATGGGGCTTAGCTCCTAGTAATCTCTGGGCTTTCCCTTACCTAGGAAATGGGACAAATTTGACAAAGCCTTTTTGGCTATATGGAAAGCACCTCAAGGACTGTGTGTGCTTTGAACTACCCATGGGATCTATGTGCTAAGGCCCACAAATGATAAAAGGACATGAACTCTGTCAGCAAAAAATGCTTATTTTCAGAAAGCAAAAGGCCATTTTGGAAAGAATTTCCAACCCCCACCCCCCGCCATCCGCTTGTATTCTCACTTCCCTTCCCCACGCCCTGCAGACATGTGGACTTCCAATGCCCTGAACTCCCCACATACCCTGGCAGTCCACACATTTGAGGGTACCTAAATTGGGAAAGAGAGCCAGTTTGGTGTAGTGGTGTTAGCCCTGCAAGGTAGTCCAGACAAGATGCCCAACCAGGAGTGTTAGCTCCATCTTTATTGTAAGGTTACATTAACATAATCTTGCACGACTGAAAGTATTTCTTCCCTCCTTTCCTTTCACTCTTTGGAAAACTAGGGAGGGTCCCTTCTGAGATGTTTCCCCACACCCTCCCTCCTTCTGTGGGCTGAGATACCTTTTACACACTGGTTGTCCAGTCTGTGGCTCTCCCTCCTGTCACTCAAGGTCATTCCCACATACCATTACAAGCGGTTAAGGCACCAGGCTAGAAACTGGGAGACTATGAGTTCTAGTCCTGCCTGAGGTACAAAGCCAGCTGGGTGACCTTGGGCCAGTCTTTCTCTCTCAGCCCTGGGAAGGAGGCAAGGGCAAACCACTTCCAAAATCTTGTCAAGAAAAGTGCAGGGACTTGTCCAGGCAGTCGCCTGGGAGTCAACACTGATTGGACGGCACCAAACAAAAAAAATTTGGTGAAGGCTGCTTCAGAGCAAGCCCCCCCCCCCGCCCCACCATTCTAGGATATAAGCTTAATTCCCTCCCACCTGCAAAGGACCCTAAATCCCTAATTCAGTGGTAAGAGGAGCCTCACTGAATCACACACAAAACTGACCTAGTCTAGCGCCTCCTTCCCCAGTGACCAACCCAGAGGTCTCTGGGAAGCTCACAAACCAGTTGCATAGTAGCAATAATCTGTCCTTCCACACCTCCTACTAACTGGCCTACTGAGGCTCCAGCTTCCACAAAGCCACCGGGCAGAGGAGCCATCCTTCCACCAGCCTGCTGCATTCTTGGCAAAGCAATTTCGCCATCCCTCCAAGTAAAAAGGTGGCCTTCCCCACCATGCCCACCCTGGGCTCCATTTCAATGTATTCCCGTTCTCCCCCTGCCCTCCACCCCATATATACATGGCAGCATCCCCGACAGAAGCCCAAATGTGGCACCGTTATTAATGTGCCTGGCACGCACGCCAGCTAATAAATATTTCATCTCTACTCCCACCCCACTCCCCAATTTCTCCTGCGCTTTATTTCTGCCACTCGTTTTCTGCCTGTTTCCTTCCATTTCTTTCTCTCTCTGTTTGAACATTGTGGCTGGGAGGAACTCGGGGAGGGGGATGGAGCAGCGCTTCATTTAACTCCCCCCCCCCCACAACATTATCAAGCACCAAAGTCTGGAAATGGAAAATTGGGGTGGGTGAGCGGGGGAACGCAGCCGCCGAGAGGACAATGAATCTGGGCTAGGGCTGGATGACTCATTGGGTGCTTTAAAAAAATGAAGAAATAAAGGAGAAAAATACGAGAAAGGAATAAATGAACAGTCAATGGCAGTAAAAGAAAGGCAGGGATGTGATACGCAAAAGCTGGCAAGAGTGACAGGGCGACTGGTCAAAAGAAATGGGGTATGTTTGGCCACAGGCACGCCTCCTCCTACAGAAGCAGCAAAACTGGAGCCTAGATTCAAGCCAGCTGGAGGAAACACAATTCCTTCATTTTGTTATCTACTGGTGAACTCGGTTCTTTGACTCGTCAGGGGAGCTTTGCAGCTTCACGTAGTCAAATTATGTGGGGACATCCATGTCAGGAAAATGGGTCTGGCTGACAGAAGGGAGGGCCCTGGCTCAAAAGCAGGTGGGACCTGCCGAGGATGTCTGCAGGGTGTGGTCAAAAAAGTCAAGATGGCAGCTGTGATGGTATTATGGAAGCGTTGCACCAAAAAAAAAAAAAAAACAGGCCAGGCTTTGGTTACACTGTCACGGCCATCATCTTGACTTTTTTGACCATACCCTGCAGACACTCCTGGGATGTGCCTTATCATGAGGCTAAGCAAGCTCCAGGAGGACGGCCATAGGTAGATAAAGACAAGACTTTGTTGGAATCAAATTCAACTCCTGATGACTACTTGGGCACATCTGTGTGGGTTTTTTTGGCCACAGTACTACTGAGATTTTTTTTCTTTTTTTTTTAATTTCATGGTCCAGCCTATATAGTAACCCTCAGATTTCCTCATGATGCCCATCCACATCTTAACTTGGTCTGATCCTGTTTAGCTTTTTCAAGGCCAGCTAGGTGCTGACACCCACCATGGGGCGCTGAAGAGCAAAGCTGCCAGTGCTTTAGAGCCTGCCCTGCATCTCCTAAGTGACCTTGCTGAACCCTAACCTGTTTGAAGGTAGTTTTCTAGGCAAACAGAAGGGGTCCTAACTGCACTTCCAGAACAGAGTCTTTGGTAAGGAATGGGCAGACTGAATTAGCATAGTACACACAGATGATGTGTACAAATTCTGGGACTAGGACAGGGTGGCTAGTTTGCATGGCAGAGCATTGGGAGAAGCAACAGTTAACCATATTGCCTTTTCCCAAGAAAGCAACACTACCCTGTCTTCTACACAAAAGGCCAAAGCTGAGTTCGACAAAGGATTTTATACATCTGTCAGAATCTAGTAGCTTCTTAATTCATTTGGTGTTCTGCTCAAACACTGGTGAGCCCTGATCTATGTGTAAGAAAGCTACTAAAGTCTCATACTGACTATGACCAGGGAAACCCAGGTCCACATCCATCCTCAGCCACTGAACCTTATTGGCTAACTTTGGACCAGTCATACTCTCAACCCGATCTACTTCTAAGGGTTGTTGTGGGGAAAAGCTGGCATGCTAAGTATGCCAATTTAAATTCCTGAAGAAAGGCAGGTTATACATCTAAAGTAAATAAATATTAGGTGGCTCATTAATCTTTCAATTCATGTTTGTACACATAAAAGGGACAAAGAATTAGGTGAGCTATTACTGACCGTCTCTGAATATTCATGCACAGTCCAACATGCATATGCACGCAGGCAGCACATCCCAACTAATCCTGTGCCAAATTATGATGGGAAAAAATGTATTGGTGTGCAGCAAAATAATTATTTCATGTTCTTTAGACAGTGAAAAAAATGGGCCTATGTTAACAGTATTTGTAGAGGGTCTTGAGGGTAAGTGATGCACCCCACATGAATCAGGCAAATCAAGAAAGTGCATATTGAAGTATAATTGGAAAGGATCCTTCAAGGGGCTCCCTCTTTGTGTGGAAAAACTCTATATACTGATGTGATCTAAGTTTATTTATTTAGTAAATTTATATAGCAGCCCATGTCATATACGTGACTCTGTGTGAATGTCCAAAGCATGGTTAGCAAGAGAAGAAGGCTAGTGGGTACATCCCACATGTGGGAAGAACAATGCAGTGCAAGGTCCTCACAGATGCTTTCAAGATATGAGAGGTTCCTATGAATCTGCTTAACACCCATTTGGGATAGCACAGTCTGCAGGGACTCTGATGGAGATGGAAAAATTTGTCACATTTCTACAAGGCAGTGCAGTAGACACTAAAAGCAATAGATTTAGTCCTAGACAGCTATTTGCATAAGTAGGAGAAGAAACCTATATCCAGCCAGAGGTGTTTTCTAAGTTTTTACTTCAGCTGATTACCTGCAGGAAGAGACAAACCCGTTTCTTATGCAAAAGCAACTTCTCCAATCTCTCGGCTGATCAGTTGCAGTTAAAATTTCTGAAATGCCTCTAGTGACTGATATGCTCCCCACCCTCGTGACTAAAATTGAAAAGAATACAGATCAAACCTATATTATATTGCCCTTACAATAGTAAAGCAACTGACACTGATTGAGCTGGAGTGATAGAATGGGATGATCTTAGACATTTCAACTATTCATGGGCCAACATGAAAGAAAGGGATACTGAGCAGGGAAATGAGATAGAGGAATGATAAAAGTCTTAAGTCTGTAATAATGTAAAGAGAGAGCATCTGATGGGGTGGCTTCTACTGTCATTGCAGATAGAGAGCTAGCAATCAAATGTTGAAAAGGCAGTGAGAAGGGGTGCCAAACTTCACTTAACTGATTTGAACTATCTTACTGAAACTATGGCTACAGGATTCGAATAGCCTCTTTTATTTTTCTTTGTTCTGTCCAGGATTTCATATTTGCAGGGTTGACCAACTGAGTCCATTCTTCTTTTGACAATACTTACTGTATCTCCCTCTTTGAGAACTACTGGAAAAGGCTAAACAGGAGTTATATACGCTGCATACTGTTAGAATTTAGCACACTTAAAGAAGAAGGAAGCGTACTGTTTACAGTCCTTTACATTTTTACATGTGTTAGGGAATTATGGGGGAATCTGGAAGTTTAATGAAAAAATAAAGACCTGCATTTTAGCTAACACGGATGATACTGGGCTGTGCTTTTGACACACATCTCCTGCCTATAGTAGTGTACCAGTCTTGGTGGGGACATGCTTCCTTATCTATGAGACCATATATACAGTATGTGAAATCCACATTATCAGTGACCTGATCTCATAAGAAACACAACTAACAAGAATACAGAGACAATGTGATGAAACGAAAAAACAGGCCACAGGGGTTGCAAAACAAAACAAATGTGCTGTACTGTACTATTTGGAAGAGTGAACAGACTCACAACTGAAAAGAGACACCTGTAAATCAAGATTTCAGTGTTAAGTATCATGGATATGTTAATTGGCTAATGTAACTTAACTCCATGGCTTTGCAACCAAAGTTTATGCATTATCAGTGAGTTCAGAACATGTACAAAGACACTAAACAGAATTGACTGAAGCTCCGTTGGCCCCAGACAAGAACTATCCAGTAAGCAGCTTTTGAGAATGCAGGACTACATGGGAGATGGACACACACAACAACCATCAGTAACAAGTTAAAATTTCTATCTAGTATACTTCAACATCCTCGAGTGGTTCCCAGCATGTTTTGAATCCTGACCTTAATTGCTAAAACTTTACAGAAGCAAAAAAATAGTATTTATGAGCCAACCTTTTTTCCTCTCTGCTGCTCAGTCCTGTTTCTCTCCAGCCACATGGTTTGAATCATGTGATTGGGAGAACAGATTTATTAAAATGGCTCTGCGCCCCTTTGCTTTAAGCAAAGTTTAATAATATGCAGAGAATTCATCCTTGTTCAGGAGCAAGGCAATTCAAGTTTTACATGTCTGTAGCAAATTCCTGTTTTAACACAGCAAACATTCTTCCACCCCAGATTTCTTTGGTCTGTCAAGTGGACATGGAGCCATTGGTATGGAGGAATCAGCATTTCTACAATGTTCTACCTGGAGATGGGAGAATGGATATCAAAGCTGGAACTGACAGGAGAACTCAGGGCAAAAATGTGAAAGCATCAGAGACGAAGGAGGCTGTGTGAATCCATACATAGGGCAGCTTGAATCCTCAAAGCCAAGGCTCCTGTCTGAAGACCAAGGGCAGCTTCCAGAAAGCAGGCCTTCTCTGTCCCTTTATCCCCAGCAGCAACGTGATTGATAGAAGCTAATCACTTAGAAGTCTCCCTTCACCCTCTCCTTTGAGCGCACGCCTTGGAAGGTTATCAAGACTTCTGCTTGTCCCTTATGACAACGCAACTAGGCAGTGGCCTGCTTCATCCCGGCTTGATTCTGGAGACGCCAAGGCGGGGCCTTAATCCCTTTCAGGTAAGTTTCCCCACTGAGAATTGAATAATCAGGAGTCAGATGACTTGAGAAACAATCATTACTATGTGCTTCAATAGAGCCATCTCTCTCATCAACATCCCAGCAATATACTTGCATTGGAAAACTGATGGAAAAATGGCATCTGGAAACAAACATAAACATGTCAGGCTGCAATCTTGTGCCAGTTTTCCTGGGAATAAATTCCTTTGGAATCAATGGGACTTAATGCTGAATAGATACGTTGTAAGAGATAGGGTTGTAATCTTCACCGAATTTAACAGATGGTCTTGGGCAAGCAATTGTCTCAGCCGGAGCTCATTCACCCCACCTGAAGCATTCCTGCTTGTGGACTTCTTACAGGCCACTGTGAGAAATGATATGCTGTCTAATCCAGCAATCTTGCATTTTTAAATATGGGAGAAGCAATGCTGACCTCAATGAAAGGCTGTTGTGAAAGGAACACCAAGATAATGCCTCTCAAGAAGGGCTAAACAGCCAACTTCACTGTTACAGCTATTTCAGAGGTTGTGCTGCTTTGTTGAGAGAGTTGTTGCTTATAAGATTTCTGCATATAATATTGCAGTTCAGAAATGAGGCTGAGACTGGTAATGGTCTGGCAAGGCTGTCCTACTTCTTTTATTTATTTATTTATTCATTCATTCATTCATTCATTCATTCATTCAACTTGTATGCCGCCCATCTCCCCCAACGGGTGACTCTGGGCGGCTCACAATAAAAACACAGCTCTCACCGAGATGGCTAAAAACTATAAATAATTAAAAACATATTAAAAAACCCTAAAAAACCCTTTATTTTGTTCCCTCAGCCCAATTCCCAACCCAAATCAAGCATTCTGCAATCTCAGGCTGCATTGCCTTGGATGTACAGTGGACGGGCTGCACCTTTCAGTATTCAAAACAGAAGTTGGTATATGAACTAAGACCAAACATTAAATCATAGACCTCCCTTGTTGATGCCAGCTTTTGTATTCAACCTCATTTACAGGTTCAAGTAACGCACACGGACATCAGAAATACACGGCAGTCCTTCATTGTGGGAGCCCACTAGCTAATCCCAGGTTTTGGCTGTCAAATTCTCCACAATGGAAAAGGAGCTCTGCATATGCTTAACAGCACACTTTTCATTACTGTATTGCTATCACATCACACATTAGAAGACTAAGCACAAGTTTAATAAGTAGACATTAATGAAGAGTCCCTGGCACCAATTTACAGCAAGATTAAACAGAAGCTGCCTGGGCTCCTGGTTCTCCACAATTGGCTCCCAACTAAAAGCTCAAGGAAAAACCCAGCATGCTTTTCCTCTTTATGTCACCTTCATTCTTTGCAAACCATTAAACAACAACAGTGATAGGGAAGAGCAAGCGACTTGGAATGCAGAAGCATTTCTCTCCAGTATAAGGCACCCGTGCCCAGCAGCTGGGTCATTCTTGCCAAGAAAAAGCAAAACTTTTGCTAAAGGGGAGGGAGGAATCAAATGTCCTAATGTCTCTGGTTTCCTCTGCTGTACCACCAACCTCACCATTTCACTTTATTATTGCAATAAATGTAGCCATAAAAGTGGCAAGTATCATATACTCAAGGAGATCAGTGCGAGAGCGCTATGGAAATGTAATTTCGACTGTGCCCAGGAAATTTTATAAGATCTTATCAGGAAGGATCATAAATTGCATTTCTGAGTTCCCTTTCCTTGCATCACGCTGCACATCCCTTGATTTGTCAGAAAGCCGACTGTGGATGGTATAGAAGCTTAGATGTGGGAATGAAACAGTGGGGCAGCGAAGGGGGGCATCAACCTTGCTATTCCCCAAAGAATTTCAAGATGGGGAAGGAGTTGAATAACAACAGCTCCTTTGCCAAGAACAATCCTGGGCATCTAACTAGACCAGTGTTTCTCAACCTTGGCCACTTGAAGATGTGTGGACTTCAACACCCAGAATTCCCCAGCTGGCTGGGAAATTCTGGGAGTTGAAGTCCACACATCTTCAAGTTCCCATGGTTAAGAAACACTGAGCTAGACTAATCTCCCTCATGTTCTTTCAGGGGGTTTGAACTCCACTGTTTGCCCTCCATTCCTGTCTCCACCTTTCAGTCCAATGAGGAAGGACAGAATATCAGTCCTAGAGAACTTTACCTGCAAAAGATAATTTTTATCTTATTTTTAACATCCTTTTATTCTCTGTTCTATTTTGATTTTCATATTTTAATGTATTTATTGACCGTTTTTAGCTTTGTTGTATGCCGCCCAGAGTTGCCTGTGGTGAGATGCGTGGCTATATAAATTGGTTTAATAAACAAAGATCTCAGGATCAGACCCTGGCATTTCCTGCTCCAAATAGTACACGTAGGGCTGGGAAAAGCCTATACATAAAACACAAGAGAGTCATTAATAGCCAAAGTCAGATTTGATGTCCTCTGGATGTATTAGGTTGGCAAAAGCCAAGCTGGCTGGTTTTTCTGAGAGATGCAATCTAAAGACATTTGGAAGGGTGCGGATTGGGAAAGGTTGATGCAGACAATAATGCACTAGACGGATTAAAGACCTGAATCAGTATAAGGCAGCTCCTGACGTTGATAGTTCATCCAACCATGTTTGCCCGCTAGGATGAAAGATTTTTGCCGCAGCAGCTTTAAAGGGTTGAAAAATAATGCCACCGAGCCCCGTTGCATCGTAAAGACCTGTTAGGGAAGGTAAATTTGCTTGCTTAGGTGGACTGAGATATTTGCACACATTCTGTCTATATAACCCACTCTCCCCTGGGGCAGGAGGAAGGAAAATAGGAACACAGATTAAAATCACCATGGGAGAAGTCTTGCTAAAAAGACAATCAAAGCAGAGGAGCCAGAGGGATCATTTGTTTTGCTGACAAATATAGTCAAACAAAGATGGCTGAATTGGAAGAATGGGAAGGGGTGGAACCTGAGGCATTTGGGAAAATGAGGCAGGGGGCAGTGATATTACCTTCTTTTTTTCCCCCCACCCTTTTTAGCTCCTGGAATGAATTGGGAGTTTTAGATGTTGGAAAGATAGTGAGGAAATACAGTAAAAGGATCTTTCTTATTCCCATGGCAAGGACTAAATATGATGGAACAGAGCCCTGAGATGAGAGCTGGCAGAAAAAGATTATTGTTCGCATGCATTTGTATTGCTTATTTAGATCTCTGTATGCTCTCACGTCAGAAACAAATAATAGCAGCAACCTACCACAAGTTTCTACAAATCTTAGGACCCAACTTCCACTAATAGTCTCAATCCACTCATTAATCTGTCACCCAAAGGAGGACTCTCCACAAGCAAACACCTTCAGGACATCTAAATGGGCCACATAATGTGTTTACCCAAAGTAGTGAAAGGCCCAGCATGTCGTGAAAGAGGCTGGAGAATTCAGCTGTTCTGATTCTTGCCCCTTAAAACTCACACACAGTGTCCTAGGATGGTGGTTTAAACAAGAGAAAGAATGAGAGAGAATAACACTGTAATAGTGAGATCTTTGCAGAGAAAAGCAGAGTTGCGTTCCCATTCAATTTGGTGTGCTACAGGTGTCCCTTGCCTTATTTAGGCAGCAGGAAGGGTTCTGCAGTAGAAATAGCAAGTTCCATCCAGAAGCCCCATCAAAATCAATGGTAGTTTTGAGCTTATTATAGTGCAAACAAAGTCATATGAAATGGCTTCATTTCATTGCCCTTGCAGGAAAAATTCAAGAATTACTAGAAGTGAAAAAGTGGAAATTACTCTGATACAGACACTTTGTGTTAAGTAAGATGTAACAGGAATGATGCCTGTCCCCCTTCCCAGGGCTGCTTCCCATGACATTCCAGGATTAGAGAGAAAAGGGGCAATGAAATGACAGGGCTGACATAATTAGCTCCTACATCAGCCAGAAGCCTGCCCCAGGGAACCACACACAGCCTGTAATACAACCATTTCTCACCAATCAGCCCAGAAGCATTATATTCAAAACTCAGGGCAGTGGTAGATTCCCAAAACCTCTGTTTTTCTGTCTGAGAAATGGAACTTTCACGAGGTGAAGCTGCAAATAATGACACTGGAAACATAAGCCCCTCTGGGTGGCAAACATATTCAAGGTGTATCAGTGAGCTATATTAAACCATGCAGAAGTCCTATTAGGCCCAGTTTGTTTTGGGTACAAGCTATTCCCCACACTGGCACAAATCTTTCTCCTTTTTTCTGTTCAGACTAAGTACAAGTTGTAAGGCAGTAACTTCAAACCTTCTTGCCCCTGATCAGATACAACCAGGGTTCAGTCTCGGGCCCTGTGACGTTTCAAAGAAAGAAGCATCTATAGAAAGGTTCTCAAATGGAGGTGCAGAAGGGTGACCATAGAGGGATTGTGGTTGCTAGGTTACCAGAGCCTAACCTAGCCCAGGATGCAAGGGACGGAAGAAATTAGGCCCACTAGACCTGGATGTGACTGGAATCTCTCCAACGGATTCTATCAAAAGCAGAGGATGCATCTGTGGTTAAAAGAAGGCCTCTCTGACATGACTGGCTGCTCGTGTGGTACCAGCAAGCAATACTGGGCAGAAAACACACACACGCGAAGTGAGCGAGCACTCAGAATACATGTGCTCCTGGTAGTATCCAAAAGGAAAGGCGTTTCAAAGTTCTCTTTCTTCGCAGAATTGGATGGTCTCCATGCCATTTTCTAGGCAGGATAAGGAGAGGACCAGATTCTTGCAGTTGTCCGGCTGCACTGTGAACCGTCAATGTTTTCCCTGACTCCTTAGAAAAAAGTTCCCTGCGACGACTTCAGTAAGAAGGCTGAACACCAAAGAGGCCAAAGTGAAACCTGGACACCTTACATGTCCAAACCTTTCAACGGGGGTGGATCAGCCCCACTGCTTCCCCATCTATTCAAACTGAATTCAGTCCCAGAGGGTTGTTCAGCCAAGGCAATCCGCTATGCAGGGAGCAGATGGGGGCTGATTTCTGGCTGCTACTTCTGACTGCGTGTAGGAATGTTTCTTCCTCCCCTGATCTGGAAAACAAGACATGGCTTATTCTAATCCCTGACAAAGTCTCAAGGATCTAGACCTTCCATGAAAAGCAAGTGGTGATGGACAAAGGAGGCATCGAGCAAGGGAAAGAAGCTACTCCATGTCACGGGGTCCAAATTCTTTGGAACGTGAGCAACCATCTTCTTATACCAGGTCAGACCTTTTGCCTATTTAGGCCAATATTATTCATTCCGGCTTGCAAAGGCATTCAGGGTTTCTTCCCATCACCTGGCATCTAATACTTCATTTGGAGAGGCCAGGGATGATCCTGGGCCTTATGTTTCCCATTAAGCTGCATCAGTGTTTTTCAAACTTGACAACTTTAACATATGTGGACTTCAACTCCCAGAATTCCCCAATGAGCATGCTGGCTGGGGAATTCTGGGAATTTAAGCCCATACATCTTAAAGTTGCCAAGTTTGAAAACACTAAGCTACATGAACTCTCTGCCAAGAGCCCATTCCTTTGCATTCCTCTCTCTCTCTCACACAGCTTGTATCTATACTTGCATATCAACTGAGCCGAAAATGTAGATATACGCACATGGCTTAGCAAACAAGGACACACCAGCATGCCAACTGGCCACAGCTTCAGTAGTCCTACATTGGATGGATAGTCTGAAAGACCCTCCTCACAGCAATATTAACAGAGAAACTGGGTCTTGGGGAGATGTTGCCAACAAGCATATTGCTATTAGTGACCATGACCAGGAGCCATGTTTCTGTTCACTTCTCGTGCATTTATCAAATGGAGGATGGTAGGCATCCTGTGTGTTTGCTGCTTAGGGTCATGGCAACAGGTCTTATGACTTGTGGACCTACAAAAAGCATGAAATGGTGTTAGTTATTTCAGAGCTACAGGCCAGGAATAGGGGTCTGAACACACAGATGTGTGATTTGAGCCAGCTCCAAACATGGAGTAATCTGGGAATATCAAAGGCAAAGGATTATGGGAAGCAAATCCAAATCCATATATCTAACTATTGATTGTTGGAATATGGACCATCAAGTTGTTTTTGACTCCTCGCAACCACATAAACAGATTTTCTCCATGATGAATATCTAACTATTAGGGTCTGCCAAACATTTTGTGTTTCGAGTACAGCATTTGCAAAATGCCTCATTTCAAGTGTAATACAAACCATTTTAAGAATGTTGAAAGCATTTCAAATCTCAAGCCGGAGTGTTCCAAACCTGGAAGACCTTGTTTTTGAGCTTGAAATCATTCCAAAATGCTTCAGGCCACCCATTTCACAAAATTTTGACCTCAAAACATGTTGAAATGAAATATTGTAAGCTGCTTGTTTATTTTGCCTGCCCTCCACTGACAAAAAAGCACATTCATTGTATTCATATTTTTGCTTAACCTAATTCTAACCTGTATGCTATCCTGGCCACACCTTGTATTATGTTTTCCTTAAGGCTGCAGGATTCCTGGGGAGAGGAAGGGAAGGAAGGAATGATTCTGCCTATTTGAATCTGGTATGCATGTGAATAGTTCTGTGATTTTTTAATAATAGTAATAATAAAAAAAATTCAAATTCTGAAATATACCTGATTCTGAATGACAACATCTGTCTCCAATGTGTAATAACAAAGAGAGAAGGGGGGCAAAGGAATGAACAGATGCATATATACATGTTCATGTAGCTCTTTTAAAAATAAGATGGATCACCCGCCTGAAGCACAGAAGAACTGGAAGACTGATATGCAATTCATTGGTATCTTGTCATAATTTTATTTGTAGAGTTGGGCTCACAGAAAGATTATTCTCTTACTTTTTTCCTATCCCAATTTTTCTATAAGATAGCACATAAAAGTATACGACCCATTTTATCTGCAAAACAAACACATGAGATAACTTGGGCTGAGCAATGGTAACTGGTCCAGATTCATCCACACTAGATTCGTAGCAGAACAAGGATGTGAATGCTTTTTTGGAGATTACTCCCCCCACCTTCCAATTTTACTTTTATAAATGGGTATGAAGTTTAACTTCATAAGATTCACCCAAATCCTTGCAGTTTAAGGTTCTTAAATACTATCAGATGGGGTCTCAAAACAAAATAGACACATTCTTTCCTGGCACAAGGTTGCAAATTTTTAATAATGTCTTAGCTGACCTTGACAAGTTCATAAAGCTCCAAGGGAGAAATTGTTCCTCTGGCCTTTTATGTCTTGAGGGCCAGATCATCCTCCCAGCTCCACCCCTTCCTTGAAATGCTCTAAAGGGGAAGGTCTCAAAATTGGTCTCTTGGTCTTTTGCTTGGCACTTAGCAGCGATCCTCTCTAACGTTTCTCTACATTCAGTGATAGCACTGATGGGTTGAAATGAGGAAGTAGTTATGTTCTATGGACACAGATGCTATTGGGATTCATCTTCAGTTCAGGAGACTATCTCCTCTGCCTCAGGTGCTCTTGATACAACAGACCAGTCTGGACTTTTGTCATCTGAATCAGGTTGGGGATCCTGAGAATTAAAGGTCTTCCTTTACAAGTCACCCTTAGATAATAATCTACTGCAATTCAGATTTGACTTTGTTGAATCTAAGTTTTTAGAGAAGGTAAATCTGTACTTTGAGAATCCCATAGTTGAGACAGAGCTTGTTGTACTTTCAAAGAGCAAAATATGTAACCTTGTACCATTCCAAAACATGCACATACACACAAAGATTTTTCCTCTTTACCTCCATCCCAATCCTTACCATACTGGATATCAGGAAATTGGCTTGCGTAGGGCTACCAAATCAGGGCCTGCAAAAATGCAGAGGACCACTAGATAGCACTAAAGTGATACAGAAAAGGTTGACTCTTGATGCCTTCTTCTGAATTCTGATCAGCCAGATGGACAGCTTATGGGTGTGTGTGAAATAGAAAATATGCATCATTTCTAACCTGAAACAAACCGTTGTGTTCTTGAAGTGTCATTGAGTTCTGAGGAATCATTTGGGGTTGTATGTGGTTTGGCAGAAACAAAATCTGGAAAGGTTTTGTTCCTGGTTTTGGCTGAAACAAAATCCAAAAGGGATTTTATGGGGCAAGTAGGACAAAACCAGTCTGCCTTGACCTCTCTTGCTCCACCTCTTCATGACCTGTGCAGTGACCCATCCTATCTTCCAATGCTTTTCCTTTACTGTCTTCTCTTGAGCCACTGCCAGTATCATGAAGACTTGAGTTTTTCCCGCTCTTCTCCCCACCATCATTTCCATCCAGAATAACCACATTTCATCCAATACCTGGAACAGAACCAACCCGTTTCATTCCATATGTACGCCAAACTGTCCAAAACACAGACATTTCAGTTCAGGCACAGACCAGCTGTTCCAGGCATGGAATGGTTTGTGCACAGAAAAATTTGCACATCCCTGTGGTAGCCCGAGGCTTTCAAAATCCAGTCTGTTCAGCATATATAAGGGGTTTGTGTGTGTGTGTGTGTGTGGCACGTTTTTCTCCTCTTCAGCTGAGCAAAAGAAAGAAGGATTTGTCCACTGTGAAGGACAAATCTGAACATAGCTGCCTCCAACTGGTACCTGAGATAGGGTTGGAAAGAGACAGCAGGCCCACAATGGGACAGTCCCTGTCTCACCATCACCCCAACCCCTCAAGAGTGAAAGCAGCAGTTTTTATAGCATCCCCACCCCAGGCCCTGGGAGGAAGAAGAGGAAAATTAATTCCAATCCTAGAATGGGCCTTGGCAGCTCTTAATACCAAGATTGCAGTCTCGGTGCTCGTTTGCCGAATGGCTTTTCGCCCAGCGATCTGGGGGTTGATTATTTCTTTAGCATCAATCCAGCCGGGCGCAGAGAAAAGTTTTCATCTTCTCAGGGCCATTTAGCCTTGGAGACAGAGGAGAATGCTGAACAGGAGAAGCAATCAGGGCGGGGGGGGGGGGAGGAACAGCTTTCCAATAACTACACAGGAAAGAGACATTGGTCATTTGTTCCCAGGATCGCACACTAAGGCGGGTGACCTTTAAAAACTAGTGTCACCAATGCACAAGATTTTGCTGAAGAGGGATAATAATTTTGCCTTGAACATTCATTTGTAGCTGATTATCATGCTACCAACAAAAAGAGCATGGCAAGGCAGCATTGTAGATGTCGGCGGGACTAAGAAGCCACCTAACTCAGTCTCTGCCACACAGCTGGACCACCTGTCTCAGCTTTCATCTACCCATTCCATGGTTGTACTCTCCAGGTGTGCTGAAACTAACATTCCCAGACAGCATCAATTAAGGAAGGCTGGAATCCATGAATATCCTTAGAGAAAGAAATCGTTCTGAGAACATATAACCAAGTCACCTGCAATACAGAGAAAAGTGCAACTTGCCTTTCCACAGAGTAACCTGTGTTCCTTCAATGTTTGTCATCCCACAGTTCAGTTCTTCCAGCAGATCCGGCGGGGGGGGGGGGGGGGAATCCCTGCTGCTGATCTAAATCCTGAACTGACAAGGAAAGCTTTAGCCAGTCCCTACAGGGTTGTTGTGAAGATAAAAGGAGGAGCATTTTGTGGATGCTGTATCCTTTTAATCCTTGGAGAAACAGGCAAAAACAAAACAAGCTGGGTTTAAATATGGAATCCAGGAGAAATTGTTTATTCATCTTACACAGGTACAATTTGTTGTGCTATTAAAATCAGACTTGGGTGGATAAGCTATCCTGCAGCATTATTTCCATAAATACATAATGCAGACAGCTACGGCACATCTGGAAGGCCTAGGACTTTTGCCTACCTCCTGTTCTGTACTCACACTTTAGAGTGGTTTTGCCTCTTACCTAGCAAGGTGCAGAGCAGTTGGCTGTTTGATGCAGGGCCAGTTGTGGCCATTTAACTAAATGTTCTTGCTACCATCCAGAACTGTCTCAAAGCTCTCCTTGTCTCTTTTATACATTCACCTGACCCGCAAAGGATCTCGGGTTCAATCCCTGGGGTCTGCAGGTAGTCCTGCCTGCAACCCTAATGCTGCTACCAGTCAGTGTTTAAAACAATGGGCTAGATGAACCAATGTTTTCATTTACTAGGACAATGTCCTCTGTGTCAAGTAGAAGTTTGAGTATTGGTGCCACGGGAGTTCCATGAGTGCCACGGTCAGAGTCAAGGTGATCTAGTGGTAAGAATCAGGAACTATGGGGGCGGGGGGAGGAAGAGACAGGAATCAGATTTCAGCTCCCATTCCCACCCATGAAGCTCACTTGATCTTGATCTCATTTTTTCCTCAGTGAATAAACCTCACACAATTGTTATGAGGATAAAGTATCTGCTATCTTAAGGTCAATGTGGTGTACTTTTGTGAACAGCAACCAACTTCTATTTGTATGAAGTGAAAGGAAGTGATACAATTTTTGACTTCAGGAAACTGGATGTGGCCCTCAGAACTTCTCTCAAAATCCTATGCAGGATTGGATTTTTTTATAAGACGGAATTGGTCAGTTTAATGTACCAAACATTTACCTAAGTATCCCACTTTTGATTTAAGAAACTGGAGAGTTCTTAGGTGAATATGTTTATAGAGAAATAAGCATCAACCATCCCATATTATGAAATGTCTAACAGCATATATAGCATATATCACTTACTATATAGTAATGTGCTTGTTTTCCCCCTCACACACTTTTCTTCTAAAGCCTTCTTCCAGGAAATTTAAATCTCTCTGCCTGGATGTTTGACGTTTGGCCCACCACCCCATTCCAGGGATGCTGGAAGGAGTTGAAAATCATGACCATGTGCCACATTCTGAGTAAGCCAAACAGCAGTTGTGGACTGAAGCGCACAATGGCCTGCCCCACCAAGATACTGTGGGTGCCTGCTTCCCACCACATCCTCTATGCTGTCAATCTCTCGCTGCAACTTTTCATAACCTCCTTCAGATGGGTCTTCTCAGTTCTGACCTCCAGCCTCCTTGTTGATTCTGATTCTTGAATTGCTTTCAAATATAATCAGCTGCAAAGGGGAGGGGGAATAAGGGGGAGCAGCAGCGAAGGGAGAATATTTCTTTCTTATTAAAAAGCCCACTGTGTTTTTCATGGGAAAGTGGATTTTGCCCCAGCATACCCCCCCTCCCTTAGCCAGCAGTTCATTTCCATTCTCGATGAATGTAGCAGACGGGGTCCTGTGCCTCTTTATTGAATTGCTTGCAGCCAAGGGTTTAAAGGCCACAGCAGGGGGAGTGTTATTAAAGGAGGGAAATGAGTCATATTGGAAAGCTTCAATCTGAATTAAACTGTGTTTGTTCGGCAATATATTAGCTCCGGAGATGGCTTGAAAGGAGACCCACCACTTGAGTCTCTCGGAGACAACTTTTCAATCATGCGTAGTCCCTTGCATCAGCACCTTGGCTAGCGCCCAAAGAGGCAGGAATCAAGCAGGCAGCATGCACTGCTCAGAAAAATAATTATTATTTATATCTATCAGGTCCGGGGGCCTATTGTATTCCTCTGCTCGCAAGCATAATTGGTCAAAACCTAGCACCAAGAAAACAAAGGTTCTCTAATCAGAATAAATTTATACAAATGTAGGTAGTTTTGCCTGTTTGTCCTCATTTGCATAATGCATTCCATTTTTGGTCTTTTTGTTTGTGTTTTGTTTGTTTAATTACAGAGGCGGGGCAATGAGATATGCAATGCTCAGAAGCCCTGATTAGGGGAAGATTTATTTAAACAGCCACCCTTTAACCTATGAGATTTCACCTAGTACTGCCCCTGAGGGCTTGAAACATACTTTACACTTTTTTAAAAAAAGACTTAGAATGCTAAATTCTGCATAAATTCATGCTTTCGGGAAACTATCAGATATCCATGGAACTACCCCTGCCCCAGACTTCTTATGTCCATCAAGAAGGGTGGGAGCATTTTTCTTGTGTCCTTTTTCCTCACAAGAAATCTCCAACTTAAGCCAGCAGGATTGCAGTTTTTACTGTATAGGTATTTTTCCATAACAGTAAATACATTTGTTCTGTGTCCTTTGTCTGCAATGTCAGTATTAAACTTACATGGCTTAGAATGCATGTTAGACTTTAAACATTGTGCTCCTGACTTTTTTTTTTTTAACTGAGTATTAATCAAATCCACATCTATTTGAATATGGTTGGAGACTCAAACACTCATTTGCAAAAACACCTCAAGGAACCGTGGCTTGGCTAAGACCAGCAGGGGATTCATGGCAGAGTCAGCAACTAGGGAGTCCCAAGCCTAATACTGTACACCCATCACCACCTATCCTAGAAGTACCCCAGAACCTTCTGTGTAAATACGTCTCTGGCACTCAACTGTTATTACAGTAGTACTGAAGCCCAGCCCTCCACCATATACTCCATTATCAACACAGTCCTCTATGAAGGCTGCTCCTCCTGCAATCCTGCTAGGAGCAATCAAGATTTGAAATGCTTGCCAAAGGGACCTGGGAATTCAGCAAAATCACTCACCATTGACTATGAGCTCCCAGCTCACATGCACACACTGTTGCCAGATTCAAAGAGGAGGAACAAATAGGATTGAGGAAATAAATAGAGACATGAAACTCAGGGGGGGAAAAAACTCATAAAACCTAGGGGGGGGGGAAACAAGTTGCAATTTTTTTTCCAGGCCTTCACATCCAGGGCACATGAGAAAGGAGTTTAAATCGAAACCTGGACTTGCACTCTTCCCCCTTCCCATTAATGAGTTTGCTGTTTCCAAAATAGTGAACATGTCTGAACAACAGGCAACAGATGATCACTTGGAATAACCACAGCCTCCCAAGTAAAACGTTCCTTATCATAACCACGCTTTTCTAGGACAAACCGGAAAACCTGGGGACTTCAATCCAGGCACATGAGAAAGCCAACAACCTAAGATTTTCCTGTAACTCTCCCCTCAATATTGTCCAGCATTTTAGGCCTAGAACAGGGACAAGGAGAAGGTTGTACATACGTTGCAGCAAGCTCATGATTACGGTCAGCCATACACAGACCAATTGCTGGGATTCTTACAAAGAAAACTGGCCCAGGTGGATCGGATCTTGACTCAGTCCAACCTGCTAGTCATGTCTTAACCTGAAGATGGTCCAGAAATCTTGTACAGGCAATCCTGCTTTGTAAATCAAAAATGAACTTGACTAAAAATAATCGGAGGTCACATTAGGCAGTTTCTGCCTTGCTGACCAGAGCTCCAGGTTTCTCTAAGTCAGCAAATGGGCAGGGCTTACCAAGGGACCCTCTTAGAACAGACAAGATGACATCCTCTCTCTCTTCTAGGAGCACAATCTAGGGAAAGTAATGGGACACAAAAGCAATGGCTACATACACTGCAATGGGCATATCCTGAGGTACCAACTATTTTGCTTACATGTAAACAAGCAAACTCTCTTTAGAAGTTTAGCCGTGTGGAAGATGCAGAGAAGAGAACTGAAACCAGAGGGGCAGGAAATCGCAAGAGTCAGTAAAGATTTGGCAACATTCAATTGTTGTTGTTGTTGTTATTTCCCAGAATGCCACTGGGTTAGAAGGTGCCCAAATGGGCTACATTGTGCCCTAGGGTGGGAAGATCAGACCTACAAAAGTAACAGGATATGTGTGTGTATGGAGGCTCTACGTGTAGAATCCAAACATGAGGTATTCTCCTTACGTCAGCTGATATTTAATCATTTAATTGTTTATTTAATAAATGTATAGCCTGCCCATCTCATATACATGACATATCTGACGATCCTATGCAGTCACTGAAGTAATGCAGGACTGGGCAGGGGAGAAGGGACCGACGCCACAGTTATCCAGTCAACTGGACAACTATAACTCAGCCTTTTTGCCTCTTATTGCCGAAGGCTGGTAGTGATCCTGCACAACAGAAACTCAAGATTTGTTCAACTCAGAACCCGTGATATTTTGGAAGATATTCTGGTGGCTGGGAGGGCAGGGCAGGGGTAGGAGAGGAGCCAAGGCCAATTAAATACACATACACAGAAAATGGGGGAGAGGTTGCTGTACTTTTAAAGGCATATATGCTTCGAAGCGTTTCTTTCAAACATCACAGGGGCTAGAAATTTACTTTTAAAATACGATTACATAAAATACTAGTAGCAATCTTATATCAGAATCAATCTCTCTCCATAGTCCATTCAGAATTTACATATATTCTATTTAGAATCCATATATCTATATTCCATATTGGTCAAAAAATGGAGAATTATAGGCTCCTTCTCTCAAGGAACTTCCTGGGAAAAAGTTAAGGGGGGGGTGTGGAATGGAGATGGAAAGGAATGGAAATCAACAGCGCCCCCTAATGGACGGACATGGAGCACGCAGGGAACAATGAAGAAGGAAAGGAAAGAACCTTTTCAGCTGAGAGACAATGGCATAAAAATCCTTGCTAATCCACGGAATGGGTGTGGCAGGATGGCTTGGGTGAGCAGCCCCTGGATTTCAAGGGTGAACAAACCACATCACAGTGATATCCTCCAACTCATTCCTAGACACATATTCTCATTTTTCAGTGGTATGCTTGCATGAATGCGAGTCAAGTCCAGGGTGATCAAATTACAGATATACAGGTCCCATTTTATTTTTTACTGGAACCCCAAGATCCACCAAAGGAAGCCTGGCTCAAGAAACACACTTAGAATAAAGAAGCCCAAAGCCTAGGAATATGTTTGGAGCATTAAATGAATTATAAGTGGAAATATACTTCTGGTTAACCGCCCTTTTAAAAATGTATTTCAGCAGCATAATTTGTGAGTAGCATTTGGGGGCTCTCTTGGTTGCTGTTGCAATTGCTAAAAAAAACCTAGGGAGTCAGAAAAACTTGCTTAAAGATTACAAATCACTCCCAGGACTATTATTAGACCCCAATCTACCTTCTGCCCACTGCTGATCTAAGGTGAGAAATTAACTCCAAGATTGGGCTGGGAAGAGGACTGACTAAATTCGGATAAAAACCCATCATGCTTCCTAAATGTACATACTGTATTTACCTGAAAGGAAGGCAAGCTGTTTCGTTCTAAATGCTTTACCATTAAAATGGGAGGACTGTCTTAAATTCACCGAAAATTCAGCAATGGAGGCAGAGGAAGCTTTTTTACTAATCTTCCTCTGGCAGGGGCCATCTTAAATTCAGGACCATCTCCTTTTCTAGTATTAGAAATATTATTCAGTGTTTATTTCAACTATAAAGTCGTCTCTATCTTTATTCCACAGCTGGCTGGGGAATTCTGGGAGTTGGAAGTCCACATATCTTAAAGTTCCCAAGGTTGAGGAACACTGCTCTGGGGTAAGGCATCACTCACTGTTGTTTGAATAGATCCTGAGGCTGAAAAAGAAGCTAGATCCAAACCTCCCCAACCAGTCCTCTCTCCATAACTAAGCCAGATTTTAACTCAGCCTCTGTATCCCACAGACCTCTATTTTCTATACGGATGACCTTCATCCGTATGTCAAAGCTGGAGACTTTGATGAAAAAGAACAAATGTTAGAAGAACGCAAATTGCTTTGCACAAAAGAGATGCCATCTGAATAAGGTGCCCTCTGTACAGAGACTGATCGTATGCCATTCTTATACAACCGGCTTGCCCACTATGGGGCACCAATCACAGCCCTCTAATTTTATTCGGCCATTTTGTATAAAATTAGCCACCAAACTCCCAACTGCACCTCTCCCCCACTACCCCTTCTGCTTCCCTGTCTTAAACCTCAGCTCCATCACTCCTCCTTTTCCTCACCATCCAAACAGTCTGGTTGGCTGAAACCACCAGGTTGACAAGGCTGCTTTCATCAAGACATAATGGCTCCTCTCTCCAACTAGGAGCTGCTTGTTGGATGCTGTTTTCCTGCTAGTCACCATTCTAATATGGGCATGTCAAAAGTGGGTTCCCTTCCAAGCAGGGGGTGTGAACTCGGAGCTTGTAGATGAGAGCCCTACAGTTCATCATGGTAGCCCATTCAGAGACACAGAGGGCTTCTGCATTTTACTGAGAAAAAATCATTTTAACTGCTCTGATACTGCTGCAATGGGGAAAGCGATGGACATTTTCATATTACCAGGTTTGCCATATGAGATACCTAACAAGGCCCAGGTATCATGTCCTATGACGCATCTGCCAGCCTGAGTGCCCCAATTCATCCAGGTAGAAACCAGGCCCATTTCTCTATGAAATCTCTCCAGATCCAATTGCAGGGCAGCGTGTATGTGGATGCAATCATGCTCCTCTGTACCCATGGCTGAGAGCAGAAAGAGCCAGGAAGTAGTTAAAACTAAGGAGGGGGGAATTTATTATTTTATCAAAATGAGACTATGACAGCTGTTTAAATGCAGGAACATCTGGCAGTCGCATGACCCTGTGAAGCAGCAGGGCCAGAAGGGGCTCCAGGCACCCATCAGCTACTTTAAGTGGCTATTGAGCATAATAAATGGAAAAGGAGAACAGAGCCAGTTCTTTTCCCCAGAACAGGGCACTGCTGAACGCAGCAAGCGAGCAGGCCCAGCGAGAGGACGAGCTGAATTATCTGGGAAGGAGGACATATGCCCTTGTCCGAGGGTCAGAAGAATAAAAGATGGCTCTTTGCCATCCTTCTAGGAAGCTACTTCATGGCCAGGTAAGCCTGCTCCATTTTCATATGAGGACCTGATGTCCAAAATAGGTCTTGGTGAGATAAGCCACCAAGTTCACAAACGTCAATAGAAGTTCCCCCAGGGTAGAATCTGATGTTCAGTGGAACCAGGAATAAGAAATCCTGAGAAGCTCAAGATCCAGTTACAGCCCTTCCTCTCCCTCGAGAATTGAAGATAACATTCACCTTTCCCTCCAAGTTATGCTCTGCCCAATAAATTGTGGAATAAATATGTCTAAACCCCCAACATTGACCAAGGGGATTCAGGGAGAAGCAAGGAACATCATCAGGCAATGACGACGTCAAAATTCCCCTTGCAGAGCAAAAATTGGGAGCGTGCCAGTCTGCTTTGATTCAAATTGTAACATGAAGGTGCTTCAGTGCAATTGAGACAAGAGCTTACTCATTCTTCCCAGCCACGCCAAAGTGTCTCAGTCCATCATGCCTTCAACACTTGAATGTGATCACAGGAGGAAGGGATCACAGGAAGCGAAGCTGGATTCAAGGAGGAAAAAAGGACCTGGTGTATCAGGTTCAAAGTACTGTACCAGTTCCAGATGTCCCTGGTTTAACTTGCCTTGTTTTTTCTTAAGACAGTTCTCTTATAATCCCTCCACTGAGTTAATACATGAGGACAGATTTCAGAAAGTGACTTCACTACAGGAACAGAACTCAGCTTACTAGAGTTCTGGCATCTTGCTTTTAGTTCAGTCGTGCCTTTGTTTTGCCAAAGAAATGACATTCCTCAAACTATAGATAACTTTCCCCCAAAGTGCAAAAACAAAAACATTTTTCTAAAAGCTCAAAAATCAGTTGCTTGGACATGGCTCACGGTAGTCTAGATCTTATCCCATGCTCACCTCATCTCTTAGATCCATCCCTATCATCTTTAGCCGCACATCATCTAATCATGTCCTTTCCAATGCTTTACTCACTCAGCCCCTATTATCCCCTGCCCACAGTACTGGCTGGCTAAGTAAATTCAAAACTGGGCAGTCTCTACTACAACTACATAGTATGCGCTCTAAGCAAAACTGGGCAGTCTCTTTCTCCTTGCAGTGTTTGGGGTGTTTTAAATTTATTTTATTAGCTACAAGCTCTGGATCTGCCTCTCATATTCTGCAAGCATCTGCTGATAGATATCCGCTCAAAACCAAAGTAAGTTAAAAACCGAAAATGCAAAACCACAAGAGAGGCAGGGCAGCCACAAACATTCTTTCATTACTAGTGGACATAAGTACAGCTAGAAACTTTTCAAAAGTTGGTTCCCTGGTAAAGTATCCTAAGTAACATTTGGGTATGAGCTAAACCTCACCTGAACAATTTGCCAAATAGCACCCAATCCTATAGGTTTTGTTAGCTGAGATTGCCTACGGGTGGATGCTTTTATTTTTAACTTTGTAGCCAGTGTATAATTGCCAGTTGGTCTACCAATTTCATCTCAGCTTGACAGCAGATCAAGGTGGAAATGGGACCCTGGGCTCAAAGTCAAAAGGCTTCCAGCAGAATCCCCTTGCAGTGCCTGCGCCAAGATGCTGCCCTCTTTGGAAAGCAGATGGACATCTGCTTGTTAGCGATTGCCTTGTAGGACACATCTGCCCTTTCTGTAAAAGCCAGCCTTTCAGCAATATACTTTGATTCTAGGTAAAGAACAGGATGCTTGTAACAAGCATTGTTTGGGGCTATTTGAAACAGAGGATAAACCCTAGAAAGTCATTTGGAGTTTTGCAAATGATCTCTTTTGGAGGATGTCACTCATGAAATTAAGCCTTTGTTCATCACTGGAGTAAAAAGAAAATTCTATCTTTTATATCAGTCAACAGATGTAGCCAACAGAATGACTACTGGTCAATAGTAGATAACATACTTTGCATGCCAAAGATTCGAAGTTCAATCATTGGTGCCCCATGTTTTTATTTTAAAAAGTAGCAATGATATGGAAAAAGCTGAGATTCTGGCAAACACTGTGATTATATAGTCCAATCTAATACAAGTTAGCCTCCTAGATTTATAATGCATGAAGTTCATTCTGACTCGTTCATAGGTAAGAATGGATTCCAACATTCCATTTAGTTACCCCAATCAGTCAAAAACTTTCTTGAGTTGGTAATCTAAACAAAACAAAACAAAACCCACACCAAACTCTACATACAAGTGATTGGAAATTTTGAATTAAATAGGAAGGGAGAAATTCTGAAACCAGAACCCAAATTCTAAGTTCATTGGACTTGGTTCAGTTATCATCTCATGTGCATTAAAAGAGACATCACCTCCCATAAATGTTGTTCTGGACTTTTGGAAGATAAAAAAAGCGGTTACTGAAAATGCTATGCTTAATGAAGATTAATA
Source organism: Liasis olivaceus (assembly GCA_030867105.1). Lineage (NCBI taxonomy): Eukaryota > Metazoa > Chordata > Lepidosauria > Squamata > Pythonidae > Liasis > Liasis olivaceus. The sequence goes on from CM061348.1 coordinate 137,827,008, forward strand.
ACAACAATTATTAACTAACAGGAGATCAGTACATGCTAATATACCGTTTTAAGGATGGATTCTACCTCCTGAGGATTAAAAAGCGTATCTTTTTCTTGCATGGACTGAAGGGAGACCCCAACATAGCTACATTTTCAGCATAGTGTGGAAACTACTAGATTCCACACTATGATACTGTATTTTAGATTCCACAATATGAGATCAAGGCTTTACATTTTTCTTCTCTGTTGTTAGATGGGGTTCCAGTGGGTTTGAACAGCAACTGTATTCTCAAACAAAGGCATCTTGTTTTTCTTCGGTCTAGACCATCATGGAAGACTGTGTGTTCTACAGGCAATGCTTATTTGTTCCCCCCAAAAAGTATGGAAGACAGGAAAAATACAGAGAATCAGAATAAAGGGTATTGGCAGCTAAAAATGAAATAAACAATGTCTGAATAAAAGAACAAAATAGAAAGCAGCCTCATAGAGCCTGATGGGGCACCTTCACAGAAACTAGATTGAGGATTACAACCAAGAAAGGTCATGTAGACCAAGCATATTCACTAAAGCTTTAATACCTGGCAGGACTTTCTCATTTCTTAACTTGGTTTAAAATAAAAACCAGTTGCAAGCCATTTTTCAATTTAACAAGATGTACTTGGGGAAGTGGATCTCCTTCCCAGAAAAGGGGGGGTGGTATCTGATCTGGTAGCGTGATATTTTCACACACATACATGCAAGCTAGTTTGAAAAGCAGGAAATCATCTCATTTACACTTTCCCTAATGCAAGGCTAAAATAAATAAATAAATAAATAAATAAATAGCTGTATTAGCAGCTACATCTCTTTTTCAAACCCAACACATATCTTGCTCCTTTGATCTCTTTCCTTTAACACCACTCCCCCTCCCCAAAAAAAAAAAATCACTGATTGTCTGATTAAGACAAAGATTTTTACCATCTTAAAAGCAGTCTCTGCTGCTGATGAAAAAAACTGGAGATAGCCTCCAAAGAATTTTCCCCTCCTCTTCCTGCCTTAAAGAACAAGATACACCAAAGGACCTCAGCCTAGTTAGATCTAACCTTGTGGAAGTTTGAATGCAATGCCCTGAAAGGGGAGGGAGGCAGATCTGCATTCATGAAATTGTTGAAAAGTAAAAACTGATTGTTATGAAATCCGATTCTCACCGGCCTAGTGCTTAATGAGCCCATTCCTTATTTCTCCCTGCAACATTATAATGCCATAAAAAGAAAAATAAGACACACAGAGAGAAAAATTAAAAATGAAGCCGAAGCGCTTCATTCCTGATTTGCAAGCACTAAAAATTGCAATGCCATTTACCTGTGAAAGAATTATTTTGCACACATACACACAGGCAGACGTGGATGCAGCAGGCAGAGAGGAATCAAAATTTTATGATCCTTTCTGAGTGCTATTGTTTGTCTGCTCTAAGAAGAAATAAGGAAGTTATAAAGTTCCAAGTCACTAGAAAAGGACTGTAAGATTGGGTTTGCTTTTTAAAAAAGAAAGACTTTTTAAAAACATGGCAGCTGATTTGGTAGAAGGAAGAAAAACATTCAGAGCCTAAGGGAATGGCAGCAGAAGAGGCAAAAGGTCTGGGTAAAAAGGCCTCTGCAATTATTTAATATCACTTGCATTAAGTGCTTCTTTATTCAGCTTAACTGGATAAATTAGAGCCGCAAGCCTCCAGGTAGAATAGTTAGTGGGCCAAGTATATCCTTGGTTTAACCAAGAAAACAATGTTTTCAGGTTAGCCTATTTATAATACACTAGATGTGCTATCTTATAAGCAAACTAATCTGGAAACATATTGTCTACAGCAACACATCCACCCCTCTTTTGTGTACGTACAGTAAAGGAAATTGTTTGTTTTAGGGGACACATCTCCTTTTTCAACCAGATTGCTTCAGAAGATGGGTGCAAGTGGCTCATAAGGTCAGAAGTGGAGGGCAGCAGGTTTTGTGCCAGCAAGGTTTACAAAGCCAGCTCCTGGACCCGCTGGTTCTCTGATTGCCTCTGCCTAGCCAAAATTCTTCCCTAAGGAAATCTAGGAGCTGGCCTGGAAAATCCCCGGGGAGACTCAACAATGGATCAAAGGCTTCTCTACACCTGAGACTATATTTACACTGGCAGAACTAATTTCACAATTAGGAAAAAGAAATGCGAAAGGTCAAAGCTTTGCTTAAAATTACTCTGTTTAATTCGGATGCCGGAAATAACCATTAGCGTCTCAGAAGGTTGGGGAAAGGACTGGAACAGTACCGGGAAAAACTGTACCCCTCTTCTAATCTCTCGAGCTGTGCTCTGAAAAAGTGATGATCTGTTAGATCATGAACTGGAATTTAAACAAAAACGGCTTTTCCCACAGATCCTGGATCCTAGGAAACCCTCCTATATGTATTTATACCAATGCGTACGTGTGGCACTTTCACGGAACCGTTCCACAGAATACATCGATTGGAATCGCTGTGGGCGGGTTCATACATACACACGTGTACAACGCACTGCTCTCCACTATTAGCTTGCATGGTCTCTCCACCGTATTGTATATTCATGCACACGAGTCATAGCACCTCCAAAAATGTTATTCCCACGTATCAACGTTGCATACCGCTACAATAAGGCATGGATCAACCCGGCCGCACATCAGCTAGCTGGAAGTGCACGGCCACGTGCGTGCGTTTGTACACACAACCAACAGTACGTGACGGCGCAAACGAGCTTCAACGGTGCCTGCCTGGCTTGCGCCCGCGTGGCCCGAAAGCCATGCCGTCCTCGTCCCGGGCACGAACGCGTGCAAGAGTCGTGCTACCGCCCGCGGCTGGCCCGACCGGGTCTACCCCGAGGCTGCTCGCAGGGGGTGCGCGTCCCCACGCTGAGCTTCGGCTGTTTTGGTCTCTGCAAAGAGGCGCGAGGGGCGAGCGCGCGTCTTGACCCAGACTTACACCTAAACTGCCCCACGCCCCGCCGCTCTGCAGGCGAAGAAGATCCGAACTGGCAGCCGGGCTAGATTTACGCGATTCACGTCTCGCGAGCCGCCTTCCGCGGAGCCGCCAGACGGGTCGTCGCCCGCCAGGAGGTGTTTTTACAGCTTGGCAATCGCTCCCCTCCTCCCGCTGTTCCGCCATCCGCCGCCCCATTTTGACTGCTGTGGAGAAGCAGCCAACTTGCCGCTGCCTCGACGGTCTGTACCCGCGCGAAGGCAACGGGACTCCCCCACGCTTCCCCCACCCAACGCAAGTGCCCCGTCACGGCGAGTCCCCGCTCCAGCCCGTCCCCAGATATCAGCGTCACGCGAACTTTGGAGACACGCGTCAAGTCGCCGCAGTTCGCTTCTTAGCAATCGCAGCCCGGAGCCGAGTCAAAGTTAGGGAAAGAGTCACCGGGGGAGGCTTCCGGCAAGCGCGTCCTCTCGGTGCGCCCCGCGGTAGCGGGTTTCCAATCGAGCCGGGCGCGCTCGGGCTCTCGGCGCCCCGCTCGCGCTTCCCCCGCCTCGGGGACCAAGTTTGCTTGGACGCGAGGTTGCCGTCCCCGGCCACACCAACTTCCCCTTGGCCGGCGCGGCCCCGCTGCCCGCCCGCCAGCCAGCGCCTGCCCGCGGTCTTCCTCCAGGCGCCTTACCTCTCGCAAAAGCCACTGACTGAGGACGAGCCGTACCCAGCTGAGGACCTTCATGTTTCAAGGGAGAGATCTTTCACCAGCATGGAGAGCGGGGAGGAGAGGAGAAGAGCGGGAGAGCGAGGGAGCGCGAGAGGAGGAGAGGCTGAAGGGAAAGATGCGGGGACGCCAAGCGCTGCTGCTTAAGAAAGACCCCAAAAGAGACAGACCATCCTCGGGGTGGGGAGCAAGTGCGAAAGAGCTGAGCGGGAGAAGGGATGAGCAGCAGGTTCCCGGAGCAGCAACCCAAGATGCACCGAGCCCTGGTGGGGAGGGAGGCAGGCAGGGAGGGAGGGGGACAAACGCAGAAAGTTGACTCTGCACTTGATCGGAGGGGGGCCTCAGCAGGAGCGGGCGGCCGGGCGACGCAGGTGCCCTGCCCAAGGAGCCGGGAAAGGGGGCGGGGTGCGGCGGACCTTAATTCCGAGTTCACCAATCCCACTCCTGCCTCACCCTGGGTGGGAGAAGATGTTGCCATCTTCTTTCACACCACCGCTGTTCTGGAGGGGGAGGGATGGAGGAAGGGGCCCTCTCTACCTTTCCCCCTTGTAATAAGAGGGGGCGGGTGGGCAAGAGCAATAAAACGGGGGTCTTAAGAAACGGGGTGCAGCGTAGTGAATTTTGCATAGGAGGATAGATAGGGTTGGTTCTGAACGTATGATCTCAAGGGGGGAGGGGGCTCAAAGTTTACACACACCACAAAAGGACCATAACTCGGGTACTTCTTCGTAACCCCTGCCTGAGGTGGAAGACTGCATCACCATCTTTATCCCACCTGGAAGAAGAGATGTTCAAGAGAGGAAGAGGGATCAATAAACAGAAAGAGTTTGCTCTGAGCTTTCAGACACAGAGATCGCCCTGAGGTCGTATCAAACAAAGAAATATTTAAGTACATTTTCATCCCAACTTCCTTTCATTGTGAGAGAGCTGTGGATGGGTTTCTCAGATGGCCTCCGTCCTAACCCAGAAGTGTGTGAGGGGGGTGCATCTTACGATTTAAGGAGACCTTACCTCAGTAGCAGCACTCAATCAAGGCATCTTTGGCCCTTTCCCCCACACCACTACCCCCCTTTTCTATAGCATCTAGCATATCTGAGGTTTTTGGGAGAAGAGTAAGAATCAAAGTCACAAGAAAACAATGACCAGAGGGGCATTACCATAAACTTGTTCATCCGCCACCAAACTCTTAGCTAACAAAAAAGTATTCTCCAGCTCATGCAGAGCTCCTTTCCCTTGCCCCTGACATGTCTTAATAGATTTGGGAAAGCAGCTTCCCCAACAGAGAACACATATGCCAAGATAGGCTTAAAGCCCAGCGCTGTACAACCACCCGGTTAGATCCCAAGTCACATAAAGAATATGACATCCCCATGTGACTTCAAATGCGTGCGCGCGTGCGCGCACACACACACACACACACACAGAGGTATTTAGAGGCCAGTCCTCCTCCATTCAGGGTATAATGATCCCAAACCTCTTAGTACGCCCTTGATATGCGCAAGGTGCTGCCTCGTTGGCAGGCAGCAATTCTTTCATTTCAGCCAAAATACGTATTCAAGGGTTATTTTTCTTTTCCCTCCCCTTGAAGGCTGACATGGCTCTTCCTAGTGCATAAGCAGCAAAGGCAGAGAGTGACTGGGAGGGAAAAGAGCGAAATAGAGATGGCGGGGGGGCGACAGAGAAGGCTCTGCCCCCATATCCGATGCCTCTTGGCGGCTGGCACCAGCAGGTGCCTGCCCTTTAACTGGCCAGCTGGAGGGTTGGCAGCTGGCGCAGCAGACACTTACCCCAACGTTGGCTGTCCGACCTGCTTGGCGTTTGGAAGTGGTGGTTGGAGAGCTCTTGCCCAGGCTAAACAATTGAGCCCCCATTCAGCTGTTTCCCAGGAAGGGAAGGCATGGGTCTAGGGGAAAAGCCCAGTGTGGCCTGCAGTGGCAACCCTCTTTTTCAGTGCCCTGTGCATCTTGTTGCAAACCACTGGCTTTTAGCCAAGAGGATTATGGGCCATCCTGTAGGCAGAAAAGGACTGGAGGTACTCTCTCACTGCAGCCACTGAATGAATGAATGAATGTCCCCCCCCCCCCGCCCCCAATAATGCTAGATGTTTTTAGACCTGGGAATTTGATTAGCCGGTTCCAAGTATCATCAAACTGTCCTTGTTTGCTGGTGTTCTTATTGAATACCTGGGTTGCCCAGCATCTCTATGTTCATGGTTTATTTGTTGGTGAGGGGCCTGACCTGGCTGATGCTCCTGAAATGGAGGGCTGATGGACTGAGAGGTGTTACTTATAATGCCGTCATGGCTACTGGGTGCAGTACAGTACATGGCTACTCAGGGTCCAGAGACATAGGGGTTGGCTGCCTGTCTGATCTGGAGCATTTGTATCTTGGAGTGGATGTTGAGGAGAGATTAGGGATCCTGCTGGTGGCCCATTTCCCTTGCAGCCTATTCATTTCATCGTCTGAACTGACACGCTTGTTCTTGGAGAAAAGGGGCCATGACAAAGTTCTGCAAAGCAACTTTTGGGGCACGCTAGCAGCAAGATGGCAGATGGAGCCGTTAACATCTACATGTGGGAGGCTCTGACTTCCATGTTACAATATGGCTAGAGATGAATCCCTCCCTACATTCTTCAGTGCCTTTTTTTAAAAACTAAACTCCCTTAACAAAGGCTTAGTTGTAGGGATCACACACTTTGAAAACAAGTCCTGGGAACCACGAGAGCAATGTTACGAACTGTTGCATCTTTCCAGGGGCACAACTGTGGGGAAAAGACCCTTTTTAGCGAGTCGCAGCAGATTTCAAATGGCTTTTTTGCCGGTGGAATTATCTGCTCATAAGAGGCTTTCCTGGTGCTGTAGCCTTTTCAGCACCAATGAATAATTCCTTTTTTAGTTTCCTCAACCTCTTCGTTTCTTCTAAAACTTTTAAAATTCACCCAAATACATAGATATTGCTTGGGAGTTTCATTTTATTGACTTTAATAAGAGTCATTGCCCAAAGATTCTTGTTATCAGGAGGGATATAAATATTGTAAATAAAACCATTTTTTTTCTGATATTGACCTCACATTGAAATCTCATTATGTTCCAGTCCTGAGTCAGGCACAGACCTACTCAGACATTGCTTTTTATAAAGTTCAAATTTTTGGTCATATCTAATGAAATTTAAATATGCTTGGAAAATGTAAGCCATCTATGAAGTTCTTTTGGTGCAGTTGTTATATCCCGTAATATGATATATCTTGAAATAGACTGAATGCTGCTCTAGAAAATTGTCTAGAAATGTGACTGTAGGTCAGGACAGGATTCTAGCAACTGTCCCCAACAGGATGTCCTTTGGATACATTAGAATTTCAGCTTCCAGAGTTTCCAGGCAGCAATGTGTTATAGTGTATAGCCACTGGATATATATCAAAGGGTTTGGTTTGGTTTGGTTTGGTTTTTTAATGTTCTGCATTTGCCAGGGGTATATTTATTCCATTCGGTGTGAAAAACATAACATTAAATTGATGTTTTACTCGCTTGGGGTTTAGCTTTCCTCTCTGAATAGATGAGCTAATTGCCATGCGTCAATCTTACAAATGCAGGCCTAAGAATATAAATACAATAAAGATCGTGAGAGACCTTTGTCCAAAGATACATATGAATAGCCGGAGTATGAAATATTGAGCTAAGGCAGGGCGATGGCTCAGAGAGAGCACATGCCTCGCATTCAGAAGGTCTCTAGCATGACTACTTCAAAAAAACAGCAGTGCTCAGAAAGAACCTCAGCCTGATCCTGGAGCCACTGTTAATCACAGTAGTTGCCATCAAGTCAGGCCTGAGCCTTGATCACCATCTTGCTCTCTCTGCTGAGAAGCTGCAATTCTTCCAAGGAATTCCCAGGGATCTCCTTCATCCCAGGGAGCCAGCCTATCTGTCGCATTTATGTTCTCCTCTTTCTTAACCATGCCAAGCAGAGACGTGTTTTCTAGTCCACCAGCGAAGTATGCGAGTTTCAGTTTGCTGATCCTCAAGGGAGCAGTCAGGTGCATTTGATCTAGGACCAGTGGACTGGTTCTTCATATTACTCCTGGAGGCTGTTTTAAAGTTTTGTGAGGGTGGGAAAGAGTTATTTTCTCTGGCCAACCAATCAAAGGTAAGAGCTTTTCATTTCTCTTTGGGATAAAAGGAAGTGGTGGGACTCCAGGAGTGGGGTCAGAACTTTCCTAAGCTTGTAGGCCAGGTAGGACATCTTGGTCAATCAGATGAAGCCTGCAGGCTAAAAGTTCCCCATTCCTACAAACAGCATTATTCACACAATACACATAGTAGGTCCATGGAAGAGGGAACATATATGAACCTGTTAATTCCAAGAGTTCTAGCAGAGGAGGACAGTTTTAACTTTAAACTATAGCAGGGCAATTGTAAACTACTCTCCCTGATCAGCAGGGTTATGCGGACCTCAGTTAACTCTGGAGCAGTGTCCAATCCTCATCCGGTTAGTCCTCCAAGAAAACGTATAGAGCAGCAGAAAATGCACGGGGAAAGAAGCAAAGGGGCAGTGAAGCTCATGGGGCAGTAAATCAGTCCATGGAGACTCCGGCTCCCCAAACAGACAGCCCTTCAGCAGTGAGAATGATTGTGCGCTGCCAAATCTAAAAAGAAAGGAGCTCTCACTGGGTCAACTATATGGTGAGCATAGACTGAACATCTGCCATCCAGAGTCATGCATTTGAGATGAGCAGCTACGTAAATCGAAATAAAAAATAGATAGATAGATAGATAGATAGATAGATAGATAGATAGATAGATAAATAAATGTAGACCTGCCCCAGATTAAAGCATTTTATTGTGTTTGCTTCTTCTGAAAATAATGCATTGCAAATTGTTTTTTTTAATTAATTGTACGTCACTTTGGGATTGTTTTTAATCATGACAAAGTGGCGTATAAATGGTATAAATAAATAAATACACAGTAAAGGCATGAAGATCATCAATACCGTTAAGAGCTCAAATACACCTCTGCTTAGCAAACCTCCCCGGAGCAGCCAGTGTTACCGCATCCTCTGCAAAGTCAAGTCGCCAGTCAAGCCAATAAGAATGCAGCCGAAAGGGAATCACTGAGGAACGAGAGGAACCAGCGTGTTTGGGGAACGTCTGAGGTCTGCAAAACTGCAGAACAAATTAAGGAGTCGAAAGAGGGGTGGGGGTGGGAATCCTCTTAAACCCCAGCACGTTCCAACGAAGACCGTCCGAGCATGGTTGCTGGTCACAAATAGCAGAGGGTGCAGAGGAGGACCCAAAAAATTTGGGGAAAGTTGGGGATGGCATAGCCTGAAAGAAGAGGGCTGGAATCCCAGAGAGCGTTGCCTGCTTCCACGTTTTCTTACAGCTTCCATTTTCCTATTCTAAATAGGTTTTGTGGATGGAGCAAGGCAGAAAATGGTTTCTTCAAAGCCAGGTGGTGAGGTCACAGGTGAGGCTCGCTTTGAGTCAGGGAATTCCAAGTGACATTAAGTTGTGTTTCACTTTCTCTGGCATAGGTAATTATGGCTGGCTTTTACTGTATTTCTTCTATTTCTCATTGAGAAGTCTATTAATTTTGTTCCCAGGTTACATATTTTCAGGAGCAACTGAGCTTCTCTTAGATTGTGTCTCCCAGGCTTTCTCTAACACCACCTTCCCTGCGGTGTGCAGCAGACGCTGTTCCGTCTTTGCTGCCAAGGTTAGGAGATACACAAGTAACCCAATGGCTGGTGGAACCAAGTCATTCGCTTCTTTGCAAATGAAATGACTTCTTCCTCATGATTGCGTAAGACATGTTACTTTGTCAAAACGTTGATATTTATTTAAACCAGTTCTACCTTGTTGTCTATAAATGTAAGCATGCTTGTCAAAACAATTCTGTCCCCATAATTTGTGTGTCTTGAGTGTAAATTGAGTACATTTCCCCAAAGTAATACATCTGAGGTAACTCTTTTCACAAACAGCAAAAGCATCTTCTTCAACAGTTCCAAAGACCCATTCCTGACCAGACACGTGACACGAACATGCGTTGGAAGATGGGTTACTTCCAGCAACTGCGATGACATGTTCAAAATCACATGGTGAATTTTCAACTGAGATAACTGTTGAATCCGAGACATCTACCTCCTTTCGTTCATTCATTTAATCAGCACATTGTAATGGCTGAAACAAATCTATAGAAAGTAAAGGGACAGCTTCAGAGCTGCCAGGCATAAAGTCCCAGGATCTCATCTTTGGCCCTTTGGCCTCCGACTCCAAAGTACAGGAAGAGGAAGAATCAATGCATATTTAATCAGGGAAAGGGGCTGGCCTCAGAGCAGCTGCTGTTGAGAAACAGATATATTAAGGTTCTTGTTCTGGAAGATTTTCTGCCTGTAAGATCTGCTGGCAGGTAGGTAGGTGTTGTTTTCTTTCCAACTTAATCTATTTTTGGTATTGGACATTTGATGTTGCTCTTTTAATGGTGATTATTGATATTGTTATTTTAATTTCTCTTCTCTGCATCCACACAAATATTTTGCAGGCTGCCTTGTCTTGTGTGTAAAGTTGGCATAAAAATATGCAATGAATACTGCAGATCGACATCTGATTTTCGTTCCTGTCCTTTTGAATTAGCAGATCTCCAGAAGTGTGCCACAGGCCACAGAAGCATTTGGGAAACGGAAGAGACTGTCTGGGGCCCTTCCACAGGGGGCTTTGGCGCTACTCCAGGGTTGGTGCAACCCTCTGGGCATTTTACGTTATTTCTGCTGTTTATGACTTCTGCTATTATTTCTGTTGTCTCTGCTGAATTATTTCTGATGTAGTTGCAGTGTGGCAGAAATCACAAAAAAGGTCTGGTTTTAACCTGCAATGCTGGAACTCCTCAGAGCTTTGTGGAAAGGAAGGGCTAACGCCAGGCCTCCTTTCCCCCACACGTCACCCATCTTTTGCAGGGGTGTCCTGCACTGAGCAGGGCAATGGTGCCATGCACCTCGTCCACTCATCCCCTCCCTCAGAATGTCTGCACTTAATGTTTTTGAAATCACCAATGAAATTAATTCGGTGTGGAGGGAGGTGGGATGATCATGCGGTGCTGTATTTTCCTCCGTAATTGATTGGCTTGAGGGACAATTCTGTGGCTCTTCATACTTCAATGGTGGAGGCACCATTAGAGTATTCAAGTGAATCTTAGCCTATTCCACAGGTTTGGAGAATAAAAGTGGTGGTGGGGGGGAGATGTCCTTAGTTGTATTTTAGAATTAATGGAGTAATTACCAAAGGGGGGGGGGTGATGACTGTGGATCATTTCTGGAAAAAAAGGACTTCACAGCTGTATGCCTCCAGCAAGTCAGGTAGCAGTGGTGCTCAGAAGATTGTAGTGAGCATTACAGGCGTTACCAGGCCATTTTGTTGCATCCCAACCCATAAAACTGTACATCATCAAAATCCAATGAAATTATTCTGGCCCTGAATTAGTGTTGCTTCTCCTGCCTGCCAATAAAAATGCAATGATAATAAATAACATAATTAACCATTTCCTGCCCTTTCATAACATTCTGAATCAATATTTTAGGATCTTTTTACATACGGTACCATGTCAAATTATATCCTTGATGTCTCAAGACGCAAGCATATCAAAGATCTGAATGTACAGAGATAAAGCAAATGCTTGAGAACTATGGTATAATTCCAGAAAACAAAATCATGAGTAATGGGATATCTGAATTTTGCTTCTAAGCACCTAAGTGTATAGATGTTATCCTATGTTATCAACTACAGTATAACTTCCCAAAGGAACTCTGGAGTTTGGGGTTGGGTGAAGATCTTGGGAGAGTTTTTGTTCGTTTGTTTTGCTCTACCTCACCCCCAGCTGCACCCTCCCCCACCCCAAAACTGTCAGACGTTTCCTTGGAAAAAAGAAACATGATGGCATACAGCAGTGTTTTTCAAACTTGGCAATTTTAAGATGTGTGGACACATCTTAAAACAACTTAGAGTTACCAAGTTGGAAAAACACTGATCTAGAGTGTATCTGGGTCCATAATATCCAAGGTGGGCCAGTGAGGGACATTACACCATAAATACTTAAGCAATGGTGGCTTTTCATTCCTGAAAAGTAACAGATACCTTTAAGAATCATTGACTTAAAAACCAGTTGCATTAGGTAAATGCTGACTTCAATATGTTTCTTATTCTATGCAACTAAAAATACATATCGGTGTAGGAGATAGGATGAGTAGCAGGACCAGCCCAACTATTAGGCAAATGGCTGGTTCTACGGGGCAGGGGTATGTTTATGTGTGTTTTGGGCCTCCCATGGACCTCCTCAATTGGCCTCAGGTGGAGTGAAAGATTCTCTCCCACCACTGTACTGAGGAAAGTGTCAACTGACCGTCTGATCATCTTCTGTCCATGTGCATTTTGTCCTTGGTCCCAAATGTCTTGGCCTCGCCATGGTGAGGGGAAAGCTCCCACTTGCCGACCTCACTTCTAAATTGACTTCCTGGCTGGGGTGGGCAGTGGAATTCAGTGTGACAGCTGCAGCCTTTGTAGGTGGGTGACGATGAATCTCAGTTTGGGGACAAGCTGCTGATGGAACTGCAGACAAAATCATAGCGGACATCTCTCCCCTGGAAGCAGCAATGTCAAATTGGGTGTGACAGATGGGAAAGGAGCGAGCAGCATGAAATTGCTGCATAGAATGGCCTGTGTGGGTGGAGAAAAACAGAAGAAAGAAAGTCCATCCACACCCTTGATAAGAGGCAGTCACCAAATCTTTGCATATCCCAGGCGAGATACCCTCATTCAAAAGATGATACTGTATCATGACATGAAAGAAAAAGATTTTAAGAAATAATTAGCCCAGCTTCCATCACCTTGGCAAGGCCTTAGATTCTGGGACCATTTCACACATAACAAAGAGAAAAGCTCAAGCCATTAAGGGTAGCCTGACGTGGAGTGGGCTCCTGAAGGTCTATGAGATGAGATTAGAATTATTTGCAAGCACACTTTTGTCACATATACAATCCACTGATTATAGATATATTCTGAAGAACATCTGAACTCCATTTCTGTGTTAGATTTAGATTCTACCTTTCATCCAGGAGCCCGAGGTGGCATACATAACACTCCCTCCTCTAATTTTATCCCAGGTTGACAATTTATGAGTAAACTGTGTTGAGAGAGTGTTGCTGGCCCAGATTCTGCCAATGAATTCCAATGGCTGCGGGTGGATTTGACCTTGATCTCCTTGGTCCAGGCCAGCCTCCAGTCATTAGGGTCCCTGGCTCTCTTTTTCAGGCTCTCTTAGGTCCAGCCTAGCTAGAGTGCCCAAAAAAAGTACACAATCCCATAGAAGGGTGTGCAATACTTTGTTAGATGAGGTTGCACAAAAGAAGAGGTGGCACTCTCTGTGTTCTTTAAAACATCTCCAGTGTACACCTACAATACATAAGAAGGGCTGGGTCACAAGTTGTGCAAAAGCATGACTTGGTTACCCTGGGTCGACTAAGCCCTCATTGGCTGATCAGTGCTTTTGCCAAGGCCTGTGTCACGGTTTGCACGCCATTAGGACTGGGCTCACCCATGGGGCTAATGTTGGTCTTGCCTGTTTGGGGAGCCAGATCCAAACAGCAGCCCTGTTTGTGGGTGTTTGTGAGATGCCTGAACGGCAAAGGAGATGCCGGCTTACGTTCCTGTCTTTTTCCCAGCAATGACCTCAGCAGCTCCCCTGAATTAGCAGCAAGTGAAAGGAAGACCCCTCCCCCCAAAAGAAAACCTAGGCAGAGCAGTGGAGGGAGCAAATACTTGCAATCTGCATCCTGATGGCATTTTTCCCTCTCATTTGGTCTCCAGAAACCCAAGAATGCTGCCTGGCATTTCAGCAGGTGCCTCGCTTGCTTCACTTGGCACCTCTTCAATTTTTGGTTCTCCTCACATGAGTTTTTCTGGGTTGCCTGGGTACCCCATTAATACATTGCCGAAGCTTTCCCTCTTGTCTTTGAAAAGTAACAAATACCTATATTAAATGGATCTATAGCATCTCTGAGCCTCAAATCTATTTTCATCTCAGCTCTTTGTTTGGTTATCGGCTCTGTAAATCTCTTCTAAAGGGTTTATTTTAGGGAAAGGGGGGAAAGAGAGTGTGGTTTTTTTCCTCCTCCCCATTTATTTTCCCCCCTCTTTAAATCTTCAGATGTTTCTCAGAATCCTTTTAATTCGACAATATTTTCAGCCTCGTTGGAATATTAAGCTATGAGGACATTGAAGCCTCATTGCATATTCCGGGGTTTCAGGCAGCAAGGAATTGCAATGCCAGACAAGTGTTTAATTTTCACCACCTCCAGCCCAGGAATAGCTGAGGTTAGGGAGGCAGAGGTGGGAACTGAGGTGCTAGACCGGAGGCAGAGTCTCACGCTCCGTTTAGTCTCACTCGCGCTGCTGCGGTTCTAGTTCTCTTCTAGTCAACAAACGTGACAAATGCTTCTCGCCTTGCCCTCATTTGGAGGGCACACAGGTAGAGGTTGATTTTTGGGAGAAGATCCATGGCGGGGCTTAAATCCTCAATTCCGTCTGAGACAGTTCCACACACAAGACTCTGGGATAACAGCAACCCGGGGAAAAGCCCATAAGACTCTGGTGGTTTTGCTTTTTCTGATCCTCCATCAAGCTGTCCTCAGTCAGAACCTCCAAATTCATCTCACCAGTTTTCTCAGGTCAGGTGGCTGCAGCTGCCTTTTGCTGCCTGCCTAACAAATATATCCCCCCCCCCCCCCCCCGTAGATTCATTCAGGGGAAATGGGAATGCATTACCAGATGTATACACATGAACTTCATTTCCAAAAGCTGGACAAAGTGTCATCATTTATTGTGGGATTTCCTGCCACCATCTGCCTTTCCCTGGCCATGCCCAGCCCTCTGAGAAGCTGATTTGGGAGGTGAGTTAAGAGGCTGGTGCTGGGGAAAGGGGTGTGAATCTAGGAGTGCACCTTGCCCAAGGATCCATCACATACGGCACTAACCTGGAGCGAGCACACGGGTATCTCCACCATCTTTCTTCAGCCTGGCCAGTGGTTGACCCCTGGCCAGGCTGCCTGAGAGTTAAGATGGTAACAGTCCAACCCATTCAGAGAGCAGCCATTTCAAGAAAACTGGCTTAACTGGTTTCTGTTCAGAGTAAGGCAGGTTAGAAAAGAGTGAGGGGAAGAAGTCTTCTAAGGAGTTTACTGGGGAAAGTTTGGATCTGTTGTGGCAGAGGAGACTAAAGCTTTCTCCCGATATGGCTGTACCCTGCCAGCCACATAATGATAGCCTGATAACATCCTGGTTATGTCAGGTCAAGCCCAACAATCTGATGCAAGGATGGTATCTTGGAGCAAATATGGAATGTTCAGGTTTGGATCTACCTGAAGTGCTTCTCTCTCTCTCTCTCTCTCTCTCTCTCTCTCTCTCTCTCATCTATCATCTGTCTCAAAATCTCTTATCTACTTTTTTCCGTTAATCTCCCTTTGTCTTAAATTATATTCACCCCAGTAGGAAAGAATAATTCCCTAATAATGGAAGCCTAAAATTATCCTTTCTTGCTATTGTAGTAGTATTTTTGTTCCATCCTAGTAGTGTTATCTGGGGTAATTAGCTTTTACCTACAGTATCAATACAAGTGACAGCTTTCTTCTTGAACATGTATAGAAAAAGACTCCATTCTGGGCAATCCCTTTGTTATGATTTGTAATCAAATTTCTAATGCCTTCTAGGTGCTAGGCATTGTTGACACTTCTCCTTCCATTTAATCTTCCCACTCTGGGTAGAAGAGTGAACATTACCACACCAATTTTTCTATCTTTAACCTTACATGGGAGAGGGGAAGAGTTTCATAGGCCTTGCATTTAAAAGCTAGAGACTGAATGGCTGAGCGACCCTGTCGCTTATTTAGCCAGTGCTTTTAACTGGAAAAGAGAAGCCCAATTTTAAAACAAGACATACAAGTATCAAGTATGTCTTGCCAAAATCTACATGATTTTGATCGTGAAAAAGGTGACATTTGAGATCAGGTTTCCATGTTGCTGTAGTTACATTGACTGGGAATGTGGGAAGCTGTAGGCCAACCTGTTTGCTGCAGGGGATGGAAGCTGGATAGGCTCTGAATATCAGGACAATCAAACTCTTATCCACAAGCATGAAGAAACCTTTATAAAGATAAAGCCTTGGCTTGGCATGTATGCCTCTGAACCAGAAGATTACACTGCCCAACAATATTGTAAGTGCAGAAATCAGGTAGCCATAGAACCAGGTTTGTGCATTTCAAATTGGATGCCTTTTTTCTGCTTTACAGGTGGGGAAATTAAAGATTTGTAGCTAGATTTCAGGATGACACAGATTTCTCATGCATGCTCCCAGTCACTCTCTATCCCTTATTTCAGACACCGCTCCCCCCATGTGTTGTGCCTTTAGCAACTCCATGACAGACAGATTTTTGGGTGGCACACTTGTCATTTTTGTCACACCATATCTAAGAAAGGCAACAGCTGTTGAACTTCTGTCTGTTAAAAGCAACCGGTGCCTGTCAGCTATGTGGAGTGTGGAGATGAGAAATTGTAGAGTGGAAATCAAGATACTGAAAAGGCTTAAACTGCTAGTGCAAGCACACACAGGCTCAATGTTGATAGAGACCCAAGCCGAATTCTGGATTTTGCTGGAGGCACAAGTGTAGAGTTGAAGGCTGCAGGGAAAGCAATACAGCAGAAAGATGGAGAAGCTTTGCTTAGAACACCAAAGACTCTTATTGCACCTAAAGATTAAATGTAACAAGTTTTCACTCTATTCATTAGATGAGAATCTCCAGGAGAGTTGTCTGGCCCTCCCTCCCCTCCCCTCCCCTCCCCTCCCCTCCCCTTCCCCTTCCTTCCTTCCTTCCTTCCTTCCTTCCTTTCCTTCCTTCCTTCCTTCCTTCCTTCCTTCCTCCCTCCGTCCCTCCCTCCCTCCCTCCCTCCCTCCCTCATTTTTTGCAAATTTTCCATAGTTAACATTTGCTTCACTGCTCATTTTTCATCCAGGCTGTCCGCTGTTTTAACAGGAGACACATTTCTTCCACCCAGACATCCCTTTTGGGCTATTAACATCAGGGTTCTTTTGACCTTCCTGATTCTTCTGCTTTGTTGGACTTATGTTGGGGGTCACCTTAACCAGAGTGACAAGACACATTCCATATTAATACGTGGCACTGCCCAATCCATCACATATTGATTTTTAACACTCAGTGGGAAACAATCTGCTCTTAGGAGTTGCAGAGGCACGTGAGAGCCAGATGGGACGCACAACCTCTTTAAGGAGCATGGAGTGGAAACGAGATAAATGACCTGTAGGGTGGAGCACGCCCCTCTGGGCCTTTGTGAGCCATCCATCCGCCCCACTGACAAAGCCAGATTCCCTCTGTCCTTGTCCTTCATGTCCTCAAGCAAGGCAGCTACAACAGAGAAGCCAGAAGAGTTGACCCGTTTGCTTATCTCAGGGATAGGTGGGCCTAGATGGAAAAGGAGGTGTGAGTGAGAACCCCAGCTGGAGCCCACAGACATCATATTATCTGCCCTGATTTATTAGATGATCTTGTGGCTATTCACCATCTTTATCCATTTATTTGGCAGATTTATATCCTCCTTTCCTCCAAGAGCTCAAGCCTACATGGGTAGCATTTTTGGCCACAGCTGCCACCTTGTGAGGTCAGCTGGGCTAAGAGAGAGGGTCTGGCCTAAAGTCACCAGGGAGTTCTGTGGCTGAGGGTGAGTTTGAACTGGAGTTTCCCTGGTCCTAGACCAACACCTTTACCGTTGCACCACACTGGCTCTAACGATCATAGCCATGATGGCAGCTTAGGCATTTTGATTAGGCTAGCACTTGTGTGATGCAACTGAATTTTCTTGGGATGAAGGGGAAAGTGAGCTCCTACCGCCCATTTCTGTATATCATTTAAAATATAGGGGAGGAATGTTGTTTGCAGATCGATGAAGCTGGTGTCTTCCAACAGAATCTTAAGCACCTTTTCCCTCACAGTCTTTCCCCTTGAAATAGTGAGTCTTTTTTTTTTCCTGTCAGAAAGCAGAACATTTCTTAGGTTTACATCTATCATCCACATTATAAGAAAGGCAATTGTGGCTACAGTTTTATATATGTACTTCCGAGAAATAAATCCTACTGAAATAAGTGAAGAGAACTTCTGATACACTAATATGGAATGGCTTTCTGAGTTATGTAGTCATCAATACCTCAGTCAAGACTGTCCAACTATTGTTACTCCCCAAAGTTCCTTCCATTTAGGTTTGATCCAGGTATAGACAACTTAGTGTTGTATGTTCTGGACTTTAGTACCCATCAATCCCAGATTCCATAAGACTGTGGGAGTTGTAGTCCAAAACATCTGGAAGGCATTAACTTGCCAGCTCTTGGTTTGCTCTGTCATAGCTTTCCTCATATTCCAAATCTGGGCTGTTCCTGTTGTGGCTTCTTGGTAGAAGAAGTTTGCTCTCTGCTAAACACAGTAAACAAAACATATAAAACATTATCTTAAGCGGGAATTCTAGGAAAGGACATGCCTACTCAAGCTGAAGAAGTGCAACTTTGCATGTGCTTTGGGATATACAGTATGAGGAACTCACAGAAGGGTGTTAACATAACATACAAGGACAGACAACCTTCTTACTGATAAGGATTGCACTTCTTATATGTTTTAAAAATGTCTTTTGGCACTGGGTATGTCTGGAGACAATATGTTATCATTGGGGGGGGGGGGCAAAGACCTCGAATACTTATTTTGCTTCTTAAACCCCTCCAAATCAGGAAAAACTAAACTCACCTTCTTTGTGGAGTAGGGTTCATGGATATTTAAGAAGTGAAGAGTTCCTTAAACTTCAGGGCTTAGGGCACCAATTTCATTCTTAGAACATTTCCATAGCACCAAGTCACTGAAAATCTCATCTCTAAACTCTGGCGTTGCTCACTTCAGAGGTCTTTGGATTCTACAAAATGATATGGTGGGGCTGCTATACCCAGCTCATAGCTTGTCCCCCTCTGAATTAGGTTATAGCGTCATTTGGCTTTACCTTAGCAAGTTCTATGTATCCGGTTAGTAAGGTTTCTCATCTGTGATTAGCATATTCTGTGGAACTAGCCTTTTCTAGTTTTTTAACAAACTATGCCTTAATGCAGTATGCAAAACCATCGAGTGAGTCTTCATTTTTTTCCCCCCAAACATGCAAGTGTGTGTAGTCATCCTGTTAACAGATTTGCAAACCTTTTTCACAGAATAGTAGGTCTTCAGTGAGCTTGATTGCTCAATTTTCCTTTAATGTTCTATTACTTAACACTGTCAGCCAAATTTGAGAACACGGTAAGATGTGATCTGATCGCATGAAGGCAGCTGCGCTACTCTAGTTTGAGAATTTGTGAACAGTAATCTTGAGATTTGTTGTAGGTGTCGAGAGAAGAATAAAAAAAAAGAGGGTTGTCTGGTGGAATTTTTAAGTTCAGAAAAGATATGGCAAATCTCTGAATATACATATTAAGCTTCGGATCACTGCCAGAGATTGTATGAGAAATGTTGGGGATTTAAATGCTCAGAAAAGGTCTGAGTAATGTATGGGATGCATTAAGCATTTATATGTAGATTGTGAGAAGAGGGGAGAAAGATCAAAGGATAAAAATTGTGTTACGTGGCTGGATTGTAGAAGAGAGGTGTATCTAAAGAGGAAGATAACTCCATGCTTTGGAAGGCACTTGGGAAGAACATTCTTAATGGACTTGGGTAGCCTGCAAAAGGCAAGATTGTGCAGACTGAAGCCTGCTTTGTGCCTGGGTTAGAAGAAGGATTAAAAGCTTAGGATATTAGTTGATTATACAGGTGAGAGATGCTACCATTTTGAAAGCTAAAAATCCAACTCTCCTTTATGTGTTGAGAGCAGATTAGTCTAGCTTCATTGTGACTTTTTTGAGATTATTATTTAGTAATGAGTAGTAAAGAAATTATTTCCCTGACAAATGTTGTCATCTTGTCTACTCCCTAATTTCCTAATTCCCTAAAAGTTGTGTCTTGTTCTCTAGGGTTCCAGAACGTAGAACACAGAATAATGGCCTTCAATCATTATTCCATAACTCTGTGAAGAGGCCATAAGGATATGCCAATATATCCGCTGAATTTCTCCGGCACACGTAAGCAGGACCTCAGAACGCTTCAAAGCATCACTCGCTCCTTCCTCATTATTCCCATCACTTCAGGAATCATGAATGTGAAATGAGAACAGCAATGCTGCTGGAGCAGCATGCGATGCCAGGCAAGGGGCCATGGCAAAGTCACCAACTTTGACAACTTCTGGACCAGAAGGTCTGAGGTTTTCCTGTAGAGGTCAAGCTCACTAGGAAATGAATATCTGAAATGCTGTCTTCCTCTTCCCCAAAACTGGAACTGGATTGTGTGTACTCAGTGATCAAATACATGACAATCTTTCCTTTCCTGGGGAAGCCCTCACAGAAAGATTCCTTGCTGAAACCCCTCTGATTTTGGACATCACCATTGCAAAATTGAAAACTGGAGTGCCATATAGATTCAGTATGGTAGTCTTGTGTGGAGATATGGTGTCAACAAACCCAAAACTAACCTCTCAGAAACTGAAAGGGTTTGGCACAGGGTAAGAAATCTGACTCCATCTGAAAGTTCTTTGCTGTGCTGATATTGTGCATAGGGCTCCTATTTTTGACAAGGCAATCAAAAGCCTTAACTTCCTATTAGGCTGAGCTTTGGCTTCTGCAGAATCTCTTATCCAAAGTCATTGGTGCCACCTGGTGATCAATATGGAGATTTCAAACCATACTGATCCTCCACAAAGCTCAGGTGGAGAAGAATAGGGGAAACTTGGGAGGACTGAATCAAAAGCTTGGGTCACATTTAGTAAGATTTAGTTCAAAAGTAGAAAATCCTGTAATAAATTTAGAAATGGAAGAATGCATCATCATCATCATCAGGAGTCCAACAAGAATATGGCTTGGAATCTACATTTTGAAGCAATGATTTCGTGATTTTCACACAAGTTTAATTCACGTTAGCTGTAGCAGCCAATGCCAGAATTCTTCCCACATCTTTTATCTTTCCTACTATCCCTTCTCCCCTATTGTAAACAGGAATCCAATTTTATCCGAAAATAAATTATGGGTTAAGAGAGATGAAGGAAAAAATACAATGTCTATTAAAATGTGTATCGGTAGACTAGCAGGGAGGAGATCGCAGAGTAAGCTGCTGAGATGCAGAGGAGTCGTCCTGCATCTTTCAGAGCTACAGAAGGAAGTTCAGCCATTGTTGCTTGAGCGGCCTATCTTTGCATCTTGCTTGTCCTTGCAACCATTCCTAGAATTTGATATTAAAAAGGGGGAAAGTATGGACAGTTTACTGGGATAGTCCATCCATTCCCACCCGGGTAATACGAAGCTTCATAAAAACTGTTTTGAACATTCCACTACCTTTGGGGGTTCCATCCTTAGATGTGAATCTTGAGTATCAAAACTCTATGAAAAAGCCTTCATCAATCTCCAGGTATGTTTGTTAAACCAGGTAGGGGATTCTGAGAATTGTGGCTTCTCTACACACAAGGCACCAAGTTGAGGAAGGCTGTTACTGATCAAAACAAAAGCTAAAGACTCCTGCTTGACTCCTGGTGACTACATGCACGTGTGTGTGTGTTATAGCAACAATGTGGATGTGGCTTGTCATTTTCTGGAATATTTTCTGACCTCTCAGTCTAGATTCCATCCCATATTACCCCACAAAAGCAACATGACTATGAAAGCTTCTCTAAGCAGTTTCTGAGGGGGAGAAAAGATGAATCTCCGGCAAGTGATTTAAATTCAAACTCCTCAAGAGAAAGGGTATGAGAATTGGGATTTTAAACAGTCAGAAGAAATTTGTCCTTTGATTTCTGGTGAGCAGATGGGAGGTGGGAAGGTGACTTCTCTGTCTGGCTGAACCCTTTAATTTGCCCACCCTAAACCACAATGGAATTTGCAGGATGACTATCTCAGAGAAAGGTTGAAGCCAAAGCTGGCCACCATATTGAAGCAGAGCATAACTTTGAAGAGATCCATTCCTAGTCCGAGTCTGTCCAGACCACTTGCTTTGCTGAGATAGGTGTGTCCGCTATTTAGTTGGAGTTTTTTTTTTTTTGGGTGCCTTCAAGTCAGTCTTAACTCCTGGCAACTGACTGGACTAGTCCCTGCAGTTTTCTTGGCAAGGTTTTTTGGAAGTGGTTTGCCTTTGCCTCCTTCTGAGGGCTGAGGGACAGTGACTGGCCCAAGGTCACCCAGCTGGCTTTGTGGGGAAGGTGGGACTGGAACTCATGGTCTCCTGATGTCTAGCCTGGTGCTGTCAGCCATCAGCTTTACCAGGTAGACCAGACAGGAAGCATGACCGGATAAACTAATTCTACTGTATTATAAAGCTACATTAACAGAATCCTGCAAGTCTGAATGTACAATTCTCTCACCTTTACAGCCCAAGAACTGAGGGAGGGTCCCTTCGGAGCCTCTTGCTCCACCCACTATGCAGCTGTAGGCTATGCTGTCTCTTATCTGACCGTTCCCCAGGCAACATCTCTTCCCCCGTCTTTCAAGGTCTTTTCCACATACCATTACAGATGTTTTAACTACTACACCAAGCTGGCTTTCCTGCTGTTTAGCTTACACATTACAAAACTGCTCATTCAAAATTTGCAATTCCCATAGAATATAATCAGCCCCAAATTAAATAAAGAAGAAATCTTTAAAAGTCTGTTAGTTTTTAAAAATTTTATTTATAACAATATCTGTTTTTATTTTTATTGTTTTGTTTTTAGTTGTAAAGTAATCTGGCAAAAATTATTAAAACGTTTGGGCCCCCTTCCCAGAAAAAAAAGGCTGAGGAGACCTCCTTCCCTCCCCCCCACATGCGTGTAATTTCTACTATAAAAGCTAGTTCATCTTATTTACTTCTGATCTGTTTTCATCTTTTAAAAAAAAACATGTTGGAGAGAAACGAAAGTTGAAGCAACATTTGAACCTCTTTCCAGAAATAGGAATGATGGAAATTGTGGTGATGAAGGGAGGAGAGGGGAAGGTCAGAAGAGGGGGCAGAACTGGGCCATTTGTTGCAATTTACAACTTGTAAACTCTGCTTAGACTTAGACACGGACACTAAAATAAAGTGAGATACAGTCAAAGTAATAATTCTCCAAAAAGAATACAATTGATTTCTGGAAATAAAATGCTTTCTGAAAAATTAGTGGAAAGCTGAGAAGATACAAGAAAACCAGTTTGGGTGGTGGCTGATGGGATAAGAATAATCATACTGGTAGAAAAAAACGATTAAGGCGTTGCAAAGAGAAGATTAGACTGGCTGGGTACTGTGAGAGAAAAGGCCATTGTTGGAAATACACAGGGAAAATTGTTGGAAGAAATAAGTATGCACTTGATGGGAAGTGGGCAGAACATTTACACCAGCGGTTCCTTAACTCAATCCTCAGATAGCCAAAGGGCCCTTTGTGGACTTTCAGGTGATCTACAAGGCCCTGATGGAACACAGAAAGAAAATGCTGAAGGGGTGGTCTGTTTTTTCCATGACAAACGGCCAAATTAAGAGTCAGCTCCTTCTGCTTGCTGATCAAACGGAACTGCTGCACAAAACGGGGGAAGGAGAAGCAGGCAAGGGCAAGCTATCACCATATCTGCATGCCACTGAGAAACCTGCTCTTTAAGACTTCCTGATATAAGGCTTGTTTTTAGAGGGGCCACAAAACTGAACTGGAATTTGAGGGATCCTCCTTAGGGAACACACCCTAATTTCACAAGTGATGAGTTCACACACATCCAAACCTGATTATGGGTTTTTCTCCAACCCAAGTTCAACTAGTCTAATTGTTTCGTGGTGGAGGTGCAGCTACCGGCCCACTCCCTGTTTCTTCCCCAAATGGATCAGACTGTGGAGGAAGAAAAAATGTTCAAGTTGCCTTGTGCACGAGGGCACTAATGGAAGAAAATACGGAGTCCCGTCAAATGACCAAACTAACATCACGGTCCCCAGTGCATCAGAATTTAAGGATCACTGGTGTATGTGTCATGGGTGCCTCTTGTCCAACAAATCTGCACTGAGATATTGTCAAGACTGGCATCATACTGTGATCAACATTCAGTGAAACCAAATTTCAGTGTGTGCATGGGAAGGGAGAAAGAAGTTCCCCTTCCCTATCAGATCTAACATGCACTTTTCAATGTTGTTCATCTCCAACTCCTAGCAAGAGAAAGTCTTCCCCAAACATCTCCCTTGGTTCATCAATGGCATCCTGAGAAGGGTGGGAAACTACTGCGAAACTTTAAAAGTCTGGCAACCTAAAGCTGCCTGCAGAAGAAGCAGAAGTGGGTTGATTTGTGTAACAAGCAAAAAGATCCAGCCCTTTAATCTAAAGTGGGGTCTTCTTACAATTCTCCCCCTATTCCCTACATTGCCTTAACTTCATTCACCCCCGAGTCCAGTGACAGAGATTCAGCGGCTGGTAGATGAAAGGGAATATACAGGTAATAATACTGCTCACATATAAAAGTAATAATCCTTCATTTGTACATTTATACAGTATCTCTTGCTCCCTCCCCATCTGGTCTCTTTCCATCTGGTCTCTGTCTTGGGCTGATGGTCCATTCCCCCAGTCCTTATGCCAGGGGGTTGCCAAGGTCATCATCTGCACCTCTGGACAGCAGCTCCCGCTTTTCGTCTGTGCTGGCTAGTGAATTGCGGCTGTTGTGGGCACCCATGTAGAGTGTGGCGTACACTGGGTTTGTGAAATTTGTGGGCTAGAGGAGAGAAAGGGAAAACAAAGAGACTAAGGAGATGGTTGGGGAAAAGGACAAAGTGAGCTTCTCAGGTCCTCCACGTTCTCCTGAGCCCAACATCATCGCTATCTCAGGGACTGTTGTTCCTTTCCTTTCCGCCACAGTGTGGCAACAGCTAGCATGGCCTTGAAAAGAACCATTTTGGACCTCATGCCAGTGCAGCACCTCTCATTCATAGAAGAAGCATGGTTTTTTTCAGGCTTCTGCATGGTACTGAAAAAAAGCTGCTGCTGCTGCTGCTTCTTCATCATCATCATCGGTCCCTTTTTTCCAAGAAGTCTGAAAAAAGTGGGGCTGCTTTCATGAACAGCGGAGAGGTGCTGCGCTTGTGAACATTCTGAAGCATTTGTTCTGAATAATTTCTGAAGTCTGTGCATCCGTAACAGCTTAATAGCAACAATGCCTGGAGAGATGGTGTGGATCATTTCTCTTAATATGAGATCCAGTCACTCACAATCCAAAACTCAGGCTTTGATTACACCGGCCAAAGTTCTGTGTGTTCTACACCCCACCAGACTGCCTCCCTTCCCTGTTTTGACTTGGTCATCCAAACACTAATCAAAAAATGCACTGTTCAGATTGTTGGGGTTTGGGGAATAACAAAGCATGTTACTAGTTTTCTGTGTTGAATGTACTATAAAAATACAGCCAACCGCTAAACCATATTGTATGGTTAAGCATGAAAGTGGGGGATAAAATATCTCCAATTCTCTAGCGCAAATACAACCAGGGCTTAAGGCTATCATTTCTGCCCAAATGTCTGCCTTTGCTAACTGCTAACAATCTAGTTAGTGATAGGCTATAGGCAGATGGCATATTAAGCCTAAACCAGGAACCAGCAGATGCCAAGGCTCCCACAATTTCCCTAGATCTAGTCTACAGAAACCCCAAATAACCCCCCTTTTTAAAATAGCAAACTTAAAATTTAGCAAATTGGGGGGAGATGGGGTGAAATAGCTATTTGAAAATGGCTATTTACTTTCTAACACCCACATCATTGTGCAAAAATCACACAGTGACATTTGATCTCTGTCCTCAAGAGTGGCTCTTTTAAATCCATGAAGTTCTTGGGATAGGGGGGCAACTGTTGTGTACGTCACAAATCATGTAGCTGCAGCTCTTCAGTCCAGTATTAACATCAATTAAATTATCATCAATACTTATAACTACAGATTGTGTAATCCAGCTTTTCCAGAAACAAGATTCTCATAAAATAATGATGGTATACAACATATAGGCAACCTGGGGTCACTCTAATCATAAGTCTCTACTCCCACTTCCTCTTCCAAACCTTATCAGGGTCAAGAGCGAAGTCGGCATCTAGCAGCTCCCCCACGTCATCTGCGTCGGGGTCCCCCTCGTACATCTTGTAGGTGGGGTTGCCGATCTCCACATTCATGGCACCATTGGTCATGCGCTGATGCTGAAAACCTTTGGCCCTGGATGAGAGACACAATAGGAATTAGTGGGGGGGTCAACACCTATCAATGGGCATTGGTGCAAGCGTACTACAATGCAGTATTACCGAGTAGGACCTGAGCTGCGAATACTAGATATTTGGGGCAGAACTATACACTAACTCAGCACTTGTGACTCCCCAAATTTGTGTTTGTTGAGATAATTTAAATGCCTTGAAGGAGCACGGGTGGAAGGATAGGGTCCTTAATCTCTTCTGCATCTATTGATTTTGCTCTGCAAATATCCTCTCCAGGAAAAAAAATGTTTGCGTTTGCTGGAAATTGCTGTGTGAGGAAATGGAAACATCTCTACCTATCCACTTTTATAAATACAGGAGGCTGGAACCCTAGGTGTCATTTGTAATATGTAGTTTGGCCCTCAGCCTGAAGAATAACTGCAGAAGAGTTTCTGTTAGAGTGAACTCTCACATCATGGAAGGCAGCTGATTAACAAGGAATGGCAACCGATATTTGCTACTAAACCGGCTTGGGAAGAAGGGCAGAACAGTTTGCTTTCAATTTATCTATCCAATTGCTCCTTCCCAATCTATGCACAAAGCAGAAGACACATGCGTATCTTCCCCATTTTCCACAATTGTGTATTTCAGTTTGCAGCTAAAAATGTTCACGATGGATGTTATCAGGAGAAAATACATAGAAAACTGTATATGGGTGATAAATTAGGAGACAAGCACACAGAAATTAGTATATTTTCTTGTGCAGAATTTTTTTGGGGGGAAGCTAATTTGCAAACTGGCACAGAAATGGAGCAGATTAAGGTAGCACCAGGAATATTAGGAACTGAGTAACAGCAAAAAGGAGAGATTTCCAGTCCCTATAAATGGCAACCCACACTTCTGATTGAGCTGGCCCTGAACTCGATTTAGTTCTATGACAATATAAGAATAAAATAACTTTCTGTAGACTTGATTTGTGCATATGCCGATTTCTGTTTACTATATCTTTTATTTCAGCTGTGGTGGAGCAGGAACTCTCTGTACATTCAGTGACATTTCCTCTCTTTGTAAGGCTTCCCAGTACTTTCTTGAAGCCAAAGGTTCATGCATTTTGGCAGAAGATTTACATCTAAGTATGCAGACACCATCTCCATCCATTTCCTCCCAAGACAATCCAGATACTATATTATGAGTCTACATATACCGCAATACAAGATACTTCAATCCAATTTGGCACATGAAAGGAATTATTGACCCAAGGCAAAAGTGTAATGAGTGAGAACAGAACTGCAGAAGACTGACTTAGAGACACAATCAAAGCTGAACCTTTGCTGGGAAGCCAAGGGAGTATTGCATCTGTCTAAAAGCCGGCTTATAGAAATACGTAAGCCTGTATCTAAGAATAGAAACCCAGCCTACACTATGGTAGTTATATAGGACTTCTTATACCACTGACATTCGTTGTTTTGGAATGCCCGGCTTACCCTTTAATCCGTTTTTTGTACCAGACTACAGCACCAGCCACAAGCATCAGGAGCAGCAGCAGCAGAATGGGAATGACAATAGACACGGTTCCTAGAAAAAGTAGGGAGATGATGGTTACTAAGAAACCCCCTCTCTCTGTGCTTTCGAAACCTAGAAAACATTCACCCCAACTCTCTCCTGCTCTAAACATGTGCACCATTTACCTTCTTATATATGTCTCTTGATATTTCTTCTTTGGTGGAGAAAGACCACAGGACCTGATAAATGAGAGTACATTCCTCTCCATTTCCCATGAGAGACAGTGCTGTGTAGTGGTTAGCACTGTGGAGACCTCAATTCTTCTCAGAAGCAAAGTGCCTTCTAAGCATGAACTTGGGCCAAGCACCTTCAATGTAACTTACTCTACAGTATTATTGCACAGATGCAATGGTTGGGAAAGGGGAGAACCATGTAAATCACCTTGGAGCAAATAAACGGTTTCAGTACAACAATTAAATTATTTAAATAAACAGAATGCCTTCACTTTTATAGCGAAGAGAAGGGGTTGCAATATGGAAATGGCTGGGGGGGGGAGTATTGCTCTCCCTGCCCACTACACTCTTTGTTGCAATAATGGTGTGGGGAATATACCTTTAATTTTCACACCCTTCCATACTGAATTTCTTCTGTCCTCTGCAGAATTCAAAGCAGCTCCATTATGAGAACAGTGAAAATATTCTCTGTTCTGCCTCGACAATGGCTACATGTTAACATAAATGAACAAGAAAGCCAATCTTCCTATTAATTTCAATGGCAGCTCTTGCAGGGGAACTGTTCTTTGCTAGTGCCCACCAAACTGGTTGACTACAGCTCCTATCATCTCAACCAGATCTGGAAAGATAACCTTAGTGGTTTGTTCCACACGTAAACATAGTGGAAGGCAGGCTCCCAGACATTGAAATGTCATAGGTCATGTCTGCTTGGTTTGGAAGCTTATCATCTTTTTATGAACAGATGACCCCTAACCTCCCAATACACCTTTCCAACACACACAGACACACATCAGTCCCTACAACAGGCACGCTTGGCTTCCCCACTCTACGTACGGTTGCTTTGCTGCACACTGTTCACAGATTTCTCACAACGCTCCCCTGTCATTTCCAAGATGCACCTGTAGAGTGAGAAGCAAAAAACTAAGTATGGTGGATCTGAGATAAACCCAATAAGACAGCTCCTTTGAGCAGGGAAGATGCCAGTAGACGCTTTGGGCAATATTGGAGGGAGAGTGACTGAGAGAAGAGTAAAACAGGGCCAGATTACATGAGTTATGAAGCTCAACAATTACGGTACGTGATCTAAGGCAATAGGTTAGTTCTAAGAATATCCTTAGAACAGAAGTAGACAAGAACTGGGAACAGGATGATATGGGAAGTCGACTCCCATTATCATGCTGGAAAGTGGTGGGTATTCATCTCTTCTTTTATTCCAAGCAGATGGGCACATTCCTTCTTTCATTCCAATTTTCCTCCCAACTCACTGGCACTCTGGCATGGAAGTTTCAGCATTCATGGTGCACGTCCCCCCATTCATGCAGTAGTTGTTGCAAGTCAAACAGCTGGGGGCCATCTTGCCATCAGGGCAGCTGCAAAGGTCAAAGGGAAGAATGGTCAATGGAGCCCAGGCTTCTTACCCTGATTCTCAATCTTCCAATACACATTTCATGAGCTGTTAGCTACTGAGGCTTTCCCCCTGGTCCCCCTGACCCAGCCTTTTCTCTTGTAGTGAATTTTTCTTCCTTCTTCCTCATTTCTAATAGTAGATCTTCCTTCCTTCCTTCCTTCCTTCCTTCCTTCCTTCCTTCCTTCCTTCCTTCCTTCCTTCCTTCCATCCATCCATCCATCCATCCATCCATCCATCCATCCATCTCTAGTACTGGGTTGAGCTGTTCCCTCTACAAGCAACTGTCCCCAAATAATTTTGACTGCCCTTGTTCTACACCCATCAGCACTTCTCGCAACAAATCCCAGATACTTACATGCAGGTGACATTGCCAGTCTGCTTGTTGATGGAACATTTGCCCTTGAGACAGCGGTCACACTTGTCATGCTGGCAGCGGTCACCATAATAATTTGTTGTGCAGCGACACTGCTGAGTCCCAGAGGATGTCAAATGGCATACGCCATTATTCTCACAGTAGTTTGAACAAAGGCCTGAAAGTGCAAGAGAGATGGTGGCATGAGAGGAAAGGATTCATTCCAGATTCATAGCAGAGATTCTGTCTTGGCCTGATATTCACAAACAATTCACTGCCAGCTCACTTGGAATCTTTTTCAACCTCTTATATACCACTGTTATTTTAAAAAGTGCTAGCATGTTAGGGACGTGCACAGTAATTCACTGATTTGCAAACAGAATGCTCTGGACAGCTTTGGAATGTCCCATTCCTCCTCCCCTCCTCCTCCAAGACCACGCCATTCCACAAATGGTTCAATGGTTTCCAGAAGTAAGTCCTCTGACCTGGAAGCTGTTCCAGGGGGTAGTCCAATTCTGAAAACAGGTTAGTCTCATCTGGAATGCCACTTGGGACACTTCCAATTCAGAGGATTTACTTCTAGAAACTATGGCATGGCCCAAAGAGGGAATGGAACATTCTAAAGTACTCTGGCACGTTCTGTTCCCACACCAGTGAGTTGTGCCTATCTCTATGGTGTATCCCAAGATTGTGAGCATACTCAGAAAGTGCAAGCACACTCCCAATGTGCATATGTACACTAGTGATAGGTTAAGCAAAGTGACTACATACTGGATGGATAACAGCAACTCATGGAGAGAAATGTATATATTCTCTATCCAATTTCACCTTCAGTGTTGCTACTGATCCCAAGAAAGATGCAAGGAAGCAAGGCAAAGATTTCAGCTCCGCCTTCTAGAGGGTCAGGAAAAATCCTGCTGTAGCAAAAGGCTGATCTCTCTGTACTTCCTTCCTTTGGTTAGAATTTGGGGTATTCCTGACAGTGACCGATGGGCAGACTCTGCACTTCAAAACTCTCACGGCATCCCTTAGGAATCGAGGGACACTTACGAAACTGACACTTGTCACCAATGTAACCATCTGGGCAGCGGCAGTTTGGCTGATTGCCCTGGTTGACCGTACAGCTGCCGTTGTTAAGGCAGTAATCCATGCACACCGGCTTGTTGCACTGAGAACCAGTGAAGCCATTGGGGCAGCGGCAAGTTGGCATTCCTGCGTGGGAGGGAAGGAAGAGATTGTTGATTAAGTCTGATTTTGATCTGGCAGAGAACATCCCGCCCAATAAATGCTTTGCAAGGCTGTATCATGAACTCCTGGAGGAAACCAAGCATTTCACTGAATGCCCATGATGGCTGTCAAATGTCCTCCATGGCTCAGAGTTTCTATGTATTTTAACTGGAAAAGTAGCAAATCGATGAAGATTTGACTGCACAATGAAGATTCACCAAAACTCCTACTGCAACTATTATTCTTATGATTGCAGCATAACAATAGTTATGATGTACGACGTACAGCACTGTACGAAGTGTATATCACCTTTACAAAGAGCTGATGTAACTATCATGCCTTTGGGATAAAAACCAATTTAAAATATAGGGAAACAATAGTAGAAAAAAGGATCAGCAGAGTGAGGGCTCTGCTGGTATTTATTGTATTTATATTTCACGTTTAGACACCGCCCATCTCACGAGTATCCAATCCCATTGGTACCCAATGGAGCAGTGCTGTCATTTTTTCAGTTCTGTAAGCCAGGGCTCTCCACTCCTCTTCTTCCTGGACTGCAACCCTAGACCAGCCCTGGGCATCCACCTCTTTCTGTAACCTTTATGACAACTCACCTGATAAAGAAGCAGCACAAGTGCCTCCATTCTGGCAATAGCCGGAGCACTGGTCATACTGGCACTTCTCCCCGATGTAACGGGGTTGGCACCGGCACTTGGGCTGCTTGCGTGCGTTGAGGAAGCAGCTGCCACCATTGAGGCAAACGATCTCACAAGTATCAGTGGCTGGAACTGAAGAATGAAGCATTTAAAGACACGAAAACCAACTTCTCCTTACTTTTTATTATTATGCTCTCTTTTAACAGCATCACCAGTGCTCAACATCCTTACAAGCAAAGACATCTCCTTCTCTGAAAGAAGACAACCCAAGATTTGGGTAGAAATTACAGCTGGCAACTTCACTAAAAACGGATAAAATACAAGGCTTCTGTGCCAAGAGAAGGCTTCAACTTCAAAACGTATAACCCCAGCCCACACATGAATTTTACACTTGACAGATCCTCAACAGAAATTAGGACTTTCATTTTTAATGATATGCCGTATTTTTCCGACTATAAGACGATACTTTTTTCTAAAATCCTTACGCTAAAAATTGAAGGGCGTCTTATTCAAGGAAGTCAGCCGAGGAGAGAACCGTGCGGTTGCAAAACTGCCCATACCTTGTCTCTGCGAACGGGCTTCCTCCAATCAGGAGCCTCCAATCACGAGTGAAATAGCTTCAGTCTGCAAACAGACTTCCTCCAATCACGAGCCTTATGTAACTGATGTCAGCTGATGCTGAACAAACCAATTAGAGGAAGTCTGTTTGCAGAGACAAGCTATCGGCAGTTTCACTCGTGCTTGAATGTAATCAGTTATGCAAAAGAGCATGGAAATAGAGCTGCAGGGAGACGGTTTGGACCTCCTCCCATGGAGTGTATCAGGTAAATGTTATCTAATTACTAAATAAAAATGTGTTCTGCACTATCTTTAAAATATTGATTTCTTAATTTTGGGTTGGAAAAGTGGGGGTCGTCTTGTACATGGGGGCGTCTTATTGACGGAAAAATACGGTAACTAATCTGTGGCTAGCTACAGATCGACGGATGCGTGCAAGAGTCTGTGAGAAATTCTCGGCAGCATCCTACTACGGAC
Organism: Liasis olivaceus; assembly: GCA_030867105.1. Taxonomy (NCBI): domain Eukaryota; kingdom Metazoa; phylum Chordata; class Lepidosauria; order Squamata; family Pythonidae; genus Liasis; species Liasis olivaceus. The sequence continues at coordinate 137,859,378 of CM061348.1, forward strand.
TACAGGGTAAATGACCAATGGTTCAGGATAGGATCCACAGCACTGTGATAGAGTGGAACGTCCCAAATTCAGCGCCTGGAATATATTAGGAAGCAGGAGATATGAAAGACCCTTATCTGCTTGAAGCCTTGGAAAACTGGACAGAAGACTGAAGGTTGGTATAAGGCATCTCCCTATGTTTATATGGTCAATCCTGCAATAGGTAGATCTATGGACCTAGATCTATGGATTCTTTACAAGCACAGTAAACTTCTCAGCAACAGTCCTGATTCCATGGGATACATGGCATAGGCAGAACTTCTTTAATTTGCATCTCCTTGCTCTTAGGTAGAAGCACAAAGATTATTTCTTCTGCCAAGTGACTGGCAACTGATATTTTGGTATTGTATCAAGACTGTAAAGTATAATCTAAACAGTTTCTCTTGCTTCTGTATGAGAAAGCTGTACCGCTATTCCTGATCAGACTAGCAATATAACATTACTCGCTCCACAATGAGATAGAAGAATGCAAGGGGAAGTCAGAAACAGAGCAGGAAAGAGACTCACTGCTCTCCTGGGAACTGAAACAGCTCTCTATACACTTGTGGCACATGGATTTGCTTTGATGCTTATTTTTCCTAAGAAGCATCAGCCCAACAGGCAAGAAAAACACAGGACAGTCTAGTTCCCCGTGTTGTATTGCTATTAACTTCAGAGACAGCCCAAAGAACATTAAGGCAGGAGGATGTAAGCTACCTGTAACCCTCAACTGCAGTTTTGTGGTCCTTTTAACCAAGTCACTGAAATGTGTTGATTTCCTGCCAAAAGTCACTTGTGCAGTGTTCTGCTACATTTATGTAAAAAGGCAGAACAAAATTGCTGTTAAGCATTAAACATGCTTAACATATTTTGTCTCCCCGCCCCAACTCTTCCCACTTGCATGGTGCATCCTGTCCTCTTTTCATCATGAAACTGTGTTCTCCTTTGAAAAAGAAGAAAAGGTATGGTTCCTGGTCTGCCTGTCTTGGGTTAGGTCAAGCACAACATTTTCTTATTATCCTATCTGGAAAAAGACGCTGACTGAGTCTGGATCTTCTGCATACAAAGCATGAGCTTTATGGCTAAGATGCAAACTCTAGGCATTTCCATACTGCCATTATTTTCACTCCCACGACCCAGTTCAAAACTCATCTGGAAAGGTTCTCGCTGCCACCCACTTCAAAAAGGTAAGAATACTTGAGCTCTTTTCACTGACCAATGGAGAAATGCAAAAAATGGGGCCCACCATGTTCAAGTATTCCTCTTGCATGTCCTAAAAGGAGCTGACTGGGACAGATTAATGCTGAGCCACTAAAGGGCAGCAACGTTCTAGCCTCAGAGACCCAGTTACAGAAAGATAGCTCTGTGCATAGAAGGGGAGATGGACATACCAACAGGTGAGACAGTAGGCGAGGGAGCCAGTACACATATGCCATTGTCCAGCCTCCTGCCATTGGGGCAGGTGCACACAGGACCACTTGGGCTTAGGAGGCAGAGCCATTCACACTTCTTCCTGTCACATGGGTTGGTCACTGGAGAGAAAAGACAGCAAACGTGAAAGTTCAGCAGAGGCCTCTGGTAAAACTTCCTCTGTTGCTGCATGGCAGATCCTTTGGATTCCAAAGAGGGAAAGAGAACCTCGGGAAACAGTCTTGATTTCCTAGCCTCTGGATTGCCTTCTTTTCACTTGGTTTCTGAAGAGTCTTTTTACTATCCAGCTTCTGTTTCCCTGGCTCAGAGCCCATGCGGATCAGTTCTTTTTTTCCCTATTTGTTGGTGATCCACTGGACTACTATATCTGCTTATTAGCACCCTGAAAACACACAGTCTCCAGTTTAGCTGATAACGTGTCTGAATTAATGCAAAAATTTGAAGTGGGCAAATTCCACGGAGATGAAATCATCTGAGTGGAAAATGTAAGTAGAAATGAATGTGCACAGCCAAAATCAATGGGTCATCTAACCAAGATCTCTGCTGTTTCAGCGACTCTATAGAACACTTCTTGTTCCAGCTAATGTACTTCCAGAATTTTATAAACAATCCCAGAATGCTTGGATGGGTGCATTCCAAGGCACAGACAGACTATTTAGGAGGAAAACTGAATGTTCCACTGGCCCATTTTGCGCATCTCTTATTCTGCTGCAGTACATCTCTTACAGAGAAATAAGGAACTGATGTATCTAACTCCATCAGTGCTTCCTTGACTTATCTGTGGTAAATCTATGTGCTGGAGGCATTTTAAATATCTGAAAAGGGTCAATAACTCAACTGCCCAACAACCAAACCATAATGATGGACAAACTGTAATTTACAGCCTGAAATTATATAGTCTGACCTCCAACATACAAGCAAAAATCTCCATGTTTTGGAGACTGGTTTCTTTCACCACTTTTTTGTTCTATGCTTCAGGGACTTCTAGAGGCAAAGCTATGACAGTAATTAGCTCTGTCAATTCAGAGACTGAATCCAACTATAGTTATCATGGTCTTTGCATCCATTTTGCAGGTGGTCAGATTCTGATATCATGCCAACTCCCCCCCCCCCATAGCTTTACCCATGGTTGATACTGTTTTTTTCTATCCGTTCCTTTCTGATGAAATATCTTAAATACCTCACTGTTTCTCTTATGCCTTTCTTAAAACTGAACTTAACCCATATGCCAACTTTGTTTTTAAACATGAACCTAATATTCCAACTAACATTATAGCTTTTCCCGATCCAGTGCCTTCCATATGTAGCACATTAAAACTCTGAGAAAGTCAGAGTGGCTTTTTTGCCATGAATTCTGCACCTGGTTGCCCATGATATAATACTCAATGCTAGGTGTGATGCCCCATGATGTAATACTAACCATCTGGCTGTTTATACTGGTGGTAGAGTACCACATCAGTGGCATGGTTTAGTCCGGCTGTAAGATTAGTGACAGAGCCATGGCCAAACTTGTGGATCTTGAAGATGCGATTGTTGATGTAAGTGACACCATAAATGTAGTCTTCAAAAATGTCAATGCTGAAGGGGTGGCTGAGTCCTAGAGGAAAAAGGCATGAAAGAGGAGTAAGAGACTGGTGGGGCAATTCTCTCTGTCATAGTATTTGGGAGACAATATCTGAGTTTGGCCAGGTGAGCTAAATATGTGTCCCCAACACAAAGACAGGGAAAGAACAACGATCCTATTGATTGTCACCATGGAAAGGAAAAGAAATGTTGTATCTTGTACTAATTGCAGTGAAAATTACTCTAGGTTCTCTGAAAGAAGAGGCCATTCAGCTGATGACAACTTCTTAGACTGCAAGTAGGCTGCAGTGTTCTACTATCCCAATCACACTTCTGGAACAAAGGTAGTTCTCTAGAAAAAAGAAAGGGATGTAGCACTGCTAATTTGGATCGCTGTGGTTGATATATCTTGCCCATTTGATTCAAAAACAATAATTGCTTTTAATTCAATAATAATCTACTGTATTAACAAACAAACAAAAAAAAGGTACTGGGAACATTGCCTAGGAGAGAGTAGTAGTTTTTAAGGTCTCACCAGAAGTATACCATCACTTCTCCTTCACATATAGGTGCACAAGCACGCGCAGATACACACACAAAAGCAGACATGCCAGATTCCTTTAAAACTTTTTTCCTTTACCTTTCTTGCTGTCAATGGCTACCACGGGATCAGTGCCATTGAGCCTGATGCTGCCAATGACCGAGAGCTTGGCATCTGCCCAATACAGGCGCTCGTTATGATAATCAACAGCCAGACCTGCAGGTAAACCACAAGTGTGGATGACAATACTTAACTTTTCAAAAGCCCTGAAAGCCAAGCATATTTCCACCATCCCCAGCTCTGATTAGAAATCTGGGCTCCAAAAGCATAGATTATTCACATAACTCACCAGTAGGCCACTGGATATTGTCCTGGACAAGAGTCTCTCTCAGGGTCCCATCCATTGCAGCTGTTTCGATTTTAGGGTGGTTCCCCCAATCTGACCAGTACATGATGCTATAAAGAGAAAGGCATTCTATAAGATCATCCTACAGGGGCAGGGCAAGTTGGAAGGAGTACCGGGGCCTCTCTTACCCTCGAAGCGGGTCCACCACGATTGCGTGCGGCTCATCAATCATGCCTGAGATCAGCGTCTTGCGATTCTCCCCCTTCATCTGTGCTACTTCGATGACGTCACGTCCCGAGTCTGTCCAATAAATATTCCCGGCCACCCAATCTACAGCAATGCCCCGTGGCATCTTTAACCCTGAGATCTGAAAGAGGGAGCAGGAAGCAGAATGAGCTTCAAGGCCTTTTCCCAATCACAGCCCTGGGAGCTCCTCAGCCATGTCTTCTCCTAAATTTCTGCCACTTACATTTAGATGGGTGACACCACCATCAATTTGCCGGCGGTTACGATTGGAGGCGCTAGAACCGGCTGAGGATGGGAGGTCCCGATAGGATATGCGTCCCGTGTGCCAGTTAGTCCAGTATATCTTGTTACCCTTGACATACACGTCCATTGCAGCAATGCGGACGTTCTCATCCCCTTGGAAGGCAGGTTCGTAGGCCGAGTTTGGATTGAAAGGGTACATGCTGCGGATCTTATTGTCATCGGCAATGTAAAGTATCTGATACTCAGAACCTTAAAAGGGACAGAACCATTAAATGGATCTTTATGAGCTCAACATAAGAACAAGTGAATCTTCCCTACAGTGAGATGAATAAGACAGAAGAGGGGAAGGCACCATTTTCAGGAAGAGAGAGCCGATGCGACTGCTCCGCATTCTCATGAGTTTTAACCTGAGATGCAAACTGTGCGTGTTTGCCCACCTCAGGGAAACGGTCCGAGTGCTAGCAGGCATGAAGTTCTCCTTGTCAGCTAAGAAAAGAAACTCTCTGATTTCACAGGCATCCCATACTTATTTGCACATGTGGATTTCTTTGGTGGTGGCCTACAGCAAAATGTTGTGCATGAAAATACATGTGTGCCTTACAGCCCATCCTGTATGAAAAAGAGGATGAGCCTGTCTAACAATTCTAGGCCCACAAAGCACAGCAGGGAGTTACATATGCTCTTTCTTCCCCCACAGAAATCAGTGTACAAAACTTCTTCAGGGCTGCTAAGGAGCTTAGAGAAAACCTGACTCACTGGGCCCCATAATGAGGAAATGGAGTTCCGCAATCAGCTGAAAGTCTTAACATTGCAGCCACCCTACTTTAGTTTCATCCTCAGCTCTGCTTCAGCTTTATCCCTCATTTTCCTCTGATCAGGTAAAAGACAGACTGTAATTTATTTTTTCTTTGAAGCAGCCAAAGAGAATTTGGCTGCAAAGGCCAGAACTCTCTGCTCTTGAATGGTAATGCTCCAAAGTATGCGTTGTGGCACTCAGTGCTTTATCATACACGCCAATTAAAATTAGGGATTAAACAGTGTTTTGCCACTGATCCTGCTAGGAGCAAATCTGACTGTTTTGTTCCCAGCAGGACAAAAGTTAATATAAACCAAGCCCAACTAGCTTATGTTCTTTCCAGAAAGAAGTTCAGGAAAGCAACTTCTAGAATTCCAGGGCTAACGAACCTCAGGGAGTGGTACCAGGCTGGAAAGAAAGGTTTTGAAATGTTGGTCAAGGGTTTTCTCTTTGATCTACCTTTAATTTTTACAATATCCGCCATGCTTACAGCAGCACCATGCTCTTTCCAAACAAAAGGCTTCTATCTATGGTGTTTTCTACCACATGACACAACAGAGCTTCATGGTGATTCCAGGAACTGCTAGAAAACGGCAGAAGCCTTTGTGAAAAGAATCCTGTGCTGCTCTAAGTACGCTGGCTTTTAAAAAGTTACATTCAGTTGGAAAAGATCCCTTGTTCGTGACATTTATTTTTTAAAAAGCAGAACCAGTGCAACTACGTTAGCCCTGATAAATATTTCTGATTTTTTTCATTCAGAAAAATATGCCAGATCAGAAATGGATAGGTAAATGAAGTAACCCTACACTGATCTGTTCAAATCTTATTAAACCCCACCATCAGCTGATTTGTGCACTTATATATACGGGGATGCTGCACTGCATATAAAATAAAGCTCCCATCCTAATGCCGCTTCCGGTACCTTCAGCCTTGCACATATGATGAGTCTTCTGGAAGTTCTTGGCACAAGTGCACATATAGGAGCCTTTGGTGTTGTTGCAGAGATGACTGCACACCCTGAAGTTCAGGCATTCATTAATGTCTGCGTGGAGCAAAGAAAACACAAGACAAAATCACTGGATGCAAATGACCGAAAGATGGAGTGTTGTGGAAAGATACTGTTCTGCAAAACTCACAACATTTTTTTTCTGCTATAAGAGTCACGAGTAACAAAACAATGAGTAACAAAACAGGACACAGGAAAAGTGGGAACCTCTGCAGGGTACATTAGAATTTGGTTCTGTCAAAATTATATATGGTTCATATAATCACCTATTGACCAGGGAGTTCATGGGTAGAAAGTAATACATTCCTTCAGGATTCCACTTGCTACTTACATTTTTATTTCAATAGTAACGGATTGTGTGAATCTAATGGGATCTGAGTACAAAGCTCACTGAAATCATGAACTCAAGAGCCATTCTAGCGTGTTTTCTGTCAAGGAGGTAGTAAAATTCCTCCTGAGAAATGCATATTCATCCACACAGGCAAACCTATTATCAAAATGGAAAACTCAGTTTAATTTGTCTGAGAATGAGCATCTGGCTAGCTTCTAGCCTTGGACTGTTCGTAGGAAAAAAACCCCTTCCTTCTTGTATCTTCTTTCTTCCTCCTTGTCTGTCCTATATTTGGACTGTGGGCTTGCACGCAAGACTTCCCTTTTCAAAACCACTCTGTACAGGCACCACCAGAAGAAAAAAAAAAGCGTGCCAGTTAAAAGGACAAGTCTTTCCATAGTTACCGTTGTTCTGATTTATCATCATTACCACAAAAAAGCAGAGGCTAGAGGAGTGTTTTGAATCCCCAAATGACTAGGTTCCTTCTCCCATGCTCTATCTCACTGCCAATCAGGTGTTAATTTAGCACTAGAGAGTAGATTGTGAACATTGATTTCCCTGCAGTTCGTGTCATTAGCCAGAGAGGGGGGATGAATAATGCAAAGTTTTAGAGGGAAGCTCAAATTACAGCTGCAGCACACCTGGCAAGCCACGAGCACCATCAGCTTTTGGCTGATGAGGATGCCCCTCAGTCCAGTGCCATGGGTGGGCTTCCCGCCTTGCATCAGCCACACACAAGCCCCTCTCCGATCAGGACTCTTTCCTCTTCTTGAATTGTGTGGCACCTGGCTCCCCTTATTTTGCTTCCTTAATAGGAAGGTTCTGACCTTCAGTCCTTAAAGGCTCCCAGAGCTGGAAACCATTTTGAAAGGCAATGATGCCACACACACACTCAGAGCATGAACAAATATTCAAACAACCTGAAATCAGAATCAACAGCACAAAAGGATAACCAGTGCCAGTTTCAAGGATTTGAGAAGAAAGGGGTTTCCCCTTCTTAAGTGACTTCAGATCCTCTTGCCCAGTACTGCTCCTACCCATTTGCTTCTCTCTCTCTCTCTCTCTCTCTGCAACCACAAAAGATCCAGATGAAATATACAGAGGTGATGACTTCACCTTGCTCTTTTGTATGGGAAGGGCAGATGCACAGACAGTAACACCAAAAATGAGAAGGGGGGAAAGGTTAGAGGGATTGTCGATGGATCCCCCTCCTTAGCAGGTGCCTGAAGATGGGAACTCCTGGTGCTGCATGCCAAGAATAACTAAAAGGCCTGCCTAAATAGAAATATTTTTCACTAGTCCGAACTCACTAAGTGCAGCTAGCCACAATGGCTTCTGGGCAACCCTTGCAGAAAGCTACTTGGCACATGCTCAGTCATTAGAAAAGCTGCTATAAGGTGCTGTTTCCAGTAGCCTCCCTACAGAGTGGCAAGGAAGGTAAAATAGAGTAGAGTAGAATCTAAAGATTCTAAATATATATAAATATAGAATACAGATAGGATAGAATAAAATAGAATAGGACAGGACAGGATAGAAGATAGATGAATAGAGCAAAAGTATAAACACATTTTTGTAAAAAAATAAAATAAAATAAAGCAGAACAGGTGATGCTCAAGCAGTTACATTTCCATCCTGGTTTACAAAAGGTCTTCTTTTGTACTGTCAGATGATGATATGGACTTACGGAGTGCACTGATATTGCTACAGCCAGGGAATCAACAAATTTTAGATTTTGCTTTTAACAAATGAATATAACACCAGGTTGATTTCCTATATTTTTGTTTGACATATGACCAAGTTAAGCTTTGTTGGAGACTTAAAAGAGAGAGGAGGAGGTTCATAAGGGTACCATTTTTAAAGAATATATTTACAGCACATAATGGAAAAAGTTGGCCTCGTACCTTGGCAGAAATTCTTGCCTGGCACCTTCTGAAAGCCACTGCGGCAGGTGCAGTACACAGATGAGGGGGTCTGGATGCATTTGGCTTCATCGCCACACATGGTTACATTGGTGTGACAGCCGTACGTCTTGGGATCTGCAAGCACAAAATGGGAATAGACAAATTTCACATCAGTTGTACCAACAAGAGAGATAGGACAACAGCTGGAGGTGGAATGGGGAGCGAGCATGTAATCTGTCAAACCACTTGGAGTTTCATCATACCAAGCTAAAAATTCGCCCTCTGTGTGCCCCAAGCTGTCCCTCCCTCCCTCCCCCCCATACCTGAAACAAAAAATAACACCTCCTCTGCTATCCAAGATTATCCATATTCAGTGATTCGTCCCCTCACCCTGCAAGCAATTATCCTCATCAGACCCATCTCCACAGTCATCAAAAAAGTTGCACCGATGCTCAGCGCTGATACATTTTCCATTTGTGCACAGGAACTCATTCTTCTCATGGCTGCAACTCCTAGGTCTGGTGGTTGGTGAATCTGTGTGATTAAAAAGACGACAGTGAGAAGCCAAAGGAATGCATCACGATATCACAATTTGATCTTCTTAATTCCCTTGTCTTCCCTTCCAAAGAAGAATCGTGAATTTAGTCTGCATCTCCACAGATGTGACTGGACCGTTCTATCACCCTAGGTGGCAAGACAAAATAAATTCATCCACTGTGAATGCTGCCTGTTACATCTCCACACGAATCACTGCTCCAGTCTCGTCTCCTTTCACTCAGGAAGCTTAGGGCAGTGACTCATGCAGAAATACAGGGGGAAACTCCTTGAAATGAAGGCCATTCTAGAAGAACCTACCCAACCTTGGTTGATTCGAAAAAAGCTAAGCAGATCAGACTTGGATGAGACATCATCAGGGATTACCAGAGCTATAGCTAGACAGGGAAATCGAATAAACATCCCAGAAGGAAGTAATGGCCAACTATTTCAGGATTGCTGCCAAGACTATGTTCACAAACTGAGTTTGCTTTGACAGGGACTTTGCCTTAACTTAGGAGTAAATAGTTAGAAGTTCAGGAATAATTTTCATGCAGGACATTACCAGAAGACTCTGGGAAACCTTGCTTTAGCTACTCTGTGGTTACTTGCTTCTGTTTGTCAGTTATACAATAGGATTAGTACAAATGACCCAAGACTGCAGAGTTTATTCATATTTGTTGTGGGGGGAGTTTGCCATGCTTCTGCACAGATAGCAGAAACACTCACCACAGAACAGCTCATCAGTGCCATCACCACAGTTGTCAATACCATCACACTGGCGGCCAATCCACAGACACACACGATCGTTCTTGCAACGGAACGGTCTATTGGGAGGACACTGGAACTTCACTGCACCAGAAAACAGAAGCAAAGATAAAGAGTGAAAAGGAGAACCAGAATGATTTGGAGTCATGGTGCTCTTGGGGCCCATGAAATATGTGGTTGGTCCCCCCTCTCCCATTTCTCCATTCCCATTGTGGAAAATACAAATTGGCAGGAGTCTGTAGGATTCTGGACATCATCTAGTTTTTTCTGGCTCCTCATCCTCAGGTTGAGGGAATGAGGGGGTACCACAGTGGTTTCTGGCTATGCTGAAACCCCACTGTTTACACCTGCAACTTCTGGAAGACTGGCCACCCTCTCAGCTCAGTGGCCATACCTTAATGGTGAACTGTGGAAGATATGAGACCTTTCACCTGAGAACTAAAGAGGTTTCTGCCCTCCCACATGGATCTATCCAGCTCTACCTTGAATGTGCTGTGGTCAGCAGCTTTCCCAAGCCTTGTGGAGGTATTTTCTTCTACCTCTGGGACCTGAATGGGTCTTTCCCAGGTGATGGGACACTCCAGGTTCCTAAACTATGCCATTTATCGGGACCCCAGAAGCACACATTCTCTATCACAGCACCTGTCCTCATTCCCCCAAGATCTGAATTGCCTCCACCCTGCTGGTGTTGTGAAGGGACCTGAAGACCTGACTCTTCACCCAGGCCTTTGGCAAGTATGATCGAAGCTCCCTTTTAACTCAGATCTGACTTCAGATCAGGCTGTGACTTTTGTGGATAATTGGAGATTTGAACACAAAGGATGCAAAGAAATGCTACCACAAATTAATTGGACTTTGCACTGTGGGGGACTTCAGCATTGGTAGAATTGGCATTTAAAATAAACAGGGTGAGAACAGGACAATTTACATTTTTGTTTAGAAAAGTTCTTGGGCCATTTTTATTGGATGCAAATTAGAAGAAATATACCCTTGCATATTATGAGACTTGTAAATGTAAACTACTATGAAGCATTCATTTTTTTTAAGGTGTAGGAAAAAATGGTAACCCAAACACTGACCTAATAACGTACACAGTTTCACCAACAGGATTTTTCATATTTGCATATCTATAGTGAACAAACAACTCCCTAATTTTAGTTTTATACTCTAACCACTGCAACATTTTGTCTTGTCTTGTTCCTCAACGTACCAACAACTTAGTGGCTGACTTAGAACAGTGCTTTTTCAGATTCTGCACCTTAAAACCTCTTTCATGAGATCAGGGGGTCCTGGTGAAACTCCTCCAATTTCATCCTGTATGAGTCTAGACAATTCCTCAGAACTGGTTCATTTTCAAAGTGACAGTCCTGTAAGCATTCCTGTATACTGGATACAGTACAGAATCAGCTGCCAGCTTCCTCCCAGAATACAGTACAAAACCCACTGTCTCTTTCCCTGAGTCTGGAAATTCTTGGGGACCTCAGCTTCTGAGAGTAGCATGGAGTGTTCCTAACTGGAAGTCAGGTGAGAATCTGAGGAAGGGGGCATTGAATTTGGCCTGTACAGCTGTCAAAACCTAGATTCTGCGTGCCCCTAGTTCCCTGTGAACCTCCTAGCCACCAATCAGCTGAAAAGAGGAAGTGATGAAAAGAGAAGCGGGAGCTCATCACAGGAGCAAGGATACTCACAGCATTCTTCAGGATTTTCATCGGAGTTGTCACCACAGTCATCCTCACCATCACATTTCCAGGCCAGTGGCTTGCACAGAGTGTTGTTACACTGGAACTCGTCAAGAGGGCAAGTCCTCACTATAAAGAGGCCATAAAGCATGTCATCAGCAACCTCATTCCTGAGCACCAATACCCCTCCTGAGTTGCGAGCAGCATCAAAGGGTTTAAAAAAGCAATGACAAGTTCCACAACCAGGAATCAGCACGTACTCCTGATCTGGGACGGCCTTATGCCTGGCATCCTTAGGCCTCAGTATCTTAGCAGGACTCATTGCAGGTACATGGTCTGTCCTCCCCTTAGACCAGTGTTTCTCAATCTCAGCAGCTTTAAGAAGTGTGGACTTCAACTCCCAGAATTCCCTAGCCAGTGTCTTATGGCCAAGGGCTGTTTAGAGACTCCTCCCATAAAGGAAAAACCGGAGCATCCCTGTAACAAATTTCTTGCAGGGGTACTGACATCTTTCTTCCAATTCTATTTCTATTGTTGTTGTCTCAGTACTGGGATCTGAGACCTAGCTTGGAATATAATGATCATCCACTCTTCCAAGGGAAGGAATTCCGACAGCCGTTACCCCTGGTGCCGCAGTCTTCCTCGTCACTGCCATCCATGCAATCAGCATCGGCATCGCAGCGCCATCGCAGCGGGATGCAGTGGCCGCTCTTGCAGTGGAACTGGTCTTGCTCACAGCGTGGCTTGCATTCTTTCTGTGGAGGAACAAGGTTGCCAAATTTCAGAGAGGCATTTCAGGTCAGAGATCAAAGATCTGGAGCTGTTTTGTACTGAGTAAGATTATTGATCTGTCTGAACCAATACTGCTTTCCTAAGCAGCAGAGGTTGGCAAATCTTACTATCATAATAATTACAATAAGACCTTCAGAATGAAATAAATTACTTTATGGAATTGCACAGGAAGGGAACTAAGATGGTACTGAATACAAAATAAGTGGACATCATCTAAAATCAAAGTATGATTTAGTGTTAGATAAAAACATTCATCTAATTTCTAAAGAAACTACTCCCATCAAAGCTTTCTTATGGGTCTCTCCCAACGGTTATTTATTCTGTTAATCAGTGACTCCTATTTTTTAAATTTATTTTACACACACACACATACACATTTTTCCACTTCCAGGTTTTTTTTCCTATTAGATTAATATGTACACCAAACTGGCCCATAGTTTTTCATCTGCAAACATTCCTTTAAAACATAAAGTTTTCTCAACTCAGACTATGTTGGTCCCAGCACTCAAGTAAAACTCTGTTTACTTCTAACAATTTCCCCAAGTAGATGGTATTCGGATATGAAAGCTACAACTCCCATAAGCCTTTGATCAGCATGGTCCCCAGGGACTACAGACATTATACTAACACTTTTGGACAGCTTCAGGCTGGTGAGGGAGACAGTAAGAATTCAAGCTGAATGGCAGACAGCTAAATGTGAAAGCTGCTGCTCACTCATTACAGCTTCATCCTCGTCACTTTCCACACTTGGGCCTTACCTCATCAGAGCCATCGGCACAGTCATGGTCCCCATCACACTTCCAGCGGCCTGCAATGCAACGGCCATTGGCGCAAGAGAACTCACTTTCAGAGCAAGGCCTGGGCTCTGTAGGCAGAGAAAGCAGAGAGGTCCATGAGCTGGAAAGCTTCAACAAGCATAGAGGGAGTTGTGGCTACTCTACAATTCACAGATTAACATTGCTGCTTATTCTCAGTGCATCTCAGTGCAAGTAGTCTGATTATTGTAACATGGCAAATTCTTGACTTCAGTATGACTAGAAACAGAACATAGGAGAAGCCAAAGAAAAGTTTGGGTGGGCGTAGAGAGAAAGAGGTAGCAAGACAATGATTTTCGACAGTATCAACTGTACTATCTACAACAGCAGCTTCTGCTGTACTATGGTAACCATCTCAGCTCAACTATCTTATCTTGGCTTGTGAGCTGTGAGCTGTGACCAGTTCAGCTAACAGCTGAAGAGTTTGTCTGTCACACCATACCAGCTTTATGGTGACAGGCAGGTTCCTGCCAGAGATTACGAAATGCCAAGTACAAATCTGCTACAGAAAACAGCAACAGCTTCAAGTTTCTTAGTCTCTGCTCCTGGTAACAATTAGATCAAGGAGAGAAAACTTCAGGACTGGGGGATATACCTCGTTTTAAAAGAGGGCTTCATCAAGAGGAACCTTATGCAGTACAGTGAATGAATGTACTTAAAATTCAAAGAAAAAGCATGTACATATTCAGTGTAAGAATTAGTTTCAGTACCAGAACTGAAGACACAATCCTTTCACATAATATCCACACCTGGCTTTATGCCATCTTTGTTTTTAACCTTTCCCTAACCATGAGGGAGTGAGATAGGAGACATTGTTTTGTTATTGTTATGCAACTGAGAGCAAGAAACACTTATGAAACTATTGCAAATCACCCAGAGTTCTACCAGAAGATTCCAATCCACGTTCTGTCCACTACTAATCTAGAGATCCTCAATGGGAGATTCAACACCATTTCCTGGTTCTTTCCTTACCTTACTCCCATATAAAAATTTCATGGGCAAAGTATCACCTACATTTTACAGAACGAAGCAGATATTATTTTCACTTTCAACTTTGTGATCTAACTTGGATATTTTGTTGTTTTCACTGGCATTATTACAATTGCTTTGAACACAGGAAATTGCATTATAGAGGGGCAATTTCTACAGTGATACTATCTTTATTGACAGGAAGTGAATCTTCAGAGTTTCAGAAAAACAGTCTGACCCAGTGGGGATGCTGGGACAGAACCCATGGAGACCCCCATTTGGTACCCATTGATCATCAAATGTTTACTAAGGAGAAACTGAATGTATACTTGGAACTATGTCACAATTGGCCACTTCAGCCTTGGATTCTTTCTCAAAACACTTCATACAACAAAGGAAGGGATAGTAGAGACATTAAGAAGTAAGACAGTTCAGCCTGGTTTGTGTGGCAGAATGGACTGGAAAAAGAAGTAGATCTCCAGGAGCTAAGCAAGCATCACACACAGAAACCTCCATTAAATTCTTGCAAAAGGAATAGAGAGGCAAATACATGGGAACACAGATGAAACCTCCAAACCATCCTTTTTTTCCCCTCCTTTCAACACAGTTAGAGTTTTAAAGGGGAAGGGAAACATTTTTGACAGAAACCTACCTCTGCAAGCCCCGATACGACAGTATGAAAATGGAGAAAAACATAAGATGAAGTGAAATGGCACAAACTCAAATTACACAGTATGGTAAGGAAACAAACCAAAAGAAGTAATTCGAAAGTCAGGTTCTAGAATCTACAGGAATTGGTGGGGAAGGCGAAGAGATGAGGAATGGCAGCTATTTTAAAGATTTAAACTTCTTGCCGAAGGCTTGGCCTTGTTATAACATCCAAAGTGTTCTAAGAAAGCATCATCTTGTGACAGAACATTCACCTGACTTGTATTCCCCTTTATCATCCTGTTGAACAGCTGTTTTATCCTGTTCAACCAAACAGTGATAGCAGAATGACTACCATTCAGTAAAAACAAAACTTGCCGATGGAAAGTTTGACTTTATAAATCCCCTCCCAGCTTGAGATACCAAAGGCTGATCATTTTTTTGAACATCTCAAAACCTCACCAGCCTGATCAGTATCCAGAGCATTCAGCAAGTGAGCATTCTGGACAATTTAGCCCAAAATATTGCTCTTTTGATGTCAGAAGAAGGGATGCCTACAGCTGTTAAAAAAACCGGAGTAGCCATCTGAACATGTTTTCTATTCTCTTGTGAAGAGGAAGAGTAGGTGAAGATGTTCTATATCAAGAAAACTTCTAGGTAGAAAGACTACTTAGGGTAGTTTAGTAAAAATGATTCTGGTAAGATATGCACAAGTCCTTCCCTTCCCTTTTTTCAGCCCCACCTGGTTGGGGTTATGATAATTGCAAAGAAGTTATTTTAATGCAGGTACCACCAGCTGAGATGGACACAAGAATTGGCATAGAAGAAATGCAAGGAAAAGATTTATCTAATTGGGCATCTTTGGGGTGTGTGACTCAAGAAGCACACAACACCCTTCTCAAATTACAGCTGAGTGAAAAACATGATTGGACTTGAAACTCAGCCAGTATTTTCTCTAGCTCAATTTTTTATCACTCCTTACAGTAATGGGAACTTTTGGGATGCAAAGAGATACCTGCTTTATACTCTTTCAATATCCATTTTCCATCAGCAATACTTTTACAATCTGCCTAAAATGAGGCATGAGTAGATAAGAAAAGGACGTCTCCCTCCCCACATGCAAACATGGTAGCATAAGGTTGAAGAGGGCACATACTACAGCTCTCCTCATCCGAGTTATCCCCACAGTCGTTGTCATAGTCACATTGCCAGCGGCCTGGAACACAGCGGTTATTCTTGCAGCGGAACTGGTAGGGCTCACAAGTGCGCTCATCTAAAATTGAAGGAGGTACAGTGTGGGGAGGTAAAGAAAAAAGCATAAGAAATGAACAGCATTGCTAAAGAATATATGGTGTAAAAGCCAACTCACACATGCTCCCAAGGAGAATTTTCTAATAGTATGTGGAGCAGTTAGGGACCCACAAGCTCCTTGTATCATTGCGAAACCTTTATCCCTCACTATAGCACGCCATGGGCAGCATGGAAAGTGTCCAGAAATGGATTAAGATGAGAGACCAGCGGCTGTTGGCAAAAGAGTTTAATCCAACAGCCTGCATGAAAAGGGTGTATCTGTCCAAATTTGTGGGAACAAGGACGTGCATACAGAAGATCGGAGCTAGCCAGCCCGCCTGCCAGCCCCGATCCCTTCTAAGCATCGCCAGCCGGCCATGGCACAGTCAACTTACCACATTCTTCCTTGGGCTCATCTGAACCATCCCCACAGTCATCCTCGCCATCACATTTCCAACGTGCTGGGATGCATCGACCAGAATCCTTGCACCGGAACTCATCCAAACCACATCTCATTTGTGCTGTATGAGTGAAAAGGATTGAGGAAATTAAAGGGCACTGGAGGGCAATTGAATCTGCCCTCCAAAATGAGGCACAAGCAGACTGATTTTCCCATCAGGCACTGTTTGAAAACTGCGCACGTCAATAACACTGCAACCAAGACCCAGAAAAACTAGCTAGTCATTACAGGTCTTCTCACTTCAGAAATATTCAGCTACAGAAAACTGACTTGTTTTCAATAAGCGTTATAGTCCACAAAAACTAATGCCATTAAAAAGTTGGCTAGTTTTTCAGATTTCAGGTTAGTAACTCAAATGTACAAAGGAAGACCAAAGAAAGACATTGGAAATTCTTGGGGAAACCAAACTATTGCTTTCCTCCTCAAGGCCAGCTCCCATAATATGCGTAGCGCCTTACTGCAGTTGGCAGGCTCGTCAGATCCATCCACGCAGTCATTGTCACGGTCACAAACCCAAACTCGTGGAATGCAGCGTTTGGTGATGGCACACTGGAACTGGTTTGAAGCACAAGTCACCTCCGCTGTAAAAAGAAAGCGGAGTCAGGAGGTAACCCCAGTATATAATACAGAATGAGTGGGAGCTCCCCGAAATGAATGCTGACTCCTACGCAATCAGTCAATGACATTATATATGCTGGATGTTGCCATTCCACTGCAGAAAATGATCCTGGGTATTTAATTCCACATCTTTTGACTTTCTCCTTCTAAACTGAATTCCGTTTTCTAAGGATCAGGGCTTCGGCATCCTGAAAAAGCAGCCTGATACTCACCCTAGCTGTCACATGCAAAGTGAATGATTCGAGACCTGCAGATTTACTTGTTTTGCATCATGATGACAGATTGCAAAATTCCATCTTTTTGTGTGCAATTTGACTAGCATGGTGCAGAATTAGCAGTAAATGGTAATTTGGCTTATAAATACATGCAAAGCCCCCAGGATATTTACAGAGGTTGTACTCATCATGCAGGCACCTCTGATCTTTTGACAAGCCTGCCCCAGAGACCGCCAGGAAAAGCGACACTCTCTCTCTGAGCATCACTTACGGCAATCCTTCTCATCTTCTCCATCACCGCAGTTGTCTTGCCCATTGCAACGGAAGATGCCTGGGATACAGCGATTGGTGTTTGTGCATTTGAACTGACTGGGCAGGCAGACGTGCACTTCTATCAGAGAGAAACAAAACCAGCTTTAAGGGAGAGAAGGCTGACCAGTTACACCCTTGAATTCTAAATTTTGTCCAAAATCCTTATGGGTTTTATTTCCATTGCGGTGATCCTTGAACAAATGACTTCTCCCGTGAACTTAGACTTCTTGTCTTTACTCTGACATGTCAGGGAAGCAGAGAGGAAGGGAGGAAAGAGCAGTCCTGCCTCTGATCTTTTTGCTTTCCTTGGTCTGCCACTTCAGCCACTTGAAAGGTTAAGGAAAGGGGAGGAAAGGATGAAGAGGGAGGGTGACACCAGGATGGCTTCTGGGGCAGTATGAGAGTTCATAGGGATGGAGGTAATTTTTTCTAATCTTCAGATTGGGCTCTGAGAAATAACTAATTCAAAACAACCACCACCACCAAGTGCTCTTCAATCTCCATTCTTTTCTGAGTGACTCAATGGTGAATTTGGGATGGCTTGATCATCTCACATCTTTTATGATTTTGAATTTCTAACTTTTAAAATAAGGCATTATGTTTTAACATGGCTTATTTGAAATGTCCCCAAGGTGTCTGGAACATCTTCTGTGGAATGGTGTGAGAAATACCCAGGATGGCTGGGGACTCTTACCACAGTTTGCTTCATCTGAGTTGTCCTGACAGTCATTGTCCCCATCACAAATGAAGGCTGGGTTGGTGCAGATTCCTGTAGAGCACTGGAATTGCCCTGGGCGACACTTGAATTCAGCTGTAAAGAGTAAGTGGAAAGCAGGATGTGATGCCTTGGGGGAAGCTTCCTATGAACTCTAGTTCGCTGGGAGAGTACATATTTCGAAGCAAAAGGTCCCCAGCTTCAACCCCATGTGCAAGTTTGGACCAGGCAGCTGATGAAGGGGAAGTCTTTTGACTAAGACTCTGCAGAATCACCATCAGTCAGACTACACTGTACTAGGTAAGCAATCTGGTGTCTATGGGCCATGCAGCCCACAGCTATTAGAAAAATGATGGAGTGGTGAGGACCAACATTTGGGGGAGATGGGAGGCATACAAATGTAATAATAAATAAATTAAATAAATAAATAAATAAATAAATCTGGAAGAGTATTCATAGCTTCTGATATTGGGGGACAGGAAGCAACTTCATCAATTTTTTATGCAGGTAAATAGGCAAGCCTCTGAGAGCTACTCTGTGAAAATGCTCATTACATGTTACCAGTATTCCAAACATTCCAAGACCCCCCAAAGCCCCCACATCAGAGCTAATAGGGTCAGCAATCTGTCATGATTTAAGACAGTTGTCTGTCTGCTTTCTTTCTTTTAAGCTGGCCAGCCAGTAGCCAATCTTACAACCATTTGATACCAGGCACTTTACTCCTTTCTGTTCATTGGACAAATTGTTTCTGTACTGTTGCCAAAATCTTAGACGTGTCCACAAAGTCAACAGAAGTAGAGCTCAATTCAAAGGAGACGTTGTCTTATGGTTCTAGAGCAACCTAAGTGCCTACCAGGTTCAAACACCAGATATAAATGTTACTCATTTCAATGCTGCAAAGCTACTATCTAGGCACTCTCCCACAATGACTGTTTTCAGCCAGGGTTACCCTCATCTGCAAGGACAGGAAGAGTCTCTTCCACCCGAGTCTCCTCCCAAAGGTTCACTTACGGCAATTCTCAGGCTCATCTGAACGATCCCCACAATCGTCCTCAGTGTCACATTTCCACCAGAAAGGGATGCATTTGTCATTCTTGCAGACAAACTGATAGGAAGAAAAGGTCATGAAGCTGAAATAATGGCTGAATAATGGAAGAACATAAGCCCTCACCTCAGGACAAACTCCATCTGCTGTCCTGGAGCTCAGAAACAGTCCCAAAGAAATGCCTATCAGAAGTTGTGATAGGAACTCATTTTCTAATTGCCCCTCACATTTTCTCATGGCTCTCCCCCAAATAAAAAATAACCCCCCTTTGTTTTGCCCCAGGAGGTCAGTTAAGAGGGATTATTTTCTCCAACTTAAGATCAACTGAATATACACACTGGCTGGAAGCTATATAGATCCAAAAGAGGTTCACCATTTTGGATGGAGCCTTCCCATTCCAAAGGCTTGGAAGTCTCCCCAGGATGCAACAGCAGCAAAGGGCAACCTGATGCCTAAGACTAAAGAGAGACCCACAGCCCTCTTTGGTACCTCACAGAGCCTCCTGAAATGGTGCTGCTGAAAGCTGGTGGCACACCTAAAATACGAAACCTCCCACTCCAACCTCCAGAAACCACCATTCCAGATATTCAGGCCACAGCATGGTATTTTTGGGTGGTCCTCGGTTTCTGCCTCACCAAAAAAATTAAAATTGTCCCTCCTTTCACCAAAAGGTTGCCTGCCCAGTGCTGAAGCATGTTAAGGATCCCTTGACAAAGCAGTGAATGAAGGGTATCAACACAGAGCAAGGGTGCAAAAGGTAAGGCCCAAGGATTATATGCACCCTCCAGCATCTCTTCTATGATAGCCAGAAAGGGAGGGCAAAAAATGGGCATATCTTTTGCATCTTTGGGAGGATATTGGAGTGGGAAAAAAAAAGATCCCTTAAACCTTGTAAATATTCACCCTTTTCTCAAAAGGTTCGGGCCTGGCTACTTAAGAGTGTGGCCCTCAAGGTGATGCCACCCTTGAGCAGATGGAAGTTGCACATCTGACAAAGAGGGTTTATAAATAATGGAGCAATGTTTGTGTGCCCCAGCCAGTTACCTGACTAGCAGTGCAATTGGAGATGCAGGTCCTACCATCAGGACCCAGATAGAAGTTGGTAGGGCACGCGCACTTGAAGTTTCCTCCTGGTGACAGCAGGCACAAGTTGCTGCAGCCGCCATTGTTGACTTTGCAGGGATGATTAGGAACTGAGGAGTGACAGGATGAGAAAGGGGACAGAAATGTATGTTAATAGCTGCTGATGGTGGTGGTGGAGGTGGTGGTGTCACCTTTGCCAAAATGGCCCTACATCTGATCCCTGCTCTACTGCACAAAGATATGACAATATCTTTTGCCACATATAAGGAGAACCTTACTCCCCCAACTTCTCCTGTATATACAAACACACACATCCACTAAAAATGAATGAATGCAGAAGTTACTGTGCGTGGAAAGAAAGGAATGAAATCTATTTGCAGGAAAAGAAAAGGAAACACGTCCTGATCAACAGCGTTCCTAGGGATTTTTCTACATCACTGAAATGGCTGCCAGCTGCTTTACTGTGCTTGGACCCACAGTATCAACTGCTGGCACCTGGTGTTGTAGGACTCATGCAACAGCTCTGCTCCTTGCTTTTACCACCACCAACCTACCCTTCCATCTGTGGACTGGCCATGTCTTGAAGGACACTTCCCCATTCTATTGGATCTAACAGTGCCCTATGCCCCACTGTATGGTAACTGAGACTGACCCCTATGTGT
The DNA here is from genome assembly GCA_030867105.1 of Liasis olivaceus. Lineage (NCBI taxonomy): Eukaryota > Metazoa > Chordata > Lepidosauria > Squamata > Pythonidae > Liasis > Liasis olivaceus. The sequence continues at coordinate 137,880,405 of CM061348.1, forward strand.
AACACCTTCCTTCCTCCTTTCAGCACCTTAAAGAGGGCACTTACCATCCGGCTGCCTGTAAGGGTGGTAGATGTGGATATCCATGGGCCGATGCAGCGTGCTGATCAGCACAGACTTGTTGGCACCTGTGGTTTTGTGGGCTCGGTTGATGGATTTGGTCTCCCAGTCAGTCCAATAAATGTAATCTTCAAAGAGGGTTAAGGCAAAGATGTGGGGGATATCTTGGCTCAGCACTACAGTGGAAGAAGAAAGAGAAATTTTCACTTGGGGCAGGAAGAAAGGAGCCCACTGAAAATTTAGGCAATGGGAATGGAAAGCCCTGGGGACTTATGGACCAAAGATATTATCTGCTGAATACCATGGCAAAATATTCACAGCTAAGAATGACAAATATCCCCAGTGCTCCTCTTCTACTGAACAGTATGCCCCTCTCTACCCAAAAGGTTCCCTCCTTCCTGGTTTTTAGAAAGTCCATCAAAATGCATCTTTTCCATTAGGCCTTGGAGGCTAAAATAGTACAATCTGTTCCCTATGGCAATAGAAATTATCTTTGGCTTGGCAGTTGTTGAATGGATTAGTGCTATAACTTGCTGTTTTTTATTAATTATGGTTGCTTTTCATTGCAATGTATACTGTATGTTTTTAACCCAATTTGTGATGGTTGAAAGGTACACTGCTCAGAGTTAGCTTTGATTTGAGTAGCTTATTAACCCAGTATATTTATGTATATCTATATACTGTATATATTTGCAGAGAAGCCCATCTGTGAAAAAGCTGACCCTCAAATTTTTAACCAAAATACCATGAAAAACGCACCACCTGTGCATTCAAGCCGATCCTTGAAATTTTCATAGGTTTTAATTTTCACAATTAGCTTATCCATGAGTATATACAGTAGTTACTTATTACAGATAGGGCTAAATTGAAATGCCCCTTTCCATTTTCTTAGTATTTTCGTTGGGGTGAAAAATAGGGTGTTGGTGGTAATAGGGTGGAAAATTTCAAGTACTCAATTCCATTTTCCCTAACTCCTCATGCTTGCTAGTTGCCATTTTTTAATTCCTTGTATTACCCCTTGGAGTGATACTATATTTGTGTCATTCGGAGTAGCAGTTTTTGGAATTAGATAGTGGTATAGTAGCAGTGAGGAGCCAGGAAAAGTATCTGCAAATTTTGCACATCCTGCTCTCAAAACCAGCTTCCGATTTGGGAAAAGTGAAGGAGTAGACATAGTTTTATCCCATCTTTTGCCAAAGATCTCCAAGGAAATCTGGACTCAACTTTAAAACTTTGGTTCATTCTCAGCTATGAACAAACCAATCATACATCTTTGTTCCAGCCAACACTCGAATTTATAAGTGGAAGGAAAACACAGTTCATCTTTGGCTGGCACATCCGTTCTTATCGGGATCACCACACAGATTGCTGCTTCTGTTTCTTCATTCGGCAACTCCAAAGGTCATTACAGTGAAGAAATACAAATATCAAAATACAACATGGGACAATCAATCCAAACAACAACTACACTCCACCATGTGCTTAAGGTGATTCAAATGCCACTGCGTATGCACAGGAGGCAACTCTTCCAGTTCCAATTTCTATGTGCAAAAAAGAATTTGATTTCAGGATGATTAGAGCATTTATTCCTCTTCACAGAAAAATTGTTCCACATACTTTAATCTTAAACTTTTATATAGATACTGCAAGAGAACAGATAATACCACAGAGCTTCCATTTAACCTTCCCGATAGATTCAATGCTTCAAATTAAAGGGAATTTTTCAATCAGTTACATCCAATAATGCTCTGGGGCATCTGTTCAAGCTAAAAGTGGGATGTTGTTTTCCTCTATTAATATTTATAAAGATCAAATAACTAGTCATCCATCGTCACGCAATGGTTTGATAAAGTAATTCCATACAGTGGTTCTAGTAGTATTTAACCGATCAAAAAAAAATAAATTATTTTCTTTCTTTTAAACTGCATCTTAGTTACAACTGACCTAATACCAATACAATATAAAAGAAAATACATATCCCTCAATCAAACACTTGCAACATTTCTTAAACTGACTTCTAGAGCAATGGGGGTGTATGCATGAGAAGAGAAGTGAAAAATTCTGAGGAACATCCACAATGGAGAAGGCCTCATCCCCAAAGGGGATGTTCATCGTAACTGTTGAACAGCTTCAAAGTGAGGAGAGGACAGCCATGTCCATAAGCACATGGAAATGCAAGGGAGTCAAACAACAAACAAAATCTGGCAAGATATATGAGGATAATTTGCAGAAAAAAAATCTTTTAAAGAGGGAGCACCCAGAAATATGGTTACTGTTGTACTTATTCTCTCTCTCCCCCTCTGTAATAATTTTTATTATTGTTGCTGTCATTTTTAAGCTACTTCGGTAAGACTTGTATCCTGAAAGGTGATGTGTAGGTCGCTGTTGTTCCTAGGATTTGTCTCAGCTGTAATGTCCGCTTGCTTCGTACTGCGTTTGCCGCAGTTCTTGTAGCAAAGCTCTCAATGCCTGCCGCAACAAGGAGTTTTAATTTTCAACCAGCTTGTTGCAGAGCCTCATGCTGATTTGCACTGAGAGGAAGCGACTTGCTCAAGATCATCCACGTGACTTCTGGGCCTAAAGGAAGACTACAACCTGGGATTCCCCACTCCTCATCTGGCACTACATCCTACTGGCTCTCAAAAGGCGATACGTAAGTAATTGTAATAAAACGAACAGTGGGCTTTATATACAATGGCAGAGGCCTGAAAAGTAACAGTGAGTGAACCTACAAAGGAGCCCTGCAACGTGCCATGGTAGGAGCAGAGGGAAAACATTTGTAGGAGAAAATAAAGGGGAGGGGGCTCCCAAAACAGACTCTAAAACCAAAATTAAGGCCAGCTGAGGAAGAACGTTTTTGGAATAGGGACATTCGAAGAGAGAAATTGGAAGTCATGGGAGGAATAAACCATCCTATTGATTTTCTGCTGCAATCTCAGAGCTCACTTCTGGCTACTTTACTCAGTCTCACTGCATATGAGCTTGAGCTCTTACAACGCACTCACCAATGTGCCGGTTGGAACCATCCAGGCTAGCAAATTCAATGTAGTCCTCCCGGGCGTCAGCCCAGTAGATGCGGCTGTTAATGTAGTCCAGAGTGAGGCCATTGGGCCATGTGATCTTGGTCTCCACAATGACACTCCGGTTGGTACCATCCATGCCTATCTTGCCAATCAGGGAATGGTCACCCCAGTCAGTCCAGTATAAATACCTGGAAGAGAGCAAATGAAGTAGGTGAGAGGAATGGCACAAACTTAGGAATGCAGTTGTGACCACTCCTACCCTTGTTAAAACCCTAAAGTCACAATAGTATAAAATCATATTATAAAAATGGACATGGTGCCAATGCTAACGAGAGTTACAATAGTAAGATTTGCTCTTATATTTGTTTTGGAGTAGGACAGCAACAAATCCATTGTATTAGAGAAGTGAGAGAAGTTTCCCTATCCAATATAACAAGATCTGAAAAGAGATCCTACCCCCTCCAAGAAGCCTAACACATTGGGGACATTATACCTGTTCTAGGAAGCCAACGGCCTGCAGCCCCCGCTGCAGAACAGTTGCCAAAAACTGTAGCCAATTCATGCACCCAATTCTTCTATATCTAAGGGGCTCTCACAAAGGAATGAGGTCTGCTACTTCTGCTGCCCCGTCATTTTAGCAGCACCTAACTGTCCTCTAAAAGATGGCAATAGGTCAAGGAATGGCCTATTCCCAGAATTTCCCTCTCTGGTTCAGTAACTCTAAAGTTTAAGCCTTCTGCAGTATGGTTTTAGTGACTAAATTAATAGGCTACATAACTGTAAAAGAATGAAACATTACATTGTTCATGCACTGGGGGAATCAGGGATGAACAAGGCATGCGGGTGTTGGATAAATAAAGGTGCCGCCCAGACTACTTAAATAAATCCAAATACATTTCGCAAACTTACCCATTCTGTACATCCACCACTAATGCTCGAGGCTCCCGGAGCCCTGTGTTCACCAACACGGTGCGGTAAGCCCCGTTGAGCTTTGACACTTCAATAGTGTCCCTTCCCTTGTCACACCAGTACAAGTTGCCACCCACCCAGTCCACAGCCAGTCCATCAGGATTGCTTAGCCCAGTGCGGTGTAGAACCTGGAAGTGTGCAGGAGAAAAAACAATGTGGATCAAAGAAACCAGAAAGGAGGAACTGGCCAAAGGGACCTCTATCCTATTTAGGGATCAGCTATCTTTGCCCTAGTATGGGAAGGGGTAGAGTTTAACTTCAGCAGAGCTTTGCCTGAGTCAGGAGTGAAAAGTTGCTTGGGTGTAGAGGATCTGATCATACGCTTTCAGAAAGGAGCACGGGCTTCAGTCAGAAAGCATACAGGCCAAATGGACTGGGAAACACACCTGTACATTGCTGCCATTGATGTTCATGCGGCGGATCATGCTGCCCTGTGTGGTGACATCAGTCCAGTAGATCATCTGTTCCCGGTAGTCAAAGTCCAAAGCTACAGCATTATTCAGCCCCTAAATCCATCAAGAGAGAAGAACATTCTTACATGGGGCTAAGAAATAAACAATTCTAGTATCTGTTCACACATTATATTTTGCCCTCACTCCCAACATTACCTGTTTGAGCAACGTGTAGTTGGAGCCATCCAGACTAAGCTTTCTTAGGTAGTACCGATTAGCAAAAATCAAGAAAGGTTCATCATCTGTTAAAGGAAGCAAAGGAGTGGTGTCAGAGGGTCATTAAATGCTAGAAGTTCCCAGTGCTCCTCTAATTCCAGTTTCCTCATTTTTCACCTTCCTATCACCTGCAAAGTGAATCTACCGGTAGACACAGAGAGCTACTTCCCCTAATCCCTCCCATTATTCAGGAGATACAACATTTAAGTCCTTTAAAAAGACAGAGGAGGGAACTACAATTACTTTTATAAAAGACTGGAAACCCTTTATAGATTTTTTGCTGAAAATGGATAAAAATGAGCTGCTGATTTTGGGATGTATTGATTAAAAAGGTTTGTTTATGGGAAGAAGGGAACTATGGTATGCAATATGGGAGGGTGGAGATGGTAATTGCTATGTTTGTAACTGCTGCAAAGAAGATCGGAAGTCGCTTCTTTAGATATCTTTCTTTTTCTATTTCTTTTTCTATGTTTCTGTAAAATCTTCTTTTAATAAACATTATTTAAAAAAAATAAAAAGACAGGATGAAGGCAGGATGGACAGTCCACTGAACTAAACTGAAAGAGAAGCACTGGGTCAAAGCCGAGAAAAGAGTGCAGCAACTTTGCCCTCAAGATTCTCACATTTAAAGTTGGAATCTCCAGGAAAAAGGGAAGGCAGATTAAAGGAAGCAAAAGTCTTTAAGAAAAATGGTTATTTCCGCAGAAAAAGCTCTATGTTCTGACCAGGATTTATGTTAGATTGCTTGTTTCTTTTTCTGTGTGCTGATGTGTCAAGTCCAATGTTCTAATTTACAAATTAGAAAAAACTGAATGGGTATCCTTGATCTTGCATTATATTCATCAGGCTGGCTGGGAATATGGTAATTTTATTTATAAACATTTGGTAGTCTATATATTAAATTGCATCATCTCCCATCTCACAGGGAAAAAGAGTTTATTTAGAGCAGCTCAGCACAAGCTTGTTGTCTGCCTGGAGCATCTTTTTTTTCCTTTTTTACATTTATAGATTTTTTCTGTTTAGCTCCTGATCCTGATCAAGGAATGTATATAACTCCCTTTCTACAATGTTGCATGTATGCATTTTAAGGTTTAAAGCTAAAAAGCAGTTTTATATTTATCCCTTTCTTAAAAAAAAAAGTTTGATCTGTTTAGTAAGATCGGTCAGTTTCCAAAGCAGGGAGGAAGCCCTGAAACCTCTAGTCACCCAGCTGTAAGAGATATGGCCAGGAGGTAGCATTATTGAAATTATTTCAACGTTTGCATTTTTGATCTTTGAACTGCCAGAAAGGAAGGATAGCAGGTGAGGTGTCTCCTGGAAGATAGCAAGTGACAGCAGGAATTACAAAGTTACTAACCCAAAGCAGGTGGTAGGGCCTGAGTGTTAGTCCCAGATGACTTCTCAGATAAACACAGCACCAGGGGAGGGCTAAGCTACATACACATACACATGTGCTGTAGAAAGGCTTTTTATTGGAAATATTTTGAGGCTGAAACAGTGGTTCTAAGTTTGATATGGGTTGTTATGACTCACTAGAAGTATTCTGAGACTGTTTGGACTATTTCTGAAGTGTTCCAAGCTCAAAACACTTCTACTATGGCTGAGACAGCACAGGACTAGTTCCAAGAAGATCAGAACAGCCTAAGAGACACTCTTTCAGTTTGTTACATCTTATTCAAGTCTTGGACCACCAAACAGATCTTGCCATACCCTAAAGCTCTAACTCACACTCACAAATGGCAGGCACCATTGCAGCTCGTAAGAGTTGGTATTACCTGTGACAGCTTTGCAGCTGGTTGGGTCATCAGGCCTCAGAATGTAGCCATCTGCACACATACACTTAAAGCTCCCATAAGTGTTGATGCAAATCTGGCTGCAGGGGTAGGTGGTTGTGCACTCATCAATGTCAATGCAAGTCTTGCCATCATACTTCAGCTGGAACCCAGGGCGACATCTGCACTGCAGGGGCAGCAGAAAGTCATTACGGGTTTATAGGGAGGGCCCTAGGAAATATAATCTGTCTTGCTCACTGGGAAAAAAAGTGATTTTTTTCCTGGCTTTGTCTTACAGCAAACTCAACTGGCAGAATGACACAGGCTATGGATAGGCAGAAGCATAGGCTGAAGGATCTCCTGCTAGTCCTCAACCAGGATCAATCATTCCCGACGAGTCAGCAGTAAGAGTAATAATATATTTTTTCCCTCTGAAATACTACCCTATATTATAATGATGAAGTGAAGGAAGTGTTGCAGAAGGATTTCTGGTGAAAGGCTATGAGTTACATTCAATTCTAAGTGCAGATGTCTGAGCTGAGAAGTCTTTCATTCTACATGTGTATCTTTTACCTAAAGTCCTCAGGGTTTTATTGCAAATCAAAGTAGATTCCCCACATCACAAATCTGGCCAGTGCCCATGTCTTGTTGAACCTGTAGCCATTTGCAAGAAAGTCATATATTCTGCCCATTGATTTATGACTCCACGGTGGGAAAATTGTAACAATAAACTATATAACTGACAATTTTGTGGCTCTTCAACAGTACATCAAAATCTATCACCTCTACTGCCTGACAGTTGGGCTGGCCCTGATATATCCTTCTCCCCAAAGCAAAGAAAAAGAAATTACAGCCCAACCTTGTAGCCAATTTTGAGGTCCTCACACTCCTGGGAGCAGCCACTCTGCTTCTTGTTCAGGCACTCATTGATGAAACAGTTCAGCTCATCAGAGCCGTCACCACAGTCGTCATTGTTGTCACAGAGCAAATTATTGGAGATGCACTGCTCATTGTGGCAGAGGTAAAAGGTATCATTGCACTTGCTCTCTGAAATGACAGTGAGGAATCAATTCATTAGAATGATCTCAAGGCAGTGGGTTTTTCTTCCATCCACCATGCCATTTTCCATATTTGCAGCTTTAAGCCATACCACAAGAGCTAATGCGCACCACCTTCTCTGCATGTGGGTCAACCTGTTTCCAGCCACGGTTGTGTTCACCATTATGTGTAAACAACTTTCTGTAAACATGACACCCAAAGGGCTTCATCACAAAGCATGATCTCCTCCTCTAAAGTTTCAAGTATATCACTATCCATAATATTAAACACAATTTAATAAAAAGTAGTTGATATTAAAAAGACCTCACTATCTAAACAGCATATTTAATGAATTGTCATTAATAATTCAAGCTTAGGCTGCACCTTAATGTGTTCATTCAAAGAGTGCAAATAGTGATTTTGTACAGTTCTCTTCCAATTAGATGACAAAGATTCTACAAAATCTCCCTCAGTGTGGAGGGTGTACTGATTTATAGCTTTAAAAAATTGAGTACTACACTGATCTGTGTGCATGGAACAAGTTTGACAATCAAGACAGGATACTTCTAGGGTGGTGTGATCAGAAGCTCACATACTAGATAACAGTCTGACTCCTCCCTCTAGATGTATTGAAGATTCCCAATGCTTTTCAAAAGTATATAGAATTCTGCTGCTGCGTTACTAGATTAACTAGTTAGGAACAGACCAATTAAAAGAGAGCTTCATTTGGTTCTCACCCTTTCTGACCATGGACTTGCTATAAACCAAAGAAAATATAAGTGAGCACCCCCCCCCAACCCTACTGGAGACCTACCAGGGCTAGAACATCGTGGATTCTTGGGGGCTTCATCAGATTGGTCGTGGCAATCAAACTCGCCATCACACTCCCATAGTTTGTTGCTCAGACAGCGGCCATTAGCACAACGGAACTCATTGGGGCTACAGGTCGGGTACTCTGGGAAAAGCCAAAAATGGGGGGGGGGGGATAAGAAATCAATCCATGCTGCAACAGTGCTTCATTTTATCATGTAACAGGATCAATATACATCTGAAGAATTTCTCCATCATGCTATTTGCTTTAGGGTTAGCAATGTTATGCAAAATGCAGAAAAAGGGTAAGAAGTAGGGAGGCAATGAAGAACTGAAAAAAGTAATCTAACTAATCTAATTTATACCAACACTATTTACTATACCCCGCCATATCGTTCTACCCTTGCAAATCATCCTTGTTTCCATGAATCTGTTCACCAATTCATACATTTTCTTTTGTTCTTTAACCTTCCCACCTCTCTCTTTTTGTGGTTCTCATCAACTCCATCCAACTACAACTTTCTTGGTCTTCTCCTTCCTTTCCCCCATTCGCCCTTCCTTTGTATATCTGTTCTGCAGTTTGATCCTCATTTATACCCTCTACATGACCAAATTACCTAAACATACTTCTTTCATACTGGTTACTCACTTTTGTATTCAGCCTACATTTATTCAGTGCTTACTCATTCTTGGCCCTCTCTCTTATTTTATGATATACGCTTTTTCAGTATCCCAATCCCACTGAATTCAACTTATTTTTATGTTTCTCCTGACAGCCCTAAATCTCACTTCCATGTGACAAAGTGGATAGAAGTACAGTCATCCATGGCTACATTCCCTCTTTTGAGAAACAGTCATTCTTTGCAACATACTGGATACTACCCACCTCCCAGTACTTGCACGTCTTAGAAACTTCTCCATTTCCCCACTTTCAATTAATATTCTACTGAAGTACACAAATTCATCAACTTCCTCTGTTTTCACCATTTATGTGTAACTTGCAATTGTTCACTCCATTTTTCCTGTCAAACACAACTACCTTGATCTTTGATAGATTAATTTTCAGGCTCCTACCCTTCACTCCATCATGCAATCTATATAACTTTCACTGAAAAACTTTTGAGTTTTCAGCAAGCAACATGGCATTGTCTGCATACCAAAGTATACACATATTTATGTCCCTGACCAGCACACCTGTACTGCAGTCTTATAATTTATCCATAAATACATTAAACACATTAAATAACACACATATGAGTTACACACGCATCCAGGTTAGGCTTATAGTCATTCACTTATGCATATGCAGTCTGTCGAGGCACAAAGATCTTACAACCCCTTGTACTCTCTACCTGGGTTTCCCAGAAAGATGTGGCTGGAGCATACAAGACACACAGCCCCAGTCAGCAGCTGGGAAATAATTAGGAATAGACACAAATCACTTTCAACCAAACATTGAGGCACTTCAGGTTCTGATGGACTACACGGAGACTCAATGAATTCAAAGTGGCAGTAAAACTTTACTGGTTCTAATGTAAGTTTGCTCTCTCACACATTCATATGATCATTCCCACTTACCCATGTCCTTCTCAACTAGGCTGTCCAAGGCATTAGCTAGAGCAGGGTTTTCCAAATTTGACAACTTTAAGGTGTGTGGACTTCAATTCTGGGAGCTGAAGTCCACACACCTTAAAGTCACCAAGTTTGAAAAACACTGAGCTAGAGAGACAGAAACTGCCAAATTTACATCCAGGATGACTCAAAGAGTGGGTGGGCTTCAGAGCCCCCGTTTTCCCCAAAGCTTTTGCCTTGTTGATTCCCAAGGCTGGTAGCTGTGAATGGATTTTGGGGGGGGGGCACACTCCGTGTGCTCAGCACCCAGCCTTCTTTGTCTGTCTTCATGTGACATTTCTCCTCTGAATATTAGCAACTTGGTTCTTTCTCATTTGTCTCCCAAATGTATCTTTTTGACAAGATTCCTGGCTTTTGTGTTCTCTATGTAATCAAATGGTTTGTAAATTATGCTTTATGGCTTATCATTATATGTAAATCAACAGAGCAGGGTTAAAACAAACCATGGTTCAATATGATAGGTGGACCCAACCCATTTGTTACTCTAACTGCTCTCACTAACGGCAACACTTCCAGGTCTTAGACAAAGAAAAGACTTTCTCATTGCTTTCTACTTTTTTTTTTTCAATAGAAGAAGCCAAGTGCTGGCCTGGGACCTTCTAGCTGAAAAGCTAGGGCTCTACCAACTGATGTGCTGTGCCCTCCAAAAGAAGACAATCTGATTTGATCTGGGAATCAGTTGGGGATAAATTGAGTCTGGAACTTACTTATCCATTTCATTTGGCTCAGGGAACTATAAATTTACCTAACAATTCAACCTTCTGAAAAGCACACATTAAAATACATTGCTAAATGGCCTAACGTGCAAAGCAAAGCAAAGCAAAGCAAAGCAACTTAAGAGTCCATGCTATACCTGTTAGCTAAAGTTAGAGTAAGGTCAAGAGTTGTCTGGACCTGCTTCTGGGCCCAAAAAATAGCTTGCTCAGCAGAGAATTTTTTTTGCGGGGGGGGGGTGCCTTCGAGTCCTTGTTGACTCCTGGCGACTGCCTGGACTAGTCCCTGCAGTTTTCTTGGCAAGATTTCGGAAGTGGTTTGCCACTGCCTGCTTCCTAGGGCTGAGAGAGAGGGACTGGCCCAAGGTCACCCAGCTGGCTTCGTGCCTAAAGCGGGACTAGAAATCACAGTCTCCCGGTTTGTAACTGGTGCCTTAACCACTATAGCAAACTGGCTCTCAGAGAACGACTGGGGAATGCCTTTCACATATGGTGAAGGTTTAATTATAATCTAACTTCTTCAAATCGAGCTACCAAAAAAGCCGGCACATCTGTTCCTTAATTTGCACATCTTCCTCATAGCTCAAAAGCTCTTAAAAATAGCCTATATAATAATATTAAATAACCAATTAAAATTTAATTATTTTGCTTTCAGCTGCCTCTGCTTGCCCTCAGATAGCCAAGTCTGATTTGGCAGCAAGCTAATCGAAGTTGGACTACAGTGGCTACTCTCGTGGTTAAGCACTAATTCTAGGCTGGCACTTACCACATTCAGGGGATTCATCGGAACCATCACCACAGTCATCATCGTGATCACACACAAAATGTTTTGGGATGCACTGCCGGTTGCCGCACATAAACTCCCGTTCATCACAAGTGTTGTTATACACTGAAATGACAGATCACAACTGAAATCAATTATGCCGTATCCCTCTGTGCAGCTTAACTCCTTTCATTGTACCACAATCCATTTTTATTAATTATATGTGTACTTTTTAACAAAGAAAACTGGGAGCAAATTCACAGAACTACTTCTTTCCATTTTTCATTAGTTCTTACCACTGTCCCAGAAAAGAAAACCAAGTTGCCACTGTTTTGCTCCCAGCAGCATTTCATCTAGGGGGAAATGATGAAAATTGTTCCCCTGACTCTTTGAGTAATTTATTCCCCCCCCCCCCACTAGAGGCAATGGTCAACATCTGTCCATTCTGAAGAAATTTCATATCTCAGGGATTATCCAAACTATATAACTCACGCATAGTACATGATACACTGAAATGACTGAAACAAATAAGATGAACCAAAATATTGGCACCAAACGTGATTACTAAGAATATGATCAAAGCAAGATTGAGATTTATACAGCTGAAATCTCACCTCATCAGTCACAGATGTTCTTATTGCACAATTTTCTCTCTGCTCCCTATGACAGAGTATAGAAACAGGGCATCTAACTAGCTCAACACATCAGGTCATGTTCTATCTGGTAATGGTTTTGAAAAATGTAAAAAACTGGCAGGGGAAGTCAACTGATTTTGGGCTCAGTATGTTATTATTTTATCCCTGATTTTCCCGAAACAGAGAACTATAGGAAAACCAGCCTCTTACACGAATGGAACCTCACAAAAGCTAGTGTGATCCAAACCATCAGAAAAGGATGAAGTACCCAGCTTTGGCTGATGTGTCATAAGGAAGGATTTGGTACTTTGTTTTCCTTCCTCTATGACAGACAGCCTTTACCACTAAGTCCTATCCCCAGACACAGTGAGAACTGTATACCAAGATATACAGACAAGATCTTGTATATAAAGATGAAATGCAACACAAGCTTAACCTGCCTCTTAAGGTAACTAGCGAAATGAGTAACAGCAAGAGCTCATCTAACTTCCAGCAGGAGAGTATAATCAGAAACAGAATGTTAATAAGCAGCAGTAACTCACAGCAACCAGCAGCCACAGTTTCATCGGCCCCATCAGAACAATCTTTGTCTCCATCACAAAGCCAGCGTTGTGGGACACACATATAGGAGTTTGGGCACTGGAAGAATCCTGCAGCACAAGTGGTGTGACCTAGAGAAGCAAGAAGATAAACAGGTACTGATCCTATCCACTGACAAAATCAAAGTTCAGAATGTTGTGATTTTCTCAACACCACCTTCCCCAATATTTTTCACAACCTTTCTAACATCCACCATTTTTCTTAAACTGCTACTGCAACCAAGAAATCTTTAATCTCAGCCTTTCTTTGCTGAGATTTCCCTTTTACAAACAACGCATTGTTTTTTACTTCCCAAGCATCAAAAGCCCCGTAAACTCTGAGCAAATTTTTATTTCTTTATGAATTTATAGACTACTTCAGTCAACTGACTTAAGCAGTGTACAGGAGCAAGAGATGAAGCCAATGCAACAATAAAATACAATAAAAATAAATTAAATAAACAATTAAAGTTTAAAGTTACAATGAATCATAGAAGTAATTATAATATTCCAGGCATCAGGAGCTCTACAACATTTAAATCCAAGGGCCTTCTGGAACAGCCAAGCTTCCAGAATGCCATGAGAGCGGAAGCTACCTTTGCCTGGGAGGAGGAGAAAAGGGAAAGAAAGCTGTTTCTTATCACACCTCACTATACTGTAAGTAAGCATCTTCAGCTGGCATCCTCTGTACTCTTGGCTGGAGCAGGCAAAATCTAAATGGAGTAGGGACTCTCAAAGGTAGCTGAACCGTGAGCCATATGAGGTTTTTACTGGGAACCAGGACCTTGAGTTGCATTCAAAAATAGACGGGTAACCAGTGCAACTCTCACAGCAGTGGTGTTACATGGCATATTGAGACTGTCCAGTAAGTATAGGGGCTGCTTACTGAAGAGCGGAAAACAAATTATAGTGATCCACGTGGGAGTTGACAAGGGTGTGAGTGACCATGCGAAATAATGGGTGGTTGGCTGGCTTTGTGTATCATGAAACTCCATAGTATTCTGTTAATTTCTGTTGGGAAGACATGTAGAGTGCTAGAAATGTCACCAGAAATAATTTCTCCAGAAATCATTCTCTAAATTAGGCATTATTTCAATCTTCCACTGAGTTGTGCTCATCTGTACAAGTTATTTGGCCTAAAAAATGTTCACCCCACCTTTTAACACCTATTACCATCTTCTTTTTCTCTTCATTTGTTATGAACCATCTCTCATCACAGTCAGGACTGCATAGGTTGATTTTTAGAGTGAGAAACTAGTAGATGGGCAAGCTTATGGCTCCAGCACCACACCCTACCCCTAGTTTCCTATTGGACCCTCTGTGTTCCCCTTCAATCACTTTTACTCAAAACTGATGGAAGAGTTTCCTGCCTTTTTTGAGACAGAAAACACAAGAGTTTGACAGAAAACACAAGAGTTTGTGTTAAGTTGTAAAATGGATTTAAAATTTTTTTTAAAAGGAGAAACTCCAAAATCAAAGAAAAATCTAAATCTAAAAACCACGATCATGCCAAGCCTTTCATGATGTTATAAACACCTCATTCTTAGCATCAGTAACTCAACCTCTCTCTCAAACTAATAACTAGATTTCCATCCAATCCTACTCCACTCCCCTCAGTGCATCCACATTTTTCTTTTCATATTTCAACCTATATACTGTTATGTTCTAGCCATTTTACCAGCTTGCCTCTTCCTCCTTTTCAAATCAGGAACAAAACTTACGGCAACGGTGGTCTTCATCAGAGCCATCACCACAGTCATCTGCACCATCGCACACCCACTGTTTAGCAATGCACCGATGATTGTTGCATTCAAACTTCCCTGGGAAGCAGAACTTATCTGGAAAAAGAAATTGGGCATTGTTATAACCACTTCCAAACAATTCCAAAGATTCTCAGAAAGACGTCCAAGTAATTGGAACATTTCTCCACAATTTAGTGATTATACTATTTTAGAAACTCAGTTATGGGAAAGAAAAACAACACAGTGACTTACTGCAGTGGGTCTCATCCTCTCCATTCTCACAGTCATTCTCTTTATCACAAGTCCATGTCATGGGAATGCATCTCCCACTTGGGCAGGCAAAGTAGTTAGCTGGGCACTTAGATTTTCTTGTGCCTGGAGATGACAAAGCAGGGGAGTGGGGGGAGAGGAATAGAAAATAGAAAATGCACCGTATTTTATTTTGTTGGTGGGAACAGAAAAAGAGAAGCATTAACACAAAGTCTGATCAGAGGCTCCATATTGGTGTTTTTCATATGTTGGTCATCAGCTAGATGGATGAATGGGGCAGGCAAAGGAGAAGGACATTTTACATTTTGCTAGCAACCAAAAAGCCTTTTTAGGCATAGTTCAATCTATAGGTAGACTAGCAACCACAAACACACACCCACTCTGTCTGTCTCCATTTCTATTCAGAAGTCCCCAAAGTAACTTACAAGCAATCTAAAATACAGCAGAAAAATCCATAGGAAATAAACACATCACTAAAAAATACCCTACAGCAATAAAAACAATCAGTGTGCTCTGCTGATTCCAAAAGCTTACAATTACTTATGTCCCGTCTTTCAGGGTAGCAATGTCTGCAGTGTGAAAAAAACAAAAACAGGAGTAAGGTAAAGGTCCTTGGTCTCACTAGAAACTTTTTTTTTTCTGTAAAATCATTTTCCTCATTTTAAGAACGGGGAACATGGAGTACAGTCTTAAAAGATGGAGTATGTGTGCAGGTAGGCTCAAATGGCAGTTCTGTTTTCTGGGGTGGTGGGGGTGGACCAAGTGAGGGATAAATGGGGGGCGGGGAGTCCTCTTCCTGGTTGTTCAAATTTTAGATTGTCCTTCTCCTTCCCAAAATAATGGAATGGGAAAGATAAGGTGACCAAGAAAAGATGATTCTTCAAGCTTAATGGCTAAGCATGCTTGCTTGCACATACAAGTTCTCTGAACGCTTGTTCCATTTCACCGGAGTTCAAGGTCCTTCAGGGCTCGGATGGTCCGAAGGGTGGTTCTCACTGGGAGATGCTTACCTGGACAATCCTGCTCATCTGAATAGTCGCCACAGTCATTGCTCCCATCACATACCCAGGATGGAGCATAACACATGGATGTGTGCTCACATTTCTGAAAATTGGTATGTTTCACTCCCAATCTGAAAAAGCTGCTGCAGTCAGTAGCAGCTACCAAAAGAGAAGAAACAAACAGAATATATGTACATTCTGTGAAACTTACTGAACAGGCATAACGGAGCAAAGGCACCCATTTTGTACAAATCACGCCATTGTCAGTTGTGCTAAAAAATGTGGAGCCACAGAATAATGTCACCTACATTTCTAATCCTTAGTAGCCTTATTATTACAATTATTTATATCCTGTCTTTCAGGATAACAGTTCTCCCAAAGCAGCGTATCAGAATATAAACAGTTGTAAATAAAAATATAACAACATTATTTAAAAACAAAGAAGGGCTCCCTGGGGCGATTGGAGAGTGACCGGTTTTTCTGTATCAAATAGGCAGGCACGTTTCTGTGGAGGAAGACACCTATGTTCTCTCTATCCACAGCCTTGTGTGTGCATATATAGCAGTAGATAGCTGCCAGAAGAATGGGAAGACAATCCTCTGTGCACCGGTGAGCTAGCTCAGGTCATACTATTTCCCAGAAGCCCTTCCTTACATCAGAGATAGGAACTTGCTTTTGGGGCAATGGTGAAGTATCTTTCCTTCCTCTGGATAGTGTCACTGATCATATAATGGAAAGCAGATGATTTAATGCTAACATAGGAGTTCCTCAGTTACAACAGAGAACTAGATACATTCAGCTTGATGTGGTAAGCCTATTTTTCCCAATGCAGACTAGTCCCTCTTACCAGTATATCCTAGCAATCAAATTCTGATCCACTGCTATAAAATATGGGAGTTTTTAATGTCATGTTCAATTCTGGAAGAATGATTCATAGTGAAGCTGCATAATGGACGTCTCTTGCATCTTTCCTGTTTGGCATGACAAGATCCTTCACTATTGAATTTTCTTGAAAAGTTCAACATCGAGGCTTTCACAAGGTTTTCACAGTGACCACCCCTTCCAACTTTTCCACCTTCAGAGAATGCACAGCTAAACACCTGCCAGGGTTATGCTACCAGGACAAAGTATATTAGGGATCTTTTTGATGGAATCTGAAATCCAAAAGCCCTCCTTCTGAAGGTAGAGTGGCCTTCACTGGCCAAAGTCAACAGGAATTCAACTACTGACTGAGTGAATTGACTGGGCAAAGTCTGCAAAGGACTATAAGATGCTGGGGCTGGTGAAAAAGACATCTGTCGAGCTATTTTATGTGCCTACTGTGCAACACTCACTGCAGTTCATTTCATCGGAAGCATCTTCACAGTCAATCTGTTGGTTGCAGCGGCTGGAATTGCTAATGCAAGTCCCATCCCGGCAGAGGAACCCAGCAGGAACGCAGATTGTCTCTGGAATGAATGGACAGCCCAGTCAGGCTCTTTATGGCAACTGCCTTCATTTCCTCTTGCTCTTCCTCCATGCAGAAGGCAGAGAATGCTGGAGCACTGGCAAATGCCTGGGTGACTTCCCTCTGTTCCCTCTAAGACAGTGCTTCCCAAACCTTTTCCTTCATCACCCAAAACCCTAACTTCGAACAGTCGCTGAATGAATGGTCATAACTTGAGAAAAAACACTTTTACCCAATTTTGGGTAATTTACCCAGATTTAGGAAGCACTGCTTTAAAACATTTCCCACTCTAGGGATGTAACAGCTGTCTATAAAACAGCAGGGTTTCCAAACGCTGGATGTGGGGGATGTTGGAGAAGGAGGCTGTGTGCACTTTAGCATTTTGAGGTAACCGGCACAGCAGACAGACAGCAGGTCTGCTGCAGAATCCAGGAGAGAAAAGAAACAGAACCTAGCACAGGTAAAGCTCATCTCCCTTGGGGGAAATGCTGGCTGACTGGACAAACAGAACAAAGAAAAAGAAAAACAAATTTTGTATCCAGTACTTATTGGTGCTTCAATGAGTTTAGGGTCAATTTGATTGACAGAAGAAAAACCAAAACCAAAACAACCCCACGCTCCAAAAAGCCCAGGCCACCTGAATATTTTCCCCACTCCCAGTACCGACATCACATCTTTTTATCCTTACAATAGTTTTCCAAAGAAGATTAGGCTGAGGCAGATTGGCAAGACCAAGGAGGGCAAATAAAGATTTAGCACAGGAGCCACCACCACACTGGGGTGCAGGCCTAGCCAGCAACTTTCTCTATACATATTTAACCATTTAATTTTTCAATTAATGACTGAACTGTTTCAGAAAACAGTTCTTCAGTATTATTATACTGCTTCAGAAAACAAGTTAATAGGCATGTCCTTCCTGTCTGGCTTCCCCTTCTAAAGCTTACTGTTGCAAGGCACTTCATCTGAGTTGTCCCCACAGTCGTCCACACCGTTGCACCAGTCCTTGATGGGTATACAGCGTTTGTTGGCACAGTGCAGGTAGCCCTTCTTACACTTGCGGCTGTCTGCAAGGTAAAATAAGCAACGGAGAGAACAGGGAGTGTGTAGCTGAAAGACAATGGATGGAATGCAGTTTAATTATTGCCTGAGTGAGGCAGGCATTGGCGAGCCTCTACAGCCAACAGGAGGTTAGCAGGATTTGGCACTTCCACCTCCTCTCTCAGCTTGGAGCTGGATGAAAAAAATGTAACAGGCATTTCTACCCTGGAATTTCAGGAGATTTAGCATTTTTGTTGGAAAGGGGAGCAAGGTCTGCCCTCTTGTTCTGCCTATATTCACAAGTAACACATGCAGAATAGCTGTGATGCACAGAAACAAGTCCCCCATCTTGACCTCTATCTTTCAGCTAGGAGCTTCAGATTTTTATGGCTCTCAGCTTTGCGCTCAAAGGCAGAGAGCCAAGCTAAATCCCTGGCTTCAGCAGAGCCTAGGGGTTGAGAAGGGCTAGGGATTCATCTTCTTTAGTTCCAACTTTTGCAATCCTTGAATGAGTTCATTCTGTCCACCAGAGCTTGGCTCCCATGCAAAGGTATGTGACAAATGTATCAAATCTCATTTAAAAAAACCCCCAAAACTACGAAGTTAGAGCGAAACAAAAAAAAAATCCTCTTTTTATGCTAGAAGACAATAAAAAAAGCATTCTAACAGTCTCCCTGATACCCTGTCAAGCAATGGATAACTTCTCCACATATGCCCAGGATGGTTGGCGGTTAGTCTAGAGCAGGGAAGCTGGCTGAGAGAATTCTGGGAGTTGAAGTCCACATGTCTTAAAGTTGCCGAAGTTTTGAAACACTGGTCTAGAGCGTTAAAACTTTTCCCTAAGCAGGCTAGCCAAGGGAAGGGGAAAAGAAGAGGAATGAGAGAAAGAACCTTACTGCAGTAGGATGGCTTTTCATCTGATCTGTCTTTGCAGTGGGCCACACGATCACAGGTTTCACTGAAGTCAATGCAGTCACCATTTCCACATTCAAACTCATTATGTATATTGCAGGTGGAGTTGGAAGCTAAGGAAGGGAGAGAAACACAAATTTGTGAAAGCACACCAGCCTCTCAGCTCCCATTTCACTGAAGACTAAAGTATGCCCTGAAATCCCTTTCAGAAGATATGCTTTAGACTGGACCTCTGGAAAGAGCACAGGTCAAGCCGGCTGCATCAAGTGAAAATGCTCTTGTAGGAAAGGGCATAAAGGGCAGTAGCTAAACTTCAGGGTAACAAATGGGAAGATAAAAGACTGGCAAAATATCAGTGTAGAAACCCTGGACACCACAGCTAACTATATGCATGCCCCATGTCTCTCTATGCGTGCCACATTCATCATAAGAAATTAGCAGTGGCAAGAACTTCCTTTCCAGATATTGCCAGAAATCTGAAGGCTCTTTTCTCTATGCATTTTTTTTTCTTTTGGCATGCCATGCTAAACTGCTTCTTAGAATCAGAATCTCTACTGAATTGTTAAGATCATACACCCATCTTCTTGGCTCCCCAGAATACTCCCAGCACTGCCCTGTACTCATTCTGGGATTACTGCTACATGGTACATGAGCTTCAGGACAAAGTAGGTTTTATGGAATTTCCCCTTTTCTCCCCAGGTCCACCAGCTAAAAAGAGGCTTTCAAGTCCAAACAGTGGACGAGTAGATAACGGGGAGGTACAAGCTGAAGAAGGAACACTACACAATTCTGCAGACTCCTAGCATGTGGGGAAAGTACAGATCCATTTTTGGCACATGCAACTACCAGTTTGGTAAACTGATATGTAAATATGCCATAAGAAATTAACCATTAATTCTATAGTCAAAACGAGTTTGATACACAAAGCAATATATAGGCTGATTAAATACACAAACAAACGTTAGAAAGACATGAACCATTTAAAAAAACATCCCTCTCCAACATATACACACTCAAGTTCTCTTCATTCTGTACCTGCTCAATATGAATGTATCTCATAGGAACGATCATTCAAATTCACCTGCCTTTATTCCATTCATATGTTTCATGACCCAATGTGGATGCTTACCTCTGCAGGTAAGATCTTCCTGAAGAGTTCTGCCACCACGGCAAGCGCATGTAACTTCTCCATTGGCTGAGAGGAGGCACAGGTCCTGGCAGCCACCATTGTTTATTCTGCACAGAGATAGCTCACCTAAGCGGAAGAGAACCCGAGCAAAGAGAACGAAACCCATAAAAAATGGGGCTGGAGATACAGAGCGAAACTATCTGTAAGTGATGAAAGGTTGGTTGACCAGGGATTTAATGAAGTACATATACACATATACACATTGCCCTGTATCTTCATAAAAAGCATATAGCCCTTGGTAGAAACCATTTCTTCACTGTTGTACTTCCTGAGCTGATCGTGTGACCACACGATATTTCCCATTCACATGGTCAGTCCAGGAAAGCCCTGCAAAGAAGAAACAGCTTCTAGCCTACCTGCTTGGAGTTTGCAGGTATTATTGCAGGTACCTGAACCACACAATCTATTTTCAAAAGTTAGTCAGGCTTTTTTCTGGGAAAGACTGAAAGCTAGTCATACTTCTTTCCAACCAGCTGGATCTGCTGGAAGTGAAAAACTTATGGGGATAAAGGCCTTAGGCCTTAGTAAGGTTTGTGATTAATCTGAGCATCAGCTATCCACAATATGCACCACTGATGAGCGCTATGTCTAAGTCAGAAAGCCAAAATTTTTACAGAGCCACAATTAGTGCCAATTCGGATGTAATTTGGCTGATATTGCAAAATATGAAAAACAATAGAACACCAGGTTGTTTCACACTATATTACCTTACACTGATCTTATCATCAGGGCAGAGGAATGTTTCTCTTACACAACAAAAATTAACTTATAGTTTTTGTCAGTATCTGATGCAGCAAGGCAAGTAATACAGAAACATTTAACAATGTCTATGATTTCTCAGTGCTCAGACTGGAGTTTTCATGCTGAGAAACAATCACAGCTATTGAAAGAAAGAAAGCAGTAAGGGAAAAGGATGGAAGGAGAGTAGTAAGGGAAAAATGTGCTTTGCTTGTGTTACCCTCATGAAGGCTGATTTTAGAGACAAAGTGTTGTGCAAGGCAGACGTTTGGTCAGACGGTTCAAATCTTGTGTATCAGTATGTAATATTTGGGAACCACCCAAATGAAAATAAGCCAGAGAAATACCAAGTGGAGTATTTCTCCAAAAGGCAGAGGGCAAGATTGTCACTGCTAATATAGTGTGAATGAATAATAAAATAAGCTGTGCAAGAACGTTCAGGAAGGCCTAAAAATTCCCTGAGGGTCAGCAAAAAAAAGGAAGGGTTGTTTCTGAATTCATTATTGCAATGCTGATTCAAGCAACTGTAAGGATAGTGAGAGAACTGTAGGATAACCCCATGAGGAATGTCCCCCTTCCCCATGGCAGACTGTCACCCCCAAGGATAAGCGGTTCTTCTTACAGCTGTTGGTGTCATTGGCCACGGCAATGATGCCCATAGGTTGTTGGGGGATGTCAATACGTAGATGTTTCATGCCAGAGCCCACATATTTGTTGGCACGCTGCACAGCACGACGGACCCAGTCTGTCCAGAAGATATTGTCACCGTAGACAGCCAAGCCAAAGGGGTGCACTGGCTCTGCCTTCAAGATCACCTGTGGGATATTATCACAACATGAGCAGGGAAGAAACAGGTTGGCAGTAAAGAAACAGGTCAAATATTATCATCATACTAGTTCTATGCATTAACAGACTATGGCTTCTTGCCAAGCAATCTCTCTTAATCTTCCTTTCTTTTCCTTCCTCAGTATTCCATATATGATAAGGGAACCTGCTGCTTTCCAGATATAATTGCAAGGAGTTTCACTGCAACATCTTCTCGAGATGTTGGAATGGCGCAGCCACTGGAGAGCTCTAAAGGGAGATGTACTTCCTTGGGAAGAAGTGTTTTTATTGTCTCTCTCTTTCTGTGTATTTCCTCTTACAAGATCAATCACTCTGATAAATTTTCATCTTGTGAACATGATTCTCCCTTCTTCTCTACCATGTAGCCCCTTAACACTTTCCCCTAAATCTGCTCTCCCAAATCCTCAGATTTTATAGAACAGATTTTGGAAACATGCAGGAAGATACAGGCAGGAAAGGCAATTATCCTCCTTTTTGTATTGATGACAGAAACTATTATATCCATGGAAAGAGTTAACCAGCTACTACCTTTATGAATATAAATTAAAGTGAGATATATAAATTGTAGTTGTAAAGATGCACATGCATGCATATGTATATGTGCATGTACACACCCACATGTGAATAACGGAAATCCAGCCAAGTTGCAACTATACAGCCCAGAAAACCAAGGACATTTTGAACCTCCTAAAGAAACATGTTTAAGCTGCTAAAGAACAATGGGAGAACATATGATCAACAGCCACCCAGGCTCATATTTGGGGGGTTCTCAATTCCTGAGTGAAGTATAGAAGATAGTTTGGGCAAAATGATGTCTATAGTAAGGCTGTTTGACCCCCAATTTAGGTACGCCCGGTGCAGTTTGCATTTTAATGTGGCTTTATTTAACTAAACTTAATGTAAACCAAAAAGCAGTCTTAGGCTAAACTGTGCGCTTTTCTAAATTTTGCTAACTTATTTCACATTAAAATTAAAAATCTGTATAAATCATAGACTAGTGTATATTAGGAACATTATGGAGAGATGGGCTGCAATGAATGTTAGAAAAATGAGAATCTGAGACAGGTTTTTCCCATCCCTTCTAGTTGTTACAGAATCAGTATGGTGCAGTAGTTACAGCATTGGATAGCAGGTAACACTGGATACCTAGGACTCTACTTCCACTCAGCTCCCAGCTCTTGGCCCAGTAACTTCCCTCTCAGTCCTATCTCCACCCCACATTGCTGCTATAACAATAAATTTGAGAAAGAGATTAAATATATAGCCTTTGGCTCCTTTTCAGGAACTGAGATATACTTGAGTTACAAAACATTAGTTCAGGTAAGCAGCTATGGAAAAGAGGCAAGAAAAGAAAATAGCTTGTCAGAATGTGCTAGAATTGACTGGGTAAGCTCTCTGAAAATCTATCCTATAGGAGGAACCCACAACCACTTCATATCATGTCTGGCAAAGTTCAAATCCCCTTTTTATAGACTGGAAAGAAACAATAGCTTATCAGAGAGCAGCAAATGGTTTGTCAGAGGCGTCACGTCCCATATAGATAAAAACATACATTTTGTCCACTGTTACTCTTGGTTGAACAGGCTTTACAGTTTGTTGTAGCAATGTAAAAGTAGTGCATCCTCTTTATCAAATGGAAAAATAGGATGAACGTACATGTCAAGGTCAAAAGGCAAGACTTCACTAAGAGCTAAGGCTTTCTTCCCATTTTGTTGTTCTCCAGATATGCTGGAACTACAACTCCCAGAATTATTAGTCTCCATGCTGGCCAAGAATTCTGGGACTGATAGCACCAACATATCCAGAGGATACTATACTGGGGAAGACTGCTTTACAGGTTTTCTGAAAAACAGCACTGCTGATGGAATTATGGGACATACATATCGTTTGGAGCCATCATATTCACACCGCTCTATCTTGTCCAGGGTAGCATCAGAAAAGTAGATTTTCTCTGCCTTGTGGTCAATGGCCAGACCGTTGGGTGTGCGGATATCTTTGTCAATGATGGTGATCATATTGGCACCTGACAGCGTAGCCCGCATGATGCTGGGGTGTTGCTCATTCCAGTTGGTCCAGAACATCAGGCTGAAGGAGAGGAGAAAATGGATTACAGAGAAAAAGTGTTACATACTTTAAAAGAGGGAATGCCAAGGCATTGGGCGGAGGGAGGTGGTTTCTCCTGGATCTCCATTTGCTTCTGGATATTCAGAAGGCAGCTATGACCAGAAGCTTCAACTGGCATATTGCCTGCATCCTTCCTAGAGGAGAGGGATCTGGCTACGACAATATATGATACTACGGCAAAACTATTCTAGGTTTGCCTGTTGTAATGAGCTTCATATACTCTGAAATATGTGTCTGATCTCAAACTGTGGCAATTAAGCTCATGAAAGCTGTCTGTAACATGGATTATGCTTACTTTAATTTTATAGTGCAGAATAGGCTGTTAGCTTATTTCCACCCAGTTTAGAACACTGACAGTGACCTTCAAAGCTCACAGTATGAATCACATCCAATGGACTAGTTCAGATGGGTGATTCAGTGATACACATGAGCCTCAAATTCATGTATCCCATTCCTACACCCCCTTCAGCACAGCTATGAGGAGGAAATTGCAAATATTCCCTTTGAGTTTTGACTAATTACAGTTTATTATATTCAAACCCTAAACTATGATGAATCTTAAGTTATATTAGTTGAGCAAACTAATAAGTCATTTATTTATTTATTTATCAAATTTGTCACTGCCCATCTCATTAAAAAACGATTCTGGGCGGTTAAGCTGGCATGTCTTCAGTAACACATAATCAAAAGTAACCACAGTTTATCCAAGCGTACAATGCTAAGCAGAAGTGAAATATTTCCTATTCCAGCTGGAGACCCAGGGAGGAAGGAATGCATGTGCTGAAGGATTGCTTAGATAACACTGAGCACTGTTCACTGCTAAATCCAAACACATTTCATGCATTAAGATTATCAAAACAAGACCAATTCAGGAGTTCTTTGTCCACACAAGTGTGGAGCAGAAAAGATATCTCTTTATAGTGGCACCTTTCATTAGCAACTGTCTTCCCCAAAAATGAACCTGGCTTATCCTTTTGCCAGGAGATGAATCAATACTTTTTTAAAAAAGAAGGGCATAGGATTTGTGAATATATTTTAGTGTGGTGGTTGGTTAACAATGCTGTAGATTTTAGGTCCTTACTCTTGTTTTAATGGATTCAAGTAGTTTTAAGGCTGTGAAATGGGTGTGAAACTCTTACAGGAAAGTACAACTAAGAACAAAAAGCCCTCAAATGAACAAGGAAATGAATGAATGAGCCCCAGTAATTCTGAAGTTTTGCTTTCAGTCACCCAAGGCACGCTGGAACTTACTTCTGGCACTCGTCTAGCACAAAGGCTCGAGGGTGGTCATCTCCAGACATGGTGATGACAGTTTCTCTTTCAAAAGCTCCCACACGCGTCTGGTTCACAGTATGCCGCGTAATGGTAGAAGTGGTGTAGCTTGTCCAGTACAAGGTGTCCCAGCCTCGATGATAAGCCAGTCCCTCCACAGAACCAACATCTGTTAAACAGAAAGCAGAATGTGTTTATTGATTACTATGCCCTGGTTCCCAATCCTCACTTCTTTATTCTTGTTCTGAGCCACTCCTCAGAGGAGACTCTTTCTCATCTTTTTCTGATACTGTCTTGCAGCCAGTATCTACAATCAATCAAATCAGCTCCTGGAGCACTTTTCCCCAGTACAATTGACCAAACAAAACAGAGGATGCATCTGAAATGAAAGCTGCCCCACCTGATTTCAACACATGGGCAAAGTGACCTCCCCTTTGCCTCCTGCTTGGTTCTAATACCTGGTTTACGTTTGTCCCCATCTTGAAAAGCCTCCAACTGTCCTATCCTAATTACACCTCCATGAGTTCTCAGACAGGATTCTGGTTATTTGCTGCTTGTTGTTTCTGCCCTGCATCTAAAATAAATGTGGGTTGAAATGCCATCGTAGACTTACATCTGGTCTCCTCCATCATTCATAAGTAACAGACAAAATAAAGAAAGCTATCTTGATCAGCAATTTTCAATGAGACTCAAAACACAGAGCACAGAATACCCCAAATTTCTAGCAGGATGGATTCCAGAGATTTTGAATGGAACAGGGAAGTGTGGTAAAAACCAGCTAATTTTATCACCCTGATAACAATTCAGAGAGCCCCCTGCACTAATTCAAAGAAATATACCGTTTTTATAAGCAAACACATAGAGTTCATGACATTCCAGACAACATACATCAACATACTGAATATATGACATTGCGTTGGGGACTAGTCAGCCCTCAAAACAAATTCTGGCCACTTTAATATGGCTTTTGTCCTGACAAATTACCTAATAAATCAGCTGCTGCAAACAGAACTGGACAGCTTGTCTTTTATTGATTTACCAAAGATTTTTTCAGCACAAGTAAATTATTGACCTTATCTGAAAAAAAGAGATTTTTTTAAAAATTGCAATTAAAAATTGCCATGGGTTCTTTTGTATCTTTTCAGTGTTTCTTAACTGAGCACTTCAGTTTGCATCAAAGCAAGGAGAATTTTTTTCTCTCATTTACCTCTGGTAATTGAAAAACGCCTGAAGGAAATGATTGTGTAATTGCCTTGGCCTTCTCCCTTGTGGTCAAGGGGGCTATGAGGATGGCTACTTCAGTGCACAGTATAATGTGCCCCTCTCCACATTTCATGCGTGCCCTAAGCTGAGCCAATGCACCCTTTACCAAAGTGTACCCACCATATCCCTTCACATCAAGCCCTGGCCCAATTAACAAGCTGGTCATTGCAAAAGCACTTTGATGCCACTTGGGAGAAAATTACTCTATTTTCATGGGCAGACATCTGCATGAAAAAAGCCTTGGGGCAGGAGAGGGCTGCTTCTCAATTCAAGGCCCAACGACACTGTAATAATGGTCATTCCTAATAACTAACTGACTCCCAAATCTAATTCAGGGCCAGAAAATTTTACTACCATTCATTATAGTAGAAACATGGATGGAGGACCTGTGGTCATCTAGCTGCTGCCGAATGTCAGTCCCCCAGCAGGTCTGGTCAGAATGGCTAAAGGTGAGAAGGATGCTGTAGTTCACCAATGTCAGGAGATTAACTCATCTCCCATGTTTCCCTTCCCTGGACTGACTGCTTAACAGAGCAGAAACAACACTTGCACACTTGGCTGTTTTCCATCTAGGCATGCCTATATCTAGACATCACAACCCTCCACCTCCAAATTAATAAACAGAAGGGAACTAATTGGTTCATCTCCAAAAGAAACGAAGTACCCTCCTGCTAGGCCCCAAGCCACTGTTCGAAAAGCAAATGAAATGTGCAGGGTATGAGCTTGATTTCCTTCCTTTGCCAGCAGCAGCAGCAATGCCCGTGAGCAGAGTTTTAAATCTCATTAAAACCACTGCCATAATTTATACATACAACTCAATATGCAAGAAAAGAAGGGGAGATTCCGTTTGCTGGAAGCAGAACAGGATGGACTTCTGAGTGAGCTACGTGAAACTGACAAAAAATAGGGAGATCTGCCCATGCCTTTCTGAGGACATTCCCAAAATCATGGGAAATGCAGACTGCTAGCAACAAAATTCTGTCCTGTGGCTCCGACTTTTTATAGCTCAAAGAAACCTCTTGGAACTATCTTTGGGCAGATAGTTACTCTGTGCTTATGTCCAGAAAGATGAAGAAACAGCCGAAGAATTATCCAAAGATAATTCTTGAAAACACCTTATGCAACACACAGCAGGGGTTCCCAAACTTTTTGGCATCACATCCCCTTTTTTAATTTTTAGAAACCTTTACACCCCTTATTTAAGCCAACTCCTTTAACAAAAAATTCAATTCATAATTACAAATAAAAATACACTTGACATACATTTTTATTTCTAATGAAACTAAGCACAGTTTTATTTGTAACAATGGTTTAATGAAAATTTAACATTAAAAAGTAACAGAAATAAACCAATATTAACGTGAAGACAATGTTGTATTTTCTTCACGAGTTGGGAAATCCTGCATTTGAAAGACTGAAACGCTCAGCACAAATTATTTACGACATCCAGTCCGTTCCTTACTAAGCTTGATTCTTTTTCTTAGAAAAGTTGAAAAGCTTTTTCTCTGTGGTATGTGGAAGAAAAAGGAAGAATGGTGCATAACAGTTCTTGCCTAGTTTTCCGTTAAATTGGAAAATACGTTATCTAAAATTCCTCCTAGCTTGAACTTCTGAAATTATCTTTTCCACTTGAATTGTGTTTTATATTGAATGCTTGTTCTTACAATACCTCTGGCAGTGAATTGACATTACTGATTGGACTGAGTACTAATTTATGAACAATATGGCCAGAAATGTTTTCTGGGCAACAGCAGACGGATTAATCTGCAAGGCAGTCCATGAGAAGCTCCATTTGTTCTTCATTGTCCTTACAATGGTCAGGATAACATTCATTTTCAACAAGAAAATGTTGGAAAAGTTGAAAGGTTAAGATTCTCTACTTGTGTCCAACTGGATTTTTTTCCCTGTAAATACCCATATGGTAAAAAGACCTGCAAAGTCTTGTATTTACAAAAATTTACAAAGACCAAAGTTGTAAAATCATATAAATAATCTGGAAGGGGTTTTTTTAGCAGCAAATGCTTATCTGTGTATGAAGCAGTAAGCTGTGATTACTGCTGATTTTTTTTTCTTTCATCTATGTAATAAATTCAGCTTGAGCTTAGTATGCTGGTCATGATACATGTTTTGACTGTTGAATGTTCTCTAAAGCCAGGTCTCGCATCTGGTCTAGCATTTCCCTCATTCACAGATATAACTAATGTTGCTTGAAAGAGGCTTGGCCTTCCCTCCCAAGTTTCCCTAACCATCTGAAGGGGTCACCTGACTTGTTACTCATATAGCAACCCAAAAGGGAAGGATCCTATAGAGGAATGGTGGAATTTCCCAATAAACCAATAAAAATTGAGCCACCTATCCCAGTCTCTGACACAGCATCCATTTGGTTGAATCCTTCCAGCAGACCATCAATCTAGGAGTGATAAGGGAACACTTTGATTACCTTGATTCCTAATTCCTTATAGCATTTGAACTCAGCAAGGTATTTATTGCTTAATATGCTCTGCTTCCCAACCCCCCCCCTTTTATTCTTGTTCTGAGCAACTCAATTCATTTTTCTGAGCCTCTTTCTTATCTTTTTTGATATTGCCTTCAGGCTACTATCCACAATCAATCAAATCAGGTATTTGAGCACTTTTCCCCAGTACAACTGACCTAACAAAAACAGAGGTTTGGCTAGTGAGGTTTTTGCTTTAATCCATAAGTATCTTATTAGGGATTCAACCCTGAAGAACAGTTCCACCAAGGCTGAGGTTATTGCCTGTCTGGTAACTATCCTGAGGGCAAATACCTGAGGATATCTGGTGGCATAATTGCACACCACAGGAATAATCCTATGACTCCGCTGACCTTTTTCTAAGGAGTCAATTATGCCCATAGCTATTCTGCAGAAGGGTACACCCACCACAGGCAGAAGGACCAATGGAACTTTCTTCAGAACTTTGAGGAAATTCGACTTTTGGCATTCAGTACAACATGCCCCAAACTGGCAAGAATCAGCATACATTCCTGGCCACAAAAAGACACAAGTAATATGGGCATATGTACATTAATGCCAGAATATGGTATGGCTGATTCTCATTATTAGTGATCTGTGTTCTGTGAAAATCACTGTAATCTAGGACTATGTTTATCGATTTCCCACAGCACATCATTCCTTTAAGTAATCCTTTTTACCCTGGCAAAAGAGTCCTCAGTTTGGAATATATATTCTATAGAAAGGGATCAGATGCCTAGGGCTCTGCCATATTTTCAGGGGAGTTCCCACTCAGATTCTATTCCTTTCCCTAAATTGCTGACCTAGCTCTTTATATACAGAGTCTCCTCCTCTTTCTTCTTTTGGGTGTTGAACTTCCCAGTTTTCCCAAGGGTCTCACTCAGAATTCCCTAGGGATCAGATAGTTCATTCCACAACCATTGGGTCTGGAATCAAGTTTGAACAATGAAAGCAGATGTTGCTTCCAAGAACCCCCTTATATTGGGAAGGTCTTGCCCAGGGATAATGTCATAAGGCAATTTAGGACTCACCCTGCCTGGAAAGACTTCCACTGGGACCAAACCACAGCATAGGGCCTGGATTCACCATCAGTCCCTAAAACATGCACTTATTCTCTTGAGAGATGCATCCTGGGAAAAATATGAGCACCTTGGATTAAACAATGGGTGCATCTGTATCAAGGAGGGCTTTCAGTGCTTGGCCACTGACCATTGCAGTTGTTAGTTGTAGTTTGATTGCAGAACTTAAATATCAGTCACCTGATATTTAGCTAAGGGACATTGCCTAATCTTCTGTCCTCCTGTATGACAGTGAGAACTTTTAACAAACTAAAAAACCTTCAATTTTACAGAAATCGTTTTCCTATCTAAGGCCCATAGGGAAGTTTTAGCTCAGGAAGAAACACAACCATATTGTACCACTGTCTGGCATTTTAAATAGGATTCTGCTTTCTCCCATAGCCCATGGAGCAAATTTTGTGTGCTCAAGTAATTAGAACTAGTAGGGCCATACATACGCCACTATGAAGTGTCCGCTTAGAAGCTTATAACTACTAGCAGAGAGTTAGCTGTGCATTAATAGCTTTAGGAGAAACTAATAAATATTAAGCAAGGGAAAAGAGGAACTGGGGGCAAGAATTCATGTTCAGAACTATGTTAACATTTTTACAATGATTTCATTGTGAAAATTACATCTTACATATATAGAGCTTTGCTACAGTTGTAGACATTGGTGGAGGAGAGCTCACTCTTCCAGCTTTGTCTTATCTGTTGAAAAGTTCTTTGAATTACTCTCATAATACTGATTTTGGAATGCTTGTTATGGATAAGAGCTACATCATCATCACCACTTTTTTTTGTCAAATGATGTATAATTACATAAAGATGCATAAGAGAAAATAATCCCTGGCTGTTGCTTCTTTTCTGCATGTTAGATTCTAATTGGCTTCTCTGATTACATATGGAGGAGGGCCACTTCATCACGTCCCGCTACTTTTACAGCAATTGACACCATTCATCAAACATATGCTGGCCTCTAGAAAACATTCATGGAGTCTGAAAAGGCAAAGAGAAGGGCAGAACAGGAAAGCCCTGTTTGATGAATGTGAATGGAACTCTCTGCTGTTCAAACACAGAAAGCTAGGAACCAACCCACTGTCTGAATGCTGAAAAGCTTTTCCTTGCAAAAAAGCCCAAGTTATCTTAGTGTCAGGTCAGCATCTGCTCAAAAGATGAAACTAGATGTCACACATGAAAGAATGGTTGCAGGACACTGTTATTCTTCCTGTCCCCCTTTCCCTGCTCCAGCCAATGATGTGACAATGAAGCAGAACGGAGCACTGCATGATAACATCATGCCATACATTGTATTATAACAAATGTCATCTGGAGGAGGCATGGAATGGAGACAACTCCATGTCTCTTGCAGTACCTAAGTGTTCCTGGAGACAAGGAAGTATGCCTATACTGTTTAATTCTTTTCCCTGATGGAAAATTATTTGGCAACTCATAGTCAAGAGTACTCTGATTTATAGCAGCTGTCA
This sequence comes from Liasis olivaceus, assembly GCA_030867105.1. Classification (NCBI taxonomy): domain Eukaryota; kingdom Metazoa; phylum Chordata; class Lepidosauria; order Squamata; family Pythonidae; genus Liasis; species Liasis olivaceus. The sequence continues at coordinate 137,911,941 of CM061348.1, forward strand.
AAATGTCCCAAAAGTGTAAGCGTGCTTTCTTCCCTCCAAGTAGACTAAACATCAAAATAGATGCGGGGCTTCACCATTCAGCTCCTCCTCCAGGTAACAACTATTCTCTGGGAAGGAAAACAACAAAACCAAAAAAACTTTGGAAAAAGGCCACATTTTATTCACATTCCATTGCTCTTTAAATTCTTGCAGTGTTTTATATGGTGATAGATACTGTACACTTTTAGAAGTGCACATATCAAGGAATTCCTACATATTGAGAAAGAAATCAGAATCTAATCCACATAATGACTTAAGGAATATGTATAGTTTCTCTCCGATGTTCAGGTCAAAGCGTCTAGATCTGCATATCATCCATTAATTTAATTCAGATGAGAATAAGATCAGAACTGTTGTCAAAAGAGGCAGAATCTAGGAAACTTTTAATTCAATATGCTAGCCTGCAGCCTATTGTTAGTGATAAACACCAGAGGAGGAAAACATAAAAGTTATTTTATGGCTGAGACAAATCACAAATGTACACCTCATCCTTGATATAGGGATTATTTTCATGCATGTGCATTTTGAACTAATCAACACCTGCTAAGCCGCTGATACCAATCCAGCCTAAACAAGCTGTTGCCAGGTTTTTGCCTGTGAAATGTCCCTGACAGTGGAGTGATGTAACCCATTTCCAGTAGTGTTCTATGGTCTCCATGAAACAACACATTACGTTCCATTAGGACTGATAAACCATTCTAGACAGGCTGTGCTTCAGCAAAAAGAAAACTGGGAATATTTTTGTTTGGCACACAACAAAACCCACAGGGATCCTGGAGTGATCTTACAAGACAGCTAGGGCAAGGCTGATGAATGTTGCCACCTCTCTCCTCTTTCTCCTAAGCAACTACCAGAGTGGGCATATCCCACTGGCCCACTCACCCCTTTCTTTCCCTCCCCTTGGCCATACCACCACTGCTGCTGCTGCTGCTGCTAGTATCCCAATGCTGCCTATCCCATTGGCCCAACCCCGAGATCTTCCTTCTCCTGCAATTTTCCTTGGCTTTTCCTGTTCTCCCCTTACTCCCCAAACCCTTCAGCCTGGAACAACCTCACTGTGGTCTTTACGCAGAACGAAACAGCCCCATTTCAGTCTGTATCTAGACCAAACATTCATGCTTGGTTTGGACATTAATCACCTGAGATCAATTGTTCCACGCATGCACCACTCATCATCCTACTCTCTTCTATGGTTGAACTACCATTTCTTCTCCCCCGTTAGTGAATGAATCTGGAGGATAAGCCAATCTGGGTGAAGCTTAAACAGCCAAAAGTGGACAGAAGTTGGATAGAAACTCCATCTATTAGAAGGAAAGTTATGCAGCTGTATCCTCAGATATACCTATTTCAGGAAACTTTCTAATCACTGAAGAAAAATCCAGTGAGCTACCTCTTATAAGTTCCCCTGAATGCAGAGACTTACAGTAGTCACTTAATATCCTGGAATTCTGCTTGGCTCCTAATAAAAGTGGCTTGCTTCAATGCCACAGCACTACAAATATGAGGCTTCCTTATCCTGCAGATCCCTCAACTCATGAAAAGATCTTCCCCTGTAATTGCTGTTCTGAGAGTTTCTCTATGTGGTGACATATTTATTTCTAGAGCCTGCCTCAAGTCAGACTGCTGCTCTTGCGGAAGCAGCCATGGAAGAAAGGGTGGGGAGGAGCATCCAATGTGCTTACTTTCAACTATGGTTCTTCGTCCAGTTCCATCATCGTTGATTTGCTGGATGTTGCCGAAGTGAATGTCACTGTAGAAGATGCGGTTGCTGCCCTTGCCGCCCTGGCGGTAGTCAAAAGCCAAGGCAATGACGTTTTTCATGTGCTCGCTGTCTTCAAATGGCTTGATGGGCGCATTGAGATTGTTCTCATCAGATAAGTGGATACTTTTGAGAATGGTGCGTTCTGAGTAGAGCAGGTACCCATCGTAGTCGCGGCAGCTTACACTGTCCTCAGAAAGCATTCCATGGGCACAGGCACACGTCCGCTGACCTCCTCCCCGATACAAACATAATTGCTGACAGTCACCATTATTCCGTGCACACACATTGGTACCTGTAGAAAAGGAATACAGGAAAAATTAGCTAGCATTAGCTTGGTTTACAAGCTGTTTCTACGTCTCTTGTGGTTCTAACTCAGGTAACAAATTCCACCTTCATTGCCCTTACTACCGGTCAATCCCTAGCGTGCAGGCCTCTTCACGCACCCTTTTGCCTGGCTCTGTTGAACACCTTGATGTCCTTCAGCTGCACTCCTATCCCTGTGCGCAGAGACACAATTTCTGATGCATTGTCCTTGCTGCCCCTCTTAATGGATCCATTTGCATGAGTCCTAGAAAGAGGCAGAATCAAGCAGGCAAGCACGAGTTATTATCCTGTGCCAGCATAGCTCTTATATAGCAAAACACAATGAGGAAGCAACTGTTTGCAACACCGAGACACAAATCTTCAGTTTATACACATGCTTAAACAGGCAGGTATTCTGACATATTAGTTATCTTACACACAAATATTTTGGATAATCCATCCATACTTCACCTCAGTTAACACATCTAAAACTGGATTCATGTACACGCATATCCACAAGGCTCCCCTTCAAAAGACGGATTAAATCAGAATGGAAGGGGGTTGACAAAGGATGCAGCAATATCCACCCATAATGCACCCACCTCTATCTGAAAAAGAAGAAATACGGTTGCCTGCAAAACGCTTCCAGACATGACCAACAGCACTGAGACACAAACCTGTCACTCCAGTAGACATAATCCTCAAAGACAGATACTGAGAACATATCCATGTTGTTACTGGATAGGACCACCTCCCTCTTATCGCCAGTCTCTAGGTCTATACGTTCGATCTTATCTGTCCGGGCATCACACCAGTAAAGTTTCCCATCCTAAAAAGAGATCAAGATGACAAGCCATCTTGCAAATTATATAACATAATCTAGGATACCAAAGTGAATTTAAAATGCAGGCAATCAATTCCCAACCATGTATCATTTCGCCTACTCTCTGCTCGAATCGTATCCCAACAAGGAAATAGATGGACATATGATTATGTTTCTTAATTTTCCTTAACCAATATCCACTAGGAGCTGCTGTTATTCCAGTGGGATGGGGATTGTTTAAAGCTGTAAAAGATCAGGAGCTGAGAGGGCTGAGCAGGACTCCAACTGAGCAGGTGACATTGCTGTGTTCCTTTTCTTAACACAAACAAATGCTTTGCACAAAATAGGAATTTGCTGGATTGCATAATTCAGAATTATCATGCATGAATTTTAACTTACCATGAAGCTGAATTATGTTTTTGTGTTAAAGCACATAATCCTGTTTGTTGTCATTCTAGGGGTACAATGATACAAGGCATTCCTAAGCTGCCTAAATATGCTACTCAAGGTTCATTTCTCAGCCATAATTTTTTGTCTAACAGACAGGCATCATCGTGTCTAACATCCACGGCCTTGGGAACTTACTTCATAATCAACAGAAATCCCATTGGGCCAGCTGATGCTGGTGTTGATGAGGACTACACGGTCTGTCCCATCCAGCCGAGAACGTTCAATGCGAGGGTACTGACCCCACTCTGTCCAAAAAAGATATCTGAAAGAGAGGACAAAGACAGTGCCAGAACAGTTAATAAATCATGTGTTCAGCCAAACCCTAGATGAAAGAGTGCTCCTGAGAAATAGAAGGCTTTTGGAGTTACAAGGACATGACCTGAGATTTGGGTGGCATGGATATTTGTGGTACAAGAAAGTCAAGGTTAATGTGGATTTTAAAAATCATAATGTTAGATGTACCATATTGAGAATATGGAATAGATACAAGTCCATGTTGTGCCTGAAAACACCTTTGCAGCTCTCAGCACAAGAAGCATTTTATAGACGAGAAATAATAGGCATATACAAATAGGTAACTTATTGTGAGATAATAGAATTCTGTCAAGGGGAATGTAAAATAAAATCAAGAGCAGAACTGATGGCAGAGGGACATAGTTGCCAATGGTTTTCTTATTTCAAGTTATTAGAAAGATTTAAAGTAGACAAAAGAGTTTATGGTTTTGAACACTGTAAGAGAGTTATGTACAAACGATGAACATGTAATTGCTAAAACATTTAAACTTCTATTGAAATTTGAAACAGAACAAGTGAAAGTACATATGATAAAGTGGGCTAAATTTTTTGGTTATAATATACTCTTGGAACAATGGGAAAATATGTGATTGAAAGGATTGAAATTTACCCTAAGTTATAACCCAAAGCGAATTTTTACAAAATGATGTACCATTGGTATATGTCACTAGAGAAATTGTCTAGAATGTATAAAGGCACTTCAAATACATGTTGGAGATATGAACAACAAGAAGGGACATTTCATCATGTTTGGTGGACGTGTAAAAAAGCTAGAAAATTTTGGATTCAAATACATATACTCTGATTCAGGAGATTTTAAAGTTTAATATACAATTGAGACCAGAGGTCTTTCTTTTGGGACTGATGGACAAAAAGTTGGAAAAAAGTCATGGAACTTTGTTTTTGTATATGATAATTGCAGCGAGATTATTGCATGCACAAAGATGGAAAGACTCGGCAATACCTACAATGGAGGAATGGTTGGAGAAGATGATAGAACTCACTGAGATGGCCAAATTGACTTTTTTGATTAGAGAAAAGACATTATATGCTGACTGGAAACCCCTTATGGACTTTTTGTGGAAAACAGAAAAAAATGAACTTACAAGTTATGGTTTTGATGATTAGACAAGATAGATTATAGAAAGAAGAGAGACTTCTAGTTTCTTTAGAGAAAGTTGCACTTATAACTGCTGTAAAGAAGATTGGAAGCCACTTCTTTGTATCTTTTTTCCCTTTTTTCCTATTTTTCTTTTTCTTTTCCTTTCTTGCACTTTTTAGCTGTGTCTTTGATTTCTTTTTCTTTTTTCTTATTAGTTTGTATTAATTTTTATCTTCTTTTTTTAACTTTTAGTAAAATTAGAAAAAAAGGTTGAATCCTTCTTCCATGTTTGGTGACAATGTTGGAAAGCTCAGCGCTTTTGGAAAATGGTTTATAACAAAATGAAACAAATTCTAGAAGTTGAATTTCCTTTCCAACCTGCCATCTTTCTATGAAGTCTCACTGAAACTTAATTTTCGACAAATCTGCTTTCTATATGCTATCAGCTGCTTTGATACTCTCCACTTCTCATTCGTCAATACGTACAATTCCTTCAGCAGAAGAATGGAAAATTAAGTTGTGGGAATATGCCTAGATGTCTAAATAACCTCACATTTAAAAAATAAATTTGACATAGAATTTAATTTAACATGGAAACCATTTGGACTATCCTTCTCTCAACTGACTTGTATTACATCCAAATTGGGGGTTTCTCTTAACATAAAGTTTTAAGATTTAAATCATGGACAATTTGTTAAATAAGGATAGATTCCTTACTGACTAGTAAAGATCGTAATTTTTCACTTTAACTTATATTTCATGCTGATTACGATCAATTATATTCACACATTAACTTGATTTTAATAATTTCTAGTTTTAAAATGACAACTTATTTAAATACATAGAACTAAATTAACATTATTCTGAGAATTTGTACTTAATTTATTTAATCTTATGATGCTTGTAAACCTCTTGTCTTTCTACTTTGTCCTTATTTTTTCTCTTCTTGCTTCTTTTTTTTTTCTTTTAAAATGTTCAATAAAAGTTTAAAAAATACTAGCTTGCATAACTGGAAGCCCCATGGTTCTGTACATTCCCCAAAAGTCTTGGACGCGTTCTCCAAGAGTCTTCTAAAAGTTGCAACTAGATTGTAGTTTTTAATGATAGAAGAAATAAAGGAGTAAAACAAAAATTTAACCCAATATCCATGCAAGATCTAGTTTTCCAGTTGGATGATCTTTAAAGTATTGGGATTACAACTCCCAGAACTGGGAGTCTTGCCTTTCCCCAATTCCAATCCATCATCTTCCACAGGCCTCACAAGCAAACGCATCCCAAATCTGTTCCTATCATGACTGAAACAGTACTCACTGTAAAGGACCCTTACCCTTTCTCTGGATGCACAGTAATGGCACGTGGCTTATCCAGCCCCTGTGAAATCACTACATAGCGAAATGAACCGTTGAGCCTGGCCACTTCAATAACATCAAAGCCCTGGTCTGTCCAATAGATGTTTCCTAAAGGGAAAGAGATACAAGGTTATAATTTAACTGGTTGCTCCTTCCTTGTTTCCTGTGAGAAGCAGGGTTTCCTTCCCATGCTTGGCCCCTGTTGCTTATTCTACACAGCCATACCTGCAATCCAGTCCACAGCAATCCCTTCTACGCGGCCAATGCCATTAGTCACGACATCCTCTCGCCATGTCTGGTCCCGTTTGGCTCGACTGATTGTGCTCAGACCCATGTCCACCCAATAGATAGTGTCATTCTCTGCAGGAGGGAAAATGCATTTGAGAGATGGAAAGAGGAGGTTTGGAATGATGGTATGCAATGGACAGCTATTATTATTTTAGTCATCTGATAATCCTCCAAATCAGCTCCTGGGTTCCCCAAACCCCCTTCTTTTCAGCATCTGACAGTACATTCAAATTAGTAAAAGCAGAGTAACAGGCTTAGTGAACTTCTACATCTTTAGCCACAAAGACCATAAATAAAACACCTTGAGGAAAGTGCAGAATCTCAGGCCTGAAGAGGTTAAAGCTTAATTCTACCATTAAATTCTGGCACAATCTACACTGATAATTTATCTGACTAGCTGCAATATTAATTAGCATTATGCATATCATTCTAAGAACACTTCTACTACTTTGTAGCATGGGACACACTTTACCTGATAACTAATTTCGGCTTTATTAAAGGGTTTTTCGTAAGAATAGCTGTTACAAGGCTAAGACTTTGCCCTCATCAAGAAACAACTATTTCAAAATAGGTTTTTGCATGTTTACCATTTTAGTAACATGCACTACTATTTCTTTTGTCCAATATGTGTTCTGTCCTGAGTTAAAGTGAATGAGGCATAGTTTGGTCACATCTGCTTTTGTCATCACTTTGACAATATACTATATAACAGCAAACTGAGCCTGGATAGTGATGCAGAATAGGTTCCAAGTAGAGACTCAAAGTTGAACGCAAAATATTGGCTAGTGGAGGAAGGGCATTAACTCAAATTAAACTTGACCTTTAGGTAGTTATCTTCTTGTGTCCTTATCAACTGCTTCCTTCTCCACCAAGGAAATAAAATATTGGACTATGGCCTCAACGATAATATAAGTCTAGCTTCAAGACTGTGTTGGTCTTGGTTTATCCCTTAAATATAAATAACCTATTCAGTTACAGGAGACATATTTTAACCAAAGATGAGATGAACTGGCTTATGGAGAACTCTGATTTCCTCACAGAGGAAATCTTGATTTTCCTTGATTTTTCTCTAACATGAGGATACATGTGTACTCTGATATCTCAGTATTTATACTCTGTTTTTCTTTGGCAACCCATCAAATTGATTAGCCACCATCTCTTCACAGAAGATCAAGACTAAGGGTGCAGTTAGTCCAACTCCCCCATCAGCAATACTCTCTCCCATCAATGCAGATTCTTTACATCCTTCTTCAGAGGACTGTTCTTCTATCCTTCTCCAACTGAGAGTCCTATGAGGGCTAATCCATTCCAGGTATTTGCCACCTACCAGCATGGAAATCAATGCCGACAGCCAGTGAAGTCCCAGAGACCGGCACCAGTGCATCTGACTTGTCATTGGGATCCAAGGGGATGCCGCGGATACCCTCATGTACTGAGTAGAGGAGGAAAGAGCCAACACCTGCATGGAGGATGGAAACAGTCACAGGCTTAAAAGCTTAACAGAAGCATAAAAGAGAAGCCAAAGTACAGGGAAGCGCATATGGAATGGAAAACTTAGTGCTTTACATGCAAATAATCTCAGGTTCTATTCTCAGCATCTGATCTTAAAATAATTCCAGTTGACAGAGCTGGCCTAAAGCCTGCCAGGAGAATTCCAGAGTAAAACAATCTTCCCCAACTTGGATCTGTCCAAGTTGCTTTGGTGTATAACTCCTTCAGTTCCTGCCAACAGGCTGGAAAAAAATAAAAGAGGCAATATTTCATTCATGACAGTAATCCTTACAATAAGACAACCCATGCAAATCTTTATTACAGTCAAGAAGTAACCAAATGATTATGGACTATATATGCCATAAATCACATTTCAACTTGCTGTTTCAGGCCTCTTTGCATATAGGGCTGGTTTTCCAGACTTTCAGGATTGGTTTTCCTCTACGTAGGGTAGACAAATTATTTTCAGTCTGGAGGCTGCGCTATGATTTTTCACCCTGTCTGAAGGCTGCAGGGTTAGAAGGGCCAACATTTTGGTAAATCTTTAAAGAAGCAAAATTGATGCTCTGAGTTTTGCAGAACTTAAGTATTCCATTTTGCTCCTTAGCTGTCCCATGCTGTTCCACCACACCCACTTTCCCACAAAAAATTGGCCCAGTATTTGGTGGGGTTTGTAGATTTTACAAGATGCAATGAGCACTTAAGGTTCTGCAAACCTTCATTTTGACTCTACCATTTTAGTTGTGGTCTGAGGACTATGTGTACGTATTGGATATGTGCATGCAAACAGAACTGAAACAGAATTAGTGAAGAGAGACAAGGTTTTAGTATGTGGAAGCTTAGAATATGGAAACAATAATACGCAATTATCTTTAATTCAGCCAAGCGCCTCAAGCCACTTAGGCTTATATTACTTAAAAAGATGACCAGAGTTACTATTGATGGAAATGTGGGGGACAAAGTCCATTTTTTTAGCTGGACCCTGTTCTCCCTTTGAAAGGAAGTACAAACAGCAGTCAAGAGTTGCTAAATAGAAACTAAACTATCAACATTGCAATCAGTGTCGGTCTGCACAAATAGCATTCAGTAGAAATGACAACTTCCCTCTATAGAAGTTGTGAGACCATGATTAGGATAGGACCCATCATCCACAGCTTTCTCAGAGTGTCTCCCAGAGAAGGGAGAGCATAGAACAATTTCCCCAGACAGATAGCATATAAATACTATCATTTTCAGACTTCAATTCTATAGTTTTTCTCCTTCACACCTTAGGGCTGCATCCCACTTTATCTATTTTAGGTGAATACCAAAGTTTTTTCTCCCCTCATCTACTCTACATGAAAACTGAATGTGTGAAGAAGACAGAACACATATTTAGAAACACATCTCTTGAAGGTAAAGAAAGCCAGCTGACTGCAACGTCCCATCAAGAGCATATGCAATTAAGGTCAACTTTGCTGCCGCATGAAATATGGATAACACTATGGGAAGGTCTTTAGAAGCTTCAGTGAGAAAAACTTTGAAAATTCCACAGGCAGCAGAGGGAGCTGTGCTACAGTAGTCAAAGAGGCAAACTAGCTAAGTTCCAGGAATGGAGAACAATGCCTGCAGGTCACATTCAAACAGAACCTCCCCTTATAATTGTTCACCTTCACAGGACTGTTGTCCACTCTTCAGGCTGTAGCCAGCTGTACACATGCAGGAACGAGTAGTGTCTGATGTAGGAAGGCAGAGCTGTGAACATTCGCCATTGTTCACACTGCAAGGGTTGACACCTGCAACCATAATAGCAGCAGAATTAAAGGGGCCAATTACCAGACCCACACAGCATCAAAGTCCAGATTTTCTTTTGCAGTCATATATGATAGACTTAATTTACAACCAAACAGAATCAAAGGAGGAATTGGCAAATAGATGTCTCCAGGCACGAACATTTCTGAGATTTTCCCGTATGATATCCACTCCCCACAAAATAAACAAAGTAGTTGATTTTAAAAAGCTGACACCTTCTCACAACATAACTGAATCTTGTATTTCAACTGAAAATGCCAAATTTCATGAGACCTTACAGGTGAGACTGCCAAAAATTTTGCAAGATTTGGTGATCTTACAGATTTGAACCAAACGTTTGGACAAGTATCCACCATCCCACAAGGTCATGCAAGTGGATGGTGAGGTTCATGGACAATTGTACAATGACCTTCAAGAAGCACTGTTTATTTGGTCTAAATGGTCAAGATACCACCAAATCAAAACTAGGCTTTCTAGGATTCTGCAGGCTGACTGTGTGGACTTCAGTGTATTACCAATTCTTTTGCACTTCCTGACCTAGGAATCTCAACAGTATCTCCATAATGCTTCTTTCCATACTACTTCTTCAGTCTCTCCTCTTCCCAGCATCAGTACTCCAAGAGCCCCCACTCACCCTTTTGCTGGATGATCTCATCATAGATTTTCATATGCATGACAAGAGTGGTGCTGTTGCGTAACACGACTGCCTCCGATCCATCTTTCTTGTTGCAGGTGCCCATTTTTTCAGAGGGCTGGTCAGCCCACCACAACTTATCACCTAAATGAGAAAGGGGAAGCACATGAGGAAACTCACGGAGCCTACCACCCAGAAATTATCAACTGAAAAGAACACAGCTTGCTCCCCACTTTACAAACTCAGACACATAAGTGATCATAACTGGCACTGCAGTTCTTTTCACAGTCTCAGAAATCCAGTAAAAATAAAACACTTGTTCCCATTTTACCAGTGTGGTCTTATGGGAGAAAATGGGGTGGGGTGAAGAGCGGGGTAGAATGAGTATATCTTGGCCAGAAGATTGAAAAAAGAAAAGAGCTGAAAGATTAGGGCACTCAATTACAAAGAATCTAGCTGATTAATCAAAATAAAAGTTACAGGTAATCTTCAGCTTACAACAGCAATTGGGACCGGAATTGCCACTGCTAAGCAACAAGGTTGTAAAGTGTGATGTCACATGATCATGCTGCTTAGCAACGGCAATCCTGGAACTCCCAGTTGCCATTGTTAAGCTAGGACCGCACCGGTCATTAAGCAAGGACCTCACATGACTGTGATTCTGACTTCCTGCCAGCTTCCCCATTGACTTTGCTTGTGGGAAGTTGGCAGGAAACATCAGAAAGTGTAATCACATGACTGCGGCTCACTGCAACGTTGTAATTGCAAGCTGGGCACTGAGCGCCTGGATCATGATCATGTGACTGCAGGGATGCTGCGATGGCCGGAACTATGAGGACCCATTGTAAGTGCCATTCGTTCAGCACCGTTGTAACTTTGAACTGTCACTGAATGAATGGTTGCAACCTAAGGACTACCTGTAATCAGTTGGAATGAGTGGCTAAAGCAATATCTTGAGGAGATATATTTTACATGCAGGTAGTCCTCGCTTACTGATGGTAATTGGGACCAGGAATTCCATCGCTAAGGATCATGGTTGTAAAGTGCAATGTCACATGATTACACTGATTTACAGTGGCAGTTCCAGCAGTCCCAGTTGCCACTGTTAGGCAAATCCTGCACAGATGTAGGGTCCCATGGTCACGTGATCACCATTTGCGATTTCCTTCTGGCTTCCTCATTGACTTTGCTTGTTGGAAGCCGGCAGTGAAGGTCACAAATGGTAATCACACGACCATGAGATGTTGAAATGTCATAATTGTGAGACGGTTGCCAAGTGTCCAAATCACGATCAAGTGACTACAGGGATGCTGCAACAGCCACAACTATGAGGACCGGTCATAAGTCCCTTTCATTCAGTGCCATTGTAACTTCAAATGGTTGCTGAATGAGTGGTCATTAAATGAGGACTACCTGTCCCCTGTAACACTCTCTGAAATTTTCTTAACCTATATTAAAAATAATTAACTTAGTGGTTCCTCACTAAGTAAGATACTTTTCAGTTGATTTTTATCAATCAAATGCAATTTTTTCAGACTCCCCAACCTTGCAATATTGAACGAGATCCATTTTTGTTCTAAACCAGCAAGCCACTTATTTTAATTTAAACATGGGCTATGCTGGCTAGGGCTGACAAGAATTAGAATGCAATAAGACCCTGAGGACCAGGAATGTTTTATCTAACTTTTGATTATTTCATTTTATTTATAAGAGGATCAGCAGGTAAACTGGCTACAGATTAAACTAAGATCAGTTAAATATCAGTTTCCCAATTTTGCTGTAGCATTAGCTATAACTTGTTGGTGGTTTCCTGGTTCTGGCATGAGGCAGGAAATGATCTATTGTCATACTTGTCTATGTAAAGTAACAAAAAGACTAAAGATGTGCTTCCACACACATAATTATAAACTACAGGTATGTTATAAAAATACCATTTTAAAAGCTTTAAGAATCACGCTAGTTTGTGCTTGATTATTACAGAAGGAAAGGAATCTATCTTCTGTAGCACGAGTTTATTTTAAGACTTTAACTCTTCATCAAATACAATTTTTTTCAGCAGACGATGAAACAGATTGAAGAATATAATCCCAAAAGAAGTTATTTGAATACTAACACAAAACATCCTAGATATATCTTTAATCTTTTCAATTGGGTATTATAATGAAAACCAGCATGGAGATTTGATTATGGAAATCACAGCCTCAATATGATACCTTTAGAAAAATAATGTAGTACCTCTGAATACAGCAGAAGACTACAATATCTCTGAAACAGAAGCAAAACTTTAGGGAATGAGATCTAGATTCTCTAGGTAAACCACAAAAAAGTTCTATGTAAAAGAGCCCCCAGAAATGAGGAATACATGAGATCTACTCTCCATGCAGGTTGCAGCATGGAAAAGACCTTACACTGTCCACTATCACTTACCCATTATAGCCAACAATTGATATAAGCATTCTGTGTTTCTATATTTATGTATTTAAAAACCAACATTAACTCTTAATTTTAATGGTTTATAATGTGTAATTTTAGGACGACTGAAGCCAGGTGTACAAATGATTGTAAATGATTTTTAATTATAATTGACAAGTACCTTGACTAGTATACCTCGGATATATAATCCCTTATTTGGATTGGACATATTTCATGTCTTTCCCTTCTCTTAATATTGTACTGGTCTAATTGACTGTAATAAAGTAAATAAACAAATAAATACCCATTATAGCCAGAGCTGTGGCTTTGCGTAGCTGGTCCTTCATAGTCTCCAACACCTCCAGACCACTGCCATTGAAGTTGCATCTACTGATGGTGCTATTACCAGAGCTTATCCAGTACAGCTTGTTTTCTTTGTAGTCAATGGAGAGCCCTGACACAGAAAAAAATAATTATTTTAGCATGGACTCAAAAGACTAAGCATGCAAGGAAGGTTGTACCTAAGCTTTGCCACTGTTGGTCTAAAAAAGTAAGCATAAAGCAAAACCTCAATTTAACAGATCAATTGGGGAAAGGAGGTATCTGTCATTTCTGATTGTTAAACCAAAGAGTAGATAACATGCAGTGACAATATTATGGAAATGATCTAAATTATACCATTTGCATGAATTTTATGTCATTTCACATAATGATGCTATTACACAAATGATGCAAATGACTTCCATACCAACAGGCCCTTTTTGGTTTGTGAAGAGAAGGGTGCGGTTGCTTCCATCCATGTTGGCGACATTGATGCTGTCTCCATCTGTCCAGTAGAGCTTCCTATGAAACAGACGCAAGGAATCACCATTTAATACTTTACCCTTTCCCACAATGGCTGATTATCCCCTGGAAATGCCCTTGACTCCTGGGCTGCTTTACAATTTCAGAGTTTATCTGAAGAAAAGAATGGCTGAAACAAAGTTGGGTGGTGGAGAGCAAATCAAGCACCTCTTTCCTCCACACACTTTGTAAGGTGAAGAAAATGTGTTCTGGGAGTTGAAGTCCACCCATCTTAAAGTTACTGAGGTTGAGAAACACCAGTATCTGCAAAAAGAGTGGCCTCTTGCCAAACTAAGAAGGGTTACTTTGCCTTATAATATGTCATAAACTAGTTGGTACATTCACATACACACACACCCAGCCCTCATATACCTCAAGACAGTTTTTTACCCATGACAACCACCTCTCTCTAAAACAGCCTCTTTATGCCGTTCAGAAACAGAATGTGCAAATCTGAAGGAGTCAGACTCTTGAACACGATTACTGCTACTCCTATTGGGCTATGTATGGCCTGAAGACAAAGGAAGAATGTCTCTTTCTCTAGATGCAATAGAGCTGGTTATGGGGCTTAGGCATCAAGTAAATCCACTTAGGCATGCCTGTTGGATTCATTCAGTAAATTCAAGCAGCGAATACCCCAACTTTGTTTTAAAAAAAGAACAAAAGAACAAAACAGAATGTCAAGTCATAAGTGCCTTGCAAGAAGAGCCTAAAATAGAACAGAACAAGTAATACCTAAGAACTTCAGCCCATCCTTACATAACATGCCAAGGAAAGATTCCATTCCCCCAAAAATGGAAAGTTAAAGAAAACACCTAAAGAATGTTATACATTCTTGGTTATCATAGACTCACCCTTTGAGAGGATGAACAACTAGACAATGAGGCTTGTCCAGTCCCTGAATCACAGCATTCTTAAAGGAGCCATCTAGCCGGGCAACATTAATTTGTTTCTTGTTAGCATCATAACTGGTCCAGAAAAGGTTCCTGGAGACCCAGTCCACAGCTAAACCATGGGCATTGGGTAAATCTGCAAGACAATAGAGTAGAAAATATACTTTTTTAATTGCTGTAAGCTGCCCAGAGTCATGTAGTAGAGGCGGGTGACTATATAAATCAAATAAATAAATAGGAATAGGTGTGAAGCCCAGAAAAATACGAAAAAAGTTACCATGTGCTGCCAGAGGGGATCATATTGCCTACTTACTCCTATAATTCAAAAAAAAAGGGGGGGGAAGCTGAAAATGGTGGGAGTTTTGTGAGATGTGTGCGCGTGTAATGTGTGTGTGTGTGTGCGTGTTGGCATTTATACAGCCTCACTGAATCACACAGCAATGCCTGTTGACTGCAAAAGTAGCTGATCCCTAATGGAGAATAATGATGGAAAAACTGCAAGAAATTTAGGTTTGATTAAGATAAAAAGTAAAAGTTAAATGTTCTAATGCCTTTAAAAAAGCTATGCATCAAATCTTCTATTTTAATTTAACAAAAGCCAAGTCAAAGAGCAGCACAAGTGTTGGGATGCTTTGGAAGAGAGGACAGTGTAAGTAGTTCCCACCTGCAGAAACAACCGTTTCAACGCCTGTTCCATTGATGAATGCCCGCTTGATGGTTTGTGTGCGGACATCTGACCAGTAGATACGCTGTTCCAGAGCATCATAGTCAACTACAGTGACATTGTCAATGTCGGGCACAGTGAAGGAGTTAATGTAATTGTAATATGGGTTGTCGATGTCCACACCTCGGATCTCCATCTGGCGTGCATAGAGCAAGAACTTCTTAAATTCTGGAGATGGGGACAAAAGGGAAGAACATGTGATGGAAACTCTCGTCAAGACTCAACGAGTATAAAGACTCTCCTAAGGCTGCAAGATTCCTAAGTGGGTTATTCCTTAATGGGTAGACCCATTAACAGGTATGTATCCAATTTAGTTTTGTTTCATAAGAGGTATTCTTATTAATGTATCTGTTCAGCAACTGAGGTTCAGATTTGCAGAAATTCCCAGTCTATTATATAATTTCTAATTAGAGGTACAAAATGCCACTGTATCCCATAACCCTTTCACTATCGTTATTTGTAGCGATTTTGTTAGCAAATCTCATGCTCCATTTTAATTACTTCTACCTATTCATGATGATTATTGTTTATTGGCTGCATTGACACAGTACTCTTAACTCAGAAAGCCATTTACAGTTTAATCTTCCTTGAGGTAGTCTTGGCAGCAGACAAGTATATAGTAATTAGAGTAACAAAATCACCATTTGGGAAGTACACATTTCCCACTCACCTTCCTCATGAGTTCTGTATGAGGACGGTACAGTCCATAAATTGTGTTCCTAAATAGTGCCATTTGCAATGTTGTTGTCTGTTTACATTTGGGAGCATGTAAGTATGCGTGTGAAAGTTTCCAAAGCTTAGACTGAGGGTGAGTTAATTTTTTTCTCAATTGAGTCATTTCTAAATACTTAGTATCTAAGCCTGCAGGGGTGGGCAGTTAACCCATTTTGGGGTTTCTGTTATGCAACTTATCAGAGAAGGGATTATTTTGTCTTAAAACTGCTCCTCCCTAGCCCCATAATTTAGATGTTCTCACAGCATGCTAGTCTTGCTTATGACTAATTAAACATACTATGGAAACCCAGCCTTTTAGAAACTGACACAGTGGAGTGAGGACATTGGTATGCTAGATACATTTAGACATTGGATTATCATACTTTTTGCTCTCAGTTATTAAAAACCTGTGAACCATCCCAAACTAGAGTCTGGGAGATACTCACAGCTAACATTAATGGAAAAGATAGGGGCAAGTATTATTGTCTCAAATTATCTAACTTTGAGGAAAGAGCTCCTGATTTACCCTGGATCCCATTTACTCCCTTTACCATAGCATGTGGCATTGTCCTTATCCAGCTTCATCAGGTGGGGGCAAGCACAGGAGTAGGTGCCATTGTAATTGATAAGGCAAAGGTGGGAACAATGGCCTTTTCCTCCATTGGCCTCACAAGGATTGGGAGCTAGAAGATCAAAAAGGTTGAGGTAAGGTTACATTTCTCTAGAGAGAATCACAACTCTGTTAAAAAGAAAGTAGAATGCATAGCTTTGCTTGGGGAGGGCCAGGGGACATATGGTGTACAGCCCATGGGAAAAGGCCAATCTGGACTTCTGGATTGTCTAGCACTGCAGGGTTGCACTTCTGCTTTCCCTAAAGCCTTGAAAAGTGCAAGTGGGAAGAAAGAAAGTGTAAGAGACAAGGGGAGAAGCCAGTCCTACAGTCTACAGAAGGATTTCCAAATCATCAGAAAGTGGAGTTTCTAACTGCAAGCAATTTATATTGTTATAAATCTTCATGTGTATCCATCTCATTTTTAATTGCTTAACATAGTGAAGCTTAAGTATACAGATACAATTACTTCATATTCATTCCTTCTTGTCTTTTCAGGTTAACTCTGTTATTTTGCTGTCACACAACATCAGAATATAGATTGGTAAGTCTTTGGAGTATGTACATAGATACGTATGTACCCATCCATCCATCAATCTATCTATCCAGTGCCAAGTATAATAGTATCTATGTTGGAATAATTTTCTACCCCTTCCAATTTGGGCAAGTTAGCCAACAGGTATTTGTAAGATTTTTAGTGATCTGGATTAAGTGCACAAAACCTGACCACGTGATATACTGTATGCATCTTACTACCAGTAAATAGAGATCTGTATCTACTATGCCACACTTCAATAGAGGATGGCCTCTCATAAGGACATTGATTTCTGAAAAAGAATCTCTACATGGCAATGGATCCAAGATAAAACTGTTCCAAAACAGTATAACTAAATCCAGAGTCTTTGCCTCTATTGGGAGACCCGGGAATAAAAAGGAGAACTAGTTCAGTTTCTGCTCCTATGATCAAATAATTGATTCACTTGTAATTGCTTCTCTCATCTTACTGACAGATACAATCATAAAAGTTGACAAATAGACGCCAGGGGGAGACCATACTCCTTGGCATAGCACATGCTTTGCCTATAGAGAGTCTCATGTTAAATTCCTACCATCTCCAAGAAAAGAAAGGAAAGGAACAACATCAATTAACAAAAACAAAACAAAACCAATTATAAGATATAGTTAGTCTAATTTTACCCAACTAGTTTTCACTGGCCACATCATTTGAGCATCAGTGGAGATCACTGTTTCTTCCTGTATCCATTAGATGCAAAGTCTCTGGGGCTAGTCCTAGCTACCTTAAGTTCAGCTGCAGGTGACATAAACATCTGGTGCCCTTGTTGACGTCACAGATTGAAATCAGATGCCATTCCCCCACTGCCCTTTTTCCCTTACCTACAGGCTGGCGAGAGGGGTGATAGACCTGCAAATCAAAGGGCTGTGTGTTGGTTCGCTGCACGACAGTGACGTTGTGGCCTGTCCATTTGTTAGCTTTGGCCAGAGTATTTGTGCGCCAGTCAGTCCAGTACACCTCGCCACCATACAAGGTGACAGCAAAGGGATGTGACAGATACTCATGCCCTCGCAGCACCTCAATGTGGCCTGTGCCATCATAGAGGGCAGAATAGATCGCATCTGACCTGTGGAAGAATATGACAGATCAACATGAAAATTCCAAGAAGCAGGAAAAACAGAGATGAAAAGCAAGAGATGCAAGTTCAAAAGCTGTGTGTGAGCATGTGAGTGCAGGTAGAACTGGTACAACAGGAAGATAACTAAAGATATGGCTAAGCAGAGAAAAAGCAAGTAAGACATGAGAAACAAGGAAAGATAAAGGACAGAAGGGACAAGATACTAATGAATGGAAAAATACAATGTGATCAAAAGCTTTTCTTTTCAGAAAGCAATCTGGCATGAAATACAGCACTCTAGGAAAGCTAGCCAAAACACCTATTTAAATTGCCCCAGAGTCTGTTAAAGGCATGCCAACGTCATTATAAAACATCCTGCTTTATTTATTATTTTTTTCTACAGCAAAAAAGGCATTTAATACGCTAGCTAAATAATGTATTACTTACATACTCAAGGTTTTATTACATTAATATAGTAACTATAGTAATTATGCATACAGTTACTATGAGAGACAGAAAAGGGGAGGTTATTGTGTTCTTACAGCCTTCTCAGGATAAAAGACTCAAGGGGATACTACAGCAAGAAAAAGGAGACTCTCATCTCTTTCTCCTCAAATAAATAATCGCTCTGCAAAGTACAACTGAGGTAGAATTACTCCCAGTAGACAAAGAACATATTTAGCAGTGCAGGAAAAAATGCTTCCAGTTTTTCAATGTTTGGGGGGGGGGGGGGGGAACATATCTTGGGCAAAGACACCATTCCCAACTGCAGCTCTGGTTGTCTGTATTACACTGTGGCACTATCACATTCAACATGTGATCCTTCACTGAGTACAATGATCTCTGAGGCTAATACAAGTAGGAAGGAAGAAGTAACAGCAAGAGCACCAAGATTTTGAAGAACCAGCAGTCAGTGGAAATAATAGCACCAAACAGTATTCTTACAAAGGGAAAGATGTGAATATTTTAAGAGGAGCTGGATTGGTTTCTCAATAAAAATCTTTTTTTTCCCCCCACTGAAATAACTAATTTCTACCCTGAATCACAACCCCTGAATATTTGGTCTCTGACTGCTCTGCACCTGGCATCAATCCACAGTATGCGCTTTTCCAGGTAGTCCACCGTGAGCCCATTCGGCCATCCTCCTGAGCCGGTTTCCTTGTGAATGACACGTCGGCCCTGGCCGCTCATGGAAGCTGCCTCAATGCGAGGCAGGCTGGCATCCCAGTCAGTCCAGAAGAGAATCCTGGGAAAAAAAATGGGCGCATGGTCAGGAGCACAGCCTAAGTGGTCTCTGTAAATCTGCAATACTCACTGCATTGCATTCATTCTTTGAGACACTAAAAGTGATTTGCTATCAATCCTCTTTGCAACACTCCATAATAGTTCTTACATGAATGCAGGCAAACCCTGTAAGACTGTGCTTTTAAAGGCAATGCCTCATTTCTACAGAATTCAGAAAGTCTGTATGCACAGTACTACATGGCACAATTTTCTCCATTACCAAGGCTTTATTTAAAAAAAAAAACCCTGCTGTGACAATATCCCAGTGTTCTTCAGTAGTCTGCTTATGATGGTTCCCATCCACCCCTTGTGAAAATCAGAGCAAGCCTAGAGAGGAGTAAGGAGCATCCCTCTACATTGGCAATATTTTTATGAAAACAGGAATTTCTAGCAAGAACTCACTGCAGAAAGGATATAATTCGATTTCTGCTGTTGAGGAACATGCAAACACACTCCTATAAAGAAACTTTGATTCAGCACCTATAATCTTTTAAAAATTCTACTGGATATTGCACAAATAACAAAGAGAACACTTCTAGTAAGAACTAGAAATTTGCTTATAAACAAAACATCAGTCATTCTGGATGCTAAATTCAGTAACCATGACTAGCATTCTGTGTTTTTGCCCCATTTGGACCAAATCCCAAAATAAATCCAGCCCCCTCCAAAGGATCCAAATATCTCATGAACATTTGGTTTACCATCCTTTCCCAAGGTCAAGGGTTTGCTAATGGATTAAAAGATTAACATATTTTACCAAAGTTCACATGGACAAGCTACAGTGGCACCCAACCTTCCACTGTGTTTTTTAATCACTTCCAGCCCATAGATTTCTCCATCCTCTCCATTCAACTTCATACCCGCATCGTGGGTCTAAGGCAATGGCACGAGGGTGCTCGATATCCCCAGCCAGTAAGGTACTTCTCATTGTTCCATCTAGCTTAGCCACCTCTATTTGGTCCAGGTTGCTCTCCACCCAGTAGATGTTGCCAGCAATCCAGTCCACAGCAAGTCCTTCAGGAGTAGCTAGCCCATATTGTATCACCACTTCAAAGCTGGTTAGGGCTGTGAGAAAGACAGTTGGATAGAAGCCATCAGTAATTGTTCATATTATCCAGACAAATTCCATTTCATGGTGAAAGCACGTTTTCTGTCATCTAACCTCCCAAGATCTTCTCTCTCAATTAAAAATGGGTAAATGATGCCTCCACATTCTGTAATAAAATTTCAAGAAAAATACCATAATGGATGATTCCAAATGCCATTGAGAGGACCAGCAGAACCACTGGAAACTCTCACTTATTTAACTCATAGCCTACTACATTATCAAGCTATTCAGCCTCAACATGTCCAGAATCCACATATCTAAACAATCAATTTCATTCCAGAAAGTCTGAAGGAGAGTTGCTAGATGAATAGGGGAAGGGGCAGAAAGTCCTAATGACTCTGCCTCCATGCAGTCGGGGCATTCTAGAGTCCACCCTGGCATTCTGCAATCCCTTGATCACCCAAGGCCCCATCATCAGTTCTGTCGAGATGCTAATCAGGTTAGGTCCTGTTCTTTGCTGAAGCAGCTGCTAGGCTGTAATTACCATTAGGGAAGCTCCGGGAATGCTAATTAATTCCAACATAATGATCAACGTTTAAGAGAAAGAAGGTATCATTTAACAGGGGATTGAGCACTGCTGTTTCTGATAGCAGAAGTGCAGAAGGGGAAGGATAGACCGGTTTACACTGAGGATGTTCTATCTCATCTCAATCCCTCTTCACATTTCTCCTTTTCCTGAAGGACTTACAGACCAAATTACAAGTAGTCCTCAGTTAATGACAGTAATTGGGACTAGGAGCTCTATCGCTAAACAACATGGTTGTAAAGTGCAACACCATGTGACTGCACCAAGTTACGATGGCAGTTCCAGTTGCGGTTGTTAAGCGAATCCTGTGCGGTTAAATGTGATATCACATGATCACCATTTGTGACCTCCTGCTGGCTTCTCATTGACTTTGCTTGCTGGAAGCCAGCAGTGAAAGTCACAAATCGCAATCACATGACTGCAGGACACTGTGGCCATCGTAACTGCGAACCAGTTACCAAGTGCCTGAATCATGATCACGTGGCCACTGTGATAGCTGCAACTTCGAGGATCTCGTTCTCAAAGTCTCCTCGGTTCAGCGCCATTGTAACTTTGAATGCTCACTGAATGACTGAATGAATGGTCATTAACCAAGGACTACCTGTACTGAAGTACTTAAAAGACAGCCATTCAGAAAAGAATGAGAAAGATCTGTTTGATCTTTTCTAAATGCAAAAACACCTTCACTAAAATATGAGACCTGGGTTCATGACTCACAGCTATGAACTATTTAGAGTTCATAACAAAAGGTCAAAATAAGTAATCCATGGATAGTTTAGCACTGCACAGGGTTACAACAAAGGTGGTGATAATCAGAGTCACTAGCACCTCACCACTTTCCTGTCAATGGAACCTGGAAGGACTGTATCCTAGAGAATTTTACAAAGCACTTATTATAACACTTTGAGACATTGCTTAAATGAGGCTTTGGGGAGGTTATCAACAATCACTTCAAAGAAATTTAAAGATAAAATTTATACGGTACCTCTTTCCCAAGAATCCAGTGAAGAGAGTCCTATAGTTGCCATAACCTTAGCTACACTTGTCTGTTTTATTTGAGGGCAATGTCTCATTGAACTGGACTGAAACTGAAGGCCTGCTGTGCTTTGAGTTAACTGGCTGTCAATTACTACACACGGATTAGAAATGTTAATCTAATCATCCCCAGAAGCATTTGTTTTTCATCACTGCAGCTCCGTCTGCTATCCATCTATTTATTTAGCCTTCCAGAACATAGCAAAGAGCTTTCTGTTATACTGTAAGAAGCTGGCAATCGTTTATAATGTGAAAGTTTGGCATCTGATTTCCAATACCACGGCTTACTTAACTGACAGTGAGCTCTCAGTGGAAGCACATTGACCACAAACGTGGCAAAGATCCAGCCTTCTCTCTAGAACTGGGCTCAAGAAGGTTTTTTACCTTGCTTAAGCAGAAGCCACATTTCACAGTGCTGACTGATCAGTCCCTATGTCAGTCAAAACAATTTTCTGTTCCTCATTTCCAAAGCAAAGTTGGAAGCATTATATGAGTGGTTTTAGGTCAGCCACAAAGCAAAGCCTTGTTCCCCTCCATCTCTTAGATAAAGCTTAGTGAAGTACTTTATGTCAGCCATAAAGCAAATTTCTGTTCCTCCACACTTTCCCAATGTATGTACTATGCAGAGTACTAAGTGGCTCAACCCCTCTGTTAGTCACAAAGCTGTCTTCTTCTGAATTGACCTCAATCTTTAAAAAGAAACAGGGACAAGGACTTTATAAATCCAAAATAAAATGCTGAACAACACCTATGCCAAATGGTTGAAAATAAACCACAAAATAAAACCAGGGAGGCAGCAAACTGTCAGAAGTAGTGGGGTGGGGAGTTATTATTATTATTATTATATTTATCCCACCTATTTTGGGGAAGGGAGAGGGAGAGGGAGAGGGAGAGGGGGAGGGGGAGGGGGAGGGGGAGGGGG
This sequence comes from Liasis olivaceus, assembly GCA_030867105.1. NCBI lineage: Eukaryota > Metazoa > Chordata > Lepidosauria > Squamata > Pythonidae > Liasis > Liasis olivaceus. Next base: position 137,934,969 of record CM061348.1, read on the forward strand.
AGGGGGGAAGGAGGGAGGGAGGGAGGGAGGGAGGGAGGGAGGGAGAGAGACTCATTGTTTGTTCTGGACTGAGGCACTCATTGAGCAAACCGGTGGTCTTGGCTTGTCTGAACTATGATTGAACAATTGATATTGCTCAATTTTTCCCCCTGATCAACAGAGAGGTGAGAAAGTTATTCCTTTTCTTCTTCATGCTCTGTGAGTCACATTAAGAGACAGAGCCCAATATCCAGAACTGAGAGCTTTGATGAGGAAAGATGTGCCCACTTTCCACCAACAAACTCTAGGGATACTCAAAGGAGGGAACACCACCCACCAGGCGGTCACTTTATCTTAGCTTTCCTACTAGAAAAGACGCTGCAGGGAATACTTTTTGATTGCTATGTACATTCTTTCTCCAAAAGCAATTTTTGTCAGATATATGATTATCTTCACAAAAACATACATGGATTAGAGGAGAGCCAATCTGAAACTGAAAAATTGTCAGTGCAAAAGGGTTTAAGTAGCCCCTGTTGCTGCTTCAGTCAAAACTGGTTGTCAAAGCTTTGTTATTTTCATATTTTAATTTGCAATTAAAATACAAATAAATAGACCAATAATGAAATAGGAAGCAAATAAATACAAAAGCTTTTATAGGTAGTCCTCACCTAACAACCACAGCTGGGACTGGAACCTCGATTGTTGAGCAAAGCGGTCATTAAGTGAGATGATCACAGTCCGGGCACTCCCGGTTGCGGTCATTAATCAATCTCCTGAGTCATTAAATGGGCAGAGTGAAAGAACTGTCTGCTGAAGGATTTCAGCTCCACACAGAGCTGAAATTCTCCTGGCAGGCAGTTCTTTGAGAGCGAAAGGGCTGCCTGCTGGACAGTTTCAGCAAGCAGCCCTTTTGCTCTCAAATGTTCCTAAAGCTTGCCAAAGGGTTTGCCCTCCCCTTCATGGACAGAGGGGAAATGCTTTGTGGGGCTGGAAGAATATAGCTCAGATCTTCAGGATTTGGACTCCGTTCCTGCACACCGCTGAGAGAGGGGAGGAGAAACGTCTCAGTGGTGTGTAGGAATGGAGCTCAAATCCTGTAGGTTTGAGCTCTGTTTCTGCACACTGCTGAGACGTTTCCCCTCCCTCCGTGGACAGAGGGGAAATCCTTTGTGGGGCTGGAAGAACGGAGCTCAGATCTTCAGAATTTGAGCTCCGTTCCTGCATGCTTCTGAGACGTTTCCCTCTGTCCCCTCTGCTTGCAATCTTCCCTGCATTGACTTTCTGGGGAAGCTGGCAGAAAAGATTGCAAATGGCAATCACATGATCGTAGGGCACTTGGCAACTGGTCGCAAACGCGAGCCAGTTGTCAAACACCCAAAATGCAGCCACACGGCCATGGGGGCGAGGGGGGCGGAGCAACATTTTACAACAGCTGAAAGTGGTTTACAGGTCGTAAAGCACCCTTTCTGAGGCCATGTAACTTTGAACCATCATTAAACGAACGGTCGCTAAGCGAGGACTACCTGTATTTAAAAGCACAGTAGTCTTGAAAAGTTTCAGTAATGTTTAACCAATTCCAATGGTCCTGTTATTTCATATTTTACTTATTTATATATTTTTGATTGCCACCAATCATTCTTAAAGGTCAGATCAACTTTGAAAACTATCTAATGAAAAGTGTTACCACAACATAAGCTAGATCACTGATAACAGCAGATGAAACTTAAGGACAATTCATTCCTTTATCATTATTCCATCCGTTAATGCAAATTAGAGGAGCAAGCCAAGAGATGTACTGTCCTGGTAAGAATGGACTGTGAGCAGAGCACATTTTAAAAAGTATAAACTTTCTGGAAAATAATAAAGACTTTGAAAAACCTGGTACCATTCTTCAGCAGCCACCACATCTGTGTGTGAGTGTGTATGTGCCTTCGAATCAGTCTTGGCCCTGGGGACTGCTTAGACAATTTACGCAGTTTTCTTGATAACAGTTTTTGGAAATGGGTTGCCATTGTCTTTTTCCTAGGGCTGAGAGAGAGTGACTGGCCCAAAGCTGCCATGTACTCACCTCCATTCTCGTGTAATTTCCCCCGGTATATCTTGTCTTCTACCACATCGGTCCAATAGAGGGAGCTCTGATTCAGATGAAAGTCCAAGGCAATGGTGTTTCGCAAGCCTGGCACTAAGACGCTGTAATCTCCCTTGTGTAAGTCAATGCGCCGGATCTCATGGCGATTGGAGAAGATGATGAAAGGCTTAAACGGGTCTAAAAAGTGAAAGAGGGATGTTGATTACTGCTACCATTACATTTTCATGATTTTCAAACCCAGGAGCATCTCCTGAGAGGGCTTCTGTCGCAAACACTTTAACTTGAAAATAGGTTTGGAACAAATAAGCCTTCAATCTTCTGAGTTCTAAAATTCGTTTTGCCTTTCCAATTCTGGTCATCTCTGTTCTGCCAAGACCATCAGGGCTGGGATTTTAATGAACATAACCACTGCCATAAATCATTATAAATTATTAATAACAATCACAGAAATGTGAACAAGGGTTCATTATCCCAGTACTTATTCATGTCACAAGGTAATGTATGAACGAAGATTCCCACAGGCAAACGTCCAGAGCGCTAGCATGAGCCTCCCCTTCTTCATACAAGAGGGAATAAATGCCACACTGCAACTGAACAACATGCATCTTTCTAAAATCCCCCCTCTTCCAGCCTTCCCTGGAGCACTGGGAACAGAGCTGCCTTTCTTCTGCCTGCCAGCGGCAACATGGCAGAATGAGGCAAGTCCCTAAAGGACAGGAACACTGCTGTGTTTCTCGACTGCCGGAAAACGCCAAGCTGGACTTCCCCTCCCTCCTGCTAACTCCGCTTTTGGTCTCTTTTCCATTCAGTTTTTCAAAAAGGCAAGAACCTTAGATTGACCTACTACCCTTCTCACATACCAAGCAGATTCAAGGGACCTAGACCACTCTCTATCCTCCCAGATCTGCAGGTCATCATTAAGATTTTGGCTTTGCTATTGTTCCAGAGGGATGGAATGGGTGTGTCTGTGGGACCGGAGGGAAGATTGATATCCCGCAGAAAGAGCCCCAGCAGGCTCCACGTTGTCCTCTACCCTTTTCTTCTAAAGAAATCTTCACAGAAAGCTTTTCCTCATAGTATTCTTCTTACAGTTGAAGCCACATCCTGGATGCAATTCTTGTCTAGTGCTCAGGTTTTGAATCAGTAGCAAGAAAGTGAGTTCTTCGTTAAAGCGAACCTTTTCAGTTCATCATATTTTTCCCCATAAGGTCTCAATGAATCATATAAGGAACACAGTCTACTCTTGTGAAAGCATCTCCAGCCTACAGTTTCACAAGCAATTCATTTTAAATCCAAGAAGAACAGTAGAAGAATCTCTGTGAACTCCCCAGCCTATTATGTGAAGTGACGTGTTTGGGAACAAACCCAACGTTCCTTTTAAACGCCTCTTCAGACCTCCCACATAATTCTGTGGGGAAAAGAGTGTCAAGAGGAATTTTCTTTCTGATGCCCAAAGCCAGATGTTTAGCAGAAATTTGCTAGAGGGAGAATATTTTGATGAAGAGAAACAAAGGACAGTATCTCCTCTTCAACTCTGAAAAGAGTTGTGTGTCCAAATTGACTGAAGTGCTGGTAGGAATACTTCTTAAAGCAATCTTCCTCTAGATTAAGGGATGATTCCACATACTGCAGGATAATGATAGTGTGCGAATGCTCTTTTTAAAACATATTCCTAAAAATGTCAAGTGTGATTCCAATGAACAGATATTATACAGATACAACGATCAAAAAGCCAAGATTGGTTTCATTTCCAAGATGCTAAGAGCACACTCAAACCCACTTGTCGAAAAGTTCTCCCAATTAATTTATATTTACTAACTTAATATACATTGTAGGCCCACTTCTTCATAACAGAGTTCAAAAATCTGATATCCGTTGCCCGTGCCTTTCAACGAATCCAAAACATTTGTTTTGAAACAGGCAAACCTCACTGTGTACTTACCCAAACTGCGGCAGCTCTCACCATCAGACTCCAGCATCCATCCTTCATAGCAAGAACACTTCACATTGTACTTGACCTGCTCACATTTCTGACTACACTTGAGACGCTTGGCACAGTAGCTCTGGATTTGGCAGGTCTTGTTGTCAACACCGAGTTCCATGCCTAGAGGGCATGAGCAGGCAATGCCCTCACCTGGCACTACTGTACAATTGTGGCTGCAGCCCCCGTTGCTCCCAGAGCAAAGATCTGGATGAGATCAGAAACAGCACAGAGAACGATTGGGAGAAATTCAGCTACAGGCTCAAGTTGTCCACAAACAATTGCCAAACAAGCTCTCCACCTTTTAAAAGGAAAAGAACCTCTGGATCCAATTTCTCAGTCCTCCAATTAATTGATGTCTCTTGATTCCATGTACAAAAGTGGGTCAGCTGAATTTTACTAACTTGATGATGAGGCAGCCTCCTCCACTGTACATTTGCAAGTAGGAGAATAGCTAAAAATCTGTGGCCCAAAAGTTGTTCCCCACTGCTCAGTCCTCAGCATCAATAGCCTCATTTTGACTAATGGCAGGAATGGTCTTGAACTTGCTAACTCATTAAACTGCGGCGCGGACAGTTCTTAATGCCCCTAGGAGGGCACATATAACACCGCTGTTGTGCGAGCTGCATTGGTTACCGGTTTGTTTCCGGGTCCAATTCAAGGTGTTGGTTATTACCTTTAAAGCCCTTTATGGCACGGGACCAGGTTATCTGAGGAACCGCCTCGCCCTGGTCACTTCAGCCCATCCCACTCGGTCCAGCAGAAGGGGCAGGTTGCAGACCCCACCAGTCAGAGAATTTCGATTGGTGGGGTCTAGGCAGAGAGCCTTTTCTGCTGTAGCGCCCGCCCTATGGAACATCCTGCCTCCTGAGCTGCGGTGTGCCCCCTCCCTCATGGCCTTCAGGAAAGGTATTAAATCCTGGCTCTGCCAGAAGGCCTGGGGGCCAGAGGGGGGCCCGCACCTGTGGAGATGGTTGGTGGGATGATGGGTTGTCTCCCCCCCCCAGCATCTTACAGGTTTTTTAGGGCCATAAATTAGAGGAGGTTTTTTAGGGCATTTTAATATGTTTTTAATTATTTATAGTTTTTAGCCATCTGGGAGAGAACTGTTTTTTTTATTGTGAGCCGCCCAGAGTCACCCGTTGGGGGAGATGGGCGGCATATAAGCCGAATAAACAAACAAACAAACAAACTGTGTAATGTCCAAAGAATTCACTCAGGAGTGAACAGTTTACTAGCAAGAGTTATCAGTCTCTATATTAGCTTTACCTAAGATGTTGACCTTGTTTCCTCAACTGAATTAGAATAGCATTTGTATCTATTTATGCTCATGCATTAGACATAAAAAAGGAAACCAAGGCCTATCCAACATTTACATCTTCTGTAATACATTTTTGTAGCAATCACTTTTCACAACCAGATGAACAAGATGTCCTCATCTTAGTGAAACCAGAGGTTAAATTCTCAACAGTCTTTAAAACATGCAAGGGCCAGCATCCATATTCACTAGGAATTCTGGGAGCTATTCTCCCAAGTTACTGAGAGGGCAGCAGGTTGATCATCCTAGAGAAAGGACAACACTGACAAAAGACAAAATAATTTGTTCCTTGCCTGACACTCACCGCACAGTTGCCCTTCATCAGACCCATCCCCGCAGTCATCATTCCCATCGCACAACTTCTCAGGAGGGAGGCAGATAGATGTTGTATTGGCACACGTGTGGGAGGGTGGCTTGCACACCAAAGACTCACAATTCTCTTCATCAGAACTGTCCTCACAATCATTGTCTCCATCGCATACCCAAGCTTTGCTGATACACCGCGCTGGAAAGAAATGGAGACAAAATTAAGAAACCACTTAAGCTTTTTAATAACATTCCTACGAAACACAAGTGGGGAAGGTGGAGAGAGAAAATCTGTTCCCTTATTTTTCCAGGGATTTCTTCTAAATGTATATCGACGGGAAGCAGTGCCTTGTTCTCCTTTTGAGGATCTTTCTCCCCCTGCCCCTTCTTTTTTTTTACTGTGTACTCTCCAGTAAGGTTCCTTTAATTCACAAAGCAGTGATCAGGAAATCAGAGAAGAAAAAGAGTATAAAACAAAATTAAAAGCCCAGGAGCAGATCCAGCTGTAATCTTGACAATTTCTCAACCAGCAACATATTATTTTCTTACACCCTACCTCTCCCTGCTTCTGAGAAACACAAGCACGCTGAAGAAGCCTCTCAAAACCACAGAATTCTCAGTTTCTCTGGATTAGTAAAAGATTCTAAGGGCCAAAGAATATGCAAGATCTTATACACCTGCTGTTGTTTGACCTAAATTGCACACTTACAAAGAAGTCAACTGAACTTGGTTTTTGTAGGTCCAGTGACCTATGGTGTGCATGTTTGTGTATGCACACCATCATTCTTGTTCATGGACAGTATTGTCGCAATTATGATGTTATAAAACAATGTAAACTTTGAAGATCATAAGGAGTATATGGACCACCGCTAGACCTTTTATTTAAAACTGAGAAATGTGTAGCTCCTTGTGATTCGCTATTTAGCAGACTGGAACAGCAGACCCATGCATACCTACTCCTCTAATAGCAAAAAAAGTGGGAACAGAGGAAAAATTTCTTGGGTGTGGGCAGATATTGCTTTATTTAGCTCTTCTTCATTCACAACTGGGACAATGAGATCCAATGCCCATGCGAATTACTGTCAGCCACACAAACAGCTGGGGTCAAGTGTATTTCAGTTTACTACAAAAATGGCTGAAAGATGGTGACAGGCCCATTACACTGGATAATACAGAATTTCTCCATCACAGTCCAGCACCCAGAAGGTGGCACCTGTGACGTTCTTAGATAGTACCTGTGGAACCTCAACAGTAAATAAATGTTGATATTAATAATTAAAAATGACACACATCTATAAGACTTCAATGGTTTTTTGCATGAAATCTGCTGCAGTTTGAGATGCCAATGCTGAAATTTATGATGTGTGGCTATTCCTATGTGATATCTCTTTTAATTTAGATGTTCTGATGCTCACACCAGCACACACACATGGCCATTGTCTGAAAAGGCTGCTAACCATTACACCACACTTATTTTTCAGAAGTGCTGGTTACAACTGAATTTTTATATTAGAGCTGTCTAGATGTGCACAATAAACTAATTTGCATTTTCTATCGCATCTCTACAATGCAATGCAATTTACCAGAATCCTTGCAGCCAAATTTCACATTTGGATCACAGACATGGGTGATGCCCTCACAGTTCTTCTCATCACTAGAGTCCATGCAGTCAGTATCACCATCACAATGCCAGCGCATGGGAATGCAGAGTGCATCCAGGCGGCACTGGAACTCATCTGTATGGCAGCCTCCAGGTGGGCGGGTAGCTACAGATGGAATAAATGAGATAGCATGTTAATTGGGTCAGCACTGGTGACTAGGTCTGGATACTACCAAAGCACTATTAAGTGAATAAGGAGAAAACCTAGCATGACATATCAAGGTAGAGATGCTCTATCAACCTCAAATGGGTTTTCAGACATGCTATATTAATTTTCACTGCTGTCTGTAATCATGTAGGAAGCCATGCATTAGATCAGGTTTTTATGTGGTTTTTATGTCATTTGAAGGTATCCTTAGCATCTGTCATCCATCCATCCATCCATCCATCCATCCATCCATCCATCCAATTTAGGCTCCACCCATCTCACAAGGAAGTGCCTCTGATTGCCATGGAATTAACTAGTGTCTCCATCCTCCACAGGAAACATGGGTCTATTAGATTGATCTGTCCCAGATGCTAAATGGATCCTTTGGTTTCCAGAGGGGGTTTGGGAATTTTCCCAGGGCCACATTAGGCAGTCCTACTGAAATTTTAGTCACATTTTTGAACATGGAGGCAGCTACAGCTTTGGACAGGACTGCACGTGAGCAGCCTCTCCCTGTTCACTGATCCAGAACTGATGTAAGGAGCTCTGGGAGGTGAAATCACAGGGGAGGCACCTGGAGCACCACTGGTAGAAGACAAGGAACAAATCTGACCGAACCACGGGTGGGGGTTTAAGTTAGAACCTACACTGTGGCAATATTTACCTGCTTTTACTGCGTATGTTATGATGTTTTTAATTTTAATTTTACTATTCTGGACATCTGTAAGCCACACAGAATCAGACAAGATCTGAGCCTGCACTTTGAGATCAGTCTCAAACGCTCACTTCAGCTTATAGTTTTTATAATCTGTAGACTGGTGGGTCTTAAGGTAGGGCTGTAGCCCCTTCTTCATGGAATTGCTTCCCAGGAAAAACGCAGTTCCTCAATCTTAGTTGCAGCATTTAAAAAAGGCTTTCAAAATCTACCTGTTTCAAATAATTTTTAACTTACATGTTTTATTCACCATGCTGACATTTCATTAGTGCTCTATTCTTGTGGCTCTTAAAATAGTTTTTATACTTGAATTGTACATTATTATATATTACTAATTTTATTAAAAATTATATTCCACTTCGCATTTTCACTGAAAATCCCAAAGCAGTTTCTGATAAAATAATAACATATAACACAACCTTAATGATTATTTTGATGAGTTGCTGGAAGTTGGGCAGCATATAAATTTTAATCATCATCATCATCATCATCAACATCTCAGTAATGGAGGTTATTTGAGTCTAGACTGATGTTTTTATTTGTTAGATTTATATCCTGTTTTTCATTTGGGAACTCATTTTGGAACTGTGTTCCCTCCTCCTATTTTATCTCACAACAATCAGTCTACGTGATAGACTGGGTTGAAAGAGAATGACTAACCCGTGGCTGGAACTTGGGCCTCCCAGATACTAGCACAATAGTTTTAACACTACATGACATCATATTTCTAACAAAGAAGTAAAAAAAACAAAATAAACACCAAAATTGCTCTGCAGGTCCCTTATTCCACCTTTGGGAAATACAGCAAACTCTGCTCCCACTGATTAAACTGGAAATGCCACAACAATTCTGGACTAACATTCATACCCAGGTAGAAGAAAGCATTTCCTGGTGCATAAGTAGGTCTCTTAGAGGCCTAGTGCTGCTAATGTTTTAAAAGTATCTAGCCTTCTAGGCCAGTAATTCAAAGCTCATATGTGCTGTACGCAAAATGTTTTATTCTAGCAGACATATATGTCTGCAGGTCTTACACAGCTGCAATTAACTCTTCAGTGGCTTTTGTTCACTGAAAGCTATTGTAAGAATAAGCCTACTGCCAGTTTTTAACTTTTACTTTACTTCTATGAATTTTAATGAAAAATGCAGACGACAAAAACCACCAACACTGTATTCAGAGTGAAAAAAGAGGAGAAATCTTCAGATGGAACAACAGTACACAGAAATCCTTTATAAACCAGGCTGTTCTGCTCAGTTTAGCTCAAGCACAGTATTTTATCTTTCCAGTGCAGATGTTAGATGTTGCTGGTGCCTTGTAGAAGCCATCCCAAACATACCCTACTCTCACCCTGATTGGTGCAGTTGGCATGAGTCTCATCACTGTAGTCTCCACAGTCATTGTCCCCGTCGCAAGTCCAATGCACAGGAATGCAGCGCCCGCTGTTGCATTTGAACTGGTTGCTGGAGCAGGAGTGACTGCAGCCAGCTTCATCACTGTTGTCCCCACAGTCATTGTCTGGAAGCAGGAAGAAATGGGGGAGAAGGACAGAGTCTACTAGGTTCTGGGGAGCAAACACGACCCCTCCATGCACCTCCCCGTTCCCCTTCTGAGCTAGATGCAGACTCCTTTGGCTGATAGGCAGCTAGAAAGTCTAGAAGGCAGCAATGCGTCCACTGTCCAAACAGGAGGACTCAGGTTACCCCAATTCCCCAAAGCCTGCATAAATGGCGCCCTTCTACCCCATGCATACACTAGCCAAACATGCTTCTGCGTTGCCCCAAGAGCTCTTCCCACTAAAGAAGCAGCTAAACAATAATAACATCAACAAGAACAGCAATAAAATTTAAAAAGAAAACACAGAAACTGCATAGATCATCACATGCACCATGGGGGAATGAGAGTGGGTGAAGTGAAAGGAAACTATCACATTATTGGATTCTGGGATCAATGGAATGTGTGTATTCCTTGGAACTCAAAACCATGTCCATCTATACGTGTGCATCTCTGTGCGTCTGTTAGCATGTACACTATCTTGATCTGGGATGCTTCTGTTCATTTTAAATGCCTGTTTCTAAGTAAGAATAGGCACTGACAGGGAGAATAACTTATAGGTGAGCTTCCTGCTGAATCAAGTTATTACTGTTTATCCATGCATTATTTGGGGGGGGGGGGGGGGTTGCCTACAGCAAAACCAGCAAACAAGACTGTTCCTACTGGCAACCTGCATTGCTCATTTGGATTTGTTCAAAACAAGCGGCCTAACCCTGATGCACTGGCATTCAGTGTGCTATGGAAGCCATGAGATTTCTCCTAAGCAAAGATATTTCAAATCAGGCCTCCCAAAAGTCACAAGAGACTCCTTTCTTACCCTTCCTACAACTTGTTCCAGCAAGTTCTGGATGCTGTTCATAGGCATTCTTGCTGAGAAGCAAGGGTCACTGAACAAAAAAGTTCAAAGTAAACGCATACAGGATTGGCATGTGCCTGAATCAGGAGTTTCTTTTAAGTTAAGGAACTCTTTGCACCTTAAGCCAAAGAGCAGCAACAGTAAGCACTAAGAAATAATTATCTGATAGCCTTCAAAATGAGGGGAATGATAAGCACCAGTGGGACAAGCAAGCTCCAGAATGTTTTCCTGCTCATCAAATGAGATTTATCAGGGCCCAAGACTCCCTCACCAAAAAAGACAGGAAGTGCTAAGTCCTTGCAGGCACTGAAGTTGCACAGAACAGTGACAGCTTTTTTAGGGAACCAAGGAGTGCGGGAGGGGTGAGGTGCATGTTGATCTATGCACTAACCGTTAGCTTTTGGACAATTCTTTTCGTCAGAGCCATCCCCACAATCCTTTTCTGAAACACAGAAACCAACCAGAAAAGACAGGAGAGTGGGCACGGTGAACACACATGAACACACCCAATCAGCAATAAGCACAGACAAAAAGATAAAAGGAAACTGGAAATCAAATATGAAAATGGAGACACATTAGCATCCAAAGGATAGAACATGCAGAGGGGAAAGGAGGAAGGGCATCAAGAGAGTTGTGTCAAACACAGAAGGGGAATGAGGCAGAATCCATACCCCTTTTTCATCCTCAAAGAAATCAGGAGGGAAGGGGTAACCCGCATTACTCTCTTGAGGGATATTCAAGATTCTTTCCTGAATTTTCAGCTTCTACTTCAAAATCGGAAATGAAAGCTGGCTACACCAAGCCATATAAATGTGCTCAAGTCTGAGCTGATTTGTGCAAAATGAGGTTATACTGAGTCATACAAACCAGAAGGTGTAGTTTAAAATAAGTTCTTAATCAAGCCAGATTCATGACTCACATTTCATCAAAATCACGGTTTATCATTAATGTACAAACCAAGCCTCCATGGCAGGCAAACAAATCTATATTTTTTACTTATAGAAATGTAGTGGAAAAAGGAACCGAGCTGCATGTGTTTTATTTCCCCAGAAGAAAGTCGAAATAACAACAAAATAACTAGCAGCGGTTCAACAGCCAATTTAATACAGGAAAAAGATGCCTTCCATCTCAATCGCATCTTGGGGGAAAATTACAGGTATTTTTTCCCATTTCAGGATAAAGGTGCATGGCTGCATGTTTGAATGCCACCATCCACACAAAGCTCCCAGTATCAAGAGAAAACAATCATATACTGAACTTTTCCCTTGATGTTCAAATCCTCCAAGTGCAGGAGATGTTCCTAAGCAGAAAGCAGCCAAAAGCAAAATCTCACACCTACCTGCAGTTTAGTAAGGGACAATCCAGGCAACATTTGGCTATTCAGTTCTGTATCTGCCCTTAAATTCTGAGCTTAAGGTAAAATCCACCCACTAGCTCTCATCAAGGAAGGTGTAGTAAGATGTGGAGGCATCTAACTTCCACTTACATTAGCCTAGATCTTTTGACAGGATATTCTAAGTCCTGACATCTTTGGAGAAGTGTGACTATGCAATGTGATTAATGAGCAGAAGAGATCCTGAAGTAAGCCACTTTCAAAGGGCTTGCCTGCTAAACTTCCAGTGAGCCAAACTGCATTTGATTTTCCACCCAAAGGAAGAAATTGTACTTTGGGATGGGAGAAGTATCTGCATATTCATCCCTAAGAGGAAGACTAGAATGGCATGGCTAAGAAGATCACAAGCCAAGATGTGAAGCGTAATGCTTGCATTACTTCCCTCTAGATACAGGTATCTTGGGGGTGCAAGGAAGAGCTCATGACACCCCAGATATGATACAGGGCAAGCTCCTACTGTCACATAGACAGAGATGAAGAGGCAGAATGTTAAAGCAAACATTATCATGCAAAGACTGGAAATACAGAAAACTAATTCCAAGCCCATCTTTTCCCAAAGAATCTGCAGTTCACCTTTACAGACTCTCCTTGTGTCTGATCTCACCATTCCAGCCAACACAGAAGGACACTGCGTGCAATATAAGCTTACCATTGTCACATCTCCAATTGATATTGATGCAGCGGCCATTGTGGCAAGTAAACTGGGTCAGAGGAAAGCAGGTTGGGTAGGCTGCAAAAGGAAAATAAGGACATTTGCAGGATCTGCTGTATATCCAGGATGTTCTGTTATATCAGCACAAATGGGTGAGATTGCTATGTTACCACAAGCTGTAAAGTGGGGCAGGGGCGAGACAACTCTTCAGAGAGATGAGGGCTTCACTCGGTCTTCAAATGGCATTTGGAGGTCCATGCTCCCGAAAGTGCATGGAATTATTGTAATACAGTTTTGAAGACTCCCTGCATATTTAATAATCAGCCCCTTTGAAATTTCTATCACATTAAAAATTACAATCCAGTGACAACTTTTAGATGCTTTCAGGGAACTTATGTGTCTCTAACAGGTGCAAGGGCTCACATTTTATATCAGTGCAACAACTGGGTAAACAATTTCTCCAGGGGAAGGAGGAATTCTCTAACAATTTCTCAAGACAAGATTCTCCCTTAACAGCGATAGCAACACCACTACTGAAAATATCCAATCCAACAACTCTCCTATAAAACATATACATTTGTTTTTAGATGTTTTTTAATTATGTCTACCTAAGACATATGTGAATGAGACAGATAAAGTACTAGAGCCACGTGTATATACAGCTCTACTTTTTAGAAAGTCAAGTCTGGATTTTAAGCATATTATTTGGGTATTATAAAGAACCCACAGTCCTTTAACCCTACATCTCTTTTAGGCCATATGACTGGAGATTATGCACTTTTTATCCCACCAAACATAACTGTGGTTATAGTAATCACTCTGTTATTACAACAAAGCACCTGGAAGATTATAAATATCCATTCGCTTAGCAATACATCTGCAAATGTAATACATTGGAATCTATTCCCTCACTCACCACATGAGGCTGATTCATCAGAGCGATCCCCACAATCATCATCCAAGTCACAGGTCCAAGATATGGGGATGCAACGGCCACTGGCACAGGAGAACTGGTTGGTAGGACATGTGCGAGCTGGGGAGCAGGCAAATGGCAGTGAACAACAGGAGAAATGTTAAAAGCAAAATTGTACAACTTCCTGGATCATTCTAATGGTGGGTAGAAAAATGGCAGCTGAATGTGTCCATTGTGAATGTCAGATGATACAGAAATAGTTAAACTACAAACCTGCAATGATATTCTTCAGCACCATATTCAAATACATGCCTTGCAGATACGCTGAAACTGTAACTTCCCAGAATTTTGAAAACTGTAATTCCACCACATCTAGAAAGTTGGAGAAGGCTGATCCACAGGTTCACCTAGATACCTCCAGTAGCCTCACAAGGTTGTTATGAAGATCAAATGAAGGATAACTATCTAGATAACAAGTGACCATTACCTGAGCATGTGGAATTAGATTCATCTTCGTTGTTGCCGCAATCATTATCCCCATCACATAGCCAGCGGTTGGGGATGCAACGATTGTTCTCACATTTAAAGCGGTCTGAAGGGCACGTGTGCTGATCTGCAGAATGTCAAAGCAAGGAGGGCATCTTAGGACATCACAGTATGAGATCCTTCTTTCCCTCTATGTGTATGACAGTAATGTGAACTTAGGTCAAAAGAGCCCTCCTCCCTTAGATAAACAAGAATCGTGAGGTGCTGGGCCATATCCCGATGAGTTTTCTAATTGTGGAATTGCCATGCCACATTCAGAGGCTTTATGGGAAATCTACATGAGGTCTTCTTCCACTAATAGCGCTATCATGTTTTCCCATTACTTCTTCCTTTTTTTTTTTTTGAAGAAAATTTCTTGAGACTAAAAAAAACAAAAACAAAAAACCCCAAAGAACTAAAGAGTGCCTTTTGATTGATAAGACTTAAGAAATGCTTTTCTAGAAGCACTAGAAAAGAAGATTATTACAGATATGCAGCTATTTGGATCTAAAGTGAAAAAGGTGCTTCAGATCCAGCATGGGTGCGCTTGCTGTAGTTGTCAGTCATAAAAAAAACCTGTGCCCTTTCCTGGGCTCACATGCACCTTTTCTGCTTGAATCCAGATAGCAACAAATCCCTAGAAATGCATGTTCTATGTCAAAATAAGGAACATCTACAACCAGGGAATCCAATTTCTGGAAATAAAAAAAAAATCTACTTATACTTTCCCAATTTATGATGTTTTCTAAAAAGATGCCTTATACAAGGTCATTCAGTTAGTCTTATACAAGGTCATTCAAGTGTCAGAGGCTCTGCAAGATCTCAGAAAAAGGAATGTTAACCATCAGCTACTGGTTAAACTTCTAAAGTGTAGAAGGCAAAGACTGAATCTGTACATTCAAACTGTGTGTTTATTAACTGGGGCCTTTGTTTTTATTTCTTTCAGGAAAGAAGGCAACAGGAGGACAAGTGGGACAGAGAAACTCTTGGAAGTATTACAAGCTTCTTTTTACAACCCTATGTTCTAGCTTTTGGTTTGCTTTAAAATACACATTCACATTCTCAACCTACTACATTCCATACCAGACAAAAGATACTGTGCCTTCACTGTAATCTAATGTATCAGACTTAGTGACTCTGTTTCTCTAGACAGAAATGTGATTATGTGATCCAGCAGAACCATATCTTGTACCTTGGATGCAATCCCCTTTCACCTTTGAAGTCCTCTGTCATTTGAAAGTGCTCTGGATTCACCAACATCACACTGTCTGATGCAAAACACACTGAATCACCCTAGCCTAGGTGTGCCTGAAGGATTGATCCCATCTGTCTCATGAGAGGATGGAAATGGTCAAGAAGAAGCCCTGATGTCCCTCAAGCAAATACGTACGGCAGAGCTCAGGTGCCTCATCACTGTTGTCCAGGCAGTCATTGTCTCCATCGCATTTCCAGCGCTCCTGTATACATCGACTGTTCTTGCAAGCAAACTCCCCAGGCTGGCACTGTGGAGGTGGAACGTAAGATGGATTGGCTAGACAAGAAAGAACAAGAAAAGAGAGGTGGTGTAATAAGGAAGAGGTGCCCTCGGGGTCAAACCAGCCCCTCCTCTGAGGTACTTCAGTTCTGAGGTAACCTGCACCCATGGGTGAAGAATTGGTATCCTTGCTGCCACCAACCCTTCACTACAAACTGCTTCCTCCCTTCCAAACCATCCCTCTGGGGAACCAGGAGAAGGTTGAAGGGGAAATCCTTGCCCTACCTCGGTGTGGCTAAATAAAGAAAAGGAAACCAAATAAAAACTTCTGGGAGTCTGTAGCTCAACCAAGCTGAAGTGGGTGATAGAAGGCAACGAGTTGATTTAACCAAAAATCAACTTTATTAAAGGTGCCAAGAGAATATAAGATTTTACACACACAACACAATTAAAAAGATAATTTTTTAAAAAACCACCCTAATGCACCCTAACTATAGCTAAACAACTCAGTTTCCATCCCAGTCTGAGATAAACCCCTCATCTAGGACTCCAGCCAACTCTCTCCAAAAGACCCAACCTCTTCCTGCCCAAAATGACAGAACCCCACCTTCTTTTCTTTTATTGGCTCTCAGGCTGGCTTGTTCTTTAAAGGGTCAGCTGCTCCCCACTACAAGTGGGCATGGAGATTTTTAATGAAGGGGTATCTTTGTTAGGGCAAATGAAGGGCTGTTTAACCACAGCAGTATTGCAGTGTGCGGAGGAGAAGATTTTAACTATTTGAGCCCACCACAGTCCCAATCTGGTCTTTGGATTGGAACAGGAGCTCTGGAGCTTCCCTCCTTATGCAATAGGAAGCTCTTGAGAGGTTGTCTCTCCAAGTGGGGGGCTAGAATTGTTACCTTCTACAAACCCCAAAATACGTGCATGGCAAGTTCATTCCCCAATACTCCAACTTCACCGACTTCTGTATAAAACAGAATTAGTAACTTTAACATGCAAAGATTATAATGGTGATGAATACGTATTAGTCCCTACAGACTGTAGATATTATATATGTAAAAACAAATTATGAGTTTATCTGACCCAGTTTGACAATGTGGATGTTTTCAAAATAACTGTTCCATGAAAAAGGCAACCACCACCGCCACTGTAATGCCATACAAAGAGTTTCTTGCTTTTGCATCTATACAAAGGGTATTCAGGTGCTGCAGAAAGTGTTAAGAGCCCAAGAGAAGGCAGCTGTATGACTAATGTAAAATCAACCTCCCCTGCTATATCTGTATATATGGAGCCTTCCATAAAAGTAAAAACCCCGCACCATCTTGCACAGACAGCAGTTGGCACAGAATTTCCTACTTTATATTCAAACTATTTGCACAGATGTTTAGAAGGCAGAGGACCAGAGGGGGGAAAAATGCTTACTTATGGACTGTAGTAGCAAATTCCAGCACTGGATATCAGGTTGGACAAATTGATTTCCAAGATTCCTTCCAGTTGTTACATTCTAAGATTTGCTTGCTTCAATAACCCCTTTTGTACATGTAAATAGGGTAACATGCTTGAAAGCATAAAAAGGCCCTTAACATCTTTAAATAGCCACTATTCCTAAGTCTTTAAACGATGAGTAGGCAACATTTGAAGAGTTGGGGTCCATAATTCAACTAACTGAAAGCCAAGGGAAGCCATCTGTTGATAAGGTGGCCAAATTTTGCTCCCAGAGACCTCCTGCTCCAAAATCCACTCTTATTTTCTTTGAAAACACTCTCCTATGCCTTCAAAGTTTGCCTCTTCTGCTGTCCACTTCAAAAGCATGGAGTTCAGGGAATGCAAGCATGATGCTGGGGGTCACATGCACTCTTCAGATTATCCCCATTCTTTAATCAACAGTCTGATATACAGAAATTAAGGAAAGGGACCTTTCCTGGTAGAGGAAGAGGCTTGATGAGAAAAGCTTCATCATATACAGGGGCTGTATTTCAAGGCAACACAGCAGGAACAGAAAAAATGTGGCAACCTGATTTAGAAATTCCAATAAAATCTGCTTTTCAAATAAAGTAATTACCATCAGCAAAAAGCCCATTCTTTCCAGTTCTGCTGACACAAAAATAAATTCACAGACTGTTTCAATATTATTAGTACCCCACACTTTCAGTAAAAGTACAAACAAAGGTGGACATCTTCTTCCAATGAAATGGATATATTATCAAATGAGTATATTCCCCAGCTTCATTGGTGGAAAGCTGCAAATTGGTAGAGTAATGGCTTCATCACCAAAACCAATCAGATCCCATATTGTTGCTGTCAAGAGCACCGGACACTTTAGTAATGGAAAATTCAAAGCATCTATGCTGGTCAGTGCAGGGTAGTCTGTCTCTGAGAAGGTCTTAATAAAATGATAACATATTTGTTAAGGTCCAGAATTCTTTTGAAGAGTGCTGAGCTCCTGGCAATCTGCATCTCCTTTCACATTTACTGAATTATTCCATGGATTGTTACCTTGACAGGTGACAGAATCTGATCCCAAAATCTGGTCTTCTGCACAAGCACAATGTCTGCCATTAGGGATAGCCAAGCAAAGACTGCTGCACCCTCCATTGTTCACCCGGCAACTGTTGGAGCCAACTGAAAAATCGACAAGGAGAAGCAATGAGAGAAGCTGTACCCAAATTTCCTAAAACCTGCCAAAAGCAGGAGAAAAGAAGAAACCTAGAAGGTTCTTGTGCAATCCAGTCCAACTAAAAGAGATCGGGAAATGCATTGCAAAACAGGATTAATAATTTCCAAAGAGATAAACCCTTCAGCCTTTTGCAGCAAATAACCCAACAAACCCAAAGAGTCTTGCAGGAGCTTAAAAACTAATCAATTCTATTCTCCACCTAAACTTTCATGGATCAGAGTCCATAATGCTAGGGCTACAGCTAAGTCTTTGATTCTGTATTTTAATCACAACATGCCTGGACCAGTCCATCTCTGCACTCCTCCCCACAGCCACCACGAAATAAAAGTGCATTCACCGCTTTAGCTCAGCAGACTACTAGCATGTACAGAGTGGCTAGTTTCTTTTGAACCAGCTGAGAAAGAAACATCTGACTGATCTTTTTTCTCAACTGGCTTTGGAACCTTCCTTTGGCCTCTTCCTGCATATACTTTCTGTTAGAGCATACTCTCACAATCAGCAAATTCACACTGACTTTTCTCAACCGTAGTTTTTTTTTAAAAAAACTTGTATACTTTTTTTTTCTTTTCCTTCTCCTCACTTTAAACATTCTCTCTCTCTCTTTCTTTGTTCCTTTTAATTGTTTTCCCAGGTGCAAGGGCACTCCCAATCCATGAGTGTATTCTCATGCGGCTGGGGGATGTGTATAAATGAACTGTGACTCCAAGAACGGGACCAATTACTGCATCTTGTTCATGAAACAGGAGGCAGTTTGGGTACTATGGGAAAACCTGCAAGACTGCCCAGGGATCTTTGCAGTGTTCTCAAAGCAACATCTCATTCAGCTTCTCATACAGTTAATAGAAAAATTACAAAACCATCACAATAAAAGAACAAACAGCAAAAAAAGATGGGGAAAGGATATTAAACTGAAAATACTGTTTCCTCCCTGGCCTTTGATGTCTGATGGAAGAGGAGCAGCAACTATACGGGTGGTCACAAACATATTAAAAATGAAGAAATGAAGAAATGAATGAGCATAAGTTTATACATAGTACCCTTAACCCACCACAATGCATTCATAAGCAAATGGAGAAGGAACAGCATTTGTTCTCTCCTTACTTAAGTACAAAGTATGGTCTGCTTTAGCAACTGCCAACATAACCATAAAACCATAATGGCTACTGCAATTTGTTCATTCAGAGGACAACAGCGGATCCCAAAAGTCAACAGCTCTGACCCATCCACCTGATCTGGGTTTCAAAACTCAGAAGATCCCACTTTTCTGTGCATCATCCCTCCATGGAGGAAACTATCAAAGTCTTCTTAATTTATGCATCAGAATAGCATTTTCCCTTTCTCCTATTGTTTGTCCTCAGTGGAATCAATCCACACACATTCATCATGATTCAAAGTGGTAACTAAAAAATAAGGCTTTGTACGTTGGCAAACACCCTGCTATGCAACATTATGTTTGCCTTCATTCTGTTCTGAATCCTGTACAAATCTTTAGAGAAAGCACATAACAGTTCAATCCTCTGGTGGCTTATTTTTTTTCATTCTGGATCTTATTCACCAACATCCACCCTAATCACCTCTGAAATTTCTGCAAAATACATTTTGACAAGAGCTTATAGTGGTTTAATACCTTGCTGTTGCTGAGCATCGTACATGCGAATCTCAAAAAGCGGTGGTCGTTCATTGCGCAAAAGTGTAACAGCCTTGCTGTTCTGGTCCAGACGAAAGATGCTACCAGTTCGGTACTCTGTCCAGAAGAGGAAATGGTCATAGTGGCACAATCCAAAGGCATGACTCAGTTCACTTCCATCATAAACAACCTGCAGCAGGAGAAAGACATACACGAGTAGATCTTTTAGCATGAACCCATCAATTAACCACAAACATTTTTAAAATGCATCTTTTCTGACAGCACTGCTATAGGACCAAAGCAATGGAAGAAGGCAGGGGAAAGAAAGAGGGAGAGAAATCTAGTGTGCTTTTGTGGTAGAGAAAAACTGCCCCCCAAATACTCAAACCACTAACCCAAATGGCTAGGTGTTCTTGTTCCTGCAGCAGCCGCTCTAATGTCTGTTGTGACTATAGGGGCAATGCTAATGTTGCAGTTAACACATTTGAAGATTTCTCCCCATCTTTTTTTTTTTTTGCCTTTGAGTCAGTGTTGACTCTTGAGGACTGCCTGAACAAGTCCCTGCAGTTTTCTTGGCAAGATTTCAGAAGCGGTTTCTTCTGGCCTTTTTCCCAGGGCTGAGAGAGTGTGACTGGTCCAAGGTCACCCAGCTGGCTTTGTACCTAAGGCAAGACTAGAACTCCTGGTCTCCCAGTTTCTAGCCTGGAGCCTTCACCACGACACCAAACTGGCTCTCGATTCACACTATGTACATTGTTCATAAATATCAATGAGCTCCTGGACTTCAGTGTGACCTAAAGCCTCAACGTTTTCTTCTTGGCTAAAAAGCTAACAGATTGCTGAAATTCCTGCCAAGCATACATCTAACGTGGTATTTCAGAGCAAAGAGAAATTATGTGAACTATTCTTGTAAAAAGTCTAAAGGCAGTGCAAATATTGCCTGAGCAACTGGGATGTTTCTTGGGACTTATTTGTTTTTATATATTGGAAATATTTGTGCAAGTTTACATAAACCATAAGCCCAATGTTTAGCAACTGGGAACAAAACAGCCAGCAAATAGAAGTGCAATTAAAAAGTCAGCACGCTTAAACTGTTTACAATTTCAGGATGAATAATTTGGGGGGGTTGGGGGTGTGGGGTGGAAGAGCAGGCTGCTTGAGAAAATTGCAGGTACCTATGCTGCCTTCTTTCCTTCCATTTCAGCAGCAACCTTGACATAGGTATCAGAGGATTATCACCACCGTAAATGTCCTAACAATTGTAAATAGTACAAACTATTTCAAAGTGTATTCATCAGGTTCCTCCTCCTCCTCACCCTAAGTACTTTGCATCTGCAACTGTTTTTTCTTGCTTTGGAGGCTGCACACTCATCCTAAAGTGCATAACTGCAACAATTCAACTGCATGCAAAAGCACATAGCCATTTGAAAAGGTACTGATATGGCTTTGAGAAAAACATATTGGCAGCTGTAGGAATCATTCCATTTGTGTTCAAGCCCAGAAGAAAGAAGCCCAAAGCTCATGCAGAAACCACTGAGACAAGAATGGGGGTGGTAGAAACACACAACTGGAGATAAAGACAGAAAGGTGTGAACGGAAGAAGAGATATAACTGGCACTGACCTTGCGTTCTGTGCCGTCCAACATGATCATCTCAATCCGGTCATAGTAGGCATCAACCCAGTACAACACCTTAGAGGGAATGTCCAGGCTCAGCCCATTGGGCCACAGCACTGTCTTGGAGGTGATGAAGATACTGCGGTTGGAGCCGTCCATCCAAGCCTTTTCTATCTTTCCCCTTTTACTGTCCTTTGGGTCTTCTTCCCAGTCAGTCCAGTACATCCATCTAAGAGCGAAAGACAGGGAGGTCAAGGTGTGTGTGTGTGTTTAATTATTATTCCCTTGCTCACTGATAGCTAACTATTGGTCATTTTCTTAAAACAGTACTCTGCCTGGACTTAAGTGATGTTCTGGAAACACTTGACCAAGAGGGACACTTTTCAAAAGAATGAAAGTTCACTCCCCTATCAGCTCTTTCATTTGTGTCTTGTTCATAGATTCAGTATTCAATTACTGCTACTCTGTTTTGCTTTATCTCCACACTATGGAAGAAAAGTGGTATCAAAGCAAAACAGCAACAAGGACAGTATGTCCAGTCCTTTGAAATCACTAAACAAGATTTCATTGTAAGCAGAAGATAAAGCAGAATGGCATAAACTGAGTTCTGCAACTGTATATCCAAGCATGGAATATTCTACCAATGCATCCTCCAAACACAAGAGAATGCCCACTAAATGCTGCAGAAAAAAGAAAGATAACATCAAGAACATCAACTTTGAATCGTTGCTTCTCCCCAATGTCGCTGCTTCTACTTCTTCAAGTAAATCTTCCTTACTGGTTAGTGCCAAACAAAGGATAGCTCCTCCGCTTATTCCTCCCTCCAGTGAAAAAGAATTGCTAGCAACACATTTAAGAATTTCCTGGAAGAACTATGATGACAGAATTTGTTTCCCATGAGATCTGAGATCTGCACAGCTCCAACCTTGCCTGCCTTATATGAGAGAGATGGACTTCTTCTGCCAAGGGAAGATTTAGATCAGAAAAACCATGCATGCCCATTTAGCAGTCTTCCACAGATGCATTTAATTACAAAGAAAATAAAGTTATGGGAGATCAAGCATGGGTTTCCCAGCATAATGTAATAATGTGGCCCTAAATTACTTTCCTGCCTTCTGTCCCATTTTTCCTGTCACTGTTATGTACTGCCTGTGCAATCATATAATTGAATGATTTGGACATCTTCCAAGCTTATGTTAAGACTCACATAAAAGTGTAAATTACAAAGATTACAGTAACGTAAAAACCTCTGGAGACAGAATTCCATTAGAGGAAGGATGGGGATAAAAATGTCATACATGAATATTAGAGAATTGGAAAGTAAAAGCAACAGAAATTTGCATAATAGAGGCTTTGCTTTCTGGCGTTTTGCTTGACATCTCTGGAATTCAGTATTCCAGTAGACACATTCTGCCCCATTTCCCTACTCAGCAGCAGTCCTAAGCAGGCTTCCCAGTCCTGTTTGGAACCGCAGCCAGTAGAGACCCACCCATTCAAGGGGTCCACCACAATGGCTCGTGGATGAATCATCCTTTCTTCAATGAGTGTCTTCCTGGTCTGAGCAGCTTTTTCCAGCCGTGCAACGCTGATGGTTTTCTTGGGTCCATCATCGGTCCAGTAGAGATTGTTCCCCATCCAGTCCACAGCAATGCCTTCTACGTTATGAATGCCTGGAAGAAGTTAAATTGAGAAATGTGCTGAACATGATCAAGCCAGGCAGATGAGGATGTGTCAGACACTGAAGGCTGAAGTGAACACAACACGATAATACAAGCAGAGCTATGTGCTTGGTTATATGATCTCTACTGAAATTGACAAGGCATGACAGACACACTTATGCCACCTTATTATCTGTTTCAAAAGAGTCAGAGATTCAGTGGCAGAAATCAGTATTCAGATTTGTACCTACAAACATTACAAGGAGTCTAAAAAGCATTTTTTTTAAAAAAAAGTTGAAGCTATACAATGCAGTTCTTTCTGGTTCATAGTGATCGGCTTATACTCAGAACAAAAGTTATGCCCCCAAATCCATACTCCACTTTTACAAATCAAACCCTATTCTCTCCATTCCATGTCTCGCATGCCACTTTACAGGAAACCGCTCTAGCAAGTAATATATTAATTACAGACTTTTAATGAGCAAAAACTTTGCACACATACCATCTTTCAGAATTGTTTCCCTATCTGTTCCATCAATTTTCTGTCGCCCAATCAGGTAGCTGGTAGTGTCAGCAAAGTAAATGAAGCCAGTCTCTGCATGGAAATCAAGGGCTCTGGGGTTCATCAAGTTTTCAATGGGGATCATGTGCTCATCAGGCACTTTGGCTCCCATGTCCATCCCGCGAATGATGCCTGGCCGACCTTTGCCGTAAACAAGGAAAAGCTCATGTTCTGGCTCTGGAAGATAAAGACAACATCAGGAAGAAAAAAAGAAAAAAAAGAGGGGGTTAGTCTCGATTTCTACTCAAACTCTCTGGGAAACCAAGATGTCCCAATGATAAGAATAAGAAGATAACCCTTAAAAAGAATAACAATGACAAGAGGACAACCCATACAAAAAAATCTTTCTTAGATACTCTACTCCAGAATCCCCTTTCCATCAAAAGTCAGTCAGATGCTCATGAGAGGCCCACAAGCTGGACATGAGGGAATGGAGGCCTCTACCTTCTCTTCCTCTCCAGCAACTAACATTCAGTAGCACAGGACTATCTCTGAATGTGGAGGCTACAGAAAGCAATATGACAAGTAGCCACAAAGATACAGATGCCGACAGATAGATTTTCCCTGAACCTGTGCAATCTCCTTTCAGACAGGAGCCCTGTATGGGCAACTCGTTTATATTAATTTAAAAACAAAGAATTCAGCTAATCTATTCTGGAAAACACAGATAATAAATAAATAAATAGTGTTTTCTATATTCTAAGCCCAAAAACAGTTATCGGGGGGGGGGGGGGGGGGATGTGGTTGATCTTTCAGAATCCTTTTCTTGCTTCAGTTTGTAACACATCTTACACCAGACTGCAGTTCCCATCCTCTCCAGGAAACATGGTTATTGTTTCCTAGGATTCTGTTGCTGCTCACATTAAAATAATTATAACAGCAACAATAATATCATCATTTAAATTCTAAATATGGAGAGTAATTTGTTCAAGTGGCATGATGTTTAAAGTCACATATTCAGTGGGAATTAAATACTCTAATAGCAATATTTGGAATCTTCTAGTTACATCTTGAGAATTGTTATGAGCAAAAAAAAAAAAGTGGGGTGGGATCAACAGGGCCACATTAGACATGTGATGATTCTGGAAATGTCTAAAGCAACACCAGTACAGTTTTGCCCAATTATTCCTTTGAACAAAAACTCACGGTTTATAACAACTTCACTGACATTTGGGCTACTGTATTGGCATGTTCAAATACATAGAATGGCATGTTCAAAAAATAACAATAAAAGTCCTTTGTACAAAAACTCCCAGAACAAAGTGAGTCGAGAACTAAGGCTAGAGAATCCCACTTCTTATTGTGTTTCTCTTTCCAAAGTAATATGATCCATATAACCGCCAGCTCCTCTCCTGAACAATGAAATCTACTGAATATTCATTCCTTCTGATAAACATTCACCTCTCTTTTTCTAAGCTTAATTTGTGTTGAGTCTGTGGGCACAGGTTCTTATTATGGCATTTTCTGCTACATTAGCAGTGGCTCTTTGGCACATCCAATTTGAAAAAGTAGGCAGTTGGAAAACGTGTCAGGAAACCCAACTGATGGCTTGGTTCTCCATCTCTAGGGGGTGATTAGCATCTATCAGGTTGAAAGAAACTAGAATGTCAGCAACTTTTACAGACCCTGGCACTTCCTATGAAAATAAATTGAGGATATTAGAAAAAACAAGGCAGATGGTTCGTGACTAAGGGGCTTTTCACAGTATTATACTGTTGGCACCTCATTTTCATTCCTGTGCAAGGATTTTTTAATTAATTAATTTATTTATTTATTCAATTTACAGCCAAACATCAACCACAAGCCTGATTTTGACCAGCAGCTTTTACTCACTAGTGAATTGGCACAAAAAGTATATCTATCGTGAAGCACCATCTGGTATTCTGATAAATTAGCAGGAACTAGTTTCTTGCCCCTCTAATCACCATTTGTCCCCGACCCCTTCTGCAAAGACTCAGAGGACACTAGGGTCTTTTTTTTATTGTGGAGATTGGGCAGTGGGATGGTAACAGGAGGTGCCTTGCTGTGCTTCAGGCCTGAAGTGTTGAAATCCTCAATGGATGAGGGCTGTTAGAATACGTCACCTGCTCCTGGCATTCCCTCTAGGATAGGGAGGTCAATCTTTTCACACACAGAGTTAAATCAGAAAATTGGAAGTACCTCCTCTGTGTTATGTTCTTCCTCCTACCCAAGGGTCAGGATCTACTTCCCAACAAGTCTGTCACTAATGGGTTTGCATGAACCACACAGCAGGTATGAGGGCATGGTCAGAACAAATAAACAGAGTGCCACCTCTTGGGCCAAAGTTATGGCTGCCTTTATAACATACTGGGAAGTCATGTTATGCCACAGAATGGTGGAGCTGAATTTCATATTCAGCCGGAGTAGATCCAATAGAGGTGAATATGTGTAGCTCGGGGTTAAACTGTGGAGTCCGTGGGGTTGTCTGAGCTTGGTTCTTTTCTTGCAAACGTTTCATTACCCGGCTAAGTAACATCTGAAGATGTTACCTAGCTGGGTAATGAAACGTTTGCAAGAAAAGAACCAAGCTCAGACATCCCCAAGGACTCCACAGAGTAGATCCAGTTTAGTTGAAAAAGTCTCCCCTTGGAAAACTTTGCCCCTGTCCTCCTTCCAAGTTCCTCTGCTGACTATATATTCTGTTGTTATTAGCTACTCTACTTCTTCCCTACACTCAACTTCATGGTTCCTACCATAATGCTTTGACAATATCAGCAAGGCTTACATAAATGATCCAATTTCTTTAACTAACAAATTAATTTAAATCATTATTATTTCTTGGGGAGCCTCAATTGTAATGAGTTAAATTACTATCAGGAAGAAGCTATTCAATTGTGTTTTTTGAAAAAGAAAAGTTTAACACAGTTGAGGTAGATATGGGTTTCACTTTTAAAATGTAGGTATATGTATTATAAAACAATTATTTCTTCTGTTTAATTTTTCAGCAATCGTATGATGTTGTTATCATTTTATTTGGTGTCACAGCAGATACCTAATTGTAAAATGAAAACACTGGGAAGTGAATGAACTTCCATTCAACTAATCATAAATGCAGAGAGTACAGGTGAAACTCGAAAAATTAGAATATCATGCAAATGTTCATTTATGTCAGTATGACAACTCAAAAGGTGAAACCAATATATGAAATAGACGCATTACATGCAAAGCGAGATATGTCAAGCCTTACTTTGGTATAATTGTGATGATTATGGCATACGGCTTATGAAAACCCCAAATTCACAATCTCAGAAAATTAGAATAGTGTGAAAAGGTTCAATATTCGAGGCTCAAAGTGTCCCACTCTAATCAGCTAATGAATCCATAACACCTGCAAAGGGTTCCTGAGCCTTTAAATGGTCTCTCAGGCTGGTTCAGTAGGAATCACAAGCATGGGAAAGACTGCTGACCTGACAGTTGTGCAGAAAACCATCACTGACACCCTCCATAAGGAGGGAAAGCCCCAAAAGGTCATTGCAAAAGAAGTTGGATGTTCCCAAAGTGCTGTATCAAAGCACATCAATAGAAGGTTATGTGGAAGGGAAAAGTGTGGTAGAAAAAGGTGCACAAGCAGCAGGGATGACCGCAGCCTGGAGAGGATTGTCAGGAAAAGGCCATTCCAAAGTGTTGGGGACTTTCACAAGGAGTGGACTGAGGCTGGAGTTAGTGCATCAAGAGCCACCACACACAGACGGATCCTGGACATGGGCTTCAAATGTCGTATTCCTCTTGTCAAGCCGCTCCTGAACAACAAACAATGTCAGAAGCGTCTTACCTGGGCTACAGGAAAAAAAAAAAAGAACTGGTCTGTTGCCCAGTGGTCCAAAGTCCTCTTTTCTGATGAGAGCAACTTTTGCATCTCATTTGGGAACCAAGGACCCAGAGTCTGGAGGAAGAATGGAGAGGCACACAATGCACGATGCTTGAAGTCCAGTGTGAAGTTTCCACAGTCTGTGTTGATTTGGGGAGCCGTGTCATCTGCTGGTGTTGGTCCACTGTGCTTCATTAAGTCCAGGGTCAACGCAGCCGTCTACCAGGAGATTTTGGAGCACTTCATGCTTCCTTCCGCAGACGAGCTTTATGGGGATGCTGACTTCATTTTCCAGCAGGACTTGGCACCCGCCCACACTGCCAAAAGTACCAAAACCTGGTTCACTAACCATGGGATTACTGTGCTTGATTGGCCAGCAAACTCGCCTGACCTGAACCCCATAGAGAATCTATGGGGCATTGCCAAGAGAAAGATGAGGGACATGAGACTGAACAATGCAGCGGAGCTGAAGGCCGCTATTGAAGCATCCTGGTCTTCCATAACACCTCAACAGTGCCACAGGCTGATAGCATCCATGCCACGCCGCATTGCGGCAGTCATTGCTGCAAAAGGGGCCCAAACCAAGTACTGAGTACATATGCATGCTTCTACTTTGCAGAGGTCCGATATTGTTCTATTTCCAATCCTTGTGTTATTGATGTCATGTAATATTCTAATTTTCTGAGATTGTGAATTTGGGGTTTTCATAAGCTGTACGCCATAATCATCACAATTATACCAAAGTAAGGCTTGACATATCTCGCTTTGCATGTAATGCGTCTATCTCATATATTGGTTTCACCTTTTGAGTTGCCATACTGATATAAATGAACATTTGCATGATATTCTAATTATTCGAGTTTCACCTGTATATTTTTGTCATGACAGGCTAGAAGAACTATTCCTAACATCACCAAATGTTTTTGTGATTGTAACATTGTAAAATGTTAGGATTTTAAATTGCAATAATAAAATTGTTCATTCTGGTTAGTTTTTCTTTTATCAGAGCAATATAGCAACAAGAGACATACATATTTCTGAAATCTGAAATTTATCAAAACTTTAAAGTGATGGATAAAAGGATATTTCAACCAAGTCAAGACATGAAAGTTCAATATACTAAGTGGCCTGAACAGCCAACACAATATTCTTTACCTTTGCTTTGTTGTTTGGTCATGGGGGTTTTTTTTGGGGGGGGGGGACAAATTTTCCTACATCCAGTCTCCCCAAATTGTTTCTCAGTTTAGATTGGATTAGTGGTGGGTGGGACCTCTTCCCCTACAGAAGAGGTTATTGCTGTTGGAAACTATATTACCACTTCAGTGGTCTCTGAATTCGAGTTTTTAATGACTAGGCCTTTTATTAAAATACTCCTATGCAGGGTCTCATTCATAGCTTGTGGCCATGATTTTCTTTCTGCAGATTAATAGAGGGCCCTCAAATTAAGTCTCCTCAGAAGTGCATGAATCTAAAGTATTTCAGTTCCAACTTTTCTCTTCTCCCCTGCCCTTTGTTGAGAGAATCTCTCCCTTCTTGCTTGGATTGACTCCAACTCTTCCTTCCAAATCCGGTTCTCACTGATTTCCTTTGTCCCCTTTTCCACACTGAGAAATAAGGGCAAAGGCCTTCCTATGCAGGGTCTCATTCATAGCTTGTGGCCATGATTTTCTTTCTGCAGATTAATAGAGGGCCCTCAAATTAAGTCTCCTCAGAAGTGCATGAATCATAAAGTGTTTCAGTTCCTACTTTTCTCTTCTCCCCTGCCCTTTGTTGAGAGAATCCCTCCCTTCTTGCTTGGATTGACTCCAACTCTTCCTTCCAAATCCGGTTCTCACTGATTTCCTTTGTCCCCTTTTCCACACTGAGAAATAAGGGCAAGGGCACAAATGTGTGTGAGTTTGGCAGAAGATGACTGATCAAGTCATGAACCTCTCATCTCCACCTGCTGCTGCTAACAACTATATTTGCAAAACATCCTTAGAAATTGAGATAACTCTTTAGGATACCTTTCAGCTGGGATCATTTTCACACTCTTTCCAAAAAAGTTAAAATCCATTCTATTTTTTGTTCAGATTTTTTCTTTTTCTCTTTGTTTTTTACTGCCTTGGTAACCATTTAAAGCAATGAACTACCAAGGAAGATTTTCCACTGAAACTGGGATGTAGCAGATTAAGCCAGATTCCTCTTCAGTTCAGTTGTTTCCCAACCACAGCACACTCTGACTCACAGCATGCAACTCACTTTTGCAAGACTTCCCATCACTGCCAAGGCTGAATCCTGACCGGCACCGGCATGTCCGAGTCTTGTGGCTGTTTCCAAGGAGACAGATGTCAGAACAGCCACCTGGTTTTCCAAACTGGTCCGTTTCACAGGCATGACTCCTCACTAATAACAAAGAAAAACTCCCATTTAGTTCATGATAACAGTTATCTATTTCAGTTGTATTCTACTGTGATGTTTAAGACTGATCATGAGCAACAAGGGCATGTACAGACATCCTTGGTGGTTATACCATAATTATACGGTGGTAGGGTATTAATGCCTACAGCTGAATTGTTGGAGATACTCTAGAACAAAGTCAACAGCTGTGTGGATTTGAATTTATACAACATCTATTCATACTATGTTTTATTTATCTGGTGCCTTTGTAGTCAGTGTTGACTCCTTGTGATTGCCTGGACAAGTCCCTGCAGTTTTCTTGAGTAGTTTGCCAGAAGTGATTTGCCCTTGCCTGCATCCGAGGGCTGAGAGAGAGGGACTAGCCCAAGGTCACCCAGCTGGCTTTGTACCTAAGGCAAGACTAGAACTCCTGGTCTCCCAGTTTCTAGCCTGGAGCCTTCACCACGACACCAAACTGGCTCTCGATTCACACTATGTACATTGTTCATAAATATCAATGAGCTCCTGGACTTCAGTGTGACCTAAAGCCTCAACGTTTTCTTCTTCTGGGCTAAAAGGCTAACAAGTTGCTGAAATTCCTGCCAAGCATACATCTAACGTGGAATTTCAGAGCAAAGAGAAATTATGTGAACTATTCTTGTAAAAAGTCTAAAGGCAGTGCAAATATTGCCTGAGCAACTGGGATGTTTCTTGGGACTTATTTGTTTTTATATATTGGAAATATTTGTGCAAGTTTACATAAACCATAAGCCTAATTTTTAGCAACTGGGAACAAAACAGCCAGCAAATAAAAGTGCAATTAAAAAGTCAGCAAGCTTAAACTGTTTACAATTTTAGGATGAATAATTTGGAGGGTGTGGGGGTGTGGGGTGGAAGAGCAGGCTGCTTGAGAAAATTGCAGGCACCTGTACTGCCTTCTTTTCCTCCAATTCAGCCTTTTCCCCAGCATCAGCACAGCAGGGTTGCCAATAAAGCAGCAACCTTGACACAGGTGTCAGAGGAGACAGGAGGACATGTGTTTTGGAGCTCTACAGCCCCCGGCAAACTGAGTGCAGCAGCCAAACAAAAGGAGGTGTTTTTCCTTCAGTAGGAGTGGATGGTCCAAAAGAGAGAAAAAGAAGTATAGAGGCCCGGCAAGACAAAGCATAACATATAAAAGGTGCAACAGCTCTATATGCTGGCCATTAACAGAAGAAGAAATCTCAGAGAAAGGGGACTTAAGACAGAACAGGCTTAAGAAAGAAACGTTGATGCGTACTAGCATACCATATAGCATAGTATATAGGTAAGTGTAAGAGAGTTTAGGATATTGAATAGTAATATTATAGAATATAGTAGTTGTTGTAACCCCTTCATGGATCACTGCCTTGTCGTGGCGAAGGGGCTTGCGTAACTCAGTGAAGCCATGAGCTATACCGTGCAGGGCCACCCAAGACGGACAGGTCATGACAGAGAGTTCTGACAAAATGTGGTCCACTGGAGAAGGAAATGGCAACCCACTCCAGTATTCTTGCCAAGAAAACCCCATGGACAATGTTAAAAGGCTAAAAGATATGACGCCGGAAGATGAGCCCCTCAGGTCGGAAGGTGTCCAATATGCTACTGGGGAAGAGCGGAGGGCAATTCCAAGTAGCTCCAGAAAGAGTGAAGCGGCTGGGCCAAAGCCGAAAGGACGTTCAGCTGTGGATGTATCTGGAAGCGAAAAGAAGGTCCGATGCTGTAAAGAACAATATTGTATAGGTACCTGGAATGTAAGATCTATGAACCAAGGCAAGCTGGATGTGGTCAAACATGAGATGACAAGATTAAACATCGACATCTTGGGAATCAGCGAATTGAAATGGACGGGAATGGGTGAATTTAATTCAGGTGACCATTATATCTACTACTGTGGGCAAGAAACCCTTAGAAGAAATGGAGTTGCACTCATAGTCAATAAGAGAGTGGGAAAGGCAGTAATGGGGTACAACCTCAAAAACGACAGAATGATCTCAGTGCGTATCCAGGGCAAACCATTCAACATCACAGTAATCCAAGTCTATGCCCCAACCACTGATGCCAAAGAAGCTGAAGTTGACCAGTTCTATGAAGACCTACAACACCTTCTAGAACTAGCACCAAAAAAAGATGTCCTTTTCATCATAGGGGATTGGAATGCTAAAGTAGGAAGTCAAGGAGTAATCGGAATAACAGGCAAGTTTGGCCTTGGAGTACAAAATGAAGCAGGGCAAAGGCTAAGAGCTTGTTCTGTCAAGAGAACAAACTAGTCATAGCAAACACTCTTTTCCAACAACACAAGAGACGACTCTACAAATGGACATCACCAGACGGTCAATACCGAAACCAGATTGATTATATACTTTGCAGTCAAAGATGGAGAAGCTCTATACAGACAGCAAAAACAAGACCAGGAGCTGACTGTGGCTCAGATCATGAGCTTCTTACTGCAAAATTTAGGCTTAAATTGAAGAATGTAGGGAAAACCACTAGACCACTCAGGTATGACTTAGATCATGTTCCTTATGAGTATACAGTGAAGGTGATGAATAGATTTAGAGGATTAGATTTGGTAGACAGAGTGCCTGAAGAACTATGGACGGAGGTCCATAACATTGTACAGGAGGCAGCAACTAAAACCATCCCAAAGAAAAAGAAATGCAAGAAAGCAAAATGGCTATCTGATGAGGCTTTACAAATAGCTGTGGAAAGAAGGAATGTGAAAAGCAAGGGTGAAAGGGAAAGATATAAGCAACTGAATGCAGATTTCCAGAGAACAGCAAGAAGAGATAAAAAGGCCTTCTTAAATGAACAATGCAAAGAAATCGAGGAAAACAATAGAATGGGAAAGACTAGAGATCTCTTCAAGAAAATTGGAGATATCAAAGGAACGTTTAGTGCAAAGATGGGC
Source organism: Liasis olivaceus (assembly GCA_030867105.1). Classification (NCBI taxonomy): domain Eukaryota; kingdom Metazoa; phylum Chordata; class Lepidosauria; order Squamata; family Pythonidae; genus Liasis; species Liasis olivaceus. The sequence goes on from CM061348.1 coordinate 137,967,804, forward strand.
ATGATAAAGGACAAAAAAGGCAGGGACCTAACAGAAGCAGAAGAGATTAAGAAGAGGTGGCAAGAATACACAGAAGAACTATACAAGAAAGATCTTAATGTCCCTGATGTCCATACTGGTGTGGTCACTGACCTTGAGCCGGACATCCTAGAGAGTGAAGTCAAGTGGGCCTTAGGAAGCATTGCTAACAACAAAGCTAGTGGAGATGACAGTATTCCAGCTGAGTTATTTAAAATACTAAAAGACGATGCTGTTAAAGTGCTGCACTCAATATGCCAGCAAGTTTGGAAAACGCAACAGTGGCCACAGGATTGGAAAAGGTCAGTTTATGTTCCAATTCCAAAGAAGGGCAATGCCAAAGAATGCTCAAACTATCGCACAATTGCACTCATTTCACATGCTAGCAAGGTTATGCTCAAAATCCTACAAGCTAGGCTTCAGCAGTACGTGAACCGAGAACTACCGGATGTACAAGCTGGGTTTCGAAGAGGCAGAGGAACTAGAGATCAAATTGCCAACATTCGCTGGATCATGGAGAAAGCACGAGAGTTCCAGAAAAACATCTACTTCTGCTTCATTGACTATGCAAAAGCCTTTGATTGTGTGGATCACAACAAACTGTGGCAAATTCTTAAAGAGATGGGGGTACCAGACCACCTTACCTGTCTCCTGAGAAATCTGTACGCGGGCCAAGAAGCAACAGTTAGAACCGGTCATGGAACAACCGATTGGTTCAAAATAGGGAAAGGAGTACGACAAGGCTGTATACTGTCACCCTGCTTATTTAACCTATATGCAGAGTACATCATGAGAAATGCCAGGCTGGAAGAATCACAAGCCGGAATTAAGATTGCAGGGAGAAACATCAATAACCTCAGATATGCAGACGATACCACCCTAATGGCAGAAAGTGAAGAAGAACTAAAGAGCCTCTTGATGAGGGTGAAAGAGGAGAGTGCGAAAGCTGGCTTGAAACTCAACATTAAAAAAACTAAGATCATGGCATCGGGGCCCATCAATTCCTGGCAAATAGAAGGGGTAGAAATGGAAGCAGTAACAGACTTCATTTATTTGGGCTCAAAGATCACCGCAGATGGAGACTGCAGCCATGAAATTAAGAGACGCTTGCTCCTTGGGAGGAAAGCTATGGCAAACCTAGATAGCATATTAAAAAGCAGAGATGTCACCTTGCCGACAAAGATCCGCATAGTCAAAGCTATGGTTTTTCCAGTAGTAATGTATGGCTGTGAGAGCTGGACCATAAAGAAGGCTGAGCGCCGAAGAATTGATGCCTTTGAACTGTGGTGCTGGAGAAGACTCTTAAGAGTCCCCTGGACTGCTAGGAGGTCAAACCAGTCAATCTTAAAGGAAATCAACTCTGATTGCTCATTGGAAGGATTGATAATGAAGCTCAAGCTCAGATACTTTGGTCACCTAATGCGAAGAGAGGACTCTTTGGAAAAGACCCTGATGCTGGGAAAGATGGAAGGCCAAAGGAGAAGAGGACGGCAGAGGATGAGATGGTTAGATAGCATCACTGAAGCAATGAGCATGAAACTGAGCAAACTCAGGGAGGCAGTGAAGGACAGGAAGGCCTAGCGCAATATGGTTCATGGGGTCACGAAGAGTCGGACACGACTTAACGACTGAACAACAACAAAAGTTGTTGTAAGAATAGTGTCACAGTAATAGTATAGAGATAGCCATAGAACAGAATATAGGAAGCACCCACATCATTTTTATATGTTTGTTTTTACAAAATAAAACATCTTCCTAACCCTTATAGGGAGATATAAAGAAACCAGCTGTCCAGGGTCCAGTGCTTCTGTGTCTCTCTTGAGTCTGGGTCAATCTAATTGGGCATGGTTTAAAAAAAAACCCGTGACAGGGGGTCGCCTGGAGTCTTAAGAAATCTCGTCTATGATTAACTTGATATTCAGCCTGTATGACTGTAGGTATTCCTTCAAGGATTGCAACTTATTTAAGTCTTTTGAAGAGAAACACCAACACTATGGCCTGATGTTCACCACATGAAGTATGCTTAATTTAGGCTTGGTTGTTATATGTTGTGGCTTAGGTAATAAAGCCATTGCTTAACATACCATGTGCACCTAGTCTTTGCATTGGAATGACAACTCAGTAGATAGAGAAATTTTGCTCAGATCACAAAGGAATAACCCAAGCCAGCAATGTCAATCAAACTCTTGGCCATCACATTCTGCCTCCAATTAAAGCTTCTGAAATTGTGTTTTGAGGTAACTCAGACAGCACTCCTAATAAGATAAATGAGAATTGTTAGCTGAGGATATTTCACTTAACTTTTGAACTACATTTTAGCTCTATCCTTCTCTGACTTTCTCTTTTTGTAGAAGTTGTATTAGACACAGGATGCGGGGCAGTGGCAACTTTTAATGGTTACAATGATGCTTTCTCATAAGGCATGCAGCAAGTTGAATTTCAGCTCTTTCACAAAATGTATTTTCAATATTATAGGAATTTTTTAAAGTTTTCCTATTAGGCAAGAAATTGGAGCATATGCCCTGTTCCTTGTGCTTTAATGTCCTTTTTTGCAGCTGAGATTATAGAATTAAAATTAAAAAAATGAAGTGATTTAGTCTAGAGTCAACCAGTGGGAAGAGGACTGAAGCCACCAAATGGCCTAATTCAGTTAGTATGAATATAGGTACTCCTTCAAGGATTGTAAGTGAAATAAATGTTCCATCATCCATAGACATCATTAACAAGCTTGACCAAGATGCCTCTGGGACCACAAAGCAGGCAATTAAAAATTAACATAGTTAAATAAGTGTTTTGAAGAGAAACACCAACACAATCACTCTTCCAGAAAGAGGTTCTGAGAACTTCCAATCCAAAGGCATGCAGCAGCTGTTGATGCTTAGGAAGGAAGGAGCAGAGGGAAAACAAAGGAGGGTTATAAAAAGAAAAATATCACTCTCTTTGGTTGAATTTGTATAGCTGGTCAGTGGATAGTTTTACTGATATTGTTTAAAGATAATTCCACATCATTTTATTGCTTTTATTATGTTCTGGGTGTAAAGTATTTTAGATGTCCAAACATCCTTCCTGGCACATTTGAGGATATCAGAGAAGGATGCCTAGTAGATTGAGATGATGTGGAGTCAGTAGAATGGTTAATCCCTCTGACCCAGTTCAAATGACATTATTTATTTCAGAAACTATTTACTGTCTAGTCAGCAAATGAAAGAGCAGCCCAAGCACCAATTGACTGAACATGGGTGTGGACTTTACTACAAGAGACTTGAACTTTTCTTTCTGTGTTTCTAGAGAAGTTTGAAGGACCAGCTCATCATGGTGAGATGTGTGCCTTTATAACACATCACCCTGCAGGTTTATTATTTATAAAATGTATCTACTGCTTCAAGCTGAAGAAATTCTATGCAGTGTATATAAGGACCAACAGTCATATGATACCATGGCAAAATACAGGACAATTAAACATCATCCATAGACATCATTAACAAGCTTGACCAAGATGCCTCTGGGACCACAAAGTAGACAATTAAAAAAAATTGGCAATTTTCCTAGCTAAAATTCAAATGTCACCAATCACAGGAAGAGCTACCACCAATCACCATACAAAGTATGAGCCCCAGCATGCCTTCCAATCAATTTTTCCCCCCATCCTAGTCTCCAGAAGACTGCCTGGACAAATCCCTGCAGTTTTCTTGACAAGATTTCAGAAGTGGTTTGCCCTTGCCTCCTTCCTAGGCAAAGAGAGAGTCACTGGCCCAAGGCCACCCAGCTGGCTTCATGCTTAAGGCAGGACTAGAACTCACAGTCTCCAACCAAATACCTTATCACAACACCAGACTGGCTCAGGTATATCCATGTAATTTCTCCAAAATGATTAACCTGTCAATTGACCTATTGACCATTAGGTGGCAGCAAAGAAATAAAAGTTTTGTTTCTCCTGTCATCTAGTGATAGTTCTAATTTGTGCAGCCAAGATGTAGTCAATGGGTAAGTGTTGCCTGAAGATGATTCTTGGGTCACCTCACAGCATACATACCACTCTGATTGTTCAAAAGACGAGGAGAAGGAAAAATGTGGCTGTATGTGGAAGTCTGTACATTCTATGATGGAGTGAAATGATTATAAGAAAATTCCATGAGGAAAGGAAATGAGGACTTCCCAGGGCTTTCCCAAGCACAGCAGCCCCTGGGAAGGGAATTTCCTGTTATGCAGGCTTCCAAAGCACAAGAGTGGAATCCTTTCAAATACATGCATTAAGCCAGGGACAAGTCAATCAATTTCAAGGCTCCACGGTAAAAATCAAGCAGGAGATGGGTAGATCAACAAACCACATGCTGGATGACTAAGAGTGGGGAAAAGGAGAAGAAAAGGGAGAGAGAACGTGTTGCTAGTCGGGCTGACATTATGTAGATTATGATAATTGGGCCATAAGAATGGACTGACCAGGTATGAGTGAAAATGGGACACATGAAAGAAAAGGCTGGGCCAATCTCTGTGATACTAGGTGAGCAAGATATGACCAGAACACAGGTTACCACAAATAAGGCCATACTGAAAACAGCTGGGATAAAAGGGCTAAGCAGTAGCCCCAAATGGGTTGCAAATAATGGACTAAGCCTTCTGATGCTGTGCTAAAATTGGGTGCAAAGTTGTCTAAGTGGAGTCTATATCCATGTTCCAGTGGATGACTTTAATTATGAGTATCATTCTTCTAAGTATGTCTGTATGAGACTATGTGCATGCATAGCTGTATTTTCCTGACACTTTGTCTGAAGAAAGCACCATCTTTATGTCCTTTCACAGAGATCAATCATGAAAGAGATCTCGAACGTCAAACAAGAACATTATACAAGCAACCAGCCAAACAAGACTGTTTAACCCCATCCCAGTTTTTCCCTTATCCCCAGACATTTTAGATCTGCCTTATCTACCTTTGGGTTGCCGTCGTTGGTGATAGATGTGTAGAGCTCCACCTTTATCCACTCGTGTTACCACTTGAAAGTCACTACTGTTGAAACGATTGACTCGGATGACACTAGTTTTCTGCTGAGTATTGGCGTTGTCAGAATTGGTGGCATACAGGTAGTTCTCAAAGACAGTCAAGCCATAGAGATGCTCTATCTACAAACAACAAATGTGATTAAAAAAAAACTGATGAGACTATTGGGTGGAAATGAAGATCTTCCTTCCTTTGCTTTGTATCTTCTCTCTGATTCTGACACACCATGGTTCAGATTCCAGGCATTCAACAAGAGTATCAGGTAGTCTTTTAAAATTCTTATGATTCTCTATATTACTTATAGTCCCTGTATCACGTACTCCCATCATTCCACAACCCTGAGAGACAGGTATGGCCAAAAAATGAGCTTCCTTGCTGAACAAGGACTTGAATCTGGATATTCCCTGAACAAGTCTAATCTAATACAGTACAACATACTGGCTAACTTTCCTAACTGCGGCTGTGTATGAGAGAACAGATGCCCTGTTTTACGAAAACAATTCACCAGCTCTTTAGAGCCTATAGTCCCCAGTATTAAGACAGGCAACTTTGGACCAATCCCCATCAACCTAAGGCAGCATGGTGAGGGACGGAGGGACTGTGGGAGATGTAGCACAAAACATCTGGAAAACTCCTCATTTTATGTCTACCCTCTTCAGTATCCTACACATTATGCCACTACCTTGGGACTGCATACTCAATACAAGTTGAAGTACTGCCAATGCTGCAATTCCCAAAGATAGGGATGCACCAGATGGCTCGAGAGCTGTACATAACAGCATCATATTCCACAAGAACTACCTCCCCTGATCCCACTCCCAAGGAGCACTCACCAAGATGCCCTGGATGATTGTGTGTCGATTTTTTCCTTCATAATCCACCACTTCGATGTAGTCAAGGTAAGCATCAGCCCAGTAAACAAGCCGGTTGACCAAGTCCAAGGTGATACCATGGGGGAAGACTATCTTGGTGTCCACCAGTTTTGTACGGTTCTGCCCATCCATATCACAGCGTTCCACCTTTGGTATCTGTCCATAGTCAGTGAAGAAAACCTTCCTATGAGGAAAGGAGAAAAGACATGAGGAAGTCTCCAAATATAAATGAAAAGGAGATGCATAAAATAAATAAAGGGAACTAGCAGTAGCAATATATATTCATAACTAATCTTATTAATGAAATCATATATAAAACCACAAAAATGTATAAATGCAACACACACAAATGCTAGGGATAGACATTATATAAGCGCCATAAATATACACGCGCAAGCAGAAAAACTGCTATATGTGTCTGCACATGAGCTACCTCTCCACAAATGTAATGGGAAGACTGGGAATATTTTGGTGTTCAAGTTCAATGACGTGTTTAAAATTTAAGCTGACTTATTGTCTATATGATACACGTGCTACATGTGTAACTCAGCTTTTATTTCTTTTTTCTCTCTTCCCCCTCCCTCTTTTTTCACATACTAAAGCAAAAAAAAAACCCCACCAAAATTCAAGAATCAGAAGTATTATATAAGTTAAATAATTAAAAGAACTCTCATAAATGCGGACTGTAACTCACTGAGTGGATTCCTGGCTATGCTCCTAGAACTCTAACTTCTGCCTTTCTCCAAGTCCTGCTAAAACATAGACATTTGTTCCTAAGTAGCAGCAGTATCACTTGGTTGTTTTCTAATTTACGTATACAGTACCACATTCATTCTAGACTCTGCTGATAAGGCCTAACACCCAAGGTAGTCTTCACCCCTCTCCTTGGTGTGTGTGTGTATGTGTGTGTGAACCACTAATTATGCAAACAGATCTAAAATAAAAACAGAAACTGGGATAATGGCTGGCATCTATCTAAAGAAGGGAAATCTGTACAATTCTACAAGGCAGCTGCTGGGGAAGGAAATTATTAAAATTCCCACTCGCACTACAAAAGCAGAATTCTATTCTGAACAGTGTTATTTTACACATATTGTGAAGAACTTCTGTTTTTCCTCAGATGTGAAAATCATGAGGTAGATTGGGCGGGATTTACAATATCCAGCTTTAATTAAACCACCCATGAAATCTCTGAATTGGAAAGTCTTTAATTAAACATAGAGACACATAAAGGCCTATGCACTTCGGTGTACGCATACATATAATGCACTGCTGGGCTGCAATCTTGTGTGAATTGGAAGTATACACCAGTGAACTCAGTTGGACTTTTGATTAAATGCAGATAAGACAGAGCTGAAAAGGAGAACTCACTTCAAAGCTATTCTTTCTACCAATGGATTATGATCCTTCAAGTCATATCTGAAGCATAAGCATATTCCCTGAGCGCTGCCAGGGCAAGACTCTTCTTCCAACTAGTACTTTTAAATCAGATTTCTCCAACGTCATGCCCTTCAGATGTGCTGGCCTTACAACTTCCAGGCAGTATGGCCAAGATTTATGCTGGCTGGGAATTCCAGGACCTGTATGCCAAAATATCTGGAGGCAGCAGGGTGGCTGCTGAAATAATATGGTTATATATTTGTGTGTTTTAATTACTGGTGAGATCAAACTGCTTTGTACGAGTCTTCAAGGAAGTCAGGGAATTATCAGGGAATTATCCACTCAGGTGGTAGAGCTAAGGCTTTGGAAGGGGGAAAAAAAAGGCTACACCTCCAGCCTCCTTCAGCTACTGAAGAATTAAGAAATAGATTAAACTGTGTTTTGCTAAGCCAATTTTTCATATTTAATATGCAAATAACCTTTACATGCAGAGAAAGCAAGTTACATACTGATTTATTTTTTTAAAGCTGGCCTGCATTTGGGTGTGCAGTCCTTATAATAAATTTGCCCTTATGGCTTTATAGTTTAAAAAACTGAGCAGCCTAATCATATGTTCAGCTGGAAAATAGCCCTACTGAATCCAATGGGATTTAATTTCTAGTGGTTGGGATCACAACTTTACCCTCAGATCAGATTGCCTTGCTTCTGTGTTCTCTAAGCTGCAATCCTATACTCACCTAGCGGGGAGTAAGTTCAATGAATTTAATTATGAGCAAATATGTGTTAAGTCATGTTTTTAGCATTTGGGAGAGCTGGGGAGGTTGTCAGCAAAGAAAGGAAAGTAGAACAGGACTTTTAGTTTGCTCCACTCCAGAATGCAAGGCATCCCGTTTCCATTTGCCCATCCTCAGAAGTGAGGATTAAAATGAAATTGCTACAGCCAATAGCCAGGGAACGGTTGAAAGTAACTACCCCTCCCCCGGCCATGACCAACATTTAGCAACCCATTTAAAGATAAGTGTGCATGGCAAAAGTGAGTTAAGAGAGAGAAAGGCAAAATAAACACTAGATGGCAGTCAATGGTGGGTACATGAGGCCATTTCCAAATACCGTTATCTTTCAGACTGCAACAGGAGAAAAAAAATCAGCAAATTCAGAAGGGGCCCTCCTGAATATTGAGTATCCACAGAACAATATGACTGAAACAGAATGCTGCAAATACACACACACACACACCCCTAGTGTTAAAAGAAGAATGACAGTATCTTTGGGTTTAGGGAAAGCATCTCAGAAGGCAGATGATTATAGCCATGTACAAGTGGACCTCAAGTTTAGCACAATGAAATACTGAAGAAATGCATCAAAATGCTTTTATTCTACATGTCCTTACCCTCATCATCATTATCCTCTCCTCCTCCTATCCCCCTTCCCCCTTTCATGCAAAGTGGCATCTCTCCACTGTGCAGAGATCAAGGCCGTAACTGAGTCGAATAAATAAATACTTGAAAGTGAGCCCACTGGAGAACCTACTTGTGAATGAACATATTTAGGATCTAACCATAAACAGCTTGCCAAGGTACCTGTGGACAGAAAGCTTAGAAACACATTATGGGCTAATACAAGTAGTAAAGAAAATCCAGAGAGCCAGGATTTGGATTGGAGAAATTGGAGCTATGATAGTTAAATACTTCCCCTGAACCTTCTTCCCAAGCCATCATCACCACCCATCCTCAAACAGGATCTCAAAGGTACATCTGCATGATAAAATATGTGTCTAGATCATCAGAGAAAGAGGTGAAAAAAGCACTGAAGGAATGTTGATTTTCCAAGAGAAGCAACAGGAAGAGACGTGTTAAGCCCCCAAGCCCTACTTTTCTATAAATGTTTTGATATATAATTTTTATTAAAACATTTAATAATAAGAACTAGTACAACTAAAATAGAACAAAGAGAATGAAAAGGAAAGAAAGAAATAAAAGAACTAAAAGCGCAATAAGAAAAGAAGTAGAAGGAAGTAGGAAAAAAGAAAAAGAAAGAAAAATATAAAAATATAAAGAAGTGGCTTCTGATATTCTTCACAGCAGTTATAAGTACAATTATATTTTAACTTCTCTGTCTCTAAAGTTACATAATGACTCTCTTCTTTCTATAATCTATCCTGTCTAATCATCAAAGCCATAAATTTTTTTCTGTTTCATGCAAAAAGTCTTTAAGGGGTTTCCAGTCACCAATAAATGTAGATATTGTCTTTTCTCTAATCAAAGAAGACAGCTTGTCAATTTCAGCAAGTTCCATCAATTTCACCAACCATTCCTCCATGGTGGGCAATGTCAAATCTTTCAAACTCTGGGCATACAGGCTCTACTTTCCAATAAATGACCCTCTCTTAGCCTGGTATTGAAGTGAAGAAGCAAGTTTCTTGTCTAATGTATCACTGAGCCCTGCCAGAGATTGAATTGGACCTCTCAACCTCATCTAAATGCTCCAACCACTAGGCCATTCTGAAATCCCCAGTTCTTATGACTGTAATAACACTAGAGAAATTCTGACACAAAGTATTTTGTTGCCTGAGACAATCAGCAAATAGTACTGCCTCATATCTGATGCCAAACAAGTTATTGTACCATCTGAAACATAACATCACAAAAACACCTCCCCTCATCAGGAGTAAAAATATAGTAGTAATACATTTATAACAATTTAACTTTATATAACTAAGAATTGTATTGGAGTGCTCGAGATGCTGACCTTATTCTGCTTTATGGCAGGACCAATCCTGGTAGTAACTATTGTATAGATCCCAGAAGTGATGCCATTGTTGCTCTAGCAGAAACGTGGCTTACAACAATCTAATTTATGTAGAGAAATGCAAAATACACTAAAGATTAATGAGATTTCTCAGGACTAGCTTAGAAAGGGCCACAAGCTAGTGGGGATGTTGTTTAAGGTGAGATGGAAATTCATGAGAGAATTGATGTTAACTGAGTCTTCAGAACAAATCTGAAGGAAATACAGTAGTTTTACATGCAAGGAGAGCACAGGTCTCCACCATAAGGCACAACTAAATGGAAGCAGAAACAAGTAACTGGAAGAACCAAACAAATGAACAACAGAAACTTTCCCATGGGCATAAGAAGATATAATCAATCAACACTTGGCTGTAGATCCTGTGTGTGTGTGTGTGTGTGCGCGCGTGTGTGTGTGTAGTGGTCCAAAGTGGTCCCAGTAGTGGTAGGAGTATTCGGGGCTGTGACTCTGAAGCTGGGAGAGTGGCTCCAACAGATCCCAGGAAGAACCTCAGAGCTCTCTGTCCAGAAGAGTGCAGTGCTAGGAACAGCTAAGATACTGTCAGGCCTAGCCCAAGGAACGCCAGGAGACCATGTAGATTCAGTTCAGCAATGTTGATTAGCTACAACCTCTAGCAAGAATCTTCCCAGACTGAAACCTCAGTTCCCAAAGTCAGCCAGTCACAACAGTCTGAATTCCTCAGGGAGGTGCCAGCCTCATCCTCTTATCTCTCCCTCACCCCTCAGGAGACGAAAGAGTATGTTTTCCTCCCTGAGTTTGGCCTTCATAATTCCATTCCCTCACAGATACGGCGCAGAACCCTCAAATTCCCAGGCCTCTGGTAGAGGACCCAAGATTGAGGAAGACACCCATAGGGGTGAGAGGGGATACACACACACACACACACACACTACTGCAACATTCTAGCACAAAGAAGGGGCAATCCTTGGATCTGTTCAAGATTAGTATCAGCTACAAACTTAGCAATGACTAATACTTGGTATACATGATGATCTTCCTTTTTTTTTTTATTGGCCACATATACACCCACCATGGATACAATGTCCATTCCACAGCAATGTCATAGAAGTTCCCTTTTTCTCATCAACATTTTCAGTTGCACCAGGAGTGACTGAACATTCAGATGTTTCTCTCTTCCTTCCTTCCTCTTTCCATTAACATTTCGTCAAAGGCAAACAGCTGACGATAAAGACATCTACTCACCAAGGAATGCAATGGTCAGCACTCAGATGCAATTGATCCCTGAACTCAATATGCAAGAAATGCCAGCTCCTTATTGGACCTCTGACCACAAAGATTATGCATAAGTAGCTTCCAGATGCTGGAATGCAGCCATATATTTTTTGGACCAGTGAAAATTCCTATATATCATTAGAAAGACTTCTTAATAGTATGGTCTACTTGAGAATGGAAGACTACCAAGATGGCAGTTTCACCTTAGAGACTTTTAAGAAAAGATAGATGGCCACTTATCAAGCATACTGTAGCAATTGATTTTCTGCAACAGCAGGGGTTTGGACTAGTGTAGATTTAAGAAAAGAAGATCATGGAATCAGAAGTTTCCCCCATCTAATCCCCTGGACAGTGGGAAGAAACATTAAAGATTAGCCCTAATCCATCAATTCTCTCACTCACCAGCTCATGATTTAAATTGGAAATTATCACTGTTCTCAGAATACAAAATTGCTATTCCCTTTGAAATATCTTTAACTATGTTAATTAATTATTTCAGCTAAGATTTCTAATTGGGTGATAACTCAAAAAGGGACAATAAGCAAAAGAAACTCTTGCTGTTTTGTATCAGCTGCTATTGAGATAAATTTGACACTGACAGGCACTTAAATTAATTATTCAAAGGGGACAGTGATGATTTTGGGAGATGGTCAGGCATAAAAAATGCATTATGTATAGCTCCAGGTTTCTACCTGGACATGATCTTGACTTGAAAACCACTGAGGAAATCCCAATTTGCATCTATTAGACTGTAATTCATACCCTGTATGCTGCAGCTTCACAGTTTGAATTTTGTAATTTACACCTCTGCTGAACATGATTTAAATAAAATTAACTGATATTAGAAGCCTGGCTGAAGCACAAGAGGTGGGTAGGCCTATTTGAAGGCTCTGAATATAACAACCCCAAATTTCAAAGGAACACAACTTCTCATTCTCATTTTTGCAATTTCAGTTGGTGAAAGACTTGCTAAGGCTTTTTCATTCTTTCCATCACTGCTTTTTTACTTAACAGTAATTTTGTCATGAGCCATGTAGCTGCAGTAGTTTTGCCACTCATTTCTCTGAAGCAAGGAAGAAAAAAATGATTTTGGAAGGTAAAACTATTAAGTAGACTATAATTTATACTGTAATTTGCTCCAGGATGTGACATATATTCATTAACCCATGATACTGGTTATTTCACATTTTTATGCATTTTTTTCTCCATCTATTAGATTCTTGAGGCAAGACAGATCATGATAAATTAAGCTGGGAGCAATGACTGTTCTGTAATACCTTTGGGGGCAAGGGAATAAGTGACATGGCTATGTATTCCATTTTCCCTATATACTTCTCTTTATGGAAGATCATGTAAGATGGGTCTGTCCTTAAAGCACGTAACTTGCAACCCTGTGGGTGAAGTAATAACAATCAAAAGGCTGTTTCCCAATAAATTAAGGCCACAAGATGGTGGAGGTTCAAAGGGTTTATTCATTAACATAAATAAGGTCAAAGATAAACTCCGGGAAGGGGTTAGACTCACTGTCAGAAGAAGCAGAATGCCCTTCAGAAACTTTTTTTAACTATGAGATTTGAGGAAAAGAGAGGTATCCCACATGAAAATCAATACGCAGCTATAGCTGAGAGGTAAATAAATCTGTTGAAAGCAACTCTCTTTAAAAAAGCAAACCTGAAAAACAGATCATTCCAAAGGTTCAAAGTTTCTCCAGGCAGGGAAATCAGTAAATACATTAAAATTGTGCTGAAAACTTCCCAAATGCATCAAAATGTCCTTAAAAGCTGGTGGGATTTGCTCCAGCTTTGGATGTTCTATGCTATGAGACAAACAGACTGAAGGTCCAAACAGGCCACTCTGCAGTCTCCAGAAGCTGCCACTCGCTAGACAAGGCAGGGGAGCAATCAAGGGTTGTTCTGGCTTCCTGGATAATGAGGTGGTTTTGGATCCCAACCCTTCGAACCTTGGATGCTGACTTAAATATGAGAGAGAAGGGAAAAACATACAGAAGTCTGGGTTTGTTCAGAATAGGAAGATGTCTGCTACACAGTCTCAGTTAGAGATGAGTGTTTTCCAAAATATTTTCCTAGCATGATACTAATTAGCATATTCATCTCAGCATCAGTACCCTCTGTGTGTGTGTGTGTGTGTGTGTGTGTGTGTTTCACTATCTGATGTGAAAATAATTTAAATGAGATCTGGACATTATTAAAAGAAACTAGAATCATTGACATTGAGAAAAAATATTTTATTATTTTATTTATTAAACAAATTTCTATGTCACCACAATCCAAAGGGACTCATGCAGGCATAGAAATATTGTTACTGTTGGATAATAAATAATAAAATATGCAATTGCAATGTAGCTTTTAGTTTCTTATTGTTTAAAACAATAATCTGAAGACTGAATTGCCAAAATTGCTGAAGTGAAGATTTTTCCAGTCCACATCTTTGGACAGAGGCCATCCCTACTCTCCTGCAAAACCTACCGTATTGAGAGCTGATTAGGATGGCAAAATGGGACCACAGTATTCTCACTCTCAAAAGAGACTATGAACAATGGCCTTGTTCAGTCTCCCATTTGTGAGACTGTTGTGCTGACTCAAATGACTAGAATTAGGATGTTCATGACTGGACAGTGATAAGAGTGATCTTCACTGGATCACTCATTCATTCACTGGACTCTGGGCAGCATACAATATACAAGTAAGTGCCAGACAGTGCAGTACAATACAAAAAACAATAACCCAACAAAAGTCAAAAGCATAATTAAGACATAATCAAGGCTGTCAATAAAAACATACGCACAGCACACAGAATGAAGTGCACAAGAGAAAAGCCAGGTCTTCATGGTTTTTCAGAAGTGTCAGGATCACCCAGGCCCCATTAGACAGCACCATTTCAGAGGCAACTTGGAGTATGCCCAACCTGTGTGATCTTGTAGGACAGGCAGAGATAACCAGTGAGAGGTGATGCCAGAAATAACCCAGTCCTTTGCCATATAGGGCTTTATAATTGATAATTAGCACCTTGAATTTCACCCAGAAACCTACTGGGACCCAGTGCAGCTTGCAAAGTTGTGATGTTACATGGGCATACTGAAGCATGCTCATTAGGACCAACACTGCCACATTCTGGACCAGCTGCAGTTTCTGGATGATTTTCAACAGCAGCTCCATACGGAGCACATTGCAGAAATCCAATTAGGAGGTGACTAAGACATGAGTGACCATGAGCAAGATCCCCCAACTCACAAATGGACACAATTGGCATACAGAAGAATGCCCTCTTCTACAAGCAGGAGCTGCGAGTCAAGGGGGATCCACAAATCGAACTGGATCAGGGTGGGGTGGGGGCTAAAACCCACAGCCACTCAGCTTTTCTAGAGGTAAGTTGGATCCTGTTTTTCCCCAACCAGACCCACACAGCCTCCAGACACTGTGACAGAACTGTGAAAGGATCATTTGGTCAGCCAATGGCAGAGATGTATAACTCAGTATCATTAGCATGTTGACGACACATGACCCCATACCAACAGATTTTATCACCAGCAGATTCATGCAGATGTTAAACAAGAGCAGAGGTTTAGGGTTAGATCTCCCCCCTGACACACACACCCCCCAACACAGATTGGAAGTGACCCTGGAGAAAGCAGGAGAATCACCACAACACTGTGGCTTCTATTCTCTGTCTTCTAAATAATTCGGAAGGATATCATGGTCAGTGGTATTGAAGGCCTTTGAGAGATCAAGGAGGGCCAGGAGGGATGCATTTTCCCCATCCCGGGCCACCCATGGGTCATCAAAAAGTGCGACCCATGCAATCACAGAATTATGTCCCATCCTGAAATGGGTCCAGATAATCCATTTCCTCCAGAGTCCTTTGAAGCTGCAGCTCAACCACCTTCTCAATAACCTTTCCTAAAAAGGGTTGGAAGGTCGGAAACTGGACAGAAATTGAGGAAGGGCCAGACTACCACTTCTTTCAAATCTGCCAATGAGCTTCTTGAGTGGAGAGCATATTTGAGATATTAGGTCTGAAGGGGTTATGTGTATAAATGAATAAAGGGATTAACCATGGTGGCATCTGATGTTATGTCTTAACAGTTTTGGAATACAATGGGAAGATGAAAGCCTGCAAGTTTTGAGCAAGCTAGAATAGCCAGTAAACTAAAGTCAGGTGGTAGACCATTATCCTGCTCATTTCAGATGTGTTCCAAGAAGCACTTGTAAAAATGTATTGGTGGGGAGAGTGTTGAATATCAATCCCAAATTGGTGTGGATAACTTCATGGTAGTGGTACCATGGATCTATAATTCCATTTACAGAGGGGCTACAATAATCCAAATATGGATATGTAACAACAGTTGGAGATGGAGGTATGAAATTACTATGGCCATGCATTTCACTAAAGCATAGGCGGCGGCTGCCAAACCAAAGGAGAACTCCTGAAATTGAAAACATTAATTTCTTAATGCAAACCAAAGGTGATGCCTTAGAACAATACTTGTATAAATGTCTGCAATGGCCACCACTGCAAGTCAATGTGATCTCTTTTCAAACCGCAGGCTACAGATTTCTTAGCCAAGGAAACCCCATCTCTCTTCAGCCCAGTAAAATATTGAAATACTGAGAATAAATGGTCCTACTGCTTGAGCCGTGGAGAACTAGACTTATGCCTCTCTTCCTTAGCAAGGTCAGGATTTCTCACATGGAACTATCTAACATCCAACCAGCAAACCACTATCACATTCTCACTTGGAACCAGGTGAGTCTGTCACTGCTATTCTGCTGCAATCTTAATCTGTTGTCTAGTGGTGAATGGGAAAAACTATGGCCAGGAATGCCAAGGACAACACAGTAAAGTACCCAAAGCTACATGGCAGTTTTCAGCCTAAAACAATTTTTCCGTTCAAATGGAAGATCTATTTCTGGCTTCAGAGTCAAGGAGAAGTCCAGAGGAACACAAGTAAATGCAGGGCTCCAGAGATATCAGTGTAATTACCAATCAGTGTAATTGCCACTTTCAATCCCAACTACATCTGCATAGTCACTCATGATGCTTTGCTATGGAAAACATCTTCTGTTTGCCTCTTGTCTTCAACCAGATGGAGATAAAAAGGAGCCATAGTACTTAGAACACCTAATCATTCACCACAAGAAGAAATAAGATGCACACAGAGGAGATCTTTCTTTCCAGTCCATCCAACTTCCTGCCCTCTTTATCCATGCCTCCACAATAATGAATTTGACAGAGGGAGCTGAAAGAGGAAGGCAGAATAATTGTCTTCCACATAATATGGATTTTATATTCTTTTGGAGCTGGGAAGTATAGATGATGGTTTAGTTCTCGAATTAAGGACAGTCTCTAGCACCTCTGTAAGAAGTGTGCATACCCACAAAATGGTGAAGCTACCCCCTCTGAAGTAATAGCTATGTATTTGACTTGTAGTCTTATGAGTGGTCTTGAGAGATTTGATATCGAACCAAAATGATTAGAGACAAATTGGAAATTGGTGCCAATCATGGAGAGGAATTCTGTAAAGAGTATTCGTTCAAATTGCCTAGCACATTTTTATCCAAATTTAAAGTTTGGGCTTTTTTTCAAGGCAGTAGAGATGGTGGGAGACCATAATTGGTGTCCTTTGGAGGCTGAATCTGAGGGAATGTATGGGCAAAAACATCTGGCTCATATGGTCTAGTGCTCCCTAGCCTCAAGACTATAGGAATTCTTAGGATAAAGAAGGGACTACCTCATTCTCAGGATAAGGAACAGAAGCCTCAGTCACCATGAGGTGATAACAGTATGGATGGTACTGTCTAAAGTGGTCATAAATAGGATTGATATAATGAATACAGGATCCCACCAAAACAACAAAACCAGTTAGGCTGTGTCTACTCCATAGTGACCTGCTCTGGGTTTGAGACATACTCTTTTGGGAGTGAAGAGAACATGGAACAATACTGAGTAGTTGCCTTATATAGTTCCTGATCTCTCTCCTTCCAAAGGGGACTCTTGGACATGTAGTCCAGGCACAACAGTTGGATCAGAGACCTGATCTGGAGCCAGTGCCATCTATGTCACAGTCCAAGACGAGGTCTTAGTTATAGGACTGATCTGCCTTATATGACAAGATGAGTTATGAGGTTCCATCTCAGTGTTCTGTGTTACTTCTATGAGAAGTGGAAAATAAAGACTGTAATATCCTCAGCACTGGATGAAGGTATTCCTCATTTCTTTTGCTCTAGTTTGTCTTCAGTATGATACCAGAAGTTCAGGTCAAAGAGCAAATGATAGAGGAACAGCCTCAAGATCAAGCTCATACTTCAGTACCAAAGACTAATTAGATGCTCTAATTAGATGCCAAAAATAGGTCTATGTGCTGCAGGAGCAAAAGGGTCTTGGCAGTTTCTGCCCTTTTGAGCACACTGCAGAAGTAATACCCTCAAATAATATAAGCAATTACAGCAAATAGGTTTACTGAAGGTTTGACAATGAGGTTCAATAATATCCCTTTCCTAAACAAAATAAACAGAAAAAAAATCAGAGGAAATTTACTGTCATAGTTCACACACTACGGAGGAAAGTCTTCAAAACCACCGACAGCAACAAATAAAGGAAAGAGTGAAAAAGGGGGGGGGGGGGGAATATAAAGAAAGAGGAAAGAATAATATTCAAAAGAAAGAAGAGACAGTCACAAACAGAGCAGAAAATACCACTAAGAAGCTACTATTTCTACTTCAGTAGGCAAAAAAGATGGAAGGGACTGACATGAACAATTCAGCTCTAGAGGCCTCCTAGAGCAAAGGCAGAGATTCCCATCAAATGAAAAGCACAGAATTATTGCTGTAATTTCATTTGGAGTACATTACAACCATTTGAACAGCACACAAACCAATGAAGAGCATTGTGTGGCTATCTGCTTATCAACAGCTACAATTACTGCTTAAATCAATTCAGCAATTTTCTTTAAAACGGCAATAAAAATGCAAGTGGGAGGGAGAGGACTTGAATATCCACATATTCTCTCTCCTTGGCCCTACAGATTAAATACATTCAAAGCTCATGGCTCATAGAGGGATAGAGGTAGATAGTGACCTTTTATGTCACTGAGTTCAATGTCCTGCTTAGTACAGAAATACAGATTAAAATATCCCAAACAGAGGCATGTATAAATGCTTAAACATGTCCAAGTGAAGGAGACTACCACCAGTCTGGGAAATTGGTTGCACTGTCAAACTGCTCCTATGGTCAGGAAATTTTTCTAATATAGATTTTGGAATGTGCCATCCTGTAGACGAAATCCATTATTCCTCATCCTGCACTCTAGAATAAGCGAGAATAGGTCCTGAGCATCTTCTAGGTGACATCCTTCTAGGTAGCTGAAGAGTGCTTATCATCTCTCTACTGTGTGATCTTCTCTCTCAAGATTAAACATATGCAGCTTTCAATTCATTTATAGATCATACGTTCCTGATCCCTCATCACTTTTGTTGCCCTTCTTGGTACTCTTCCAGCTTCTCTGAATCCTTCTTAAAATGTGGTACCCAAACTGACACAGTATTTGAGGTGGAGTCCAACTAAGGCAGAATAGTGTGGGAGGCTGATGACACTTCTAAGACAGGATTTGTTATATGGAGGTAGAAAAACATCTATTGTGACACGTTTTTCCAGTACTCCTAATTCAATTAATTAGTGCCAGGATTAGCCCAGGAAACTCCAGGAGACAGTACAGATTCAATTCAGCAGGGTTTATTGGCTTCAGTCCCGTTACAGAAATCTTCTCAGAGTGAGAGCAAATTCCAGGGTCACCCTCCCAACCTCCCTTGCATTCTTTAGGGAGGGTTCAGTCTCATCCTCTTATCAGTACCTTGTTGCTCGGGCGACGAGAGTAAATTCTTGACCCCCCTGTTCCTGACTCTCACATCTAGCTTCAAAATCATCCCGTAACTGCAGTTCTGTTCCAGATGATCATATGGATAAAGCCAAGTAGTGTTCTGAGCAATAATACAAAGATGGTTTCCCTTCTTCTAGGAATTTTTTTTCCCACCAAATTCCCAATCTGGCCTACAGCCCTGGGATTTCTTGGTGGTCCTCTACCCAAGCATTAGCAAAGTCTGGCCAGGTTACTTTCTGAGATCAGTCAAGGTCAGCTAGATGCTGCTACCAGCTGTGCGGTTTCTTTAAGTGATATACACATCAATTAAAATTATATCGATAAAGATAAATGAAACAAAACGCAACATGGATACCATAAAATATATAAGGTATAATCAACAGGAAAAAATCACAATAAAACATCATGACATTCTAAAAACCATAATACATTTTTAAGAATGCCAAAGAAAACGTTAACAATTCTTTATTTGGCATAGAAACTAGCAACAGAGAACAGGGCATTCCATAAATTTCAAACCACCACTAAAAATAATCTTTCTTTCAGCCACCTGCCTTGCCTCATTTGACAGAAGCACCTGATAAAGAATCTTTGATGAAGATCATAGGATACTGGGAGGGACATACAGAATGAGATACTGTCAAGCCATTCAGCATTTTGTTGGCAAATATCAACATGCCAAGTTGGACCCTGAAACAAATTGCACAATTTTTTACTTTTTTTATTTGGTGGAGATGCCCAGGATTCCCTTTTAAATGTTTGGTGAATGCCCTAGTGTGCTCAGCTTACAAGTCCAGGTTGGTGGTGTACCAAGTATCCAGCAGGACACACTGGGAAGACTGACTACCTGTTGCTCTGTCTAAATCTCAATTAGGCCTACCAGGCCAGCCCCCTCATCTGCAATTAAATCATGATTCACAAAGTTTTACTTTGGACTAAACTGGCATTCGGTATCAGTAATCAACAGATTAGAAAACAGCCAGAAACTGTGGGCCTGGGGAAAAAACAAAGGAGGGAATCAATTTATTTTTCATCCAAAAGTACATAGATGGATTCTCACCCCATTGTTGGATCCAATGCAATGCCTTTAGGATTGTAGAGTTCCAGGTCAAGCAGTGTAACACAGGTGACCCCATTCTTGTTGCAGACAAATATCCGGTCATCAATGTCATCCACAAAATAGAAGTTGCCAGTAAGCCAGTCAATAGCCATTTGCTCCACATCTAATGGAAGAATACAAAGAAAGATGAGATAAACGAAGGATGAGATAAAACTTCTGTACAAGTTCAGAAATCCATCCTCTTGGAAATGATGCAACTTGAATCTATGCAATATGAACATATGAATAAAGGAGAGGTTACACATTAGCAAGAAAAAATTCAGATCTCGGATGGCTCTTTTGGAAATCAGATTTTTGCAAAGTCTTGGTCCTTCAACGGATGTCTCAAAATTCTAAACCCCTTACGGACCTTTTGCGGAAAACGGAAAAGAATGAACTTATGATCTATGGTTTTGAAGATTAGGTAGGACAGATTATAGAAAGAAGAGGGTCATGATATAACTTTAAAGAAAGAGGTGAATTTACAATTGTACTTATAGCTGCTGCAAAGAAGATTGGAAGCCACTTCTTTATATCTTTTTTTTTTCTTTTCTATTTTTCTTCTACCTTTTTTCTTTTCTTTTCTTTTTGCACTTCAGCTTTCTCATTTATTTCTTCCTTTTTCTTTTTTCTTTCTTATTCTATTTTAGTTTGTATTAATTTTTACTCTTGTTTTTAAAACTTTCAATAAAGTTACATATATTTTTATAAGATGTCTCAAAACTCTTTGGATAGGAATCCCCAACTACATTTGGCCATATTACTTCTCAGAAAAGAAGTTCAGGTGCCAACATGTTGACAAAGAGATGGATATTAATGATACCATAGTTCAGAGACTTCCAAGTCTGCAGCATTCTTAAAACAAGACTGGAAGTACTTCAGAAATAGGCCAAACTGATCATCATTTCAGACTGCTGGGATGGGATAGGGGACATCAAGAGAGATCTGACAAATTAACAAGAGGTTTTGCCCCAACATACTAGCGTTAGGTATCCAATGAGGGAGTGATCTGATGGCAGAGACCAGTCTTGAGCGGAGATTCTGTTTGAAAGTTCTAATTCTGAATCTTCCAGCTCAGGTAATTTGATCATAGATGTCTTCATCAAACCACATCTTCATGACATGGACACAGTACATATTTTTAATCCATTTTGGGGTTACCATGCTCTTTATATTTAGCAGATACGTAGGGTATTAATTTAAATGCAAAGTTTCCCGAAACAGAATTAGTATGGCCATATTTAGACAGAACTCTAAACCAGGCTTCTTCAGACTGGGTTTCCAAGCTTGGTAAAGTGGCTCAGCACTTAAATTTGGCTCCCACACTCTCCTCTCCTTCTCTGGCATAGCTACAATGGAAGTTCAGAAGCTTTTGCTTGTTTGTTTGTTTTTCATAACCACTGCTTGTTTTTATCAAACTGTGTAACTGTGGCTGAAATATACCAGTTTCAAATAGTGGTGGGATTTTCCTTTTTATATAGAAATCTATTGGGTGAAAACCTGGGGACTCCCTACTAAAAATATTTACCTGTTTTACACTAACACAGGAGTTCAAACAACCAGCTGTATCAGAGGATTATATTATGTGAACGCCTATCCAACTGGACTGGCCTCAAGTTCCTGGGAGGAGGATGAGTACTAGGCAATTGAGTCACAAACTCTTACTCTCCTCCTTTCAACCTGCCCTGTATTCCTGCTGCATCTTGGCCCCATTAAAAGGACTCCCCTTTTAGATTTCTAGCTACTGAAGGAATCATCCCAAACAATATTCCCTCCCCCCATACCCCCAAGACCATATTTTGTGTTCACCAGAATAAAACACCCTTGAAAAAATTGCATTCCCACTGAGATATTCTGAGGCCAAGTCTCCTGTTGTCCTTCTGTGGTGCTCTGTTCCCTTGGAACTGAATACTGCCCTCAATTAGGCTCCCTTAGGGAAAAAGAACCAACCAACCAACCAACCAACCAACCAACCAACCAACCTCCCTCCCTCTTTTTCTTTCTTTCTTTCTTTCTTTCTTTCTTTCTTTCTTTCTTTCTTTCTTTCTTTCTTTCTTTCTTTCTTTCTTTCTTTCTTTCTTTCTCTCTCTCTCTCTCTCTCTCTCTCTCTCTCTCTCTCTCTCTCTCTCTCTTTCTTTCTTTCTTTCTTTCTTTCTTTCTTTCTTTCTTTCTTTCTTTCTCTTTCTTTCTTTCTTTCTTTCTTTCTTTCTTTCTTTCTTTCTTTCTTTCTTTCTTTCTTTCTTTCTTTCTTTCTTTCAACAGGGCTTTCTTTTTGCTGCATTCCTGGTACCAATTGGTTACTTTACAGAATACTCTGCTGGCAGGCCAAAGGAATGTTGCTAAAGTCTGGTGGAGCGTAGGACATGGTGGTGGAAATTCACGTTCAAGCAATCTATTCAAAATGAGTTGGATGCCTCCTCTTTCATTGGCTAATATTTCTGAGTATTTTAAGATTATTTCAGGGGGGCAGGAAAGGATTTATGCTTATAAAATGCCTCAGCAACCAGACAGGCAATTAATTTGGTAAAAATAATAAAACGGTAAGAATGCATATATCAGGCAAGATATTCCTATCACCGACTGTAATGCCTCCTGATGACCAAGTGGGGAATTAAAATTCAGTAATTTAAAACACACAGGAAGAAAGTGCTTTAGAATTTATATCAAATGAGTTTCTTTTTTTAAGTTTCAGTTACATTAAATGCCCTTTAAAAATAATGGAGCATAAAATTTTTATTTAAAAGCAATGTACATGCATCAAAACCAACACTTGTAAAACATTTACAAACCTACTATCAAAGAGGAGGTTGAAAAAATATCAAATAACCTAGGTTTCCATCACACACATAGATGCAAGTATTTACTGAATTTCTATCCCTGCCTTTTTAAGTAACTGTAGTACATTATATTACTGTTTCTGCTTCTTACTGGAAAAATCATCTGATCTGTTATATGAAAGAATGGCCAATCAAGCTGTAAGAATATGCTTCTAGAATAATTTCTATCTTCATATCTGACATACAGTTCATCCAAACTGGAAAACCATTCTTAGACTAAAATCTAAAACATGAATTGGTAATACATCCAAAATATGGGTTTATCTCTGCACATAATCTATATTTCAATGTGATGAGTTCCCTAAATCAAAATACACTTTTAGTAACATGGACTGAACTTACTACACTGTACAATTCCATTCAATGGTTTATATTATGTTGACCAAGGTTTTTGATACTCATTTTTAGCTTAAGTTCAAGAATGATTCTTAGTCCATTTATGTGATGTAATACATATATTTTAACTATTAATAACTAATTAATGATTGAGAAAGCTAACTTCCATGACATTTTAAAATCCCTGGTTTATTTAGCTGTATTATATTCTTTTACGCTTTTTCATGTACTTTATATATTTTATTCAAAATATTCAATAAAAATCTATCACCGTTGTTTTGATTCCACCTTTGTCCTGTGTTTAGTTGTCAATGCATGATAAATAGATCTATTATTACCACCACTACTACTTCCCTTTAAGTAAATAATGTCAAGATATATATAATTCTTTTTTTCAGATTCTTTCCTTGCAACAAATTTGTAAGATGGGATCACTTTAAACTGTGAACTAGTGATGGCCCAATATCCACTAGTGAACTGATGGTTACGTGATTATTTGAAGTTTAGCTCTCCCAGTTCCTATCTATTTTATAATTCCATCCTGGTAGTGGCTGCAGGAGGCAAGGGAACAATCTCATAATCTCATACCTGTGGATAGGCCTAGTTTTCCCACAATGTTTTGGATGGGGTTGAAGAGATTTAATAATGTTGCATTTAGAAAGCTAATCCAAAATTTCACACACTTGCTTATTTGCTTTATGTGGGGGAAAACAGCAAGAAACTGTATCTCTGTAATTTGGCAGCTTTGGCAGTACAATCCCAACAGGATTTGTGGCCTAAAGAAATGGGATTTAGGGACCACGTGTGGCCTGAAAAGAGTCTAGTCCTGTTCTAGAGCAAGAAACGGAACTAAGAATTCAGATTGTTGACTCTGTGGTTTTAGCCAATACATTCTTCAAATGTACTTATTAATAACTTCTAACTTCTCCAACCAACAGAACATGAGGCATATTAACCAGGACTCATATGATATACAGTTCAACACATCTGGAGAATACCAGATTAGCAAAACTATATTGAATGTTAGCTCTGAAATGGGTTTAAAAACCAGATGGGGAATGATTCTAAATGGAATCAGGAGATGCAGTACAGCATGCAAAATCTTCCTGTACATATATCGTAAAAGCATAATGGATCATGTCTGCAATATGCAAGACAAACTCATAATCAATAAAGAAAGTCTATTTAGCAGTTATAGTTTTACAATTTTAGCTAATAATTGGATACACACTTACTCCACAGTTAGATATGCCTTTGTAACACCCAACTAAAATAGCCTGCTACATGAGGGATGCACAATCCATTATCCATGCATCGCTCACTATGCCTCCCTGTGTTGCACAGGCTCCTCAGAATTGTCAAAATCTGATGGTGGCATTTGAAACCATTAAAGGGCCTGTTTCTGGGCTTCTTTTCCATCCCACCCAGGTTTCTGAGGGGCAGAGGAACTATTTTGTAAGTGTTCTTAACTATTTTATTTTCCCCCCAATCCATGTCCCCTTTCTGATTTGGCCAATTCTTGGATCTGAGCCCACCCCATTTCTTGAGTGCAGCCCCCTTGCAAATTATTCTGGCTACAGACAAAAATATATTGTCCATTCCTCTGCTACAACAAGGTGACCCAAACCACAAAATGCCAGCATGAAACCATAATTCCTAATGCAGCAACCATCCTGTTTGACACCAAAATACCAATTAGAGGGCTGTTTTTCCTTTTGGTGGAGAAGAGAATCACTGACACCTCTTTGGAGATCACCCAGTGGCTTCAAGCTGTGAGAGAAAAGACATTGTCACGGGATTAAAGTTTCTGAAAAATATTCTTGCTATTCAAGAACTACCTGCGTTTACATTTGCAGAATTTTTTAAAACTCTACAAGAGGAGATGGAGGATAGTCTTACTTTAAATGGATGCAGAAGGTGAATTCTTTCAACTCAACCTACAGACCATTCTTGACTTTACTAAATGTCATGTTCATGGATTAGGCCTGACTCTCTTCTTTAAAACACCCTGATAAAAGGTCATCTGGTTCTCTCCATACAATGTTCCAAGTCTACCCTGTGTTCTTCTAGGATTGAGCCCATTAGACAAGTGGCTTTGTTTGTCTGTTTGTTTGTTTGTTGGTGCTGCCCAACTCCAGAACAACTCTTGCTTGAGCTGCAGAAACTCAGTAATAAATGCAAGGGAATACATTTGTGGGTCTAGATGGACATCATTGCTCATTTAACTCTGACCTGTAAGTTCAAGCCACGTTTGCCTCAGGAGGAGCAGCTTTGATCTAAAGCTGTTTTGAAAGCAGTAAGTATGAACATACTTGAAAAGAGGCCCAATTGTCCATTCAGTTAAAGCACTTTGCTAGACTCGTGGCCCCTGTGGGACATTAACTCCACGGGCAGGCAGATACTAGCAGAGATCCAGGGCAAAGTTCTCTGCCTCTCCGAGGGAAAGAGTAAGGAGAGTGTTTTTTCTTTAACATCTGGTCAATGCTTTAGCTGAGTCATCCCCTTTGGAAAGACTCTGGCGTTGTGTTGTCAGCTCCAACCTCTCAGGCCTCAAGAGCAACTCGGCACTTTTAGAATGGTTAAGCAGTCCAAAACTGTTTTCTTTAAAAAAAAAATGTTCCAAGCCTCCCAGTTGCTAATTCACTAATACATTTGACAAAGAAAGAGCACAAACAGCAGAAGGTTCATGTGTGAGAAAAAATGGCCTTTCCTTCTAAAGAAAAAAAAATGAATCAGATTCTGGCTGCAAACTATCTTTTGAGTCAGAGTCACAAGACTGTTTTTGGGTGTTCCAAATGGGGACAAAGAAAAGAAAAGAAAAGAAAAGAAAAGAAAAGAAAAGAAAAGAAAAGAAAAGAAAAGAAAAGAAAAGAAAAGAAAAGAAAAGAAAAACATGGTAAAGCTTTGCTGTTTAAACCCAAAACTTTGTTAATGATCATTTATTGTATTTATTTATTATATTATTAGCACTTACAATTTTCAATGCTTACTTCATTCATTTTCATAAGAAATTCATCCACAGGGGATTTTGAGATCAACATTTTTTTTAATGTTTTCTTACTCTTTCCCCAATCTAGTAGGCTATAAATCCTCCTCCAGAGGATATCAGTTTGGAAAAGATTGCTTTAACACTAGATCAGCAATCTACTTCCCAAGTCAAATATATACATCAGACGGGCTTTCCTAACCTGCAATATATGTATTTTGTGTATTCTTTACCTTGTTATCCAATTAACTAACATTTTTAAACTTACTGGGAAATTTTTTGAGTATGTGTGTTTGTGTGTGAGAGACAGACAGAGATCAGTCACAAGAACTAGTACTGTATGTAGGTGTCCAAAGTCAGCTGACTTCTCCAGAGGTCAAATTAAATCTCAGTGAACTGTTGCAGAAAGGAACACTGGTTTGGGAAACAGTAACACTACTATTTTGCCCTTTTCAAAATCTGCAAAGCAGCTTTCTTCTGATACTAAAATTTAAAAATATAAATAAAACAGTTGCCAATTTATTACCCAGTTTGTATGTGATTTCATTTCATATATGCTTCCATGCTGAATTAGAGGTCTTATCACACTTGTCACTTGTCAAGCCAGAGGTTTTTTTTCCCCAAAAGAACCAGAACTGAATTGCTTCACATACATTGATTGATATTTGTTTTAACCAACCCACTGATATTGTCAGAACTAAACCAAAGTAACATTCAACACACCTAAAACAGCACTTGAGCTAACAATAGTAGTGGCTGCCCTTATTCCCATCTTCTTCACTGCTATCTGCTCTAATTAGCAGAGCATCCCTCAGGATCTCAGCAGGAGGAAGACTTTTCATTACTGATGTCAGATTCCTTTAAATGAAGATACATGTAAGTGCGTTTGCTCCATTTAACCAAACAGGATATGCAACTGTGCCATCACCACAGTTGTGCTGCTAAATCAAATCCACTTAGAGAACCCTAACCTTAACTACTCACAAGCAGAAGAGCCATTTTGCTTCTCCCTTTCTGAGTACTTGGCCTATTTCCTATAAGAGAAGGAGACTTAATACTGTAGAAATGCCCACTGATGATACACTTTGAGAATGAGACTAATTTAGTTCTTGTCACCCTTTCCAAAGGCTGGGCTGTTGCAGCAAAATCAACTAAGTATATTGTTGCATTTTATAACTTAACAAATCTATCATGTCTAAACAATCATTGGGGCCAATGTATCCAATTCAGTGAGCTATGGTCTATAAAAGCTTATGCCACAATAAATGAGTTAATCTTTATATGCTACAACATGCTGGCTGGGGAATTCTGGAAGTTGAAGTTCACACATCTTAAAGTTGCTGAGGGTGAAAAACACTGTGCTACAAGACCCTTTCTTATGCTACTACTGACAAAAGCTTATACACAGTCAACAGTTTGCAAACACTTGCACTTTTTAAAGCCATTCTCAAACTGTTAAGTCAAAATGAAGATTAAACTAAAAACATTTTAAACATCAAACTGCAAACCATGTTCAACCTTGCTTATTCAACCTCTATGACTTGTTCATTACCAAAGCTTCTCTACATAATAGCAACAAAATAAATTAACACTTCATCCCACTTTCATCCAGAAATACCCTTTTTTTCTCATTTTTGTTTAAAGATGACAAACTGAAATAGGAGAAAACTAGGTGCTTTGACAATTGCTGGAGAGCTTAATAAGTTACCTGTTATAAAAATAAAAAATAACAAAGCCCAAACCTGCTAAGCTATTTTTGTGGAACCCTAAAACTTTCACAGAAATAACCTTTAAAGGCCTGCATTGCTTCACTCATTTACTTTGGGTCTTGTCCTATTACAGTTAATGGAACTGCTCAGAGAAAACACTGATTGTGGAATACAAGCCACAACTATTTCTAGGTTTCTCAAAAGGAGTAGATCTAGATACAGTTCCCTTTTAAAATAGGAAAAAGGCCCAGAATGGAGAAGGGGGCAGCTGCACCAGGATGGATGCAGTCCATCTCAATCCTTATTTTTGCAGCTGGCACGCATTAGAATTCTCTCAGAGTCTTTCGTTTTTCAGATTGCTGCGTGGTTGTTTTCTTACTCCCCTCCCCTTCCTTTCTTCCCTCATTCCTTATTCAGAAACCCCTATTCTATTATTATTTTCAGCATTCATTCATAGCTTCAGCTGAACTAAAATTTTGGGTCAAAGTTACTTAGCGGGTCCTGCTTTTAACCCTTAACACAAAGCAGTCCTCAGGCTTTTCTTCTCTTTTCTGTCCTCGGCTTTGGTCTCCACGGAAATTTGCTCCCGCCCTAACTTACTTTTGCAGCCCCTTTTAAATATTCTTTTTCTCCTCTGGGGGCACAGCATTCAGAGATTCTGGAACTTGGGGAAGACAAGAGAGCTGATCTGCTGCTACGGCATGCTAGACAGGGGCTACCCAAGGAGAAAGATGAATCCTCAGAGAGCCACCCTGTTTGCAGGCTGAGTGCAACTGAATCACAAGGGTGCGACATCCATTCAAGAAACTCTTCATTTGGATTGTGGCAATAGCCCAAAGACCCTGAAGCAAAGCGCTAGCTGGAGTAGGCCCTTTTAGCTACCAATTACACAGCAACATTCCCTCCAAAGTCCTCCTCCTCCCCCTCTGACCACACTAGCTGTGGGATTGCTGAGTTTTTTCCTCTTCTGAATTCCCATACACACCCTGGCGCCAGTTATGTCAACATAACTTACAGTTAATTTCACTCTAGTCAAGGTGAGCATTTTCAACTCACAATTAAGCCTCCCTGCCCATGAATGAGAGGGAGAGAGACTGAGACTTCCCATTTATCTATAATGATAATTATATTTACATTCTAGTCACTTCCAGGTTTGGAGAGGAAGAATCAAAATGCATAATATTAATTAAAAGCAGCACGCACTTGATTGAAATGTTAAGTTATTATGATGAGAGTACAGAAACCTTAGAATGTATCACTACCTAAGTCCTTTAAAAAACAGGATTTAAGACAACAGTCAATTTAGTTCAGCTTCCTTATTTTCAAGAAAGGCCAGTCAGCTGCTTGTGGGAAATTCACAAGTAAGGCATTAAGGTAATATCCTCTTTCACTCTTGGTCAGGGACTTGGGGGTTCCAATGAGTGATAAATCTCCTTTGAAATCACTCACTGAGACAGTGATCAAAGCCTCTTATTTTAGTTGTAAAGGTGCATCGTGTCCATGAGTTCCTGGCACTGGGACTGCATAGCTGTTGTTCATGCCCTGATAATTTAACATCTGGACTACTCTGTTGACTGGGCTTTCTACCTCTACCCTTTACTCTCTTGTTCTGGCGCAAAACAGCACTGTGAGGGTTGTATGGAGCTTCCTTTCCTTTCTTAAACTTCTTTTTTGATGCCTTCTTGCCACTGACCTCCAAATCAGTCATATTATCAATATGCTCTCCTTGTCCTGGTGCTCCAGCTGTCCATGCATTCCCTCCTGCAAATTTTCATGCTTGATTAATGTCCTCATGTACCTGGGTGAGTAACCCAGTCTGTGGGCCAGGGCCTGTTTTGTTCACTAAGACTGAGCATCTCATCTTTGGGTTTTCATGCATCTGATGCCAATTTTGTGGAACTGACTGTATTTAGCCCTTCAATTACAACCTCAGATAGGAATTATATGAAAGGAACTAAAATGACATCATTTAATGCCAAGCTCTAGTAGAAAGAGTATTGCTTATCTCATAGTAAGCTATTAATATAATTACGTTGTGTTTCACTATTTTGTGGAAGCTAAGTAAAGACTGGAAATGGTGGTTACTGGTTTTTATTGACATAAGTATTATTCAGTTGAAATCATTATGCCAGTTAGATTTTAACTTACAAAACTAGATGCTATATGTTGCTGTGGTAAAAAACAATGTGATTTGAATTGTATATATTGTCATTTTATATTACACATAATATACTGCAGTTCATACTGTAGACCTAGTAACAGAAATAAAAGTTACTATATTATGTATTCTGGTTCAGAGAGCACCTTCATACCAACCATTATTATCCACTGTGAATTTGCTTAATCCATTTCAAAGGCATTTGATCTAGAGGATGTCATTCTAAGGGCAGTGAGTTCCATAAATGAATTATATACAATGCAAAGAAATACTAATTTTTATCTGTCCAGAATGCTTTATTAATCCATTTTATTGGACAACGATGAGTTCTAATGTTCTGAGAGAAAGAATATTCAATAATTTGGTCAGTATACTGTAATGCATTTTACAGCTCTCATTTCTTAGCACAAATCAATTACTATGCCTGATTTGTTCAAAAACCCTGACCACTTTCTAAAGTATTGAACTAAGCGTGTCATGTCAAGCAATACATACTAGGCAGCGCTATTTAAGAAATGAATGGTTGCGCCTTCTACAGTGTGCAACCAATGCAGAAGGGGCATGTACATGAAGAAAAAGGGGGGGGGGCAGAGAAAGAGAAAATCTAGCCTTATTCTCAAAGTCATAATCAACTCCAACTTCTCTGCATGACCAGTGAAGATATGATGCAAATCATTTCTAAAACAGAAGATCTTGACACACCAGTTAACCTAAAATCCTTTCAATTAGAAGTCCTGCTTTGCTCACATAAGCCTCGAAAGTGTAGGAGTTCCAGTGATTGCTCAGTAGGTAAAGTGAACGCACTCTGTGCATGCTTAGGAGACTACTAAAGTTTTACAGGTTCTAAAGAGGATTGTTTTGGAGGAAGGTGCTGACAGCCAGGGTGATGAACTGATTGGGACATGACTGCAGAGACCCCAAGCCAAGTCCACCCTCAGCCATGGAAGTTTATTAAAGTGATTTTAGTTCAGTCACTCTCCTTTGGGCCAACCTATCACAGGATTGTCACTGCAGGGAAAGAATGGAGGAGGGAATCTTGTTACGTTATGCCCCCATGAGCTCCTGGAGGAGACGCCAAATATACATTTCACAAATAAAAGATGATGCTAGGACACCAATAGAGTGTCTGCCTTTCCCACCTTTGCAAGCTCTCCACAGCAGCAATGGCCACACCACGCTCCCTTGAGTCTGGGCTCAGGTTCACTCGCTGTCCTGTCCCTAATCACCTGCCTGGCCCACACATCATCTTTTTTGCCAGTTTTTTTTCCTCTCAAGCAAGAGAATGACCCTCTTCCTGTTTGGCATAGGCAACCCCCAGCCAGCTGTCAATCTACCATGCACCACAGTCACTGGGAACTCCTCAGGGGTTTTGCTCTTCCTTCTTTCTGAAAAGAGGTGCGTAGGCCCTGACCCAAAGAAGAAAAAGTACACAGAGGATCATCTGCTTGCCTCACTGGCATCACAGCTCCACATATTAAGGAACATTTGGGACAGAGAAGCTGGCTTTTTAAAAAAAATAATAAACGCACCTAGCTAACAACTCTAATTTTATTTAGGTCTTTGGTTCATTTCATTCAAGGAATGCTGAGAAAGTTCTACACAAAAGGGCATAAATAGCCATTGGACTTCAAAATACTCCAAATGCGTTGGCCCAAATTATACAAAGAAATGCTGTTACTTGCGTCCTATGAACAAGTTGCTTATAGACCTGGATGATGCACGGACAATTACAATGAATTACAATGGTTATATTTTATTGAAATCGTTGCGTTAAAAAATCATATATGCGCATCTATTTATGCATGAGAAGACCTTAAAAATATAATTTGACTTGTAATTGCAGGTTTTTTCCTATCTTTTTTTTGTGTGTGTTACATTTACATTTCTCCCTTTTCCCCCTCTCCCTCTGCTCTGTGTTCCAAAGTTTTTCCAAGCCCTAGATATCTAGTGGCCATCCCTGAACACTCCTCATTAATTGCTTCTATTGATAATCACGTGCAGCTCTTCACATTCAATATGAAAAGCAGTGAAGTTAAACAATTGCTTCATAGGGATTAAACCTAAAATATTTGCCAGAAACATTATTATTCATTATTCAGGTATGGGAAATCAACAACAGTTTCCGTTTAGCAAGCTACATTTATGTAAATTGAGCTGTGGTATCAAAGCTCTGAATGGCAATAAATAATACATTTGGTGTGGTTGGAGATTTGTGCTTACCTTGGTTAATTGATGCAGCACTCAAACAATATGACTCTGGGCAGCATACAAAGCCCAATAAATGAAAAATATTGGGGGGGGGGAGCAAATGCAACTAAAACAAATGAAACCTTTAACTGGAGACTAGAGTCTCAAATTCATTATATTTCACCAGATGGGAACTCTACTCATCCGGGCCAAGCATCCAAGGAAAGAGTCTTAACTGCCTTCCTAAAGGCCTGCAGGGTTGGGAATTGGGGGGCGGAGAGATTCTCCAAAAGGCAGGCACCACCACAGAGAGGGCATACCTTCTGAGTCCTACAAGATGGCACTGTTTCAAGGAAAGGACCCAGCGGATATCCTCCTTACTAGAGGGGGAGGGACAAGCAGATACCCTTGGGAGCAGATGGTCCATAGATAACTCGGTCTTATGCCTATGGCTCTGTAGGTGAAAACCAGCACCTAGAATTGCACCCGAGGCCCTACCGGGAGCCAGCACAGCTTACAGAATACAGGTGTTATGTGGGCATAATGAGAGATACCTGTAACTGGCACTGGATTTTGGACCAACTGGAATTTCCAGCTGGTCTTCAAGGGCAACCTCAATGGACTTAGTAAAAGACAAAATCTGAATGCACACTTTGTCTCAAAAAATGGACAATTTCTGTCATTTGATAAACCAGTCTGGACAATGTTTATGAAATAGTTTTGGGGGTGGGGGCCTTTGAGTCAGTGTTGACTCCTGGCACCTGCCTGGACAAGTCCCTGCAGTTTTCTCGGCAAGATTTCTGTAAGTGGTTTGCCACTACTGCCTTCTTCCTGGGGCTCAGAGAAAGGGGCTGGTCCAAGTCACCCAGATGGCTTCCATATCTAAGGCAGGACTAGAACTCACGGTCTCCTGGTTTCTAGCCTGGTGCCTTAACCACCACATCAAACTGGCTCCCATTCATGAAATAGTACGTTTTAGTACATTATATACATGCTGCTGTAATGGATATCACTTTCCCCATCAATATATTAAATCAAGGGTTTGCTATAATTCAGTTTTGTATAGTTAATGCACTGGATTTCTCATATCCTATAGAATTCTTTGAAATCCAGCTTAGATGGGGCAGGGCATCTTTATCCACATTATTTTCACAGTCACAACTCTACTGTTGCAATAGCCAAAGCATACTTATCATATGTAACCCTAACTCATGGTTTATAAAACCCAATGGGTGTGTTCACATAGAAGCCTAAGTCACAAACTAGCCAACCACATTATGGCTTTGTAATTCAGGACTCAAAATGCAACTGAGTTTGCTGGATATCTCACCTGATCCAAGACCAGGCTTTCTCTTTGACATGGTAATTGACATGGTAATTTTCCATGTGAAAGGTATTAGGGCAACCCCGGCTGGCTTTTATTCAAAAGTATTGCAGTTCTGACACATGGAAGAACCACATCACACATTTTTTCAGAATAACCAGATTGAACAGATCATCACTGTTTTTCTCTCTTCTCTATTTCTAAATGCAAACTTTATCACATTTTTCCCCTTAACCTTTAACTTAATTTTAACTTCAATGAAACATTTGTATATTTTTCTCTCACCTGGTAATTTGCAACTGCTGACACTCTTTCAAAAATGTTCTATAGCACATCTACCAGCAGAGTCACTGGGTTCTATTCAGTGCGGTTTCATACTCTTGTGTGAAGTGAACTGAGTCTCCTGTTGATCAGTCAACTGCATTGCTGGGCACTTTTCATCATGGAAGATCCTGCCTTATTCCTAGTGCAGTCAATTCACTTCCCAAATTTAA
The DNA here is from genome assembly GCA_030867105.1 of Liasis olivaceus. Lineage (NCBI taxonomy): Eukaryota > Metazoa > Chordata > Lepidosauria > Squamata > Pythonidae > Liasis > Liasis olivaceus. The sequence goes on from CM061348.1 coordinate 138,002,135, forward strand.
ACCCACATCTGGTAATGCCACTGCTTCAGATGCATACGGTAACTATCACTGAATAACATAATTAACAAGGAAATCATTTCAGAGTGACTATGGCTACAATTTTGTACAAATCCAGAAATCAATGCTTTGGAAGTCAAAGAACAACTTAAAATCTACCCTGAAATAAAGCTATCCAATCACATGCATTCCTACCCAATGCCCATATATTGGTATTCATTGGAATGAAAAATAAATTATTATTTTGAAGCATTGATAAAAACACTTCTGGGTTAATTTGTTCCTATTTAGCAGGTCTTTAGCAAGACTTTGAAAATGTGCATTTTGCACAGTAATTGGCAGATATTTTAGGGTTTATGGTGCCTGGGCCTCATGTCCCAAGAAAGGAAAAGAAAATTACAACATTTTCTAAGCCCCAATATATTAAGAACAACAACAACAACAAAATTGAAGCATGCAGAAATTTTTATTAGTTGACAATTTGGGGAAATAAGCCATGTACTTAATATACTAATCTAACTCCCTGAAGTCTTCAAATACGTATATAAATTGGGTTTGGTCCTTGAAGTATTTAACAAATCCCTTAGGATGACTAATTTGTAAATAATAACTTTTTACTATTTTTGCAAGCACAGGCACATTCACTTACTCAGCAAAGCAGAAACCATTCATTCTTTTTTCCAAGAGCTGAGTTTCAACATAATATGAAGCTGTCTTAGTGACCCTCTGAAGCCTCTTTGAAGAAATCCCCAATAATCTCAGATTATTTCAACTGGAGATTTACTAATTATAATTATAGAGAATACCCTTTTTAAATCTGGTATGTTTCAGATGTGCTAGACTACAATTGTCATCATCCCCAGCCAGAGTGCAGCTGGGAAATATTTAGAATTGTAGTTCAATGCATCTGGAGTGTACCACAATAACGAAAGGTGATACAGTACATACAAACGCATGAACCTACTTATACCTAACAGGTCCATTTTCACTCAATACCAACTTTTTCCATAGGGTTTCCATTCCCCCCCCCCCACACATTCTTATGTCAGAGACTTAATTTAGGAATGTTTGCAATGCAAAGCTAAGTCCTCTGGCCCAAGAATCCAAAGTGATTTAGAAGGTTCCTCCATTCCACCTTACAAATTATACCTCTGTAAGGTAAATAGGTTCAAAGAGGGAGCAATAGTCCTGTGGTCAACCACTGAATTCAAAATCAGCCATTACACCAAACTGGATTGAGGCTGAACACTGTCAATTGCGGAACTATACCACCCAGCTGGAAACAACCCAGGGACTTTCGGTTCCATCCACTGTTCTGAGACAGAACACTTTATTCCAGCATTCCACAACAGACATTTGCCAAGCCTTTCTCTACAAATCTGTTGCGAAAATTATGCCACAGTTTTCCTAATTAGTTGATTCAATTGCTGAATAGCTCTCTTTAGGCTACATTTCTTCAGGGGAGCATTTGGAAAAGGCCCAGCTTTAGGGATTGATGACTAACCATACAACAAGGGGAAAAAAATTGCAGCTCTGAAAAATGGGACACCAAGTGGGGTGAGGAAATGGGGGTGGGGAGAGCGCAGCGGACTCTAGCTTCATGCCAAATTCATTCTTATCTTTCTGCATACCTACAAAAACTAGATCTGTTTGAGCAAGAGAGCAAGAGCAGTTCTACATCCAGCAAATAAACATTAGGGAAGCTAATTCAGAACCAAGCAGTGTGCTGCAGAGCAAATAAGCTCTCAGAAATTTTGAGCTGGGGGAAAAAAAAGCTTTACAGAATAGCAATACCACAGGACAGGGCTGCACACTGCAGAAAGTTGGATTTCAAGGCATCTCACTGAGGAAGAAAGAAACCTTTGCCCGGAATGCAATCGCAAGGGTGCGTACTCTCTTTTATTTAAAGCAATGATCTTTACATATATTAATGCAATGTCATATGCTTGAAGAGCTCCAGTTTCTTATCCTATCCCTCACCAAGAACAAGACAAGCTGTGTCACAAATTCATAGCATTTCTACTACCTCCATACACCCTGATTAAAGAGCTGAAAGGCAAGCCAAAAAGAGGGGGTTTGAATACTGGAAATGAAAGAGGCTAGAATTCATCAGCTGCTCACCACAAACACAATCATGACAACACACATGCTTTCTGGAAGAACCTTTTTCAGAGACCAAAACAGAGTTATCCGTTTATCCATAGGAATAAATCCAAAGGTTTGCAAGGCAAATCCCAAAAGCAGACTATTCAACATTCACTGAAACCAATGGGAATCTTTGCAGAAACAGCCCTTACCTTGCCACATAGACACTCCTAACTCTTCTTAAATCCAGGAAGATGGGAAAATCATGGCTGTTCCCTTCAAATATTCTCAGAAATCAATGGCAGTAATAATCTTACTGTGGTCTAGGTAATGCTAAGCATTTCTGGTCACAAAGTACAATCAACAGAATCACAGCAATCCCTCCCCCCCCTCCAAAAAAAAAACATTAGCAGGAACATTTGTGACAAAACTTCATGACACAAAATTTTAATAAAGGTTGCTATACAGGTAATCCTCCAGTTATGACAGCAATTGGGACTGAAATTTCTGTCACTAAGCAATGCAAGTGTGATGTTGTGTGACTGCATCACTTAGCAACAGCAATCCCAGCACTCCCCATTGTCTCTGTTAACTGAATCCCACCAGTCATTAGCCGAGGACCCACCACAATCCAAGCCATTCCCAGCTTGGCCCCTCCCAGCCTCGAGCCTTGGTTCTTCCAAAGTAAGGGACTGTCTCCCCTTTGACTCCCTGCAACCACTTATTCCCCCACCCCATCTTGCCCTTTTGGCAACCCTGCACCCTGCCTTGTGGGGTGGCAAGCATGCTCATAACTGCACAGCTCTGGGGCTGCTTGGCATGTTGTGGCTCAGAGGCTTCTTGACGCACTGCAGTTCTGGGGTGTAAGAAGCTCAAGCCGCAGCATGAAGCTGCAGCTGCCCCAGGAAGCTCCAGCCCAGCATCACGGCATGAAGCCCCAGCCACCCTGCACCCTGAGGCCCCTGCTGCCCTGCACTCCACCACCCCAGCTGACTTTGCTGTCTTTTTTCTCATGCTGCTGATGAAGCACGCCTGGCCTGGCCCTTCAGAGGCAGGTGCTGGCCACGCAAGACCTTCTTCCCAAGATGGTGTGAGGCAACCGCCATGCACAATCTCAGGAAAAAGGCTTTGCATGGCCATCAGCTGCCTCTGAAGGGCCAGGCTGGGCACACTTGGTCAGCAGCAGGAGCAAGAAGACGGCAAAGGTCAGTTGGGAGTGGCAGAGCACTGGGCAGCAGGGGCCATGAAATGCAGGGGGCCAAAAGGGCAGAGATGGGGGGAGAGGTGGGGGGGGAGTTGAAGCGCCCTTCTGGTTTAAGTGCAGGCGGGCTGCCAATCGCCCAAATTTTGATCACATGACTGGAGGGTGCTGCAACGGCGTAACTTCAGGGACCAGGCATAAGTACTATTCATTCAGCACCACCATAACTTCGAACGGTAGCTGAACAAATGGTCGTAACTTGAGGACTACCTGTAGTTTGGAGGACTGGGGTTTAGACAAGTCCATTGAGATCTACTGTTGATTATTAACTATGAAAGGGGTATGGAGCCTCCATTTACAGAGGTAGCATGTACGTTTATCAATCACCCAGTTGCAACAACATGGGTGCACTATTTCCTTCAGGCTCTGGCTGACCAATGTGGAAAGCAAGAGGCTGAGCAACACAGTCCTTTTTCTGATTCAGCAAGAGTTTTGGATTATTCTTCGGACAAAAAAAAAACCTGGTAGCACCTTTTCTCACTAACAAATTCTATTAAAAGACATAAACGTTTGCAAGCTGCAGTCGATCTGATGAAAGCTTTTGCCGTTGAATAAAATAGGTTAGCCCCAAAAAGATCTCCCCGAGACTTTCTGATTTTTTGCCCCCACAGACTAACACAGCTCTCCTCCTGCAGAGGTTACCCAGATTAAACAAATGGGTGGGTAGCATCAAGATGATACTTATATGCATTTTTTTTAACCCTCTCACTTATCAACTTTCTGAGTCAAAATATAGCAGTAACTCAGCTTCTCCCCAACAGGGTCCAAAAGCTACTGCCTTGAAAGGATGTGGCAGATAGGGATATAGCACAGAACAAGGAGAAATCTGCTTCAGCTCCGTGCAGCAAAAGAGCCAAACACTTCAGTCACTGCTATTACCGACTTCCTTAAAAATGAAGCTACTTTAGCTAAAGTTGGTTTTAGTGAGGGAAAGAAAATTGGGATTAGGGGTAAGGCCAGCTTGCCAGCAAAGTCAATGGAAAAATAATGTGAACATCATCTCAGCCCCCCCTAAAAAAAATTGCCTAATCTGATTTGGTGGGACTTTTTTAAAATGGTCGTGGAAAAATTTAACTCTGGCTACCATTTTCTGCTTTAAAATGTTTTCAGTTGTGAGAAATCCAACTAATGTCTATTTAACAAGAAAATGTGTTTTAGGCAGCTTACATGAAATGCATGAAATGAACTCATTTACCAAAGGAATTTGTTATTTCCATATTTTGGGAGGAGGGAGGGGAAAAGGCTTGAATCTTGCACAGAAAGAGACTCACGCTGGTCTCTATCTGCAGAAGTCAAATGCAACAGGGAAGGGCCATCATAAGGGGCAGTTTATTGTGCTGGAAAAATCCATTCATAGAAAGTTAAATCCTGAAAGGGTGGGTGCCAGGGAGGAGAGTGCAAAGGCTGCTGTAGGCAACCATACAGACTAGCCCACTGAACTCTCTGTTATTATAACATGCCTGCAAGGATTGTATTGTAGGCTGTGAGGTTTCAGTTTTTCTGGGATCTTGGGGATTGATAGCTAATGCCCCAGTGATGTAGCCCCAAGCATTTTCACTGTGTTTCCTCCCCCACCCGCACCTCTTTGCATGATAAAAACACAGTTGACAGCTGGCTCCTTGCCAAGTAGCCAGGCCTGCAATTGCCTCTGCAGAAACACAGTCGGTACCTGACATTTGGGGAATGCAGAAACATCACATCACCTCCTCTTTCCTTCTTAGAGGAACAAAACATGCTTTCCTTGAGGTACACACCATAAAGAATTCAGCAACAGAATAATGCCAGGGACGGAATCTTTTAGTTAAGCCCGGGAAAAAGGCTTTGTCACAATCAGAAAGACATTCATGCACACAAAGAGTGGGCCTATGTATGCATCTACAGCATATGCATGCATAACACACTGTGCAGTTTTGTTCTGTTTTTTAAAAAAGGTTTATTAATTGAGTACAATAACAAAGAAAAATGAAGAATACACAGTTATAAAAAAGAAAACAAACGAAAATGAGCAACCCCCCCCCCCCCAAACCTGCAGGATATATATGAATATATGCAAAGTATGTCTGCACAGACATTCATTCTTGAGGACCCACACCCACCACTCAGGCCAACTGTAACAAATCTATATATGAGGACACATGTAGAGGTGAACATTTTGTAATTATGTATAAAATTTATGACATATTCCAGATACACTACTTGCAGAACTATGTTAATTATGCCCATTATTATGCAAGACTGCACACATATTGTTGTGCTCTTTAATTATCTTCCAGCTAGATTGACGCATGGTTTTCTGATAGATTTCCAATAGGCTCTTGAGTCTTCTTTGTATTACAAAGGTGAGGGTACACCTAGATGACAATTTTTAATCACTTTTATACCCCAGTTTAGTTTTCAAGGCTTTATCAAAAGAATTCTGGGAGCGATAACATAAAGATCTTTTATAAGCCCTAGTCTCCTCACAGAATTATAGTCCCAGGATTCCTGGGAAGATGAAGTAAGTATTAAATCAATATAATTATTCATAGAGAATATATGTTGACCCTATTTCTCCCTCCCCCCTCCTCTTAAAAACACTCTTGATGATGGTGGTGGGAATCATTCAAGATATTTGTCCCACTTATAATAAGGCTTAAAATGGTATAAACAGCAAATCAAATTGCCAATTGCTCTGTTTTGTTGCCACGTTAATTAAAATCATGACCCTTTCTTAGCTGACAATAGAATACAGCCTAGAGAAAAAAGGAACCATTTTTAAGGGCGAAAGGGAAAACTGTGTTTAAACTTCTCAGTTCATTCTTTGACACACACAGGCATGCACGTACGCACAAACCACATGTTCTGAATATAAGAGTTTTCCATTTATTGGTACCAGAAGTGGTTAGTTGCGAGTGAATTTGAGCCTTTCCTCTGTTTGGAAAGACACCCCTTTCCTTACTGTTTGGGAAGACATTTTAATAGGGCTAGATTGTCTGCTTTTAGCACTTGGAAGCGCAAGCTAGATCAAAAGTCCTGCCATTTTTCTTTGGATTCCACTGCTTCCCTTCCAAGCCCAAAAAGAAAAGCAGGGAAGCAAGGGGAATGGGGTGGTGGGAAAGCATGTTCAGTGGACGTTTCCCAGAAACCTTGGAAAACTGTCTCAGATGGAGTAGCAGACCACATTCCAACACCCACAGCTGGAAACATGGGCTGCAACAACAGCAATATTACAAAGAAACAGCACAGAACCAATTCAAATATGCGGGGGGGGGGGGGGTAGACACATATTCCTGTTCATTCATATGTTACGGTCCCATCTCAGAATATGTTTCAAAAGATGTTTCCTTGATTCTGGCACTTGGAAAACTGACATGCCAGGAAAAGTAGTCCAGCAGCCCAAATTCCTGAAAGTGATCTTTCTCTTTGCAGCGCTTGCTATGAAAAGGCTTAGTAAAACAAACCAGATTGCTCAAGCAAATCATCCAAACCATATGTTTTGGATCAAGTCATTCTTTCCTGACCTCAAAGATGCTGATCAGCTGAACTCGGAGCACGGAGCAAGACCCATGTACAGAAACACCTCGAGGCAAATATTTGAGTAATCAGGCACAAGCCCATCCACTTCCTGACTAAGGAAAGAGGAGCCTTCTTATTCCGGTCATTCTTACCTACTCATTCAAATCCTGAAATTAGTTCTTATACATGGGACATTTACTGAAGTTTGGCTGGCAGCTATTGATCAGCTGAGCTACAGCAGTTGCTGGACGGCAAGTCCATTCTATCATAAGTTTAGTGGTTTTCAATATGTTGCTTTTTTATATGGGATTGGCTGGTTTTTGTTTTTGTTTTTTTGGGTGCCTTTGAATTTGTCTTGACTCCTGGCAACTACTTGGACAAGTCCCTGCAGTTTTCTTGGCAAGATTTCTGAAGTGGCTTGCCCTTGCCTCCTTCCTAGGGCTGAGAGAGAGTGACTGGCCCAAGGACACCCAGCTGGTTTTCTGCCTAAGGCAGGACTAGAACTCACGGTCTCCCAGCTTCTAGCCTGGTGCCTTAACCATGACACCACACTGGCCTCCCAAACAGGACAGGCTAGGATTTTAAATACAGGAAGAAGTAAATTTGCTTCCTTTAAGGAGGCCACATGCAGGCTGACTCCACATTAATTCCAAGCAATGGAAGGTATTTATCATGCTGCTTCAATGATTTCACAACATGTGCTTTGATGAATTGGTACGGTTTAGAAACAGCTTTGTCTCCTTATTGTTCTCAGTATACTTTATAGTTATTTTGGGTGATTTATGCCAGGTTCCTTCACACTGAAGAAATTAGTGAGCCCTGAAATATCCTTAAAGATACCATCTAAATTCTCCTAAACATTCAAGATATAAAGCAAATTAAACCATACAGCAAACAGCTGTCTCATGCCAAAATGAGAGGAGGACGACACCAGCTTTATGACGCAGGTTTATCAATGGGAAATCATTCGAGTTTCTGAACACATTTTGAACATGTGTAATAGTCACCCAGAATAAATATTTCACTGCTTTTAGCCTTGTTAGCACTGTTTATGCTTGCTGAACATGGCTGCCTTGCATTCAATAAATACATTCAATAAATGTTTTCTCTTTCATTTGGGGTAAAATAAGAAAAGAGATAACTTTTCTTTATAGTCAGAAAACTTTTTTTTCCGGACAATATTTACCAGAAATTTAGAAATTGTTTTGTTACTTGATTGTAACTTCATTAGAATTCATATGAGGGGCAGCAGACTAAAATACTGATTGAGATCTGGCAATGCAGGGCCAAAGTCTTCGTATGCTCTGATGTTTAATAATTATCTTTAAGCGAGCCAGCATTTCTGCACATGACATTCCTCCGAGGGTTGTTGGAAGGATCAATAGTGCAAATGTTAACCCATATTTTGACATCCAGGCCCTACCATCCCCAATAAATTTGTCTCAGAATTCTGGAGTAATGTTATTTGCCAGAATAAATAGCATAGAGCTATATGACTTAATTTATAAAAAGCATCCTTAACTGGAAAATGCAATCAAACTAAAAAGAAAAAAAACAACCCTCAATTCAATGAAAAATGTTCTTTATGAGCAACAGTCATCCTTTAATCTACTGCCAGAACTCCTCTATCAGCCATTGTAAACCACTCTGTTTTTTTCATTCCTTATTTACAAACCTTGACTGATCTGACAAAGTTTACTTTGGTTGTTGTTAGGGAGGGAAATAGGTCCTGTATGGTACTTAGATATAAATCCATACCAAATAAAAACACAAATACTAATAATACTAATTACTGACACAAATACTAGGGTGATCATCCAACCTTCAGTCCTAGTTTCATCCTGGGTCTTTGAACAAGAGTAGAGAAAGGATACCAGTCACTTTCACAATTTAGTTTCTACATGTTCTGCATACACATGGCTTACCGCAGATCAGGAATTCTACAACAATCCATCATGTGCAGACTAGCAATTCTCATTATTCTGAAACTCTAACTTCAAAAGAAAGTAACGCACACTCACATGCAGATGACTGCACTCAGACACAGGAGCAAATTATGGTTTATATACCAAAATGCGATTTGTACTGATGCATCCCTTCTCCTCCTCCAGAACCATTGCTTTTACTTCCTTTTTAATTAACCATAGTTTTCTATTACACCTAAACTCTAAGCTATGGTTTAATTTTAACTGAATGCGTGCCGGACTTCAAATGGGACAGCAGAATTGGGACGGGGGCTAAAGAAGCTGCGCCTGAGCTCTGTATACAGGATTTAGTAGCCATCATGATTTGGAACTGGACCAGCAAAGCCTGCCTTACCAAGTGGTATACAGAAGAGAACATATGTGGTATTCTATAAGTGGTATATGCTGACTGATGATGGTGAGAAGCAGAAACTTACTGAGGTGGTTCATGTGACTGTCATTGTATGGGGATACAAAGCCTACCAACTTTGTTTTCTGCAACTTCAAAGCTCTCTACAAGATTCCAGAGTGGACACAAATACCCTGACCTATCTCAAAGCCATTCACAACATTTTGGAGGGTTTGCATGAAAATGTTGATCAGTCTGTGAATGTGAATGCAGCCTGGTTGGTGTTCAATTTCTACGGGTTCCACACTGTAATGGATGAGGTGTTCTTACCCAGAAAAATCAGGGAGACCAACCAGATGAAGCTCCTGAAGAAACTCCTCTGAATGACAGAAGAAATTCTATCAACTGTATCCCCCACTCCACCACACCATTCCTACTGCTCCTCCCCCAGGCTCATCTCTTCAGTAGCTTGCTCAGTGCAAAAGGTGCCTCTAGACCCCTAGCCGGAAGCTGACAGATATCAATTAAGATTCTTATCCTCTCTTGACTCATGAAGAAGGGGGAAAAAGAGTGGAAGGTAGATTATTTTCAGGTGACAGTTGGATTGCATTATTTTTTTTTAAAGGCTGGAGAGAATTGAAGTGAATTCTATTGCAATTTGACATACTACTCTTCTCCACCTTCCATGTTCCTGGTCTTCTATGAGAGAAGCTATGGTCCTGCTTCTCACTTAGCCAGCTATGTAAATGCAGAAGCAAGACCATAGCTATGCATGTATGTTGAGTGACTGTAAGTGGTTACACTACCAGTAAAGCGATGTAGTGAAATAAGCCACCCAAGACACATTTAAAATGATAATTGTGGTCTAGTGAAACAAACTACCTGTATAAACTGTGGACTGAAATTGACTTATTTAACTAACCTATCATTAAGACTAACCACAGTTTGCCTGGGATAATGGCATAAATGGCTAAATTGAAGTTAATTTTTTTTTAAAAAGAGAGAAAGAATCCAGTTTTCTTACACCCACATTTATGGGACCTACCAATATGAACCACATAGTACCTGCAGAGGCTGAGTTGGGGGATTCCTGCTTTGCAGCCTAGGCTCCTTTAGTGAATCTTGCCAATGTGTAAAAAATAAATAAGATAAGGTTTCAAGACAACTTATCAAAGAAAGAGTCAAGTTTATTTTCATCAGTTCATCTCTTCCAGCTAACATGTTCTACCCTAATTACAATGACTTTAGGACAGGATTTCCCAATTATTCCCCATACATTGAATTAAAATCTCATTATTATACACATGGTACCCACCTTGTCCTCTCTGAAGGAAAATATGAATGAAGCTTTTCGTTCCCAGGATCTTACATGCAGATTACACGTAATTATTACAATATTATGATTAGCAAAAAGGTAAAAGTGCAGGACAACCTATCTGATATTTCAGATTACTTTCACAAAAGTCCCAGGCTGATATTTGGGGGCACAGAGGTCTATATATACAAGGCACTTCCACCTTCTTATTCTGTGCCATCAGGAGCAACTTAATAGAATAGGAGCATTTGTATTCTCTTGCCACCCCTTGCTCAGACCCCTAAAAACATAGGCCCTCACCTAGAGCATCGAGTTCAGAAGCAGGCACATGATGCATATGGGGAAAATAAGAAACACAGAGAAGAGGTTTTGAATTATTAAAAGTCTGAGATGCCGACCTCTTGTTAAGCTATAACTATTTAGAGATCTAAGAACCCGACAGCAGATTTTCTTCTGAAATAGTTAGGAAGGTGAGAGTCAGAAAAGAACCAAAGAAGCACAGGGATTGTGAACTGGCCATAAGGCTGTAAAAATCACATTGATAAACAGGAGCTTTAGACCTAGATTAGACATAAGAGAGGTCATTGGCCTGTACCTGTCAGGAGCCCATCCATGCAAACAGAATTTCTGGGATCAATAACTTCCAAAATTCTTAGCTAAACAGTACTATTGCAGGCATACACACAAAAGCTTTGTAAGTAGATTAGAAGTGTACACTACTAGCAATGATTGTTGGTTGCAATGCAGCACACTACCAGATCACCCCAATCTGGAAGCTGAACATAAGAGATAGGTCATAAACAATGCAAACCTCGCAGGAACTGCAGGAAGGGCATATCTACAAACTTACATTTATATTGATTTTATATCAGTTATTTGGCATGACTTTATCCAAAGAATTGTGAAATACAGTTTGAGGAGGTGATAATTCTCTGTTAGCATCTCAGGGCCTCTGTTTCCAAGGTGATGGAATGGCTCCTAGTGCGTTCAAGCCTGTACTCCATATATAGCTTTTGGAGGATCTCAGTTCTCATCTTAAGCCACTGTTTCTCAACCTCGGCGACTTGAAGATGTGTGGACTTCAACTCCCAGGATTCCCCAGCCAGCATGGCTGGGAATTCTGGGCTGGGGAATTCTGGGAGTTGAAGTCCACACATATTCAAGTTGCTACGGTTGAGAAACACTGCCTTAAACAAATGGAGATGCCCTGGCTTATTCAACTGATATCAAACACTAATGCTTTTAGTACCCAAGATAGGGAGCAAAATCCAGCAATCACAAGAAGCAACAGAACCCAGAGTTTCAAGAATAGCTTCTAGCCTCTGTGACAGACCAGAATTGTGATGCTTGGCAAGCCACTGTGTGTGCCCCTGGATTTTAACCTATTTCCATAAAACATGAAATAATCAGTTCTGTCTGACAAATAATGTGTCTGAGGTAATAATGTTAAGGCTTCAATTATTCTTATTCAAAGATGCTTTGGGACTCATCAAATCCTTAGCTAGCACTGGAGGACACCCATTTGGAAGAGCTACGTTAATGCTACCATATAAAGATTTTCTTTGTTTTGCCACTTCACCCAAAGGAAAGCTGAAAACCAACATTTTCTTGGTCTCAAGCACAGAACTCTTTCTTTGGGTGTGTGGGGGGGTGTCACTGCAGAGAAATCATTTGACATTCTGACACAATGTTATTTGTAGCTTTCTTTTCCTTACCTGATACCATATAACACAGAATGACCTTTCAGAGTTCCGGCAAAATAATAAATGATACAAGATCCTAGGCTTATTCTAAATGTATAGGTAGTTCTCGGGTTACAATGGTAATTGGCACCAGAATCTCCATTGCTAAGCTATCATCACATGACTGTGCCACTTAGTGATGGCAATCCCATCAGTCTCTGCTGCCATTGTGAAGCAAGGACTATGGGTCATGTGACCATGGATCATGTGACCATGACCTGCAACAAGCAAAATCAATAGGGAAGTCAGCAGGAAGTTGCAAGCTGCGGTCATGAAAAGCCTTTCCTTCTTAGGTGACTCACAAGCAGACCGGAGCTACAAGCAGGCGGATGAGCACTATGGAGTGCGGGCGGGCGTGTGGGTGGGTGCTATGGGCAGGCTCGGGTGAGAGCAGGCACTATGGAATGAGGGTGGATGAGAGTGTGGGCAGATGGGCGGGTGCGAGTGAGGGTGCGAGTGCAGGCACAAGTGGGGGCAGCTGTGAATGTGGACAGGCACTATGAAGTGCAGGCAGGCACACGTGTGGGTGGGTGGATGCTATGGGTGGGCACAAGCAGGTGCTACAGAGTAGGAGATCCCTCTGCCGCCCAGGGGTTCCTCAGGAGGAAAAGCAGCAAGAGTGGGAGCAACCTGTGACCTCCTACCAGCTAGCAAAGCCAAACCCATCTAAGATGGCATAACGGCCCAAACACCCTCTAGAGCAGTGTTGTCCAAACTTGGCCACTTTAAGATGAGTGGACTTCAACTCCCAGAATTCCCCAGCCAGCCATGCTGGCTGGGGAATTCTGGGAGTTGAAGTCCACTCATCTTAAAGTGGCCAAGTTTGGACAACACTGCTCTAGAAGAACTCAATTATGAGCTGCTTCCAGAAGCCAGTCAAATTGGGAGTCAACTGTATGTAACTGGGGGGGGGGGGGCATATCATAGGACCAGCATTGCTACAAACCCTGGTCCCTCTTACCTCCCTAAAGTGGGGAACCACTAGCAGCTTCTTCCAGGTAGATTGAACTGGAAATGGAAATGAAACTAGTTCAATCCATATATTGGAAAAGGAAACTTTTTCTTCTGTAATGAGCTTCCCTGTCTGATCTAAGGAAATGAAAGATCAGTGAAGAGAACAAACTAAGCTCCCAGATAACCAAGGGTAATATCCATTTTATTATTTCTTTCCTTAGTTTGTAGGTACAGATCCAATGTATGTAGGAAGAAATGTGATTATATTTGGTGATGTTTACTTCAGAAGTCAATTCATAGAACCCAAGCATTGAAATACAGAATTGGAAATCAAGTTCAACTCTTTCTACATGCAGGAATCTAAATTAAAGCATCCATGATCCATTTGGCTATTTGGAAACGGAACTCCATGGGGATGCTCTGTCAAATCCTTGGCTAAATCAAGATATATTTTGTCCACCACATTCTCTCAATCTACTATTGAAGATGGGTAGAAGGCATTTATTCCTCCCATTACCCTCTGCTCTGTCTCTGAAACTCTACCATCCCACCTCTACTTAGAGAAGACCAGACTGCCAACACAACCTTAGGACTACAAAAGTAAGCATAAATCATTTAAAAATCTGTTCTCCACAAATAAAGCAAAAGCAGTCAGCAATTCCAGCAGAAAGACAAAAAGAAAAAGAAGAGATGAGTAGCATATGGACCAAATATCCATATGTTCCTGAGACAGACCCAAAAGTAAGATAAAATGGTTCCAAATAACTAATGAAAGAAAGTTACCCATAAAACATCAAAAATCCAGATTTTTAAAAAACTCTTTGAACAATGATAGGAACAGCAAGTCATTTTGAAACTTTATAATAAAATGCTTCCACCAAAGGGCCAAGTATAGGAGTAGATGGACAGCTCAGCTGAAGAGCATTGGTTCCCAAATTCAATCTGAAGCATCTTTAAGGAGATCTTTAAAAACCCTGAAGAGTCACTGCCTACCAGCGTAGATATAACTTTGAAAAAGGTTGATTTCTCCCAAATTAATGCCCACCATGCACATCTCAGAATTCACAGCTGGTGTAATTAGAGAAAAGACAATATCTATGTTTATTGCTGACTGGAAACCCCTTATAGGCCTTTTGTGTGAAACAGAATTTTTTTTTCTTAGAACCATAGAGTAAGAGGTAATTTTTTATTGGTACTTATAATTGCTCTAAAGAAAATCAGGAGTTACTTCTTTCTATTTTTTTTCATTCTTTTTGCACTTTTGGCTCTTCCTTCCTTCCTTCCTTCCTTCCTTCCTTCCTTCCTTCCTTCCTTCCTTCCTTCCTTCCTTCCTTCCTTCCTTTCCTTTCCTTTCCTTTCCTTTCCTTTCCTTTCCTTTCTACTTTATATTACTTCTTGTTAGTTTTTATCTTTTTTCAAAATACTTAATAAAATTATATTAAAAAAAGAAATCACAGTTGGTGTAACAAGCAAGCCTTATTAACAGGAATGGGATTAAGGAAATAAAAATGGCTGTTGCTATTATTGTTAATTTCACTAAAATATTTGGATTTTTAAAAAATCTGAAAAAAAGAGCAGAACTAGCAGCAATAAAGGCAGCTTCCCTCATTTCAAAATAATGGGGTAAAATAAAGCAAGACTACAGCCAAATTACATGTACCTGCAGTGGGAATTTATTTTCTATTTTTATGAAACATCCTCTGTAACTAACTGTCTAGTTAGTATACGAAATGATTCCAGTGAGATCTGATTTCCTCAGTTTTTAAAAAAAAATACACCATACAACTAGCAGCAAGGATTGCCATAAAAGCCAATTATTCTTATCCACACAATGAGGACCATCTCAAACAAGCACCTGAGTTGACAAGATACTACAAAGAAGTCACTACCCATAATGGATTATTTCTAGCACTAATGTCCTATGGCAAGCATGCCTTCCAAAATACTCATTGCTCTGGGAGAGGCAAGTACAGGTGAAACTCGAAAAATTAGAATATCGTGCAAATGTTCATTTATGTCAGTATGGCAACTCAAAAGGTGAAACCAATATATGAGATAGAGGCATTACATGCAAAGCGAGATATGTCAAGCCTTACTTTGGTATAATTGTGATGATTATGGCGTACAGCTTATGAAAACACCAAATTCACAATCTCAGAAAATTAGAATATTATATGACATCAATAACACAAGGATTGGAAATAGAACAATATCGGATCTCTGCAAAGTAGAAGCATGCATATGTACTCAGTACTTGGTTTGGGCCCCTTTTGCAGCAATGACTGCCACAATGCGGCGTGGCATGGATGCTATCAGCCTGTGGCACTGTTGAGGTGTTATGGAAGACCAGGATGCTTCAATAGCGGCCTTCAGCTCCGCTGCATTGTTCGGTCTCATGTCCCTCATCTTTCTCTTGGCAATGCCCCATAGATTCTCTATGGGGTTCAGGTCAGGCGAGTTTGCTGGCCAATCAAGCACAGTAATCCCATGGTCATTGAACCAGGTTTTGGTACTTTGGGCAGTGTGGGCAGGTGCCAAGTCCTGCTGGAAAATGAAGTCAGCGTCCCCATAAAGCTCGTCTGTGGAAGGAAGCATGAAGTGCTCCAAAATCTCCTGGTAGACGGCTGTGTTGACCCTGGACTTAATGAAGCACAGTGGACCAACACCAGCAGATGACATGGCTCCCCAAATCAACACAGACTGTGGAAACTTCACACTGGACTTCAAGCATCGTGCATTGTGTGCCTCTCCATTCGTCCTCCAGACTCTGGGTCCTTGGTTCCCAAATGAGATGCAAAAGTTGCTCTCATCAGAAAAGAGGACTTTGGACCAGTTCAAACAACAGACCAGTTCTTTTTGTCTGTAGCCCAGGTAAGACGCTTCTGACGTTGTTTGTTGTTCAGGAGCGGCTTGACAAGAGGAATACGACATTTGAAGCCCATGTCCAGGATCCGTCTGTGTGTGGTGGCTCTTGATGCACTAACTCCAGCCTCAGTCCACTCCTTGTGAAAGTCCCCAACACTTTGGAATGGCCTTTTCCTGACAATCCTCTCCAGGCTGCGGTCATCCCTGCTGCTTGTGCACCCTTTTCTACCACACTTTTCCCTTCCACATAACCTTCTATTGATGTGCTTTGATACAGCACTTTGGGAACATCCAACTTCTTTTGCAATGACCTTTTGGGGCTTTCCCTCCTTATGGAGGGTGTCAGTGATGGTTTTCTGCACAACTGTCAGGTCAGCAGTCTTTCCCATGCTTGTGATTCCTACTGAACCAGCCTGAGAGACCATTTAAAGGCTCAGGAACCCTTTGCAGGTGTTATGGATTCATTAGCTGATTAGAGTGGGACACTTTGAGCCTAGAATACTGAACCTTTTCACACTATTCTAATTTTCTGAGATTGTGAATTTGGGGTTTTCATAAGCTGTACGCCATAATCATCACAATTATACCAAAGTAAGGCTTGACATATCTCACTTTGCATGTAATGTGTCTATCTCATATATTGGTTTCACCTTTTGAGTTGCCATACTGACATAAATGAACATTTGCACGATATTCTAATTTTTCGAGTTTCACCTGTACATCTTAAGTCACAAGCCATGGCTTGCTCAGCCTCACTACTTCTGATCAGCAGGCTCCCTGACGTTGGGCAGATCTATGATTTGAATGCAGGAAGAAAGCAGGAGGTGGTGGTAGTGGGGTTGACAGTATTTATAAAATTCCAATTCCCTCCAACCATAATTAAAAGGTTGCAATTCCCAGGGTGCTATTTAAAACTAACTTGTCTCAAAGCAACCTTAGTATTAGTGTCCAGAATGCATAAATTTCTCCACAGCCAAACTGACAAAGAGGCTAGAAGCTATACAACATTGCTTACCAACAGCAAGGATAGTGAACTCTATGTCCCCTTTACCAGATGACATTTAAGAAGTCCTTTCTTGTCACCTTTGCCCTGAAAAGCAGGATTGTGTGGCATGAAGGTATATGGTGAAACAGGTTAGAGTGCGAGGCTAGAACCAGAGACCCCGGTTTGAACCTCCTTCAGCCACAAAGCTCATTATCACCAGGTGACTTTGAACAAGCCACAACATCTCAGTCACAATCCACCCTATTCTTGTGGCAAAACAACAGAGAGGGGGCAAGATTTATGCAGGCAACCCAGAGTTCCTTCACAGGCAGGATGTGAATTTTACAGATGGAGAATTCAACCTATAAACCTCCAAAGAGAGTCTCTGAATAGGATAAGCAATGACTGGAGAAATTTCAGGAAGCATGCATGGAGTGGGTAATAATTTGGAAGTCTAAAGAGACAAAATGCTAATGTAACACTGGTAGTAACATTATCCCAATTTACTTAGGCCAAAGAATTCTACCATTTCCCAATTGGAAAATCGTGGTTTCTTTTATTTTCCATTTTTAAGCATTCGATGCACTTTTAGCACTACCTATAAACCAGCTCACTATCACCCCTAATGCTGCTGAGCAGCATCCATTGAGAGGATGTCGAAATCTACAAGATTTGAGGGTACAATGTTGTGATAAAAGCCCTACCATCTTTGTGAGTACAGTAATGTTGCATGTGAAGAAAGCAGCAGGGCTGCCACACTTGCCATCTTGCAGAATTTGACACACACACACATATCCTACAGACACAAATGGTGCTGATTTCAATGAAGCCAAGCATTGCTAAATGGGGCAGTTTAGGGATTAATTTGGCTAAGGCCTATACACCTGTGTTATAAAGCACAACAGTAAAATAGGATGAAACAGGAACAAAAAATCACTTTGATCCTGCACATGGCAATTTCTTTTAATAAAAGAGCTAAAACTCTAAAATATGCAATGCACTGACAGTGAAATCTTAACGTATGGTAGGGTTGACTGTGGGAGCAATTACTAGCTAGTAACATCAGAGGAATACATCTAGTTACATATAGGTGCTGTCACAAATCAGCCAACTCAACATCTCAGAAGAAAACTGGCTGGTCCTGAACAAGACAGCAGATAATTCTCACAATGTGGAGTGTTAATATTGAAGTGCTTAGACCACTATGATTGCTACAGAAATACCTGAGCTCATTTGCATTTTTATTTTAAAGTCTTCACAGAGGAAAGGCAGAAGTGTCACTCACACAGGGTGGCTGATTTGCCAAGGCCTGAATGGTACTCACAGCTTTCCCAAGCACAGTGATGTATCTGTTCAAAGTACAGGATAATTACATTTGCAAAGCCAATAGCATAATTTTGTTGCGGTTGGCCAAGTTGCTCTAACACAACCAAAAAGTGAGGGATCTGTGTCCAAAGTAGGGATGTTTGTACTACGCTATTCTCTTTCTTTATTTACCAAGTGAAAAAGGAAAATTAGGTTGTTATAAATGCTTACTCTTGAGCAGAGTTCCCCAATGTTCTCAATGGAAAGAGAATGGATAAAAGACCTCTGTTCCAGGAAATTGGGCTTTCTAAGCTAAATCTCTAAATCTCACTCAGAACAGAAGAAAGAAACCAGCACATTAGCCACGAGACAAGGGAGTAGGGAGTTCAGGGACTTTCAACCTTTTCTCTTTGGTCTCTTTGGTCTACGATTTCCTCTACACCCAGGCTTCCCCATCCAATCCAGACCACCAAAAGAGGAATTGCAATTCCAGTATTACCAACTCAAAATGAACTGCCAAAAGTCTCACTTCAAGGTCACATCTTTTTTGCACAATTGCTTTCTAACAGAGGTTCTCAAATTTTGCGGTACCGTGGTTGTAGAAGGAACTGTGTGGGTCCCTCATGAATAAAATGACTCCCTTTAGGTTAGAGCTGTGCAAGGAATATACCAGTTACTTTGATAATTACATATTAATCTACAGATGTGAATACAAATCCTGTCCAAAACCCATTGCACAAATACTCAGTTTGGAACAGCTGGTACCACCAAAGATTCCTTGGTACCATTCAGCCCTCACTAACTGATTCATGAACAGCCAGCTTGTCCAGGTAAAGCGAGTGCATGCGCATCAAAGCCAGAGCCCTGCCAGACCTTGTCAGCTTGTCAAAGCAGAGTAGGAGCAAATTCTGGCAATAATCCACCTTTGGATGCAGAAGCCACTTGGACTGGATATAGAAAGGCAGAACCCTGTCAGCCTGTACTCTCTGTCTGCCTGGACAAGCCAGTTAACTGTTCTATTCCCTGGCCAATCATCTCTCAAGACTTCCATTGCCCATTTTGCACACCCATCCCACCTGTCACTACCTTATTCCCCCCCCCCCCAACCACCAGACTTCTCCTCCTCTCCCATATTAGTGGGGCAGCAGCTAAGGGTCACAAATTAGCACCGATCCACTTAACTCCTGGTCTTGTGAGCACTCACACATATAAAATAAAATCCCCCAAACCTGAATTCTTGCTCACTTCCTTTCCATTCTGACTGCTTTCAGAACTTGCCTCCGATTTGCCTGGACAGCTGGCTTGACCAGACAGAATGCAAGCATAGTCTGACAGGGATCCAGCTTTGAGTGCACAACAGCCCCCCACCTCAATATGCAGCCTACCTCAAATGTGGTTCTGAACCCTCAGTCTGAGAACCCTTGCTTTATAACATTTCCAGGGAACAAGTGGAGCCTTCACTGGGTTGAACAGCATCATCAGAATGTAAGAAGAATCCTGCTGGGCTACAGTAAAGCCTTAATAAGCCCAGGATCCTCTTTCCAATGATGGTCTCCCAAATACCTCTTGGGACTATAGATGTGTTAGCACTCATGACATATATCAGTTTTAACTTACATAAAAAAATACTTCGTGTGTCCTGAGTTTTTCACCTTTCATTGGACAATCCCAGGTTTTAATATTATTTGGGGGGGGGGGCTTTCCTCTCCAATTGTTCAAATCACGCTTAACTGTATACAGTTGCATTATGCCCTTTTTTCCTACCTTTTTTTCCCTGTGGTAAAAAGGCCCAAATAAATGGCTTTAGCATTATAAAAGAAACACGAAAGTCTCACTATCACTATCTTCTCTATACCGTGCACATTTTTTACAAAATTTTTATCAAGTTCCCCTTTATTTACTTTTCTTTTCCTCATTGGGCCCTTTTCTGTAATAGTAAAGTTCCAATACTTTATAATTTCTGATTGTCAGGGAGTTGATCCTGACTACCAATTATTCTGAAAAAACCATGAGTCTTTTGGCATTTGAAAGATTAAAAAGTAATAATTACAGCATACACTTTTGTGAACTAGTCTGTTTTATCCAATACATGCATACAATATACAGTATTGAGTTACAGTACACAAAAGATTATACTTTAATAATTATTTTCAAGTTGACACAGTTTCAGTGTCCATTTTTGCACTTTTTCAAGCTCTGTAATGCTGTTTCTTTTGAGATGCAGCAACAAGATGTTTATAGTTACTAAGTGCTGCATTAACATAGTTTTCATAAAGGCATGGTAATGTTATTCTGAACCTATTTCCCAATGATCTGTATTACAGAATTTGCCTTTCCAGGCAAAAAGAAAGATTCCACATACATTCTAGATAAAAACATCACTATTATCGCAATTTCCTACTTTGATGTTCGCCTGGTGCCCTTTTCCCTTGAATTTAGCTGGGAATCCAACTACATGGCCTATATCACCTAGACGGAATATGCCCTGCTCAAGTGAAATGCTGTAACAAAGAGCAAGCCAGACTCTACAACAAAATGATGCCACATGTAGGACTTTCGATCGGGGCCTCAGCTACTCCATTGCATTCTCTCTTTGACTAGGGTTTTCTTTTCTTACTACAATAGCTAAGTAGAGCATGCATTCTTGGGACATTTTAAAACCGCTACCAAATATGAATCAAAAAGTGATCAGATAGTACAAAAACATTCTGTATTTCTTCCTCTCTCTTTCTTGTCTAGCTATTCTATTCCATAATACTCTCCCTCTCATCCAGGTGTTGCTGTTTTGTTCTATGTTCTCAAGAACAAGGGAACATTTGAACTGTTATTAGAAGGAATGAGGATGGTGAAGATACCACCCTGGTGGGAATAATGATGGAACAGCATATATGATTCTTTAAAACACTAAAACAGCTTAGCATTTGGGTGTTCCTCCAACTGCATTTTTTGACTTAAAAAGGCAGCCGCAGCAGCAGCCACCCTATTGCAAAGATTGACATCTAAATGTTACTGCAGCCTTCCTGCTCAGGGATCGGCTATGACCCATCAGTTCAGAAATAGAGTAGCTGTAGGAATAGATGAAATCCTGGGAAGACCTGTATATAATGCCCCCCCCCAATGCTCTGCTCCACTTTAATATTGGATATTCTAATGGATATTCTAAATAAATAAGAAAATAACTAATAATTCCTCGAACAGGAAGCATGCTCGTAGCTGTTCTCTTAAACACTCAACCCATCCTTTCAACATCTCAAGATGCTGGGTAACAGACCAGCACAGCAGATATCCTCTTGATACCACACACAGGAGAATATGAATCACCTCAAGGACCATATTTATACAGTGGTACCTCGGGTTAGGAACGCCCCTCCTTACGAATTTTTCGAGATACGACCAGCTCCGGCCCCAAAAATTTACCTCGACATGCGAACTCCGCCTCGAGCTACGAACCGGATCCGCGGCCATTTGCCCTGCTGCCACGTGGTCGTGGCTTCCTGTGGGCAAGTTCGCGGTGGCAAGGAGATGTTCGGTGAGGCTTGTGGTGTGTTTTGTGGCGTTTGGAAGGTTTTTGGTGTGCTTGTCAGCATGGCTCCAAAGAAAATGCAGAGCAGGCTTGGCAAGAATAAGTTTACATTGAACCTTATGGGGAAATTTGCCTCGTGGTGTGACCAAATTCGGAGGGCGGATTAGCCGTATTTACATTGAACCTTATGGGGAAATTTGCCTCGTGGTGCGACCAAATTCGGAGGGCGGAACGGATTAACTGTATTTACATTGAACCTTATGGGAAAATTTACCTCGAGTTGCGACCAACTCAAGTTGTGATCAGAGTCACGGAACGAATTAAGTTCGTAACTCGAGGTACCACTGTATTTATCCTGGTCATCTGCAACTTATACATTATTGTCAAACAATCATCTTTTCCAGTATTTTGTGACTAACTGCCTCAGATCAAAGTAAGGAGCTAGAACTATGTCACTTCCATCTCCTCTTCCAGATTCAAAGGATCCAAACTATTTTTGCCTGGCAGAAAAATGATGGGAAAGAGACAGCCTGTCGGAGGGATGGATGGGCATACTTCTGTCTTATTCTAATTTCTTCAAAGATTAAAAAAAGAGCAAGCCTGAAAACCTGCTACCAGTTCTTAAAACGATACACTATCTCAAGAACCAAGAGGCACATTCATGGCCCAATGCAATATGAGCCTGCCCCAGTCACAGCCTTCAGTTTGGTAACTTTAAACTGCTATCTCTGTTTTATTTGGCAGAAACAAATCCAAGGAGAATTTTCAAAGCAGAAACTAGAAATGGGAAAATTGGTGTTAACATAAATCAATACTGAGCTCTTAGAATACAAGTGTACTGACAAATTTCTGCAGAAACTCTACAGAACATCATATAAGTCCCGTTGGGCTGGATCCAAGATCTATCCTGTTTACAAGAACAGATTCCCAGGTGGTCTCCCATCAGACAGAAAGCCACCACAAAAATCAAATGAGTAGGAGAGATATAATTTACTGAAAGAAATCTACATGGCCCTCAGTTTCTATCTGCAGGTCATCAACAAAGCTGGGCTAGAGAAGTGAATGGCACAGGTTGGAGCGAGCAGCACAAAACAGAATTCAATACATTAGCCTGGTCTATTTAAATGATTCCTCCTTTGTTAAGGCTCCTTCCTTGGCTGCCTGCTTTGAAAAAAACCAAGCCACAAACAATTAGCAATATATCCTTACAGCATCAGAACCCAGAGGACCCAACCACAATCTGCACTTCATATTCTGCATGAATCATCCTGATTCCCAGATGGCTTGAGATTTTTTTCTCAATTACTACCTCCAGGTTGAGAAAAAGAGTCTATTTGGCCAACAGTCATTCAGTACTAAAATAAATAATAAGCAAAACAACACATGAAGGCACTTGAGCAACCCTAGTATTAAGAGGTGACTTCTCTGAAATTACACAATTTCCTGGAAAAAAAGGCTGAGTAGAATTTGGGGGGGGGGGGGGGGAGTGTCACTGGAGGAACAGTGAGAGTGTTCAGAAACAACAGAAACTGGCTCCTAACAGCTAGGCCCAGGAACAGCCTAAATATGACCTATTTGTATGTCGGAAGTCAAGAAAAACAAATCTCAAATTCAACACACCAATGGACAGATACGGATCTTATATTTTAAGATCAAGTATATGAGGAATAGTTCAGTAAGTTAATACCTTAATGAAAGTCTTTGCTTTGCCATAAGTAGGGCAGTGTTTCCTGAAAGTTTCTGAAATTTGGTCACATTTCAAAACTTATTCCACTATTAAGAGGAAGGCAATATAAACTAGGTTTAATCTAAGTATGCTAAGATTTTTTGTATGGAATTCAGTACATACAGCATATTGGTGGATTAGATACCAGATATGATACCACCAGGGCATTAGAACAGGTATACAATTTTACAGATGTATCTTTGACTTTCTCTGTGGATGGATTTAGGAGGAATAACATTACCATCAATTCTTCTGGGCCACTGGCTTCTCAACACAATTTTGGATGATGGAGCAATGTGAGTGCAGATGCACTTTAAATATGGATCAGAGAGAGTCCTCTACCTAAGGAGCAGTTAATCCATCCAGATCTTGGTTCATGAAGAACCAAAAATTTCACTAGGCTTCTTTTCCACCTGGGACTTGTGGACTCACCCCCGTTCAAGAGTCTCCTAATCCTCGTGGATTTGAGAATTTCAGCAAAACTTTGCAAAATTTGAGAACTTCAGACAAAAATGATGAATTGTCAAAAGAAGACACAGTGCATCACATAGCAAACTCCATTTAAAAACCAAGGGAGTGAACTAGGCTTCTATCTGTTCCTTTAAGAGCCCATTTTAATCTGCTGCCTCTTGCTTCATTTTCTATCCAACAACTATTTTCTTACAATAAATTGTAGGATGCTGTGAATTAACTTGCTTCCCTGGATATGTCGTAAGAAAATTGGCTTGACCCAGAAGTTATCCTTCCCACTGCAATGATTGCAAAAAGAAATTTCAAACATCAGTGGTGGCTAACAGCTTTTATTTTTACCCATTCTTAAATGGATCTAAATTGCAGGGCACTATGGTCCTAGCAAGTAAATACACCATATTCAGAATATGTATATTCCAGTCCACAGTTTGGTTTCCATCTGAGTCTACACATGTCAAAATTGTCAAAAAACATATGGAGGTCGTGTTGCTTCAAACTTAGAGACCATCAAACCAGTGCACAGCATTTTCCAAGAAGAAATACTAACAATGACTAAAAATAAATAACACTAAACTAAAAATGAATAAAATGAAGAATCCAAACACTCCACCCAATCCCTGGGAATATGGTTCAGAATGCTGTTTACACAGTGGTCAATATACGCAACGTGGAGGTCCTATCCCACTGGTGGACTCTGTCGCCACCCCTCAGCTGCTCCCACCTCTAAACCCACAAGCAGCACTTTTCCTATACTTATTTTTACCCATTTGGTAATTGTTTTGTCAGCCTTTTGTTGTATTGGGCCACTGAGTGATCTTCCCATACATACATTTTGGAAGCTCTCATTCAGAGTATATTTACTCTGAAAAATCAGTTTGTCATTTTCTTTTCGATTTTATCAGATTTCTCCTTCATCCCTTATGCCAGCAGAAGCTAACAGTGTATTTGTACATTTTAACAGAACAATAGTCTAAAAATCTGTTCTTCTATATCCCATATTACACACTTTGCTCAGTGAACAATACTGGGAAGACAAGTAAATTTACAGTGGTACCTCGGGTCACGAATGCTTCTGTTCACGAACAATTCGGGTCACGAACAGCACCATTCGCAAAATTTTGCTTCCGTTCGCGAACTCCGCATCGGGTGACGAACAGGATCCGCGGCCATTTTCCCTGCTGTGACACATGGTCGTGGCTTCCTGTAGGGAGGGGGACTCTCCCTCCAATCAATAACCACCTCCCCACCCGCCTTCCTGTCCTCCATGCCAGAAGTCGCCTCGAGCAAGGTTAGCGTTCTCTCTCTTCGTACTGTACTGTACTGTACTTTGTGTCATATTTTTGTGGTTTAAAAAAAAAATACATATGGTTCAGAACAGATTAACGGTATTTACATTGAACCTTATGGGGAAATTTGATTCAGGTCGCAACCAAAATCGGTTGGCGACCAAATTCGTAGGGGTCAGAATGGATTAACTGTATTTACATTGAACCTTATGGGAAAATTTGATTTGGTTCGCAATCAATTCGGTTCGCAACCAGAGTCACGGAACGAATTAAGTTCGTGACCCGAGGTACCACTGTATTCAGGCATGATTGGGAAACTGAACTTGTAGTTACTTTCACCAAGGTTTTGTAGTGTAGATCTAGGGATTCCCTCATCCCAGCTCTAAATTGAAAAGGTGGGATGTAACACATAAATTATGGAGTATCCACTGTGCTACATAATTATTTCCTTGATTCTCCACCTAGATTCTCTTAATCCTCAACCTAAATATTGCCTGCAGTATAACTAGGCCTGAACTTTAGATTAAAAAATAAATGAAAGAACATTTTGATAACATAAAAAGAACATCCATTTAAACCAGCTGGTGCCTGGAAGGGGTCTACCAATGAAGGCACTAAAATGCATTAATTAGGGCTGCTATGCTTCAAATTCAAAGGCAAAGAGGTATTTCAGACCATGAATGGGCACAAATATAGTCATTTGCAATTCCCAAGACAGGTGCCTCTTCTCCCAGGAAGAAGATCTTAAAGGAACCACTGTATGATCCCAGGAAAATATAAGATGGTTTAAGGAGTTGCACACTATGTCCACACCCACCAGAGCTCTGAATCAATTTTTTGTCTTCAAATCCGAAGTGCTGCACAGCCCTAGTATTCCCCTAGTCCTTATCATAAAATTTAATGCAAAATAAATGACAAATTTATGCATTCTTCAATATTTGACTTCTCAATTACAAAGTTAAATTTTTCAAACATCAGTTATATAACTTGCCACAAATGAAATGGCAGAGGACAATTATGAATATGCTGTAGCTGGAAAGAAAGGACAATCTAGCTGCCTGTTTGGGGTCTGGAGACAAAACTGTATTCAGACACAATCTCTCTTGGTGATCAAGAACATTCTTCACGCCCCATCGAGGGATTTCCAATCTTTACAGGGGAGATTAACCGCTTCATTATAAAACACAAAGATGCTAATAATTTAGTTGAGGTCTATGAACATATATTTCCCACATGCTTCCCCTTTTGCCTCTCTGTTTCATTTCTGATAAAATAAACATTGTATTTTTAGCTACATGTAAAGCTCCCATTTTCTGCAAAGTTTTGCCAGCCAAGGAGATACAGTCCTATGCTTCTTGGGCAGTAGCCACAGGATTCTGTGGAGCTCCCTGTCTCCAGATGAAGATGGACACTAACAGGGAGAGAAGTTGCTGCTACATCCTCCTCCAGTTCTATCCAACAACAGTAAGAGTGAGAAGAAGGATTTCTGTGGGAAGATCAGGAGGCGGTAAAAGGAGGCTTTAACATATCCAAAATATTTTTCTTCTATAGGCATATCCTAGAATCAGAAAAACTACAACAGCTGACATCACTGGTTTGCTGTAGAAAAACCACAGCAACAGGCTAAACAATTATAAAACCAGCAACTATTATAATAAAAAGGGAGAATAAAAAAAATCAACCCTATTACTTTTTCCTTTAAAATCAACTAGTACTTTGTACCTTAAGCATCAGGTGACTCTCCATAAGAAGAACATAATTCAGTTCATTAGAATTGAAACAACTACTACTACTTACGATGCAAGCTGAGAGAGATGTTGATAGTCCGTTCCTCAACAAACCCTTTGAGATTAGGGATTTTGGCACATTTGAGAATAGTCTGGGAGGAACTGTCACCAACATGGACCCAGCAGACGGTGTCTTCTATGTAGTTGAAGTCCATGGCAGTAGTCTGTTTGGTGCTAGTTGGGCTGATGTTAGAGACAGGCCCACCATTCAGGTAGGTAGCCATGATGTTCTGAGAATTGGCAATGAGTAGGATGGGTGGTCGTTCTACTGGTTCTGATAAGAAAAGAAAAACCAATGGAGAAGCAAGGTTGAAGGCCAGGTCACATCTTTCTTCAAAGAGATACATAGGAGAAACATCCCAAATGCATTTGCAAGGGAAACCCCAAAGTAACAAAGGCCAACAGTGTGCATACAGGATGAGTTCTTTTCACTAACATTAGAAACAGCAACAAAATCTATGGGGAAACTTTTAAGGAAGGCAGGTAAGAAAAAACAAACTACTATAGGAGCAGATTCTCACACTGCCATGCTTCCTATCACCAATGAAAAAGAAATCACAGGTAAATAGGATACTTGTGCTTCTTGTACAAACAGCAAATCACTTCAAATTGGGGGCACGTTACTAGCAAGGCAACTTTGCTCAAGGGAGTGAATTTCAAGGTATTAGGGGCAAAGACCATTTCACGGTGTCAACATTTTCAAAGTTTCTGAGGAAATAACCTGGTAGTTTTTGCTACAGAAACCAACAGAAAATAGCTGCATTTTCAGCAGACACACATATTTGTGAGAAACTCAAAGTCCTATCAAACTGAGCTTTGGCACTTAAAAATAGAAATGCTTTGCAAAGTGGCAGCCATGGCCTACAGGATATTCAACCCAGAATAAAAAGAAATGATGTACCATTCTTGGCTTTGCAAGATTTGTGATCAGGCTGGAGCAGATATCCCTCAACACAGCTGCATATGTAGGAACCATCATGGTTGGTGCAGGTTTGGCTACAGGTACCATAAATAGTACACTCATCAAAATCTGTTTTGAATGAGGAGAAAAAGGACAATTACAAAAACTCAGGGAGGAAAAATACTTATTTTAGTTGCAGTATTTACTACAATTTACACACCACTCAATCCAACAAGGCTCAAAGCAGCTTACAAAAAATAAAATCAAAATCAAAACAAACAATAACAAAACAAAAGCAACCTGAGGGAGAGAAATTCAAATTAAAAAGGCTGAATAACAATAATTTTAGATTTTGTCTGTTAGACTTATATCCAGGGCTGTGGAGTCGGCACATATAACCTTCAACTCCAACTCCAACTCCTTTAATTATATATTAAATTATAAATATTTATTTTATTTATTTTTATTTATACATAGACTTATCCCCGCCCATCTCCCCGCAATGGGGGACTCTGGGCAGTTTACATCAAATTAAAACAAATAAATACATAATTAAAATTTATAAAAAGACAAACATCTACACAAATGTAAAGAAGAGAAAAAAATCCAGGAGGCCGATGGAAGCCACACTAGGCCTCTAGGGGGATATCCAACCCCATTTCTGATCTCCCTCCCTTCCACAAATCTCCCTACACGGAAATCTTCTGTCCTCCAGTCGCAGCAATTGCAGACATATTTTATCAGAGAGGAGCAATCACCTCCTTGGATAGTAACAAGGAGAGAGGATGGGTCAATGTGGCTAACGCATCCTCCCTGGCTTCTTATGTATGTATGTATGTATGTATGTATTTAATAGACTTGTCCCCGCCCATCTCCCCACAACGGGGGACTCTGGGCGGCTTACAACAAACTAAAATCAGAAATACATAATTAAAAGTTATAAAAACCAGACTTACGAAGATAAAGATAAAAAGGCTAAAAAATCCAAGAGGCCGAAAGAGGCCACACCAGGCCGCTAAGGGGCCAGCCAACCCCATTTCTGACAACCTCCCTCCCCGCCCCAGGCCAGATGGCAGAGCCAGGTCTTCAAATCCCTCCGAAAGGCTGGGAGAGAGGGGGCCTGTCTCACCTCCGGGGGCAAGATGTTCCAAAGGGCGGGGGCTACAGCAAAGAAGACCCGCCTTCTGGACCCCACTAATCGAAATTCTTTTACCGCGGGGATCCGGAGCATGCCCTCTCTGTGAGATTGGGTGGGACGGGTTGAAATCGTGGGGGCGAGGCGGTCCTTCAGGTAACCTGGCCCCATGCCATGTAGGGCTTTAAAGGTGATAACCAACACCTTGAATTGGACCCAGAAGCAAACCGGTACCCAATGCAGCTCACGGAGCAAAGGTGTTATATGGCTCCTTCTTCGGGCCCCAAAAAGTGCTCACGCGGCCGCATTCTGGACCAGCTGAAGCTTCCAGATACTCTTCAAGGGTAGCCCCATGGAGAGCGCATTGTAGTAGTCTATCTGGGAGATAACAAGGGCATGAGTGACTGTTTGAAGGGCATCCCAATCCAGGAAGGGGTGTAACTGGTGCACAACCCGAAGCTGTGCAAAAGCCCTCCTGGCCGCGGCTGCCACCTGCTCTTTGAGCAGGAGCCGTGAGTATACTAATTATTTCCTATATCGACTGCAAGCACGTAACATACAAGGCATTAAAATTAAAATATATCCTGAAAAAAATAGGTTAATCAAATTACTATCTATGAAATAGGAAATTTTAAAATATTATATTATTTATATTATATATAATTTAAATTTTCATTTTTACCGACTCCAATTCCAGTAACCCAAGAATTGCTTCTGACTCTGACTCCGACTCCACAGCCCTGCTTATATCCCACCTTTCTGCAGAATCTCAAGATGGCACATATAGCACTCGCTCCTCCAATTTCCCTACAGCAACATCCGCTTGTCATCTTTGACTCTGGACGGGGCTGCACTCCCCTGGACTCAGCGGGTGCACAATCTGGGGCTCCTCCTGGACTCACGGCTCCTGCTTGATGAGCAGGTGGCAGCCGTTGCTAGAGGGTCCTTTGCACAGATCCGTGTTGTGTGCCAATTGCACCCTTTCCTGGACCAGGAGGCCTTGCTCATGGTCACTCATGCCTTAGTCACTTCCCATTTCGATTACTACAATGCGCTTTATATGGGGCTACCCTTGAAAACCACTCAGAAGTTACAACTAGTCCAGAATGCAATGGCATGCACAATAATGGGTGTTCATAGGTTCGTCTACGTTACACCACTATTGCGTGAGCTGTACTGGCTCCCAGTTTCGTTCCGGGTACACTTCAAAGTGCTGGTTATCACCATTAAAGCCCTACACGGCACAGGGCCTGGTTATTTGCAGGACCGCCTCTCCCTAAGAAGATCTGCCTGTCCCATTAGATTGGATAGGGTAGGGATGCTCCAGATCCCTTCCCTGAAATCTTGCCACCTAGTGGGACCTCAGAAGCGTGCCTGTTGCATGGCTGCCCCTACCTTATGAAACATTCTCCCCCTCCTGGCAATTCGGCAGGCCCCCACCCTTTTAGCCTTTCAGAAGGCCATCCAGGCCTGGCTTTTTACCGAGGCGCTGGGTAAGATGGAATAGAGTAGAAAGAATGAAATGAAGGTAATTGGAGCTTGCTGCGGGCCATCCTAAGGGGATGATTAAGGCCTAGGATTTTCGTTTTTGTTTGATCGTTTTACTATTTTATTGTTTTATGGTTAGGTTTTGTAGTTACTGGGTTTATTGCTGTTGTGAGCTGTTTAGGATGGACAGCCATACAAATCTTTTAAATAAATAAATAAATTTAGGGCAGATGGGGCCGAGAGATTATGACTAACCCAAAGTTGCTCCATGGGCTTTCGACTTTGGGTCGGAGGGAGGAGTAGAATTTGAGTCCCCTTGATTCTTGTCCAATGCCTTAGTTATTAAACCACACTGGAATACTGTATTAATAATAAACTTAACTCAATTTAACTTGACACAGTTTCTCTCCAAATAACCTACTTGATGGCATAAATCAAATACTGCCTTATTACACACTTAACAGATACACCCTACAGTAAATGTTGTTGAAGGAACGTGGGTTCTTGGAGAGGCTATTATGCAGGAGCTACTATGAACTAAACAGTAGTGAACTTGGATCACTGTTGAGAGGCATTAAAATACAATATATGTTAAGACCCAATTTTTAAAAGTTGTGCATGTATCACTTTTGAACCCCATGGTTTTTAAGGATCACCCTCAAATTTTTTAGAAAAATAAAATGCCACTGACTTACTGAAAGAAATGTTGATAGAACATTCTTGTCTATAACAATGTGTATAACAAGAAGAAATTATTTATTTAAATAGATATAAACTGATATAGAAAACCTGGATCCAGAATTCAGGGCCCCTGAAAGACAGCTAAGAGCTAGTTTATATTGTATGGCATCTCTCACATTTTTCTTTCTTTTTTTTATAGTAATTTTATTAAAAATTACAATTAAAATAATACAAACTAATACAAACTAAAAAAAGAAAAAAGAAAAGAAAAAGAAAAAATAGAAGTTGCAGAAAAGAAAAAGAAATATACAGTATAAAGAAATTATTTCCCCCTTCATCACTACAAGTATAAACAATTTTAGTAACTTATCACCTTCTCTTAAAATACAACAAATGATCTCTTCTTCCCATATCCCATCTCTTATCTATAGACAAATCCATAAAGTCTTGTCAGTTCAGTCCTGATGTCAGCAAAAATCCATTAAGGGTTACCAGAGATAACATCTATTTTAACCTTGATCAAATAAACCAACTTTATATTCCTTCCTTTTACTTCTGACAATCTTGATCTTTAACCTCCTCAAATAATGTCCTAGAACTTGATTTCTTTTCATTTTTTCTTTGTCCCTTCTCACAAAATTCTTCAAAGCTTTAACAAGCCTCTTTTGCAAATCCAATATAGGAAAATTATCCAGGTCACTCTCTTGGCTTGTTATTTGTATATCCCTTTTAATTATTAAGACATCAGCTGTCTTCTTTTATATGTCCAGGGTAACATCTTTTTCCATGTCATTCTTGTAGCCTGTCATTTTTAAATCCACTTTCAAATCAGTCTCAGTCTTGTCAGATAAAACATGTTTCTCTTCCATAACATCTTTTAAACACAGTCTAGCTGTAGAGGCAGACACTCTTAAAATTAACTTCTGGGTCCACTGTTCAAAAATATCCTTCACTATGTCCAATGTTAAAATAATTTGCTTCATTCTGTATTAGCAAGTTGAGTTTCTCTTCTCCTTTAATTGCAATCTGTAATGCTGTAGCCCCCGCCCTTTGGAACATCTTGCCCCCGGGGGTGAGACAGGCCCCCTCACTCCAGGCCTTTCGGAGGGATTTGAAGACCTGGCTCTGCCATCTGGCCTGGGGCGGGGAGGGAGGATACCAGAAATGGGGTTGGCTGGCCCCTTAGCGGCCTGGTGTGGCCTCTATTGGCCTCTTGGATCTTTTAGCCTCTTTATTTTTATCTTATTTTTGTAAAGTCCGGTTTTTATAACTTTTATAACCTTTAAACTTTTTATAATTTTAATTATGTATTTGATTTTAGTTGTTGTAAGCCGCCCAGAGTCCCCCGTTGTGGGGAGATGGGCGGGGACAAGTTAAATAAATAAATAAATAAATAAATAAATAAATAAATAAAAATCTTTAGTTCCTTCTAGTTCTCTCTAGTGTCCAATTGTTAGTCTTATTATTATTATTTTTAATTCAGAACAAAAGCATTTTCTCACAGGAAGGATTCTTTATAATTAATTCCAAAATCTTATTTCAAATTTACCTGGACCCTTAGTCCGTTTGTAACTTTCTAAAACCAACATTTTAATCATACTTTTGCTGTTTATTCCAGGAAAAAAAGTTAAGTCCTTAAACTTGTATTTAAAACTTCTTTTGCTAAGGATTGAAGGAAACTCCCCCGGTGTTGTAAAACTTGTCAATCCAAAGGTTCCTAATAGCTGAAAAGCAGTTCACAAGCAATTTCCTAAAGTGATTAGAAAAACAAATGTGCAAAGCCAGTATCCTTTCAAAGGCGCCAACCGTGGTTTGAGCAAAAAGATGGCTATTCCCTCATCTCCTAGAGCTCTGAACCCGCAAGAGACTGCTGTCTTGCAATCTTCTTGTGAGGAGCAACTGTCTGGAGCATTTGTGGGCGATCCCAAGTCCTCTCCTTATCTGGACAGGAATTATCGAAGAGCCAGTCTATTTGTCGGCTCTTCATTTCGCTGTAGTCATCAGCTCCGTCTTCAGTCCGCCATTTCTTCCCCGGAAGTCCACTGCATCTCTCACATTTTTCAATATGGCTTGTGATGGAAAAACCTCTGAATAAGCATCTTAAAAACTGCAACAACAACCAATTTATCATTGTTCTTACCCATGATGGAAGGAGAGAGAGTTTATGAGTGAGGTCTGTCTAAGGAAAACCCATAAATGTAGCCTATTTGTGTATTTTTCACCTACCTTTGCAGCTTTTCCCATCTTCAGCTAACTGGAAGGAACTGTTACAATAGCATGTTGGTCCACTCAGAGTCGGGACACAATGGTGTTGGCAACCCATACTTGAACAGTTTGCCAGCAGCTCTAAAAGGAGGATGAGGAGGAAAATATCAGTTAGATGCACAGAAGATAATTAACACTGCAGCTTTTCAGCAAACTTAATTCCTTGACTGGCAGTACTATACAGGTAGTCCCCAGTTTGAGAACAAGTTCTGTTCCCAAGGTCTGTCCTTAAGTCGAATTTGTATGTAAGCTGGAACAGTATTATTGTATAATAATACTGTATAATATTATTGTATAATAATATTGTATAATACTGTATATTGTGTAATGAACTTGAACCATCGTGTATTTAACTCAAATTGCTGTGTATTTAACTTGAATTTTGCTACAATAGGCTTCATTCTTAACTACAGATCATCTATAAAACAGGCGTTCTTAACCCGGGGACTACCTGTACATTCATTCCTCTTTTGCGTTAATAATCACCTCTGGCAAGAAACTTCTGCAAGAAACTCGAAGGTTTACCCTCGGCTATTGTAAAACCTCTTCAGGTTCATCGTAAAATCCTACCAATTGTGACACAAACATTCCTTACTACCTGTTTTTAGACAGTTTAGCCTGCCAAGTTCCTATGAATTGTTGAGGTTGCTGCTGGCATGCCCTCTCCCCTCTGGTTGTTGGTCATTGCTCTGCTTGGGCTAGAGGAGAAACTGGACACCTGGTTTCTGCAGAGACATGTATTCATATAATGCCTGACCTACACTTTACTCAGGCATTGTTCAGGCATTACATGGGCTCCTTATTAACACTGGTATACTGGTCTTCTGGAGGAGCACTAGATCTGTTTAATGTTCTTTCAAAAGACCATTAGACCTGTCAGTTTTTTAAAAAAAGAGCGTTGGTTAATTTAAACTCAGAAAGAATGCTGGTTCTGTCCCATGTAAGTGAATTAAAGGTTTTCCACTGCTTCTCCCAACAAGGGGTTTGCATGTCCATGTTTTCTACTGTTTTAATATTTGGAGAGGGAAGTAGTGCCATTCTGCCACTTCTAATACCATTTTGCACACACCACAGGATACTCCCAGGTACAGCTGATTGCAAACATTTGCTACCAGCATGGCCATCAAGCACAACTTATCAACTGGAATATTTGGGAGCTAAGTGCAATTAACAAGAGTTGTATCAGTGTCCCTTTCTGAACGAAGTGATTGGAAGACTGGTAAAGCTCTATCCAAAGACAGGCCAGCTAACAGGTTAGTGGGGTGGAGGACAACCAGAATGAAACAGGAGGGAGCATTCTCAATGTACCATGTGATCTCTGTCAGCTGGATTCTTCTGGACACAGGTCTACCAGTCTGCCAGAAGACCAACTGGCTGGCAAAGCCAAAGGAATTCCTACGCTTAAATTATTTCACAGTAAAACTAAGAAAGTGGCTACTCACAAGTCTCATTACTGAAGCAAATTAGAGTTCACCCATCAGGGTAGCCCAAATTATGCTAGCACATTTTTCTGATAACTCAAGAATGAGAGGAATGCACAGTAACACAGCTGTATGGAAGAGCCCTTTTGTGACTTGTTATACATGTATATTGCACAATGCAGTATTCAGGAAAAGTCTTGCTTCTATGAAGCACGTTCACTAAAGGTAATTTAGATACAATTGCCATGCCAGTTTGTGTTCATACATTTCAGTTGCAGAGTTCAATCATTCTTATTCAAAAATAATGCAAGTTTACAACTAACAGCTATGGATCCTTTATGCAAATTCCTGTAATACTGATTTATCTGCATTTCTCATAATTATACTTTTTAAACAGATTTTTAATTAAGAAATTTATAAGGAAATTAAGTCGAGCAGGAGAAAGCAAAAAATCTCAGAGGATGATAAAATGCAAATCCCAGATTATATATAAATGCACAAGATCCATAGCTATCTTCCAGCATTCTGTGCAAACTGCAAAGGTTATAGAAATGGGTTGTTTGTCATGCACAGCATAAAACTGGATCCAAACAACTTGGATCAGTCTTTAAGCAGGACACCTCTGGCTGATGAAGATTAATGAATCAGGTAGTGAAATAATTAGTCCAACACTTGCTTGCTATGCCATTCTGGATTTTCCAACAAAATTAATATTGGTTAGTGCTAATATTTTATCAGATTACTCACATTTTCCAAACTGGCCCTCTCCCATCATTTTTAGAATATGTATGCAAATTGCTCATTTATTTAGATATTCCTTTACTCATTCATTTTGACATTTCACTCTGAGGCACTTCAGTCACAATCCTAGAATTAACATTATATTGGTATGCCTCATCCTAATAGTAGTAGCCATGGGTTGATTACACATTCTCTTTCAGAATTTCTCTCAAGGAAGCCCCCAAGAAAAAGTGGCCAATGCTATTTATTTTAAGAGCTGTGCCAAGATAGGGCTTGAAAGATTATAGGGTTTTTGAAACAATCCTCAGCAATGTGTCTCCTTGAGCAATGCAGTGATTTCATGACCTCCCCAACAATGGATTCACCTCTAGAATGCTGAGGTCACAAAGTCTTGAATATCAGCCAAAGGGGCATTTGAAGGAGGCAGTGGTTCCAGCAAGGTTGCCCTTGGTACATCTGGCTTTCATGGTTAATTGCTACTAATGACTGCAATATATGTTTCCATCTGTCTGGCATTTCCCTTAGCACAGAGGAGACAAAGTGGGACCAATAATGAACTCTCCAAAGCTGATCTTTCCTTTCTATTCTCCAAGAATCCATAACACTTGCAGATTCCACCAAAGTCAATTAAGGGCCTTTCACAAAGAGTATGAAGGTTTCTCCAAAGTATGTAACATAAGTGTTACTCATTCTTCCAGAATGTAACAGTCTTGAAGTCAAGAGGGTGCAATGCAATGCTGAGGAAAATGAGAAGGGGCATGGCACATCTTTTTCAGGCTGAAATCCCAGGTCTAATCTCTGACATTTCAGGATTATAGATTCTCCAACAGTGTGGAGCTGGAACTGTGATGAGCAACCTTTAAATTGCTAGGGGCCACATTTCAGTCTCCTGACATGCTTAAGGACATTCAGTGACACTTCAGGAAGACCATGCTTGACTTTTTTGATCCACTTTTGGATGGGGGGGGTGTCTTAATGATGGGGACAGGACCCATAGGACATAAACCACTTTAATCCCAACTTTAACTACCCCCATATGCTCTGAAATGGTGCCACTGAAATTCAGTGGCAAAAGGGCTGAACTTCAGTGGCACAGTTTCAGGCTGCTTTTGTAAGGGTTGAGGGGTCAAAGAATTTGACTCCCAAAGGCCTTCTACTGCTATTCCCACTGTTGTTTTAAGATAAGATAAGGTAAGATAGGGTGAAGGTACCAAGCTGCTTAGAACTTACAACTGAATTTAAACAGCCCAGTCTTGGAGTTCTAAGGTCTACTGATGGAATGCTAGGGATCAAACGTAGCCCATAGAATGCCCACCCTAAATTAAGCAAGCATGACCTAATTTGATACAAACAGTCAGCCCCCTAAGATTCTAAAGTGCTCCGAAAGTGAACTGGATATGCAGTTGTTCAGAAGTTTTTTTGTTTTGTTTTCTGGTGAACTGCACTAAAAGCAACACATTGCCATGAATATGCATTCAAAAAAATGAGGATGTGCATGTCAGCCCTACCTATAAAATTCTCATTCCACCTTCTATGTCTGCAACTACTGCCTTGAATGACTCCAGGGCACTTTTATCAACTTTCACTTGAATACAAGTATTATTATTTACTTGATTGGAAACCCCAAAAGGCAAAGCTCCTGGTCATATAGAGACTTCTATTCATGTTCAAGGGGATACAAGCTGAGACATCCAGCATATCCTCCTGTCCTAGACCAACAGATGAAAGACACTAGCAGTATGGCGGAGTACATAGCTTAATCCCTTGCCTGTGTTTTACTCTATTCAAATTTACAATGCCTAAGGTATGTTGAGTTCAGTTTTACCATATTGAGAATATCTGTCTATCTTCACTCCGAAGGGAGCTTCATATGTTTGTTTTTAAGTCTAGTGGCAAGTAAGAAGATACAACAGCATCAAACCAAATCCTTGAATGGCAGGCAAGTCTCCTTATTCCTTCGGCAAGATTTCTCCATGTCTGGCAAACTTTCCAAAGCAACATATATACTTGTCAGGGAAAGGGCAAGCTTTAAGTCCTATTTAATTGTTGTATGCCTCCCAGAATCACTTTGTGGGAGATGGGCAGCTATACAAATGTGATGTATAAATAAATAAATAAATAAATAAAATTTATGTGGGCTTTACTGGGCCAACACTAAGAAAAGACTGCCATATCCGTCTTCCATTAAGTCCTGCTTTTACTACTGCAAACTAAATCTCTCAGTTTAGCAGGGCTGTCTTTGACTTTGACTATA
Organism: Liasis olivaceus; assembly: GCA_030867105.1. Taxonomy (NCBI): domain Eukaryota; kingdom Metazoa; phylum Chordata; class Lepidosauria; order Squamata; family Pythonidae; genus Liasis; species Liasis olivaceus. Next base: position 138,040,131 of record CM061348.1, read on the forward strand.
TTATATCTCCAGAATCCACTATGTGAACAGCATCTTCACGTGCACAAAGATGTCTCCAAACAGAATAACATAGTAATAAATTAGATACACACCACTACAGCCATAAGCTATAAATTGCAAGGCCTTCGAGTCCAATCAACTGCTATAATCTCAGCTTTCAAGAAGACCCAGGAAGCCAACACAAGTATACTTACTTCCCAGTCAATCTCAGCACTATGTCAATACTTGGCTATATGGCTTTTTGATTATATGGGAAAGGCCTGCCTCATAGTTCCCAGCCACACCAATTCATATGACTATAATGACACAAATCAACTCAGAGCATTTTAACATGGAAGGAGGAGGAAATGTACCAACTTGCTGAGAGCAGCAGCCATTCAAATGAACAGCAATAAGATAAGCTTGCCTAACTCTGATGACTAAAGGAGACAATGCTGTAGCTTTTGTGGCTAACAAGTAGTGATGTGTAATAGCTGGATCCAAAGGTTGCAAGGGTGTTTCGGATCTGGCATGGGCACCCATGTTGTTTCCGTGGTTATCCTGGCTAGGAACTCTAAGGTAGTCTAACATACCCAGAGGGCATCAAATTGGAAAAAAGCTACCCAGTTGCTTGAAGAGAGGATCAAATAATCAGGTCCCTCCCAGCTGGCATGCCTACAACTGATGAGACTTCTGCTCCCCTAACGTGTCTCATCAATAGTCATTCTCCTAGATCAGTGTTGTCCAAACTTGGCCACTTTAAGATGAGTGGACTTCAACTCCCAGAATTCCCCAGCCAGCCATGTTGGCTGGGGAATTCTGGGAGTTGAAGTCCACTCATCTTAAAGTGGCCATGTTTGGACAACACTGTCCTAGATCATTCACAACTTCTAACTCTGCATGTTTTGCTTCCTCTTCTCTCTTCCATTCCTGTTGCATTATGTCACTTAAATGCTGTTCTTTATATTCAGCACTTAAGATTTTAAGAGGGAAGTCACCACCACCATTATGATGAAATGTCTAAATAAAACAAATGAAGAAACAGAAGTCTCCAAGAACGAAAAACTTCTGTCTGCTGCATCTGCAAATCTCCCAAGTTCCTAAGTATGTATATTTGACCACACAATAGTCGGAACTGCTTGTACAGAGATGAAAATGTCAAATGAATGCTTACTTTTACTTCAAAGTTCCATTCCTTGTCCGTCACCTTCTTTTCTTTTAAATACTCCCTGGAATTGCACAACTTTCCTGATACCACATTCCTCACTTCTTCATACAAACTTCACCAAGCAAATGTCTCAAAGCCTCTATTCCCAATACAGATCATACCCTATCTCGGTTATTGTTAAAATGAAATAACAAAGCTTTGAAAGTGTTCTCTGGGTTAAAAATGATTATATAGACGTATCAAGCAGTCTTATGGTATGCGCAGATGCACAAGAGAACAAGATTTATTATGCCTATTTTTCCAAGCTGGGATCCTTGTTTAGAATGCCAGACGTGCAAGTCAATGAATCAAACACTAATTCAGCTTTTTTGTTTTGTATATGCTTCAAGTAAGCTGCTTTAAAAAAAAAAAAAAAGCACAGCATGCATGCATTAAATGACTTTTTTAAACTGAGAAACTACTCTCTGCTGGAGAGCAATGGCAAAAGAGGCCATATGTCATCACTGGGAATAAGCCAATCAACACAGCTGGCTTTTGCTGCAAACAGGAATACTTTGTTCAGATACATCCAAACTAGATCCCCCTGCTCCAACTATGCCTTTCTCTTTAGAGTATGTCTCTTTATTTCTATACCAGCTCTCGGCCAAAAAGGCTCCAAAGATACTTACGAAGACTGGATGATATGCAAAATTCAAAGAATGCAATCACATACACCAACTATACATTTAAAATAGTAGTATCGCAGTAACATATTTAAAGATTAAAAAAAAATAAAATTCAAAATGCATGTCTTCTTCTCACCTAAAAGAAATACCACCAAAAAGTCATGAGGCATGCTGGAATAATTTCCCTTCCAGTTCTCTGCAAGTTTCCCAGAGGGAGAAAAGGCCTTCCAAATGAAGTCTGGCATTAACCCCAAATGGTCCATCTGGCTGATCTGGGTTCTCTGAAGTCGTAAGAAAAAAACTTTCTTTTCTTAGCCCTCTCATCTGCAAATGCCAGGATGTCAATTAAAGAAAACAGTGTTATGTAAATCCTCTACTATCATACATTAAAACTAAGCACAGCAAAACAAGGTATCGGTCTCATCCCTGCTAAATATCATAAATTGATCATTCTTGTAGCAACAAGAATTTCTTGACAAAACAAAGATCAGCTGCCAAGGCACATTGACGATGACCCCAGCACTACTTGCATGCCTGGCACATGGGCAGGAAGGGGTTTCTAAGTGGGTATATAAGGGAAAGATGGATTAGAACTGCCTGGAAAGAGAGTGTGCCATCTTCCTCTGAAACACGCGATCGCCAAACTTGAACTTGCAGTTGATACCTCCTAGCTGAGTCTGCTTTGTCTTAGGCTCCAAAGAAAATTTGATAAAGCCAAATTTAGTTGAAAAACCTTGTTTAGTTGTTTGTACAACAGATCTTAAGAAATAGTAATAAAAGTAAACAACTTTTATACTGTGCAAGTAGTAATAAGATCTGGTGGATAAAGGCTGGAATAAACCTGTGAATAGTGAAGGCTAAGCCAGGGATGTACAAAACATACCAAACAGTTGGTTTAGGTGGTCCATGATGAACTGAAATGTGTGTTTCAGTTGTTTTGGTCCATATACAGAAAGAAACTCAGCTGGCTTTCTTTCATATATGGACTGAAATGTGGTTATTCTAAACAGAAGATGGGGAAGAATGGAAAAAACAAGGCGGAGTAGTCTCCTTGGTTATGTGGTATAAAGAAGAGGCTTCTGTGTTTCTTATTAGGGTGGTACCATAATGAAAACTTTCAAGGCTGTTCCACAGTAGCATTTCTACAGGCATCTCCCTCAAAAAATTTATCTCTGATTTTTACACTGCTCCACTGCTCTAACAGGGGCAGGGAATACAATTGTAGGACAGGAGACAGGAGTTTGATTTATTATTTCTACCCATATAATGGAGAAAGCAGAATGTAAATAAGTGGGGATGCTGGCAGCTTTTTTTTTTAATATAATTTTTATTAAGAATTTTAATTACAATAGTAAAGACTAATACAAACTAAACTTAGAGAGAAAGAGAAGAGAATGGAAAGAAATAAAAAGTGCAGGGGGGGGGAAGAAAAAAGAATAAAGAAAAAGAAAAGAAATACATAAAGAAGTGATTTCCAACCTTCATCACAACAAGTATAAATAAATTTAATAACTCTTCACCCCCTACAAGGTTTAAGATATCTCTTCATCCCATATCCCATCCCTTATCTATTAGCAAATCCATAAAGCAGCAACTTTTCAATCCTGGCATCAGCAAAAAGTCCATAAAGGGTTGCCAGAACATTGCAAAAAAAAATGTCGTATTTTAACCTTGATCAAATAAACCAACTTTATATTCCTTTCTTTTACTTCTAGTAGTCTTGATATTTAATTCAAATATTGTTGTAGGATTTAATTTCTCTTCAATTCTTCTTTATCCCATCGCACAGATTTCTTCAAGGCTTTAAAAAGCCTCTTTTGTAGATCCAGTCAGAAAACATTTTTCAGGTCATTCTCTTGGTTTATCATTTGTATTTCCCTTTTAATTTTTAAAATTTCAGCCAGTTTCTTTTGTATATCCAGTGTAGAGCATTCTTTTCCAAATCATTCTCAGCCTCTCATTTGTAGTTCCACATTCTGTACTTTCCGTCTTGTTCCACATCTGTCATTCCTTCATTAACATCTTTTAGACATAGCCTATCCATAGAAGCAGACATCATTACTGACAGTGTTGATATTGTAGTTACTAATTTCTGGCTCCAATCTTCAAAGATATCCATTAATATTTCCAATGTTATGTTTTGTGTCATTTTGTAAGACTCAGTATTAATTGACATCAAGAACAGGCTTGATTTATTTATTTTTTTTGGTCCTTAAAATCTTTAGTCCCCTCTAGTGTCGAGTTTCTAAAATCGTTCTAAATTCTAAAATCTAAAAACGTATCTTTTGTTATGACTTGCAATAGCCAGAATAACCAAATTAAATCTGTTTCCCACAATAAGTTTTTTTAATAGTTAATTCCAAAATCTTATAGTAAAAGTCAATATTCCAAATTTATCTGGACCCTTAATCCATTTATAACTTTCTTAGAACAGAATTTTATTTAGCTTTGTACTGTTTATTTCAAATTCTTTAATTTCTTAAGCTTGTAATTAATCTTTCTTTTATTCAGAGTTGAAGATTTTTCAACTCTGTCATTCCAAAGGTCACTGATAGCTTTAAGATGGTGATGGGCAATTTCCAAAAGGGATTAGAAAGTGAGGTTTGAGAACTTAGTTTCCTTTAAAAGGTTCTGCTGTGGTTGCGAGCAAGATGGCTGGTCCCATCATCTCCCGGTGCTTAAACCTGCAGAAAACTGCTGTTCTGTGCTCTCCTTGTGACCAGCAACCATCCAGAGCACATGTGGGCAATCTCCCATCCTCTCCTTATCTGGAGAAGTTCCAAGGAACCGATCTACTCATTCATTCCTTGCTCTTTGCCACGGTCATCAGCTCTGCTTTCACAGAGCTGTATTCAGTTTGCCATACCTCCCCCAGAAGTCTGGGATGTTGGAAGCTTTTCTAATTTCTTGTAGTACCTTAGCAGTGCAAGGTGAATTCTAACAGAGATTGAGGGTAACCCCACTTCCATCCTAAGGCAAGCAGCAGGAATGCTTTGATGGAGACCCAGACTCTTCTTCAGGAAACTGTTCTGGACTACTTCCAGTGGGGCATTGACATTCTCACCCCATATAATATCTGAGCTGTCATCTTAGCATGAAATATTTTGAATGTAGGCATCACTAACTGTCTTCCTTAGGAGTAGAAAAAAATTAGAATAAGCCTACTGTGTATTGAGCTGCTGAATATGTATATTTTCCATCCAAGGGATCAGTGAAAAAAAAATCCTAAATATTTAAAGGAAGAGCATCTATCTGTATGATGGACATTAAATGACTATCTATGTTTGATGCTTCCTCCGCCAAAAATCACTACCTTTGTTTTGTTATAATTTATCTTCAATTTTTTCCTTTTACAATAGTTGGCCAGTCTGGTCAGCAATCTATTTTATAAAATGATGCACTGTTGGTAGATGACGCCAGAGAAATTATCTAGAATGTATAAAGGCACTTCAAATGTATGTTGGAAATGTGAACAGCCTGAAGGGACATTTTATCATGCTTGGTGGATGTGTAAAAAAGCTAAGAATTTTGAATTCAAATACCTACTTTGATACTGAGGATTATAAGATTAACATTCAATTGAAAACGGAAATTTTCCTTTTAGGATTAATGGACAAACAGAAAAAAACCATGGAAGATTATTTCAATATATGATTACTGCAACAAGATTATTATACACACAGAGATGGAAAGATTCAATACTACCCACTATGAAGGAATGGTTGGTGAAGTTGACAGATCTTGCTGACATAGATTAAATTAACTTGTTTGATTAGAGAAAAGACACTATCTACATTTATTGGTGACTGGAAACCTCTTATGGACTTCTTGTGTTAAAGTGGAAAAAAAAACTTGTGATTTATGGCTTTGAGGATTAGATAGGATAGATTATAGAAAGAAGAGTATCATGGTGTAACTTTAGCGAGAGAGGTTAAAATATAATTGTACTTATAACTGCTATGAAGAATATCAGAAGCCACTCCTTTGTATCTTTTTTCTTTTCTACTTTTCTTCACTTTTTTCTTTTCTTGCACTTTTTTCTTTATCTTTGCTTTCTTTCTTTCTTCTTTTTTTCTCCCTTTATATTAGTTTTATCTTTTTTAAAAGTTTCAATAAAGATCATGTAATAATTTTAAAAAAGCAATCTTTTAAAGCCAATCTCAACACAGGAGATAAGAATCATGTTATCATCATACATTAGGACTGAGATTTTACACCCATTGAAGGAGAGAGAGAAAAAAGTGTGGTGACCCCATAGCTGCTATGATATCATAAATATAAAAAATAATTTTAAAAGGGGCACGAAGACAACCCTGTTTAACACATGTCTCCAATAGCATAAGATCTGATAAAAGTGATCTAACGTGCTGTGACCTTTACGAAACTCTGCCTCTTTCAGTTGGAAAAAGTTCCTCCCAATCCTCTAGTTCATTTAGGAGGTATTGGGCATAAAGCTTGGAGGAAATGTCTCAAAATATATTTTCCATTTCATGTATACTCTTAGATTAAACCTCCACTAAGCCTTGAAACTTGCTGAATGACCCTGGGCCAATCACTCAGTCTCAGCCTGATCTATCTGATGAGGTTACTCATGGGGGTGAATGGTGATGATGGTTAAACTTTCTAGGCCACTGTGAGCAAATTGGCAGAAAACTGAATTTATAATGTATACAAACACATAGCCATACTAAATCAATTTTGATGTTGGCTTGTAAAAACAGAACGCTAAATTAAAAAAACAAACGCTCAAAAAATCGGAACTGGACAAATCAATCTCCCCAGTATTTTTGGCAGCAGCCAGCAGATTTGCTCTTCCATTCACTTGACGCTAATGGAATTACACACAATAAACAACATTTATTAAACCTAGGCCATCCCCACAGCTATTCAGAAAAGAGTTACTTTGCCTTATCCTCACTGACAATGGCAGGAGGGCTTTTATAAGCTTTAAGCAAACACTCTTAGGAAATTTCTATTTGCTGAGCATACACATTCCAGCAGAACGGGAGATGGCTATCTACAGAGGTTGCTGATGGACACTGAGTCCATCCAGCTTCTTCCCAGAACAGGTTGTGACTGCTTTCATCTTTTCCATGAAAGATACAAGCACTGTATTCACAGCTGTATAAGCAACTGTCCACAGGCTCCACTACAGGGAAAGATCTCAGAATGAAGCTTCATGAAGTTGTCAACACAATTGTATTGTTGGCTAGCAAACTCTGGAGGCCATTCGGCATGACCCTGCTAGCCCTGGCTCTCCCAGAATATAGTTCTTAGCCCCTGCAATCCTGATCTGTAAGAGTAAGAAGATGGATGATGCAGAGATTGCACAGGAAAAGACATATTTCTTTATAACAAATACAGAAAAGGCATGCGTTTTAGAGGTTATTATTTATTTGCAGAACTTATACTGCTCCAATCAGAACGACTCTGAGTACAATTCCCCAAATCAAACAAACAAGACAAATGCAGCATCAACAATATAATCAAAACTAAAAGCCACAAATAACAATACAAGTATAATAAATTGGAAGTTAAACATTCAAAACTACAAAAAACAAAACCACCAACTCATCATGCATGGGAATAGCCACAACAACCTGTCCTCAACACTTGATGGAACAACAAAGTCTTTGCTTCTCAATAAGAGTATGGGGCCATTTGCTGTGGGAGGCAAAAGCTGTCGCTTTGTTTTTATTGATTGATTTAAGATGTTTTTTAATGCCACTTCTATCACTTGACTCTAAATTCCTCCCATGCTGTCTGGCGTTCGTGCTGACAGCCCTCCAGACTCACTTGAACTGCAAAGGTTAATGGTTGCGCTGACTTGGCATTCTGGAAGGGGGAGTCCCAAGATATCTGAGGGGTACCAGGATGTGCAAGTCTAACAGAGGGAATAACAAGCCTTGAGGCCTGAAGGCTAAATGTTGCAGACTCCCCATTGGGGGAAAACAGAGACCCAAACCACGTCCACTCTAGGATTTACTATTTTTGAGATCCTATGGAACCCTCCAGCATAGCAGCGTTAATTTAACTGAGGATGACCCTTGGACCATCCCACGCATTTCCCTCTCTCCAAAAACACTTCTCTAAAAACCAAACAGAACAGATGTAATTTCACAATCTCTGGCAGCTCCCAGCTTCGTGTTCAAGTCAAAGGAATGAGTGCAAAGATAGCCCCTCGCCAATATGGCTGCCCTTTAGCAGTGAGGTGGTTACCTTTACCCTCACAATGAATCCAAATGGAAAACAACAGCTTGTTTAAGTCCAGTAAAAGGAAATTGCTTTCTGGCATAAAGGACAGTAAAACGATGTTGCAAGTTTTCCAAAACTGACACTTATGCCATTGAAATGAAAAAGATGCTGGTGAAGTCCTATCTTGAGAAGAGGAAAAACAACAGTTGAGCCAAGCCAATATTTAAAAAAACAAAACAAAACAAAACAAAACTGGGGAACTAATGAAGTCCCTCACGGTCTGACATGCATCTGGTCTATTTCTGACAAGGAGAAAGAGGAACCAAAACTGGGTGATTGCTGACTAGCCTATTCTCTTCCATGTGTCTAGACAAAATTTCAGAAATGCCATCTAAACCAACTCACCACCCTGCAATGTGGCAGAACCCATGAAAATACGGTATTGTATAGTTTTACTGATTAGTCAGTTGACCATATCATGAAGCAACAGGCATCAGGCACAATAAAATAGAATAAAAGAAGGTAAAATGAAGTAAGATGAGATAAAATAGTAAGACAGGATGAAATAAAAGAGTGAGATAAAATAGTGTAGGATAAAATATCAAAGTATAAAAAAAAGATTACTAAAATATAAAACAATGTGTGCTTAGATGACTGTATTACCTTTACATGCTACCCCAATATAATGTGTATAAACGTGTCCTCAGTTGAACAGCCCTGACTCTAAACTTAGCAGTTCTAAGGCCTACATGCGTTTGTGCCCTGAAGGAGACAAAATCTTTTACTGAGATCCTAATGTGTAGTTCTGTCAAGTAGTCTCTGTAGATACTGGGCCCTTGCTGGGGCATAGAGGTGGCAGTCGAATAGGACGTGGGCAATGTCTTCTGTTTCTGGTGCTCCACGTATACACGTTCTCTCAGAGTTTGGCATTTGGTGGAATCGTCCATATTTAACCATAGCATCAGCTGCTCAAACCTTGTTCTGGAAGGACTATCCCATGGTACTGAGTCAGATCCATTGTCAGGTATTTTTCTCTTTGAAAAGACCTTTTATTCTTGGTCAGCCAACCACAACCTGATGCTTGAAGTGGCTCAATGACGATTTGGGCATTAACATCCAAAACAACTCTTTGTTTAAATATGCCTTGGCCTGATGTCTGGGTGAGAGTAGATACTGTATTGATAAGCCAAGCTGAGAGAGGATTCTGAGAAGGCCATTTGCCCTTCCCGAAAGCTTGCTTTTTCAATTCCTCAAGCCTCGAACAAATGGAAGCCGATGACTTACCAGGGAGGAGGAGAACTGCAGCACCCATAATCCTGATGCCCAATCTCTGGAGTGGCCCTGCACAGAAGCCAGAACATTCCCATGCGCTTGAACAGAAAAGGGCAGGGCCAGCAAAGGCCGCACAGGAGACACAGAGGAAGCAAGCTTATCAGTAGAAAGGGCAGGGCTACTGCTTTCAAAAGTGCCGGTATGACCCTGCTCTCCTTGGACAGACAGGAACTAAGATCTCAAGAGTATAATCCTGGGTAGAAGAATGCAAACCTACACTGAAGGGGAAAGTAAGGAAGAAGAGTAAGGAATCTTTTCAAGTTCAGACCTAACTGTAAAAAGGCCACCAATTTGTTACTAAATCCGTGGCGAACATTTGCAGGTAGTCCTCACTTAACAACATTAATTGGGACCAGAATTTCCATTGCTAAATGATACATTTGTAAAGTGTGATGTCATGTGACTATACTGCTTAATGATGGCAATCCTGGCAGTCCTTATTGCCATTGTTAAGTGAGGGTCGCCAGTCATTAAGCAAGGATCTCCTCATGACTTCCTGCCAGCCTCCCACAAGAAAAGTCAATAGGGAAGCTGGCAGGAAGTCTCAAGTCCCAGGCAGCTCACAAGCAGGCCAGCAGGCAGTTAAGTGACTGCTGCAGCACAAGCGTGGCCGGGCGCTCCACAGGGCGGGAGGGCACCCAGGTGGCTGCTGCAGTCCAGCACAAGCGCAGCTGGGTGGGGGGTGGGTGCTGCAGAGTGGGTGCGGGAAAGTGGTGGGAGTAGGAGCGACTTACAGGAAAGATCTGTGACCTTCCCTGCTGGCTTCCTCATTGACTTTGCTTGTGGGAAGCCAGCAGGGAAGGTTGCAGGTGGTGATCACGTGACTGTGGGACGCTGTAACCATCATAAGTGTGAGCTGGTTGCCAAGCACCTGGATCATGAACATGTGACTGCAGGGGTGCTGGGACAGCCGGAAATTTGAGGACCATTCGTAAGTACTACTCGTTCAGCACCGTTCTAACTTCGAGCAGTCACTAAATAAGTAGTGGTTAACCGAGGACTACCTGTATCCCACTTAATATGTGGCACAAGGCTACTCTTCAATTTTAATTTATTTATTAAATTACAAATCTATGGAAGGATAGCCACACAGTTTTTTCTTCGCTAGTCCTGATCAGAACAGGAATTGTCTCCACATGACCCTTGGACAGAAATACCTTTTTCTCTGTCAAATTCCTCTCTCTTGGGGTTTTTTGGTTGTTGTTGTCCTCCCATTTTCATTCAATTTGTAGTTACAGAGAAGACCAATCAATAACACCACCAAAAGAAATCTTAAGAAATGCGAAAGGTCTTTAAGACTGATATAGAAAAATAAATGCCTCATCTGCAACAGGAAAAAAATATCTGGGAAATTGGAGGAATTTTTTAGCACAGTATTAATTTATCAGTTCTTTACAGAAATTCTGTTTTTTCCAGCTCAGAATTCTTCATGCTTGAATAATTAAGTCCTGTGAGAATATACCAACAAAATCTCTGCGTCATTCTCTAGTGAAGGAAGAGTATTTATTATTAAGTAATGTACTGTCCTGTATCAGTTTTGGCTCACAGAATTCAAAAATGCAAAATTAGAATACAGAAAAGATTCAGGACAAATGCTAAAATCCCTGCAAATTCCCAGACAATATCAGCAAATGCAAAGAAAACCCCAGGAGTCCACCTTATAGTGGAAAACACATTCTGCATAAATGAATGAATGAATGAATAAATGAAGCCAGTTCTACTTTATATTAACATTCACGTGCACTCATAGTTCCTTCCTATTCCTTGCATTCATTTTTCTCTCAGGGATGCTTTTCATGTCACTCAAAAAGCTGCAACAGAGAATAAACAAATGATTCATCTTTCTTTACAAGCCCAAGTCTGCCAGTGCCAACAGCCTTGCAATCAGCATGACTTAAGGAAAGCGTTGCAAATGCCGTGTTATCTCATATAATTCACGCTTGGCACATAACCCTACTTGAAGTACATCCATCAGAATTTCTTCCCATGAACAGCTAGCTGTAATACAACTGCAAACTGAATGGGGTGCAACTGCTTTGGAATCTATAATTTGGGAGTGTAAAGAGCCAGGTTCAAGTCTCTTCTCATCCATGAAAAGCTACACATGGCCTGGGTTTATTTTACTCCACTTTCTTTCTATGTAGTTTACATCACTCAGTTGCTGTCACAGTAGGAAATGCATTTATGAGAAGAAACTTGGTCTATATGAACAGTGACCATATTTTCTTGGGGGAAAAAAGGACAAACCTAAAATAGGGGCAAATCTGAAAGAGGTTCATAAGAATTAAAAAAATTGTTTGTGTTTATAACTGCTTTACAAAGTAAAATTCAAGAGCAAAACCAAGAAAATAAATAGTTTAATTAAATAAATCTAAAGGACAGCTTTCAGAAATAAATGACTGCCTTTTATAATAAAGGACTCATGGTCATTTTATCTATAATGGTGTGATTTCCAAATTTAGAGAGGGTTTGGCTTGAAGAGCAACCTGAGGAAAAGTATAAAACTATGAGCTGTGGACCTTTTTTAAAAAAAGGCAATTGGGAAGAAATTCTAAAATGAAAGCATTAGTACAGTGTCTAAAATTACCTACTAGTGATATGATTCTGTTGCATTTTGAGAAGGGATCTGAAATAAATTCTTCTCCTCCTCCCTCTAACAAATCTGATAAAACCTTGTAAACAAGTTGTTATATCTGTGTAGCTTATTACAGTCTGTGCTCATAGACAAGGCGAAGTTTGGGGAATGGGTTCCAGAATATTTGTATCACCATGCTAGAGAAGCAACTGCTCTTTCCCCTTCTGCATTTAATTTTATACCAGACACTTTATGGAACTGTGAATTTAGCAGTTTAAAGCAGACCCACATCTCCAAAAGGCATTAGTTTTCCTGCAATGCTGACTGGGTTCATATATTATACTAAGTCAAGATGTGGTTTGCTCATCTGCAATTTACCATGCTGTGTGAACTCATATAATTATGGCTTTGTCAACAAATCACAATCAAATAATCCCTGAGTGCAACTCGGTAAACAACCCTTCCTGTTTTTTATCCCAGCTTGGAAATTTCTTAACAGAATTTTATTTATTTAAAGTAATTTGATCCTGCTTTTTAGTAACACATTTTCAAAACATGAAATGATTTTTGTTTAAGTTTAAACAACAACGGAACTAACCAAAGCCAAAAAGGAGATTGTTGCATGTACCTGAACTGTAACCACTCAATAAGCAGGTGGGATGGCATTTCTTTCTGCCATTTACAAAGCTAAGCAAAGGATCACAAAAATTAACTTGGTTCACTATTGTGCCTCTAGCAAGAAAGTGTCCACATGCAGCACCAGGCTGAAGCAGTCCTTGGTCCTCCTCATTATGCAGCCACAATAAAAAGAATAAATGAGAAATCAATTTCAGTTCAGCAAATTCTTGGTGTGCTGGAAAAGATGCCTCGGAAGAGACCCATGGCTTGATCTAAGTTTTGTCACGAATTCCTGTGTTTGCAGAGCATGGCAATTTTAAATCAAGGTCAGGATGAGCCTGTTTTTGCCTCAATTGGGTCATGAGAACACACCCACTGCCTTACACAAACCAAGCATACAAACCATAGTTTGCAAAGATAGCTCTCAAAGCACAGCTTTTTATTCTAATCTGTGGGTCAAACCTTACCTAAGCTTACTTAACCATGATTGTAATAGCATCCAAGTGTTATATGCATGCATGTAGAGACCTCTCCAAGTTAAGAAACCAGCTGACAAGACAATTGTGCAACGGAGGAAGCTGCTTGCATGCCCACAAATTACCTTAAGCAGCTGAATAAGAGGAAACAGTCTATATGTAGAGGATTCCTAACGCTGAGCAACAGAATGGTTGAAGATGTGATTCCAAACACAATCATAGATACGGCTGAAAGGAAATTTGGAAATTGCCTTGACTTCCTCTAGAAACTGACTACACTTTCCCCTTTGAAAGTCAAAAGCCTCAGAGGAAGAATGCAAGATAAAGTTCTATATCCTCTAAAGCAGTGTTTCTCAACCTTGGCAACCTTAAGGTGTGTGGACTTCAACTCTCAGAATTGACTGGGGACTTCTGGAAGTTGAAGTCCACACATCTTCAGTTGTCAAGGTTGAAAAACACTGCTTTAAAAATAGGAGGAAAACACCTGGCACCGGGCAAGTCTAGCAAAGTGTAAGTGGCCAGTACAGCATCCTTCTTTCACAGCTCCTACTCTAGGGGCAAAAGGCATTGGCAAACCTCTATTGACAGCAAATGAGTTACTGCTGCTCTCCTCTACTGTACATTACCCAAGACGCTACAGAGAAAGAAATGGCATTTCAAAATAAAGTCTGTGTCGGTCAAGTAAAGAAGGGCACATCCTGGTTATGGGTGATGGAAGCTACAACCCTCACAACTAGAAAGTGCCAAGTTAGGGATAGGTAGCGTAGATTTTTTTGGTATTTCTTACAAGTGGAATGGATGACTTTGAGTATTAGCCTGTTATCCTTCATCTGTAAATAAAGAGCTTACCTAAATATCTGTCGCAACTCTCTTACTTCTTTTAAAATATATTCTTATTTCCCATAAGTTTAAAACACTTCAACTATGCTTCAGCTGTTTAGCTGTGGATTTCATCTGTACAAAATAATTTTCAGAATCCTTTGATAAACACTATGTCTATTACATGTAATAAGACCAACAAGAACCATTTATATTGTACTATACTGTATTTTGATGCATTTCACTGGGAAGTAATATATAAATGTTATGTACAAACACACCCACATTTAAAGCATAGTTATACACATAAGAATTGATTCAGATTCTATAAAAGTAAATCAGCTATGCTGGGACTTTCAAGAAGTGTGCAGCATTCAGGTCCAAAGCAGGAAAACCGTAGAACTGAAGCACCTATCACACTTTGGTTCCAAACACTGACACATCCTTAATGTCAAAAATGGTTTTACGGCCATAATGGCTAGTTGTTTAATCTATATTTTAAAAACCTCCAAATGAAAACTAGAAGTCTCAAAAAGCTGAATCTATGCCCTATGCCCTATTGTGCACTCTCAAGAAATTGCAATACGTATACAGAACCATGTCCACGAACTGCAGGGTGTGACGCGTCCTACAGCAGACTGTCCTCAGTTTTTATTCAGTCATGCTTCACATAAATGAGAACTTATTCCTGCCAAGACCTCAAGATATTTGAGATAATTCAGATAATAACTTGGCTTAACATAAAGAGATCTAAAGCCTTCTGCCCTCTAAACTTCCCCTTTGCTCTTTCTTTAGCAGAAGCTGCAAATAATCAAAGAAATCTATAGTTCATCATTTCCCCTTTTTTAAAAAAAATTAGGATAGTATGGCTAATAGTTTGAGAATAACAAGAATAAAACTGTATTGCAAGACCACAGAGGACTTGCATTTGTTCTTATCAGACACAGGTTATATGTTTGGAAACTTTATAGTATTATATTCCCAGCACTTCCATCATTCAAGAAACCCGAGAAGGGATTTATTTACAAGAATGTGTAAGTTCTTCTCTCAAGCTTACCCCCTGCCAACAACAGAAAGTCCTGCCTCCCAAATCAAAGCGTATCATGGCTCATTTCAAGGTTACATGAGTGACAAGCTCTTAAGGATTTGAAGCGGCAAGTTCTATTAATCAATTACATTACAGAATGTGTGTCTAATTCCCATAAACTCTATTTAAAGTGCAGGCACACACACACACACACAAATAACTCAGACTGTATATTTTATTTTCTATCACAGATGCTGCACAAATAAAAAAAGTAACTAGTAGTTTAGAATAGGGGTCAGTAATATTTTTGGGGATCAAACACTGCAATTTTTTTTTTTTAACTACAGCTATCAAAATATCACAATACTTGAAGATAGCTATCATGTCTCCTTACAGTTTCCATTTCTCCAAACTAACCACACCCAATGCCTCAACCATTCTTCATTTTTTTCCTTCCTGGTCATTTATCATCTCAGTTGCTGACCTCTAGACATGCTTTAGTTTCTCAATTTCCTTCCTCAAATGCAATGCCTGGAATTGGACATAATATTCTAGGTGTAGGCTGTCCAATACAGAATAGAAGGAAATAATGACTTCTCTTGAACTTGACACTATATTTCTGCTAATGTAGCCCTGAACTACACGTGCATTTTTTGCAACTGCATTTTACTGTTGGCTCATGTTTAACTTGTGATCCAATGAAACACCCACATCCTTTTCACATGTACTGTGTCCTAGCACAGTTCCCCACCATCATCTCAGGTCCTATACTATGCCACTGATTATCAAATGCAGGGCTTCACATTTGTCTCTGTCAAAATACATCTTGCTGATTTTTGCCCAGTGTTCCAGCTTCTCAAGATCCTCCTGCATTTTGATATTCTCTGACATACTGCTATCATTCCATATCATTTGTGTCATCTGCAAATTTGATAATCGTATTTTCTTACCCTTCATCCAAGTATTTTAAAAATCACTTCAAAGCACAGGGCCTAGAACAGAGCTCTGTGATGTCACTGGACACCTCTCTCTAACTTGACATAGAGTCACTGATGTACACCCATTGGATATGAATTGTTCAACCATCTCTGTATCCACCTAATGGTAGTATAATCCAGCCCACATTTTGCCATCTGCTTTCCTACAATCTCAGGGGAGACTTTATCAAATGCTTTGATGAAATCAAAGTTCGCTATGTCCACCACATTCCCATGGTTAACTAAATTGGTCATTCTATTTAAAAAGATCAGGTTGATTCAATGTGATTTATTCTTGATAAACCAATGCTGGCTTCTGCCAAGCGGTGCATTCTTTTCTCAATACTTAGCAACTGATTGTAAGCTTAATAATATGTTCCAGAATGTTGTCCTACATTGGTGTTAAGATGAGTGGCCTATAGTTACCCAGGACTTCGTTTTAGGAAAAAGATTTGCCCTTCTCTAACCCTCTGGCACTATGCCTGTCTTCCAAGATTTCTCAAAAAATCCCTAAAACTCCAACAAGTCTGAAGAACACCAGATGAGGAAGGCTAATATAAAACACAGAAGAACTCATCACTGAGAATTTATAAACACACATGTGATATTCTTTTTGACATGACTACTCACTTGGTTGTCTGGCCAAGACCTATACGCTTAAAGGGTTGAGGCAAAGCAGCGCCCAACTTTGCCATCAGTTGAGATAAAGTTACCTTCAGGGGAATTAGTCTTCTTCCATGATGCTTCCCAACCTCATTTTAAGGGTTAAGATCATTGTCATTTGAGACTCTTGATAATTACTGTGATTCTGAATTTCTTTTAATGATATTTATGATTTGTAATGTATTAATCATATATTGTTGTATGTTTGCTATTGTTTTAAGTGGTAAACCATCATGAGTCTTCTACAAGTGTGGCTATATAAAAATATAACCAGTAGATAAATAAATATTGCTCGGATTGGGGGACAGCAGTATATATCTTTTTCTAAGCACTTACAAGACCAGGTAAAGCAAAATGCACATTAGACTCAATCAATCTGAAACAGCTAACTCAAGTGCTAAATTCTAAATCAACAGAAAATTGTGCTGACACCAATTCAAATACCCCTTCCAGAACTCAAATTAGGACTAATTTTGTCAAATCAGTTCTGAAGGGTTCTTGTATTCCTTTCTAATTACCTTAGAAAAATCTCTTTAAAAGCCTATTGTGCCATTGGTCAAAAGGAGGTCATTAAAGTACATGACATAAAGTTGCCTGATAATTTCATCATTTGGGACTCAAGCTTGCATTTTTCTTTGGTTCAGAGTATGTGTCATAGAAATTTTATGATGTTTTATAAATGTAAAAACACTGAATCAAGCTTGACTCCTGGTAATTAGATGGACAGGTTTGTATTTATATTACATGGATTTTTTTAAAATTTCCCAGTTAGGAATTCTATTCTTCATTTATAGAGACTATCAGTAGTGGTACTCACTTCTTTGAACCTTTCTGGAAACCAAGCGACTGTACTTTTCCAATGCTGGAAACTTTTATCTTGCTCCTTCTCAGGGATTCAAGGGACTGAAGAAATGAATGGAATGTAGAATGTAGTGTCATATTCTGAATCTGCAATTTGCTGCAGAGAGCTCTTAATGGACTCGTGCTTTTTCACCTGGATGGTCCACGTGCACATCTGTACCAACTAGTGACTTTCTATATTTTTACCTACCAGTGACCAACTAATGACTTTCCATCATTAACCCTGAACCCCACTCAGAGCTGGTACATAATCTAGGGGTTCTCTTGGACTCATGACTCTTGCTCAAGGAACATGTGGCAGCTATGGTCAGGAGAGCTTTTGCATAAATACATCCTGTGTGCCAGTTACACTGATTCCTGGATTGGGAGGCACTGCTCAGTCACTCGCGCCTTAGCCACTTCCTGGTTGGACAATTGCAATGTGCTCTACATGGGGCTGCCCTTGAAGAGCATTCAGAAGCTTCAGCTAGTCTAGCATGCTCTGTGAGATGTACTGGCTTCCAGTAGGCTTCCAGGTGCAATTCCAGGTGTTGGCTGTCACTTTTAAAGCCCTACATGGTATGGGAACAGGTCTCTGTTGGACCATCTCTCCCCAATGGTTTCTGCCCACCCCACCAGATCTGAAAAAGTGGACATGCTCTGGGTATTCCAAAAAAGTGTGCCTTTTCTGTGGCTGTCCCTGCCTTGTGGAACACCCTCCCACTGGTTATTCAACAGACCCCCACCCTTCTAGCCTTTCGGAAGGCTATTAAGACCTGGCTTTCCACTGAGGTGCTGGGATAGGACTGTATAGGTAGATAGTATGGAAGGAGGGCAGCTGAGCCTGCTGTGGGGCATCCCAAGGGGACAATTAAGGAGCAGGGTATTTGTTTTATTATTGTTTTACTGTTTTTACTGTTTTATGGTTGTTTTATTTATTGGTTTTACTGTTGTTGTGAGCCACCCAAAGTTGCTTAAGATGGGCGGCCATATAAATCTTTTAAATAAACAAAACCACATATGTTTTTTGGCATTCACTCTTTATGTAAGAAAGCAGCAAAATGCATCCAGAATGATAGCCTCAAAAGTCCTAGGATAAATTCTACAACAAAGAAAATCATATTCTGTACTTAAGGAATTGGGTAAATTGTGCAAACAGAGAATATTTACATACTCTTTGATTTTATGTAATTCATTCTGATCTAAACTAATTTGAGGATAGGCAAAAATTCTGGTGCTACATCTTTCCACCTCACAGAAAATCTTTCTCAGCAACCTTTTGTGTTTCTGAAATTTTAGCAGACAGGCACCGCTAAGACTCTTTCTAGCGAATCTTCACAGTCCCGAGGGTATGTGAAAATACTGGACTTCAAAACACTTTTTTTAAAAAAAAAGAATCCCATACCCATCATACATTTTTTGCAGACCTGAAGAATGTCAGCAGACAAACAATTCCGAACATGATCTTTTCCTCTTCAGTAGTGAAACCCTGTTAAGTGACATAGAAGGTCACACACTGCTAGTGTTAGACACGCTTCCTCTCAACTAATTAGAACTCCAGAGAAAAGTTGCAGGGAAGAATCAGAATTGCCACTTAGTCAGTCACCGGGGCTTCATTGGACAGAGCCGGATTCCACAAATGCAGACGTAATAAGGCTTCCCAAATGAATCACCTTGAACCAAATACATCAACCGAATCCTGGCAGTTTCTCTGCTGAGTCAGCCAGGTCACATAAGGAGGTGCCACCTCACAAAAATTACTGGCTCTCAGTCAAATCCTAACACAGCATGGCTACCGTATTATTACCTGATTTCACTTTCTACGGCTAACCATCAATAAAGATGCATTATAGACATCCTGTCCCTACCAACCCAGGCTCCACATCCCTTTCCACAGCTAAGCAACAAATGCCCACTTAGCTGACAGTTCCTTAAGAAACAAAAATGAAGTACCACCAACCTGATACTTTCTTTCACATGCTTGATTTGACTAGCCCAGTGTCTCTCAATTTTATCAACTTTAAGATGTGTGGAATTCTGGGAGTTGAAGTCCACACATCTTAAAGTTGCTGAGGTTGAGAAACATTGGGCTAGCCAATGCAACCTTCCTGAAGATTATGGCAGTTGATTCCAATATATCTTGTGGGCACTAGATGATAAATGAGTAAAGAAGACTGTCAATATAAGCGTGTAATCCAAACACTTTTGGAGTATTGTGTTGCATAAAATATAGCCAAATTCTTCGTGTTCAGGAACTACTGTCTTTATTTACCTCTTGCACTTCCATCCCATCTTTTTTTCCCTGATATTCAAGATCAGAAATGGATCACAAAGCCCCCCTGGAGGGATATTACCTGCAGCCCATCAAACCTTGGTTATGGTCCTCAACCCCTCCAAAATATGCTGCCAAAAAGTAATGTTTAATGTAACAAAAGGAGGAAAATATTAAATATATGGGGGCTGATATTAATAGGAGGTTTGTTCATGTAAGGCACTGTTATTCAAATTAAACCAACTTTGATTTTTCCATGGCCATGTTGGCTGTGAATGCTGGAAATTATAGATTCAGTGCATCTGAAGGGTGCCAAGTTGGAGAAGCTCTCCTAAAAGGTTTATGCATTTCTTTTTAAGTGGCTCTTTGTTTTTGAATGATGCGCTGAAGATAACAATATGGGACAATTTATAAAAATATACATGATAACTAATTGCTTCTATGAGTAATACTGACTATGGCAATTCTCAGAAAGAGGTACTACCTCTCTCATGTACATAATCTTGAAAAACAATTGTGGATACAGGCAGAATTGTTATTTTCAATCAAACCTTGCCTAACATTTGGTAGAGTTGTTGGAAGCTACATGGCAGAGAGAAAGATATACATCTATCTTCCAATCCTAAAAATAATGTCCAGGCCACCAGAATGTTCTCTGGCAACTAACCTATTTTCTTTTATAAACTTGGAGTAGCAATTTTTTTTTCACTTTAGAGGCACATACACACCAGAGTATTCTCCTCCCCGAGGATCCAGTAAGCGTTCACTTGAAAGCAGCCCAGACCACAGAATTCTCCTGCTTTCCTAGCCCTGACTATTCCCAACCCTATTTCAGTAGCCAACTTGGAGAAGAGATGCCTATGGCTTCAATGGGCACCATGTTTGCTATGTGACTAAGGAAGTTTAGAAGACTACAAAATCACCTTTTGAAGTCAGAATGTCATGATTTTATGTACAAGCAAAAACAAGGAGAAGGAAGGGGGATAAGGTCAGGAATTTGACCTAATAAAACAAATTAAGCAGACAACAATGGTGAACAAGTCCAGGCTTGGTAGCTAAGGCCACCAACAAAATGTTTCTGATTGGGGCTTCATTTAATGAGAGGGGGGTTATTCTTTTTAGTTGTCTTAAGCATTTTTTAAAAATGTCCAAGGCAGCTTAGGAAGATTAATAACAACTATTCATTGACCCTTATTATCTAGAAGCCTCAAAACAAAAAAAAAAAGAAAAAGAAAAAGAAAGAAATGGGGTGGGGGAGGTTAGGCATGCAAATTGTACTACAGGTCACATCATGATCTAACTAGGACCTAGGATGTCTTTGACAATAAAGACAAAGAAGTGTGTGGCAAGTTTAGCAATTGCTAGGACTCCCAATTTTCTATGGGTTGCAGCTACTACCCCTACCATCAAAAGTTACACTTTATAGCTATAGTGGGAAACCAATGACCTTCCAGTTATTTCAGAATTACAACTCCCAGTAACCCTAGATAGCATGGGCAAAATTAGTTGGAAGATTAGTTCAACCACATCTGTAGGGTCAATCATCTCCTCGGTCTTGCATTATAACACTCTCAGAAACCACACAGATCTCAGCAGCCTGCTTTCCTAATCACAGCTTCCCTTTTTCACACATATAGAACATCAGGAGATGTCATTCAATCTATGCTTCTGTTTTGCTGGCATAGAAACACAGCAACGAACCAGCCAGCTCGCTTGCTTCTGATGCTGGCCACAGAAGAATAAATGTCCCTTCTTCCATGGCCTGCACAGACTGCTCCTTTCATTCTCTGCCAGCCTATCTGGTAGAAGGCTAAATGTTTATTTGGCAAGCAGGAGATTCCCCTTCGTCTATGGTCAGCATGGCTACAGGGACTACCAATGTCTTAACAGTTCAACAAAACTGATAGGCAAATAACTTCTACAGGGTTATTTACACATTATTCTGTTGAGGGTTATAGCTAGGAATGTGTAATTCAGAGAAACATGTTCAGGGACCAAAAAGGACATTCAAGCTGCAGTGCCCTCAATCACACAGGATTGTAAAGACATGCTTGCCTCCAGATTCTGCATCAGGCACAGCCATGCATGAAGATGCCAGAAACTCCCCAGCACTGGCATCGTGTTTTTCCCCCACCCACAAATGAGAGCTGCTGTTCCCAGGTTCACTTCAGGACAGATGTCTGCAGGTGAGTAATCTGCTCATGTGACAAGCTCTGAAATGCCCCAACATTCAACTTTGTTAAGGGAGAGCTTTCCAATAGGATTACAGAGCAGGGTTAAAAAGAAATGAGCCTCTTTGATCTACAGGAGAATGAAGGCTCCCAAGAGCATTAAAACCTCCCAAGGACAATGTGGCTATTTAGCAGCCTGCAAGGAAACTGAAATAAGGGTTTTTTGTTTTGTTTTTTGCTTTTGCACACTTGTTTCTCCTGAACTGCTCAAGGTGCCAGAGTTGCACCATGCATGCTGCATTCTAACCGTCCAAAGCTTAAGTTCTATGTTGGCTCACTTGAATGAGAACTTTACTGAACTCCAAACAAGTGTGCACAGAGTTGACCAGACTAATTAATACGCAAAGCAGCCTGCTAAACGTCAATTTCTTTGTTTTATCGGGAATCTATCTAACTCTTCTTCAGATTATTCTGATAAACTGGAACCTAATAATTAATCTCTTCCTTAAAGTACGTTCACTTTGATTTGCCTACACTTTTCATGACAACAGGCTTATTTTCTAATATTCAAATAATGCCCATGACTCTTCTGCCCATCTTTTTTGGACTCTCTTCAAATATATCTCCAACCATCTACATAATTCTTGCAGGCACACAGAAGGGGATTGAAGTAACCTTTTACAAACAAAAGAGTGCCTGCATTCTCCAGTACCGTATGTGCAACTTTTTCTATCCCTGGCTTGTATTCCCTAGTTTTTGTCTGGATCACTTCAGCTTTTTCCTTAGTTTGTGCCCTTTTTACATTTTCCTCCCTCTTAATTGCATTTTATAATGTTATTTAAAGGAAAATGAAATTATGAATATATACAACGCATACAAAGTAAGTAGTAAGTTTGATTAACAGTGAAAATTAACAGTAATCTTGGCTTTTAAACCCATGGTGGCAGCTTTCCAGAAAGCAAGGGGGCAGCTTCCTCCTATTTTCAGAGGAAATGGCAGTTAGCAATCTCAAATAATTTGTAAGCTTGTGTCTGAAAGCTAATTCGCTTCTGAGCTGTTATTCATTTATTAGATTTTGTTTTATATTGAGCAAAAATCTTAATTAGATATAAGACAGTAATATGGACTGTTCACACAATACTGTTCTGTGTACTTTTAAGAGTATGACTTCATTCTCTCATTTTAAAAAATGCACTAATTCCAATCTTTTCCTCTTTTCACTGTATCTGTGTACATATATCTAGTTACTATTAATTATGCTTCTTAGATCAATTGCTGTCCTACTAATAGCAAGAATTACTTTTACTCACTATTCTCTTCTTAACGCAACCTAGATCATGAAAGCCCTTTTGCTGCAATGTCACAACAGCAGCTTATAGTCAGAGTCTTTTTAACACCAAGGATTTCCAGAATTTTGCTTCCTAATTAGCTGGCATTTATCCAACTGTACAACTTACCTCTGCAATGAGGGCCTTCATCTGAACCATCTACACAGTCACGTTCACCATTGCAAAGCTTGGTCATGGGGATGCAAAGGTCAGTGCCCAGGCAGTTGTGCTCATTTGGATGGCACCTTGACAGCTTGTTTTGTGGACCTGGAAAATAGGAAGAACCACTGCCATTATGAGTATCTCCAAGGGTCCCAACAGAATTATCTTAATTTATATATATCAAATTTGTCACCGCCCATCTCATTGAAATGACTCTAATTAATCTACAGGAAATCCTAGAACAAGGAATGGAACCTTATGTGTATGGATGATGTTTAGACACAGAAGAAGCTATAGACTCTTTTACGGCATGTTCTTTTATATCTAGAAAGGACAGTGCATGAGCTCATATTAGCTAAGGAAATGAACAGAAGAATCCAACAGGCATAGGGCTAGTCTTGGATCCAAGAGACCTTGATGAAATGCATGCTCAACTGGCTTCAGTAAATAGCCAGTTTCTTTGGTTCTGTTCCTGGTAATGTTGGTTTAAAGCATACATTTGGGTCCTCTTTTTCTGCCTTAAAATGAATCTGAATTCATCTAAGGAATTTTCGAGTAATTTGGACTACAAAGGGGTTAGATTGAAACCATGATAACTATTATGGTAGCTGCAGTCCAAAATACCTGGAGAGCACAAAGCTACCTATTGCTGACCCAGATCTTTTTTCCATAAGGCTATGAAACCTCAGATTGTATTTCCAAGGGAAGCACACTGAGCAAATCAGTTTGGGTAACTCTGTATTAAGTCAGATTCCATTATGGCTCAGGATAGGGGCCACAGTGGGTACCGATCTATCCGTCAAAGTGGTTTGCTATGTAGAATAGTCGTTCCATCAGCCACTTAATCATTACTGGCATGAAGAACCTTAACAAACTACTTTTCCTCTTTTAAAAGCTAATAAATGAGCTAATTTATTTCATGTGACAAATCTGTGGTACACCCCAAAGGGCTGCATTAGACAGGAATTGTTAACATTAGAAAACCACTTTAAAAGTTGCTGTTCTTTTGCCCATAAATATATGCCCTCTAATTGAGTTGGCTACAATCCAGAA
Source organism: Liasis olivaceus (assembly GCA_030867105.1). Lineage (NCBI taxonomy): Eukaryota > Metazoa > Chordata > Lepidosauria > Squamata > Pythonidae > Liasis > Liasis olivaceus. The sequence goes on from CM061348.1 coordinate 138,064,451, forward strand.
ATAAATAAAATTGAAAAGGGTAGAACTGAGAAGAAGGTCTGAACTGAGAGTCTACAGAGGCAACAGGGATGACATTTTAGGGGTAAAAACAACAGAAGATTCCAAAATCTTTTTTTTTTCCAAAAAAAAGCGTTCAACCACATTCATTTTAAGTTGATATCACAGAATGTTTCTGCTTAAAAAAAATCAGAACTGCTACTATTACACAATTATTATTAATATTAAACGGTAGTTATTGTTATTACCGCTAGTGATTCTCTAATTGGGGGTATCACCAGTGGAAATCAGGTTTACAAGCAATTTACAATAACTCTGCACAGTTCAAAATCTTTACAAACCTCCTAACATAGGCCATTCTATACAACTAATACTTATAATTCTTTTGATGCCCACCAGCATCAATAAAGGCCACATTAACTGTGAATTAAAATAAATGTTGCTTAGCACCTTCTTTTTCCCTTTGATAGGGCAAATAACTACTTCTGCTCTAACTTTGCAACCTTTGCAACCAAATGCCCTACCTGACTCTCTCATTCTGCTAGTTTTGTACAAGCCAGAACATTTCAAATTGAAAACACACCATGAGTTTAAAAAATGTTACAAGTGCAACATAGTACATATTAAACCACATGTTAAACCCATATCTTTAGCATGTAGCTTTGTAATTTGGGGAAAGTGTCGGGGATAGCAAACTAAGTCTAGTTCAGACCACTGGGCACAGCCTTAAGAGGACAGGTTAAATCTTCATTCTCCAGACACTTTAGTTTGATAATATACTCCTCTGCCTGCAAAAAGAAACAGAATCTCCATTACTGCCCCCAAAAATCTCTTTTTAAATCTTGTACTGGATAGGGAAATTCCCATTGCTAAGTATCTCAAGATAAAGAGTTTAACCTCACCCAACCCTGTTCAGTAATGCTAACCCATCCTCCTTAATGGAAGGGCTACTCTAGAATGGGCAGAGATAGGTAAAATAATCAGGGATGGCAAGAGGTGTAGTCCAAAACATCTGGAAGACACCACATTGCCTGTCACAACCCTAACTGCTCCAGCTATTTTCTTTCCAGATGTGTCAAATTGTGTCAGTGCCTTTTATCAAGGGCTTTTGTCTGGCCCAGGGCAATCAAATGCATAATACAAGTCTTGTAAATCCAACTGGAATTTTGAGTCCCTTATTTGCTGATAATTTGGAAAAATTCAGAATCCCATAGTAGTTTATATATCAGAAGACCTGTCCAAATACAGTGGTACCTCGAGTTACGAACTTAATCCGTTCCGTGACTCTGATTGCAACTCGAGTTGGTCGCAACTCGAGGTAAATTTTCCCATAAGGTTCAATGTAAATACGGTTAATCCGTTCCGCCCTCCGAATTTGGTCGCACCACGAGGCAAATTTCCCCATAAGGTTCAATGTAAATACGGCTAACCTGCCCTCCGAATTTGGTCGCACCACGAGGCAAATTTCCCCATAAGGTTCAATGTAAATACATACGGTTAAACAGGTCTTCAGCATTTTCTTTGGAGCCATGCTGACAAGCACCCCAAAAACCTTCAAAACGCCACAAAACACACCACAAGCCTCACCGAACGTCTCCTTGCTACCGCGATCTCGCCCACAGGAAGCCGCGACCGCGTGGCAGCGGGGCAAATGGCTGCGGATCCGGTTCGTAGCTCGAGGCGGAGTACGCATGTCGAGGTAAATTTTTGGGGCCGGAGCTGGTCGTATCTCGAAAAATTCGTAAGGAGGGGCGTTTGTAACCCAAGGTACCACTGTAATCCTGCTTTCCTTCTCATCCTCAGCTGCAGCCTTTTCAAATGGCTGCCTTTAGATGACACTGAAGCTACTTGATCTATTGTTGATCTATGGCTGATGCCTGCTTTAATAAATATTTATGCTTTGGCTAGAAAGCTCAGAGGAAAGCCTCTGCAGGTATTGCTCCAAATTTGTCAGCTGTCCAAAACCTTAATTAATGTCTACATTTAAATTAATAGATGCTTTCCAAAATCTGTGGGAACAATCCAGAAGAAACTAAATTAGCAATGATGAGTTCATCCCAACCAGGGGCTCCATTGTTTGGAATATGCTTGAGATTTCCTGGTGTTTGCATGCAAATGTTTGTCAGCTTGACTCTGTAAATCTAACCAACATGGATATTAGCAGTGACACCTCCAGCTTTCCTCTCCTGTTTCCTTTATCTCCAAATCCTGTCTGGGGCAGCCCTTGCCTGTCACCACAAACATAGGACTGAGAAGTTCTCCATCTTCTGGGGCTCTTTAGCCAGTTCTTTCTCACGCCACTATGGCACCGCACTGACGCACCCTTATCTTTCTAGGGTTAGAGGACTTTCTCTTGAAATCCCCCCCCCCAATGAATTTCCAGTGCTGAGAATAACAGCTCACTTTCTAATATCAATATTAGTAATATCAATGATGCTTGCATATGGGGTAAGGCTCATAAGTCAGAGTCTCTCTTTTTTCCTTTTTGGCATGCTTCACATCAATACTTCTGTGCTGACTGAAAAGTGCATTCAGTTATTGTTTTTTGAATGTTGGGTTTTACTTAGTTTATTAATGTCATGTGCTCCTGACCCCAGCTCTCTAAGCCATGCTGATTTAGAATGCTAGGAATTGTAATCCAACAAATTTAGACAGCACCAAAATGGGAAAAACTGTCTCACACATATATGTGAGCTATAATAAGCAAAGAATCATGCTAAGTAAAATATACAATCCACATTTTTTTTCAAGAAAACTAAATTGCAGTAAGCAAGTCAACTAAATTGCCTTAAGATCTTATTTTGTCCATAGATCAAATTTTGGTGAAAGGCAGGGAAAATGGAATATAATAATTTTAAGAGTTATGAACATCAACACGGCACCCATTCTTCTCTAATAAGCAGCATATTTTGCAGTATTTTACCTGTCCACAGAAGTAAAGCTTTTTTTCTTGTTACCTTTTTTTTACAAAAGCATTTCATATTTGACAAAGTGCAATTATTATTGCAGCCACCTCCTGGTAAGTGCTCCAGTGAGCAATCTATCCACATAGTTTGTTTGTTTGTTTGTTTGTTTTTCAAATTTATATATGCCACCCATCTCACTATACAAGTGACTCTAGGCAGCATTACAGGTAAAAAAAACTATAAAATCATACAAATATATGTTAAAAACTACAAAAGGTTAAAATTAAGCTAAAAAGATAAAACTACAATGCAAACTAAAAAATGGAGACAGCATCTTCAGGCTACCAGCCACCCCCAGTGCTGCAAACCCCACTGGGTCCCCATGCAAGTTGGCAGAGCCAGGTCTTAATGCCCTTTCAGAAGGCAGTGGGGGCGGGGAATCTCTGAGTTGTATAGCATTTGCTACTGAAACTCGTAAGACAATTGCATTTGCTAATTTTGCAATCAGCCAATAGTAAAAATGCAGTTGTTGTAGCTAGTTTGATTTTCCACAAGTTCTTCCATTAGACATCAAATTACAGTATGGAAAAACTAAAAAGAAAAAAACCTGAACATTTGAATCTGAATTGACTCAATTCTCAAATTTAGAAGCAAACTGAGATCAACTGGAATTTGTCATTGTCTTGCTACAATAACAGTATCTCATTCCAGAGGCACATCTATACAAAAAAACACTTAACTTCTGGCCTCTGTCAGATATTTCACAATGATTGCCCATTTCAAAATACTGCCCTGGAGAAATTTGGCAGATATCCCAGAAGCCAAATCTGCTTTCTTGTTATAATTAGGAATTAATTGCACTGAGCCAAAGGATGAGGAACATGTTTGATCCCGTTTTTCTTGCAGCTAAAAATATGAGAAGAGCCCAGTTGGATCAATCCAAAAGCCCATCTAGCCCAAGATTCTGCTTCCCACGGGAGCCACTAGATGATTTTTAGGAAGCTCCACAAGCAGAGCATGAATGCAACAGCAACTTCCTGTTCCTTTTCTCCAGACGTAACATCAAGACCCTCTGAATCTGAAAATCACAAATACCATCACGACTCAGCCACTGATATCTTTCTCTACTATGGATATGCATCATCTCCTTTTAAGGCTAAGTTAGTGGTCAGCCCTTCACATCTTGCTGGAACAAATTCCATAGATTAGCTATCTACAGTGGAAAGTAGTGCTCAATTTCATCTGCCCCGAATGTCTCTCCATTCAGTTTCACTGGATAATCTTGGGGTATAAAATTATAAAGTAGCAATAACCTTTCTTCCTATCAAATTTCTCTATAACATGCATCATTTTATACATACCTTGTATCTTCCTCTTTCCTTTTTTCTAATGCTAAAAAGCTTGACATGCCATTCTTCATGGGGAATTACTCCAGCCCCTAAATCATTTTAGTTCTTTTTTCTTTCCCAAGTAGCAATCAGTACTATTCATAACATTCCAAATGTGGTCCTATCACACATTGTATAAAGGCAGTTTTATTTTTAATTTCTTTCCTAATTATTCTAACATGGATTTTTCTTCAGTAACACTTTTCTCTTATATCCCCGATAATTTTTAATGGCGCTTTCTACTAGTTATAAAAAGTTATTGGGCACAGCCATTAAACTATCCAGCCTATAGTTACCTGGACACTCACTAGAACTTTCTGAGAAATGATCTAATGATTTATTTGTAATTTTACAAAACAGTTTGGAATTTTGTTTCTTGGCGCTACTTTTTACATCAAAGTCCTTTTTTAAAATATACAAATATACCACATCTGTGACAGATGTAAAGAAGCCATTCAGCATCTCTTCAATCTCACTGGATATTTTTAATTTCAATAGTCCTCCACAGTCAACCCTCTTATGTAATAGTTTCTCATTTCTGATAGATAGAGATAGATAGATAGATAGATAGATAGATAGATAGATAGATAGGAATGTCTTAGCATTTTTTGTATTTCTCCCCAATTTTTTATAATTTATTCGGTTTATAAAAATAACCATAATGACCAAAAATACATCTCAATGACAATATCATTTAAAAACACATCCAATAAAACATATTAAACTCGCCTAAACATCAATCAGAAAAGCCTTCCAAGAAAGCTTGAAAAAGCTTCTTTTCCTGTTCCATCTGAAGGCAAATACAGAGGAAAAGCTTTCCAAAAAAAGAGTTCATAAGTAAAAAACCCTTGTCTCTTGTATCTGGCAATTTCACCTGGGGACACACCACCAAACTTAACTTGAATTTTTGTTGTTGAAAAATATCTCTATTTTTTTCTGCTTGGAAAATCCCTCTATGACTTCATCCCTAGGTCTCACCCCAACTTTGTCCCTAGGTCTCACCCCAACCTACCTCAGAAGTTTGTTGTTGGGAAAAACTGAGGAGTGATATGTCCACTATCTTGAGATCTTGGATAAAAGGTGGGATATAAATCTTAATGAATTAATTAACATTCCCAAGGCTCAAACAGAGTGGGGGGACCAGTGGATTTAAATTCCTTTGTCATATCCTTGGTTTAATTATGAGGATTACAACTTAGGTAGCAGGGAACTACCTGATGTAGCAATATGGAGAGGCAGCATCTCTTCGTATTATTTTCAACTATCCTGAATTTCCCACTATCTACTGAATGCCTGCTGGCTATTCTAAAGAGCTCCCACTGGCATTTCCCACAAATCAAAACAATGTTAAGACTCTTCCTCTGACAAACCATCTTTAGCATTTACAAAGAAGTCCAGATTTCCTTTTAAAATTTCCTAGTAATGCTTCTGGGGCAGCAGGGGAGGCATTTTGACCATCCCTGCCATTCTTATTATTGGAAAACGAATATGGCTTAATGGCTGAGCACACATTTTACAGACAGATAGCCCAAAGTTCAGTCTCCAGCAACTCCAGCTAAAAGAATTAATACTGGATACGATGCAAAGTTCTGGGCTGGAGAAATGTTCTACTGAGCAGAGGTAATTAGGCAATTTTTAAAGACCATTCAATTAGGAACACTATCCTCCTAGGAGGCCAGTGGTTTCTAAAGGAGGAAGCAAAAGAAGGGGAAGAGGAAAGGAAACCCATCAGAAAAGTGAAGTAGGGGCAAAGGATTTCTCAGCCAATTTTGTATAAAACCCCATCCGGAACAGTTGCCCACAAATAGAAACTACATAGAAACGTGAGTAATAAATGGCATTTTTCCAAAAGTGGAGAATCCTCACAAAACCTCTGTGTCTGCTGGCTGTTTTTAAACGTTCACAAAGCTGTGAGAAGCATGCCATGAATTTTGGATCACTCAAAGAAAGTAACTGGATCCAGGTCACCAATACAAAATAGCTATAAAAACAATTAATAGGGAAGGAAGAGGAAGCAAAGATACATACATATATCTGGTGATTCATCAGAGCCATCTGGACAATCCTTCTCTCCATCACATCTCCAGCCCTTCGATATACACGTGATCTGATCTTTACATGCAAACTGTTTGGGGCTACATGTCTTCGGTGCTGGATAAAGAAAGACCAGAAAAAAGGAAAACATAAGAAGTTAGTTTCTTCTGTAAAGCATGTTATTGACAATAATTTCAAAGGCTGGCTACTTAAAAAGCAACTGATTCTGACAGTGCCATTGGGCTCATGCATATTCATGATAGTTCAGGAAAGAATACTCTTAAAATGAAAGGTATTCATCAGAGCAGAGCAGGAGTAAAATTCAGAACAGATTTTAAACATTATTTAATTTGAATAAATCTCTCAGGAACCCACAATTTACACATGAAAGGCTTAAACACAAACCAGGAACCACAGTTTTAAATTATGTAGTGTTTGCACTGGAAAAACTGTAAGAATCTCAAATCTGACTTTTACAAAAACTACCATGGCAATTCCTCCAGATTTACCTAAGTTTATATAGCCAGCATCTCAACAACTTACAGGGGCAGGGGATCCTGATAAAATTACACCTTAAGAAGGTAGACTGTGTGAGGGAAAGCCCACATTTCAAATCTGATTTCAATAGCCTTAAGGTCTGCCATTATTCACTTCAGCTCAGCCACAGGATGGTCATCTGGGTCTACCTCACAAAATTATTGTAATGATTACTAAAATAATGAATCAGAAGCACACTGAATGCTTCATTCAGCAAAACCCCCTCTCACGCATAAGTCAAGTCCGTAGCCTTTGCTTTTATAATCCAGGCAGGTGAATAAGGAGTTAACGCATGGCATGTCCCAAAAGAACATGAACCAACTCTATCCATTAAGCAACTGCAAGCACAGGTAACCACTTGGTCAACTTGCAACTTTCTGCCTTATTGTATGTACCATTCTTCTAGCATGGCCCTCCCCAATCTGTCACCACTCAACACATCCAGAAGGCACCAGGTTGGGGAAGACAAGTCTAGCTTATCTACAGGATCACTACTGTACTCTGATCAGAATCAATCTCTCCAATACAATCATCCCAGAAGAAACTGTGGGCTGTTCCCCATTTCTGTGAAGTGAAGTGGGACAAAGCCAGGAGGCACTGCTTTTCGGTTATACCCTGAGTCTAATAGAAAGGCCTCCTCTCAGAAGTCAGATTCATCCATTCTGGAATACGGTAAAGGCTAAATTCTTCCAAAGAGCATTTATGCCACCCCTTTGAGGTAGCCAGGTCAGGAAACAGACCTCACAAGAAATACTAGAGCTCTACCTTATTAATATAGTCTATAACAACAAAATTCTGAAAGCCTGATAACATCTCCCTTTCTCTACCTCTTATACCTGACAATCAAAGCTGGGCAATCTTGAGTTTCTTTCTCACACTTTCCTATTTTTCCAGGTTAAGCTCATGTTTTACTAATAGTCTTCATATATTTTCTCCAAGGTCATCACTGCACTCCTCTACACTTGGTAGTTAATTACTTCACTATTGGTTATTACCATCATATTATTGTTCCTTGCTGGGCTGGCTGATGATAGCCCTGCCACTTCTATTACTATTACTGCTTAAGATAATAATTTATTTTAAAGTAGTTTGCTTTATTACCATGGATATATGTTAATATACTACCATGAATGTTTTCATTGTTTGGTCTTGCTATAAATCATTCTGGCAGATATACTGCTCTTTAGATCTGTGCCCCTCCTGGCTTGTGAAAGCAGCCCGGAGGGTGTCATGCAAGTGGGCTCTAGCGATGGTTAATGCATCTTTGAGTGAGGGGGTTGTTCCCTCACTTCTTAAGGAGGCCTTGGTTCGCCCCCTCCTCAAGAGGCCATCACTAGACCCCACTATACTGGACAATTTTCGTCTAGTATCTAACCTCCCCTTTTTGGGGAAGATGACTGAAAAGGTGGTTGCGCAACAGTTACCGAGGACCCTGGAGGAAGTGGATTATCTGGATCCCTTTCAGTCAGGATTCAGGCCTGGATATGGGATGGAAACAGCATTGGTTGCGCTTTTGGATGATCTCTGGCGAGGACGGGAGGGGGGTTGTGCATCCATCCTTGCCCTACTTGACTTCTCAGTGGGTTTTGATACCATCGACCATGGTATCCTTCTGGATTGGCTCGGAGGATTGGGGATGGGCGGCACTGTGTTGTGCTGGTTCACCTCCTTCCTCCAGGGCCAATTCCAGTCGGTGGTGGTTGGGGAGGAGAGATCCCGCTCTCGGCCCCTGTTATGTGGGGTGCCACAGGGTTCGATGCTCACCCCCCTCTACATGAGGCCACTGGGTGAGCTCATCCGTCGCCATGGGGTGAAGTATCATCAGTATGTTGATGATACCCAATTATACATCTCTGCCCCTGGCGAATTAAGCGATGCTGTGAATGTCTTATCCCGGTGCCTGGAGGCTGTGAGGGTCTGGATGGGGAACAACAGGCTTCAACTGAACCCTAGCAAGACAGAGTGGCTGTGGGTTCTGGGGCCTTCTGGTGCTAGAGCTATGCCACCTTTGGTACTGAATGGGGTTGCATTGCCTCAGACAGACCCTGTGCACAATCTGGGGGTCCTCCTGGACTCATAACTCCTGCTGCAAGAGGTGGCAGTCGTGGCTAGGAGGGCCTTTGCACAGCCAGTTGTGCCCATTCCTAGATCAGAGGGACCTAATCACTGTCACTCATGCCCTGGTCACCTCCCGTCTGGATTTCTGAAATGCGCTCTCCATGGGGCTGCCCTTGAAGAGTATCCGGAAGCTTCAACTGGTGCAAAATGCAGTGGCGTGGGCAGTTATGTGTGCCTCTAGGGCGGTACACGTTGCACCTCTGCTTTGCAAGCTGCACTGGTTGCCAGCTTGCTTCCACATCCAATTGAAGGTGCTGGTTTTGACCTTTAAAGCCCTTCATGGCATGGGGCCAGGTTACCTGAGGGACCGCCTCTCCCCGATTACATCTGCCCATCCCATCAGATCTGGCAGAGAAGGTATGCTGCGGATCCCGTCTGCCAGAGAATTACATTTGGTGGGTCCCAGGAGGCGGGCCTTCTCTGCTGTGGCACCTGCCTTGTGGAATCTCCCCCCAGAAGTGAGATTAGCTCCATCCCTCTTAACATTTCGCAAATCCCTCAAGGCCTGGCTATGTGATTGGGCCTGGGACTCCCAGGGGACTGGGGAGATTTTACAATGGCCCCCTTATTAATTTTGTCCCCTCCTGTTTTGTGTGTTTTACAGTTTTTTATGTGTAATTGTTTTTATGTATTTATTTTTTTAATTGTTGCATGCCGCCCAGAGTCACCTTGTGTGAAATGGGCGGCTATATAAATATGATAAATAAATAAAAATAAATACGTAATAGAAATGCAATAATTAAATAAATAAATGCCCCATTCATTCCATACGCGCTGCCAGAACCACCACAAGGAGAATGGAGTCTGGCAGACTAAAAGGCCCAGACAAAGTACTTAGCAGTTAGAAAAGATTGGCATCTTTCAAAAACACACTGCTGCATAGTTGGCTTTCCAAAGTCATGCAAATGCCTTCCTAGCGGTCTCTCTTTCTCATCCTTTCAGTAGCTATATTTCATACCATCTCAAGAAAACACTAGCAGGAGGGCCAGCAACAGACCTAGAATGGCACAGCTTCTTTCAAAAAGATGTCTTAGCTGCTGCGCTTCACAACCAAGTCTCTATGCTCGGGCAAGCACTGTCCTCTCTGCAGCACCATCAATTAGACTACATCAGGCCAAAAACATAAGATAAGGCAAGAAGTCCTAGGCAAATTGAAAAAGGAAACATGTGGTGACAAGAGAAGGGGCAAGGAAATGAAGCAGAAAGAAAGAATGGGAAGTTGGGGGGTGGCATATGAAAGAGAGGAGATATGTATCCGCTAATGGAGAGCATGTGTACGTGAACAGATGCACTGCCTATAGATGTGATAAAGAGTATCATGGGGTAGTGATTATCTCAATTAAAAATAATTATTTCTCTCTTTCCCTCTGGATTCTTAAGAGATGAAACAAGGGAGAAATAGCATGATGTGATGATGATCTTACAAGAGCAAGGAAGGCAGTGTGAGATAAACTCTGGCCTTGTTCATTGCCAGCACAGGGCTCCTAAGAGACTACCTCTGAAGCAAATCAGCCCTGAATGGAAAAAGAGTGCTTGCCTGCTCCTCCTGCAAGCAAGCTTCTGATGTAATTATTTCTGCATGCAACAGTTGCTCTCTGCAAACAAGGCATACGTTTGGCTAAAGGATGTCTTTCAGAAAGCTGTCTGTCCCTTCAAACTATTTGCCATTTGAAAGAGAGAAATTCTTTCCAAATGAAGAGGTAAACAGTGTGCAAGCATCAAGAATGTTTTTCACAATTTTTTTCCTTCAATGCTAAATGCCAATAAGTAATGAACTCTGTTAGGAGAAACCTCTCCAAGTAAGCTCTCAGCCATCCCAGTACAGGCAATGATTGGAAGGAAGCTGAAAGAGAGGGCCATTGACGCCTTCTCCCAGAGAAGAAGTGAGAGTTCCCCAATGCCTTCTCTAAAAAGAACATAACCTAATTGTGAAGCTGAATGAAACAGATTACAATGAAGATCCATTCTTCATTTTACCTCACCCTGAGATCTTATAAAAACATCCAGATTTCAGTTTGGGAGCCTACAAGCACTTTTTCTAGGACAGAATGGATGCTCGAGGCCTTGACACTGCTGACCTGTGTGTTATATATTATGATACCACAACATTCTTGGTTGGGTTTGCTGTATCCTATTTCTATAACTAGCTCTCTGGCAATAACCAGTAAGTTCACAATTGTTATGACCACCAGGATGATTGCAGCAAAACAAACCCAAACCAGAAACAGAAGATAATGGCAGGCATGTCTACCCCATGCTGTCCTGCTTCTAAGAGGCACTTGCCTCATTTAGTTGATATCAAATCCCTCCTTTCTGAACAATGCTGCCAACTCCTCCCAACTTTATACATCAAGGACTTTGCAGACAGAGCACATCTCTGTGAAAGCACTGACATTGCTCCTTTTGGGGAAATAGTTTGTTGTTTTTTGAAGAGGAAATCCACAAAACAATCAGACACAGAGGAGTAGAGAATACTTCATCTGAGACAAACAGTACATTCCCTTCCAACAGAAGTAACAAACGGGAGAAGAGAAGGAATGCATTTGTCCGCAACAATCAGTCTCAAATGCATTTTTAGTGTGCACCATAACTGACCAAAAAAAAAAACCCCACTACAGCTTTGAGGAAGCAATTTAATTTCTGAACAGGTCTAAAGTATTACTTATTTGAGTCGGTGTACATAAATATTTTTTTTTAAAGGTTGCTATATTTCATCCACTTATTTAGCAGCAAAAGTGCCTTAAACATGGCTGAGGAACAGCCACAATAACAATAAGGCTGTTCTTAAGCCATGTTGATGCTGCTAAATAAGAGGATGAATTACTACCATCCAATGGAATATTTTTATTATAATAAACTATCATATTGGAATATTTGGAAAAATATTTCAAAGGAATCATTGCTGAAGAAGCATACAGCTTGAAATCAACGTTCATTTGTGTGAGATATGAGATTATGATTTGAACCATGATGAAAGCTAAGCCTTCCCAATCTGCCAAGGTCTCAGTGAAATCCTTCCTGCCCCAAAGCTGCTAATTATATTAGGCTGCCTCACTGGCATCAATGAAAATTGTGTTTTTGCGAGTGTGTGAAAGAGACAGAGAGACATCAGAGAGTGTGGGTAACTGCTACTGGATGGGAAAGATAAAACCACACCCTCATCATTGTTTATTGCAGTTTTGATCAGGAACACAAAGAACTTTCAGCATCTATTCACTGTTTAAGAAAGAAGGCCGGCATAGCAGGATGCTGCACCCAGTATGAGCCAGCAACTTTTAAATGCTTTCTGCCCAGAAAGAAATAGGAGCATCAGTTCCATCCCTGAGTCATGCCATTATTCTAGACTTGATAGGCTATCAATCCATCAACAAGGAAAAGCATGGGGAGATGACGGACTAGTCTTCTGTCCTTCTTGCAGCAGTTCGGCCGGGCCAATGTACTCTCCGATGGGACAAGAAAGGAGAGAGGAAAGTGGGACACAGTGGATTACCTGACAAGGACTCCTCTAACCTAGGGGGCGGAGGGGGCGGGGTGTCCATTCCAAGAATTCCTATTGCAGCCACATGAAATGTTGAGACTTCCACTTGCAGAATTCCCAGGGTGGCCACCTTGCACATGTTGCCTAATGTATATTCTGAACTCTACCCATCCTTCTATTTTCCTCAGCATTTCTGAAAATTAGTGCGTTCTGTATCTCTTTTGTACTCTGGATAGCCAAGTCCTGAACGTGTAACTGTTTTAAAAATTAAAGTACAAGATTGAGGATTTGTTTTCTGCACTAACATCTTGCTTGCCTGCTTCTCCTGAAATGAAGAGAGGGCTACATTCCAGAAAAATCCAGCAGTTTATAGCTCCATTTGCCACAACAAAATAATTAAAATACTTTAAAATAGATTTGGACCATAAATGAATGTTTGAACCCAACCACGCTTCTCAATCCTATACATCAAATCTACTTATACATAGAAATTATACATCTGATGCAACAATAGACTTGACTGTAAAGGATGCTAAAAAAGTAAGTGCAGCATGTATTTCTCTTCTGTCCCCCCCCCCCCCCCAATTTCAGGGATTTTGCTGGACAAATCCAGAAACAATGCCCCACCCCCCACCCCCAATCATTTCAATATTTTCAACAATTTTACACTTCTAGTGAAGGAGTCAAAGACCCTCTCGCACTTCATGACAGAGCTGAGATTTCTGCAGCACCTGCTTGAGAGGTTTACCTTAAGAAGCAAATAACACAAGACTCCCTTTGTCCTTCAAATGAGAATGAGGCAACAGAACCCATGTGGTAGTGGTGCCATTGGTATGAGACACTACGGGTCAAATCACCATTCAGCCAGAAAACTAGCACCAGATTGGTGACAGTTATTCTAAAAAACACGTTCCTTTTTTCGGTTGGAGGCAAGCAACTGCAACTTGACCTGAGGCTACAAGGTTCAACACTGCATTAACATCAAGAAAAATTGTGCATGATCACCAAAGCCAAAAAGCGGACATATCAGGTAATCCATGATCCTGTACTGAGTACAAAGGATTATAAATTACGAACAGCCAGGAAGACAATTCAGAAGATGGGAGAACATATTACTGATGAAGTTCTTCCCTGTGCAATATAAAATTCATTTTTTAAAAAAGTAAAATTTACAAACAGTTTTCTATGGCTTGGAAACAAATCTAGAACCCAGCAGTTAGCAAAATCCAAGCCATTATGTTGCCCAATAAATCTGCAGCCCAACTCGTGTCAAGACATCTCCTGCTGCCTGCTTTATAGATACTCCAAGCAGCATGCCTGCCATCAGCTCATTTTTGTTCCTATGCCAATTTGGGGAAGACAGAAGAGGGGTCACTATGAAGACTTCTGCACACGTGGCTTCTTTAAGTGAGTTGAGCATATTATTTACTATCATGTCAAAGGGCCAAGTATCACTTGCCTGATAAGCTATTTCGTGTTTCTCAATTGGTGGCAAGCATATTGCTAGTTGTAAGCACACTAGAAGAATGTAAGGCTTTTAAACTCCACTGATGGCTTCATATCCATGACAACATGAAATCCAATCACAACGCAACGGATTCAGGTCCCAGAGAACCTGCTGGAGTAGCCCTCTGCTCTTACTCCCAATCCATGTCCACTTCTTTGTGTCTCCTTTCTGGAGTTTTGCACATACTGTTCCAAAAGGTGGTGATTGCAGCTAAATCCCACCGAACTAAGCCAACCTAGTTTTCCCCACCTATTTATCAAGAAAGTTGTAGAGTGGGGCTTGGCTGGAGGCAGGGGGGCTATCTAGCCAGATTGGTTTGGTTCTGGAAAACAAGCTGTTAAATTTATACACACGTTAGACAAGCTACTTTATATAAAACACTGAAAATTTTCCAGCTTGTCCAGGCAGAGCAGGAAAGAAAGCTGGGAGTACATTTAACAGGGATTGAGTTTTCTAGACAGCCAGCTGGTCCAGGCAGAGTGGGAAAAAACTTTTAAGTTTCTGGCTTAGCAGCTCTAATCATATTGAAAATACTGGAACTTAGGGACCTAATTAATAACTGCTATTGATTCTGTTAACAGACCATAATGTGCAGAATTATGGTTTATGGATGAAAATTTATCCCACATTTTTATGTGTACATATACCTATTTAATTCTCAAGGACTCTGGGTATTACCTCAATCCTATCTGAAGCACATGTATGACCAGTGAGATTAGGACTACATTTGATGCCTCACAACTAATAAAGCATTTTTTAAGTGTTTAAATTATCTGTATGCCATATTAACAACTTTTTAAAAGTGTGGTTAGATCAGGAGAAATTCCTCTTTAAGCACTCATACTTTTGCCATCCGCACTTAAGAGGGATAGCAAATTATTTCTCCTTAAGTCGTCAGTTCCCTGCATAAAGCAACCAGAACCAATTTACTATTAATTATACTGACATTTTTCTGCTAATGTTACATTAAAAAACAAGTGCAGTCCTCAGGGATTTCAATGTTAGTTCAGTTGTATTATTCAGAGCAGATTCCTGAATTTGTGATAATCAAACTAATGAGAAAGCTTGATTCTATTGGAAGCTTTAGTGGAGTCATGGCTGGAGAATCCCATTCTTACTGGAATTGTTGTGAATCATTATGTTTTTATCTTTGTTGAAATAATCCAACTTTTTAAAAGGTACATTGGTATATCTTGATTGTTAACTACTTTGAAAGACTAACATGATGAATTATTGTCAGAACCAGTTATTGCCTACTTTAAACACATCCCAGGCTGGAGAGGACCTTGAGGCATCCAGGGTTAATCCCCTTTTCCTAACTTGCAGGTATGATGGTATGTCTATTATTTTGCATGACGTCAAGGAGTCAGCTCCTCTTCCCCACACACCTGCTACCTGTAAACACATAAACGCCTCTGAACATATCAACGTCAAATGTGCCAAAGTTTCAAGTTCGAAACGATTTCAACCTTGGGGGAGTTTCAAGCCTGCATCACTATCAGCTTCAAAACGTATCCTGTAAGGATACAGCTGTTCTGAAACAGGGTATTTCAAGCTCAAACAGGGCATTACAAGTTTGCAAACATTTCAGATCTGAAATGCTTTGTACACCACTAATAAATGTTCTTTTCTGAAAAAATGGGGATTTGTTTCTACCATGGCAGAGTCCAGATTCTTTGACAGAGTGATTGGTGGGATAAGAGATATAAAAAGTTGAGAACACCTGAAATCGAACACTCGTGTTCAAACAAAGGACCAAATGCTGGAGACAAATAGAAGCCAGTATCATAAGTTCCTTGAGGACTATGGCTAATTACTGACTGGTGGATGAACTAGACAGGCTTTGACTTGATCCAGCAAGCCACCATAAAACTCAGGAAACTCACAATGTTTCCTCTTCAGTATCTAATACATCAGAAGTGCCCTTGTATTTCAGCTGAAAATCAAATGTTTTAATAGTCACAGAGAAAACAGTATCCCCGTCTCCAGTCTGCAATGCTTAAACTAGAGGAAAGATTCAAGGATACAGTACAGGCAGCCAGAGGTCTATTGAAGAAAACATAAGGTTTTAGGGCATTTGTGATCCTGCTTGGTAAGCAAGCTATTAATTCACACTCTGTTTCTTGCCATTTCAGTCGATTTGTCAAGGAAAATGTCCTATATGGTGTAGCTGCTATCTGCTAATTGCTGCCCATCTTCTATGCCTCTGAGCTTTGCCAAATCACATGCATACAAATTAAATAGCCATCAAAATCCCAAAGTCAATGCCATTAACCCTGAGGGGCTCTGACACCAAAGAGCAATAAAGCTGTGACTGAAAAAGTATCACAGCATCCAAAGAATAAACGGATTTGGAAAAGGGCAAGGAGGGGTTTCCTTTGTAAGGATCACACATGCCTGTAATCCTGGATCTAAATGCACCAGAATGAAATTGACAGTCGATTCAATCGTTCAATCACTCAAAAGCATTATTGGTGGGAGGGCTCCCCCAATCATGCTTAGACAGATTAAAGCAAATGTATAACATCATACTCAAGTTGGAAGCAAGCCCCAGTCTTTTTAGTGGAACTCCTTTCCAACTGAGGAGGACTGTGGGTCTGTCTATGAGTTTCACAGAATCCTGCTGTTTTCAAGCACTTCCTTGTTTGCTGGAATTAGATCTTGCCTTTCATCCAGGAGCACAAGGGAGCATACCTAGCTGTCCCTCCTCTAGTTTTTCCACGCAAAAATTACCCTGCGAGGTAAGCTGGGCTGAGGGACAGTGAATGGCTCAAAGCCACCCAGATACGAGTCTATGGCTGAGAGTAGGCTTGAATACGCCTCTAGTCCAGCGCCTTAATCACAAAAACACCAGCTGAACCAAGCTATAGATGGCCAGTAACATTCTGTGAATCCCTAATGCAAACAATTCTTAAACAGATAATGCAAGGAGCCTGTCACAAAATGGAGGACTTGAACCAATGCCTGCAGCACACATAGTAGCTGCAGATCTGTTCAAGAAAGTCAGAGTGCTCCCAAAGCTTGAGTTTGTTCTGCTGTTACAAGAGAGATGGTTTAACAAGACTATCCTATTGCTGACCCCTGGGACCTGCCCCTCAGACACAAAAGGCATTTCGTTCCCCACCACTGGCCTTCCCTTTTCTCTCTAACATAAATCTTATCCTGACAACCCTGTCAAAAGGCTTCTGGAGAATCCCAAGCCTTGTCCTGGATTTACAGAGCCTGTCATGGAAGAGATATCCTTCAAGGCCTCCAAGGAGACAAAGCAAGACCTCCTGCCAAATAACAACACGCAGGACTGACTTCCAGCAGCAGAAAGTCACCTGTTTCTAAAAAAAAAATGCAGCAGCTTCTTTCCCTGCCTTTCAGAAGTCATGTGTAAGTCCTAATACCAGTGGTTCTTTGTGCATCTTTCCCAGAATTGTCTACTCTGTCCGCATGTCAACCTACTTTTTGATCCTTTTCCAAATGGAGATACAAGGCACTGAACTTATTATTGATGTTGATGATGATGATGATGATGATGATGATGATGATGATGGGTGGGGAAACAGTCTGTAATAAATAATCTCGTTTTCGTCGTCGTCATCATCATCATCATCTGTCCTCCAGAAATGTTATACTACCAGCCTCATGAGTGGGTCTTGCAGGAAACAGAAGACTGCAGAAGACTGGATTATACAGTGACATGTCTCATTCCCCCAATATAAGAGTGTCCCGACTCATCTTAAAAAACGTATAGTTTTCCTTTCAAAACAAAAAACAAAAAAAAAAGGGTTGCAAGACCTGGATTCCTAGAAAGTAGCAAGATTAGTTCCAAGAACTACACAACTATGCTAATGAACGAAGGCTTAAGGGCCAGTTTAATGATCTGTCTGCTTTCATTCTGCAGAGGACTGAAACATATGCAGGGCTAGAAGCAGGAAAAGAGTTATAAATAATAATGCCATTACCCAGCTAGAAGAAACATGCTAGAAGAAAAACCAGACCTCAGGGGAATATCCATCCAATCCCCGATCAGCATTCTTAAGCAGTTACAGTACTAAGAAGGTTGTATCACATTATTTTTCCCAAAGATATACACTGTTCCTGGAAGAACATTTAATAGGCAGTCACATGATTCATCTGCAAATAATTAATATGAGATATTTCATATCAGAGGATTCAATTTGTATACAATGAAGCAGCTTGCATATATCTTATGCTTGCATGAATATCTGAAAATGAAGTCATGAGCAAGCCAGGATCCTGAGACCCAATCCAGACACCAAAGACACGTCCTCCAAACTGGAGTCCCTGCAATCAAATGCTACACCAGATATGCACTAGGTATAAAGCAAACTGCTCACTTGAAAATACAGAGCAGAAAGGGAAGTGTTTAGGTCAAGCCTGGCCTCTATTACTAGACTCCATGTTATGTCTAGCGATGGGGATGGTTTTTTTATACCTGTTTTCCTTTCTGTGGCTCAAAGAGGGGAAGACAAATGTAATACAAAAAGAAAATTCAAAGTAGACAGCCTTTATATCTGACATAATTGGCTTCTGACTTAGTCATTTGTAAGTCAGAAATGCAAAGGGAGAACAAGACCAGTGTCAGTCTTGCTTTTTCTCCAGAGCTTATGCCTCCCTTTTTAATTTTTAAGCAGCTGTGTGTACGCTTATATATTTGTACACTATCATTTCCTCTGCCTAGTTTTTGTTAATATACATATTTCTGAACATTTGCCAACCTGTTCCATAGATTCCGGAAGAGGAGAAGAAAACAGTTCATCAACTAATCACAATGTCCTCATGCAAGAACAGCCACGCATAACAATTAAGTGGCAGTGTGCAACTCTATTATCAGCTGCTATACGCATCAGTGAGCAAAAGTTGTTTTCGTGTCCTGCTCCCAAAAGGCATCTGATAGGCCACAGTGGAAAAGGGGATGATAGACTAGAGTGGCTGGATCCAACAGGGCCTTTCTTATCTTCTTATAAATGAGTAGGACTGTGCAATCGTTTCAAAGGGCAACATTATAAAGCACACTGAGCAAGCCAAGCACACTTCCTTAAATTGTTACAATGGCATCTGCCAGAAGACTCTGGGTGCCACTTCAAAGGCTTTCTCTGGGGGTCCCTAGGCCTTCAGAGACAGTACCGCTGGGACCACCACCGACAGGGAGCTATCACACGGGAACTAAAGCTCAAGAAGGCCTTCAAAGCAATTGTGCCTAGCCTTCTGGGGGACATAGATGCCTTAATGTTAGGGAGGAATGCTTTCTCTATGCAACACCTTTTACAAGGTGCCCCTTTCAAAACCTTGCACAGCCCTAGAAATGATTTCACAACAATCATAAGAGACAGTCATTCGGAACATATTTTTTTATTCAAGATAAAATGCCCTGGATGCAAACTAAAGGTCATTCTTATGGGTGGAAAATTCCTAAGCATTGTGGCTTTTCCATATTTTAGGCAACTGTAAATATGTCTATGTATTTCTATATTTCAGAAGAATTTACCTAGACGCGAAACTTGAATTATAAAATTTACACTAGCTCAAAAGCCTTTGAAACCTATTTCCCAGCTCCATGCTGTTCTGAACAAGCATAATCTCCAGATATTTTCACAGAAGATTCAGCCCAAGGAATCTTACTTTGGTAAAAACCTTACATAACGCTCATGTTCAAAATGAAGCAAGAAAGTATTTAGAGAATAAATATGTCATCATGCCTAAGATATTAAGAGAAATGTTAAAGAGAGATGCGTCTTTAAAAGACTAGTCCAGGATGAATCGGGATTTTGGCTCTTAACCTTTTTAAAAATTAAGTAAAAGCAGATGCAGCTCCAGCATTCTTCTGTAGAGAATGAGCAGAGTTTGCACTTTGAAAAAGGAAGAAAGAGCCCTTCATGCTGGTCATAAAGTCCAGTTCAAATCAGCAGGGTACAGCTGCAAGGCCTTCCATTTTCAAATGTTCCCCTCTTTAGTATTTGGGAAGTTCAAGCGCCAATTTGCTAAAAATAAAAAGCAAGCAGCTCTTCCGGCAGAAAAGAAAGAATCTCCCTCTTTCTGACTCTCACGTTCTCCCCTTTTCTCTTAGTGAAACTGTTGAATATGATCTGTTTTTTAATTCAGTTCAGATATACAGAAAGGAGGATTAATTCCAAATGTAAAAAAAACCCTCAAAATTAAGCCCAGCAGTTTTCAACTTAGCTTTCCCTTTTCACACACACCCAGAAATGTTCCTAAAGCTGAAAAGGAAAGCTAGATCTATTAACAACATTTTTCTTTTATTTGTTAAATCAATACCCCCCCCTTTCCTCCAGCAGCACAAAACAGCATATGTGCACTCCCCCCTCTCATTTTTCCCTCATAACAACAACAACCGTATGAGGTAGACTGGTTTGAGAGAGAGTGACCTGAGCCAAGTCATTCAGTGAGTTTCCATGGCTAAGGGCAGGCCTGAACCCAGATCTTCCCAATTCTCCTCTAACATTTTATCCACTGTATTACTGTGTTGGATAATCATTCCCCTCACAGCCCAGTACACCAGGGAGCAGCCTGAATACTTAGACTCCCTATACTATATTCAACCATCAGGAAAAAGAGAGAGGTATGTGCATATAAATGAACCAGCCATTGGTCCAGCCTCAGAACAGAAATCTCTCACTACTCACTATGTTCCTTAGACACAGCTAGTGAGATCACCCCCCAAAATTCAAACCAAGTATGAGTCTGCAGCCACAACTGTTTAAAGCTACAGTCTCTAACAAGACCCAACTGTGCTTCCCCATGAAATGCATTTGGTTCATTTCAAAGCCGCTCCTGTGGATGTCTGGATCTTGTGGCCCCTATGATCTGGCCAAAAAGCCAACTCTCTGAGACCACTTGGCCATAATTCTTGAGGGGATGCAAACAAACCAAACCACAAAAGCAGAACAGGATGTTTGTTACATCTTGGCAGACGGGCTTGTGTCTTTGACTTAACCAGCTCAGAGCCAGTTTGGGCAACACAGTAGCCAGCTTTACTCAAGTAAACAATTGCTCAGAGAATTGGTTTACTGAACAGGGCTCATGTAAAATTAGGTCCTTTTTTTCCTGCTTGGAAAAAAAAACATGCTTGGAGACTTAAATTGCACATTACACAATGTCTAAGTTTTCCTCTCTCTGTCACATCATCAATTTATTTTGTTTCTGTAAAAACTGTATCAACCTGGCCAAGCTGCAAGTTAGGACAGAAAAGTGGTAGGCACCCTGCTTCTTGCAGAGCTCTACTTCAACCATTACCTACCCAACGGTCTTTCCTTCAAGGATGGAAAAGATTCAGGATTTCCCTGGATTTTCTACATACCCCACCAAAAGAAAAAGGTAACTTGGGGAGAATATGTTTAAGTTGAAGGTAAATATCAGAAGGAAGGAGATCAAGCTTATGTTTCTCCATTCTAGCACTGAAGGTTTACTGAAGATTTCATTCTTATCAGAAACCAAATAAATACAGAAGACAATGTAAAATGTTGTCTGAGCTTTGAATTTTCCTGTCAACAGTCAAAAATTGCAATCTCACACAAGGCTCTTGCTCCAAGGTTACTCTGTTTACAAAAGTGGACTAGTTTCTCACATGCCAGCATTTGATATGTGTGAACTGGTATACAGTTAGAACATACATCCCCCATTCTTGGTCATTAGATGGACCTGGTCACACAATATCCATCCTCCCTCCCTCCCTCCCTCTTTTCTCTTGGCTGTTTTAATCACAACATCTGTCCTGGAGAATCCTCATCAGGTTCAGGGAAAACCTGGTAACTTCATATCCGTACTAGAGCCTTTTATCTCCCAGGTTTACAGATAGTTCATTCCAAATATAACCACAAAAACTGCCATGTCCTCTTACAAATGCAACCAGAATCTGCCAGAAACGATCCCTCTCTCCTTTCACTGACAAGTCAAGATGGCCTTAGGCAGCAGAATAGTTAGGAAGAGAGGCATAGAAAGAGTTGTTTAAGAATCCGGTTCTGCTGCACTTTTCGGCTGACATTTCACAGAAGACTCTTACAGCTCTCTGGTATACTGCATTTATTTATGTATTTATGCGTTATATGCAGGCCAATAACAAGGGTTAGAATGGAGCAGAGTTTCCCACTTTGCCATTAGATAGGAGCTGTACCATCCAGGGGAACCACCCAACCAATACCCCATTTACAATCACAAAAGACTTCCTGGTATAAATTTACCAAAAGAAGTATTTCCATTCGTTCAAAACCTTGGGATGGATCTTTTCAAGGCAGATTGGACTTGGCAGGATAAAGATCCTTCTGTCCCTTGGAAATGATGCAGCTAATTTTCTGTACAGCATGGAAGCTGGCTTAGCTAATTTTTCCACAGCTTTTAACGGTGATGGATTTTTGTTTTAAAGGTGACAAGCTAAAAAAATCTGGCAACTCCACTACCCTTCACCCCACTGAAACCAAATCAATCAACCACACATATATCTCCTGTCCTTCATGGCACAGGTTACCAATCCCACTTCAGACTGCTCTGTATCTCACAGATTCTTTTATTGTTAGTGATTTAATGTCCTGCCTTAATCACTCTGTATACTCAGTAGGGAAGCAAGATATCAGTGTTTGAAACAAACCTAGAAAAGAGCTGCTTTGCCCATCAAGGGCAGCAGATGGAAAGACACCCACTAGCGTGACACAATTAACTGCAAAATATTTCCGCGCATGCTTGAAATTAATATATATCATATGATTAGCTGATTTTAGGAGGTTGTTTAAAAGTTCAGTCATACTTTGTGTTCTTTGAAGCTGTGGTTATGCTTTATGTAATTGTACAATAGAATTAATATTTAATAAAGCATGGCTTAAGCACTCTTATTCCACGACTTTTTAATTACCTTGAAAGATCAATGTCTGCTGTCCTGAAATACATTTGGGACTTGGTTTGACTCAGCTCTATCCTTTTTTTTCCCTTTCTCCTCCATCCCAATGTGATCATATACGAGCCTTTGTACACTTATACACCAAAATACGTCACTGGGGTTTTAGGCTGTTGCCAGAAGAAAGAAGAGGCTGTGCAGATGGAGACAGAGCCTGTAATCACATGCACAAGGCCAGCTTTTTTAGTTCCACAATTACTTTCCCTCCAAGTAGATCCAGGCAATGTTCGGGTGCACCAGATGATGCAGCACCTAAGAGTTAATCTGATCAATTTCTTGGATAGGAGACTTATGGCAGCTTTACAACAAACAAAGACTGACAACAGACATTTTAAAAGATCTTTCTTCTCAGAGCAGGGAACACATGCAACACCACCCAGAGAGATTAGACTGTTTTCTCCAGGTTGTTACTGTTAAACACTGACCCCGAGTCGCAACTCAAGAAAAATGCAACCGACCTCCATCAGGTGCCCTCCAGATGTGTTGTGTTGCCTATCCCATTAGTGTTCCCAGGCAGTACTGACACCGGTAGTGGTGATAGCAGTTACAATCCACCACATCTGGAGGGGTCCAGAGAGAGGAAAATATCCAAAGGACTGCACCAAATCCACACCCACATAGGACTGAACTATCATTCTAAGAAAGGAGTTGGGGAGTCTGATAGATGCATTCTGCTATCCCACCTTATTAGGATACACAGAGAATTCCAAAATGCAAACATAGCTATTATTTTAATACTGTTCACTAGCCTATCTTAAGCATGAAAGAGATGGCTGAAATTTTAAATGGGCGTCATGATGAAAAAGTGGTCTCATCAAGGCAGATAATAAATTGCCTTGAGCATCAGGCATTATGGAAGGCAGAATATACTTCTGTGCGGCGGTACAAGGATTCTGAGGAGTGCATCTGACGTTGCAGTACTACCTCTGTGCACCTCCTCCAACCCAACCTTCTCCAACCTGGGACACTCTGGATCTGTAGATACTATATCTCCTAAAATTCCTAGGCAGCATGGGCATTGTAGGAGTTCTAGGCCCAGCATGCCTGGCAGGTTAGAGAAGGTTGCCCTACGAAGTAACTAAGATAAAAATATAAGTGGATTTAGACAGATAGAGACACTGCAGTGAGGGCTGAGGCAATCTGGTTTTCTCTTGCCCAGTCTCACTTTTGGTTTCGCTCACTCCTCTTTCTTAACTAAAACTTCAGGATGGACATTTGGCCCTGACTTTTGCAAAAGAAAAGCACTGGCAATAAAACTGGATAGGAATAAGGTTGATTTTCCGAGGAATAAGGTTGATTTTGGATAGGAATAAGGTTGATATGGGGCGAAAAAAGGGGCAACCAACCCTGGGGGTGGCTAGCACCTTGAAGATGCTCCCATATGTTAACATCTTACTGATCATCAACATCTTGGAAGATATTATTATTTGCATATGTGTTTGGCTTTATTCCATTTTTACTGTATTTTTATATTGTTTTTATTGTATTTTAATTAATATTTATTGTTGTTTTATTGTGAACCGCCCAGAGTCACTTTTTCATGAGATGGGCAGTAACTAAATTTGAAATATAAATAAATAAAAAATTCAAAACAAATGTTCCCAGAAGCAACACAAACATGGCATCATTTCCTTCCCCAAGCACAGACTGGGAAGTTTCGACTCTGGATTATACAAGCCAGTTCCCTTCACCATTTGACAAGCTTAGGGAGGGTCCTTTCTGAGTCTGTCTGGCCAGGAGTGGGGAGGGTAGTGTCCCTCAAGGTGGCACCACCAAGTGATAAATTCACAGTCCAATCCACTACAGAACATATGGATCACAGCACTCCACTGCAATGTAAGGCATGAAAGGCTGCCCCTGCCAGAGGGTGGAAGAATTGTGCCTTTGGAAAGGAAACAGCACTGGCAATAAAAATGGATAGAAATGAGGTGATTTGCAAAACAGATGTTCCTAGAGGAGAAAAAAAGAAATAAATCCATATGGCATTAATTATGGAATCCCCCTTCCCCCTCTTCTTCAGTATGCGAATTCATATGACCCTGCAAAAAGGAAAGAAAAAAAGAGCCTCAGGGTTGGAACTTATCCCAATTCCTGAGGTTTCAGAAAACTGAATTGAGAATGACATGATTCTAAGAGTTATTTTACCATCTGAGTTATGCAGGAAATGACAAATGCTTTATTTATCAAGGATGGGGCCATCAACAGATTTTTTTTAAAAGGTTTGTGGGGGTGGGGGCTCAGTTAGGTCTGGAATAATATTTCAGAGTCCCTCCTAAGCCAAACATCAACAGTTTTAACAATCACCATCTAATTTTGGGTCATAAGCCTTGCCCAGAACTGAAATATTTTGAATTCTTCAGTTTTCAGGCTCAAAACTTTAGTTCCCTGAAATTTTCTTTTTTGGGGGGCCCATTCTAATACTGAGTGAAAGATGGGGGTTCATTCCAGAAATGTCTTGGGATTTTGCTATCCAGATGTGCTGAGCCAACTCTCATAATCCTTAGGTCCATAATCAATCATGTCTCTGCTGGTTCAAGATTATGAGAGTTGAAGTCCAACATACTGTATCTGGAAGACATTAGATTGGAGACATAGTCAAGTCTTTGAGTCAAAGTCAACTCCTGGTAACTTCATGGGCATGTGTGTGTGTATTTTCTTGGCAATAATAAGAAAGTGGACTGTCATTAACCATCTTCCTGGATGTTTTTTTAACGTTTAACCCAGTGGCTGTTCAAAATGGTACAAACCACTAACATATATATTTGCTTCAAGCCCTATGGAAGGTAAGAAGAATATAAGTGATAATCTTCTTACAGCGGGATCTACCAAAGAGGCTTTAATCTAAACTGTAAATATAGATTTTATAAAATGCACATAGTGCAGGGCAAACAACTAGTCTGACCCACTGGGATCACTCCTATATTCAAAGCATACAAGCACTCCTTGGCTGGAACCGCATCACTGAACCCCAATATAATTCTACTTTTCACTGTCCCAAAAACTTTTATCAAAACCCATCTTGGTCATTATTTAGCCTTTGGTATAATGCCCCAGTCCCTACTTCATAGCAACTAGGTTACCTATACATTTCTACTCAGATCAGTCCCTCTGAATTCAATAATGTTTGAGAAAGTTTCTGATAAACCTAAGCTCATATCTATCCATGAGAATTTCAAGGTGATAAGTGCATTCCTCTCCAATTTACCTCTGCCTCCATTTAACTCCTTTTCCCCTTTAAGCTATTAAATAATGTTATGCTATAATCTTTTGGAGAGAGCAGGAAACCCCTGCCTTCTTGTAGTTCATAAGTACACATATGGATGGCCCTCCATCAATTCATAACCATTACAATCTTTAGGTTTGGAATTCTCATTTAATCATTCTTTTTTAAAAGAAGAGCATGTGTCCTTTAATGCTTTCTTCATGTATTGGCTATGCACAGAGGGGTTTGGAAAAAGGCTCAAATGAAGCCATGCCATCTCAGAATGTTAGCATTCTCTTTCTAAAGTTTGTTGGTGCTTTCAGGAGAAAGATATAAACCTAAAACAAACAAACAAATAAATGAAGAGGAGAAAAGGAACCTCCTCACAGCATAAATCTGGTAAATTCTAATTCCCAGCCTAACTGTAATATGCCCTGGGAACCTTACAATTTTGGTAGTTCTTTCCACTGAAATATGAAATACACACACACACTCTCTCTCTATACATATATATATACACACACATACAGACACACACAATATATATACATACAGCCACACACATATTCTCTCTCCCTCTCTCTCTCTCTCTATATATATACACACATACAACACAAACACTATATATACACACACACACTCTGTACACATGCACACATACTACACACACACACGCGAGCACAGACTCTATTTTAGATATATATGGCAGACTAAGAGGACTACATGCAGGAGAAAAACTTATCAGTTGAGCACTTCCAGAGAGCTCCTACCTCTACCAGTTTCATAATTTCTTCTATAATGGATTCACCCAACTACTTTTTAAAAGAAAAGGGAAGAAAAAAACTGGGGAAAAGGTTGGAAAGATTACAGATGGGCGACCAGACCATCCGTCACCCCCATAGCGTTCTGTGGAAGAAGGCAGGGCAGATGCATAACAAAAGCCTCATCTGGAAGCATCCTTCCTCTTTCTGCTTCCATTCTTCCAATTTTTAGTATGCATATTCATCGAAAATCACAGGTGGAAGGAGTGCAATCCTTCTGGCCCTGCTGGATCTCTCAGCAGCATTTAATATCGTTACTGTAACTCTATCATTCTTCTGAATGAATCACCTGCAAATGTTGAGGATCAGGGGCCTGTTCCTATCCATCCTGAGCAGGTGGGGGGGGGAGGTCAAGCCCTTCCCCATTCCATTGCTGGGTGTCCCAGGACCCGGCCTCTCCCCCCCTCCTTTTTTTTTAATCAACATAAAACCACTGGGAAAGGTCATCCATCAGCCATGTGCTAGAAGTATCTTTTGTTTTTGTTATATTAAATGCAGCCTCCAAAGGAAGAGCAAATAAAGAGCCAGAATTGTATGGCCTTGGACTTTCATAGTCATGATTAACTTGGCTTGTCCCTATCCGATGCCCTCTAGACTTCCTGGGACTATTGTTCCTGTATTTCCCTGCCAACATGGCTAGTGCATAAGCCTCAAAAAACTAGGCCAGGGGATGGTGAAAGGTAAAGTTTCAATGAAGTAAAACAAAAACAAAAAAACAGAATATATACAAGAAAACATAGACAACACATTGACAAGTACCACCAGAAATACAGAAAGTGACTAAATACAAAATACTTGTACTCTTCTGAATGAGTTATAATTTTATTGGGGCTTTTTAAGAGAAATGCATATGACATGGAAAAATGCCTGAACTACTAAGCAAAAACTGAATTGTATTAGTTGTGTCTTATGGATACGGTGCCAGAAAGCTGCAGAGGCAGTTTAATGGGCTCCTAAGTGTGAGAGATGAGAGCCAGAGATGAGAATGCTCTGTTCTTTAAAAAGTCCAATTTTTAATACCTTTAAACATCTTTGGATATTTAATGTCTTTTAAGTATCCTTTCAACCCATTATTTTCAAATGGCAAGCCTAACTATTCTCCTTTAGCACCCTTGGATAATACTGTTTATTTTACTGATAGAAAAGAACTGCAAACATTTTTCATTATTTCCTGTTTCTTCTATTCCAAGTCATAGGGCAACTATGAAGACATTTTGGAATAAAATATCAAAACTTCCCTTTTAACCTTGAGAGAATGAACATTATGATTCATTCATAGCTCATATGAACACCACCTCAACCACTTATCACCAAATGAACTCATCTTCCCAACTCAGAACAGAGGCACAAAATTATCATTTCATCATACATACATTCTTCCAAAGTTTAACAGTTTTCCCAGTAGCTCCATAACTGCGTGATTCTGTACATTTGATCAGAATCCTCCAATTTCCAGACAAAGGGTACCGAATGCTCCCGATCAAAAGTCATCCTGCAACTGGTTTTTCCTCCACAAAAAAAGATAGGATGAGCTTCATATGGGACTCAATAACATTTGGATTCCTATTAAATCCCTCAGAGGAAAAAGGAAGATTGTTTAATAATAGCTCCATAATTCAGACCAAGCAACTCAGATAGAAGACTAGAAAGTTCACTGTCTATAATCCAGGTGTTGTGCAACATTTAACACCCAAAACAGTAGCTGTTTCTGAGGACACAATCCACTGTTTAATGCCATGTCAGCCTTACCAGGCAGACTAGGCAGGAAACACGACCAGACAAACTAATTCTACTTTATTGTAAAGCTATATTAACAGAATTTTGCAAGTCTGAATGTACAATTCTCTCACCTTTACAGCCCAAGAACTGAGGGAGGGTCCTTTCTGAGCCTCTTGCTCCACCCACTATGCAGCTGCGGAGTATGCTGTCTCTTACCTGACCGTTCCTTAGGCAGCATCTCTTCCCCCTCCACCCATCTTTCCAACATACCATTACATGTCATAACTGAATTATACAGTCTAGACAGCACCAGAATGAGCCACCCTTCATTCTGAAATTATCTAGCCAAGAAGCAATCCACTATGTAACTGTGCCAGAAGTTCAGCAGAGTTTTCAATCCATGCTTTTCGGTACTTGCTTGATTATGAATCCAGGATATTATGTGGCTTTCTTCTGGTCACGTCCACCTCAATAAAAAACATGTGGCATGTAACAACATATCTTCCCCAAGCTCAGAATTATGGCCTGGGCCTCAGAATACTCAATTCAAAAATGGATGCGAAAAACTTCTATGGAATGTAAAGTAATAAAGAATCATGCCATTATTACAGTAATACAAGAAGAAAGAGGCTGACAAATATGTAACACCGTTATCTTAATTAGTTGCTGAAGCATCACTGGTTGACTGCGAGGCAGCCTATTTTCAACCACATTCAGCAATCATAAGGGTCATTTTTGAAGAGAGGCACATTAGGGAATTTCCCAAGCGAAGATTCTTGCAGAATAAGGGATTGATTTAAATCAGCAGAAGGAGGAGAGTACAGATAAATTATAGCAAGAGCTTCCTTACTATCAGATAAGAAAAAAGGAAGGCCCTCAGAAGGAAGCCAGAACTACTCAAAAAAGTTATTAGTCCTATGATACAGAGATGGATGAATTCACCCAGCAGCCTCATGTAGATGTTAATAGAAGAGGGGAGAGTACCAAACCCTGTGGCACCCAGGGGCAGGGTCTCTCCTCCCCAACTACCATCAACTGGAATTGGCCCTGGAGAAAGGAGGTGAACCAGCATAACACTGTGCCGACCACCCCCAATCCTGAGCCAATCAGAAGGACACCATGGTCGATGGCATTGAAAGCCACAGAGAGGTCAAGTAGGGCAAGGATAGATGCACCACCCCCATCCCACCTTCGCCAGGTCATCCAAAAATGCAACCAATACTGTTTCAGTCCCATACCAAGGCCTGAATCCAGACTGAAAGGGATCCAGATAATCTGCTTCATTCAAGATCCTCCGAAGCTGCTGCACAACCACCTTCCCAATTATTTTCCCCAAAAAGGGGAGACTGGATACTGGACGAAAATTGTCCAGTATAGTGGTGTCCAGCGATGGCTTATTGAGGAGGGGGTGAATCAATGCCTCTTTAAGAGGCGAAGGAACAACCCCTTACTCAAGGAAGCATTAACCATCACCAGAACCCACTCACACGACACCCCCCGGGCCACTTTAACCAGCCAGGAGGGGCATAAATCTAAAGAGCAGGTGGCTCTTAGCTAGGTTTTCTTTGCAGATCCAATTCTGTTTCTTTTTATACACCCACCTCTTTGAAAAAAAAATATATATATATACTGCAAGTTTCCTTGAAAACTAATACGAAAGGGCAAAGTGACAGGTACCTTATGAACAAAAAAATTCAAAAAGGGAAAGAAGCCGCTTTTCAAAATATGAGTTCTTAACCGTATCAGTACGTTTTTGCAATATTTTAAAGTGTCTATGCTTTCAGGAAGAGAATGTTAAAAGTAGTATTACTCCAATCTGGTATCTGGTTTCATGAACGACAAGTCTGTTAGCCCCTCTGTTTTAGATTCCATTGCAAAAGCCACAGGTATTTGCTGTCTGTAATTTATTTCAGTTTGGGGAGGGAGGGGTAGCAGCGGGTCACTTACAACGTAAATGTTTACTTTAAAAATGCATACCTTTTCCATTCCCGCCCTCCCACACACAATGTGTCCACATCCACCAGCAAGCTTTCCAGTTATTGTAAGTGCTTCCAGCCTACTGTGAGTTCCTCTGCATATAACACACCACAAATGTCAGAAATAAGAAACTGCCTTGCTTTTAGAGGCATGAAATATCAAAAAAGAAGCAAAGTACAAGAGATACATCATGGCAGATGAACAGAGTCGCAGGCTCACAAAAGATACTACTTTTTAATTGTCTTCAGTGAACAACGGGCCTGGGAGAAAAGTTGGTTTATTTAAACTGCATTGGGAATCTACAGATCTCCACATGTTACTGGAGCAGAACTCCCGTCATCTGCAGCCAGTTGGGCAAAGAGATTCGAAGAAGGAGAAATTGGAACTTATTGATGTCTCAGGAATGAAAAAAAGTATTTAAAACAGAGATGTGTTTTCAAAAAAGATAATATCTATAAATGGACAAGTAATTACTGAACTTATACAATTAATGCTGAATATAACATTAGTAAAAGATTCCAAGCAGAGTACATTGAGTTGATTTCTTGATATGAAAAAGACGTATACATTTTTGAGCTTAATGCCAAAATCTCCACATTATTATTTATAAACGTTAAAATAAAGAAAAACACCCCTAAACATAATATAGATAAATATTTGATTTCTGACCTCCCCCTTCTTTATACTCCAACCAATTTGCAGTACCTATTGGTATAAATTTTGGTATAAATATTGGCATAAAAATTTGGTATAAATAAATAAATATAGAAATCAGTATAGATGAAACCATATTCTGTTTGTATTTACCTGGCTGTGTAATATATAATATATATACAGAAGCCATGGCTCAGAAAATAACTTTAACTCTTATTTCCAAAATATTTATATGATTGTAGAAACAAATACAGCTTTTAGCATCTTCATTTGCAACATGCAGACTGTGAATAAATCCAAACTTCTAAAAAGTTGTCCATGTCAAGCAAAAACCTAAGCGTTGGACCATTTTCATATTACACAAAATCTTGAAAAAGCAACCTTTGGGCTATCTGAAAATATAAAATGCTTTTCCAGATTTACCTTCCTAGCAATGGGAACGATAACATCCTAAAACCTATCACACAACCTTGAATTTGGAGGCTTAATAATTTTCAAGACAAAGATCTTGGTATGCTGTGGAAGCTGGAGGGTAATATCACAATAGTCTTAAAAGTTATACGCGTAGCCAACTTGCATCTTAAAGGATCTGAAATGGACACACTGTCTGATCTCTGTATCCACATGTGAGCAAGGCAAAGGGATTGGGTAGAAGATGTTTGTATAAATTGCAACTGCTTTACAGTCAAGTTACCTAAATAGCAAATTGAAGTTTGCTTTTAGGCAGTTGCATTACCTGAATTCGTTAAAGCACAATTATCTAGGACTCAACAAATAGTGCAGAGCTGATGAGATCCATGAATAGGCTTACCAGGATCCCCATGGAAGGCAAGGAAAGAAAAATAAGTATTTTTAGGTATAATTATTCAACAATAAAAACCATGGAACCACAGTAAGAACTGCAAAATTACTGGATAATCCAAGCACAAAATGTCACCTTTGGAATGGGGATTTTTAACTTCAAGTATTTAAAGCCATTTGCATAGTTGTCCATATGTTATTAAAGATATGTTTACCCCATGGGCACTTTCTCTTGTGCGTGCATACACATAGAGATGCATGCATAGATACATCACTATAGAGCCTTTCATCATGAAAGATCGTAAAAACTTATAAAAAGGGCTGATTAGTGAACTCCATCAGAATTATTTCTTTAAAAATAATGTTGATTCATCCCTTAAATGCATGCAACTGAATACTAAGCATGAAGCCATAATCACAGAATCATACAGCTGAAAAAGCTCAGGGCTCTAGTCCAAGTCTCTGCTCACAAGATCTCTTAAAGCACTTTGGACAGATGGCTATCCAATATGAAGACCTCCTATGGAGGAGGACATACCACTTCATGAGGCAGCTTGTTCAGCTGGTTGACAGCTTTTACCATCAGGAAATTCCTCTTAATATCCAACCTGAATCTACTTCCCTGTAGTTTTCATCCACTGGATTTAATCCTGCCCTCCAGGATGAGAGAGAACTAGTCCACTTCCTCTTTCATGGGACAATCTTTTAAATCTCTGAAGATATCTTCATTCAGTCTTCTCTTCTAAAAGCTAAACACATCTTCCCTCGGTCTTCTCTCCTACAAACTAAACATATCCAGTTCTTCTAATTGTTCCTCATAAAACCTTGTTTCCAGTTCCTTCACCATTTTGTTGGTCTCCTTTGAATTTGCTCCAATTTGTCAATGTCTTTTTTAGACTGCAGTATCTAGAACTGGGCACCATTCCAAGTACGGCCTACCAAGGTAGAGTATTGTTGGGATGTGTGCTCCTTAATACATCCCAAAATAGAATTTGATTTTTCAGCAGTTGCATCACATTATTGGCTCATATTCAAGTTGTCAGCTGCTAGAACAGCTAGATCCTTTCCACATATTGTACTGCCACACCAGTTCTCCCCCATCCGATACTTGTATCTTTCTTTTTTCTCCCCCAAAAGCAGGAATTTACATTTCACCCTGTTAAATTTCTTCTTGTTTGTTTGTTTCAGGCCACCATTCAAGCCTGTCTAGAACTTTTTTTTACTCTTCTCTTTCTCTTCTAAAGTGTTCATTACTCCTCCTAGTTTTGTGTCATCTGCAAATCTGATAATCATCTCCTCAACCCATTCATCCAAGTCTTAAGAAAAATGTTGAACAGCACAGGGCCCAAGACAGAATCTTGTGGCACTCTGTTCAGTACTACTCTCCAAGCTGACGTGGACACATTTATGAGTACTGTCTGGGTGTGGTCTTTTATCCAAGTATGAATCTAACAGTTGCATCATCCAGTCATAGTTTACTATTTTATTTATGAGAATATCATGAGAGGCTTTATTGAACAATTTGCTGAGGTCAAGATACATTATGGCTGTAGCATTCTCCCAGTCTATTAAGGTAGTAACTCTGTCAAAAATGGAGGTAAAATTAGTCTAGCATTATGTATTCTCTTGTTCATAAACCTGCTCCCATAGGTAGGCTCTTAAGAGTGAAAGACTTAAATCTCTTCACTTTAGGGTTATGCATTTGTTTGTTACAAACCTTTGGTTAATTGCTACATTTCTGTCCAAGTACTCACAAATATACTGTTTAATAATCTGATTCAAGACCTTGCCTAGCATAGACAAACTGTAACTTCCCAGGTCTCCTCCTTCCCTTTTTTAAAGATGGGAACAGAATTTGCTCTCCTCCTGCCTTCTAAGACTTTGTAAATTCTCACAGTTAGTGGTTATCATTTCTGCTAGTTCTGTCAGTATCCCGACCAGTCACCTGAAATGTTGCACTAATTCTGATAAGACTGTTTTACCACTGATCACCTGGAGATAGTTTTCATTCACCATAGGTAAACAAGCTCAATGGCCATTTACAAAAGTGATTTATGAGACTTTTCCAAGTAATAGCTAAGAATCCCATTTCTCTGTCTGTAATAAGAACTCAGTACCTTCTACATAAATGAAGAACACTGCTTCATCTAAGCCTCTGAGATGCAGGACCATAACCCAAGGAATAGACACAATATATAACTTCAGTAAATGAGCAAAATTAATTAATTAATTTATTTATTCATTCGTTCATTCAATTTATATAGCCGCCCATCTTGCTCCAGGAATTACTGCAATATTAGCTACAGCTTACTATAGTATATCATTTCACAAGATAAATGAAATGGCTTTCTTAAAGCAAAGAGCAGGCCTTATGTGAACAAAGCTTTTTTACATTTCCTGCTTTAGAATATGAAAGGACTGGACATACCCCCCCCCCCCAAAAAAGAGCTACCTACTTTCACATCCTGAAATACTGGGCAAACATTAACATTTTGCACACAGGGCAGAAGTTTCACCTGTGTTTTGTTAAACAGTTGATGGCAAGCTCAGAAATCAAAGCTGTAACTCTAAGACCCTTTTCTTAAAAGATATAATTTGCATGACCTTTAATTACATTTCTTTTTTTTTCCCCTAGTATAATTGATAGGAAAACAAGACAAGTAGCTCTCAGATTCATTTGATGTTTTCAACTAGGGCCCATCCCCATAATCTGCAAACCCAACCTAGGAACATATTTTCAACAATGGGACTCTACTCCCATTTAATGGAAATAATGGTGGAAAGGAAAGGTGAATCAGCTAGCAATAAAAGTCTCTTACATATATATAGAATCCTGAATCGAGGATGAAAAACCAGCTTCATCAGAAATATTCTTCTTTTAAATAAATTAAGCACCAATTCAAATTATTTCTTTGCAGCTTATTTGTCATATTTCTATTTCAGCTCTTCCACCTGACAGATATTATCAAATTCACTCAACAAGAATTATAAGGCTTTGGGCCTTGGAGATGAACCAAAATCAAAGATTCATCATAACAATACAGGACAAAACAATAGCATTAATCAAATCATCCAGGTTTTTAATGGAAATCTGTGATTCACATATGAGCTAGGTACAACTTGTTTACTATTCTTCATTAAAATAATCTTCATGGCTGAATAAAGAACAATGAGATGTATTAAGAATGTAGGTGTGCATGTAGGAATGTAGGAGTCACATATAACTGATTCTTTAACTGTGTGTGAAGATCTAGCTCTCTGGAGAAGGCCCTAATGCTGGGAGAGATGGAAGAAAGAGAAGAAGAGGACAACAAATCTATACACATGGTCACTAACGACTGACACCAATCAACAGTCAATTATCACACTCAAGAATACTCTGACCTTGACCACATATACTACTACAAAAGTAGGGATATTATTTATGCCTTCTTCCATAGCCTTGGTATCACTCCTATGCAACCATTTCAACAAAAGGAATTAAGCAGGAGGCTACATGAGACAAAAGATGGGAAACAACAATGCACAACAATGATGGAAGGACACAGGAACATAAAGGGGAACACCAGCTTTTAGCCTAAGGAAGAAATGCTCAAAACATAACGTTTCACAAAAGAAGAGGAGCTGTTTAGCACTTTGGTCTTCAGACTTTCAGGCACTTGTATTTATCAGAAGGCAACTCAGAAGGTATGAAAATAAGGTACCCAACTACATGCACAAAACAAAGAAAAGCCCAGCTCCTAAGATTCTATCATGAGTTATCCCCTCACTCATGCACATTCATCATTGAGTTTTTTTCAGGACAACCCTGGTACTATGGCAAGCATAAAGCTACAAAATAAAGACACTGAGTATTAGGAAGCCAGAGGTGACAGTCTTCTAATAGAGTAGACAGTAATCATGACATCCAAAATTACTCAGATGCAGGAGGAGGACCATTTTGATCCACAAAACTTTGATGAGCCCCCCCCCAAGTGTAACCCTAAGCCTAAAGCACAAATCTAAAAACAAGGATTCCATCCAATGAATAAGATCTTTTTTCAAGGACTCCTAAATCTTCCACTTTGAGATCTGAGCACCTATATTACAGTTCAACAGGTGTAACATTTGAGAGTGGGTACCTTTCTCATTCTTTTTCACATACATACATACATACTCATTAATACAACAGAACTTAAAACAAAAGAAAAATCCCACTGGTACCCAGCAGCCACTTGGGAAGTCAGATCCCACTGATACTTAGAATCCGTAGTATTTAAGCCTTCAAACAGCTGCATAAAAATAAAAACATATGACTGGAATATCCAATTTGGAACAAATAAAATAAATCTGAAGTCAAGGTGATAGCTTGAAACTTTAAATACTGCATAAAGCCTCCTCGTCAAGAGCTTGACCTAATGAACAACCCAAAAGAGGGCACTGGGAGTACAGCCCTCGGAACTGTAAAATCTCAGGCACAAGCATCTTTGAGGACCAAATAATACAATACATTAAACAGGGAGCCTGCAGTCGCCCATCTGTTTTTCTTCACCACGTGGCCCAATCCAAATCCTAGCTGTCACATACAGGGTGGAAGTGTGATCTGCCAACCAATCCCTGGTTACCCTGGCTTATTATCTGAATGTAGTATTTTTCTCTCAAAAGTAGCACTGGTGCCAGGGGAGATTGTGGAAGACATTGTTGTTTAAACATTTGTCACTGGAAATGTTTGGTTAAGAAACAGGCAAAGCAAACTCAAATCAGATAATCTGGTTGCATGGTAATCCACCATGAGAGGAGTTAATTTATTTTTTAAAACCTTGGACATGCTCAGTTTTCCTCACCTCCTTGCTTTAAGACAAGAGTGGGTGCTCTTCTCAGGCTGAGGTCCACACTTCATCTGAGTGGTGTGCCAGGACCACATCCTCAAAGTGGTGGGAAGGGCCAGGTCAAAAACTAAACTGGACTGAATTTCAGTCAAAATCAGACCTTCAAATAATCTGATACTGGACTATTTTGATTTTTAAATCTCCTCTTCCTCCTCCCAGCCCTAAATAGGTCTTCTCCAACTTGGTGCCCATCAGACATGATGCACCTTTAACTCCAAGTATTCCTATCTACCAATGACCATGAAGTTCCATACATCTAGGGGATTTCAGGTTGGTAGGGCTACCCTAAATCCATAAAATAGCAAATGGCTTTAAGCCTTCTATACTTGATAACCTCCAAAGATTAATGTTGCTATAAATAATATAAACCTTTTAAGTTAAGATTTAACTTTTTTTTTCCTTGAATGTACTATTGTAAACAGTAAAAGTTAACTTGAATCATAATCTTTTTTTTTTCTTCCTAGTGTTTTCCCGCAGGTGCAGGTCTGCTGCTTTCAGATCAACCAAAGGTTGATCCATTGGTTGTGACAGGAATGTACTGACCAGCTTGTTGCCGGAGCCTGATGTTGTGGCCCCAGAGAGAGTGACTGGCCCAAAGTCACCCAGACAGTTTTCATGCCTAAGGAGGGACTAGAATTCACAGTCTCCTGGTTTCTAGCCTGGTGCCTTAACCACTAGACCAAACTGGCTCTCTAACTTGAATCACAATATACATATGGAAATAATATTTGTCAGAACTACAAAGAAATTTTCAAAAAAACATTTTCAAATTATAGTCTTCTTCTAAGACATGCCAGAAAGGTTATATTTCTCAAAGAATTAGAAAGTTCCTTCCCCACTTCCAAGTTACAGTATCAGAAAACATGTCTTCTCACCCCCTAAAAATACAGGGAAAACATGCTCTTTAAGAAATTATATCCTGCAAGCTACAGTCTCAACCAACAGAGATCAAAATGAAACATACATAGCCTGCAACACTGGGCTAAGGAGGAGGCTGATGTGTCAGCCCTGGGAGGCAGCAAAGATTTGTCAGGGGGACACCAAAGTTGGTGAGGACATTTAAGAATACAAGTGATGTTTCTCTGCTCTAATTTTCAATTTTAGAAAATTGAAAATGTTTATATAACATTTGTTTCTGACTTACTAAAAAATTATACTTCCTTTCTTCAGAATTCTGCTCCTTTCTCCAACTTCTAAAAGGTTGGGGGTTTTTTAATGTGCTCTCTGCTTTAATCCTAAGCAGCAAAAGGAAGAAAAAGAGAGACGTCTTCCAGACATCTGGAAGCTGATCTACAGACTTTTAAGGACACAACTCCCTTTTTGCACAGCAAAGATCCAGACTGCATCAACTCTGTAGCTTTTAATCAAATAGCTGCTGCACTGCAGTAACTAAACAGAAGGATCCCAAAAGCTGCACAGACTTACAGCTGCAAAAGGTTTAAAAAGAGAAATGCAATGCAGAGGGGGAAAAGTCCTTATAAAACCCCAAAGGAGAGAGCTTCTCTGGGCCCCAATTTTTATTCATAAACTTTGAATTAGTTCCCATGTTCTGTTATCTTATTCTTTCTAAAGACCAGTAAGCAATGCTTGCTGCTGGGATGATAACAGCTTCAACTGCTAATTCCAGGGCCTTGCCCTGCAGGAAGAGACAGACCAAGATAAAATGTCAAGACCTTTTAAATTCAAAGCCAGCTTAATCAATTACTTGGCAGACATGCGCTAGAGGTCTACATCATATGGCATCAATCCAAACCACTCAACTCTCTACACTATAATGAATTGTGTTCGCATGGCATCCCACTGTCAATTCATAGTGAAGACCATTTACCAGCTAAACTGGAACATTAGTCCCACAGACAATGCCACCATACTGACCTTGAGCTAGCAGCAGTGTGTTCAATGTGTCTATTACAATATAATAATATTCAGCTGCAAAAGTAGAGATCTCAAGCTATGAAGGGCAATAACTGACAAAGTTTATCCTCCCTATTCTTCTTCATTACATGGTTGGTTCATTGCCTATGGCCCTCCAAATGGTCATCTGTGCCTGAACAGCAGCTTACTGAAAATAGGATTTTTGGTGGGAGACACTCCCTCCCCCTAGCATACATTATATAAATATGGGGCTCCCACCAATTTGCCCAGTTGAGCATCATACGGTGGATCAAAACCAAACCATACACCAAGTCAAGTGGGGAGGATGAGCAGGCTGTGTGCATTCACAGATGATCACTGAAAGAATTATATTGAGAGGTAAATAGCCAATCCTTCATCACTGTATTTTCTGTGATTCCCACAAGCAGTTGATTGGCAAACTTCCCTGCCGTTTGTTAAAAGGCAAACTATTGAGACCAGAAGTCCAACTGATAGTGCCTGATAAAAGCAGGCAGTTATGATCAAGTGGTGGTTGATTAACAGAGCTCAGGCCACAAAATGTCTTTCCAAAAGACAGCTGAGGAGATAAGATTTTGCTGTATTTCTACAGTGTATGGCTTAGTAAGGTTAACAACATAGTCTACTGGTACCTCTAACTCATTTAGCAAAACACTGGTGGAAATCAGATGATTTTGCTTCAACATGGAATATGACATGAACAGATACTATATTTACAGCCAGTATGGCTGATACAGAATGCTAGAACTCTCCAAACATTAAGGGCATAAAGAAGACCCTATACGGGAGGACTTGGGTCTGGAAAAAGTGTTTGATTGTAAGAGCACTGTGTCCCAATGAAAAATCAAATATAATTCATCACAAAGGAGAATCCAATCCAATCAAATCTTTATTATGGTCACAGACCAGCATAGATCACAAAGGAGATTACAAAGTTCACTGAAAGGTCACATCAACATTTACAGCCACCAGAAAGTTTTCCATCTCTATATGTGGGGAGGACATACAGCCTTGGGCTCAAAGAGTTTTGATACCAGCATAGATAAAAGATATAAACTCCACACCTGACTTGGGGAGGGATTAATGAAATTGACTGTTCCTTTCAAAATAGTTTTACATATGTATGAGAGAAAGCAGTATCTTCCCTGAATGGATGTTGAATCACTAATATCACTGTGACATAAATCCCCAAACAAGGTACTTTGCAGAGCCACTCTAAAGGTCCACTTGGTGGTCCAATGTCCCTGCTCGCAAACCACTTGCAGAATCCAGATTGCTATATTAATTTAAAAAAAACTGTAAAGATGTGTCCCAACTGCAAACTATGCAATCCCAGGTGTTGAGGAACGGAATGGTATCTTCTTGAAGTAATCCAAAACTGATGAGGCCATTACGGCATTAGTAAAATGCAATATACAGTGGTACCTCGGTTCACGAACGCATCTGTTCACGAACAATTCAGTTCACGAACAGCTCCGGCTGCAAAAATTTGCCTCCGTTCGCGAACGCCGGATCAGGTTACGAACAGGATCCGAGGCCATTTCCCTCCCATGACACGTGGTCGCGGCTTCCTGTAGGGAGGGGGACTCTCCCTCTAAGCAGTAACCGCCTCCCCACCCGCCTCTCGCCACTCACATCGAGCAAGGTTAACTTTCTCTCTCTTCGTACTGTACTTTGTGTCATATTTTTGCCGTTTTTAAAAAAAAAAACATATGGTTCAGAACGGATTAACCGTATTTACATTGACTGGATTTGCCAGTCTCTTATAAGAAAAGATCTTTAAAAATAATAGTGGCTATCTTAATATTGGTGTAATTTTAAATAAGAATAAAAGTCTTTAAAAAACTACAGTGGTACCTCAGTTCACGAACGCTTCTGTTCACGAACAATTCGGTTCACGAACCGTTCCGGTCACAAAATTTTGCCTCCGTTCGCGAATGCCAGATCGGGTTACGAACAGGATCCGTGGCCATTTTCCCTCCCGTGACACGTGGTTGCAGCTTCCTGTAGGGAGGGGGACTCTCCCTCCAAGCAGTAACCGCCTCCCCACCCACCTTCCTGTCCTCCACGCCGGGAGTTGCGTCGAGCAAGGTTAGCTTCGTACTGTACTTTGTGTCATATTTTTGCAGTTTAAAAAAAAACAACATATGGTTCAGAACGGATTAACCGTATTTACATTGAACCTTATGGGAAAATTTGATTTGGTTCACGACCATTTCGGGTCACAACCAGAGTCGCGGAACGAATTAAGTTTGTGAACCGAGGTTCCACTGTAGTCACTTCCATCCTGAAGACTCTTGGCCATAACTCAGGAATCAGTGGTAACAACAGGAAGCCTTGGGACCAGTGGAACTGAAAAACTTCTCCCAGGAATCTACAGAATCAACTAGAATATTAAGTTATAATCAACAGCACAACACCAAAGAGGCAGACATAAGCTAGAGATACAATTCACAACTTTACCTCTGTACTAAGAACGAAAGTGACAAAATTAGAAAGAGCCCTGCCTTCATAAAATGTATATTGTGCAATGGGCTGGGTTTCCAGCCACAAATTCTATGCTGTGGAATATTTTGGACAAGTTACTACGCAGGGACAGAACTCATCCTGTATGGAGGATGCAAGGAGAGGCTGTGAAACTGCTGTTGTTGCTGAGACAATGCAGAGAGAAAAGGTGGGAGGAGGCAGACACCATCAGACAGCAAGCACAAGCTGCTATGCCTCAGCCAAAAGGCATCCCCCAGGGACTACCCATTTTACGGCACATTACCTAATTAAATAGGTACAGGAAAACTCCAAGATCTTCTCAGCAGTTAAAAATAATCAAAGATTTTTTACAAAATGTTCTACCTGATTCCACAGATATTTCCAAATAGAAAATCTCCTATATAACATTTAAGTCTCTGAGAGCTCTTATTTTAAAATGTGACCTTTCTAGAATGCCACCAACTTATAGAAGTATTCCTGGCAATCAGCTGGTTTATTACTGATTTGGCAAGCTTCTCCAATACTGAAAGCTTCCTTAGAGAAGATGGGAGCCATAGTACAGTAATATGTTTAAGACAGTAGAAGTACCAGGAGCTTAAAATGGCTTAGTATACAATCCTATCTACACACACTTTTTTGAAAGCAAACCTACTGAAATCAGTGAGACTTACTTTTAAACAAACATAAGTAAGATTGTTCCAAGACAGAAAAGCCTACATATATGCTTGTCACTTACTGACCTAAACCAGCCTAAAACTGAATCTAGAAGCTCTAACTGAAACCAAAAAGAAATAATTCACCAATCATGTCCATTACTTTTAATTTGGCAAGCAGAGTAATGGACCACAGGGCTGATCTTGACAATGACCTTCAAAGTGCTTTGCATAGTAGATATGCAAAAATAAAACGTTACGGTCCCAATTCCTACTTGTTTTGGCTCCACTTAGCTGGGTATCTCTAACTTGGAATGATCATGCATATTTGGTTAGAAATATATATACACTAAGAAGAAAATAATGCACAAGTTTAATAAGAAAATATTTCTGAAGAACAGAAATACTTCTGAAAATCCATCTTAGAATTCTAGTGAATAATAACAGAATTACTCTTTGAAAAAAAAATCAGAATATAATCAACAGTTATTCTGGTTGTCAGCATTAAATACATTTATTCCAATTTTGAGGTTGATTTTTTTTTTTTAATTTTAGAAATGTCCTTTGGGAACTATGTTGTGGCTGAACATTTTTCATGTCCTCAGAATCCTTTTGCTTTTTTTCCTACGAGTCAGCTGAATGATAAACTAAAGACAATTATGCTTTTAATGGACCTATGCATCCTTATCTGCAAAAGCTGACATTGATTTCTTTCCCACCCAAACTAAGGCTCAATTGGTCTTATCACTGGCACCAATTTTCAAGGCCTCAGCTTAGCTTTGGAATGCCAAATGAAGTGATGGTAAGAAGGGAGCATCACTTAACATATCAAAAGGCTGCTGAACCTTTCCTCACCACCAAGTAGCTCCAAGACAAAGAGAAAGGGGCTTTTGTTTATCTAATTCAGTACCAACAGGGACAAAGTTCACCTCATCTCTCCTCTTTGGAATCCCACTGCTTGTTCAGTTCATCACATGAGAAATATATTGCCCTAGGCACCAAGGTTAAGAAACCTTCCCATAC
Source organism: Liasis olivaceus (assembly GCA_030867105.1). Classification (NCBI taxonomy): domain Eukaryota; kingdom Metazoa; phylum Chordata; class Lepidosauria; order Squamata; family Pythonidae; genus Liasis; species Liasis olivaceus. The sequence goes on from CM061348.1 coordinate 138,107,431, forward strand.
ATGAGCTGCACTTAGATGATGTCTACAGAGTCCATAAAATATTATTTGGGAAAGCATGGAAGAACACTAGGACATATGCCTCCTTTGTCTATCCATTCCTCTTTTAAAATGCCAGATCTCACATGAAGATCCTATTTACATCAACTCAGACTTCTTCATTATAACCTGACCAGGAAAATCTGGATTAATATTGGAATCAAGGAAAAGGATAAGGCTTTATACTTGGTTACAAAGCCCATTGGTCACATTCATTGCACTTTATCTCTTTAAAGCAGCCAACTGACAAACACTTTCAGGATTAAATGAGATTAAGGGTACACTGTAACTAAAGTTTAGGTTACAACATGTCCTCACTGAATTGCACTGCAGGCTTATTTCTGTAGGAGCCAATGAACTGATTCAGCAGGAGGAGGAGGAGGAGGAATAGTAGTACGGGTATAGGATAGCAGAGCAACATAAAAAGATGCTAAAAGAATGATGGGAGAATGAAACTAAATTAAATGAATTAAATGTTAATATCAAGTTTAGTTATTTGTTCAATTTTAACTATTTTCAATGTTATAATGCTCTCCTCTCATCTCAGTTGATATATACATAAACAGAGCAACACAAAACTTCAAATCTCATGCACCTATCTTCCCATGCGTGATCCCCACAAATGCACACAGTACATACAGGCGCACAAGGCAGAGAAAAACAGTGGCATCTGTGGCTAGTGGGCAACAGAATCCGGGGGAAGAAGAGGATGTGACTGGGTATTACAACTGTCAATCAAAACAGTAATGCAGAGAGGCACTTCCTCCTGGTTCCTACTGTGGAGGGAAGGGGACCTGGAGGAAGTAGAGGAGCCATACCTCTTAGGGGTGAGGGGGGTGTCACAGATTGTGCACCTACTTAGGTCCTCTGTGAGATACGAGCCTTACATCTCCATATGCAGAAGAAGCAAAGAAAGAGTGTGTGACAATAGGGGGTAGTGTAGATATTGGACTGAAGAATAGAGTATGCTTGCCTCATATTCAACTGCTCTGAGTGGTTAATGGAACCAAGCATTATGCCATCTTATCCTCTGTTTTGCACAATCTTTTGAATGTGGTATCCAGCTCACCTCAGGCCAAGCCTATCATCCAAAAATGGGGCACCTGCCATTTCTAGCTAGCACAAATCGAAATTTGAAACATACCAGAAGTGGTGGCCTCTTAGGGTATGAACAACACACAGCTTTAGGAAAGCCCCTGACTATGGATAAAGGAATGAGGAGAAAGTTGATAGCATACATGGTCCAGAGTGGCTTGGTGTGCTATGCAGAGCAAGTCACTGTATTATCTAGCCTGGGACAACTGCCTCTATTCCAATGACTGAGTGTCACACCTAGCTTAAGCCTTATCATATGACAGGCTACCAAGCAGCCTAAATAAACTAATCCAGTGTCACTACATCTGATGTTCTGATCCGGCAATCCCGAATATATAAATCTTAAAAAAGCAACACCAGTGGTAAAGAGAATGTTCCTGGGTCATACTCTCCCCCCCTTCCCAAATTATGCTCGCTTCTCAACTTCATCAGACGGGGCACTGCATTCTTTACACAGCAACAGGAGACAACATGTATAATACTGGCAGTTAAAAGAAAACCCACATGACGTACTTTATTACACCAGCCGCCCATTATTTATAGCTCATAGTCCAGACACAGATTAAACTTCCTCCGGGGACATGCCTGCATCATGCAATAAAGCAATTTCAATGTTGTGGATTAATAGACAATTTATCTTCAGCAGCTGAGTCACTGGACAGGGCTCCAGAATGCAGTCAGAGGTGCTGATGCTGTCCCCATGGGAACAAAGTGGATTAATCGTAGAGTGGAGAGATGGCAGCCTGATTCAACTCCACAGCAAGCATTGATTAAAAGACCAATGGCTAGAGACAGCCCATTACCTCCAGCCAGAAGCTACCACTCACAGCAATCTCACTGGCGTGTCAGAGGGTGAGATGGGGGCAGCCACAGAGCCCCTGGAAAGAACAGAAAAACTTCAAAGAATGCAATGTACAGACAGCATTTTCTCAATCTGTTTTCCATAAACTGTATACCCAGAGGAGATCCACATTACTAAGATGACAACTTTAGCCAAACAAAAAAACAAAATTTTTCACTGAATAGCTGCTATGGCTTTTTACGCCACCCCCAAATAGAACCCCATCAGCTTCGCTCATGTTTTAGGCAATAGTTATGAAACTAAGGTTGGCCATGTTGTTGTTGCCAGTTCTTTAGTAGACTGAGCACAATGTAGCCAAACATAAGCACTACAGATACTTTTCCAGATAAGGAAAGCCCACAGACGCTCAATGGGACTGGTATCTAATCCCAGAGCATAATTTGCAAGAAACAAACAGTGGTGATCCACCTCTAACAAGCTTTCACAGCTAATTTGCTGGGACCAATCACCTACCTATATTTAACATGTGTAAATTCTCTTAATACTTCAGAATAGCATCTAACAGTAATTTTCTTTTCTTTTTTTAAAGGATAGTTGGATAAATTTGTAGATGACAGGGTCTCGCACTGGTGGTGGAAACTAATATATAGTTCACCATTTGTCAGATTAGCATGAAACAGCTAATGGGAGCCACTCTTGATACTTCCATACACTCCTCATTGTGCACTGGGGTAGAGAACCTCTCAACATTTAGAGGTGCTACTTAAACTACAGTTCCCACTTGCTCTCCTGGAGAGGGGTTTCCTACCCCTGCTGTATACATCCTTTAGCCAATAAGATCTACAAAGGAAAAGAATCTTATTTCCTGAGAATTTATTTGCAGGGTTTGTTTGGAAAGTGTGCTTCAACAGCAGAAAAAATGCCATTCTTCAAGACGCAATCCTGACACCCAACAATAAAATGTAATACATCACACATGAAGATAAACCACATACATAAAATACATAAGAACCTTGTCTACCTTGATGTTCTCTAGACCAGTGCTATTCAAACAGACTGTGAACTGTTTGTCACTGGCCCATATGTAATAAGTATAGAATTCAAAAGTAAGCATTTAAAAACCTTTAGAGCAATTTAGACGTTACTGCGGTATCCAAGTGTGTCAGCAGAGGACTCATCTCCTTGAACAGAGTATAGACCAGTTTAAGGTTTTGTAAAACTCATGTGAGCATGTGGTGCGAGCTGCATACTAATCTTGCACAGCAGGACTACATTACATGTGACATTTTGGATGGTTATTTTGTCAACTATATCTCAAAAGTGTATAAAGATCTGAGAAAATGCAAGCATTTTTATAACATGCTACCAATAAAAGAGAATATATATAGCTCAGGGTTGAACTGTGGAGTCCTTGGTGCTCTCTGAGCTTGGTTGTTTGCTTGTAGATGTTTCATTACCCAACTAGGTAACATCATCAGTGAGTGTGTGGTTTGCTCCTTGTTTATATACAGTAGTTTGACCTGCCAGTGTTGATGGGGGTGGGGTTTTCTCCTTAATAGTTCCTTGATTAGGGCATTGTTTTCTGCTTGATTGTTTGCCTGATGTTAATCCCTGCTTATCTGGGTGTTGGCTGGTGGAGAGGATGTGTTCTGGTCTTTTTGTTTCATTCTTAACTTTTTTATTGCCTCTTTTGAACGGTGTGGAAATATAGTTCATTTTTATATACCTATTGATGGTTGTAACTGATTGCTATATAGCTTGCTATGACTTTATAACTTGCTATTTTACAATCATTTTAATTTTTAATCAAGCCTATTTTTTAATGTATAGTTTTTTCCACTTCATTTTTCCAATAAGTTATTTTATTGTATTTAACAAAAGTATCTTCCTGTGATGGACTGAATTTTTTTTTAAAAAAATCTGGTCCTTCACTACAGATAGTGAGTGAACTTGAGGAGAGCAAAAGAGTAGGAGATGTTGGCCTACAGAAAAGTCCTCTTCAGTTTCAACAAGATAGCAATAGTGTTCAGGAAAGATATAGTGTTTATATCTCTTCATATAAAATGCAACAACACACAGGAGTTTGGAGATTTATTAGAAGTAAAGAACTTTATTTTATACCTTCAGGGTATAATTCAAGATGCTGGTGGTCTTCTGTAAATCCCTTCACGGAACAGGGCAGAACTATCCCTCTCCAACTGTTTCTGGCTGTTTTATAAGATCAGAAAAAGTGGGCATGCTCTGGATCCCATCAACAAAACAATCATGGAACCCAGGTGACAAGCCATCTTTGTCACACCTGCCCTTGGCTCCCCTCACAGGCACTGGGCCAACATGATGTATGTACCTGCAGTGGAGGTACAAACAAGGTCATGTGCCTCATGGCATCATTGGGCAAATGACATTTATCACATACTGTGTTTATGATACAAATTATCACTTGCATCATTTGCATGATGATGTCATGGCTTCTACTGGATGCTAATGCCCATAACACGTTCTGTTACCTTGCCCCTTTCACAAAAAAGCAGCAGAAATCTCATTGCTGGGAAATGTGGTGGGAGTAGTTGTAACTATTAGTGAAATAGCCATGAAAATTACAAGTCCGTCGTGCAATTTCTCTCTCTCTCTCTCTCTCTCTCTCTCTCTCTCTCTGAGTATGGCAAGAAATATGAGGAGGCAACCTTGAAAACCTGAACCTGCAAACGTCATGCAAGGACTTTATATAACCCCAAAATGGGTTCTGCAGTTTATTCAGTTTTTATAGTGTTCCACAATATCCTTCATTCCTATGAAAATGAGGCTTCAAATTCCAGGAAATAAGAGATAAAGAAACAGGTATTCATGCATTATCTGCAATAAATTTTACTACTGGAGATAATTGAGTATATGACATACTCATTCCTGTCCTATAACTACACTATAAGTGAAATTCTTCAAGAAATTTAAAACTACTTTAGATATTTGGAATATGTCTTTAGGAAAACAGGTATGAGACCAATCACAAATAATAGATGAAATGACTTAAACAGATTTTAGCAATAACCCTCATTATTCAACATAAAGTACAAATATCTATTTTAGCAGTTGGGAAACAAATGGAAGGGAAGAAAGCATCACTAAAAAAAGTATTTCTATACTTTTTTTTTTACTCTATAGCTGTTTTTTCTTACTTTGTGCTTTGCATCATTAACCGTTAACACTTAAATAAAGCACCAATTCTGCATCGTGAAGCCATCTAGTTCAACAACTAGCAGTCCCGACTTTTCAGATAAAATGGGGGAACAATACAGAATTTGCAATTAACCACCAACCTAACATTATGTCTTCCAACGTAATGTCCTCCACATAAATGTTTTCAACCCAAATAAACCATGTTAGTTACTAAACCCAGTAATTTATGTAAGAAGTTTGAAAGAGACATTTTAGAGCAATTATCAAAAAAGCTATTGATAAACATAGATCTCCAAGGTTCAAGCTACAATAAGCAGCAGAGCTCCCTGACAAAGAAGTTCAGACTTGTCAGTCTTGTCTTGTGCCATGTGAATGTACTCTCCCCTCTCTAATATGCCTTAATACCACACAGTTTTTTTAAAACCCAGTTTCCTATTATGTCCAATGTAATATGAGATTCTGGACTGAAGGAATCACTCAAACCACAGTTTCCTATCTGGACATCATAGAAATATTGTTTAGGAAACAGGGACCATGATTATTTTATCAGAAGTAACTCAGTTAAGAATGGTTTGTCCTAATTGCTTCAGAAGAAGACTGTGTTAATGATTAAGCATTTATACTTTGGGTATGAGACTCTACTATGTGGCCTGGAAGGAAGGAGCTCATCAACACAGCTTGGGTTTAGTGTGTTAGTGTTGTTTCTGAATCAACACTGTTCCATTCTTCCTTCAAAAGGTTACAAGCAGGGAGGAACGTGGAGCAGAAGCTCTGCAATTTAGCCTCCAAAGAACACTGTGCTCTACTCCCTCTGTCCCCAAGAGAATGGAAGTCCTGATAAAATCACCCTCTCCTCCACATGCATGCTTCCTCACCCTCTCTTACTCAGTCACACACTCACCCACCCATCCCACCACAAAAAGCATTTGATCCTTTGGATTGTCCTCAAGGTTTCTAACATGCTCCTCAAGGAAACCAGAAGCTGAAGACCAATTCTTACCATTCTTTATTTTGTGGGGATGGTGGTGGGTTCAATTTAGCCTTGACTTCCAGCAACTGTCTGGAGAAGTCCCTGCAGTTTATTTGGCAACATTTTTGGAAGTGGCTTGAGAGAGTGACTGGCCCAAGGTCATTCAGCTGGTTTCCACGTCTAAAGCAGGACTAGAATTCATAGTCTCCCAGTTTCTAGCCTGGTACCTTAACTTACACCAAACTGGCTCTCTTTTTTAATCTATTTCTTTCAATTTCTCAAAAATTTCTGCACCTGATATCATCATGATCCATCCTGATTTGGTTTTGATTTGTTTGTTGCTTGCTTTTCCCATTTTAATACTTGTAGCCTTAATACTTTGCAGTGAAATTCCATAATAAAGAAAAAATAGGTTTATTGCTTAGTATTATGTACAGATGGAGATCACTGAGCAAGCCATGATTTGTCTTAGGATACTAACCACAGTTTGAAATCATAGTTGCTTTTTGATTTACTAACTCTAACTGTAGTTTAATATATGTAATGGGAATGCACAATTTGTTTCCTAACAACTCCTCTCCAAACCTCCAGAATTCAGGCAAGGATCTTTCCTATCTATTTGAAGATCCCAGGGATCTCATCAGGGATCTCCTGCATGTAAAGTACAGTTGTGGTCCTTCCCTTGAAAAGTTGAAATCTGGCAGACTAAGAATAGCAAAAACAATAATGTCTTGTTTACTGCAACGTGTTTCCAGAATTTCATTTCAGCTTCAGAATAATCATTCTCTGAGAGTAACTACTATACTTTTGATTCTAATAATGCTAATATGGCACACTCTTTATTTCCTATAATGTTTATTTTACATTATGCTTTATCTTCTCAATTTAATCTAAACAGCTTTCCCATTTGGCTTTTGATCCTAATTTCTTTTCTGCCATTGTTTCTTCCTTATCAAAGCTTCTTTTCAGACTGTTGCAATGAACAGACCAAGATCCTTAGAGTTGTCCCCAACAGTTTGATTTCCTAAACTCCACTCAGTCCAGAAAGAGGAAACTAGGAGCCCTCTTAAGCAACCTACTTCCATTGAGGTTATTGTACCACTTCTATTAAATCCGGCATGGGAATTAAAACCTACGTTCAATCCTCTAGGTAGTAGCACTATGTATCAACAGTACAGTAGTAGCACTTCTTTGCATCAAGCTAAGCCATCACTGCTGTGATGTGCTCCTTCAGGTACAGTAATACCTCGGTTCACCAACGCTTCTGTTCACAAACAATTCAGTTCACAAACAGCACCATTCGCAAAATTTTGCTTCCGTTCGCTAACTCCGCATCGGGTGACGAACATGACCCACGGCCATTTTCCCTGCTGTGACACGTGGTTGTGGCTTCCTGTAGGCGAGGGGGACTCTCCCTCCAAACAATAACCGCCTCCCCACCCGCTTTCCTGTCCTCCACGCCAGAAGTTGTCTCAAGCAAGGTTAGTGTTCTCTCTCTTCATACTGTACTGTACCGTACTTTGTTTCATATTTTTGTGGTTAAAAAAAAAAATACATATGGTTCAGAACAGATTAACCATATTTACATTGAACCTTATGGGAAAATTTGATTCAGTTCGCGACCAATTCGGTTCGCGACCAGAGTCGCGGAACGAATTAAGTTCGTGACCCGAGGTACCACTGTATATACAATCAAAGAAAAAGATATACCAGAAGCATTAAGAATTTCATCAGGCCTGGCTTTGGGCCAGCCAGCAAGAGCAAATATCAGATAAAAAGCTCAAACTAATTACACGGAAAAAATAGACTGTGCTGTAAAATATGCAACAGAACACATATCCTAATCTCAATTTATTCTACTCAGGAGAACAGAGGAAGGTGAGTAAGTAAAGAAATTGTCTCTTATACCAAAGAACGCCACTGTAATTTCCAAAAGCTGTTAAGCTAGTGGAAATGGGCTGTAATTTATCTGATGTTGATATGATTCCCAACACATCTTGGACTGAGATCGTTAGGCATTACCACAATATAAACACTTAAAGCAGTAATAATAAATCCTACCAAAGCAATAATGAAAGAGTCGTGGAGGACAGAGAAGAGCTGGGCAGGGAAGCTGGTCTCTGTGTAGCTGAATCTCAAGGGAAGGGAGTCAGCACAACAGGAACTCTTCCTGAAGACTCCTTTACTCCAGCCTTCCCAACATGATGCCTTCCAGATGTTCCAAAACACCACACCCCGAATCCCCAAGGAGCCATGGTCATTGCACAGGCTGGCTGGGAATTAATGCGAACTGCAGCCCAGTATATCTGGCCAGGAAAGTTTGCTTTACCACTCTTCACAATAAAAAAAGAAAACCAGGAAAGTAGTTCACACAACATATTAAGTCATACTGCAGTTTCTTCATCTTTAGTTTCGCATAGTACATGAAACCAGCCAATGTAGTTTATAAGCTATAGTGTACTGTACAAAATTACCGTATTTTTCCGACTATAAGACGATACTTTTTTCTAAAATCCTTACACTAAAAATTGAAGGGCGTCTTATTCAAGGAAGTCAGCTGAGGAGAGAACCGTGCGGTGGCAAAACTGCCCATACTTTGTCTCTGCAGGCAGGCTTCCTCCTATTGCCAGCCTCCAATCAGAGTGAAATAGCTTGTCTCCCAAACAGACTTCCTCCAATCACGAGCCTTATGTAACTGACGTCAGCTGATGCTGAACAAACCAATTAGAGGAAGGCTGTTTGCAGAGAGAAGCTATTGGCAGTTTCACTCATGCTTGAATGTAATCAGTTATGCAAAAGAGCCTGGAAATAGAGCTGCAGGGAGACGGTTTGGACCTCCTCCCACCGAGTGTATCAGGTGTATCATGTTAACTAATTACTAAATAAAAATGTGTTCTGCACTATCTTTAAAATATTGATTTCTTAATTTTGGGTTGCAAAAATGGGGGTCGTCTTGTACATGGGGGCGTCTTATTGACGGAAAAATACGGTAACCAGCTGTGATTTTCCTTCATAAACCACCACTAAACAAACCATGGGTTAGCTTGTTGTGTGAACTGGACAGAGACTCAATAGGCAGTATCTGCAGAATCCTAACATTTCCATAATAGAAAGGTGGTCGGATAACAAATCTCCTATTAGATTAGATATCAACAACTTTCCAAAAAAACGAAACAAACAAACCCCACAACCTCTCAGAGTCATCCTTGGGCTTGCCACATGTTAGGCTTCATAGCTGCACCCCTTTCAATCTTCCTTTATCCAAGAATACCCAGTATGAAGCTGCTGAAGCAAACTTGAGGCAATTCAGATGCCAAGGCTGAGGCCTAGGATAAAATCAGGGGGCCAAGAAACCTCTGTAAACAGATTAACAAGATACAAAAGACAAGGTTTCCACCAAACTGTAAAATCCCACAACAGAAAGGAAAGAGAAATGATTACACGTCCCAGCCCCACTATATAACGCTGGGGTTTATTGCCATGGCTAAGTCAGATTTTGTCCCATCAACTATCAACCTTCACAATAAAATTAAGTGGATCTATCAGTTCTGATTCAGTTGTGCAGAAGGAGAAGAGGGGACTGGACTGCAAAATGCAAAACAGCAAAAGAACAATGTTTGTATATATGGGCTTCACTTACTGCCCTTGGAAATAATGGTTACAAGCATGAAGCAAATGGGCACTGGCTTAGGGGCACACACTGTGAACTCATACCAGATGTGATACTCAGGCACAAGCTACAGTACTAGGAGCCAGGACGCTCTGCACAGCTCTCCACAGCTTTAAGCAAATCAGAGTCTGTTGCTCTGTAAGCCCGCAGTCTTCTTAAGGACAGGCCACACTCAGGGGCCCTGATCTAAAGCAAGAGGAGGTTAAGAGATGTCAACTCCTCCTATCAGAGCCTTCCAGATGGGTAAGTAAAGGGAAGATTGCCCCTGAGGGAAATAAAGGAGGAAATCTCAATTTTTACTCTTCATATATGACCTCACACTAAAAGAACATTTTCACTGCAGATCTTCTGCTCTCAATTACTTTTTTGCACAAAAACAAATGGATAACTAATACATGTAGGATAAGTAGGAAAAAAACCCCAATCCACAGTTTTTTGTATCTAATGTTTTACGTAAAAACTAAAAACTAAACTGTTTTAGAACATGCAGCTTAACCTTATCAGGTAGATATTATATCATTTATTCTTCTTCCTATCCTGTAGGTCATGTTATTCCTCCCCCAGAATTGGAAAACAAACAAGAGAGACTGCTACTTTGCTATAGTCAGTGACACCATTCATTTATAACTGGTTTGCTAAACAGGCCACCAGCTTACCAATAACAAGACAGTAGCTAGATTCACACAACAACCCCAACCAAGCAAACAGCATTATGACTTTGCCCAATGTCTGAACCCAGCCTGTGACTGAGCACCAGAGTTGATCGCAAGTCTTGGCCAAAGGGAATTATAACGAGTGAAGTGCATAACAATATTCTATACTCTCAAAAATATGATGATAAAAAGACTCCGGATTCACAGCGTGTCCTTACTCTTCTTTACAAAGATAAGAGAATTAACTACCATGGTTAATAGTTAATACTATTCTAATACTAATAGAATAGTATTAACATAAGGCCAGGCTGTTACATTTTCCATGAACCTTCTTCAACCTTCAAGATGCTGGAACTACAACTCCCACAATTCTCAGACAGCATGGCTTTTGGTTGGCTGAGAATTTTGGGAGTTGTCATTCCAGCACATCTGGAACATATCAAGCTGGGGAAGATTGGATTACTATCCCGAGAGAGAGAGAGAGAGAGAGAGGACATTCAGATGCAATCTGAGATCAAGTTGGATATTGGCACCTGCAAAAAATCATTTTATATTATATTATGGAGGAAAACATTATATATAATAATATTACAGACCAACCACAACTGAAGTTAGAAAAAGAGCATAAATGAAACCAGGGGAACCATTTATTAAAATTTTAAAAATCAATGTGTTCCAAGCCCAAAAAATCTTTTTCTTTTCTTTTTAAGAGACGTAAAACACCCTGGAAAGTTTGCAAATGTTGGCTCTGCTGAATCTTCGGCTCTGCTATCCGAAGGGGCGGTGTGGAGAGACTGAAAAAGCCCTAAGACTCAGAACAACTCTTTCATTTACAAACTAAATAAACCCAGACTCAGCCTTTTCAAAAGCTCAGCCACTGTGCTTCAGCACTGCCAGCTTTTGGCAGCAGCAAAGCAAGGAAGTGGTAGGCATTTCTGATTAATAAAGCTCTCACACAGAGATGCCTTGCATCCAGAGCTGATGGAAAACAACAACTAAATGCTCCATCTTCAAGGGCAGCAGGAGGAAGCTCTCTGCCAATGATGCTGCCTATTCGAGCAAGGCATAGGTTTTAGGCTAGGCCTATCCAATCTGGGCTGTAAAACTCCAGATGACCATTACATGGTGGTGCCTGCCTCTGGAATATCATCCCCTGCTCCAAAATCCATGTGGCTCCCACCCTAATAGCATTCCAGAAGCCTTTAAACCTCGGCTCTTCTCCCAGGCTCTGGAATAAGATGGCTCTTGAGTCACTCTTGGGGTGCTCTGTGGGTAATTTGTTTTGTCTGGACATTCATGGTTTCTTCTACTACTATTTTTTTTTAATTCTGTTATAATGTAAGCTGCCCAGATGTCTTCTAGAGTCAAGTGGCCTTAAATCTAATACATTTTAAAGTGGCATCAAAGAGATAGAGAGTGCCTTGTTTGCTCCCCCCTAGTGATCACCCAGATTTTTGCAACCAACCCACATCTTGTAGCTCCTTTTAAGGCTTATTCCATGGGACCATTCCTCTGACTCAGGAAAACATCCAGATGCCTGGGAGTTAAGCCTAGTTTTCTACTTATCAGGTGGACTTTGCAGTTCAACATAGTCCTTATCCTAAGTCAAGATTGTTGTGTAAATCACGCATTCACTAGGAGGTTGACGCTGAAAATAATCCCAAAATAATCAGCTCACCCAAAGGGGAAAGAAAGAAGAATCAGGGCTATCCTTCTAAAACAACCAAGAACTGGCAAGAGAACAGACAATTGCATTCTCAAACACCCCCCAAAGGCATGCAGCAAAGTCAAGAAAAAGCCCCCCTCACCCTCCCTAAGAAAGCAACACAGAAAGGCAGCCTTGTGGATCATCTGCCACCAAAGAAAGAGACAGATGAGAGACAGAAAGAGAATACAATGTGGCAGTCATCCCTCCCTGTTGACAACAACTGGCCATCCGTGAAAAATGTTGGGTTTTTCCTACCAAAAGATTGGTCCTTGAGCCGGTTCCAAGCATTCGGGTCTCTCCCTTTGGGCGGTGTAGGTCTAGGCTGCAGCACCCACTCCGCACGCGGGGAATTAGGAGGTTTCACTTTGATGGAGTCTTCTACTGAAGAAATAATAGGATCATTTTTTTTTCTTATAGTACTTTTCCCCAACTCCCTTTAAAAAATACTCTCCCTCCTTTTTAATTAAAAAAAAAATCTTTGATAAAATTTATATCCACAAAGCTGAAGTTTGTTAGGCACTCCAGGGGTGTGGAATAATAATGTTATTGAGAGAAAGAGCAATGAAAATGTGCCAGAAAGGGCATAATGGGATATTGCATTCTTAAGAGGGTAAGTTAACTTGTTGCCCAAATTCTCAGGCTTACATACTGCACACCCAGGACTTTCCAGTTTTGATTACACTGGTGAGAATAAATAATCATCAACTAAAAGAAGTAGTACTTCATCTGCTCCAAGAAATTCTTTCCTATGAAAAATAATTAAAACTCCCAGAACCAAATGGACATGCAAGCATTTCGTTAATCCTGTAGATACATGCTACTCCATACATCAGTTGTTTTGCAGAATACTGTAACCTGAACTGCAAACAGGCCAATCACATTTTTGCCTAATGTACTATGCAAACACAACCCACTGAGTCAGTTTATGCAAAACTGGGTTAAATAAACCATGATTAGGATGATGACAGATAAGCAAGTCCTGCAAATATCTGCCACATAGTTGCACACGGACAACTATAGGCAAAGGCAGCCAGCCTGCTCCCGTTGCTTTCATTTTAGCAGATATGCATTCCTCATTCTTGCACAACAAACCATTCATATCAATATTCTCTCTCATGCACAGCTTTCAAATACACAGAAATCCTACTCCCCTGCACATTTGAAAATTCTGTTTGTGAGGGTGCTTAGACAGACTACGTTCTTTCCTTAAACTGAGCAGTTACCAACCAAGGAATGTCATCTGCAAAGGCTGCAGTCCATGTTAATATAGCACGTTATTCTTTACAATGTATAGAATAAGTCTGGCTGCTAGGAGGAGGAGGATCACTGCCTTACCAATTTGATTTCACTCAGTTTTTGCTCACATTGGAAAGGCTCAAAGTGGTGGGTTGTCCTTTAATTACTTGGCTCACAAGGGCCAAGTATGAAAAATCTCTGATCAGCTTGCTTGTTCTGGCCATGCTGAAACTGGATTAGCCATACCTTACTTGTCCCTAGCAGGAATTTCGCCAGCTTCACTTTTAAGCTTTTCAATTGCTAAAGCTTTTAAAACCAACATTGGGAACATGTACCCCTGCTAATCTCACACTCAGAAAGATGCTTAACTCCAACCTTCCTTGCTCTAGTTTTAAGCCCATTTGAAAGCAACTGTTTCCACTCCTCAAGTCTGAACATGCCCGAATCCACCCACCACCCCATTCACTGCTCTTGCAACATTTCAACGCTTTTTATCAGTTTCTTGTGCTCGACCTCCCCTCCCCACAGCTAGATAGGTCTCAGCTAACATTTACAAGTCCAGGAACCAAACAGATTTCTCCAAATGATACTTCTTCCAGACCAAGTGAAATTACAACTTTACCAGTGCATCCTGAGGAAAGTTCCTTCCAAAATCAATGGAAACAATGCTCTGAATCATATCTCAATCATCTTACAAGATGTGGTGATGGCAGAACCATCTCTTTGTAAATGGACAGGCCTGGCATCGGGCTTAAAACAGCAGAAGGATCACAAAGAGAAAAATTGCCTGGAACTGTTTACTTCCTCTTTGTCCAAATCTACCAAAGGGATTTTTTTTCATTTCTAGATGAGGCATTTACTGTGCTATCATTCTGCCTCATCTAGAATTTTATGGGAGTTGCTGGTGGCAGCTTCTATTTGCATCCTTTGTTCTCCAGGATTTTATTTTTTTTAACACTTTTATCCCAGAAACACATTCACGTGCACACCCAGGAGGAAGAGGCATAACAGTTATGCGATATCCTTTAACTGATAGCACCAAGAGCCACCTGCCTGGAAGCATCTCCAATCTGAGTACCAACATGAGGGTCCTAGAAGTAAGTTATGAGAGTCTCATGGGAGAGAAAATGAGGTTCAACCTTGTACATTTGAATCAGATCCTTTTTTCCTGTGTCATTATGATATTTTTTTCCTGATCTTTTTACTTTCCCCCCAAGTTTCACACCTTCACCAGATAATATAGGCCTATTATGGTTGATTACTATTGATGCCTGTATCCTCACAATTATTGCAAAACATGCTGCTGTCTCATTCTTAGCTCACAAAAGTTTTGGCCTTCTGCTGTGATATGCCTTTAATCTTTCACTTATACAAAATGTACTTTTTAACAAAAGCAACCAGTAAAATTAACTTACGAGAAGTTTAACACATTCCAGCGCAAACAAAGGAACAAAAAATCAGCCAGCTAAAAGAAAACATGAGCAAACCAAATAGGTTTTCCATAAACAAAAATGATGCATGATGGGAGGGGAGGGAAGAAACTTCAGTTTTGTTCCAGAAATGCATTTAGCTTCTATTAAAAAACAGAGCAAGGGAGAGAGAGTGTGTTATTTGGCACTGTGAAACATCCCATCCATTCAGAACTGGTAAAGCAACGATTAAATAGAGATCGGGTGCAGTTATGTCTGGTCTGGAACACAAAAGTCAGACATTACCCTATTCGTCTTGGCATTCACACCAGAGCTATTCTGCTAGGAGACCAATTACCTGCTTTCCTAAAACAGAATGAGACAAACTTGGGTTTAATGCTTAGGGTTTGGGGTAGGGTTTATTTATGGCTTTTTTAAAAAGTGAACACTGATTTTCTATTATAAATTTCAAGCAGAGTGTTTGTATGTACTGAGTTGAAAGCACGAGGCAGGAATCAGTGTGATCATAAATGACTCAGCTTCCATTCAAAGAAACAATTTAAAGTTTTCTACTTTAAGACAAACAACCTAAGACAAGCTAATTCCTTCCAGATGTTTTGGACCCCCCCTCAGTCCCAGCTAGGGTGGCTGATGGCAAAGAATATTTGGGAAACAAGCAGAGGTTGTCAGGTTGGTTATCACTGTCCAAAAACAATCCTTTATCTTTGGGGGAGATAAATGAAGGGGAGATTAAAACCACCATCAAATATACTGATTAGGAATTCTGGGAACTTATTTACTGCTTTTATATCATGCCTTTCCTCAGGAAGAGGCAAGTGTCTCCCCTATTTTATTCTCTCATTTAGGCTGAACTAAGAGATAGTAACTGACTCAAAATTACTGAATAAACTTTGTATTCCAGTGGAGACTTGAACCTGGATTTCCCAAGCCCTAATCCAAAACTTTAACCACTACTCTCTATTACCTGGTTAAGGAAGACTGAACTAGAACATTGGGTTTTTTTAATTTCTTGAAGGAAATGGGGTCCAAATATCACATACAGATTTGCTGTTTCCAATAGCTATACAGAAACCATGGCACTGTAAAGAGTGAATCAGAAGTTTGGTTGAGATGGAACATAGCAGAGATATAAATGGATAATTACTGTGTCACAAGTGACTGAAGTAGTTGTTGAAAGAAGCAGAAGAGCTGGTAAATGTTATACTCAGTATAAACTATTATTAAAAGCAGGAGTCTAGTTCAGAGGGAGAGCACATTCTTTACATGCAGAAGGTCCAAATCTTAATATCCGCTATCCATCCCTTTTTGAAATTCTGGAGAACTACTGCCAGTCAAAACAGACAATGGTCCAACTCAGTGATTGGGTTTCACAGTCTCTGTACTTGTGATGCTTAAACCATGGTTTTTATAACTACAACTTGTGGACCATGCCAGAATTGGTTGGTTTCTCACAACATGCTAAGCCCAAACCAAACAAACCACATTACATAGCTTAGTATATTGTGGGAACCAGGCCAAAATAAAAGGGACCATCTTCATGTGTCCCTATCTTTAAAAAAACCTATAGATCTACATTTGAATAACTCCTCCAACATGTAGAAAACATATGGCATTGCTCCAAACCAATTAATCAAGTTCATAAACTAATCTAGACATGACAGAGGAAGTCATAAAAAGTCATAAAAAGGATTTTCTGATCTTCAAAAGTTAAGCTGCAGGGAGACAGGGGATTAATTTCATTGGCACAATACTAACAAAGGCTTTAAAAAAAAAAGTCCCCTTTTTATACAAAGGAAATGTAGAAATTTAGTTTCACAAAAAGCAATTAAAACTCTTCCATACTAATTCACATATACTTGCACAATGGAGCCTTCCCTACATTTTGGGACCACTGCAGAGCTGAACCCACAGCTTCTGGATGGTGGCAGTTTGAGGGAGTCTGCTTGAGGCCCTCAAGCAGAAGAATTGTAAAAAGAGGTTCTTAGGCAAGTGAAAGGAATCATAAGCCATAACAGAGGCGGATCATTTATTCATTAGATTCTCTTTTGCTAAAATGAAGTGCCTGTCCTTCTGAAGGAAGCTTTTCACATCCTGCAGCAGGAATCTTTGGAATAGCCATCATTTCAGGAAGCAATTTAGAACAAATATTTCCTTTTCCAAACAATGCAAGAAGTAGAGTTTCTAGCCTGATGCCTTAACTACATACTAGACCAAACTGGCTCTGTCTCTCTCTCACACATACACTGACACATAAACAAAAGGGGCAGGGCTTCAGTTGTGACAGTCACCTTGACTTTTCTGACTCCCCATTTGGACACCCTGGATGTCCTGCATATATATCAGGACTACAATACCTAGAGTTCCACCCAGCACAGCTAATTAGGAATTGTGGGTAATACAATTCTAATCCATTTGATGAGAGTCACTCTGGGGAAAGCTGACCTAGCTTTCCTATGCCGTTAATCAAGTCTATCTGCATCCTGTTCCTAATAAGAGAAACAACAGCAACACTTTTGACTATAACAATATCATTCACACATCGTTCTAAATGATAATGCAATACTCTAAGTCTGTTTTTGGCTCAGAATTGTACAAACCTAGTCCCTGTGTTTGCATATCATGTTTCAAGGCTTAATATTGGGTAAGCAGAAGGAACTATGGCTTATTCAACAAGCCATGGTTAGGCAAAGCATTACCTAGCACAATGTCTGAATCTACTATATATGTCTTTTGCAGAATGGCTCATAACCAAAATAACTTTTTTATTATAACAGCTGAAACCTTAGTATGCAGGTGTAAGAACATTTACAACAGAAGCAAAAAATGGGCCAGTCCTACCTTTCATTTTACTCCCCTAGATAAGCAGAGCAGCTTCATTAGATGCTACTAATCATGAGGTAATTGTTAACAGGTAGAACATTACAATGTTCTTGGCACAACTCCACTTGCCATCAAGTGAGCAGAGGCAGAAAGATAGTCTTGTTTAAATGTTCAGCAGGACACAATAAGCTGCTCTTTGAATCTATTATCCAGCCTCATTATTTACACAGCCAATCTCAGATGTCTAACCCATCTCTCAGGGAACAATTTCTGCATGGAATTAAGAAAATGGACTAGACTGATGATTTTCAAAAAGCTCCTGAGAACAACTTTTCTATCAGGTCATAAAAAAGGACAGAAGCAAATCCTTCAGTGGTAACTTATGGCATCTTCCAGTGTCCTCAAGCCTTAACTAAGGTGATTAAAAAATTGCCCTATTTTATCAGCATAATTGCTACATGCTTTGCTCTCTTTCTCTTAGCTGCACCTTCAGTTTGGCTCAAGGTTTGTGCAAACTTAACCCTATGATCAAATCAAGACATTAAAAATGCTGGTTGCAGCGAACACGTTCCTTCTACAGTCAGAACTGGTGACCCTAAGCACTAGAAGGAGTCTGGCAAAGATACTTAGCTGGGAAAAGAATATCAGTCTAAAGAAAAGCTGGGTGCCTCCAAAAATCCCTTCCCTGATGCTCTGCAATTCTAATAGCAACAGAGAATAAAAGTGATATTAAAAAGGATCCAATGACCCTTCCAAGCTTAGATTGTACAGATGTGCCCCCTTAATTCTTCCCATGTGCACTGCTGATTGCTGGGTCTTGGTTTAAAAAAGAGAGAGAGAGAACAATGGCAAAGGTAGCAAGAAGAGATCTGCATTAAGGCAAGGTTGTCAGAGCCATGAACTCATCCTGGGCCCTACCTTTTGTTCATCAGAGCAATCAGCATAAGCTTGTCAATGGCTCATCTGCTCTTCCTTGGGGCTTCTTTGTTAATCAAAAAGAGTCTGGGAATAGTCTTGATGACCTTTTTATTTATCTCTTGTTTCCAAAATGGGATTACCTAAACTAGTAATATTTTGCTTAGGGCAGAAACCTCTTACAACATGAGAAGGAAAACCCTACTTCTGGAACTTGAAGCTTGCTTTGCTTGTCTTCTCCTTTTTCAATCTACATCCATAGCTGAAGTTACTGCTGTGAAAGATAGCCAACCTTGAGCTTTTCCTCTCACTTACCAGCCTTTTGCTTATCCCAAAGAGTTCTCTCTTTGAGATCCCTGAAACCAGCCTCCATCCCCCCCATCCACTGGACTTGAGTCCAGCCAATATGAGCCTCATGCAGATGTGCCAAGAAGCTTAGTAGGCCTTACAGAAACTAGGCCAATTCCTTCCAGTATGTAGACTCTGGAAGCACAACCTTCCTGGGTCCCTGAAGCCATCTGACTAAGTTCCTTCTGGTAGCCTAAAAGAGCCAGTCAGCTTCACCTAATCAGCTGGATCCAGAATCAGACAAAGGAATGGTTTGAACCCATCCTTTGAACTGGACTGAATCCCCAGCTTCAGGAGAATGTGGTTTCAGGAAGCCAAGGACCACACTGAGCACAGTTACAGATAGGGAAAGCAGTGACAGATAGGGACAAAGCAGTGACAGATAGGAATCCTCAACCTTTCTTCTCTTCCAACTGTTTGAGGATTCATCTAACGCTTACCTTCAAGAACCAGAATTTTGTTCATAATCACCAAAGGAAAGGTGATTCTTCCCCAGTTCTTGTCTCTTCAATCCAGTAACATTCTAAGTTATTCTCCATTTCCATGTGAAACTGTAGCTGCTCAAAAGGTATTCCCCTTTGACACCTATGTGTACAAATGCTGCATTTTATTAATCTCTCTCTCTCTGTACTGTGACAGGAAGCCCCAAAACTTTGTTTAGGGTGTATTTACAAAGTTTGCTAATTCTGCTAATTTGCTGCTCATGAAGTAGCTATGACATTTTGCAGGAAATTTCATGAGGAAAAGGGTCACGTATCTTCTATTTCCTACATATTTTGTCTGACCTTTCCTTCAAGGAGCTTAAGAAAGTACGTGTTCTACCTCATCTCACTTGCTAAAAAAGCATGCTCCTCAAATCCCTATAATCCTACTGGCAGATTAGGGTGAGAGCCAGTACTTGGCCCCATGAATAAATAGGGATTTGAACCCAGTTCTCTCCAGACACTAATGCATTGGTTGGCCCTCTCCTTCTCGTCACCAAAGCTTTCTACTCAGAGGAACTCAAAGATTTCAGCCACATCTTCAAAAAGAAAAGAACGTTTGCTTTTCAGGACAAGAACCATTTCCTAATTAGCGATTTTTAATTATTTAATTATCCTTCATAGAGAGAAGTAGTAAGTGGGAGTATTATAAGAATGAGTACAACCTCAGCATTATCTCACATACTTAGGGAACAATTCTAGGCATATCTATGAAAAAGTAAAGCCACAGTTCAACAGTTTATTGATTGATTTATTTTTTCTCCCAAGGCTTATGTGCCAGTCCAACCATTAATTAACTGAGTAGTTCACAACCCTACTTGTACAGAGGATTAAACCAACTAAGAAACAAACAAATAACATGCATTACAGAGTAAATTATGAGGAACAAGCTTTATGGTTCCTCATCACAGAAACATTTTACTCTGTAACAGTTATTATTTATCTGGTTTATTTCACACACTTTTTTAACCACAGGTTGTTGACTAAGCAACATTGGCTGAGTTCACACTATGCTGGGGCCCACATAAAATTTTGGAGCAATTATTGTGTAATGATTCAAACTGGATTTTCTTGGTGTTTTTCTTAGGTATTTGGGACAAGTTTTTATTGGATTTTTCTCCTTTTTATACTATTACATCTATTTTCAGCTTATGCAACAGTTACTCATCTCAAAATGACAGGAAACTATGCCATTGATTTTCAGCAACTATGATCAGAGCTGGCTTCAGGGGAAACAAAAATAGGTGAGGGCTGTATATGGTCCTGAGGTTGCACATCCCTACATTAAACTCAAACCAAACCAACCACATTATAACTTAGCACCATGTGTGAACCCAATTATACAATTCTCCAGCTTTCTGTTTTGTTACAACTTTGCTCATTCACCAGAAGAACGTCACTTACTGTTGTACTATAACATCTACGCCAACATTGCAACAAATCTCATCTGATAGTAAGAACAGTAACTGGGCTCAGAACTTGTTCCATGTGTAGCTGTACTAATTGATTTGTCTGGAAAATCTGATTTTAAATTCAATTAAAACTTCATTAGTTTTACAACTATTTCATAAGAATTGGTTTTTAAATCAAATTCAAGATAAAAATGTAAGAATACAGAGTCAGACTGTAGGAATCAGGTGTTTTGTAGAAGGAAGGAAGGGTATTTAGCATTCTTAATTGCCTTGTAAAGGTACAGTTCTGCTGCAAACCAGATTAGGAGACCCAACTACAAGAAAACCTATTTGATGCTGGAGAAGAGTTCCTATCCAGTGCAATAAGACTCATATGGAAAGCAGCATGATCCATTTGCTTGTTTTTCCACCCCCGTTTTTTTTTCAAAAACAGGACAGGACAAAAACAGCACATTTTAGCTGAACTGTAACGCAAAAAGTATTTGCTGTCATACTGAGTACCCTGCCAAAGTGTATTAGATATAAATAGTTTTGGAAAGCCAATCAACAGCAAAAGCAGGAACCGCACACTTGGTCAGCAAATAATTCTATAGCCATCTTGCACTGAGCCATGGAAAAAAAAAATAAATTCATCTCCCAACAGTGCAGCCAAACAACAGTAAACAGAATTCACACATTCTTAATTGCCTTATAAAGGTACGGTTCTGCCACAAGCCAGATTATGAAATCCAAGTACCAGAAAACCTATTTAGCTCCAAGACTCTGCACACAGCTGCTACCTCACAAAATTAAGAAGAGAAAGAGAAGTTGTACCATTTGAAGCCTACGGTCCAAAAATCACCTTTATTTTGTGCCACTGAACTAGGATGTTGTCAGGAAAAGAAACTTCTACAGTGAAAAAACATTACTTGTTTGCTTCAAACTATAGTTAGACTTCCAATTTACTTCCTAAACCAGTGAGATCATGGGGTCCCTGCCACCCCATCTTGAGGCCACAGATGACTCCAAGATTGCATCTCCAAAATTCAAGGAGTAAAATAACTTTTCAGCAGTGGAATTTTCACTCAGTTTGGAAGTCTGGACATGGGAGCTCAAGACCTCTATGAGGCAAAATATACTATCTCCACCTGAAAATTGCCTGGGATCCTTGAGCAAAAGTGCAAATAAATAAATAACTAAATCAGTTTCACACTTCCAGTGACATAACCCCACAACCAGAAGGCTTTCTGCAAGCCTGCCAGGAGGTTGAGAGGTTGATTTGCAGCCCCCAACCATCCCATCCAGAAGTTGTTCCCACTACACTACTCTAAGAGGGAAGATGGTACATTTTCTATATGTGAGTTCCACTGTATCCATCCACACTGGTGCCCTTTGTGCTATTTTTTTTTTTTATCATTTTAAAAAGCACAAGTTTGGCCATGAATTTCAGGCTCAGTTCAAATTTGTTACATCCTTTACAGTGGCACCATTTTTATTACCCTTTTAAAATGATTAATCATTCTTTTTTAGATGGTGCTAATGGTGCTCTGGCATGTTTTTTAAAAATAAAGTAACTGAAAAACATTACTTATTTTAAAAAGTGTTATATTGCTATAATATGCAATGTTGTAATACACCTTTTTTAAAAAAACGATGAAACAAATTAAGGTACTTTTACATTTAAAGTGATACAATCACTCCTCCAGGATGTGAAAATTGTTCACTATTTGCTCCTGCAACACCCAACTATTCCCTCCCATTCTTCTAAAAATGTGAATATGCTGACTCAGCCATAGCCCTGTTTGTTTATTGTTATTTATTTATGGAAATATTTATTTGCTCTTCCACCCTAATGTAATTCACATACCATCTCTGGGAAACTGAGGGGTAGAACCAGAAAGCCTTCTTTAGCCCATCAGCTGTTTCAGAGGCTGAGCTGCAGCCCCGCCCCCATCTGAAGGAAGTGGTTCATCCCTGAGTCTACAGTAATGGGGACCACGGTACATTTTTACAGGCTGCATGCAATATTGAAAAGAAGGCCAAAATATTAAAGAATTAAATCTTTCTGCTCACAATTTGGGGAAAAAGGTATTTGGTAAAGGTACTGGGATGTGATCTACAAATGCCATTTTAACAAATCACCTTTCCATATTTTCTTCAGGCACGTTTGCTCCACTCTTAGCCATTTTAGAAGGACTGTGCAGAAAAGGCAGAAGTGAAGGAAAACACATAAACAGCTGAATTCCAACAAGCCACCCTTGTTTAGGAGTGCACATACATTTCTGTCTTGCTCTCCCTAAACAGAATAGCACATCAAACATTCTAAACAGTTTACAGAGATTCCACATAAGAGATTTAAAGTAGACTGCTATCTTCTCTCTGGGGCCTTTTAGATCAAAGAGAAATATTAAACATTTAATGAAATAGAAATCCACAGAACAGTAGTTTCCAGAATAACACTCTCTGGTGTAATGAGCAGCACCACAAATACAAAGAGTGGAATGCCTAGATCCCATTAAAAATTTAAGGTATATCTGAAACCAGGCCTTTAGGTTTACTATAGAATCATAAAAAATAGCCATACGCCCAAAAATCAAAGCATAAAATCCCAATTCTATAGCATCTTTAAATCAAACAAGAAAACAAGGGGACTTGCTAGGATTTTCACAGAGGTTACTATTAACCAGGCATCTTATTTCAAACCAACATACTAATGTGGGAATTTCTTCAAATGAAATTGGATTACTGGTATACAAAGTATACAAAGTATACAAAGGTATACAAAGTATTGTATACAAAGCCAAATCCAGACCAAGGACATATGAAATGAAGACAAAGTAACTCTTTTGCAGGATTATGAAATATAACTATGTCCAAAAGTATTCCTCCGTACCAGTGTCTCTCAACCTTGGCAACTTGAAGACATGTGGACTTCAACTCCCAGAATTCCCCAGCCAGCATAGAATTCTGGGAGTTGAAGTCCACACGTCTTCAAGTTGCCACGGTTGAGAAACACTGCTCCATACCTATCATTCTTCCTAATCAAAACATAGTGCTGAGCCACCACTTGGGCATTATGAGTCCCAGTTTAGAAGAAGAGAAAAGCACAGAGACTTGACAAGGGCAGACAATCATATACTGATTTGCACCAGCTGAAATAAGTTTCTCCCTTGTACTCCCCAATGAGACCCAAGGCTTTATAACTTTTGATGAAAGAAAAGCAGGATGATATTTAGAGCACTGTCTAGAAAGCAGACAACAATCTAATTCAACTCTCAAGATAGATGGGAGAAGTGGGATAGGTTTTTTTTGGTCTAAGTCAGTGATAGCTTTTCAAGCCACTACAATTTGGGAATCTAATGGAAGAAAGAAGGGCCTGGCATGGACATTCTCCAGAGGAAGATGATTGTGAAATCACCCTGATTTCACATATACTGTGATCTTTTCCAAAAAAGTACGGAAATCAGCTTAACTATCATGACTCAAACAGTAAGTTACTCAGTGATGAAAATATTTTGTTGAGCTCAGTAAACTCAGCCCTTCCTACAAAACCCACCAGCGTAATGTTTGCATCAGAATATTGTGTAGGAGCATCAGTTTCAGAGGCAAAACCCCCAGGGCTACTTTTTAGAGAAATGTAATACTGTCTTGGAATTACAAAACAGGCTTTCTCAACCTGAAGTTCTCTAGCTAAGTCTGCCTGCAACTTTCATCAACCTGCCCCACTAGCCATTATGGCTGTGCTGGTTGAGGATGGCAGCAATTGCAGACCAAAGGATCTGCAATGTACCAGTTTGAAGAAAGATGCTCTGGAAGTTATCCATCACTGTTTTAAGACACAGCTGCAGCTCATAGGGAATTAACAACTAAGACAATGGGGCACCAGCAACTTGCATTCATTTCAATAATTATTACAGACAATGCTTGTATGATTCTTTTCTGTTCTGGGTAAAAGACTGCCCAGAACAGTAAGAAACCAGCTCAAGGGTTGTGTGAATATTCCCTGACTCACTAATACATCTGACGGAAGGAATGACTCTATAATGTGTCAAGCAAAACTAGTGGGGAAAAGCACACAAAGTGAAAAACATCAGCCTCCTGTATCCAACAACACACAGAAACTAGACATACAGGTGAAACTCGAAAAATTAGAATATCATGCAAATGTTCATTTATGTCAGTATAGCAACTCAAAAGGTGAAACCAATATATGAGATAGAGGCATTACATGCAAAGCAAGATATGTCAAGGCTTACTTTGGTATAATTGTGATGATTATGGCGTACAGCTTATGAAAACCCCAAATTCACAATCTCAGAAAATTAGAATATTACATGACATCAATAACACAAGGTTTGGAAATAGAACAATATCGGACCTCTGCAAAGTAGAAGCATACATATGTACTCAGTACTTGGTTTGGGCCCCTTTTGTAGCAATGACTGCCGCAATGCGGCGTGGCATGGATGCTATCAGCCTGTGGCACCGCTGAGGTGTTATGGAAGACCAGGATGCTTCAACAGCGGCCTTCAGCTCCGCTGTATTGTTCGGTCTCATGTTCCTCATCTTTCTCTTGGCAATGCCCCATAGATTCTCTATGGGGTTCAGGTCAGGCGAGTTTGCTGGCCAATCAAGCACAGTAATCCCATGGTCACTGAACCAGGTTTTGGTACTTTTGGCAGTGTGGGCAGGTGCCAGGTCCTGCTGGAAAATGAAGTCAGCATCCCTATAAAGCTCGTCTGCGGAAGGAAGCATGAAGTGCTCCAAAATCTTCTGGTAGACGGCTGCGTTGACCCTGGACTTAATGAAGCACAGTGGACCAACACCAGCAGATGACATGGCTCCCCAAATCAACACAGACTGTGGAAACTTCACACTGGACTTCAAGCATCGTGCATTGTGTGCCTCTCCATTCTTCCTCCAGACTCTGGGTCCTTGGTTCCCAAATGAGATGCAAAAGTCGCTCTCATCAGAAAAGAGGACTTTGGACCACTGGGCAACAGACCAGTTCTTTTTTTCTGTAGCCCAGGTAAGACGCTTCTGACGTTGTTTGTTGTTCAGGAGCGGCTTGACAAGAGGAATACGACATTTGAAGCCAATGTCCAGGATCCATCTGTGTGTGGTGGCTCTTAATGCACTAACTCCAGCCTCAGTCCACTCCTTGTGAAAGTCCCCAACACTTTTGAACGGCCTTTTCCTGATAATCCTCTCCAGGCTGCGGTCATCCCTGCTGCTTCTGCACCTTTTTCTACCACATTCTTCCCTTCCACATAACCTTCTATTGATGTGCTTTGATACAGCACTTTGGGAACATCCAACTTCTTTTGCAATGACCTTTTGGGGCTTTCCCTCCTTATGGAGGGTGTCAATGATGGTTTTCTGCACAACTGTCAGGTCAGCAGTCTTTCCCATGCTTGTGATTCCTACTGAACCAGCCTGAGAGACCATTTAAAGGCTCAGGAACCCTTTGCGGGTGTTATGGATTCATTAGCTGATTAGAGTGGGACACTTTGAGCCTAGAATATTGAACCTTTTCACACTATTCTAATTTTCTGAGATTGTGAATTTGGGGTTTTCATAAGCTGTATGCCATAATCATCACAATTATACCAAAGTAAGGCTTGACATATCTCGCTTTGCATGTAATGCGTCTATCTCATATATTGGTTTCACCTTTTGAGTTGCCATACTGACATAAATGAACATTTGCACGATATTCTAATTTTTCGACTTTCACCTGTAACTTCAGCAGCTCCATATAGAAAGGGGAGGGGGAGGAAAGGGATTTTTCTTTGCTTTCCAATTTTTATTTATTGTTATCATTTTATACAAGAACTTTCACAACAACCCTGGGTTGGTTTAATAGGAAAAGAGAGGGATTCTTAGTCCCACATCTTTTAAAATAGAAAAGAAGAAAGCTAGAGAAGGAAGAACATATAGAGAGAAAAGCCAAAATCACATTCCTGCTAGGGTGGAGTTCTGTTTTCACACAGCTAGTAACATGTATTGACTTATGGCAAGGCATCATAGCTCAAACGCTGAAAGCTGGAATCTGGTCCTTAATTTGCATGCTCCTGGAAAATAGCAAAGTTCAATAAACTGTCAATTCTACAGACCTCAGCTTGGCAGACATTTGTGCAGTGCTCAACATCTGAATATGATCTTCAACCCAACAAACTCTGATGTTTGGTCAATCAGTCTGGAAAGCTCATACATTATATACATTTTACTCATTTTGTTATTTATTACATATGTTTATATAATGCCCAATCAGACTCAAGGCAATTTACAAAAACAAACAGAATAAATATGGCACAATCAACAAAATAGCCATTCTCCAATCCTCCCAAATCCCAAAATATGTGAGCTGTGAGAATGAAATCAAACCAGGAAAAAAAAAACTAAAAACAAAACTAGAAATGCCAACAGGGTAGCCCAACACTACCACTAGTGCCCAAAAATGCTTCCTAAAAAAGGGAGTCTTAACAGCTTTCCAAAAAACCCCACCAAGTTGGGGGCTCAAAGAAACTTCAGGGTTCAAGCTCTTCCACAGTGTCAGGGCCACCACTGAGAAGGGCTGCCTCTGTATTCCTCAGTCTCAGGGCAGGGACCCTAAGCATTCAGGACAGCTACAGTCTAGGCCCGAAGGTGAATGGGAATTGAGCTGTGTATGACTTGCTAGCTGACACCAGCAATCTGGATTGGGCATGGAAGCCAAATGGCAACTGCTGCATATGTAAAGTCTCATTTGGCATTTAAGGGACATTTAGCTCTGACAGTCACCTCTTCCCCATGCTGATCCATTAAATTGGGGGTTTACAGTAATGTTGGAAAGCATGTTCAATATCACAGTAAATAGCATTTATCAAGTAGGAATTAGGAAGAGGTAGAAATAAAAGGTGGTTTGTATTTTTAAAAGAAATTTTTAATCCAACTACCTGTAAATTATCTCTAAACTTGGGGGTGGGGGAGAGCAAACTCCATGCAAACTATGTTGATGACTTCCCAGGCAGATGATTCTTGAAGTGTGGTCTACCACCATCTGCCTGCATTCATGAGCCAGAGTCCATTCACTGTCTCAGCTCAACCTCTCCATGTATCCCAATAGTCAGATGCCAAAAGCCCACTTTCGACCTCAGCACCCACCTTCCTATGTGTCCCAAGAATCTTCTAGTTCACAAGAATGGATCAGTGGCTGACAACTGGTTCAATGAGATGTACAAATAATAATGTAACATGGAATGTGAGCATTAAAGTTAAGAAATCTGAAAATCATGAACAAGTTTGATTGCCGTAACGAACTATGAGTTCATGTACACTGTGCTAACTAGTATTGTGATCTTGCAGAAGCAACCAAAAAAAAAAGCAGAAATAAGATGCTGTTGAATATCTAAACATGGGATCTCTCCAGAGTCAAAATCCACTTGCTCCCAGCTACTAAATACTTAGAGGTTTTGACTGAAAAGCATTCTTGACCAGCAAGTTTGTGCTAAGAATTATTACGGCATAGGGTACATAAAATAATTCAAGTGGCAAATAAATAGTTAATTTTGGGGTCATTTTGGGGTTCAGAATTTCATTTGAAAAGGCTTCTGCAATTAGAAGGAATGGGGAGATATATTAATAATCATAACTAATAACGTATTTGCCATTATTATTTAGTGGTCCATAATTTCAAAAATTTGAGAAACGCTGTTTTAGATTATGAACCTAAGGGCAAAGCCTGCCTCTTTTTTAAACTGTTGTGAGGATCTTTGTGAAGCAGCACTTATTTGATCTAGATAAATTATTAAAATACCCATAGCATAACACCTGGCTACTTGAGGGACCACTTGTCTCAAGTATGTTCCTACCTGCCAAGTGAGTTGGGTAGAGTGGACATGCTTTGGATCCTGTTGATCAAACAATGTCAACTTGCGGGACCCAGGAAGCGTGTCTTCTTAGTGTGGCCCCTATCATCTAGCATGACATCCTCCAAAGATCCATACCGCTCTCACCTTATTGACTTTCCACAAACGGTTAAGAACTTGGCTGTTCTCCCAAGCCTTGAGATAGGATGGGAATGAGTCCCTTTGGGTTTTATTTGTGTAATAAAGTTGGTTTTCTAGTCAGCTGCATTCTTTTTTTGATACATGCTGCTTTCCTTTAACTGTAAGCTGCCCAGAGTCCTTGAGGAGTTGAAATTGAATTAATTAAATAAGGGGGAGGGGGAAGGAATGGGGCAACAATGTTGTTCAAAATAAGAGAGAGTGGCTAATTCTTAGAAATCCCCAAACAACAGAGGTCAGCATTCAATGCAGATGATGAGAGTGGTAATATAACATGCTTGGAAGGCACAACAGACCGGAAAAATGGGTTAAAATTGCACAGCACAGGGATCTAGCTTTCTGTCAAGCTCAACCTTGGGCCTCATCTTAATGTATCCTTAGAATAAATATCCATTGTTAAAACCGAATACAAAAGTAAAATCTCCTTCAAGTGGCTCTCAGCTCCTGGTGACTTTCATAGACCCAACAATGATCTTTTCTTGGCATGATAAAGAAGTGGTTCGTGCTTTCATTCTTCCCAAAACTGCATATGCTGTGAGCTAAAAGAGCTAACACTTCTATTTTAAACAAAGGTGAATTAATAATTTTTGAAAAGACAAAGAAAAAGTTTAATTTACAATACCTTATAGGTCTATTACATTCAGTTAGTTAAATTAGATTTCTAAATAGCTACTCACCTGTGGGAAATGAGAATTGCATCCAGTCAACCAGAACAGCAAACCTATTTAATAACAGTTATTTTCTCCTAATGTTTCCCAGCTATCTAGTATCAGAGTATGAGGGTAATGCAATATTTTCCCCAAATAAATACCTGCTTAGATAACGCTTTTAAATTCTGCATAGCCACTGCATATTTACTTCCCCCCAAAAATCCTCAAACATATAACATTCAGTCTATT
Source organism: Liasis olivaceus (assembly GCA_030867105.1). Taxonomy (NCBI): domain Eukaryota; kingdom Metazoa; phylum Chordata; class Lepidosauria; order Squamata; family Pythonidae; genus Liasis; species Liasis olivaceus. The sequence continues at coordinate 138,137,108 of CM061348.1, forward strand.
TCCATGACATGAGACACATCTCTAATTTAGCACCTAATCATTTAAAAACTGCTTAGAAGGGAAAATCTAGTGCCACAGCTCAAGGGTGGCTATTTGACATTTCTTTTGGGGGAAAATAATAGTAAAAGAAAAGCTGCAAGACTTGAATCCCTTCTATTTCTCACTTCCAATTCACTTTTCTTAACTCCCAAGTGATGTATTCTCTGCAGATTCCAGGACTCAAGTAGATACAACAGGAAATACTAAGATAAACAGGATGTCATTTGAGCCAGCAAATAGCAGGCCATGGTGGACAGATTGATCTCTCATATTTTTGTAAAAAAGCTGTTTGGAAAATATTTTCCTCCTTTTCACAACAGAGAGACAGTATTAAGAAAGAGAAGGGGACTTTTTATTAACCCAGGTGTTTTCCTTGTGCTTATCAATACAAGCTTGTTTTGCACCCTAGAGTGCTTTGCACACCCTACTTCAGGTCCATTTGTTTCTGACTGGAAATACTTATATGCTTCAATGCCTCCCAATGGGCCCAAATTTAAGAAGAATTTAGGCTTTTTAAAATTATAAATCTACAGAGCTATAGTAATTCAATACCTAGTCAAATCTTAGCCACTAAACACAAACTCAAGCTGACTTCTTTGAATACCTCTGGCCATACTGTATTAGTGTATTTACCTGAAAGACTAGACTTCCCACCATAAATGAAGAGCCATCTTTTGATTCATTGAGTACTAGTGACAGATATCATTCTTCCACCTAATATTCTTTGGAGAAAATTCAGGGTCATCTTCCTCTTAAGTGTATTCAGAATTTGCAGAAGGTAAGAACACTCTCAAAAGAGACACATATGACTGAGGATTCGTGAAAGTAGAACACTGCAACAGATATATTTGGAGAGAAGCTACAAAAAACATGAACTCTGTTTCAGGATTCCTTCTTAACACAATTTTGTAGATTAAATCTTATCCCCTACTAATTAAAAAAAAAACCCAACTCATCAATCTGAACGTTTGGACCTATGTCACAGTGTGACTTGCATAACCTTCAGATATAGAAAAGAACCCAATCGCATGTCTTAGCAAGCATTCTTCTCAAATGGGCCACGTCCTCTACAGTAAGAACTCGCATTAAATATTCACTTTTTTAATGAGGCAGGATTTTTTTTATTATGGTTCAACATTATATACTGGTTTTACATTATAGCAATACTAAGCACCCAATGATGCTAGGGCAGTCGTGGAAATTATAATTATTTGGCCATTGGATATAGTGCCAAAAATATGTAGAGGAAGAGCTGCAATCAGAAACCTATATTAGATTTACAGAACAATCTGATGCATGTTTATGGGAAGTAAGTCACAGCAAATTCAGGAATGCTTATTCCCAGGTCAGTGTGTGCCTAAGACTGCACCTTTAATAAGGCTGTAGGGCAAAAGAACTACTGAGAACCAGTTTGATGCCCGATTAGTCTTTAAAATATCTTATGTAAGATTTTAAATTATTAGATGTTGTTCCTGCTATCCTTCAGAAAGTCCTGTGATATTAAAAGTTATTCTGCAATCTTCACTACATTCATACCATGCCTTTGCCATGGTTTACTAAACTAGAGACAAGCTAATTAATTTTATAAACAAGAAAAGCAATCATATTTTTTTGCCAAATTTCTTGTTTTATTTATTTATTTATTGCATTTTGGTTGCTCCTGCATTGAACCTCTCTGGATTGGTTAGAAACTTGAGCAAAGCATCAAAATTTACCAGGACTAAGCCAGAAAACCACAAACTATGTATCCTCATTTGTATATCACTCTAAGTCACAAATGGAATCAGCAAGCCAACAGCTAACAATGGTTGTAGACCATACTTTATTCACTAACCCCACTTATATATCACACTAAATCAACATACAAAAAATACAGTATATCTTAACATAAGGATTCTCAAATTGTGCATCATGGCCCCACGGGGGGTGGTCTCAAGCAACTCAAGAGATTAACATTTAAAACGAATCAGACTTGTGCAGGTGAAGTGGGGAGCAAAACTTCAGGTGATTTTTTGTGGGAGGCTAAACCTGTGTTGAGAGCCAGTTTGGTGTTGTGGTTAAGGCAACAAGCTAGAAGCTGGGAGTTCTAGTCCCACCTTAGGCACAAAACCAGTCTCTCTCTCTCAGCTCTAGGAAGGAGGCAATGGCAAACCACTTCTGAAAAACCTTGTCAAGAAAACTGCAGGGACTAGTCCAGGCAGTTGCCAGGAGTCAACACCGACTCAAAGGCATACCCCCCCTTAAAAAAACTGTGTTAAGCATATGTCAATATAAAATGTCTAATTTAGTTGTATTCCTGATGGTGGTAGCATAAATTCATTTACCATATTTGGGGGTTGCACTACGGCAACATTTGAGAATTCCTGGCACAACACGTCATGTGGAGCTAATTATTTATCCTCCAAAAAAAAAAGCATATATAAGTCCAGTGAAAAAATATAGTAACTTTGCAGATTTGATTAGAGTGGCGTGGGGAGAAGGACAGGCCACAAGCCACCTTCGAAATCTGTGACTTGAAAGAAAGCAGAAAGATGCAGCTCCACCATTTAAGCATCTCCTTAAAAAGCAAGTTGCCTGATCAACACCTCTAATGCACAACCAGCCCTGGTTAATATTTGAATGGAAGCTACCTGGAATCCCAAGACTCCTGGCTAGGCTGGGAAGTAAAAAAACAAAAGCAAAAAATCATTCTAGAAGAAGGTAATGGCAAACACTTCCTAAGAAAGCTACAGAGACAGAATTAAAGTTTGACTCCAGGGCACCTTTACCTATAAATAGCACATTAATAAGATACTCCTTTATTTAGAACCACAGCGCCCTTAATGGAGGAGTTGTGACATCAACTGAGTAATGGCGAGTTTTAATTCTTAAAAAAATATTTATTTCTTCTCTCCGAGCAGCTCTTTGAACCTGAAATGTGTTCCTCAGATTAGGTCACATATCCTGTATTTTAAGCCCATTACAGCACAGCTAAAAGGGCCCTTTCCCCGCCACCACCCCACCCCTGATTTTTGGCCGGGGTTAACATCTAGCCTGACAGGAGAATGCTCATTAAGTCATAGCTTGCTTCCTCCTTTCTGATTTGTCAGTAGATTCAAATGTATTCTGAAAGGATGCTAGCCTTCTGCTACCTCTGGAAAATTACTTACAGATTTTGGAACTCCTGAGGAAGAAAACTGCAACTGTGAAACAGATTACCTCTGGCAGTATAGGGCAGTCCTTTTCGGGAGCTATTCAAACAGAGGCTGTATAACCATTTCTTAAGGAGGGTTTGCCTGTAAGATTCCTACATTAAGTAGGGGCTTAAGGTTCACCCATTGCATGAAGTTATAGTTAGTCCTGGTTTGGTTTTATTTTAGGTTTTATATTGTTTTACTATATTTTATTCCATTTTTCCCTTATTCTTTTTTAAGTCTAGATTTTTTAGGTTTTATATGATGGTTATGCTGTCATAGCTGTATATGGTCATTTCTGAGTTTTTCTTTTTTACCTTACTTAGTCATTGACTGTAGTTAAATAAAAAATTCCCCTTCATGGATCACTGCCTTGTCGTGGCGAAGGGGCTTGTGTAACTCAGTGAAGCCATGAGCTATACCGTGCAGGGCCACCCAAGACGGACAGGTCATGACAGAGAGTTCTGACAAAATGTGGTCCACTGGAGAAGGAAATGGCAACCCACTCCAGTATCCTTGCCAAGAAAACCCCATGGACAATGTTAAAAGGCTAAAAGATATGACGCCGGAAGATGAGCCCCTCAGGTCGGAAGGTGTCCAATATGCTACTGGGGAAGAGCGGAGGGCAATTCCAAGTAGCTCCAGAAAGAGTGAAGCGGCTGGGCCAAAGCCGAAAGGACGTTCAGCTGTGGATGTATCTGGAAGCGAAAAGAAGGTCCAATGCTGTAAAGAACAATATTGTATAGGTACGTGGAATGTAAGATCCATGAACCAAGGCAAGCTGGATGTGGTCAAACATGAGATGACAAGATTGAACGTCGACATCTTGGGAATCAGCGAATTGAAATGGACGGGAATGGGTGAATTTAATTCAGGTGACCACTATATCTACTACTGTGGGCAAGAAACCCTTAGAAGAAATGGAGTTGCACTCATAGTCAATAAGAGAGTGGGAAAGGCAGTAATGGGGTACAACCTCAAAAACGACAGAATGATCTCAGTGCGTATCCAAGGAAAACCATTCAACATCACAGTAATCCAAGTCTATGCCCCAACCACTGATGCCGAAGAAGCTGAAGTTGACCGGTTCTATGAAGACCTACAACACCTTCTAGAACTAGCACCAAAAAAAGATGTCCTTTTCATCATAGGGGATTGGAATGCTAAAGTAGGAAGTCAAGGAGTAATCGGAATAACAGGCAAGTTTGGCCTTGGAGTACAAAATAAAGCAGGGCAAAGGCTAATAGAGTTCTGTCAAGAGAACAAGCTAGTCATAGCAAACACCCTTTTCCAACAACACAAGAGACGACTCTACACATGGACATCACCAGATGGTCAATACCGAAACCAGAATGATTACATACTTTGCAGCCAAAGATGGAGAAGCTCTATACAGACGGCAAAAACAAGACCAGGAGCTGACTGTGGCTCAGATCATGAGCTTCTTACTGCAAAATTTAGGCTTAAATTGAAGAATGTAGGGAAAACCACTAGACCACTCAGGTATGACTTAGATCATATTCTATGTGAGTACACAGTGAAGATGATGAATAGATTTAGAGGATTAGATTTGATAGACAGAGTGCCTGAAGAAATATGGACGGAGGTCTGTAACATTGTACAAGAGGCAGCAACTAAAACCATCCCAAAGAAAAAGAAATGCAAGAAAGCAAAATGGCTGTCTGATGAGGCTTTACAAATAGCTGTGGAAAGAAGGAATGCGAAAAGCAAGGGTGAAAGGGAAAGATATAAGCAACTGAATGCAGATTTCCAGAGAATAGCAAGGAGAGATAAGAAGGCCTTCTTAAATGAACAATGCAAAGAAATTGAAGAAAACAATAGAATGGGGAAGACTAGAGATCTCTTCAAGAAAATTGGAGATATCAAAGGAACGTTTAGGGAAAAGATGGGCATGATAAAGGACAAAACAGGCAGGGACCTAACAGAAGCAGAAGAGATTAAGAAGAGGTGGCAAGAATACACAGAAGAACTATACAAGAAAGATCTTAATGTCCCTGATGTCCATGCTGGTGTGGTCACTGACCCTGAGCCAGACATCCTAGAGAGTGAAGTCAAGTGGGCCTTAGGAAGCATTGCTAACAACAAAGCTAGTGGAGATGACAGTATTCCAGCTGAGTTATTTAAAATACTAAAAGACGATGCTGTTAAAGTGCTGCACTCAATATGCCAGCAAGTTTGGAAAACGCAACAGTGGCCACGGGATTGGAAAAGGTCAGTTTACGTTCCAATTCCAAAGAAGGGCAATGCCAAAGAATGCTCAAACTATCGCACAATTGCACTCATTTCACATGCTAGCAAGGTGATGCTCAAAATCCTACAAGCTAGGCTTCAGCAGTACGTGAACCGAGAACTACTGGATGTACAAGCTGGGTTTCGAAGAGGCAGAGGAACTAGAGATCAAATTGCCAACATTCGCTGGATCATGGAGAAAGCACGAGAGTTCCAGAAAAGCATCTACTTCTGCTTCATTGACTATGCAAAAGCCTTTGATTGTGTGGATCACAACAAACTGTGGCAAATTCTTAAAGAGATGGGGATACCAGACCACCTTACCTGTCTCCTGAGAAATCTGTATGCGGGCCAAGAAGCAACAGTTAGAACCGGTCATGGAACAACCGATTGGTTCAAAATAGGGAAAGGAGTACGACAAGGCTGTATACTGTCACCCTGCTTATTTAACCTATATGCAGAGTACATCATGAGAAATGCCAGGCTGGAAGAATCACAAGCCAGAATTAAGATTGCAGGGAGAAACATCAATAACCTCAGATATGCAGACGATACCACCCTAATGGCAGAAAGTGAAGAAGAACTAAAGAGCCTCTTGATGAGGGTGAAAGAGGAGAGTGCGAAAGCTGGCTTGAAACTCAACATTAAAAAAACTAAGATCATGGCATCTGGACCCATCAATCCCTGGCAAATAGAAGGGGTAGAAATGGAAGCAGTAACAGACTTCATTTATTTGGGCTCCAAGATCACCGCAGACGGAGACTGCAGCCATGAAATTAAAAGACGCTTGCTCCTTGGGAGGAAAGCTATGGCAAACCTAGATAGCATATTAAAAAGCAGAGACGTCACCTTGCCGACAAAGATCCGCATAGTCAAAGCTATGGTTTTTCCAGTAGTAATGTGTATGGCTGTGAGAGCTGGACCATAAAGAAGGCTGAACGCCGAAGAATTGATGCCTTTGAACTGTGGTGCTGGAGAAGACTCTTAAGAGTCCCCTGGACTGCTAGGAGGTCAAACCAGTCAATCTTAAAGGAAATCAACTCTGATTGCTCATTGGAAGGATTGATAATGAAGCTCAAGCTCAGATACTTTGGTCACCTAATGCAAAGAGAGGACTCTTTGGAAAAGACCCTGATGCTGGGAAAGATGGAAGGCAAAAGGAGAAGAGGACGGCAGAGGATGAGATGGCTCGATAGCATCACTGAAGCAATGAGCATGAAATTGAGCAAATTCAGGGAGGCAGTGAAAGATAGGAAGGCCTGGCGCAATATGGTTCATGGGGTCACGAAGAGTCGGACACGACTTAACGACTAAACAACAACAAAAAATAAAAAATTGGAATTGGTTTCATGTGCTGTGTAATACTATCTATGGGGGGGTTACAAACCATAGTTTACACCTTCAATAAACCATCAGTTAGCATCACGTGTGAACTGTATTTCCCAAACCTGACTCTGCTATCTGTTTACACATCTCCTTTTCTGGTGTCCTAGAAGCAATTCAAACCTGCCATGGGCAAGTAGTATTTTGAAGAACAACTTAACCAAGTCATGTTTAAATTTTGCTTAGCTTTGGGGAAAGTAAACAAAACACTGCACAGTTTACAGTTTACCAGAGCAAAGATGTCTATGCCCTCAAGTCAAAAACGACTTATGCAAAGAAATCTATTAGCCTTTAAGATTGTGGTGTTTAGTATCAATTAAGCCTTTGTCATTTTTCAAATGTCTGACTGAGATTAGAACATCATGTTTCTGTGCAATCGATGAAAACTTGGAATCTACAGTAATGGATGATAAAATTCCAAGGACTTCTATAGATCCTAAATAGATAATAGGACAAAAGAGGAAACAGCTGCATGAAGCTTAAGGACTGATTCATACAAAGACACAAGGCCAGTATTTATGGGAAAAGCTGCTTTCCCTCCACTCCACCCTACCCAGCAATTTATTGGGAAACCTTACTATTGTCCAGAAGCCGTTGCTTTCTTCCTATTAATGTGCAAATGGTTACCAATTCAGATGCTTTCCAAATTCCTACTGTGATTATACAGCTATTGCTCAAATCTCAGGAATAAAAATGTTGAAATTTCTCTAAATTATCCCAGATCAGGGTAGAGAAGACAATATTATTTTACAATAAACTGTTCATGGAAGACCTTTTTTTTTTCTTTCTTGCACAATATGTTCTGTTCCTTTGGACAGCAAACAGTGTAATTAGGGGAGAACAGTTTAAAGTGCAGGAATTCAGGCTGGACAACTAGTTCAGGAGATGTGGGTTCAAATCTAGGATTTCTGTAATTTCATAATAGAATTGTGCATGATATCATCTTGTCAGAGTCACTTGGTTGAGATGGGTGGCTATAGAAATTAAAATAAATAAATAATATGGACTATACCAATGAAGAACTTAAGTTGAGAAGAAGGTGATCACAGGAAGGAATGCATTGCTAGAATAACATTTCTGGGCACAAAAAACATTCATGCTAAAGACAAAGAAGATGCTAAGAGGAAGGGGGGAAGTCATGCAAGTTCACTCCTATAGTTTGAAATGATATATACCAGACCCAGATTTTAACATTCTATTCACTCCTTGGAAGAACACATAAGATCGCTTATATGTGATCAGATGTACATGTGATTCATTGAATGCTCATACAGGGCAAAATATTGCATTAATTTCTGTGATCTATACTTAGCACTCTTAGTACAAAAAAAGGTACTGCTTTTTTGTTGTTGAAATCAGCAGAGGTCTTACCCTGTCGTCCTCTTCAATTTCCTAGAAACTTTTTTTATTGATTATGTGCCATCAAGTCAGTGTCACTGTTAGTGACCACATGGACCTTTTCCAGGATGATTTATCCTCAACCTGTTTTTTCAGGTCTCCCAACAGTACACCATTGCCACTGTAATTGTCAGCCCTTCAAGGTTATCCAGATCTGGAAACAGATTCCACAAGACTAGCACTACACTTTATTGCAATAGACGATTGTAACAAAATCTTGCAAGCCTGACTATGTTTTCCCTTCCTTCCCTCTTATACTCCAGGGAGTCAGGGAGGAGACAGTCTGGGTCTCTTCCTAATACTTTCCATGTTTCTGGGCTCAAAACATGTTTTTTGCACATATCGTTGTTGAAAGAGTTTCTGAATAATTTCTCCAAGGTCATCTCCATGGCTCCCTACATTAATCAAGTCAATCCATCCTACTGCTGGTCATCCTGCTCTCTTTCCTTCTACCTTTCCCAGCATTATGAACTTCTCAAGTGAGTTGGTTCTTCACATAATGTGCCCAAAATATGATAATTTGAGCCCGGTCATTTGTGCCTCAGGTGAGAACTCTGGACTGATTTGTTCTATGTTTCACTTGTTTTCTTGGTTATCTGTGATATTCTCAAGAGTCTTCTCCAACACCGAAGTTTAAAAGCATTTATACTCTGTCTATTCTGCTTCTTCAAAGTCTAATTTTTAGATCCATAGACTATCCCAGGGAAAACAATTCCTGCATGAGTCTGATCTTTGTAGGTATAGACACATCACAGCATCTGAAAATCTTTTCCAAGGCCTTTATTGCTACATTAACCAAGTACTGGTCTGTGGTATACTTCTTTTACTGTCGGTAGTTGATCCTAAAAGGCGGAAGCTATCCACTACTTCAATACTGTTATTGTCAACTCTAAATCTGGTTGATGTACCCATTAACTATATTTAATCTTAGTCTTCCCCCCACCCCCCACTGTGGTCCTTGACTTTCATTATAGAGCTTGCAGTTCATCTGCATTGTCGACCTGGAGCCATGTTCCATCTGGAATGTGATTTCCTATCCTGTATATGGGTTTTGCATGAGGACAATGAGATGTTCTGGGAGTGCAGTTTTTCTAAAGACATTCCACAGCCTGACATGGTCAACATTAATCAAAGACCTTTGCATAGTCAACAAAGCATATATGACTTATTTTGGGTATTCTTTGTTTTTCCAATGTGCATCAGCAATAATGTCTCTTGTTCCTTGGCCTTTTCTAAAACCAGCTTGTATTTATTTTTATTTATTTATTCATCAAATTTGTCACTGCCCATCTCATGAAACGACTCTGGGTGGCTTACAAGATAAAAATTCATTAAAATGCAACATAAAAACAATCCTAAAAATAAATTCCAAGAAGATAGAAAATTGGCAAGTAATTCCAGGAATATATCTGGTATTTCCTTTTCCATGTAAGGCACTAATCCATGTTGGATGATCCCAAGCATTATTTTACAAGCATGTGAAATTAAGGCTGTTGTGCAATAGTTTGCACACTCTGTTAAGTCGCCTTTATTTTATATTGGTAAGAAGAGTAGCCTCTTGTAATCTGTTGGTCAGTGTGTCATTTTTCAGATTTGTAGGGATACTTTGGTTTCTTTAGTGATTCTTCTTCTGTTGCTTGCCATATTTATGTAGATATTCCATCAATTCCTATAGCCTTCCACCTTGTAATGAATGGAGTACTGATCTAACTTCATCTTCTGGAAACAAATTTGCAGGGCTGGTCACAATCTTTTCTCAAGCACATCCAAAGTATTTTTAACAGAAAGTGAACCTGATAGAGGAAATGAGGCAGAGAAATTGGAGGGATGGAGCAACCAGGTGTTCGCGCAAAGCCATAGAGAGCATCTTCCCAGGGCAACCTCAGATCTAGAACTAATGCTACTTCATTCTCTCTCACATGCACACATGCCTGCAAATTGTAACTTAGTGATATATTAGGAATTGAAATATTGAGACAACTTACGAATTACAAATTATGAAAAAAGAAGACAAGAAGAATTTCACTCGATCACATCAATATTCCATCAAGGCCAGTATTTTACTTGACAACCAGATTTACCAAAAAGAAAAATAACCCTGAATTTAAGATGAATCCTCCTCCCACTAAACGAAAGATTCATCTGTTTAATATTCATCTGGTTTCTTTGATATTCACTGAGTAAATCAAAGAAGATTCTCCCCTTATAAAAGTAAATTATTTGAAGACAAATCTAATCTTTCCTTGAAAAAATGTAGTATTTTTTGAATCTATAGTTTTTTTGTTTTATTTTAAACTGGAACTCTCTGGAAGGATTTTAGGATGATATAACACCATAAAAACAGTAAACTAATAAAACCTTTAAAACAGCAGGGTACCGTAACACTTTCAGATACTCACCAAGTCCTGGAGGCAACAGCATTCAATTGTTCTTGCTTTGAAGAAGCTGATATTCAATAATCTATCATCTCCATAAGAGACTCCATATACTAGTAACCATTTTTAAGACATAATTTCCAGGTTTCCTGGGGTTTAAGGGAAGAATGAACTCCCAAAACATGTACCCATCTTTGTTATATTTCTTAGATATATTTATCACTATCATAATAATTAGGGCTGAGTTAATCTTTCCACTAAGCGAACCTGGGGGATTGGATTAATTCGTAATGATCATTCCAATTCATTTATCTTGTCAACACAGTGCCCAGAGTCTAGTAAGGAATTAGAAGATTTAGAGAAAGAATAACATGGTAACCAAACATGAGACTTCAAATTCTCTCTCTCACACACATGCACACATACCAAAAACTGTAGACCAACAGTACCCTGTAGATATTACACTCCAAACACTCAAGTGTAAAGGAATTTTCAGGTGTAACTTTTATTGTGCAGTATCTTCTCTCTTTATGGACCTCTGTAGAGGAACCAGATTCTACCACACTCAATTTGTAATCAGCCCCATCCCTCCACTCAAACAAATTGTTTGTTAAAAACACAAATATAAGAACAAACTCAGTGACATTTTTAATATAGCCTTTGGCCTAAACAACCTCACAAGCCCTTTTGCTGAGGATAGAAGTGAAGGACATCCACATACGTTGCCTTGAAGCCTCCAAAAGAAAGCATTAAGTATTGAAATATACTTGGAATTGGACACTGTTCTTTTACAGAAATAGGTACAGGGCTCCTCTTCAGATCAGGACCACAGCATTGGAGGGAGGTTATAACTTCCCCCCACACCTTTTTCTGTGCAGTTTTCATTTGCCTGGAATATACTACGAATAATAACTTTCAACTTAAATAGGAGCTGTGAAAGGTGATTTTCAGGAGACAATAGTGGGAAACAAGGTGGTAAAAAAGAAAGACACCTAGAAATCTGCCATACGCTGAAGCAGAATATTAATTCGTCTAACTCAGTTTTGTCTGCAGGGTTTAGAAGCAGGGTTTTACACAGTTTTAAAACGGAAATTTTTCCACACGCAAAGTGTCTAGGATTTGACTGGATTCTAGCATTTCCTCATGTCACTTATTTGTAACAACACATAGAAGTCAGTTCTATGCATGACTTGAAAAGCCACTGCTTAATATTATGTGTTCCATGGTCTTGAGGGACAAAGGCAGAACTAATCACATAATATGCAAGTTCCAAAATCAGACCTCAACAAAATCAGTGTCTGACTTTTCAAACTGCCTTCAATATGATGAGCCTTCAACATACAAGTATATTTCTGTTACTCTGATTTCAACATTTAATGTACAGACAAGGTCACAGCACATCAGTAAAGAACTATCCTTCACACATGTAGATATACACAAACACCCTTTCATTGCCCTTTTTTTGGGATTAGAATTCTTGGGCTGCAATAGTAGAAAACAAAGCAAATATCCAGTCCTGAAAGCTTGCAAAGGCTTACTTATTCCTTTTTCACTCTTTAATGTGACTGTGATGTTAAGGGAGGATAGGAATGTTTTATAAAATAATTACTTTCTCCCTCTATGTGTGTGTGTGTGTGTGTGCACGTGTGTTGTGTATGAGTGTGCACTGCCCATGGATCTGACCCAAAATTTGCAAGACATGACATCTCATCACAAAATGCAAGGCATTACTGCAGCTTCCCCAATCTTGTGTCTTCCAGATGTGCTGGACTACAGCTGCTTTAATTTCCAATCCTTTGAGGTACAGCTCAACATATCAATAGAACATCAGGTTGGAGAAGACTTGTTTCTCAGTTTATGACTCCCCAACTATAGATCTATATCTATAAAGATACTGCAGCCTAGAATCAGAGGGGTTCTTGAAAGAGTTCTTACTGTTACAATAATTTGGGAGCCCTTTGCTGTAAATAGTTCAGAGCCTGTGTCAAATATGTTTCTCTATAAGGAAGCAGGAAAGCAAGCAATTTAACCACTCATTATGAAACAGAATGGCAAGAGTATTGCACCATTTTTCTTGGGGTATGTGGTTTGGCATAGTTCACATCTGCACTGAATTAAAAGGCTCCTGAAATAAAAGACTCGATCCAAATCACTCCATGTGAGGTCCCAAGAGGCTGAAACTTGCAGAAATCTTTTAAAAAGAGTTCCAGTCCACGTGCCTGGCCATTTATGCCGGAAACTGTGAATTCCCAGACATTCAGCTGGATTCTGCCCAATTCCAGAATGATCAGTCTGCTGCTTCATGGGAACTACAGTTCCAGTGTGCAGTCTGACTGCACAAAAAATGGATCTGCTATGCCAAGGTGTATCTAAGAGTTCAGCACATAACTGCCACATGAATTATACATATCATTCTCTCCTTGCCTGTGTCCATTCCCAGCTAAACAAAAATAATGCTAATTTGATACTGGATTATGGCTTGGGTGAAGCTGTGCGGAAACACTGTTAAGAAGTATTCTGTCTTTCTTCTTGAGTAACGTGTAGGGAAAGGAAACAATCTCCCCTCTGTTGAGCATCTTTGCCCAAAAGACAGAGGGATGATCAAAAGCTTATTTAGTAGGTTTTATTGGAAAGAGCTGCCCTTTGGAACACACTTCCTCTCTACAAGGCCAAGTAAGCCTCTTTTGCCCTTCACTTAACTTAATTATTCACTTAAATAATATTATACTTGTATCCTTAAAATCTAAGTGCTATCTAGCCACGTACTGTCCTTGTCAAGTTGCCACCAGCTGAAATATGAAGGGAAAATAATAATCCCTGTAAATGGTATGAGAATACATGGCCTACAAAACTGGTACTGACCTGGAAGGCAGAAGCTTAAGAGTGGCACGAAAGCCAAGTAGCTACAAACCAAGTAATTTCACAATTAAAGACCATCATGAGTTCTAGAACGGACTTGTAGAGTATCAAATATTAGGCAACTCCTATGCAAAATGGTTCATAAATATTCCAGGCCAACAGATAAGGCTTATAAACAACTGGGTATCTAGAATATCTTCAACCTTGATATCATATCATATCCTGTCACTCTCCCATTGTGATGCAGACTTAAATAAATAGCTTATCTTCATAGGCATTTTCCACAAGTAGTTAAATTATTCTGAATACTTATTATCTATACAACAGGTCTCTTCATAACAAAGAATGAGATAAGGCAGTTCCTTTCTATCAAGGCCTTCCACAATCAACCCTAAAGTTTGCAAAATACAAATCCCACACTCATTTGCATTTTCTGGAGTCTCAGGCAATTATGACAAAAGGACTATTAAAATCAGGGCAAAACAACAGTCGGTCATCTTATGCTTCACTGAGTTGACCAGAGCCAGTGGAAACAACATAATCAAATGCAAGTATCCTGGCACAAGTGACAGTTTCCCATTTCTTCTAATACAGGTCTCCAAAATAACCTAGTGCAGCAAGACACATCACCTCTCGCCCAAATTTTACAAAGCTCTAACCCAGATTCTACAATACAACTGAATTCTGTAAATGTTTGGGGGAGAATTGAGTGAAGGGCCCAAAGAGATTAGAGTTGGAAGAGAAAAGGAGAATCCCTTGTGCAGAATCCAAAGGATAAGTGGGGAATCCCCAAACCTGCATGGATCCATGAATGGCTCTTTGAACAAACAGGAAAATTAAGGCTTTCCAATCACGATCAGGACAGAGTGGGAAGATACTGCCTTGTAATTTAAACACCCCCTTCAAATTATGCTTAAATCAAGCCCAATAGTATTAGTAGCCACATCTCCAGCTTGTTATTTTCTATGTCTCCATTGTGCCCTCAAAGAAAGCTGCAAGCTACCTCTAAGATCCAAATTCCCTCCCTTGCCTAGATTCCTGCAGATGTATTAGTAATCTGTAAGTCCCAGTACACATAAACAGTGCCATTATTTAAACTAGGTTGCTACAGCACTTTGAAGCATAATAGGAACAAAACTAACAACAAGCATAAGGCAGTTTGTTATTTTCCCTGTTAATTCTGATCTTGTTTCTCCATTTTTGTTACGTATTCATTGTGGGTTATATCGTTTCATCATCAACTGTGATTATGGCATTGCTGACTTTTTATTTGAATATGGTGGAATATCTATTTTTTTTCCAACTGTAATGCTGTGTTTTGATATGTCAGGATCACAGAGAGAATATAAAAGAACGAAAGAAAAGTATAAATAAACTTTAACAAGCTAGCAAGAGATGATACTTAAGCAATGGCAGCATAAGTCACTGCTTGTGCTTTTGTAGCCGAACAGGCTTTAAAACATTAGGAAGCTGAATCATATCCATTTTTTCTCCTCCAATCCCAACTGTCTTCCTTGAATCTTTTTTTGGTGGTTTCTCACACACACCCTGAATGCAGCACAGCAAGGTGCCCAACTGTTGGTCTCCTCAGCTATATTCTGATTCAATGAGTAGTGTCCTGATCATCCTATTAAACCTCAAGAGAGACTCTTCCAGGATGCAAACAGATCCCAGGCCTTGCCAATGAAAGCACACGCATATTGTCATTCTGTTCCTCTGACCAAAGATTCCCACCACAACCTCAAGGCATCACCACACTGCATATATGGTGAATCCCAGCCTACCAATGTAACATTCCTTGGCAAAGGTGTAACATGGATCAAGCTTCAGCTAAGGAGGATCTTTTATTCATATAGCTGGGATATATGAATCTTTGCTAACATTTCCTCCTTCCCCCCTGTCCCGACTCAAATCAACCTTTCACTAAAGCACACAAGACTGTCCAGGCAAGGGAAATGTACAGTTGCCTTTTTGTCATTAATGGAAACTCTCTGCATAAGATATCTAAGAAAAATACGTCGTTTGTAAAGCATACATATATCGATTAAGATGGAAAAGTGGAGTAATGCTGTGCTACAGCAGTTCTTTACCTTTCCATTACAGATGTAATGATTCTTTTATATTTTAAACTTATACCGTGAATGTTTTATTGTATTTTTTATGGATGTACTATAAGCTGCTGAGTGTCTCTTGATTGTGGTGGGTATAACTGCAATAAGTCACCATCATCAGCTAGTTATTCCCTCTTCTCAGGAAATGCAATTTGGGAAGGGATCCCTAACACAGAATTATCAGCATCTTCATCACTACTCAAATTCCCAGAATGTTCCAGAGGAAGACAGATCAGGACCTGTAGCCTGATTCACAATGGCTACAGGTTTGCAACTTCTATATGCTCTAAGAGCCAGTGCTGAAAAGGCCAGAGTTCAACAGACTATACCAATGCCTAGAGACCTAGTGGACCTCTGGGGTTTCTAAGGGACAGATCTGCACTTTTGCTTCATTTCTCTTCCAGTGATGTTATCTTGTAGATACAGCATTTCCACTACTCTGTAGTGTTCAATAACTGTCTTAATGAACAACTGGTGTTCACATGAGGTCACAGAACTCACATTCAGGAAACCACATGTAGACATATTTCCATACTTTTCAATGAACAATTTACTTTATTGAATTTAAGACACATTTCTGCATGAAGAACAGTAAAATGCAATAGGAAAAAAAAAATCTGTCTCCCTAACTGTATTACGGTAGCAGCAAGTCGAAACTAACCCTCCAATTTCAAAGAGAAGTTATTCAGAGAAACAGTCTTACTTTTGGGTAAATACAGTAAGTTTAAAATGCCATCATTATGGATATTTCAGGGCCTTCCTTGAATTGTCAGGTTTCATTCTTATTAAGTCTAATTGTTTAACTTATTAGAGGAATGAGGACCTCTGGTCTGTAGCCCTAACACAGGCTATTGGGCCAGCCCACATCGCCCACAGGCCCTGAAATGAGGTCCTGTCTCAAGGGCTACCTCATCCCACTGTCCGGCAATGCAAGCCATGTTACCACTGGTAGCCCATCTCAATATGCAGGGATCAGGCTAGTCTCAGAATTAGACAGGATAAGAAGCCAGCGTGGTCCACACTGTTAGTTCCTATATGGGACTGAGGAAGGGGCCATCTACCATGATGTAGTAGCTAGCACTGGACCAAAATGCAGGTGGTCCTAGTACAAATCTCCAGATACCCATAATGCTGAGTAGTTGATCATAGACCAGCTATTCTCACCCTCATGTACTTGACAGGTTTGTTGTAGGCTGTTGGAGGAAGGATAAGATATAACTGAAATGCATTCTGAGAGATTCTACTGTGGATCACCATAAAAACTGAGATAGTGAAAAAGCAACTATTTGTCCTGCTCAATCTAATACACACACACACAGAGCAAATATTGTGATATATGTGTTCCTGGACTATATCACTGCAGGTGGCTGTGGTAAGAATTGCATGCTGAAGGCTCAAAGGGGGGGCGGGTGGGAATCACACACTAAAAATTATAAGGTGGCACTAGAATCCTCCTCTTTAATTTCTGTTTTCTATCTTTTACTATGTGGGAATATCAGTCATACAACTCCTCCATTTATGCTTTGAAGTGGTAAGTCTATGAAGAAATAATCTTTTATGCTGGTTCTGTAAACTAGACCAATGATGTGTACACACACAACCCTTTGTATCAAGAAGTAGTTTTGGTGCAGGA